>CM057337.1:136097776-137360882 GCA_030015575.1 Agapanthus africanus
AAATGGTACTTTCTTGTGCGTAAGCTTGGTCAAAGGCTCAGCCAAACGAGCAAAATTCTCTACTAACCTTCTGTAATACTTGACAAGTCCAAGAAAGTTTCTGATCTCTGCTCCGCTCTTCGGAATCGGCCAATCTTGAACTGCTGCAGTCTTCTTGGGTAAACGGCGATTCCAACTCCGGCTACAACATGTCCCCAAAACTTCACATCTTCAAACCAAACTCGCACTTCCTCATCTTTGCATACAATCTTTCTTGCCGCACTGCCTGCAGTGCGATCTTCAAGTGTGCCGCATGCTCTTCAATACTCCCCGAGTATACCAGAATATCTTTAATAAACACCACCATAAACTAGTCCAAGAATGGCGGAAAGATTCGGTTCATCAAGTCTATAAAGATTGCCGGTGTATTCGTTACTCCGAAGAGCATCACTAATACTCGTAATGTCCATACTGAGTTCAGAACGCAGTACTACAAATATCTTTTGATTTAACTCGGACCTGATGCTATCCGAACCGAAAATCCAGCTTCAAGAATACCCTCACGCCACTAAGCTGCTCAAACACTTCGCCAATGCGAGGGATCGGGTACTAGTTCATAATAATCACTCGGTTTAATTCTCGATAATCAACGCACATCCTCCTGGTGCCGTCTTTCTTCTTTACTAGAAGAACCGGAGCTCTCCAAAGTGAGTTGCTGCTGCGAATCCACCTCTTCTCTAGAAATTCGGTAATCAGATTCTTGACTTTCCTCCACATCACTGGTGCCCTTGGATAGTACGCTTTTGAGATTGGTGCTGCACCAGGAACAAGATCAATCACGAACTCCACATCCTGTTTTGCGGTAAATCCGAGATGTCCTCAAACACGTCCTTGAATTCTCGAAATATAGCCGGCGCTTCTTCCTTACCCATTTCCATCGACGAAAGAACATTGTTTGTCGGCCTAGCCCTAAAGACAGAACTGCTTCCTCCAGCAAAACAACCTCCGAATGTCCGGGAATCTGAAGAATCACTTTCCTTTCCTTACAATCAATATGAGCATGGAAAAGTGCCGCGAAATCCCATTCCCAAGACAACAACAAACAAGGAAATGCACCAGGATTGAATAATCCTAACGCGGGGAAAAACAAGAACGAGTAAGATACCGAGATGACTTCATCCGAAGTCAAGATACTGAAGAGGGTTAACCACGGTAAACATGATTCAAGCTGGCGATGAAACAATAACTGGTAAGTAATGAAACCGAGAGGGACAAGGTAGTACAACGATCATGGAACATGGAAGTGAATCAAGACCAGGACTCCAAGTTACTTAGATAGAGTACCGCATTGTAACCATGCTGCAGTTCATGAGCACAATTACATAACTCTACCCAAGTCGCCCAAATCCTAATATCAGAATCAAGAAACAAGGAGGAACAATAGAGAACCAAAAGATTTCAGGTCGAAATGCAAAGTGGTTTGCATATCGTCCAAACAAAGGATCAAGAGAAGGATATGATTCAATCAATCACGATAATCAAGGTGGCAGGACATGTTCCTAATCATGAGTATTCTGATTCGTGTATTGGGTCCAATACCCAACTACAAAAGAATCAAACCCGATTAACCTATATCCTATGTCTCTAATACCAAAAGAACCATGTCACGCCCCGCTTCCCAGAGTACGCTAAGTTGGGCACGTGACATAGCCAGCTATGCTACCTGTGGATAGGAAAAATCCCTCCACAGTCACATTACGGCTGTAGAGATATCAAGAACAGGAAAGTAAACTAACTATCTAGTACATGTCCATAAGCCAGAGCAAAAGAGTCAACAATAACAATGTGCGGAAGCCAAGAAGTACAATAATGAAACTTGGAAGTAAGACTACATACCGACAGGAACTTCACCGCTCAGGCTAACAGCAGCAATACTCCTGATCAGTCTGCAACAAGGTAGAAGAATCTGGGCCATGCAAAACCCAGACGTCAGCGCGTCATGTCATCAAGTAATAAAGTGTAATAGGGTAACAAGCAATGCAAATATAATCATGAGTGATAAAGCATGTGTACAGTGATATAAATCAGGGCAGTGAAGGGCAGTGTGCAGTAAGTAAACTAAACTGGTCTATTGGGTTATCTATTCTAAAGTCTTTGAAATCAATTGATGTACTCCTCATGTAACTCAAAGGATATGTCCCGTTACCCCCGGGACCACGGATCAGGAATATGGGAACCACGAGTAGTTCTGTCCCGTTACCCCCCGGGACCACGGATCAGGAATGTAAGAGTCACAAATGGCTCTGTCCTGTTACCCCCCGGGACCACGGATCATGTAATACCCTTGTAAGTCACACTTGGTTACATCTTTGATTTCCCTATACCCCTAAGATTATGCGTGTCAAGTCAAGTATTCCGTAATCAGGAACTAATGCCAACACAGGATTAGGTAAGAGCAGCTTTGTCTGGATAGACAACAGGAGCGGTCCGTGAGGACTACAGGTCAGGTTTGTTGGCATTAGACACGAGATCAAGTAACGGGTTTAGCCATGGTACATCAGGTTGAGTCAAGTAGTGTACGGTACCATGTCGGGTCAGATAATATGTGTAACAAGTCATGTCAGGGTATACCAGATATCATGTGAGTGCTCATAATCAACTAGCATAATCATGGTTATAAATAAACAAGCATGGTTATCAACAACACAATCTAAACAATAAGTTAAGCAATAAAGCAGATTTACTTAATTAGCTGTACAATTATCAGTAGTGTTTCAGTGATGGTTTCAACATTATATGAATACAGTATGACAATCATGGCCATTAAATCATGTTAACAAATATTAGGAATTTCCAGGGTTGCAATGATCTATAAATAGGTTCACTGGATGAAGTCACAGCTAAAACTGGTTTAAATGCACACGAGTGTCCGATGGATTAAAACTATAGAAAATTACCACAGGCTATGTCAATAGTTAAAATGTGATTAAAACATATGATTATGGTTATGTGATTTAACATTTAAATGTGATCATGTATGCTTAGTAACTAAATGCAATGGTTACCTTTCAAGCTATAGATCTGAGATAGCATAAACAGATGCAAACGGGACATCGAAATGATATAAAACGATGCATGGGGTACTATATTTAAACTACAGGTATTTTATATATTAGAAGATGTATAAAATGATTTAAATAGCATGTACCAAGATTAACTTTCCTGGACGGATCAGAAACGGGAAACATAACGTTTCACGTCGGCGGAAAACGTCGCGATGAGCGCACGGTACACGGAACGGATCCAAACCACGCACAGTGTGATCACACGGGTCAGGTACGCTCGCTGGGTCTTCGGGATCGTCGACGGCACGACCGCATTCCGGCGATCGCTGGAAACAGATTTCAAAAACGTAATAAAGAAAAAAGAAAGAAAAGAAGAAGAGGAAGGAGAAGGGAAGGAATGAGCTCACTAGGTTTGTGCACAGGGGTCACGGAGACGAGGTGTTGGCGTTGTCGGGGTCGCCGGAGGTGCGTTGCCGGCGAGGGTGCAGGATGGTGATGAGGGACTCTTTGGGTTTCTTGATGTCAGGGATTTAGTTGCCGGGTTTCTATTGCAAGGGAGAGGATAAGAGGGAAGAGAGAGGTGGTGGTGATAGAGTGGGGCCGACGGGGCTGGGCTCCGGCGAGCCGTTGGCCGCAGTTCAAGGCGTCGGGGTTCTCTTCTAGGGTTTGAACGTGCAGGAGATAGAAGAGGAAGAAGAAGGTTGCAACGATGAGGGGTTGCGGCTGGATGGGTGTTGGTGATGAGAAAGAGGTGGCTGGAGGCGAGAGGAGGATTGCTGCTGTCGACGATGAGGTTACGGCGATGGTGATGGGTTCTGGCAGCCGTGGGGGTTCTGTGTGGTGCAGGCTAGGAGAGAAAGAGAAAGAAGAAGAAGATGGCGACGACGACGAGGAGGAGATAGGATGGTGGTGGTGACGAGATCGAGGATGGAGGTGATGGTTTGATGGAGGTTTTAGAGGGAAGGAGGGTGTCAACGATGGTGGTCGGGACTGGGATCGAGGTTGACGACGAGGGTGATGGTGTTGGCAGGAGTTGAGGGTTGCAGGGAGGTCGGTTGTGGTGATGGCGATGGGAGACGATGATGACTAGGGTTCTCGTGGGGGTGCTCAGGGTTTGAAGACGAGAAGAAGAAGAAGGTGAAGAAGAGACAGGGAGAGGTGACCGTAGCAGAGGGGGAGGTGACCGGACTCCGCTCACCGCGAGAGGAGAAAGAAAGTGGCCGCGAGAGGAGAGAGATAGGGAGAGGGGAGAGAGAAAGTTGGACGTTAGCGGGGGTGAGAGAGGAAGAGAAAGAGAGAGCAGAAGAAAAGGAATAGAGAGAGAGAGAAAAGAAAAGGAATAGAGAGAGAGAGAGAAGTGGTGGGGCCGGTATCAAATGAGGGAGAGAGGGGATTGGCCAGGGAGATTTGTTTAGTTAACAAATCAATATGAAAAGAGATCAAATTTTTAGAAGAAGATTTCTCTGCCGAGCTTAAATATTTTAGGGTTAACAGTATATATTAAAGATAATTAAAATTTAGGCGGAATACAAATAATTCAGAAATGTGCCCGGGTCGGGTCCAAAATTTGAATTTTGAAATATGAAAATTATTAGCAAGTTCCAAAATTTGAAATGAAGGATTCTGTAATAAAAAACATATCCCCAAGAACGGACACACGCACGTGCGCGTAGCCGTCCAAACACGTCCGTTTCACTGAACGGGACGAGAGCACGATGCAAAGACGCTAGCACAAGGTTAGGGGTATCAAGCAGGCCATGAAAAGCAATTCTAATTTATTTTACATGATTTAAACTGTTGTATGCACCAGATGTGATCTAGGATAAAAATACCAGTATACTAAATTATGAGGTGCACCGTTCCACGCAACAAGTCAACGCAATCTATAATAAGAGCCAAACAGGTTCAAGCAAGTGGGTCGAGTCGAATGCCCAGTAAAAAGTAAAATACGATTCGCACCCAAACACGCTAAATCAGGAATAGACCAAGGATAAGTAAAATACTGAACCTGGAATTGGTATAAAGGAACTCGGGTATTACAGTCCATACACCATAACTCCCAAAAGTTGAACTGTACCTATGAAAGTAAAAGTACCAGAGGACCCACCAGAAGACTCCTCACATTCCGGTGACCCGATTCGGCCGGGATCGGCCGAGTCGGCCGGCGGACCGGCCGACTCGGGCCCGCGCCGCCGACCGGACTAGGCCGGACGGCCGAGTCCCCAACATGAAAGTTGGGGCTCTTCACCTACCCTACCCCCCTGTATACTCCAAATTAATGGATCGGTTCCCGAGACTTCAATATACCCTATTTAATACGATTTTTAATGAATTTTCTATACTTTTACATTTTTTTTTATTAAAAACCCTTCATCTACCTTACCCCTAGCCTACCCTATAAATACACCCCCTACCCTCTACCCTCTCGTCCCAAAATTCTTAGCCCACTCTCTCAAAATCTTCTCAAGAGTTGTGTACTTAGAAAACAAGTTCGCGGCGAAGCTCCGGCGAAATTCCGGCGGAAATTCCGGAACGTTTTTAGGAACAACCGGCGACGAAGCAACGCATCGGCAACCCCTTTAGTCCCCCCTCACTCCTTTGTATAAATCAAAACACGTAAGTCCCATTCTATCTCTCTTTCTTATTCTCTAAAATACGAAATTACAAAACCTGACAGAATCGGAACAAATCCGATTTCACATTTAATCCCCTTAACATTGCTATACATTTAAAGTTGAGCACGAGATAATTACCTACCTCCCCCCACACGCAAATAAAACCCTAAACGATATCATCAAAAACTTAGAATATGATAAAACAATACTTTCATTTAAATACCATATTCTTAATAAAACCATTCCTAAAAGTTTTAGCTTTGATACACTTTTAAATAAATACCTCTTATTAGGAAAACACGATAAGTTGTGGACATCAATCGTTTATCTAAACCTGACTTTATGGTGTCTAGGCTAGGCAAGTGAGAAAGGTAACTTTAAAAGGCCCGACTCACGGTGATTCGTGAGTGGATCCCTCCTTTCCTCACTTGTACTTACCTGGCCACAATTGACGGTGAAGAGACGATTTGAGGCATCTAACAACTTGTCGTTTAGACCATTTAGAAATATTCTAGTTGACTTAGGAAATCCTAGAACCTAAAATACGGAAAATTGACATTTTTACAAATAAATACCTTTTACTTTATAAAACCGTTTTCTAAAGGATTTAGTATTTTACAATCTTTGCAATGCGCCGCTACAACCCATTTTTGGGGAACCCGTTCGGGATGTTGCGGATTATCGCACATCCTCGGGCTTAGTAATGCGAGATTCAGACCTCTGCAAGGAGCATTCGGTCTCGAAAGGTTTAAACCACGACATCTTAAGAAAATGAGATTTTTGGAATATAAAATATTTATTAAAATTATTTTTGTATAAATATATGCATATTTATCATTAAAACATTTATTTTGTTATGATATAAATATCCCACATTTTTCTAAAAATCACAAGGATAAATTTTACATTAAAATACCATGAACTTCAAATAAATCAATATTACAGATAAATACCTTTATTTATAAAACTAGGATATTTTCACTAGAAATGGCACAATATAAAATCCACATTCATTACAACTCTAAAGACGAATAATGAATACTTGAGGTGTATTTTGAAAAGTATATAAAAAATATTTTTACATAAAACCCCCTCAAGGTTTATAAATTACCCTAAGGACCCCAGTACATATAGGTTTAAGAAATAATCAAGACTTCGATTATATTTCTAATTGTCTGACTCGGGTTTGAGTCTGATTATATCTGACTTGAATATGATTCAAGTTCAATCTACAATCTACAATATTCCAATTCAATATGAGCACATGAATCCGTGAATCCAGTTATCAATCTATACAACTTGACCGAATCAAACCATGGATATACATCCATTATCCAATTATTCCATTTACATGATTATGTAGTTACATCCATTTACTGATATCATGGTTTTGGTCAGTCATCCAATTACACAATTCAATTTACAAAACAATACAATGCAATACAGTACTATCAATAACATAGCTACATGGGGTATTGGGGTAGTTCATTCGTGAATCCAACATAATCTCAAGAGTCCCTCTAGATCATGAATCCATGTCTACTAACATAAGCAAGCAATCATGAGGGCCCGTGTTTCCATGCTCCTGGACTCTGGCCTGTTGAGTTTGGAATACTTCGGCGACAGTCGAAGTCCCGCTACTAACATATCATTTGGGCCCGTGGTTCCCTACCCCTGGATTACAGCCTGTTGGGTTTGAGAACACTCTTGAGATTAGTTGACATTCACCCTTGAACTTACGATAACAACAACATTAACACTAAAACAATATAATACAACTGTAAATTCTACTCTCTCTCTCTCTCTATCTTACTCTCTGTCTATTCTCCTCCTATCTTTGGGACTTACCGAGCGATCTGTTCGCTGACGACATTCTATTTCTTTCTTCTTTGAATGTCGTCAGGTGATTTGGACCCGGCAGAGATCAAGCCATCTCAAGAAGACTTGGAGCAGTTTGCCGAAGACCCTGCACTTTAGTTTCATTGTACACTTTTTCTTTCTGTAATTTTCATTTCCTGTTATGCCACTGTTTAGGCATCTTTTTATTTCAGTTGTATTTACTTTTCATGCATTGTACAAAAGAATGTTAATAAACAATAGTTGCTATTTTTATTACATCCTGTCTTTTGTGTATTTATTTTATATTGCTTAGATACGCTTAGCGTATGTACTTCTGGGTATATACGTAGCGGACCAGTCGTGTCCCCTTCTCCATACACTGGGAAGCGGGGCGTGACAATTCCCGTGCCGCCCAAACGAAGAAAGTACATGTTGATGCAACTTCTTCGGGTGTGTTCATTACCGAGAACTGTTTCTCAGTATCCTCTATGTTTTGGGTATGAGATACCGGATCAGGATCCCACATATGTAATCTGTTACATGGGCTACAGATAGGTAGAGAACTGGGAATGGGTGATAAGTTTTATGATTTGGAAACAGTGCAATTGTTGCAGCCAAGGTGTTGGCAGTTATCACCCTGTATTACCAAAATACATTGATTCTGAATAAATGTTATTAGATACCGAACCTGATATACAACATCATATCAGTCTCTTTATTAAGTAAAGAAGGATATAATTTTGTATTGTTGGATAATGTTTTGAGCATTTCCTATATCAAGAGTTGATCAGTTCAGGCACATTATCTAAAAGCATATATGTTCTAAATCAAACCACAGTTCTTAACGTATAAAACACACATAAGAGGAAGGGTTCAGAAATGAACAAATCCTTCTTGTGGTATTGTAGACTAGGCCATATCAATGCGACCCGACTAGCGAAGTTACATTAAGATGCATATTTAAATCATTTTGAATTTACATCTTGTGAAATTTGCCAGTCATGTCACAAAGATAAAATGACTATAGCTCCGTTTACTGGAAACAGAGAAAGAGTTAGTGAACTTTTGGGATTGATACATGATGATGTATGTGGTCCCCTGTCTACACATGCAAGGACTAGTTCTTTGTACTTCATTACATTCATGATCTCTCAAGATTTGGACACATGTTTCAGTTGAAACACAAGTCTGAAGATTTTGAGAAATTCAAAGAATATAAGTCAAAAGTAGAGAACCAAAAAGGGTATAAGTATTATGTCCTTTGATGCGATCAGTGAGGAGAATACTTGAGCATGGTGATCCTGGACTATTCTAAAGGAGAATGAGATCTCTCTCAGCATTACTCCTCCGTGTAAACCACGGCACAACGGTGTATCGGGGCAGAGCAGTCGCACCCTATTAGATATAGTGCGCTCTATAATGAGTACTACTGAGTTGCCTATTTTCTTTGGGTGTTATGCACTTGTGAAGCTGCATATCTATTGAATTCGGTTCCAACCAAATCAGGTGCTTACCACTCCATATGAGATATGGAATAGGAAGAGCCCATGTCTTAAGCACGTTAAGAATTTGGGTTGTCCGGCCTATGTCTAAAAACAAAATCCGGACAAGCTCGAAGCAAGGTCAGTTCTGTAGAAGTTTGTTGGATATCCCAAGCATCGCAAGCGAATATCTTCTACCGCACCGAGGAACAAAAGGTGTTTTATTCTTGGCATGCCACCTTTTTTAGAAAAAGGAATTTTTATGGAAAGAAATTTGTGGTCATGAAGTAGAACTGGATAAAGTTCCAGCTATACAAACTATATCTGATGATTTGGTAGAACCAGAGGATTCAATAGCTCCCAATGAACCTCAGCCTCTCCGCCGATCTGGTAGGGTTCCTCATCCGCCTGAGAGATACTTCGGTTTCTAGATGAAAGTGGGAGCGAGGATTGCATCATGAGATGATGACCCAACTAGTTTCGAGCAGGCCATCAAGAGTGGCGACTCTGTAAGAATGGCTGGATGCTAAGCGATCTGAGATGGAATCCATATACACCAACAAAGTATGGACTTTGGTTGCTTTATCTGAAGGGTTAAATCCCCATCAGGAGCAAGTATATCTTGAGAAGATTACTTGGTGTAGATGGAAAAGTTAAGACTTTCAAAGCTAGACTTGTTGTAAAAGGTTCTCGTCATCAACCAGGTATGGATTATGATGAAACCTTTTCTCCAATATTTATGCTTAAGTCCGTCCGGATCCTACTTACCATTACTACATACCATGACTACGATATCCGGCGGTTGGGTGTTATGACTGCTTTTCTAAATATTGATTTAGAAGAGAGTGTCTATAAGTATACAGCCAGAGGGCTTCGTAAACAATGAGAGCAGCAGAAACATGTGCAAGTTGCTTTACAGGATAAAGCAGGCATCGTGGAGTTGGAACATCTGTTTTGATGTGATAGTCAAAATATTTGTCTTCATCAAAATGGTAAATGAACCCTGTATATATAAAAGGGTAGTAGAGAGTAAGGTGGTCTTTCTCGTATAGTATGTGGATGACATACTTTTGATAGGGAAGGTATTTCCTATGCTACACTCGATCAATCTCCTCTTATCACAAGGATTCTCTATATAGGATCAAGGTAATACCTTCTAAATCCTGGGTTTTGGATCTATGAGATAAATCTAAGTGGATGTTAGGATTCTCACTAGTTGTAGTGAAAAGGTATCAATCAATCCTGGGGAGAATCACTGGATAGCTTTCGGGGTGGTAAGGACGACTGAATGTCAGTCGCAGGAATTGTCTTTACCCTCATTGGAGGGGCGGTATGTTGAAAGAGTTCCAAGCTAGATATCGGGGAAAACTAGAAGATAAAGGCTGGATACATCGCTACCAAAGATACTACCAAAGAGGTAGTCTGGGTGTATATTTGTTCATGAGATGAACAACGTTCTTACCATTGTGTGACAATGGAGCTGTGGCTTTGGCCTAAGAACCCCCGTCTCGTCGGTGACCCAGACATATTCTAAGGCAGTATCATCTGATCATGGAGATGGTTGATCTCCAGGGAGTTGGAGGTTAGGATAGTAGACTCAGAGGACAACACGGCGGATCCACTCACAAAGGCGTTTACCCAAGAGAGACTATTATGGGATGGTTGAGTATGGGATACTACAACCACTGCTGATAGTTGGGTATTGGATACTACAACATATGGCCCTAGTGCAAGTGGGAGATTGTTAGTTATATGTATGCCCTAGAGGCCATTATTGTACTTATGATGTATATTATAGTGGATGCTTGGACATATATAAGAAGGACTTTCTTGCTCGACATGATAGTACGCTATCTGGTTGCTCTTTATCTTAACATGTACACTCAATATCTCTATGTTATATGTTGATAAAGCCCTTAGGATATGTACTTGACTACCAGGATTATGATAGAGATCATACTAGTGGGGTCTGGGTAGTCTATGAGTACATCCTTTAATTGTTCCTAGTCGAGGGAATATCGAGACAGGGCATCGATACTCCAGAGTAGACTAGCGTATACCTTCTCAACCTATGTGATGGGTGATGTATGATCCCATATCCATTGGTGTTTGACATCAGAGATGGTATACGGGTGCTCAGTGGAGAATGGGTACACTGAACGGACTCGCCGAGAACTCCTAGATGGTATTATCCCTCACGTCAGATAGCAGTTCTCTGGTGACACTGGTACATGTTAGTCTGTCGACCCGAAATCGTCATAGAGTCTTGTGTGTCTCCCACTGTGCTTTAATTTCCACCCTACCACGGCTCTATTGAGTTAAGCCAACAGGTGGTTTTTGGGTACAGTCCCGAGTCACATGGAGGCAATGAGCGATAGGAGGGGATTCGTCTCTCCCGGTATTGGGGGTTGATGTTGCGCTATGCTCGATTGGCCATAACAGGAAATCCCTGGCCAGGGTTGTTGAGATCTACTGGTAAGTGTTATCAGTAGTTTTTCGAACCGTTATGGACCTTATATCGGCATGACTTACCAAGTTACTGGTTTGATCACTGCAGTTGGAACCGGCAAATGCTCTGATACCATTGCAGGGTTCTCTAGCATGGCAGCAAGGTTTCGGGAGGCATCAATCATGCCATATTAAAATTTTGCCGTTCTAGCTAACCCTGACCCTAGAATCGTATACTAGAAATCCGACGGAATAGAATTGCAAACACTTTGCAACTAAAATAGAACAAGGAATACAACCTATGTAGACCGGTCCTTCACTTCATTAGCTCTGTGTAGTCGTCTCTTCGCTGCGATCATGTACTCCGGACTCTAGAGAGCCTCCCATGAAGAAACGAACATGTTAGCATCGAAGTCTTCGAGGCCAAAGATGATCTACGTCGAGGAGATACTAACCCAAGCTACCCCTTCACTAATTGTGGAATTAGTGAAGCAAACACCCTATACTAAATGGAAAGTAGTAGAGTATGATAAAATAGGAATTTTTTTCGCTTTAGAAATCATTTTCTCACTCATTTTTATCATCTCCATGGAACCTAGTGAGCTTGAGGAAGAACATGATGAAAAACTCTCATGATAAAATCAAGTGAATAAATAGCAACCTTAGGTGAGTTAAGCATCATATACTTAACCTTTGTAGAGACATAACCATGGTTAGGATAATTGGTTGGGTTAACAAATATCTTAGCCAAAACAAAACAGTGGACTTGGTCAATGAAGAATACAAACTTCTACAAGCTTTCATCCATGACAAAATACCACCATTTTGTAATTACCAAAATAAATAAAAACCCTAGCAATTAATCCAAGTTTGGAGTAAGTCATACACACACCCAAGTTGCATGTATCATCAAGCATGACACAAAATTATGTACACAAATATATATCACAAATATACTTATGCACAAAGTGAGAAAAAGAAATCATAAGTGAGCTTAATATTAGTTAATGTAATGTAATATATCAAATATATAATTATACATTAAATTATTAAATCAACTCTTGATTTAATAATCCGGCTATATCACATATAACTGACTAATATCATATGTAACAACTTATCGAATCAACACTTGATCCGATAACCCGGCTATATCACATATAACCGACCGATGTCATAAATCGCGAGAATAGAATATGGTATCTCATATCGTATTAATCTCGGTCCCGTACATATCTCTTATGTGCTCCTACTCCATTTCGCTTGAGCCAGGAAACCTCTGTGTAGGACTCTAAAGACTCGTCAATACACCGGCAGTAGGTGATGATCATATCAAACACCCACAAGCCGCAAGCGGTCTGCTAAACGTAACGGCCACCCGGGTATTGAGCGATCAGAATACCAACAAGCAAGCCTGCTCGTACTCCTGCGAATCCAATCAATAACACTATCGTACAGTCCGGTCTCCTCGTCTGATATGTCGCATATCTCGTCTAGGGGTGGTAAACGTCAGACCCCAGTAACACGATAAGTCGTGTCGATATGAGGCTCATAACGGGTCGAGAAACTACTGATAACACTTACCAGTATATCTCTGAAGAAGCCCTGGTCAGGGACTTCTTGTTATAGCCAATCGAGCACAGCGCAACATCAACTCCCAATACCGGGAGAGACGAAACCCCTCCTATCGCTCATTGCATCCATGTGATTTGGGACTGTACCCAAAAGCCACCGTTTTTCACGTTCTCTTGAACGTGGTAAGGTGGAAATCAAAGCACAGTGGGAATCACACAAGACTCTATGACGATCTCGGGTCTACAGACTAACCTGTACTAGTGTCACCAGAGAACTGCCATCTGACGAGAGGTATAATACCATCTGGGAGTTCTCGGCGAGTCCGTTCAGTGTACCCAGTCTCCACTGAGCACCCGTATACTATCTCTGATGTCAAATACCAATGGATATGGGATCATCCATCGCCCATCTACATGGGTCGAAAAGCTATACGCTAGTTTACTCTGGTATATCGATGCCCTGTCTCGATACACCCTCGACTAGGAACATTTGAAGGATGTACTTAGCGACTACTCTGTCCCCACTAGTATAATCTGCATCATAATCCAGGTAGTCAAGTACTCATTCTAAGGGCTTTATCAACATGTAACATAGAGACAATCAGTGTATATGTTAAGATAAAGAGCAACCAGATAGCATACTATCATGTCGAGCAAGAAAGTCCTCCATATATTTGTCCAAGCATCCACTACAATATACATCGTATGTATAGTAATGGCCTCTAGGGCATACATATAACTAACAATAACTATTTGTTTTACTTTAGAACAAAAAGAAAGTACTTGTAGCACATTGGTAAAGCCTTGCACTGCTGTGACGTAGCCCCTGTGATCGAATCCCCCCAGCCATATTATCTTTTTATTTAATTTTCATTTAATCTTTTAGAAGCCCAAGAGTTTGCACGTGTACTACACGTAATATGATAAGTTACAGAATAAATAAATATGTGCACGAAAGTATATGAAGCGAGAGGGACACGTGGTCAAAGATCCAAGCCTCACCTCCGGGAGATGCCCCAAATACCGTACCACCGGGCCGCCCGTAGGGAATGGCCTCCATCTTTTCACCCGAGCACCGTTTCAACTAACCCACTTCTCCCATATTGTTTGTTTACTCTGCATTCATACAGAGAACAATAAATGCCATTTAATCCAATTTTTAATGCATTCTTTAACCCTCTAAACCCTAATTTTACCTATAAATACCACACATCCATTCTCACTCAGAAATTCCTTGCCAAAACTCTCAAAAAATTCTCAAGTCCTTTTAGTGTGCAAGTGGAGTTAGCAAAGGGTGAAATTCCGGCGAAGTTCCGAGGAGATTACGGCGTCGAAACGATGCCCCGACACCTTCCTTAGTTTCCCCTCTCTCTTCACTTGTTCCCTTGCCAGTAAGTCCCCTCTCCCCCTCTCTTCTTCTATTCTAAAAACTTTAATTTCTAAAACCCGACGGAAGCGGAGTTAATCCGATTTCCGATTCAGTTTTTCCTTAAAAAGTCTATTTTTCTTAATCAATTAAATACCATACTCTCATATAATGTTTAACAAATATTAACAAACACAATAAAATAAGTTTCATCTCAAAAGAATCATTTATGCAATTTTTATTGTATTTTTACAGTAAAATACTACATACTTTACATTTCACCATAATTCACATAATACTTGTATCGCCTTTAGATAACTCATGAGGTAATGACCTACCTCATCACAACACACATCTTTGACATAGCACGATGAAATTTTGGGAATATAGTTATGGGATAATACGACATTACAAATAAATACCATCAAACTTGCAAAACCATTTCTTTAAAAAGTGTGTTAATAAATTTCTTGCAATTGCGCCTCTACAACCCACTTTTGGGGATCCCGTTCGGGATGGTATGGATTATCGCACATTCTTGAGCCTAGTAGAGCGAGATGCAGACCTCCGAAAGGAGCATTCGATCTCGATGGAATTTTAATGCATTTTTCTTTAGAAATGAGATTTCTACAAAAATAAATAAAATTTATTTTTATATGTATAACTATTATCAAAATATTTATTTTAATTATATTATATAAATATTCCAAGTTTTCTAAATCAAAGGAATCACCATTACATGAAAATACCATTACAGTTCAATGCAGAATACCGATATTTCAATAAAATACCATATACTATGAAAACTAGGTTCTACTCACTAGAAATTTCACTTCTATAAAATATACATCTATGAAAACCCTAAAGATGATAATTAAAGGATTGATGTGTATTTTGAAATTATACCAAAATTATTTTTTCATAAAACCCCTTCAAGTTATACTAAATTACAATAAGGGCCTTAGTAAACATAGGTTTAAGCGGGACCAGTTGTCTTGAGCCTCATGGAGCCGGAGAATATAAGTGCTTGTCTATCTAAGATAGACAATCTAACAAACGGTGTTATCAACACGGTAATTGTCTTGGAAAAAGACACAAATCTTGTCGTCCATGTGCAGCAGTTACCGATAACATCAAAACTATTTCAGGATTTCAAGTTCTTTTCAAAGTATCTGACTCAGACTGAGTCTCAATCTAATCAATCTGACTTGAATATAATTCAAGTATAAACTACAATACAACATGAATCCATGAATCTGTCTATTCAATCTATATCAATCTATATTGACTAAACCGAACCATGGATATACTCCGTCTACATGACTCACCATTTATATCCATTCCATTTACTGATATCATGGTTTCGGAAAGACATCCATCTATATAACAAAACAATACAATCAATACAAAAGACATCGCGGGGTTTATAAGATGTAGATTGGTAAGGAAAGTGTTAGAAGTGGCACGAGACTGTAACCTTAATACACCTAACCTGAATATCCATTGCCGCTGTACCGTGGCTGAACGGTTCCTTGTGCTTCGTATACCTTAGTCTCCGGAATAGTGGGACTCCTCTCGTATACACTGGCATTTTCTGTACCAAGCTACAAAGAACTGCGTTAACACTATAAATAAACATTAATAGTTACATTCTCTTTCGTCTATTCTATCTCTACTCACCTTTGGGACTTACCGAGCGATTGTTCACTGACGACATTCCTTTCTTCTTTCTTTGGAATGTTGTCAGGTGTTTCGGACTCATTGGAGATCGAGGCCAGCACTGAATATTTGGAGCAGTTAGCATTTGACCTAGAGCTATAGGCACTTGTACATATTTATTTCATTTCAGTTATGCCATTGTTTAGGCATCGCTTTCTATTCATGTATATTTTCATTTCAGTTTTAACTGTAAAAGAATGTTTAATAAATAAAGTTGTTGTTCATTTACATTCCTGTCTCTTGTGTACTTTAGTTTATATTGCTTAGATACGCTTAGCGTGTTTACTTCTGAGTAAATACATAACGGCCTCGCTGCGTCCCTTCCCCGTATATTGGGCGTCTAGACGGGGTCTAAAAACGTATACACTAGTCTACTCCGGAATATCGATGCCCTGTCTCGATACTCCCACGACTAGGGACCTTGTAAGGATGTGCGTACCGACTACCCAGCTCCCATAAGTATGATCGCCATCACAACGCAGGTAGTCTAGCAATGATCCTACGGGCTTTATCAACATGTATGAATGATATGTAATTGCAAGTAAAACATACGGACATGTTAAGATAAAGACAAACCAGATAGCATACTATCATATCGAGCAAGATTGTCCTGTACATATATATGTTCAAGCATCCACATGTATACATATACAATAATGACATCTAGGGTATACATATACAACAATCTCCCACTTGCGCTAAGGCCATATATATTGTCGTACCGAATACCCAACTTCTGCTCTAAGGCCAGCTGTTGGCGTACCGCATACCCAATATCTTAAAAATGCTCTCAAACTTTGCTTGAGGAAGGGCCTTGGTGAATGGATCCACAGTGTTGTCTTTTGTGTCCACTCTCCGCACCTCAATCTCCCGGTGATCAATGATCTCTCTGATCAGGTGATACCGCTTCAAGATGTGTCTGGATTTCTGATGGGACCGTGGTTCCCTTGCTAAATCCATAGCTCCATTGTTGTCGCAATACACAGGTATTAAGTTAACAATGGATTGAACCACCTGAAGTTCAGTAATGAACTTCTTAATACAGACAGCTTCTTTTGCGGCATCATTGGCAGCAATGTATTCAGCCTCCATCATCGAGTCTGCGACGATGTCCCGTTTGGAACTCTTCCAACAGACCGCCCCTCCGTTGAGAGGAAACACAAAACCCGAGACATACTTGTTGTCATCCTTGTCACTCTGGAAGCTTGAATCGGTAAAAGACTCCACTTGGAGGTCCCCATTACGGAATACCAGGAACAGTTCTTTAGTCCTTCTCAGGTACTTCAGGATGTTCTTAACAGTTGTCCAGTGGTTCTCACCTGGGTTAGACTGATACCTGCTCACCACACTAAACACATAAGCTACATCTGGTCGGGTACATAGCATCGCATACATTATAGATCCTACCGCCGAAGCGTAGGGTATAGTGCTCATGCGAACCCTCTCCTCATCAGTCTTGGGATACATCTCTTTGAAGAGGGTGATTCCATGCAATACGGGTATGTTACCGCGCTTAGGCTTATCTTATCCGGGGGTTCTGGGATAGAAAATGCTTATATAGAATCTTCTATACTAAATCTCTTTAGTATAGTCTCTATGTACCTGGACTGCGAAAGTCCCAGTAATCTCTTGGATTTATCTCTGTAAATCTTAATCTCCAGAATGTACGAGGCATCACCCAGGTTCTTCATGGAGAACCATTGTGACAAGAACAACTTGACCGATTGTAGCATAGGAATATCATTTCCTATCAAAAGAATGTCGTCCACGTACAAGACTAGGAACACGACGTTTCGGCCTACAATCTTCTTATACATACAAAGCTCATCCTCGTTTTTGATGAAGTAAAATCCCTTGACTGTTTCATCAAAACAGATGTTCCAGCTCCGTGATGCCTTCTTTAATCCATAAATGGATTTAAGCAACTTGCACACTTTCCCGCTGCTCCTACTGGCTACAAAACCTTCCGGCTGATCCATATAAACGCACTCTTCTAAACTTCCATTTAGAAAATCCGTTTTTACTTCCATCTGCCAGATCTCATAGTCATGGAAGGAAGCAATGACAAGTAGGATCCGAATGGATTTGAGCATAGCCACTGGAGAAAAGGTTTCTTCATAGTCCACATCTGGTCTTTGACAAAAACCTTTTGCAACAAGTCCAGCCTTATAGGTTTCCACCTGCCCATCTATATTAAATTTCCTTTCGTAGATCCATTTGCATCCAACGGGTTTTACCCCAGGTGGAGCAATATCCAATGTCCACACTTTATTTGTGTACATGGACTCCATTTCGGATCGCATAGTATCCAGCCATTTATCAGAGTCCCTACTAATAATGGCATGCCTGAAACTACTAAGATCATCTTCTTTCAAGATGAAATCCTTTCGATCCCCGTCTATGAGAAAACCGTAGTATCTCTCGGGCGGATGAGAAATCCTACTAGATCTGCGGAGTGGTTGAGGTTCGTCTGGAACTACTGAATCTAACGGTTCCACCAAATCTTCAGTTTTAGTTTGTGGTTCAGAAGTTTCTTCCAGTTCTACCGTACTCTCATTTATTTCTTTTGCAAGAAATTTCCATTCTAAAATCTTGGCGTGTTGAGCTACAAACACTTTCTGTTCTTCGTTGTGGTAGAACAGATATCCATAACCATTCTTTGGATATTCCACAAACTTACATAAAACTGACCGTGCCTCTAGTTTATCCAGATTATGCTTTTTAACATAAGCCGGACAACCCCATATCTTAAATCTTTTAAGATATGGCCTCTTACCATTCCATATCTCGAATGGTGTCTTAGGCACAGATTTGGATGGAACATCATTCAACAGATATGCCGCTGTCAGAAGCGCATGTCCCCAAAATGAAAGAGGCAACTCGGCGTTACTCATCATGGAGTGAACCATATCCAATAGGGTACGGTTCCTCCGCTCCGATACACCGTTGTGCTGTGGTGTATATGGAGGAGTAAGCTAAGAGAGAATTCCATTCTCTTTTAGGTATTCTAGGAATTCCGTCCGTAAGTACTCCCCTCCTCTATCAGATCGGAGGATCTTGATACTTTTGCCAGTCTGGTTCTCTACTTCGTTTCTGAATTCTTTGAATTCAGAAAAAGCTTCAGATTTGTGTTTCATGAGATACACATATCCGAACCTAGAGAGATCGTCAGTGAATGTGATGAAGTACGAGAACCCACCCCTTGTATGTATAGACATTGGACCACATACATCACTGTGTATGAGTCCGAAGAGCTCTGTTGCTCTTTCTCCGTGTCCGGTGAACGGAGATTTGGTCATTTTTCCCTTGATACAAGACTGACAAGTTTCATAAGATGAAAATTTGAACGTATCCAAAAGACCATCTTTATGCAACTTACTTAGTCTTTTCTCTCCAATATGACCAAGTCTACAATGCCACAAGTAGGATTCGTTCACTTCTGAACTCTTCCTCTTGCGTGTGTTTTGTATACTGACAACTGTGTTTTGATTAAGAACATAGATACCGTTATATAGTGTACTTTTTGCAATCAATACCTGATTAAGGTAAATGTTCATGATATTTCTATCAGGAACAAACTTATATCCATCTTTATCAAGTAAAGAAACTGATATGATGTTGCAAACCATGGAAGGTACATAGTAGCAATTGTTCAAAAATATAGTATTGCCATTTGGCAATGCAAGGTGATATTCACCGACGACAGAAGCATCAACTTGTGCTCCGTTCCTTACTCTGAAGGACATATCACCAGGCCCAACCATCTTACTTTTTCTCAGTCCCTGCAATAAATTACAGATGTGAGATCCTGATCTGATATCTAGTACCCAGGAGGTAGGACTGACCGAAAAACAGTTCTCAATAACAAGAACGCTTGAAGAAGACGCAATACTATGCTTCTTCTTCGATGGGGTCTTCAAGGAATTCATGCAATCCTCTTTCCCTTAGTCATACTCATGACTGTTGTCATAAGTTAGAGCCGAACCGACGTTCCTCAGCCCCGAATAAGAATTCGGATCGGTAAAGCGATACATTTTATTATCTTGATTAGGGCGTGAATTGGTTGCTATCTGGAGAGAGAGAAATGAAACACTCAGCGTGCGCTCTTGCAAGATTAGATTCGTTATTAGTTTATATAATCAGGATGGCTCCCACCGTTTCCTCGAATTCTTCTTCAAACCTTAAAAGAAGAATTAGTTGGGATTAATCGCACGTCACAATACTTGCTTAACCTTTCGGCCAGGCTAGTGTCGGTACTTCGAGGGAGGTTTTTCAATGCTTTCGTGAAGTTCCTTAATTATATAACCTCTTTTCCCTGGAGGCATAGCCCCACTAACACTGTTCTAGACACCTACTTGGTTTATAGCATTGATTGTTAAGTGAAATAATCTCCCAGGGGTAATGCTACTCATCAGTGGGATCAGGATCCAACTATCATTGAGTGATAAACTAGATAGAAGCCACACTCCAGAAGGTATACAGCACTAGCAAGTTTCCTGTATATTTGAGACTCCTGATGTAGTTTTTACCCCTAACGGCTTATGACCTTGACTAGGTCAACATATCATAAACCACTAGTCAAGTTCAACCCGTCATTATCCAAGATTGATTTAGACCCATCCGTATATACCCTTGAATAGGTCAAATGGTTATACGGTTGTCCTAAATAATCGAAATATCTGCAACAAACAAGCACCACTCAGCTACCGAACACTACGTCTTGACTAGGTCAAAATGCGCAGTACGAATACTAAGTAATACTCGTAAGAAATTATGGAGGGCTACGGCTAGATTTTTGGAGAAAAACCCTTTAACGTAATGAACTTGATATCGTTGAAGGAAACATAGCAGTTTTGAAAAGGAGTGGTTTAGTCTCCGCTTTTGAAAAATTATGGTTTTGAAGAAAACCGAGTAGTCTACAGTATAAGCTTTTGCTTAACAGGTCACTCCCCGCGACGGGATCTCGGCTCTTGCCTCCTGGAATGAGGTGCGGGATATTCACAACCGAATACCACTATGCAAAGCGAAAAAATATAACTGTAGTTTTTCGAAATTTATTCCAACAACATCTTTTAGGTTTATTTTCTTGCATTAATCAAAATTAATGTGGTCCCATCAGTTAAAGCCTATCACACCATAAAAGAACGAAAATACAATGTACGTATATGCCATCCGCATTCGCCACTCGGCCCCATCATCACCCGTTAGGTTACTTAACTAACGACAGAGCGGGGGCTGGACTAGAGTGGGTGCAAAACATATACAACATCTACTAGTATATATATAAATATATATAACATTCGTCCCAGGTATGATAATAAGCAACATTACAGAATCTGAGCAAGCAACACAAAATGGTGGATAATCTTGGAGCCCCGGGTTTCATTTGAGCCGCAAATGAGACCCGACGTTCCGGGTCATGTGGATAGCCCGTGCAATGGAAACCTGGACACCTACGAGCGCGGCAAGTTACCCGCCAATCCCAAAAGTGAGGCAACCCCAATCAACAAAGTGAATAGGCCACCCAGCACTTCACGGGATCCGGTAACTTGAGCGTCCCTCCATGGGTCATACCTATACCCCCTACGATTGCGGCGAATAGCCCTCCAATTCTAGAGTGAAGCCCGCTCCGTCTCAACGCTATGAGATGCGGGCTTGTTGCCCTATAGAATCCGGCTATTCGTGCACTCCACCGTGGGGTAGTCCTAGTACAGAAAATAAAAATTATATGTTCAAAGGTAACATCGACCTCAATCCGGTCGTTCCCCAATAAAATAATATACAACACGGCAGAAACGACAGTCCACATGTCGGATGCTCACCCCGCAATAACAAATGTACAAATGAATATAAACTGTACTAAACCATTGCACCACCGGCTATCCACCACGACAATTCAACCACAATATCAACACAATCACAGAACATCAACGTGAATGTCATGTTCGCAAACTTGTCTAAAAGAACATATAGCAGTTAGACGGGTTATACCGATCGAGTGACATTCACGGTCGCAGATGCTAATCTAAGTATTGATAATCACACGTATTTTAAAATTTTGATCGACTAAACTTTTCCAAATAGGCCCCAAGTGCTAATCCAGTACTTAAACAAATCTGGGCCCAAAATATACATTCCAGAAATCATAATTCCAGACTATAGAACCCCAGAAGAATTTTTGAGCACAGTGGCCCAATTCCTACCGCGGAACCGCGGGAAATGAACACATTTAGCGGCAGTACCGCAGCGGAATTAAGGGATCTTGTGCCTAAATTTCTTCTGTGTTTCTAAAATATCCTGGACGAATTTTTGATACATTGAAAATGATTTTTCGACCACTTAAAAAAATCGAAAGAAACTATAATTTTGGAATTGCGGTTTTGAAAAATTCAATCGATCGATATTTTAAACACGTTAGAACTAGCTAGTATAGGTTTTATGGGATGGCTCTGATACCATGTTGGGTTACCCTAACGCCCAAGCCATCAAACGTTGCGGTTTGCAGAACAAAATTTTTCTACCAACGTAAAAACGGTGCTAGAACAACCCAAGAAACTGGATCTTTCCATAAACCTAACTAGCTAAACAAAGAGAGTTAACTACTATGGAAAGAAGTCTCACCAAACGATCCAAGTCCTTCGGTCTTATTTCCTCATCGTTCACTCTGTTGGCCACCATGATCGCGCTTGATCTCCTTTGCTCGCTCCATCGGTACTCCGGGATCGAGCTTGTTCTCCGGTCTTCCTTTATCGTAGATGATCCACTCGAGTAATGTGATCCATGGCTCTAGCTCCTAACTAAGTAACAAAAAGGAGCAACTAGAGAACTTAGGATACTAATCCAAGATCTCTAGGATGTAGTGTGAAGTTCTAAGTGTTTTACTATCTCTATCTTGCTCCTCTCTTGTTTCTCAACACATGAGAGTGTAGAGAGGAGGAAGATGATGAAGGTGGAGGAACTCAAGAGAAGGAGATGAGAGTCAAGCAAAAATGGTGAGCTCAAGAGAAATGAGGCAACCATGTGAGAGAAAATAACTCACATTAGTTTTGTATATGAATATCCAAGAATAAAATATATGACCCATCCTTCAATAGTTGCAACAAATGAATAAATAATTCATTTGTCAACTATTGAGGCATGGTCCCCACCATACTCCCCTCACTTCACGCTTTACACCTCATTTCCATTTAAAGAATAAATGGAAAAAGCATAATGAGGTGGCCACCTTCTAGAATGTTATCCGTAACAAAATGCGGATTACATTATATAGTATATACGTACATGCATTCGGATAAAAACACGAATGCCCAAAGAGATAGAATAACACGAAGAACGTAATACTAGAATATACATATCGAAATATATATATGTAAATTATCAAATCAATACCTGATTTAATAATCCGGCTCAAATCCGAGCCGGCTAGTATTACCAACTGTCCGATCGAAAGTCCGGGTACAAAGTACATCAATCGATCGGAACATTGCACGTATCCAATACGGCTACTACATCATATCTCCTGAACCAGGAAAACCCTCTATGTAGGACTCTAAAGACTCGATAGTACGCCGGCAGTGAGTTACTGGATAAATCCACAACTACAAGCACGTCAGCGACACTAGCTGTACGTAACGGCTACCCGGGTACCTGTCGTAAAGGAAGGCCGATGAGCAAACTCATTTGGATCCCTACTGAGCCTATCCGTGACAATCTTCGTACAGTCTGGTCTCTTCGTCTGAGAGTATCGCATACCGGGTATAAGGGGTGGTAAACGTCAGACCCTAATAGCCCGATAATTCATGCTGATGCGGCTCAGGACCAATCCGGAAAACTACTAATCAGCCTATCAGTAAATCCCAACTCCCTTGGCCAAGGTCTTATGGTCCTGACCAATCGAACACAGTGCGATATCGACTCCCAATACCGAGAGAGAAAAATCCCTGACAATCGTTCACTGCCTCCATGTGGCTCGAGACTGTACCCAACCAAAATCTGTTTGCACGACTCAGTAGAGCCATGGTAGGGTAGTGATCAAAGTACAATGGGAACTCACATGAGACAAATGACGATCTCGGGTCTAAAGACTAACCTGTACTCATGTCACCTGAGAACTTCCACCTGACGATAGGTATAATACTATATGGAAGTTCTGGGTGAGTCCGTCCGGTGTACTCACACCCAGTGAGCACCTGTATACGATCTTAGGTGCAAAAGACCAATGGTTGTGGGACCATACCATCGCCTCTCGTTGGGGTCTAGAAACGTATACACTAGTCTACTCCGGAATATTGATGCCTATTCTCGATACTCCCATGACTAGGGACCTTTTAAGGATGTGCGTATCGACTATCCAGCTCCCACAAATATGATCACCATCACAACGCATGTATAGCAATGATCCTATGTGCTTTATCAACATGTATGAATGATATGTAATAGCAAGTAAAACATACGCACATGTTAAGATAATGACAAACCAGATAGCATACTATCATATCGAGCAAGACTGTCCTGTACATATATATGTCCAAGCATCCACATGTATACATATACAATAATGGCCTTTAGGGCATACATATCCAACAACTCTTGGACGAAGAGACCAGACTGTACGAATATTGTCACAGACATGCTCAATATGGGTACGGATGAATTTGCTCGTCGGCATTCTTTTCGCTCAACACCTGGGTAGCCGTTACGTACAGCTAGTGCCGCTGACGTGCTTATGGTTAAACCCACTGTCAACATATTGACAAGTATTTAGACTCCCACACAGAGGGTTTTTCCCAGTTCAGGCGAAATGATGTAGTGGCTCTATATTGATACGTGCAGAGTTCCGATTAGATATGTGTGCTTGCCACACAGACTTCAATCGGGCGGATGATAATACTAGCTGGTTTAGGATTAAGCCGGATTATTAAATCAAGTTTTGATTTAATAATTTACATATATATATATTTTGTTATGTATATTCTAGTGTTATTTTCATTGTATTTTTCTATCTCTTAGGTATTCGTATTTTGAAACGAATACGGGCATGTATTTGTGGGATATATTCTTGTATTTATACAAGAATACTTCTAGAAGGAGGACACCTTATTTCTAGAAATTTCTTTTTAAAGAAATTAAGAAATGAGGTGGAAGAAAGAAATGGTGGAGGGTATGGGAAAATAAATTATTAATTCATTTGCACATATTATTCAAGCATGATTGCAATTTTTAAATGTAAAAATTCTTTTAACAAAACCATGATGAAGCATGCTTGAATGTGAGAAGTTTTTCATTCTACCATTTTGAGACTTCTCTTTCTTCATGGTTCCTCCTCCTCCTTATTCATTTTTCTTTTACTATTTCATGAGTTAAGAATCAAGAAGAAAATTGAGATAGAAAAACACTAGAACACTCTCACTACATCCCTAAGCTTCACTTCTTAGCAAGTTGTGAACCTTAGTTGCTTCACCAGGTTATTTTGTGTGAAGCTAGAGCTTGGACTAGCTAGGTTCCTTGGGGTGGATCATCTTTGGCGAAAGAAGACCGGCTTGCAAGCGCGATCCGGAGCTCTTGAGAGCTTGCTCGAGTCCAACCACAATGGAGCTCTTGAAGACAGCTAGAGGATGTGAGTATTGCTAACATTGTAAATAAGTACAACTCACTAAGTTTTTGTTTACAAGTTCTAGCTCTTTATTTCGATTCATGGTTTCAAAACTTTATCAAACTAGAAATTTTTTGAAATCCATATCGTCATCTTCTAAAATTAGTTTGCTAGTATGCCTAAATTCCGAGCATCTTCTCTTGTAATATGAAAGCGTAAGATCAACGGAATGTCTCGACGCATCCATGCCCCTTTCGGCATAAAAGTGGATCTCTTTCTCTTCATTGCCTTCTCCAATCCCGACATCTTCAAAGATATACTGAATTCCCACCCACATAGGACCGGTTTATTGGCGTCTATGTGTGTCGGTTGCCTCGAATCGGTGATGGAATAAAACCATAGCTGCAAACAAATATGCATCATATTCACTTTATTAATATTAAATAATCAAAACACATCTACCAATAATATTAATTTATGTAGTTTATACTTTGCGTACAAATATAGTATAATCTCTATAATAGTTTGCATATACTTACGGCGTGAAGAATCTGACACCCGGGCAACTGTGCAGAGCCAGTTTTCGAGCTAGTCTTAGTCATGACACTGTCCATTATCATCTCCTGCACTGCTTTGGCCCAATTCACACTCGCACTTCTAATAGCTCAACGTATGTAAAATCATCTCTAGAGACGGTTGGGGATGTGACGGGTATCCAAAATAAAGAAAACCAATAAAGAATCAGCAAAGACAAGAAATAACCTATCACTTTTGGAGTACTATCCTTCATAGTCAGCTCCAAAGCAGTCTTGAATATTATGATGTACGTCCTTTCATTCTTCTCTACGATAAAGTACTTCTCTCAAAACTGGGTAATATCACGGTTAGTCTCGATAACTTTGTTGGTCTTCGGCAAGCCGGTGTCCTTGCTAGACCAATCAACAGTAAAATTATATTTGGCCTCTCCAAAAGAGAACTCTTTGAAGCCTCGATCATAGCAAGAGATAAGCCTACATATGGTATGCCTATCATGACCCAAAATTGGCAGCTTCATATAATGGCGGAACGAAGTTTTATTTAGCCTCCATATGTGCTCCGGGTGAATGTGTGCTTTCAACTTCTTAATGAAGCTGTTGTGGCGAGGGACGTCGACATTCGTTTGAATGGTGATCGTATCTCCATGCTTTCTTGTCACGCCCCGCTTCCTAAGATACGGGAGTGGAGACATGATAAGACCCGCAACCTAACTATACCAAGTAGATACTCTATCCGATACAGTTACGCTAAGCGTATATGTAGAAGTATACAAAAGCAAGTAAAAGAAAAGTATCTTTATTCAGTAACCAACATTTATTACAAGCTAAGATCAATATAAAAGTTTTATTACATCAATAAAGCAAGCCCTAAATAGATGGGTGAAAGTAAAGGAAACAAGGAAATAAAAGTTCTAATTGTAAGTTGAGGGTTGAGCATTGCCTTCTTCCCCAGTTTCGACTTTAGCCAAGCCTTTTTCCAGCCCTAACAGATATTTTGGAAGAGAGAAAGATAAAAAAGAAATGTCTGTCAGCAAGATAAACTCGAGTAGGATTCTCAAGGAGGTTATGTGTAACAAATGAAATGTGTATATGAACCAGCATTACAATGTGTAGGTAAAAGGGTAGGTAAAACTCGTGTCTCAAGTGTATGAGTCAAAAGGCAGGTAAGGTGACAAAAAATAATTACAATCCATTTTTAGCTTGTTTTAGTTTGGTTTCGTAAGGGTACACGCATTTTGAGTAAAAAAAGTTATGATAAACGGTATAGTGTTGTGGCATACAAGTTTATTCAAGCCTATCATGTCATTGATATGTTTGCAATGTTTTGGTTTAGGAGTTTAGGTAGCAAAAGAGAGCTTCGCGTATCGGAGAGTATTCCGTAAACGTCCGGAATCATGATGAGAGAGTTAATGTTTCGTTCCGGCTCGGAACTGAAAGTGTTTGTTAGCACCACCACTGGGTTTTACTAGCATCAAGCATGCTATTTTAAAAAGTTTGGGGTGATAATTAACACTAAAAAAGAATCAAAACTAGATGATTAGGGTTTAACTCTGATATAACAAAAACTTTAACTAAGTGAAGGATGCTACAACCTTTGTAGACCGTATCCTTCTCTTCTCAAGTTCCGTGTAGTAGTCCATGCGGCTCCACTAGGCTCCACTTGAAGGTTGAACGAACTTGCTTCAATGACCTACGTGCCGAAGATGATCCACCCAAAGTCCGCTAATCCAAGCTACCTCTTCACTAAACTCTTTAGAGAAGGAAACACACTACACTTAATTTCTAATCAAGTGTAGGATGGTGAAGTAGGGGTTTTATTTGCTCACTAGGGTTCTCACAAGCTCAAAGGTTGACAACTCATGTGAGGGATTGAGCATGGAGGTGGAGGTGAAGAAAATGGAGAGAGCTAAAGAATGTGAAAGAAAATGAGCTCCTAAAAAATAACTCAAGCGTAGAATGGTTCATCAAATGAACTCACTTATTGAAGCATCAATATTTCCCAATAATAAAAATGGAACCATACTTCAATAGTAAGTCAAGAGTAATATAATAATCCATGGACCATGCTTCACAACCATACCTCAATTTCCACCTCAATTTTCCATTTTCTTAAAATAGAAAATCTAACCATGCTTCATTTAATATATATATATATATATATATATATACATATATCAAATATATATATATATATATATTAATATATATTAAGAAAATAATCAGTGAGCTAATAATATTTGTTAATATATAATTATATCAAATATAATATATATCAAATTATTAAATCAACACTTGATTTAATAATCCGGTTATATCACATATAACTGACTAATATCATTTATCCGTATATCACATTATCAAATCAACACTTGATTCAATAATCCGGTTATATCACATATAACCTAACCGATAACAAATAACTGCCAGATTAGAATACGGTATCACATACTCATATTTAATCTGGCCCTCGCACATATCAGCATATGTGTCCTACTTCGTTTCGCTTGTGTTAGTTATATGTATGCCCTAGAGGCCATTACTGTACATAGGATGTATATTGTAGTGGATGCTGGGACATATATAGGGAGGACTTTCTTGCTCGACATGATAGTATGCTATCTGGTTGCTCTTTACCTTAACGTGTACACTGATTGTCTCTCTGTTACATGTTGGTAAAGCCCTTAGGATGTGTGCTTGACTACCTGGACTATGATGCAGATCATACTAGTGGGGACATGGTAGTCTATAAGTACATCCTTCAAAGTCCCTAGTCGTGGGTGTATCGAGACAGGGCATCGATATACCAGTGTAGACTAGCGTATACCTTCTCGACCCATACAGATGGGCGATGGATGATCCCATATCCATTGGTGTTTGACATCAGAGATGATATACGGGTGCTCAGTAGAGACTGGGTACACTGGACGGACTCGCCGAGAACTCCCAGATGGTATTATACCTCACGTCAGATGGCAGTTCTCTGGTGACACTGGTACAGAGTAGTCTGTTGACCCGAGATCGTCATAGAGTCTTGTGTAGTTCCTACTGTGCTTTGATTTCCATCTTACCACGTCCAAGAGGGCGTGCAAAACGGTGGTTTTTGGGTACAGTCCCGAGTCACATGGAGGCAATGAGCGATAGGAGGGGATTCGTCTCTCCCGGTATAGGGAGTTGATGTTGCGCTGTGTTCGATTGGCTATAAGAGGAAATCCCTGGCCAGGGTTGCTGAGATTTACTGGTAAGTGTTACCAGTAGTTTCTCGAACAGTTATAGACCTCATATCGACACGACTTATCGAGCTATTGGGGTCTGACGTTTACCACCCCTAGGCGAGATATGCGACATATCAGACGATCAGACCGGACTGTACGGTAGTGTTACTGGTTGGATTCACTAGAGTGTGAGCGGGCTTGCTCGTCGATCTTCAGATCGCTCAATACCCCGGTGGCCGTTACGTTTAGCAGACCGCTTGCGGCTTGTGGGTGTTTGATATGATCATCACCTGCTGCCGGCGTATTGACGAGTCTTTAGAGTCCTACACAGAGGTTTCCTGGCTCAAGCGAAACGAAATAGGAGCGCATATGAGATATGTGCGGGACCGAGAATAATGCGTGTATGTGATACCGTATTCTATTCTCGCGATGAATGTATCGAATGGTTGTATGCGATATAACCTAGTTATCGAATCAAGTATTGATTCGATAAGCCGATACATTGAATACTAGTCGGTTGTGTGCGACATGACCGGATCATTGAATCAAGTGTTGATTTAGTGATTTAATGCATAATTATATATTTGATATATTACTTTGCACTAACTAGTATTGGTTCACTTTAAACGGATTTTCTCACTTGGTTTGTGCACATTGTATATGTGATATACTTTTGTACACTTGTATGTATCATGTTTGATGATGCATGCTAACTTGTGTTTTGTGTAAAGTTTAAACCATGGTTATGTAATGGTTAGGGTTTTCATTTTCATATCTATTTATTTATTTGTTTATTCATTTTGGAAAATGATAAGCATAATGCAAAATGGTGGCTTTGTTTGGAAGCTTGTTGAAGCTTCATGAAGACTTTGACCATTTTGTATTTTAGCTTAACCCTAACCATTGCATTGAACCATGATTAGTTCTCTACACTTAACTATGGTCATGTTATGATAAGGATTGATTTATTCTTTTCTTTTTTAATTATCTTATCATATCATTTCTTCTTCTTCTTCCTTGAACTCAAGAAGAAAACCTTGAGGTCATCAATGGTGATTGATGATAAAGAGTGAGAAATCCAATTCTAAATTGAACCCACTTCCTATTTCTTCATCCTCTACCTCTTGCCAAGTAGTAGAGTGTGTTTTCTTCACAAGTTTCTTGACTTGGTGAAGTCGGAGCTTGATTTAGCGATGCCTCGACGTAGATCATCTTCGGCATGGACATCGATGACCTAGCCCGTCCATTCTCCGATAAAGCCGACGCTAGAGCCCGGGACTTGTCATGGACAGCGAGGAGACTTCATTGCGGAGCTATGGAGGTGGAGAACCGGATCTACAAAGGTTGTATTTCTGTATCTCTTAGTTAAGTATTAACTAGTTTACTTTATCGCCTAGATTTCTAGCCAACGATCCGTAGTTTAGGGTTTCTCGGCACCGTAATTTTTAAAATTGGCATGGTTGATGCCTTGTGAGACCTCACTAGAGTGCCTAGGAACCCTACAGTGGTATCAGAGCCTAGCTAGAGCCTTAGGCGAAGTCTAGACGGAATTCGAAGTCCGATCGACCGGAAACCTAACCCGGAAAACGGCTCTCTGGACTTTTTTGTAAATTGTGGATTTTTCGAAATTAAAAATATGCAGAAAAATCAGCAGGAGATTATATGGGTTACTGTAAAATTCGAGACCATAACTCCATCATTCAGCCGCGGATCCGCGGCATGAGCATGCCTCATGCGGCTGAACCGCGGCTGTTTTGTCGTATTGGTCATCGAATTTTGCACCATAATTAATAAGATTCTGTACTGGTTTTCCTGGGAATATTTTAATATTTATTCCAGAGTTTTATTTTCTGGGTTGTATGAGGAACTCCGTGTATCGATCGGAATATCTAATTTTGTCTATGTGGCTTTCCGGATAATTTTTAGAATATGTTAAAAAGTTCGACCGGATATAAATACCCAATTTTTCCCCTGTCGGGAAATTTCCAAGTGTTGGATTTTTTCGTAGTTTAACGACGTTCTAAGTAGTGCAAGTAACTCGATGGACCCTCTAGAAGACAACAAACCTTAACTCGATTATGTGACCGTCTTGAACTGCCCTTTGAACCTTCGGGTTTGGGGCAGTACGGCGTGCCACATGTGAGGCGTTGGCTTGACCCTTCTACGGCTGGACCGTTGGTACTGAGGCACGAACTGAATGTTGTTAGACTTATTTCATGTGTTGGATTGTATCGGGAAAACTTGGGTGTTCGATTGTTCGATCGGAAAGTTTAACATTTTCTGTTTATCCGGAATGTGATACAATAATTGGAATTCACAAGTAGTTATGTGATAACTGAATGAATGTTATAAACATAGCAGTTTAGTCTCACTTGATCGGTTGCCACGGAATTTTGATGCGATCAAAAGTCCGTCGCAATCACGTAGCGTACGCGGATATTCGCCGGGTAAACTTAATAGACAGCCTCACTACATAGCCCCGACCAAGTGACTGTAGGAGAACCCCGTCGCCGAAAGCATCCGTTCGGGTGCTCGCGGCAGCGGTGTTCCGCCTTGGTGCACTTCATCGACGGTATCGGGGGTGCGGCCGCCTACTGAAGTTTGCGACGAGTATTCGATCAGGATGTCGGGAATCTTGTTGAATTACCCGACTTGGTATTGAAAAGTGTTTTCGATTTTGAGACTAAAATGCGGGGTTTATAATTGTTCGGCATGTGATGTCTAAGTAATTCATTTGGTCAGGCATGCGATGTCTGAGGTGGTTGCGGATTCCAACTGTTGTAGTTTTACACTTTCTTTTCTGTGACCGTAAGTGTAATATGTGATATCGCCGGTTTCGTTGCTATATGTCAACGACAATTGGGATGCGCATATTTACTTACGTTGATGACATGTGATGTTATGTGTTGCTGGATATGTTATATTGGATCGTCGTGTTTGAATAGCCGGGGTTTTTTTATGTGAGATGAGTGTTTTTCATTTTCATTCATGTAAAAACTTGTATGTAATATTCTTTTATTGGGGCGCTTCCAGGTTGCGGAAGTTGTCACCCTTTGTATATTATATACTTTTCCGCACTAGGATAGACCCAAGGAGGAGGGCACAAGTAACCGGGTTCTGGGGTCCAGTGGGAGACCAACTCGAGGAGTCGAGTACGGGTCTCCTAACTCTAGAATTGGTAGGGTTGCTTGCCGCTCTCGTAGGGGTCTAGGGGTGTGGGTTTGGCTATTCATCGCGACCGTGGAATCCGTGTTTTATACTGGCTCGTATTGAAAACACGGACGTCCTAGTATATCCAATATTTCATATGTTTCTTCTGCTGCGATATCTGTGATGTGATCATGTGATGTTCTGTGATAGATACAGTATATAGTATATATGATATATTATATAGGCGTTACTTATGTTTTACACCCGTGCTAGCCCTGCCCCGCTCTGTCCTTAGTTACCTAACCTAACGGTGCACGAGGGGACATCGAGGCGAATGCGGATGACATAAGTGTACGTCGTATTTATCTGTGATGTTTAGGTATTTAAATGATGGGACTTCATTAATGAGATTAATGAAATAAAAGAAACCTAAGATGTTGTAGAATCGAATTTCAAAATTAAAACAGGTAGCTACAGTTCTTGCTTTGCACAGTGGTATATATGATATATCCTGCACCTTATTCGATGAGGAAAGGACCGAGATCCCTTCACCGGGAGTGACTCCTTTAGCAATAACTGGCAGATGCTACACACTCGGTTTGTCTTTTGATTGCTTTTAAGTGTTTCTGCTTTGCACAGTGATATATGTGATATATCCCGCACCTCATTCGACGAGGAAAGGACCGACGATCCCTTCACCAGGAGTTACTCCTTTAGCAAAACTAGAAAAGCCTCAAAAGCACTCCATTTTAAAATCATTTGATTCTACAGCGATATCAAGTTCATTACGCAATAGGTTTTCAGAAAAACCTGTCGTAGCCCTCCGTCATTTCAGATACGTACTAGTTAGTATTCGTGCTGCGGTTGTTTGGCCTCCGTCAAGGCGTAGTGTACGGTAGCTAACTAGTGCTTATCTGCTAGCATATGATGCGATTGGATTAGGGTATTCGTACAGCGTTGTTTGGCCTCCGTCAAGGGTCGTGCGGGTGGGTTTAATTCAATCAGGAAATGACGGGTTGAACTTGACTAGCGGACTATGGGTTGTTTGGCCTCCGTCAAGGTCATAGCGAGCTAGGGGAAAAATATTATCGGGAATTTCAAGTGTTGAAATTTGCAATGAGATTGCATACCTTCTATGAGATAGTTGGATCCCGATACCCGCTGCGAGTAAGAGTTACTTCTGGGAGAGTTTTATACATTACAATTAGCCGATCAAGTAGGTGTCTAGAAAGGTGTTAACGAGGTTACGCCTCTGGGAAAACGAGGTTTACATTAATTAGGTTCGTGCGAAAGCACGGGGGACCTCCCTCAAAGTACCGACACTGGCCTGGCTGAAAGATTGGCGAACTTGTAGTGTATAATTAATCCCGGCTAGTCTTTCCTTTTAGGGTTTGAAGGAAGATTTGATAAAAAGCAGTGGGAGCCATCCTGATTAGATAAAATAATAACCAATCTATTCTTGAAAGAGCGCACGCTGAGTGTTTTCTTCTCTCTCTCTCCAGGTAGCGACCATATCACGCCTTAATCAAGATAATAATACGGAATATTGACCGAACCCGCTTGTTATACTGAGCTGGGGAACGTTGGTCCCGCTCCAACTTATAATTGTTATAAGACAGAGCAGGAAATTGGGGATTACCAGAATTCCCGTGCAGCCCAAACGAAGAGAGTGCATGCTGATGCATCATCTTCGGGTGTGTTCATTACAAAGAACTGTTTCTCTGTATCCTCTACGTCCTGGGTATGTGATACCAGATCAGGATCTCAGATATGTAATCTGTTACATAGGGCTACAGATAGGTAGAGAATTGAGAACGGGTGATAAGTTTCATGAGGCAGAAAACGGAGCAAGAGTTGCAGCCAAGTCTGTCGGTCACTGTCACCCTGTATTACAATCCTTTGATTCTGAACGAATGTTATTAGATACCGAACCTGATATACAAAATCATATCAGTCTCTTTATTAGTAAAGAAACGATAAAATTTTGTATTGTTGGATAATGTTTTGAACATTTCCTATATCAAAAGTTGATCGGTTCAGGCACGTTATCTAAAAGCGTTGATGTTCTAAATCAAACTACAGTTCTTAGTATATGGAACACACACAAGAGGAAGAGTTCAGAAATGAACGAATCCTTCTTGAGGCATTGTAGACTAGGTCATATCAATGTGACCCGACTAGCTGAAGTTACATGTAGATGCATATTTAAATCTGTTTGAATTTACATCTTATGAAACTTGCCAGTCATGTCACAAAGATAAGATGACCATAGCTCCGTTTACTGGAAACAGAGAAAGAGTTAGTGAACTCTTGGGATGATACATGTTGATGTATGTAAGGTCCCCTGTCTACACATGCCAAGACCGGTTCTTTATACTTCATTATATTCTCTGATAATCTCTCAAGATTCAGTCATATGTTCCTGTTGAAACATGAGTCCGAACCTTTTGAGATATTCACAGAATATAAGCTAGAAGTAGAGAACCAATACGGGTATAAGTATTATGTCCTTTGATGAGATCAAGGAGGAGAATACTTGAGAACGAAAATCCTGGATTATTCTAAAGGAGAATGAGATTCTCTCTCAGCATTACTCCTCTGTATACACCATAGCACGATGGTATATCGGGACGGAGCAATCACACCCTATATGATATGGTGTGCTCTATGATGAGTACTACTGAGTTACCTTTTTCCTATTGGGTGTTATGCACTTGAGAAGTTGCATACCTATTGAATAGAGTCCGAATCAAATCAGTTGCCTACCACTTCATATATGATATGGAAAGGGAAGAGCCCATGTCTTAAGTTAGTTAAGATTTGGGGTTGTCCGGCCTATGTCTAAAAGCAAAATCCGGACAATCTCAAGGCAAGGTAAGTTATGTAGAACTGGAAATGTTCCAGCTATACAGACTGCAGCTGATGATTTGATAGAACCAAAGGATTCAGTAGATTCCAACGAACCTCAGCCTCTCCGCCGATCTAGTAGGGTTCCTCACCCACCTGAGAGACACTTCGGTTTCTCTATGACGGTGGGAGCGAGGATTGCATCATGAGATGATGACCCAACTAGTTTCGAGCTGGCCATCGAGAGTAAGACTCTGTAAGAATGGCTGGATGTTTATCAATCTGAGATGGAATCCTTATACACCAACAAAGTATGGACTTTGGTTGCTATATCTGAAGGGTTAAATCCCCATCAGGAGCAGGTATATCTTGAGAAGATTACTTGGTGTACATGGAAAAGTTGAGACTTTCAAAGCTAGACTTGTTAAAAGTTTGCATCATTGACCAGGTGTGGATAATGATGAAACCTTTTCAAGTAGCTATGCTTAAGTCCATCCAGATCCTACTTGTCACGGCTACATACCATGACTGCGATATCTGGTGGTTGGGTGTCTTGACTGCTTTTCTAAATGATGATTTAGAAGAGAGCATCTATAAGTACACAGCCAGAGGGCTTCGTAGACAGTGGGAGTAGCGGAAACGTGTGCAAGATGCTTTATAGGATAGAGCAGGCATCGCGGAGTTGGAACATCTGTTTTGATGATTAGTCAAAGAAGTTGACATCATCAAAATGGTAGATGAACCTTGTATAAACAAAAAGGTGGTAGGGAGTATGGTGACGATCCTCGTAGAATACGTAGATGACATACTCTTGATAGGGAAGGAGTTTCCTATGCTACGCTCGAGCAATCTCCGCTTATCACTATGATTCTCCATATAGGATCAAAATGATACCTCCTAAATCCTGAGTTTTGGATCTATGAGATAGATTTAAATGGATGTTAGGATTCTCACTAGTTGTAGTGAGGTGGTATCAATCGATCCTGGGGAGAATCACTGGAAGGGTTCCAGGGTGATAAAGACGACTGAATGTCAATCGCAGGCATTGTCTTTACCCTCAGTAAAGGGATGGTATGTTGGAAGAGTTCCAAGCTAGATACCGTGACATACTAGACGATAAAGGCAGGATACATCGCTACTTAAGATGTTACCAAAGAGGATGTTTGGGTGTATATTAGTTCATAAGATGAACTACGTTCCTACCATTGTGAGACAATGGAGTTGTGGCTCATGCAGAGGAACGCCGGTCCCATCAGTGATCCAGACTTATTCTAAGGCAGCATCGCCTGATCTTGGAGATAGTTGATCTCCAGGGTGATCAAGGTTAGGAGAGTAGATTCAGAGGACAACACAGCGGATCCACTCACAAAGGCCTGTTCCCAGAGAGAGATTTTTATGGGATGGTTGAGTATAAGATACTACAACCACTGCTACAGATGGCCCTAGTGCAAGTGGGAGATTGTTAGTTATATGTATGCCCTAGAGGCCATTACTGTACATAGGATGTATATTGTAGTGGATGCTGGGACATATATAGGGAGGACTTTCTTGCTCGACATGATAGTATGCTATCTGGTTGCTCTTTACCTTAACGTATACACTGATTGTCTCTCTGTTACATGTTGGTAAAGCCCTTAGGATGTGTGCTTGACTACCTGGACTATGATGCGGATCATACTAGTGGGGACATGGTAGTCTATAAGTACATCCTTCAAAGTCCCTAGTCGTGGGTGTATCGAGACAGGGCATCGATATACCAGTGTAGACTAGCGTATACCTTCTCGACCCATACAGATGGGCGATGGATGATCCCATATCCATTGGTGTTTGACATCAGAGATGATATACGGGTGCTCAGTAGAGACTGGGTACACTGGACAGACTCGCCGAGAACTCCCAGATGGTATTATACCTCACGTCAGATGGCAGTTCTCTGGTGACACTGGTACAGAGTAGTCTGTTGACCCGAGATCGTCATAGAGTCTTGTGTGGTTCCCACTGTGCTTTGATTTCCATCTTACCACGTCCAAGAGGGCGTGCAAAACGGTGGTTTTTGGGTACAGTCCCGAGTCACATGGAGGCAATGAGCGATAGGAGGGGATTCGTCTCTCCCGGTATAGGGAGTTGATGTTGCGCTGTGTTCGATTGGCTATAACAGGAAATCCCTGGCCAGGGTTGCTGAGATTTACTGGTAAGTGTTACCAGTAGTTTCTCGAACAGTTATAGACCTCATATCGACACGACTTATCGAGCTATTGGGGTCTGACGTTTACTACCCCTAGGCGAGATATGCGACATATCAGACGATCAGACCGGACTGTACGGTAGTGTTACTGGTTGGATTCACTGGAGTGTGAGCGGGCTTGCTCGTCGATCTTCAGATCGCTCAATACCCGGGTGACCGTTACGTTTAGCAGACCGCTTGCGGCTTGTGGGTGTTTGATATGATCATCACCTGCTGCCGGCGTATTGACGAGTCTTTAGAGTCCTACACAGAGGTTTCCTGGCTCAAGCGAAACGAAATAGGAGCGCATATGAGATATGTGCGGGACCGAGAATAATGCGTGTATGTGATACCGTATTCTATTCTCGTGATGAATGTATCGAATGGTTGTATGCGATATAACCTAGTTATCGAATCAAGTATTGATTCGATAAGCCGATACATTGAATACTAGTCGGTTGTGTGCGACATGACCGGATCATTGAATCAAGTGTTGATTTAGTGATTTAATGCATAATTATATATTTGATATATTACTTTGCACTAACTAGTATTGGTTCACTTTAAATGGATTTTCTCACTTGGTTTGTGCACATTGTATATGTGATATACTTTTGTACACTTGTATGTATCATGTTTGATGATGCATGCTAACTTGTGTTTTGTGTAAAGTTTAAACCATAGTTATGTAATGGTTAGGGTTTTCATTTTCATATCTATTTATTTATTTGTTTATTCATTTTGGAAAATGATAAGCATAATGCAAAATGGTGGCTTTGTTTGGAAGCTTGTTGAAGCTTCATGAAGACTTTGACCATTTTGTATTTTAGCTTAACCCTAACCATTGCATTGAACCATGATTAGTTCTCTACACTTAACTATGGTCATGTTATGATAAGGATTGATTTATTCTTTTCTTTTTTAATTATCTTATCATATCATTTCTTCTTCTTCTTCCTTGAACTCAAGAAGAAAACCTTGAGGTCATCAATGGTGATTGATGATAAAGAGTGAGAAATCCAATTCTAAATTGAACCCACTTCCTATTTCTTCATCCTCTACCTCTTGCCAAGTAGTAGAGTGTGTTTTCTTCACAAGTTTCTGGACTTGGTGAAGTCGGAGCTTGATTTAGCGATGCCTCGACGTAGATCATCTTCGGCATGGACATCGATGACCTAGCCCGTCCATTCTCCGATAAAGCCGACGCTAGAGCCCGGGACTTGTCATGGACAGCGAGGAGACTTCATTGCGGAGCTATGGAGGTGGAGAACCGGATCTACAAAGGTTGTATTTCCGTATCTCTTAGTTAAGTGTTAACTAGTTTACTTTATCGCCTAGATTTCTAGCCAACGATCCGTAGTTTAGGGTTTCTCGGCACCGTAATTTTTGAAATTGGCATGGTTGATGCCTTGTGAGACCTCACTAGAGTGCCTAGGAACCCTACAGCTTGAACTAGAAAACTTCTGTGTAGGACTCTAAAGACTCGTCAATACACCAACAGTAGGTGATGATCACATCAGTCACACACAAGCCATCAGCGGTACTAGCTGGACGTAACGGCTACCCAGATATTGAGCGATTAGAAGATCAACAAGCAAGCTTGTCCAAACTCCCATGAAGCCTATAGGTAACACTTACCGTACAATCCGGTCTCTTCGTCTGATATGTTGCATATCGAGTCTGGGGGTGGAATCGTCAGACCCCAATAACTTGATAACTCATGCCGATGTGTGGCCTATAACGGTACGCGAAACTACTGATAACTCTTACTAGTAAATCTCATTAACAGCCCTGGCTAAGGACTTCCTGTTATAGCCAATCGAGCATAGCGCAACATTAATTCCCTATACCGGGAGAGACGAAATCTATCATATCTCTCATTTCCTCCATGTGAATCGGGACTGTACCCAAAATCCACCTGTTTGCACGACTCCTTTGAGCCGTGGTAGGGAGGAAATCAAAGCACAGTGGGAACCACACAAGACTCTATAACGATCTCGGATCTGCAGACTAACCTGTACCAGTGTCACTAGAGAACTGCTATCTGACGATAGGTATAGTACCATCTAAGAGTTCTCGGCGAGTCCTGTTCGGTGTACCCATCCTTTAATGAGCACTTATGTACAATCTTTGATGTCAAACACCAATGGATATGGGATCAACAATCGCCCCTACAGGGTCAAGAAACGAACACACTAGTCTACTCTGGAATATCGATGCCCTGTTTCGATACTCCCTCAACTAAGAACTGTTAAAGGATGTGCTTATAGACTACAAAAGTCCCAGTAGTATGATCTGCATCATAGTCCTAGTAGTCAAGCAAACATCCTAAGGGCTTTATCAACATGTATCAGAGAGACAGTATAATAATAATACTAAGTGTAAATGTTAAGATAAAGAGTAACCAGATAACATACTATCGTATCGAGCAAGAAAGTCATCTATATATATGTCCAAGCATCCACTATAATATACATATCAATGTACAATAAGGGCCTCTAGGGCATACATATTCCTAATAATCTCCCACTTACACTAAGGCCAGTTGTTGTAGTATCTCATACCCAACATCCTAAAAATTCTTTCAAACTGCGTTTGGGGGGTCGTCGTGAGTGGATCCGCTACATTGTCTTTCGTGTCAACTCTCCTGATCTCGAACTTCCGTCGATCTACTATCTCCCGGATCATGTGATACCATCTAAGAATATGTCTGGATCTCTGATGGGACCGGGGTTCTTTGGCTAAAACCACAGCTCTATTGTTATCACAATACATATGTATTGGATGATCAATAGATGGAACCACACTAAGTTCGGCAATGAACTTCTTCATCAAGACAGCCTCTTTAGCAGCATCGTTGGCAGCGATGTATTCAACCTCCATCGTCGAGTCTGCTACGGTATCTTGCTTGGAACTCTTCCAACATTCCGCCCCTCCATTGAGGGTGAAGACAAAACCCGAGACCGACTTACTGTTGTCCTTATCATTCTGGAAGCTTGAATCGGTAAAGGACTCCACCTGGAGTTCACCGTTACTATACACCAAGAACATTTCTTTAGTCCTTCTCAAGTACTTAAGAATGTTCTTCACAGCTGTCCAGTGTTTCTCCCCAGGATCTGATTGATACCTACTCACTATACCTAGTGAGTAAGCTACATCCGGTCTGGTACATAACACCGTATACATGATAGACCTGACTGCAGAAGCATAGGGTATCCCTTGTATGCGAGCCCTCTCTAAATCAGTCTTGGAAGACATACCATACTTAGAATCTTCCATACTAAACCTCTTTAGTATGGTGTCAATGTACCTAAATTGGGACAATCCCAACATCCTTTTAGATCTATCTCTATAGATCTTTATCCTTGGATGTAGGAGGCATCACCTAGATCTTTCATGGAGAACTTGTGTGATAAGAAGAGCTTGACCGGGTGTAGCATAGGAACATCATTTCCTATCAAGAGTATGTCATCCACGTACAATACGAGAAAGACAACCTTACTATCTACAACCTTCTTGTATATACAAGGTTCATCTACGTTTTTTATGAAGTCAAACTCTTTGATAGCTTCATTGAAAAAGATGTTCCATCTCCGCGATGCATGCTTTAATCCATAGATTGATTTAAGCAACGTGCACACGCTTCCGCTGCTACCACTATCTACGAAGCTCTCTGGCTGTGTCATGTACACGCTCTCTTCTAAATCACCATTTAAAAAAGCGGTCTTGACATCTATCTGCTAGATTTCGTAGTCATGGTATGCAGCAATGGCAAGTAGGATCCTGATGGACATAAGCATAGCGACAGGATAAAAGGTTTCATCACAGTCGACACCTGGTCATTGACGAAAACATTTTTCTACAAGTCTAGCTTTGAAAGTCTCAACTTTTCCATCTACACAAATTTTCTTCTTAAAGATCCACTTGCTCCCGATGGGTTTTACCCCTTCAGGAGCAACTTCCAAAGTCCATACTTTTTTGGTGTACATGGATTCCATCTCAGATCGTATAGCATCCAGCCATTTCATAGAGTCTCCACTTGTTATGGCCTGCGCGAAACTAGTTGGGTCATCATCTTCCATGATGCAATTCTCGCTCCCACCGTCTATGAGAAAACCGCAGTATCTGTTAGGTGGGTAAGGAATCCTACTAGATCTGCGGAGTGGCTGAGGTTCGTCGGGGACTATTGAATCCTCCGGTTCCACCAAATCGTCAGTTATAGTTTGTGTTGCTGGAACTTCTTCTAGTTCTACCTCAGTACCACTAATTTCTTTTACAAGAAATCCCTTTTCTAAAAAGGTGTCATGTCGAGAATCAAACACCTTTTGTTCTTCGGTGTGGTAGAAGATATACTCTCGCGAATATTTGGGATATCCTACAAACTTGCACAGAACTGATCTTGCCTCGAGCTTGTCCGGATTTTGTGTTTTCACATAATCCGGACAACCCCATATCTTAACATAATTAAGGCATGGTCTCTTTCCTTTCCATATCTCATATGGAGTGGTAGGCACGGATTTATTGGGGACCATATTCAATAGGTCTGCAGCAGTCTCAAGTGCATGACCCCAAAAGGAAATAGGTAACTCAGCAATACTCATCATAAAGCGTACCATATCTAATAAGGTGCGATTCCTCCGCTCTGATACTCCGTTGTGCTATGGTGTATACGGAGGAGTAAGCTGAAAGAGAATCCCATTCTCTTTTAAATAGTCTCGGAACTCCGTGCTCAAGTATTCTCCTCCCAGATCAGATCGAAGGATTTTAATACTTTTACCCGTCTGGTTCTCTACTTCGTTCTTATATTCCTTGAATTTCTCAAAAGCTTCAGACTTGTGTTGCAACAAGAACACATGTCTGAATCTAGAGAGATCATCGGTGAATGTAATAAAGTACGAGAAACCATTCCTGGCATGAGTAGACATAGGACCGCATATATCACTATATATCAGTCCCAAGAGTTCAGTAGCTCTTTCTCCGTGTCCAGTAAACGGAGTTTTGGTCATCTTGCCTTTGAGACACGACTCGCAAGTTTCATAAGATGTAAATTCGAACGGATTCAAATATCCATCTTTATGCAACTTAGCTAGTCTTGTCGCATTGATATGACCTAGTCTATAATTCCACAAGTAGGTTTCGTTCATTTCTGAACTTTTCCTCTTATGTGTGTTCTGTATATTTAGAACTATGGTTTGATTCAGAACGTATATACCGTTACACAACGTACCAAACCCAATCAACACTTAATTTTGGAAAATGTTCATAACATTATCCTCCAATGCAAAGTTATATCCTTCTTTATACAACAATAAAACTGATATAATATTGCACATCATTTTTGGTACGTAATAACAGTCGTTCAGAATCATTGTATTACCATTTGGTAATACAAGGTGATATTCGCCAACGGTTTTGGCTGCAACAATTGCTCCATTCCCTATTTTTAGAGACATATCACTCTTTCCCAGTTCTCTACCTCTCTTTAGTCCATGTAAAAAATTACATATGTGGGATTGGGATCCTGATCCGGTATCCAATACCCAGGACGTAGAGCAAACTGAAAAACAATTCTCGTTTACGAACACACCCGAAAAAGATGCATCAGTATGATCCTTCTTCGTTCGGGTGGCGTGGAAATTCAGGTATTCCCATATTCCTTGCTCAGACTTATGACAGTCAAAAGATAGAGTGGAACCTAGCCCAGTATAATAAATGGGTTCGGTCAATACAACCATATTATTATCTTGATTAAGGCATTTCATTGGTCGCTACCTGGAGAGAGAGAGAGAAGGAAACGCATTAGCGTGTGCTCTTTGCAAGATTAGATTGGTTATTATCTTATCTAATCAGAATGGCTCCCACTGTTTTTATCAAATCTTCCTTCAATCCGTAAAAGGTAAGATCAGCCGAGATTAATTACACCCTAAAAGTTCGCCAATCGGTCAGCCAGGAAGGTATTGTTACTTCGAGGGAGTATCCCCATGCTTTCGTATGGAACTATTTAAATAATCTCATTTCCGCGGGGGCTTAACCCCGCTAACACCTTTCTTAGACACCTACTGGATCAGCTAATTGTAAAGTGGAAAACTCACCCATGAGTAACTCTTAGTCGCAGTAGGTATCGGGATCCAACTATCATATAGAAGGTATGCAATCTCATTGCAAATTCCAACACATGAAATTCCCGATATCTGTTTTTACCCCTAACGACCTATGACTTTGACGCAGGCCAACAAACCATAGGCCGCTAGTCAAGTTCAACCTGTTCATTTCGTGATTGAATTAAACCTACCGTACGACACTTGACGCATACCCTAATCCAATCGAATAAAATGCAGCAGCTAAGCACTAATCCACTACTGTACACTACGCCTTGACGCAGGCCAACAAACGCAGCACGAATACTAAATAGTATTTATCTAAAATGGCGGAGGGCTACGACTGGTTTTGAATAAAACCTTTAACGTAATGAACTTGATATCGTTGTAGAATTTAGTGATTTGAAAATGAGTGTTTTTTGTAGTTTTTGCTAGTTTCACTAAAGAGCTCACCCCTGATGAAGGGATCTTGGCTCTTTCCTCAATGAATGAGGTGATGTATATTCATCAAGGAATACCACTATGCAAAAATGAGAACTAGAGAAGCTATTAAAACAAAATCGAGTGGGATGTAATATTTGCTAGTTTTGCTAAAGAGGTCACTCCCAGTGAAGGGATCGCGGCCCTTTCCTCATCGAATGAGGTGCTGGATATCCATCAAGGAATAACACTATGCAAAGCAAGAACTAGATATAACTTTTTTTAAAATTTTGATTCTACAACATCTTTAGGTTTCTTTTCTTTTCATTAATCTCATTAATGAAGTCCCGTCATTTATGTTTCCCTAAATATCACAGAAAAGAAACGAAAATAAAACGTACGCTTATGCCATCCGCATTCGCCACGGTGCCCCGTCATGTACCGTTAGATTACTTAATTAACAGCAAAGTGGGGGCTGGACTAGCGCGGGTGCAAAACATAAACAACGTTTATTATATATATCAAATATATACATATATAGCATTCGTCTTACGCAGTTATATGATCGCATCACAGAACCAAGCAGCAGAAGTAAAACATATGAAATATTGGATATAGTAGGAGGCCCGTGCTTTAAATTCAGCCAGTAATGAAAAACATGGATTCCACGGTCGTGATGAATAGCCAAACCCACATCCCTGGACCCCTACGAGAGCGGCAAACAATCCTGCCAATTGTAGAGTTAGGAGACCCGGTCTTGACTCCTCGAGATGGTCTCCCACTGGACTCTAGAACCCGGTTACTTGTGCTCCCCGCCTTGGGTCTATCCTAATATGGAAAAGTAAATAATATACATCAATGGTGACATCATATTCAACCCGGAACTGTCCCAATAAAAGAATATTACATATAAATTTTAAATGAATGAAAATTGAAAAACTCTTATCTCATATAAAACCCTGGCTATTCAATCACGATGATCCAATATTACATATCACAGCAACACATAACATCACATGTTATCAACGTAAGTAAATATGTTTATCCCGAATGTCGTTGACATATAGCAACGAGATCGGTGATATATCACATATTACACTTACGGTCGCAGAAAAGAAATGAAAAACTACAATAATTAGAATGCGCGTTTCTTTAGACATCATAAACCCGGAATATCTCATATTCCGAATTTCATGCCTAACCTATAAACCTTGCATTTTAGTCTCGATTTGAAAACACTTTTAAATAACTTAGTCCGGTAATTCAACAAGATTCCCGACTACCTGATCAAATACTCGTCGGGAACTTTAGTAGATGGCCGCACCCCCGATGCCGTTGACCAAGTGCATTTAGGAGGAACACCGTTGCCGCGAGCACCCGAGTGGACGCTTTTGGCAATGGGGTTCTCCTAAGGTCACTTGGTCAGGGCTATAGGGCCTGGCTACCTAGTAAAATTATCCGGCGAGTATTCGCGTACGATACGCGATTGCGACGGTGTTTCGATCCGAATAAAAACTTCATGGCAATCGATCAATAGAGACTAACATGTTAGATTTACAAACAAACTAGTTTTCATAAAACTAATTTAATATGGATTCCAACAACTGTATCACATATCTTAAAGCCGAAACGATGTAAAAATTACGACTACGAAACACTCCGTATTAGTCCCTTATCAAAATTAACATCACATGCAATTTTGGGCTAATCAAACATAATATGAAACCCTAAAATCAAGTGAACAGAACAACACAAAAATTCCAAGTTCCAAGTGCTACAGTAAACGAGTGAGATCCGGAAATATGCCAATGTGTCCGGCCACTTTTTGGCCAAATTGCCGCGAATTTTTCTGGTGTTCTAGATACTTCATAAGTAGCATTCTGCACTTGTTTAAAAAAAATTTAGAGATCTTAAAAAATTCGACAGAGAATAGGGTTTCAAGGCGACGCTTTCGGAGTTGTTTCGGTTTCGTAATACTACAAACATCGAATAATCTTCTAGCTTTGGCTCTAATACCATGAAAGTGTTTGTTAGCACCACCACTGGGTTTTACTACTATCAAGCATGCCATTTTAAAAAGTTTGGGGGTGCTAATTAACACTAAATAAGAATCGAAACTAGATGGTTAGGGTTTAACTATGATATAACAAAAACTTTAACTAAGTGAGCGGTTCTACAACCTTTGTAGACCATTTCCCTCTCTTCTTAAACTCCGTGTAGTAGTCCACGCGACTACACTAGGCTCCACTTGAAGGTTGAACGAACTTGCTTCAATGGCTTTCGTGCCGAAGATGATCCACTCGAAGTCCGCTAATCCAAACCATCTCTTCACTAAACTCTTTAGTGAAGGAAACACACTGCACTTAATTGCTAATCAAGTGTAGGATGGTGAAGTAAGGGTTTTGTTTGCTCACTAGGGTTCTCACAAGTTCAAGGGTTCACAACTCATGTGAGGGATTGAGCTTGGAGGTGGAGGTGAAGAAAATGGAGAGAGCTAGAGAGTGTGGAGAAAATGAGCATCTCAAAATTAACTCAAGTGTAGAATGGTTCATCAAATAAACTCACTTATTAAAGTATCAATATTTCCCAATAATAAAAATGGAACCATACTTCAATAGTAAGTCAAGAGTAATATAATAATCCATGAACCATGCTTCACAACCATACCTCAATTTCCACCTCAATTTTCCATTTTCTTAAAATAGAAAATCTAACCATGCTTCATTTAATACACACACACACACACATATCAAATATATATATATATATATATATATATATATATATATATATTAAGAAAATAATTAGTGAGCTAATAATATTAGTTAATATATAATTATATCAAATATAATATATATCAAATTATTAAATCAACACTTGATTTAATAATCCGGTTATATCACATATAACTGACTAATATCATTTATCCGTATATCACATTATCAAATCAACACTTGATTCAATAATCCGGTTATATCACATATAACCTAACCGATAACAAATAACTGCCATATTAGAATACGGTATCATATACTCGTAATTAATCTGGCCCCCGCACATATCAATATATGTGTCCTACTTCGTTTCGCTTGAACTAGGAAACTTCTGTGTAGGACTCTAAAGACTAGTCAATACGCCAGCAGTAGGTGATGATCACATCAGTCATCCACAAGCCGTCAGCGGTACTAGCTGGACTTAACGGCTATCCAGGTATTGAGTGATTAGAAGATCAACAAGCAAGCTTGTCCAAACTCCCATGAAGTCTATAGGTAACACTTACCGTATAGTCCGGTCTCTTCGTCTGATGTTGTATATCGAGTCTGGGGGTGGAATTGTCAGACCCCAATAACTTGATAAGCCATGCCTATGTATGGCCTATAACGGTACGAGAAACTACTGATAACTCTTACCAGTAAATCCCATCAACAACCCCGGCCAGGGACTTCCTGTTATAGCCAATCGAGTATAGCGTAACATCAACTCCCTATACCGGGAGAGACGAAACCCCTCCTGTCGCTCATTGCCTCCATGTGACTCGGGACTGTTCCCAAAATCTACCTGTTTGCATGACTCCTTTGAGCCGTGGTAGGGAGGAAATCAAAGCACAGTGAGAACCACATAAGACTCTATAACGATCTCGGGTCTACAGACTAACATGTACCAGTGTTACCAGAGAACTGCTATCTGACGATATGTATAGTACCATCTAGGAGTTCTCGGCAAGTCCTGTTCGGTGTACCCATTCTTTAATGAACACCTGTGTACAATCTTTGATGTCAAACACCAATGGATATGGGATCAACCATCGCCCCTACAGGGTCAAGAAACTTGCACACTAGTCTACTCTGGAATATCGATACCCTATTTCGATACTCTCTCGACTAGGAACTGTTAAAGGATGTGCTTGTAGACTACACAAGTCCCAGTAGTATGATCTGCATCATAGTCCTGGTAGTCAAGCAAACATCCTAAGGGCTTTATCAACATGTATCAGAGAGACAGTATAATAATAATACTATGTGTACATGTTAAGATAAAGAGTAACCATATAGCATACTATCATGTCGAGCAAGAAAGTCCTCTGTATATATGTCCAAGCATCCACTATAATATACATATCAATGTACAATAATCGCCTCTAGGGCATACATATTCCTAACAGGAACCACAATGATAGGAGAATTAGTGTTACGTTCCGGCTCAGAACCACAGTGACGGGAGAGTTAATGTTCCATTCCAGTTCGAAACCACAGCGACACGGTCATTGAACACGATCATTAAACACGGACATTGAACACGATCATTAAACACTGTCATTAAACACGGACATTGAACACGGACATTGAACACGATCATTAAACATGGTCATTAAACACGATCGTTAAACATGATAACTTTGACAAGTTAATATGAAGGCACTCCCGATACACGCGATCTCGATTTACTTCTCCAAACTACCTTAAACCCCGTATAAATATGTTTAAATTGAATTATCAGTTATCAGATAAACACATGGAGCTAACAAGACATGGAAAACACATTCTCTTTCCAAAACGGGTCATTCCTCATCCACCCTATGTCTAGCATCTATGCGCTAACGCATAACCACTTAAGGTAAAACAAGGTATGAAAGTTCGAGTCAAGTTTGGTTATGTAAACCACATTATGAGTAACGGGGTTTCACAAATCTAGTTAAATAGGAAGGTATAAGGTATTTTATTGCAAAACATGGATTTTGGGTAAATCGGGGTACTTTAATGTAAAATGGGTTTCATAAAAGTTCAAGGTATTTTAGTGAAATAATAATTCTAGATTATTTCGAGGATTTAAGTGAAACACAGGATTTTGGAAACTTGAGGGTATTTTAATGCAAATACAAGATTTCAAAACTTTAAGGTATTTTAGTACGAATACGGGTTTTGGAAACTTTAGGGTATTTACTTAAAAGTAATTCAAATAAGATCGAGATATTTTAATGAAAATACGACTTTTATAAAAGTTGAGGGGTTTTAGTAAAAATAAGACTTCCAGAAATTCGAGGGGTTTTAGTAAAAATGAGGTTAGAACCTCGAGGATGTTTATAATGAAATACATTCAATAATAATATAGGGTATTTTAGCGAGAAAATGTCTATTCACAATTTTGGCAGCATTTGTCTTATAATAGGCGTTTTGTTAATATATAAACGGGCAGCATAACGCGTGGCAGCATGCAAGAGTTATATTTGGTTATAATTTGTGGTAGGTCATTATCACGACGCTTAAGGAGCATGAATTTCTAAGTTAAAACTAAATACTTGAAAGTTACCAAATCGGGCAGCATTTTGAAATCTAATTTAACATCTAAAATAAGTAAAAGCATGCGGTGTTTTCCATATTAAAATTTTAGTATGAGTATTCACTATAGTATAAGAAAATCTAAAGAAAAGTTTTAACGAGTGCAAAAGAAGAGAGAGAAATCCTGCCTCGTGAAGAAGAACTGCCGACATGAACCAACGACTCACAACGAATCGTACTCCCATCTCGGATTTTTCTAGCACCCATTACCAGTACCTATGCGTAGATCGTTGAGAGACGATCACACATGAATTTTTTTTGGAATTATTTTGGTGCCACAAGCATGAGGAAAGTATGAAATAGTGAAAGGCTATTTTTAGGGTTCAAAAAACCTAAAACTGAATAGACCACGAGCCGATAGCCGCCGAAGATCGCGCGCTTCTCTCCAGGACGCCGCTACATGGTGGATCGGGCGTCTCCCGATTGCCCACATGGGCGTATGCTGCCCACATGCGCAACTGAGCTGCGAGCCTGTGCGCACGTGGCGTGCTGCGCCCTAGTGTGGGCGCAACCCCCTCCTAGGTCGGTCCTTGGGCCTGGGTCCCGTTTTAAAAAAAATGTTTTATTAATTATTTTTCTTTTATTTTTTATAAACTGTTTTAAATTGAATTTTCTTTTATGAAAATTATTTTAAAATACTTTTAATTACCTTAAAATATGAAATTTTTATAGGAAAATTCTAAATCGATACTTACTCGTTTCCATCCATTTGCACCTTAGAAATAATTCCATTTTCAAATATCCATCTTTTTAACCAAATCTTAAAAAATCCAATAATTATATTTAAATTCTTTTCTTTCTCCCAAAAATTGCATTGATTAAATTTAAACTTAAAATTACCTTTTTCCAAACTTTTCCATCAAAAGAAATACTAAAATAAGTATAAAGATACGAAGGAAAATTATACGAATACTTTATTAAGGTATAGACAAAACACATACGTTATAATCTATCCTCTTTAAAATATTTTCGTTCTCGAAATTCTGGAAAATTATTTTCTCCAACTAGAAGTAAATAACATTCTAAATTTCTTCTTCTTAAAACCAAAACTTTCTTTTTCTTGTCTTTTCTAAAACCAATAAATTCTTTTCTTACTAAATAGCTTTCTATTTCCAATTCCAACAACATATCCTTTATAATCTACGAAACAAAACAAGCAAGATTAAATTCAAACAAAATTTTATTTGTTTTAAAACGGGTGTCACGCCCCGCTTCCCAAAAGACAATAATGGTACGTGACTAGCCCCGCGACGTATTTATTATGAAAAGTTCATTTCCTTTAATAAATATGTTAAGCGTTTATAAGCAATATAATAACATGCAAGAATTAACAATAGTAATTAAAATTCAACAACAACTTTATTGACATTCAAAATTCAAAGTTCAGATATGATTGTATGAAACAAAAGTATAATAACAGGAAAGTACCTAAACAGTGGCATACTGGATTGAAAAGAAATAACCGATGAAAGACTAGTAATCGGCCTCGGTTTCAATCTGCGAGTAATCCTCTGAACCCGGTTCGATCTCCTCTGTTCCCTGGTCTCCTGACGAACATTCCAAGAAAACAAAAGACGAAGGAATGTCGTCTTCGAACTTGCATTCGGTAGGTCCTCAAAAGAAATAAATAATGATGTTTATGTAAAGTGAACAGAAATTCAAGTAGTAATGAACATGTAAGAGTATATGTAAAGATATCTCAAGTATGACAGTATATGAATATGGTTAGTTATTCTAACGTGGTTGTTTGTACTTTGATAAGGAAGGTATGTATGCAAACGAGAGTAGTCCAGCTTACCCCATAGATAAAAGGTACGGGAAGTACAAGGCCCCGTCATAACCCACGGGACAACGACACTCGATATTCAGGTTGGATATCTTTTAACGTGACCTATCGTGCCACGACATACGTTCTTTTCCAATCTATCCCTTGTCCCCGCGTATTTTATTGTATAGATCAAGTTTACAGGTTTTGACCGAATCCATAAGTATGAATAGTACAAGTTCAGGTTCAAGTTGTGTTCAATTATTCATATCAAGTACAAGCCAAGTCATATCCATGGTTCGAGTTAAGTCAAGTTAAGTGTTCAAGTGCAAGTCGAGTTCGAGTTAAGTCAAGTTAAGTGTTCAAGTGCAAGTCGAGTTCGAGTTTGTGTTTGAGTTCGAATTCAGGTTAGGTTCGAACTCAAGTCAAGTTCGAGTCCGATGTGATTTGATTTTTCTAAAGTTACGATCTACTTTTAGGGAGAGGCAAGTGGTGCATCACTGTCTCCGACAACTCCGATGCACTGACAAGAGAAGATGCCACTCAAAGCAATCTGCAACCTAAACACGTAATATAGACTATTCTTTGATTTCTAAGGTACTTATGTGAATAAATATTTAAACTCTCGAGGGGTTTTTATGTAAAATAGTATAGTTGAAAATAACCTCGAGGGTATTTTAGGTAAAAACATATTAATTTGTATGTCAAGGGCTTTAATAAAAATATTTTAGGTTTTATGGTATTTTAGTGTTAAAACCTACATTTTAAAAGTTTATTGTATTTTAAAGAAAAATCTATCTTTTAGAAACTTGAGGGTATTTTATTAAAATTTTTAATTTAAAACAACTTTCTTTAATTGATATTTTAGAAAATAGTAATAACCCAAATTAACAAAACTTATATTTTCTTTTATATTAAATTTTTTAGAATTTGTTTATTTTCTTTTAAAATCGTATTTTATTCCTTTCGAGACCGAATTCTTCGTGAGAAGTTCTCCATCTCACTCTACTATCTCCCGGATGTGCGATAATCCGCACCATTCCTAACGAGAGTTGTAGAGGTATATTTGCAGAGGATAAAAATTATAGTTAAAGTTGTTTGTTATGAAGAGGGTATTTTGGTGTAATTCGATTCTTTTAGAAAGCATTAAAGAATTTGAGATCGTGCTATGTTTTCCATGTGTATGTGTGAGGTAAGTCGTTTCCCCGTGTAAGATCTAGATTAATATATCATAAGACAAAAATATTATGCATGGTATTTTAACGCTAATTTCTAATATTGGTTTAACCTAGTAACAAATTCTGTTTAATGAAAAGAAACATTACGTAGATTTTAGTGACGTATATAACTTGTTAGAGTGATTGGATGGTAGTTGTTTCTACTATCATTATCATCAATATTTATAAAAAAGAAGTCAAGATTAACATGGTTTGTTAAAAAAATAAGTTGATGTTGTGAGAGAGGATGAACAAAAGAGAGGAAGATCAAGGGGAACTTATGGGTTCCACTCGTACTCGTACAAGCGAGAAAAGAAGAGAAGAAGCCTCGGTTGAAGAATTGAGACTGATGAGACGAGATGTCACGCCCCGCTTCCCAGTGTACGGGTAAGGAGACGCGACATGCCCGCTACGTATTTACTCAAAAGTAAACACGCTAAACGTAACTAAGCAATATAATGTAAATATACACAAGAAGACATGAAATGTAAATGAACAACAACTTTTATTTATTAAACATTTCTTTACAATACAACTGAAAATGTAAATACAAGAATGGAAAGCAATGCCTAAACAATGGCATGAACTGAAAGAAAAGTAAGTACAAGTAAAGCCTAAAGGTCGTGCTAGTCAGTGGTCTGGTCCAAGTGCTCCTGGCTGGTCTCGAACTCCTCAGAGTCGGGTTCTCTTGACAACATTCCAAAGAAAGAAGAGAAATAAGAATGTCGTCAGCGAACAATCGCTCAGTAAGTCCCAAAGAAAAGTAGGAATAGAATAGGCAGATGAATAGAAAAATATGAAAATATAACTGGTGTATTGTAAGTTTGTTATGTTAACGCAGTTGATTGTAGCTTGGTACAGAATATGCCATTGTATATGAGAGGAGTCCAATTTACACTGTGGACTATGGTGACCCGTAGTATAAGGCTCCGTCGATAAAACCACAGAACAACGACAATGGATGTATAGTTACGTCTTTTAATGACCATCTCGTGCCACTTTTAATACATTCTGTGCCAGTCCACCCCTTTAAAACCCCGTAATGTATTTTATATTGATTTGTATTGTTTTGTTTAATAGATGTACGACTTTTCGAAACCATGATATCATGTAAACAGAATGGATATAAATGGATAGTCATGTAATCAGAGTATATCCATGGTTCGGTTTAGTCGAGTCATGTTGATATAGATTGAATTATGGTATAAATGGATTCATAGAGTTATACTTGATTCATATTCAAGAATAGATTGATTGATTGATTTCAGATTATACTGAGACTCTGTCTGAGTCAGACACTTTACGACGAATTGAAGTCCTGAATTAGTTTTGCTGTTATCGGTAACTGCTGCATATGGATGACAGGATTTGTGTCTTTTTCCAAAACAATTACCGTATTGATAACACCATTTTTAGGTTGTCTACCTTAGATAGGCAAGCACCCATATTCTCCGGCTCCCTGAGGCTCAAGAGAACTGGTCCCGCTTAAACCTATGTTTACTAAGGCCCTTATTGTAAATTAATATAACTTGAGGGGGTTTTATGAAAAATAGTTTAGATATATTTCAAAAATACATCTCAAGTATTTAATTATCGTCTTTAGCGTTTCATAGTTATAATTTTTATAAAATGAAATATTCTGGTGGATATAGACCTAACTTTGAATAGTATATGGTATTATAGTGTAATATTAGAATTATATTGATTTGTATTGGTAGTTTCATAAAATTTGTGATTCCTTTAATTTAGAAAACATGGAATATATATATTGTATATTTAAAGTAGATATTTTGATTATATATATATATATATATTTATAAAAATAGAATTTATTTATTAAATAGAAATCACATTTTTCTTAAAATTGCATTAAAAATTCCATCGAGATCGGATGCTCTGTGAGGAGGTCTGCATCTCGCTCTACTAGGCCCGAGGATGTGCGACAACTCGCACCATCCCGATCGGGTTCCCCAAAATGGGTTGTAGAGACGCATTTGCAAGGAATTAACTACTACACTTTTAAAGAAAACAGTTTTTGAAAGTTTATGCTATTTAAATGTAATTTTTTATTTTATCCCACAAACTAATGTTCCAAAAGCCATCGTGTAATGTCAAGAATGAGTTTTGTGATGAGGTAGGTCATTACCTCGTGAGTTTTCTAAAGGTAATATGAGCAAAAAGATAAGGTAATGTCGTATGCAAACTTAAGGGTATTTTACTGTAAAAATGAAATAGAATTTGTTTAACATAATATTTTTGATTTGAAACTTGTAGTAGATGTTGTTTTATGTTTATTAAATAAGATATAAAAAGATGGTTATTATGTGATTAAGAAAAATTGAGTTTTTAAAGAAATTAGAATTGGAAGTCGGATTAACTCCGCTTCCGACGAGTTTTGAAAAGAGAAGTCTTTTTAATAGAAGGAGTGGAGGGGAGAGGGGAATTACTGATTGAAAGAAGGGGGAGGAGGTAGAAGGAACTTCCGAGAACGTCGTGGAGTCGTTTCGTCGCCAGATTTATCCCGAAACGTCGCCGGAACTTTGCCTTGAATAACTCCACTTGTACAACTTCTTGGACTTAAGAATTTTAGAAAGTTTTGGCAAAGTATTTCTGAATGAGGAGGGCTATGCTGTAGTGTGGTAGTTATAGAAGAAATTAGGGTTTAGGGTAATGAAATGAGAATTAAAAATGCATTAAAATTTGGTTTTAAGGCTCTTTTTAATTCTCTGTTAATATGCAGGGAAAACAAACAATACTGAGGTTAGGGGGGAGGCCAAGGGGTGTAGGGTTAAAAAATTGGAGCATTAGGCAAGGGGGGCTCGGCGGCGCTGGCCCCAATGGGGATCTCGCCGGTCATTTAGGGGGTGGGGGCTTTAGATTTGTGCCACGTGTCATGGTCTGTATAAATACTATTTTACATCCATTGTCGTTGTTCTGTGGTTTTATCGACGGAGCCTTATACTACGGGTCACCATAGTCCACGGTGTAAATTGGACTCCTCTCATATACAATGGCATATTCTGTACCAAGCTACAATCAACTGCGTTAACATAACAAACTTACAATACACCAGTTATATTTTCATATTTTTCTATTCATCTGCCTATTCTATTCCTACTTTTCTTTAGGACTTACTGAGCGATTGTTCGCTGACGACATTCTTATTTCTTTTCTTTCTTTAGAATGTTGTCAAGAGGACCCGACTCTGAGGAGTTCGAGACCAGCCAGGAGCACTTGGACCAGACCACTGACTAGCACGACTTTTAGGCTTTACTTGTACTTACTTTTCTTTCAGTTCATGCCATTGTTTAGGCATTGCTTTCCATTCTTGTATTTACATTTTCAGTTGTATTGTAAAGAAATGTTTAATAAATAAAAGTTGTTGTTCATTTACATTTCATGTCTTCTTGTGTATATTTACATTATATTGCTTAGTTACGTTTAGCGTGTTTACTTTTGAGTAAATACGTAGCGGGCATGTCGCGTCTCCTTACCCGTACACTGGGAAGCGGGGCGTGACATCTTGTCTCATCAGTCTCAATTCTTCAACCGAGGCTTCTTCTCTTCTTTTCTCGCTTGTACGAGTACGAGTGGAACCCATAAGTTCCCCTTGATCTTCCTCTCTTTTGTTCATCCTCTCTCACAACATCAACTAATTTTTTTAACAAACCATATTAATCTTGACTTCTTTTTTATAAATATTGATGATAATGATAGTAGAAACAACTACCATCCAATCACTCTAACAAGTTATAAACGTCACTAAAATCTACGTAATGTTTCTTTTCATTAAACAGAATTTGTTACTAGGTTAAACCAATATTAGAAATTAGCGTTAAAATACCATGCATAATATTTTTGTCTTATGATATATTAATCTAGATCTTACACGGGGAGACGACTTACCTCACACATACACATGGAAAACATAGCACGATATCAAATTCTTTAATGTTTTCTAAAAGAATCGAATTACACCAAAATACCCTCTTCATAACAAACAACTTTAACTATAATTTTTATCCTCTGCAAATATGCCTCTACAACTCTCGTTAGGGATGGTGCGGATTATCGCACATCCGGGAGATAGCAGAGTGAGATGGAGAACTTCTCACGAAGAATTCGGTCTCGAAAGGAATAAAATACGATTTTAAAAGAAAATAAACAAATTCTAAAAAATTTAATATAAAAGAAAATATAAGTTTTGTTAATTTGGGTTATTACTATTTTCTAAAATATCAATTAAAGAAAGTTGTTTTAAATTAAAAATTTTAAGAAAATACTCTCAAGTTTCTAAAAGATAGATTTTTCTTTAAAATACAATAAACTTTTAAAATGTTGGTTTTAACACTAAAATACCATAAAACCTAAAATATTTTTATTAAAGCCCTTGACATACAAATTAATATGTTTTTACCTAAAATACCCTCAAGGTTATTTTCAACTATACTATTTTACATAAAACCCCCTCGAGAGTTTAAATATTTATTCACATAAGTACCTTAGAAATCAAAGAATAGTCTATATTACGTGTTTAGGTTGCAGATTGCTTTGAATAGCATCTTCTCTTGTCAGTGCATCGGGGTTGTCGGAGACAGTGATGCACCACTTGCCTCTCCCTAAAAGTAGATCGTAACTTTAGAAAAATCAAATCACATTGGACTCGAACTTGACTTGAGTTCGAACCTAACTTGAATTCGAACTCAAACACAAACTCGAACTCGACTTGCACTTGAACACTTAACTTGACTTAACTCGAACCATGGATATGACTTGGCTTGTACTTGATATGAATAATTGAACACAACTTGAACCTGAACTTGTACTATTCATACTTATGGATTCGGTCAAAACCTGTAAACTTGATCTATACAATAAAATACGCGGGGACAAGGCATAGATTGGAAAAGAACGTATGTCGTGGTACGATAGGTCACTTTAAAAGATATCCAACCTGAATATCGAGTGTCGTTGTCTCGTGGGTTATGACGGGGCCTTGTACTTCCCGTACCTTTTGTCTATGGGGTAAGCTGGACTACTCTCGTTTGCATACATACCTTCCTTATCAAAGTATAAACAACCACGTTAGAATAACTAAGCATATTCATATACTGTCATACTTGAGATATCTTTACATATACTCTTACATGTTCATTACTACTTGAATTCCTGTTCACTTTACATAAACATCATTATTTATTTCTTTTGAGGACCTACCGAATGCAAGTTCGAAGACGACATTCCTTCGTCTTTTGTTTTCTTGGAATGTTCGTCAGGAGACCAGGGAACAGAGGAGATCGAACCGGGTTCAGAGGATTACTCGCAGATTGAAATCGAGGCCGATTACTAGTCTTTCATCGGTTATTTCTTTTCAATCCAGTATGCCACTGTTTAGGTACTTTCCTGTTATTATACTTTTGTTTCATACAATCATATCTAAACTTTGAATTTTGAATGTCAATAAAGTTGTTGTTGAATTTTAATTACTATTGTTAATTCTTGCATGTTATTATATTGCTTATAAACGCTTAACATATTTATTAAAGGAAATGAACTTTTCATAATAAATACGTCGCGGGGCTAGTCACATACCATTATTGTCTTTTGGGAAGCGGGGCGTGACACCCGTTTTAAAACAAATAAAATTTTGTTTGAATTTAATCTTGCTTGTTTTGTTTCGTAGATTATAAAGGATATGTTGTTGGAATTGGAAATAGAAAGCTATTTTGTAAGAAAAGAATTTATTGGTTTTAGAAAAGACAAGAAAAAGAAAGTTTTGGTTTTAAGAAAAAGAAATTTAGAATGTTATTTACTTCTAGTTGGAGAAAATAATTTTCCAGAATTTCGAGAACGAAAATATTTTAAAGAGGATAGATTATAACGTATGTGTTTTGTCTATACCTTAATAAAGTATTCATATAATTTTCCTTCGTATCTTTATACTTATTTTAGTATTTCTTTTGATGGAAAAGTTTGGAAAAAGGTAATTTTGAGTTTAAATTTAATCAATGCAATTTTTGGGAGAAAGAAAAGAATTTAAATATAATTATTGGATTTTTTAAGATTTGGTTAAAAAGATGGATATTTGAAAATGGAATTATTTCTAAGGTGCAAATGGATGGAAACGAGTAAGTATCGATTTAGAATTTTCCTATAAAAATTTCATATTTTAAGGTAATTAAAAGTATTTAAAAATAATTTTCATAAAAGAAAATTCAATTTAAAACAGTTTATAAAAAATAAAAGAAAAATAATTAATAAAACATTTTTTTTTAAAACGGGACCCAGGCCCAAGGACCGACCTGGGAGGGGGTTGCGCCCACACTAGGGCGCAGCACGCCACGTGCGCACAGGCTCGCAGCTCAGTTGCGCATGTGGGCAGCATACGCCCATGTGGGCAATCGGGAGACGCCCGATCCACCATGTAGCGGCGTCCTGGAGAGAAGCGCGCGATCTTCGGCGGCTATCGGCTCGTGGTCTATTCAGTTTTAGGTTTTTTGAACCCTAAAAATAGCCTTTCACTATTTCACACTTTCCTCATGCTTGTGGCACCAAAATAATTCCAAAAAAAATTCATGTGTGATCGTCTCTCAACGATCTACGCATAGGTACTGGTAATGGGTGCTAGAAAAATCCGAGATGGGAGTACGATTCGTTGTGAGTCGTTGGTTCATGTCGGCAGTTCTTCTTCACGAGGCAGGATTTCTCTCTCTTCTTTTGCACTCGTTAAAACTTTTCTTTAGATTTTCTTATACTTTAGTGAATACTCATACTAAAATTTTAATATGGAAAACACCGCATGCTTTTACTTATTTTAGATGTTAAATTAGATTTCAAAATGCTGCCCGATTTGGTAACTTTCAAGTATTTAGTTTTAACTTAGAAATTCATGCTCCTTAAGCGTCGTGATAATGACCTACCACAAATTATAACCAAATATAACTCTTGCATGCTGCCACGCGTTATGCTGCCCGTTTATATATTAATAAAACGCCTATTATAAGACAAAGTGCTGCCAAAATTGTGAATAGACATTTTCTCGCTAAAATACCCTATATTATTATTGAATGTATTTCATTATAAACATCCTCGAGGTTCTAACCTCGTTTTTACTAAAACCCCTCGAATTTCTGGAAGTCTTATTTTTACTAAAACCCCTCAACTTTTATAAAAGTCGTATTTTCATTAAAATATCTCGATCTTATTTGAATTACTTTTAAGTAAATACCCTAAAGTTTCCAAAACCCGTATTCGTACTAAAATACCTTAAAGTTTTGAAATCTTGTATTTGCATTAAAATACCCTCAAGTTTCCAAAATCCTGTGTTTCACTTAAATACCTCGAAATAATCTAGAATTATTATTTCACTAAAATACCTTGAACTTTTATGAAACCCATTTTACATTAAAATACCCCGATTTACCCAAAATCCATGTTTTGCAATAAAATACCTTATACCTTCCTATTTAACTAGATTTGTGAAACCCCGTTACTCATAATGTGGTTTACATAACCAAACTTGACTCGAACTTTCATACCTTGTTTTACCTTAAGTGGTTATGCGTTAGCGCATAGATGCTAGACATAGGGTGGATGAGGAATGACCCGTTTTGGAAAGAGAATGTGTTTTCCATGTCTTGTTGGCTCCATGTGTTTATTTGATAACTGATAATTCAATTTAAACATATTTATACGGGGTTTAAGGTTGTTTGGAGAAGTAAATCGAGATCGCGTGTATCGGGAGTGCCTTCATATTAACTTGTCAAAGTTATCATGTTTAATGATCGTGTTTAATGACCATGTTTAATGATCGTGTTCAATGTCCGTGTTCAATGTCCGTGTTTAATGACAGTGTTTAATGATCGTGTTCAATGTCCGTGTTTAATGATCGTGTTCAATGACCGTGTCGCTGTGGTTTCGAACTGGAATGGAACATTAACTCTCCCGTCACTGTGGTTCTGAGCAGGAACGTAACATTAATTCTCCCATCATTGTGGTTCCTGTTAGGAATATGTATGCCCTAGAGGCGATTATTGTACATTGATATGTATATTATAGTGGATGCTTGGACATATATACAGAGGACTTTCTTGCTCGACATGATAGTATGCTATATGGTTACTCTTTATCTTAACATGTACACATAGTATTATTATTATACTGTCTCTCTGATACATGTTGATAAAGCCCTTAGGATGTTTGCTTGACTACCAGGACTATGATGCAGATCATACTACTGGGACTTGTGTAGTCTACAAGCACATCCTTTAACAGTTCCTAGTCGAGGGAGTATCGAAACAGGGTATCGATATTCCAGAGTAGACTAGTGTGCATGTTTCTTGACCCTATAGGGGCGATGGTTGATCCCATATCCATTGGTGTTTGACATCAAAGATTGTACACAGGTGTTCATTAAAGAATGGGTACACCGAACAGGACTTGCCGAGAACTCCTAGATGGTACTATACATATTGTCAGATAGCAGTTCTCTGGTGACACTGGTACATGTTAGTCTGTAGACCCGAGATCGTTATAGAGTCTTATGTGGTTCTCACTGTGCTTTGATTTCCTCCCTACCACGGCTCAAAGGAGTCATGCAAACAGGTGGATTTTGGGAACAGTCCCGAGTCACATGGAGGCAATGAGCGACAGGAGGGGTTTCGTCTCTCCCGGTATAGGGAGTTGATGTTACGCTATACTCGATTGGCTATAACAGGAAGTCCCTGGCCGGGGTTGTTGATGGGATTTACTGGTAAGAGTTAGCAGTAGTTTCTCGTACCGTTATAGGCCACACATAGGCATGACTTATCAAGTTATTGGGGTCTGACAATTCCACCCCCAGACTCGATATACAACATTAGACGAAGAGACCGGACTATACGGTAAGTGTTACCTATAGACTTCATGGGAGTTTGGACAAGCTTGCTTGTTGATCTTCTAATCGCTCAATACCTGGGTAGCCGTTAAGTCCAGCTAGTACCGCTGACGGCTTGTGGGTGACTGATGTGATCATCACCTACTGCTGGCGTATTGACTAGTCTTTAGAGTCCTACACAGAAGTTTCCTAGTTCAAGCGAAACGAAGTAGGACACATATATTGATATGTGCGGGGGCCAGATTAATTATGAGTATATGATACCGTATTCTAATATGGCAGTTATTTGTTATCGGTTAGGTTATATGTGATATAACCGGATTATTGAATCAAGTGTTGATTTGATAATGTGATATACGGATAAATGATATTAGTCAGTTATATGTGATATAACCGGATTATTAAATCAAGTGTTGATTTAATAATTTGATATATATTATATTTGATATAATTATATATTAACTAATATTATTAGCTCACTAATTATTTTCTTAATATATATATATATATATATTTGATATGTGTGTGTGTGTGTGTATTAAATGAAGCATGGTTAGATTTTCTATTTTAAGAAAATGGAAAATTGAGGTGGAAATTGAGATATGGTTGTGAAGCATGGTTCATGGATTATTATATTACTCTTGACTTACTATTGAAGTATGGTTCCATTTTTATTATTGGGAAATATTGATACTTTAATAAGTGAGTTCATTTGATGAACCATTCTACACTTGAGTTAATTTTGAGATGCTCATTTTCTTCCACACTCTCTAGCTCTCTCCATTTTCTTCACCTCCACCTCCAAGCTCAATCCCTCACATGAGTTGTGAACCCTTGAACTTGTGAGAACCCTAGTGAGCAAACAAAACCCTTACTTCACCATCCTACACTTGATTAGCAATTAAGTGCAGTGTGTTTCCTTCACTAAAGAGTTTAGTGAAGAGATGGTTTGGATTAGCGGACTTCGAGTGGATCATCTTCGGCACGAAAGCCATTGAAGCAAGTTCGTTCAACCTTCAAGTGGAGCCTAGTATAGTCGCGTGGACTACTACACGGAGTTTAAGAAGAGAGGGAAACGGTCTAAAAAGGTTGTAGAACCGTTCACTTAGTTAAAGTTTTTGTTATATCATAGTTAAACCCTAACCATCTAGTTTCGATTCTTATTTAGTGTTAATTAGCACCTCCAAACTTTTTAAAATGGCATGCTTGATAGTAGTAAAACCCAGTGGTGGTGCTAACAAACACTTTCATGGTATTAGAGCCAAAGCTAGAAGATTATTCGATGTTTGTAGTATTACGAAACCGAAACAACTCCGAAAGCGTCGCCTTGAAACCCTATTCTCTGTCGAATTTTTTAAGATCTCTAAATTTTTTTAAACAAGTGCAGAATGCTACTTATGAAGTATCTAGAACACCAGAAAAATTCGAGGCAATTTGGCCAAAAAGTGGCCGAACACATTGGCATATTTCCCGATCTCACTCGTTTACTGTAGCACTTGGAACTTGGAATTTTTGTGTTGTTCTGTTCACTTGATTTTAGGGTTTCATATTATGTTTGATTAGCCCAAAATTACATGTGATGTTAATTTTGTTAAGGGACTAATACGGAGTGTTTCGTAGTCGTAATTTTTACATCGTTTCGGCTTTAAGATATGTGATACAGTTGTTGGAATCCATATTAAATTAGTTTTATGAAAACTAGTTTGTTTGTAAATCTAACATGTTAGTCTCTATTGATCGATTGCCATGAAGTTTTTATTCGGATCGAAACACCGTCACAGTCGCGTATCGTACGCGAATACTCGCCGGATAATTTTACTAGGTAGCCAGGCCCTATAGCCTTGACCAAGTGACCTTAGGAGAACCCCATTGCCAAAAGCGTCCACTCGGGTGCTCGCGGCAACGGTGTTCCGCCTAAATGCACTTGGTCAACGGCATCGGGGGTGCGGCCATCTACTAAAGTTCCCGACGAGTATTTGATCAGGTAGTCGGGAATCTTGTTGAATTACCGGACTAAGTTATTTAAAAGTGTTTTCAAATCGAGACTAAAATGCAAGGTTTATAGGTTAGGCATGAAATTCGGAAAATGAGATATTCCGGGTTTATGATGTCTAAAGAAATGCGCATTCTAATTTTTGTAGTTTTTCATTTCTTTTCTGCGACCGTAAGTGTAGTATGTGATATATCACCGATCTCGTTGCTATATGTCAACGACATTCGGGATAAACATATTTACTTACGTTGATAACATGTGATGTTATGTGTTGCTGTGATATGTAATATTGGATCGTCGTGATTGAATAGCCAGGGTTTTATATGAGATAAGAGTTTTTCAATTTTCATTCATTTAAAATTTATATGTAATATTCTTTTATTGGGACAGTTCCGGGTTGAATATGATGTCACCATTGATGTATATTATTTACTTTTCCATAATAGGATAGACCCAAGGCGGGGAGCACAAGTAACCGGGTTCTAGAGTCCAGTGGGAGACCATCTCGAGGAGTCAAGACCGGGTCTCCTAACTCTACAATTGGCAGGATTGTTTGCCGCTCGCGTAGGGGTCCAGGGATGTGGGTTTGGCTATTCATCACGACCGTGGAATCCATGTTTTTCATTACTGGCTGAATTTAAAGCACGGGCCTCCTACTATATCTAATATTTCATATGTTTTACTTATGCTGCTTGGTTCTGTGATGCGGTCATATAACTGCGTAAGACGAATGCTATATATGTATATATTTGATATATATAATAAACGTTGTTTATGTTTTGCACCCGCGCTAGTCCAGCCCCCACTTTGCTGTTAGTTAAGTAATCTAACGGTACATGATGGGGCACCGTGGCGAATGCGGATGGCATAAGCGTACGTTTTATTTTCGTTTCTTTTCTGTGATATTTAGGGAAACATAAATGACGGGACTTCATTAATGAGATTAATGAAAAGAAAAGAAACCTAAAGATGTTGTAGAATCAAAATTTTAAAAAAAGTTAGATCTAGTTCTTGCTTTGCATAGTGGTATTCCTTGATGGATATCCAGCACCTCATTCGATGAGGAAAGGGCCGAGATCCCTTCACCGGGAGTGACCTCTTTAGCAAAACTAGCAAATATTACATCCCACTCGATTTTGTTTTAATAGCTTCTCTAGTTCTCGTTTTTGCATAGTGGTATTCCTTGATGAATATACATCACCTCATTCATTGAGGAAAGAGCCAAGATCCCTTCATCGGGGGTGACCTCTTTAGCGAAACTAGCAAAAGCTACAAAAAACACTCATTTTCAAATCACTAAATTCTACAACGATATCAAGTTCATTACGTTAAAGGTTTTATTCAAAACCAGTCGTAGCCCTCGGCCATTTTAGATAAATACTATTTAGTATTCGTGCTGCGTTTGTTGGCCTGCGTCAAGGCGTAGTATACAGTAGCGGATTAGTGCTTAGCTGCTGCATTTTATTCGATTGGATTAGGGTATGCGTCAAGGGTCGTACGGTGGGTTTAATTCAATCACGAAATGAACAGGTTGAACTTGACTAGCGGCCTATGGTTTGTTGGCCTGCGTCAAAGTCATAGGTCGTTAGGGGTAAAAACAGATATCGGGAATTTCATTTGTTGGAATTTGCAATGAGATTGCATACCTTCTATATGATAGTTGGATCCCGATACCCACTGCGAGTAAGAGTTACTCATGGGAGAGTTTTCCACTTTACAATTAGCTGATCCAGTAGGTGTCTAAGAAAGGTGTTAGCGGGGTTAAGCCCCCGCGGAAATGAGATTATTTAAATAGTTCCATACGAAAGCATGGGGATACTCCCTCAAAGTAACAATACCTTCCTGGCTGACCGATTGGCGAACTTGTAGGGTGTAATTAATCTCGGCTGATCTTACCTTTTACGGATTGAAGGAAGATTTGATAAAAACAGTGGGAGCCATTCTGATTAGATAAGATAATAACCAATCTAATCTTGCAAAGAGCACACGCTAATGCGTTTCCTTCTCTCTCTCTCCAGGTAGCGACCAATGAAATGCCTTAATCAAGATAATAATATGGTTGTATTGACCGAACCCATTTATTATACTGGGCTAGGTTCCACTCTATCTTTTGACTGTCATAAGTCTGAGCAAGGAATAGGGGAATACCTGAATTTCCACGCCACCCGAACGAAGAAGGATCATACTGATGCATCTTTTTCGGGTGTGTTCGTAAACGAGAATTGTTTCTCAGTTTGCTCTACGTCCTGGGTATTGGATACCGGATCAGGATCCCAATCCCACATATGTAATTTGTTACATGGACTAAAGAGAGGTAGAGAACTGGGAAAGAGTGATATGTCTCTAAAAATAGGGAATGGAGCAATTGTTGCAGCCAAAGCAGTTGGCGAATATCACCTTGTATTACCAAATGGTAATACAATGATTCTGAACGACTGTTATTACGTACCAAAAATGATGTGCAATATTATATCAGTTTCATTGTTGTATAAAGAAGGATATAACTTTGCATTGGAGGATAATATTATGAACATTTTCCAAAATTAAGTGTTGATTGGGTTTGGTACGTTGTGTAACGGTATATACGTTCCGAATCAAACCATAGTTCTAAATATACAGAACACACACAAGAGGAAAAGTTCAGAAATGAACGAAACCTACTTGTGGAATTATAGACTAGGTCATATCAATGCGACAAGACTAGCTAAGTTGCATAAAGATGGATATTTGAATCCGTTCGAATTTACATCTTATGAAACTTGCGAGTCGTGTCTCAAAGGCAAGATGACCAAAACTCCGTTTACTGGACACGGAGAAAGAGCTACTGAACTCTTGGGACTGATACATAGTGATATATGCGGTCCTATGTCTACTCATGCCAGTAATGGTTTCTCGTACTTTATTACATTCACCGATGATCTCTCTAGATTCAGACATGTGTTCTTGTTGAAACACAAGTCTGAACCTTTTGAGAAATTCAAGGAATATAAGAACGAAGTAGAGAACCAGACGGGTAAAAGTATTAAAATCCTTCGATCTGATCTGGGAGGAGAATACTTGAGCACGGAGTTCCGAGACTATTTAAAAGAGAATGGGATTCTCTTTCAGCTTACTCCTCCGTATACACCATAGCACAACGGAGTATCAGAGCGGAGGAATCGCACCTTATTAGATATGGTGCGCTTTATGATGAGTATTGCTGAGTTACCTATTTCCTTTTGGGGTCATGCACTTGAGACTGCTGCAGACCTATTGAATATGGTCCCCAACAAATCCGTGCCTACCACTCCATATGAGATATGGAAAGGAAAGAGACCATGCCTTAATTATGTTAAGATATGGGGTTGTCCGGATTATGTGAAAACACAAAATCCGGACAAGCTCGAGGCAAGATCAGTTCTGTGCAAGTTTGTAGGATATCCCAAATATTCGCGAGGGTATATCTTCTACCACACCGAAGAACAAAAGGTGTTTGATTCTCGACATGACACCTTTTTAGAAAAGGGATTTCTTGTAAAAGAAATTAGTGGTAATGAGGTAGAACTAGAAGAAGTTCCAGCAACACAAACTATAACTGACGATTTGGTGGAACCGGAGGATTCAATAGTCCCCGACGAACCTCAGCCACTCCGCAGATCTAGTAGGATTCCTTACCCACCTAACAGATACTGCGGTTTTCTCATAGACGGTGGTAGTGAGAATTGCATCATGGAAGATGATGACCCAACTAGTTTCGCGCAGGCCATCATAAGTGGAGACTCTATGAAATGGCTGGATGCTATACGATCTGAGATGGAATCCATGTACACCAAAAAAGTATGGACTTTGGAAGTTGCTCCTGAAGGGGTAAAACCCATCAGGAGCAAGTGGATCTTTAAGAAGAAAATTTGTGTAGATGGAAAAGTTGAGACTTTCAAAGCTAGACTTGTAGAAAAATGTTTTCGTCAATGACCAGGTGTCGACTATGATGAAACCTTTTATCCTGTCGCTATGCTTATGTCCATCTGGATCCTACTTGCCATTGCTGCATACCATGATTACGAAATCTGGCAGATAGATGTCAAGACCGCTTTTTTAAATGGTGATTTAGAAGAGAGCATGTACATGACATAGCCAGAGGGCTTCGTAGATAGTGATAGCAGCGGAAGCGTGTGCACGTTGCTTAAATCAATCTATGGATTAAAGCATGCATCGCGGAGATGGAACATCTTTTTCAATGAAGCTATCAAAGAGTTTGACTTCATAAAAAACGTAGATGAACCTTATATATACAAGAAGGTTGTAGTTAGTAAGGTTGTCTTTCTCGTATTGTACGTGGATGACATACTCTTGATAGGAAATGATGTTCCTATACTACACCCGGTCAAGCTCTTCTTATCACACAAATTCTCCATGAAAGATCTAGGTGATGCCTCCTACATCCAAGGATAAAGATCTATAGAGATAGATCTAAAAGGATGTTGGGATTGTCCCAATTTAGGTACATTGACACCATACTAAAGAGGTTTAGTATGGAAGATTCTAAGTATGGTATGTCTCCTAAGACTGATTTGGAGAGGGTTCGCATACAAGGGATACCCTATGCTTCTGCAGTCAGGTCTATCATGTATACGGTGTTATGTACCAGACCGGATGTAGCTTACTCACTAGGTATAGTGAGTAGGTATCAATCAGATCCTGGGAAGAAACACTGGACAGCTGTGAAGAACATTCTTAAGTACTTGAGAAGGACTAAAGAAATGTTCTTGGTGTATAGTAATGGTGAACTCCAGGTGGAGTCCTTTACCGATTCGAGCTTCCAGAATGATAAGGACAATAGTAAGTCGGTCTCGGGTTTTGTCTTCACCCTCAATGGAGGGGCGGTATGTTGGAAGAGTTCCAAACAAGATACTGTAGCAGACTCGACGATGGAGGCTGAATACATCGCTGTCAACGATGCTGCTAAAGAGGCTGTCTTGATGAAGAAGTTCATTGCCGAACTTAGTGTGGTTCCATCTATTGATCATCCAATACATATGTATTGTGATAACAATGGAGCTGTGGTTTTAGCCAAAGAACCCCGGTCCCATCAGAGATCCAGACATATTCTTAGATGGTATCACATGATCCGGGAGATAGTAGATCGACGGGAGTTCGAGATCAGGAGAGTTGACACGAAAGACAATGTAGCGGATCCACTCACGACGACCCCCCCAAACGCAGTTTGAAAGAATTTTTAGGATGTTGGGTATGAGATACTACAACAACTGGCCGTAGTGTAAGTGGGAGATTATTAGGAATATGTATGCCCTAGAGGCCCTTATTGTACATTGATATGTATATTATAGTGGATGCTTGGACATATATATAGATGACTTTCTTGCTCGATACGATAGTATGTTATCTGGTTACTCTTTATCTTAACATTTACACTTAGTATTATTATTATACTGTCTCTCTGATACATGTTGATAAAGCCCTTAGGATGTTTGCTTGACTACTAGGACTATGATGCAGATCATACTACTGGGACTTTTGTAGTCTATAAGCACATCCTTTAACAGTTCTTAGTTGAGAGAGTATCGAAACAGGGCATCGATATTCTAGAGTAGACTAGTGTGTTCGTTTCTTGACCCTGTAGGGGCGATTGTTGATCCCATATCCATTAGTGTTTGACATCAAAGATTGTACACAAGTGCTCATTAAAGGATGGGTACACCGAACAGGACTCGCCGAGAACTCTTAGATGGTACTATACCTATCGTCAGATAGCAGTTCTCTAGTGACACTGGTACAGGTTAGTCTGTAGATCCGAGATCGTTATAGAGTCTTGTGTGGTTCCCACTGTGCTTTGATTTCCTCCCTACCACGGCTCAAAGGAGTCGTGCAAACAGTTCGATTTTGGGTACAGTCCCGATTCACATGGAGGCAATGAGAGATATGATAGATTTCGTCTCTCCCGGTATAGGGAATTAATGTTGCGCAATGCTCGATTGGCTATAACAGGAAGTCCTTGGCCAGGGCTGTTAATGAGATTTACTAGTAAGAGTTATCAGTAGTTTCGCGTACCGTTATAGGCCACACATCGGCATGAGTTATCAAGTTATTGGGGTCTGACGATTCCACCCCCAGACTCGATATTTAACATATCAGACGAAGAGACCGGATTGTACGGTAAGTGTTACCTATAGGCTTCATGGGAGTTTGGACAAGCTTGTTTGTTGATCTTCTAATCGCTCAATATCTGGGTAGCCATTACGTCCAGCTAGTACCGCTGACGGCTTGTGGGTGACTGATGTGATCATCACCTACTGTTGGCGTATTGACGAGTCTTTAGAGTCCTACACAGAAGTTTTCTAGTTCAAGCGAAACGAAGTAGGACACATATGCTGATATGTGCGAGGGCCAGATTAAATATGAGTATGTGATACCGTATTCTAATCTGGCAGTTATTTGTTATCGGTTAGGTTATATGTGATATAACCGGATTATTGAATCAAGTGTTGATTTGATAATGTGATATACGGATAAATGATATTAGTCAGTTATATGTGATATAACCGGATTATTAAATCAAGTGTTGATTTAATAATTTGATATATATTATATTTGATATAATTATATATTAACAAATATTATTAGCTCACTGATTATTTTCTTAATATATATTAATATATATATATATATATTTGATATATGTATATATATATATATATATTAAATGAAGCATGGTTAGATTTTCTATTTTAAGAAAATGGAAAATTGAGGTGGAAATTGAGGTATGGTTGTGAAGCATGGTCCATGGATTATTATATTACTCTTGACTTACTATTGAAGTATGGTTCCATTTTTATTATTGGGAAATATTGATGCTTCAATAAGTGAGTTCATTTGATGAACCATTCTACGCTTGAGTTATTTTTTAGGAGCTCATTTTCTTTCACATTCTTTAGCTCTCTCCATTTTCTTCACCTCCACCTCCAAGCTCAATCCCTCACATGAGTTGTCAACCTTTGAGCTTGTGAGAACCCTAGTGAGCAAATAAAACCCCTACTTCACCATCCTACACTTGATTAGCAATTAAGTGTAGTGTGTTTCCTTCTCTAAAGAGTTTAGTGAAGAGGTAGCTTGGATTAGCGGACTTTGGGTGGATCATCTTCGGCACGTAGGTCATTGAAGCAAGTTCGTTCAACCTTCAAGTGGAGCCTAGTGGAGCCGCATGGACTACTACACGGAACTTGAGAAGAGAAGGATACGGTCTACAAAGGTTGTAGCATCCTTCACTTAGTTAAAGTTTTCGTTATATCAGAGTTAAACCTTAATCATCTAGTTTCGATTCTTTTTTAGTGTTAATTATCATCCCAAACTTTTTAAAATAGCATGCTTGATGCTAGTAAAAACCAGTGGTGGTGCTAACAAACACTTTCAGTTCCGAGCCGGAACGAAACATTAACTCTCTCATCATGATTCCGGACGTTTACGGAATACTCTCCGATACGCGAAGCTCTCTTTTGCTACCTAAACTCCTAAACCAAAACATTGCAAACATATCAATGACATGATAGGCTTGAATAAACTTGTATGCCACAACACCATACCGTTTATCATAACTTTTTTTACTCAAAATGCGTGTACCCTTACGAAACCAAACTAAAACAAGCTAAAAATGGATTGTAATTATTTTTTGTCACCTTACCTGCCTTTTGACTCATACACTTAAGACACGAGTTTTACCTACCCTTTTACCTACACATTGTAATGCTGGTTCATATACACGTTTCATTTGTTACACATAACCTCCTTGAGAATCCTACTCGAGTTTATCTTGCTGACAGACATTTCTTTTTTATCTTTCTCTCTTCCAAAATATCTGTTAGGGCTGGAAAAAGGCTTGGCTAAAGTCGAAACTGGGGAAGAAGGCAATGTTCAACCCTCAACTTACAATTAGAACTTTTATTTCCTTGTTTCCTTTACTTTCACCCATCTATTTAGGGCTTGCTTTATTGATGTAATAAAACTTTTATATTGATCTTAGCTTGTAATAAATGTTGGTTACTGAATAAAGATACTTTTCTTTTACTTGCTTTTGTATACTTCTACATATACGCTTAGCGTAACTGTATCGGATAGAGTATCTACTTGGTATAGTTAGGTTGCGGGTCTTATCATGTCTCCACTCCCGTATCTTAGGAAGCGGGGCGTGACAAGAAAGCATGGAGATACGATCACCATTCAAACGAATGTCGACGTCCCTCGCCACAACAGCTTCATTGAGAAGTTGAAAGCACACATTCACCCGGAGCACATATGGAGGCTAAATAAAACTTCGTTCCGCCATTATATGAAGCTGCCAATTTTGGGTCATGATAGGCATACCATATGTAGGCTTATCTCTTGCTATGATCGAGGCTTCAAAGAGTTCTCTTTTGGAGAGGCCAAATATAATTTTACTGTTGATTGGTCTAGCAAGGACACCGGCTTGCCGAAGACCAACAAAGTTATCGAGACTAACCGTGATATTACCCAGTTTTGAGAGAAGTACTTTATCGTAGAGAAGAATGAAAGGACGTACATCATAATATTCAAGACTGCTTTGGAGCTGACTGTGAAGGATAGTACTCCAAAAGTGATAGGTGATTTCTTGTCTTTGCTGATTCTTTATTGGTTTTCTTTATTTTGGATACCCGTCGCATCCCCAACCGTCTCTAGAGATGATTTTACATACGTTGAGCTATTAGAAGTGCGAGTGTGAATTGGGCCAAAGCAGTGCAGGAGATGATAATGGACAGTGTCATGACTAAGACTGGCTCGAAAACTGGCTCTGCACGGTTGCCCGGGTGTCAGATTCTTCACGCCGTAAGTATATGCAAACTATTATAGAGATTATGCTATATTTGTACGCAAAGTATAAACTACATAAATTAATATTATTGGTAGATGTGTTTTGATTATTTAATATTAATAAAGTGAATATGATGTATATTTGTTTGCAGCTATGGTTTTATTCCATCACCGGTTCGAGGCAACCGACACACATAGACGCCAATAAACCGGTCCTATGTGGGTGGGAATTCAGTATATCTTTGAAGATGTCGGGATTGGAGAAGGCAATGAAGAGAAAGAGATCCACTTTTATGCCGAAGGGGACATGGATGCGTCGAGACATTCCGTTGATCTTACGCTTTCATATTACAAGAGAAGATGCTAGGAATTTAGGCATACTAGCAAACTAATTTTAGAAGATGACGATATGGATTTCAAAAAATTTCTAGTTTGATAAAGTTTTGAAACCATGAATCGAAATAAAGAGCTAGAACTTGTAAACAAAAACCTAGTGAGTTGTACTTATTTACAATGTTAGCAATACTCACATCCTCTAGCTGTCTTCAAGAGCTCCATTGTGGTTGGACTCGAACAAGCTCTCAAGAGCTCCGGATCGCGCTTGCAAGCCGGTCTTCTTTTGCCAAAGATGATCCACCCCAAGGAACCTAGCTAGTCCAAGCTCTAGCTTCACACAAAATAACCTGGTGAAGCAACTAAGGTTCACAACTTGCTAAGAAGTGAAGCTTAGGGATGTAGTGAGAGTGTTCTAGTGTTTTTCTATCTCAATTTTCTTCTTGATTCTTAACTCATGAAATAGTAAAAGAAAAATGAATAAGGAGGAGGAGGAACCATGAAGAAAGAGAAGTCTCAAAATGGTAGAATGAAAAACTTCTCACATTCAAGCATGCTTCATCATGGTTTTGTTAAAAGAATTTTTACATTTAAAAATTGCAATCATGCTTGAATAATATGTGCAAATGAATTAATAATTTATTTTCCCATACCCTCCACCATTTCTTTCTTCCACCTCATTTCTTAATTTCTTTAAAAAGAAATTTCTAGAAATAAGGTGTCCTCCTTCTAGAAGTATTCTTGTATAAATACAAGAATATATCCCGCAAATACATGCCCGTATTCGTTTCAAAATACGAATACCTAAGAGATAGAAAAATACAATGAACATAACACTAGAATATACATAACAAAAAATATATATATGTAAATTATTAAATCAAAACTTGATTTAATAATCCGGCTTAATCCTAAACCAGCTAGTATTATCATCCGCCCGATTGAAGTCTGTGTGGCAAGCACACATATCTAATCGGAACTCTGCACGTATCAATATAGAGCTACTACATCATTTCGCCTGAACTGGGAAAAACCCTCTGTGTGGGACTCTAAAGACTTGTCAATATGTTGGCAGTGGGTTTAACCATAAGCACGTCAGCGGCACTAGCTGTACGTAACGGCTACCCAGGTGTTGAGTGAAAAGAATGCCGACGAGCAAACTCATCCGTACCCATATTAAGCATGTCTGTGACAATATTCGTACAGTCTGGTCTCTTCGTCTAAGAGTTGTTGGATATGTATGCCCTAAAGGCCATTAATGTATATGTATACATGTGGATGCTGTAGGGTTCCTAGGCACACTAAGGAGGTCTCACAAGGCATCAACCATGCCAATTTCAAAAATTACAAGTGCCGAGAAACCCTAATACGGATCGTTAACTAGATATTTAGGCGAAACAAGCAACTAGTTAACTACTTAACTAAAAGAACGGAAATACAACCTTTGTAGATCCGGTGCTCCACCTCCATAGCTCCGCGATGAAGTCTCCTCGCTGTCCAAATCAAATCCCGGGATCTAGCGTCGGCTTCATCGGAGAAATGGGCGGGCTAGGTCATCGACTACGATGCCGAAGATGATCTACGTCGAGGCATCGCAAGATCAAGCTCCCACTTCACCAAGTCATGAAACTTGTGAAGAAAACACCCTATACTACTTGGCAAGAGGTAGAGGATGAAGAAATAGGAGGTGGGTTCACTTTAGAATTGGATTTCTCACTCATTTTCACTAGTTGCCATTGATGGTAGCTAGCTTTTTCTTCTTGAAGAAGAAGAAGAAGATGAAGATAATGATATGATAAGAATAATAAAAATAGAAAAGAAAAATCAATTCTTATCATATACAAACCATGGTTTAGTGTAGAGATTTAACTAAGGTTAGATGGAGTGGTTAGGGTTAAGCATGAGACAAAATGGTCACTTAGTCAAAGCTTCATGAAGCTTCAAGATGCAAACAAAGAAAGCCACCATTTTTCTCATTATGCCATTTATTTTCCAAAAAGAATAAATAAATAAATAAATGAATAAGAAAATAAAACCCTAACCATTCATATAACCATGGTTTAATCTTTACACAAACCCAAGTTTTCATGTATCATCAAACATGATACAAACTTGTGCACAAAAATATATCACATATACAATGTGCACAAACAAGTGAGAAAAACCATTTAAAGTGAACCAATATTAGTTAATGCAAAGTAATATATCAGATATATAATTATACATTAAATCATTAAATCAACACTTGATTTAACGATCCGGTCATATCGCATGTAACCGACTAATATCCAATGTATCGGCTTATCGAATCAATCCTTGATTCGATAACTAGGTTATATCGCATACAACTAATCGATACATTCATCGCGAGAATAGAATACGGTATCACATACACGCATTATTCTCGGTCCCGCACATATCTCATATGCGCTCCTATTTCGTTTTGCTTGAGCCAGGAAACCTCTGTGTAGAACTCTAAAGACTCGTCAATACGCCGGCAGCAGGTGATGATCATATCAAACACCCACAAGCCGCAAGCGGTCTGCTAAACATAACGGCCACCCGGGTATTGAGCGATCAGAAGATCGACGAGCAAGCCCGCTCACACTCCTGTGAATCCAACCAGTAACACTTACCGTACAGTCCGGTCTCGTCGTCTGATATGTCGCATATCTCGCCTAGGGGTGGTAAACGTCAGACCCCAATAGCTCGATAAGTCGTGTCGATATGAGGTCTATAACAGTTCGAGAAACTACTGGTAAAACTTACCAGTAAATCTCAGCAACCCTGGCCAGGGATTTCCGGTTATAGCCAATCGAACACAGCGCAACATCAACCCCCTATACCGGGAGAGACGAATCCCCTCCTATCGCTCATTGCCTCCATATGACTCGGGACTATACCCAAAAACCACCGTTTTGCACGCCCTCTTGGACGTGGTAAGATGGAAATCAAAGCACAGTGGGAACCACACAAGACTCTATGACGATCTCGGGTCAACAGACTACTCTGTACCAGTGTCACCAGAGAACTGCCATCTGACGTAAGGTATAATACCATCTGGGAGTTCTCGGCGAGTCCGTCCAGTGTACCCAGTCTCTACTGAGCACCCGTATATGATCTCTGATGTCAAACACCAATGGATATGGGATCATCCATCGCCCATCTGTATGGGTCGAGAAGGTATACGCTAGTCTACTCTGGTATATCGATACCCCGTCTCGATATACCCACGACTAAGGACCTTGAAGGATGTACTTATGGACTACCATGTCCCCACTAGTATGATCCGCATCATAGTCCAGGTAGTCAAGTACACATCCTAAGGGCTTTACCAACATGTAACAGAGAGACAATCAGTGTACACGTTAAGGTAAAGATCAACCAGATAGCATACTATCATGTCGAGCAAGAAAGTCCTCCCTATATATGTCCAAGCATCCACTACAATATACATCCTATGTATAGTAATGGCCTCTAGGGCATATATATAACTAACAATCTCCCACTTGCACTAGGGCCATCTGATAGCAGTGGTTGTAGTATCTCATACTCAACCATCCCATAAAAGTCTCTCTCTGGGAAAAGGCCTTTGTGAGTGGATCCGCCGTGTTGTCCTCTGAGTCTACTCTCCTATCCTTGATCTCCTTGGAGATCAACCATCTCCATGATCAGGTGACACTGCCTTAGAATATGTCTGGATCACTGATGGGACGGTCGTTCCTTGGCATAAACCACAACTCCATTGTCACACAATGGGAGGAACTAAGTTCATCTCATGAACAAATATACACCCAAACATCCTCTTTGGTAGTATCTTAAGTAGCGATGTATCCTGCCTTTATCGTCTAGTTAGCCACGGTATCTAGCTTGGAACTCTTCCAACATACCGTCCCTTTACTGAGGGTAAAGACAATGCCTGCGACTGATTTTCAGTCGTCCTTATCACCGTGGAACCCTTCCAGTGATTCTCCCCAGGATCGGTTGATACCATCTCACTACAACTAGTGAGAATCCTAACATCCAATTAGATCTATCTCATAGATCCAAAACCCAGGATTTAGGAGGTATCACTTTGATCCTATATGGAGAATCATTGTGATAAGCGGAGATTGACCGAGCTTAGCATAGGAAACTCCTTCCCTATCAAGAGCATATCATCCACGTACCCTACGAGGATCGTCACTATACTCCCTACTACCTTTTTGTTTATACAAGGTTCATCTACCATTTTGATGATGTCAAACTCTTTGACTAACACATCAAAACAGATGTTCCAACTCCGCGATACCTGCTTTATCCTATAAAGCATCTTGTACACGTTTCCGCTGCTCCCACTGTCTACGAAGTCATCTGGCTGTGTACTTATAGACGTTTTCTTTTTCAAAATATCATTTAGAAAAGCAGTCATGACACCCAACCACCAGATATCGTAGTCATGGTATGTAGCCGTGGCAAGTAGGATCTGGATGGACTTAAGCATAGCTCTCTAGAAAAAGTTTCATCATGATCCACACCTGGTCAATGATGCAAACCTTTAACAAGTCTAGCTTTGAAAGTCTCAACTTTTCCATGTACACCAAGTAATCTTCTCAAGATATAGTTGCTCCTGATGGGGATTTAACCCTTCAGATAAAGCAACTAAAGTCCAAACTTTGTTGGTGTATAAGGATTCCATCTCAGATCACTAAGCATCCAGCCATTCTTACAGAGTCCCACTCCTGATGGCCAGCTCGAAACTAGTTGGGTCATCATCTCATGATGCAATCCTCGCTCCCACTGTCATAGAGAAACCGAAATATCTCTCAGATGGGTGAGGAACCCTACTAGATCGGCGGAGAGGCTGAGGTTCGTTGGAATCTACTGAATCCTTTGGTTCTACCAAATCATCTGCTGTTGTTTGTATAGCTGGAACATTTCCAGTTCTACATAATAGATCCTGCCTCGAACTTGTCCGGATTTTGCTTTTAGATATAGCCTGGACAACCCCAAATCTTAACCAACTTAAGATATGGGCTCTTCCCTTTTCATATCATATATGAAGCGGTAGGCAACTGATTTGATTGGAATCCAATTCAATTGGTATGCAGCTTCTCAAGTGCATAACTCCCAAAAGGAAATAGGAAACACAGTAGTACTCATCATAGAGCACACCATATCACATAGGGTGCTATTGCTCCATCCCGATATACCATCGTGCTATGGTGTATACGGAGGAGTAATGCTGAGAGAGAATCTCATTCTCCTTTAGAATAGTTCAGGAATTCCGTGCTCGAATATTCTCCTCCCTGATCGCATCAAAGGACATAATACTTTTACCCTTTTTGGTTCTCTACTTCTCGCTTATATTCTGTGAATATCTCAAAAGGTTCGGACTTGTGTTTCAACAGGAACATAGGTCTGAATCTCGAAAGATTATCAGAGAATATAATGAAGTATAAAGAACCAGTCCTGGCATGTGTAGACAGGGGACCTTTATACATCAACATGTATCATCCCAAGAGTTCACTAACTCTTTCTTTGTTTCCAATAAACAGAGCTGGTGTCATTTTATCTTTGTGACATGACTGGCAAGTTTCACAAGATGTAAATTCAAACTAATTTAAATATGCATCTATATGTAACTTTAGCTAGTCGGGTCGCATTGATATGACGTAGTCTACAATACCTCAAGAAGGATTTGTTCATTTCTGAACACTTCCTCTTGTGTGTGTGTTCTGTATACTAAGAACTGTAGTTTGATTTAGAACATCAATGCTTTTAGATAACGTGCCTGAACCGATCAACTTTTGATATAGGAAATGTTCAAAACATTATCCAACAATACAGAATTTTATCATTTCTTTACTAATAAAGAGACTGATATGATTTTGTATATCAGGTTCGGTATCTAATAACATTCGTTCAGAATCAATGTATTGGTAATACAGGGTGACAGTGACCAACAGAATTGGCTGCAACACTTGCCCCGTTTTCTGCCTCATGAAACTTATCACCCGTTCTCAGTTTTCTACCTTTCTGTAGCCTATGTAACGGATTACATTTGCGGGATCCTGATCCAGTATCTAATACCCAGGACGTAGAGGATACTGAGAAACAGTTCTGTATAATGAACACACCCGAAGATGATGCATCAGCATGCACTCTCTTCGTTTGGGTGGCACGGGAAATCTGGTATTCCCCAATTTCCTGCTCGGTCTTATAACAATTATAAGTTGGAGCGGGACCAACGTTCCCCAGCTCAGTATAACAAGCGGGTTTGGTCAATAATCCGTATTATTATCTTGATTAAGGCGTGATATGGTCGCTACCTGGAGAGAGAGAGAGAAGAAAACACTCAGCGTGCGCTCTGTCAAGAATAGATTGGTTATTATTTTATCTAATCAGGATGGCTCCCACTGCTTTTTATCAAATCTTCCTTCAAACCCTAAAAGGAAAGACTAGCCGGGATTAATTGCACACTACAAGTTCGCCAATCTTTCATCCAGGCCAGTGTCGGTACTTTGAGGGAGGTCCCCCGTGCTTTCGCACGAACCTAATTAATGTAAACCTCGTTTTCCCAGAGGCGTAACCCCGTTGACACCTTTCTAGACACCTACTTGATCGGCTAATTGTAATGTGTAAAACTCTCCCAGGAGTAACTCTTACTCGCAGCGGGTATCGGGATCCAACTATCTCATAGAAGGTATGCAATCTCATTGCAAATTTCAACACTTGAAATTCCCGATAATATTTTGCCCCTAGCACCCTATGACCTTGACGGAGGTCAACAAACCATAGGCTACTAGTCAAGTTCAACCCGTCATTTCTTGATCGAATTAAACCCATCCGCACGACCCTTGACGGAGGTCAACAAGGCCGCACGACTACCCTAATCCAATCTGCATCATATGCATAAACAGATAAATACTAGTTAGCTACCGCACACTACGTCTTGACGGAGGTCAACAAACGTAGCACGAATACTAAATAGGATTTATCTGAAATGGCGGAGGGCTACGACAGGTTTTTCTGAAAACCTATTGCGTAATGAACTTGATATCGTTGTAGAATCAAATGATTTTAAAATGGAGTGCTTTTGAGGCTTTTCTAGTTTTGCCAAAGGAGTCACTCCCGGTGAAGGGATCGTCGGTCCTTTCCTCGTAGAATGAGGTGCGGGATATATCATATATATCACTGCGCAAAGCAAAAACTCTTAAAAGCAATCAAAAGGCAAACCGAGTGTGTAGCATCTGCCAGTTATTGCTAAAGGAGTCACTCCCGGTGAAGGGATCTCGGTCCTTTCCTTATCGAATAAGGTGCAGGATATATCACATGTACCGCTGTGCAAAGCAAGAACTGTAGCTACCTGTTTTATTTTTGAAATTCGATTCTACAACATCTTTAGGTTTTTTTTTTATTTCATTAATCACATTAATGAAGTCCCATCATTTAAGTACCTAAACATCACAGATAAATACGACGTACACTTATGCCATCCACATTCGCCTCGATGTCCCCTCGTGCACCGTTAGGTTAGGTAACTAACGGCAGAGCGGGGCAGGGCTAGCGCGGGTGTAAAACATAAGTAACGTCTATATAATATATCATATATACTATATACTGTATCTATCACAGAACATCACAAGATCACATCACAGATATCGCAGCAGAAGAATCATATGAAATATTGGATATACTAGGACGTCCGTGTTTTCAATACGAGCCAGTATAAAACACGGATTCCACGGTCGCGATGAATAGCCAAACCCACACCCCTAGACCCCTACGAGAGCGGCAAGTAACCCTACCAATTCTAGAGTTAGGAGACCCGGACTCGACTCCTCGAGTTGGTCTCCCGCTGGACTCCAGAACCCGGTTACTTGTGCTCCCCTCCTTGGGTCTATCCTAGTGCGGAAAAGAAAATAATATACAAAAGGTGACATCTTCCGCAACCTGGAAGTGCCCCAATAAAAGAATATTACATACAAGTTTTTACATGAATAAAAATGAAAAACACTCATCTCACATAAAAACTCCCGGCTATTCAAACACGACGATCCAATATAACATATCCAGCAACACATAACATCACATGTCATCAACGTAAGTAAATATGCGCATCCCAATTGTCGTTGACATATAGCAACGAAACCGGCGATATCACATATTACACTTACGGTCACAGAAAAGAAAGTGTAAAACTACAACAGTTGGAATCCGCAACCTGCATAGACATCGCATGCCTAATCAAATGAATTCCTTAGACATCGCATGTCTAACAATTATAAACCCCGCATTTTAGTCTCATTATCGAAAACACTTTTCAATATCAAGTCGGGCAATTCAACAAGATTCCCGACATCCTGATCGAATACTCGTCGCAAACTTTAGTAGGCGGCCGCACCCCCGATACCGTCGACGAAGTGCACCAAGGCGGAACACCGCTGCCGCGAGCACCCGAACGGATGCTTTCGGCGACGGGGTTCTCCTACAGTCACTTGGTCGGGGCTATGGGGCTAGGCTGTCTATTAAGTTTACCCGGCGAGTATCCGCGTACGCTACGTGATTGCGACGGACTTTTGATCACATCAAAATTCCGTGGCAACCGATCAAGTGAGACTAAAGTGCTATGTTTATAATATTCATTCAGTTATCTCATAACTAATTGTGAATTCCAATTATTGTATCCCATTCCAGATAAATAGAAAATGTTAAACTTTCCGATCGAACATTCAAACACCCAAGTTTTCCCGATACAGATCAACTCATGAAATAAGTTCAAAGACATTCACTTCATGCCTCAGTACCAACGGTCCAGCCGTAGAAGGGTCAAGCCAACGCCTCACATGTGGCACGCCGTACTGCCCCAAACCCGAGGGTTCAAAGGGCAGTTCAAGATGGTCACATAATCGAGTTAAGGTTTGTTGTCTTCTAGAGGGACCATCGCGTTACTTGCACTACTTAGAATGTCTTTAAACCTCAGAAAAATCCAACACTTGGAAATTTTCCGGCAGGGGAAAAGTTGGGTATTTATATCCGGTCGAACTTTTTAACATATTCAAAAATTATCCGGAATCCACATAGACAAAATCAGATAATCCGATCGAATCATCGAATCCCCAAAACAACCCCAGAAAATTCAACTCTTGAATAAATATTAGAAATTCCCATAAAATCCAGCACCATAAAATAGGAATTACTGTGCAAAAATGGTTGGCTGATGAGACTAAATGGGCGCGGAACCGCCGCAATAGGCGGCTAATGCCGCGGTTCCGCCGCGCTTTAGAAAGATCATTAGGTAATTTTTTCACCGTAATTCTTAGAATTTCCTGCTGAATTTTTTAAGCATTTTTAATTTGGAAAAAACCACTTTTTCAGAAAAAGTCCAGAGAGGGTTAAAAGTTAGGGTTTCGGGGTTCGATCGGGTTTCTAACATCGTCTACGCATCGCCTAAGGCTCTAGCTAGGCTCTGATACCACTGTAGGGTTCCTAGTCATACTAAGGAGGTCTCACAAGGCATCAACCATGCCAATTTCAAAAATTACAAGTGCCGAGAAACCCTAATACGGATCGTTAACTAGATATTTAGGCGAAACAAGCAACTAGTTAACTACTTAACTAAAAGAACGGAAATACAACCTTTGTAGATCCGGTGCTCCACCTCCATAGCTCCGCGATGAAGTCTCCTCGCTGTCCAAATCAAATCCCGGGCTCTAGCGTCGGCTTCATCGGAGAAATGGGCGGGTTAGGTCATCGACTATGATGCCGAAGATGATCTACGTCGAGGCATCGCAAGATCAAGCTCCCACTTCACCAAGTCATGAAACTTGTGAAGAAAACACCCTATACTACTTGGCAAGAGGTAGAGGATGAAGAAATAGGAGGTGGGTTCACTTTAGAATTGGATTTCTCACTCATTTTCACTAGTTGCCATTGATGGTAGCTAGCTTTTTCTTCTTGAAGAAGAAGAAGAAGATGAAGATAATGATATGATAAGAATAATAAAAATAGAAAAGACAAATCAATTCTTATCATATACAAACCATGGTTTAGTGTAGAGATTTAACTAAGGTTAGATGGAGTGGTTAGGGTTAAGCATGAGACAAAATGGTCACTTAGTCAAAGCTTCATGAAGCTTCAAGATGCAAACAAAGAAAGCCACCATTTTTCTCATTATGCCATTTATTTTCCAAAAAGAATAAATAAATAAATAAATGAATAAGAAAATAAAACCCTAACCATTCATGTAACCATGGTTTAATCTTTACACAAACCCAAGTTTTCATGTATCATCAAACATGATACAAACTTGTGCACAAAAATATATCACATATACAATGTGCACAAACAAGTGAGAAAAACCATTTAAAGTGAACCAATATTAGTTAATGCAAAGTAATATATCAGATATATAATTATACATTAAATCATTAAATCAACACTTGATTTAACGATCCGGTCATATCGCATGTAACCGACTAATATCCAATGTATCGGCTTATCGAATCAATCCTTGATTCGATAACTAGGTTATATCGCATACAACTAATCGATACATTCATCGCGAGAATAGAATACGGTATCACATACACGCATTATTCTCGGTCCCGCACATATCTCATATGCGCTCCTATTTCGTTTTGCTTGAGCCAGGAAACCTCTGTGTAGAACTCTAAAGACTCGTCAATACGCCGGCAGCAGGTGATGATCATATCAAACACCCACAAGCCGCAAGCGGTCTGCTAAACATAACGGCCACCCGGGTATTGAGCGATCAGAAGATCGACGAGCAAGCCCGCTCACACTCCTGTGAATCCAACCAGTAACACTTACCGTACAGTCCGGTCTCGTCGTCTGATATGTCGCATATCTCGCCTAGGGGTGGTAAACGTCAGACCCCAATAGCTCGATAAGTCGTGTCGATATGAGGTCTATAACAGTTCGAGAAACTACTGGTAACACTTACCAGTAAATCTCAGCAACCCTGGCCAGGGATTTCCGGTTATAGCCAATCGAACACAGCGCAACATCAACCCCCTATACCGGGAGAGACGAATCCCCTCCTATCGCTCATTGCCTTCATGTGACTCGGGACTGTACCCAAAAACCACCGTTTTGCACGCCCTCTTGGACGTGGTAAGATGGAAATCAAAGCACAGTGGGAACCATACAAGACTCTATGACGATCTCGGGTCAACAGCCTACTCTGTACCAGTGTCACAAGAGAACTGCCATCTGACGTAAGGTATAATACCATCTGGGAGTTCTCGGCGAGTCCGTCCAGTGTACCCAGTCTCTACTGAGCACCCGTATATGATCTCTGATGTCAAACACCAATGGATATGGGATCATCCATCGCCCATCTGTATGGGTCGAGAAGGTATACGCTAGTCTACTCTGGTATATCGATGCCCCGTCTCGATATACCCACGACTAGGGACCTTGAAGGATGTACTTATGGACTACCATGTCCCTACTAGTATGATCTGCATCATAGTCCAGGTAGTCAAGTACACATCCTAAGGGCTTTACCAACATGTAACAGAGAGACAATCAGTGTACACGTTAAGGTAAAGATCAACCAGATAGCATACTATCATGTCGAGCAAGAAAGTCCTCCCTATATATGTCCAAGCATCCACTACAATATACATCCTATGTATAGTAATGGCCTCTAGGGCATACATATAACTAACAGATGCTTGGACATATATATGTACAGGACAGTCTTGCTCGATATGATAGTATGCTATCTGGTTTGTCTTTATCTTAACATGTGCGTATGTTTTACTTGCTATTACATATCATTCATACATGTTGATAAAGCACATAGGATCATTGCTATACTACATGCGTTGTGATGGTGATCATATTTGTGGGAGCTGGATAGTCGATACGCACATCCTTAAAAGGTCCCTAGTCGTGGGTGTATCGAGAATAGGCATCAATATTCCGGAGTAGACTAGTGTATACGTTTCTAGACCCCAACGAGGGGCGATGGTATGGTCCCACAACCATTGGTCTTTTGCACCTAAGATCGTATACAGGTGCTCCCTGGGTGTGAGTACACCGGACGGACTCACCCAGAACTTCCATATGGTATTATACCTATCGTCAGGTGGAAGTTCTCAGGTGACATGAGTACATGTTAGTCTTTAGACCCGAGATCGTCATTTGTCTCATGTGAGTTCCCACCGTACTTTGATCACTACCCTACCATGACTCTACTGAGTCGTGCAAACAGATTTTGGTTGGGTACAGTCTCGAGCCATATGGAGGCAGTGAACGATTGTCAGGGATTTTTCTCTCTCGGTATTGGGAGTCGATATCGCACTATGTTCGATTGGTCAGGACCATAAGACCTTGGCCAAGGGAGTTGGGATTTACTGATAGGCTGATTAGTAGTTTTCCGGATTGGTCCTGAGCCGCATCAGCATGAATTATCGGGCTATTAGGGTCTGACGTTTACCACCCCTTATACCCGGTATGCGATACTCTCAGACGAAGAGACCAGACTGTACGAAGATTGTCACGGATAGGCTCAGTAGGGATCCAAATGAGTTTGCTCATCGGCCTTCCTTTACGACAGGTACCCGGGTAGCCGTTACGTACAGCTAGTGTCGCTGACGTGCTTGTAGTTGTGGATTTATCCAGTAACTCACTGCCGGCGTACTGTCGAGTCTTTAGAGTCCTACATAGAGGGTTTTCCTGGTTCAGGAGATATGATGTAGTAGCCGTATTGGATACGTGCAGGGTTCCGATCGATTGATGTACTTTGTACCCGGACTTTCGATCGGACAGTTGGTAATACTAGCCGGCTCGGATTTGAGCCGGATTATTAAATCAGGTATTGATTTGATAATTTACATATATGTATTTCGATATGTATATTCTAGTATTACGTTCTTCGTGTTATTCTATCTCTTTGGGCATTCGTGTTTTTATCCGAATGCATGTACGTATATACTATAGAATGTAATCCGCATTTTGTTACGGATAACATTCTAGAAGGTGGCCACCTCATTATGCTTTTTCTATTTATTCTTTAAATGGAAATGAGGTGTAAAGCGTGAAGTGAGGGGAGTATGGTGGGGACCATGCCTCAATAGTTGACAAATGAATTATTTATTCATTTGTTGCAACTATTGAAGGATGGGTCGTATATTTTATTCTTGGATATTCATATACAAAACTAATGTGAGTTATTTTCTCTCACATGGTTGCCTCATTTCTCTTGAGCTCACCATTTTTGCTTGACTCTCATCTCCTTCTCTTGAGTTCCTCCACCTTCATCATCTTCCTCCTCTCTACACTCTCATGTGTTGAGAAACAAGATAGGAGCAAGATAGAGATAGTAAAACACTTAGAACTTCACACTACATCCTAGAGATCTTGGATTAGTATCCTAAGTTCTCTAGTTGCTCCTTTTTGTTACTTAGTTAGGAGCTAGAGCCATGGATCACATTACTCGAGTGGATCATCTACGATAAAGGAGGACCGGAGAACAAGCTCGATCCCGGAGTACCGATGGAGCGAGCAAAGGAGATCAAGCGCGATCATGGTAGCCAACAGAGTGAACGATGAGGAAATAAGACCGAAGGACTTGGATCGTTTGGTGAGACTTCTTTCCATAGTAGTTAACTCTCTTTGTTTAGCTAGTTAGGTTTATGGAAAGATCCAGTTTCTTGGGTTGTTCTAGCACCGTTTTTACTTTGGTAGAAAAATTTTGTTCTGCAAACCGCAACGTTTGATGGCTTGGGCGTTAGGGTAACCCAACATGGTATCAGAGCCATCCCATAAAACCTATACTAGCTAGTTCTAACATGTTTAAAATATCGATCGACTGAATTTTTCAAAACCGCAATTCCAAAATTATAGTTTCTGTCGATTTTTTAAAGTGGTCGAAAAATCATTTTCAATGTATCAAAAATTCGTCCAGGATATTTTAGAAACACAGAAGAAATTTAGGCACAAGATCCCTTAATTCCGCTGCGGTACTGCCGCTAAATGTGTTCATTTCCCACGGTTCCGCGGTAGGAATTGGGCCACTGTGCTCAAAAATTCTTCTGGGGTTCTATAGTCTGGAATTGTGATTTCTGGAATGTATATTTTGGGCCCAGATTTGTTTAAGTACTGGATTAGCACTTGGGGCCTATTTGGAAAAGTTTAGTCGATCAAAATTTTAAAATACGTGTGATTATCAATACTTAGATTAGCATCTGCGACTGTGAATGTCACTCGATCGGTATAACCCGTCTAACTGCTATATGTTCTTTTAGACGAGTTTGCGAACATGACATTCACGTTGATGTTCTGTGATTGTGTTGATATTGTGGTTGAATTGTCGTGGTGGATAGCCGGTGGTGCAATGGTTTAGTACAGTTTATATTCATTTGTACATTTGTTATTGCGGGGTGAGCATCCGACATGTGGACTGTCGTTTCTGCCGTGTTGTATATTATTTTATTGGGGAACGACCGGATTGAGGTCGATGTCACCTTTGAACATATAATTTTTATTTTCTGTACTAGGACTACCCCACGGTGGAGTGCACGAATAGCCGGATTCTATAGGGCAACAAGCCCGCATCTCATAGCGTTGATACGGAGCGGGCTTCACTCTAGAATTGGAGGGCTATTCGCCGCAATCGTAGGGGGTATAGGTATGACCCATGGAGGGACGCTCAAGTTACCGGATCCCATGAAGTGCTGGGTGGCCTATTCACTTTGTTGATTGGGGTTGCCTCACTTTTGGGATTGGCGGGTAACTTGCCGCGCTCGTAGGTGTCCAGGTTTCCATTGCACGGGCTATCCACATGACCCGGAACGTCGGGTCTCATTTGCGGCTCAAATGAAACCCGGGGCTCCAAGATTATCCACCATTTTGTGTTGCTTGCTCAGATTCTGTAATGTTGCTTATTATCATACCTGGGACGAATGTTATATATATTTATATATATACTAGTAGATGTTGTATATGTTTTGCACCCACTCTAGTCCAGCCCCCGCTCTGTCGTTAGTTAAGTAACCTAACGGGTGATGATGGGGCCGAGTGGCGAATGCGGATGGCATATACGTACATTGTATTTTCGTTCTTTTATGTTGTGATAGGCTTTAACTGATGGGACCACATTAATTTTGATTAATGCAAGAAAATAAACCTAAAAGATGTTATTGGAACAAATTTCGAAAAACTACAGTTATATTTTTTCGCTTTGCATAGTGGTATTCGGTTGTGAATATCCCGCACCTCATTCCAGGAGGCAAGAGCCGAGATCCCGTCGCGGGGAGTGACCTATTAAGCAAAAGCTTATACTGTAGACTACTCGGTTTTCTTCAAAACCACAATTTTTCAAAAGCGGAGACTAAACCACTCCTTTTCAAAACTTCTCTGTTTCCTTCAACGATATCAAGTTCATTACGTTAAAGGGATTTTCTCCAAAAATCTAGCCGTAGCCCTCCATAATTTCTTACGAGTATTACTTAGTATTCGTACTGCGCATTTTGACCTAGTCAAGACGTAGTGTTCGGTAGCTGAGTGGTGCTTGTTTGTTGCAGATATTTCGATTATTTAGGACAACCGTATAACCATTTGACCTATTCAAGGGTATATACGGATGGGTCTAAATCAATCTTGGATAATGACAGGTTGAACTTTACTAGTGGTTTATGATATGTTGACCTAGTCAAGGTCATAAGCCGTTAGGGGTAAAAACTACATCAGGAGTCTCAAATATACAGGAAACTTGCTAGTGCTGTATACCTTCTGGAGTGTGGCTTCTATCTAGTTTATCACTCAATGATAGTTGGATCCTGATCCCACTGATGAGTAGTATTACCCCTGGGAGATTATTTCACTTAACAATCAATGCTATAAACCAAGTAGGTGTCTAGAACAGTGTTAGTGGGGCTATGCCTCCAGGGAAAAGAGATTATATAATTAAGGAACTTCGCGAAAGCATTGGAAAACCTCCCTCGAAGTACCGACACTAGCCTGGCCGAAAGGTTAAGCAAGTATTGTGACGTGCGATTAATCCCAACTAATTCTTCTTTTAAGGTTTGAAGAAGAATTCGAGGAAACGGTGGGAGCCATCCTGATTATATAAACTAATAACGAATCTAATCTTGCAAGAGCGCACGCTGAGTGTTTCATTTCTCTCTCTCCAGGTAGCAACCAATTCACGCCCTAATCAAGATAATAAAATGTATCGCTTTACCGATCCGAATTCTTATTCGGGGCTGAGGAACGTCGGTTCGGCTCTAACTTATGACAACAGTCATGAGTATGACTAAGGGAAAGAGGATTGCATGAATTCCTTGAAGACCCCATCGAAGAAGAAGCATAGTATTGCGTCTTCTTCAAGCGTTCTTGTTATTGAGAACTGTTTTTCGGTCAGTCCTACCTCCTGGGTACTAGATATCAGATCAGGATCTCACATCTGTAATTTATTGCAGGGACTGAGAAAAAGTAAGATGGTTGGGCCTGGTGATATGTCCTTCAGAGTAAGGAACGGAGCACAAGTTGATGCTTTTGTCGTCGGTGAATATCACCTTGCATTGCCAAATGGCAATACTATATTTTTGAAAAATTGCTACTATGTACCTTCCATGGTTTGCAACATCATATCAGTTTCTTTACTTGATAAAGATGGATATAAGTTTGTTCCTGATAGAAATATCATGAACATTTACCTTAATCAGGTATTGATTGCAGAAGGTACACTATATAATGGTATCTATGTTCTTAATCAAAACACAGTTGTCAGTATACAAAACACACGCAAGAGGAAGAGTTCAGAAGTGAACGATTCCTACTTGTGGCATTGTAGACTTGGTCATATCGGAGAGAAAAGACTAAGTAAGTTGCATAAAGATGGTCTTTTGGATACGTTCAAATTTTCATCTTATGAAACTTGTCAGTCTTGTATCAAGGGAAAAATGACCAAATCTCCGTTCACCGGACACGGAGAAAGAGCAACAGAGCTCTTCGAACTCATACACAGTGATGTATGTGGTCCAATGTCTATACATACAAGGGGTGGGTTCTCGTACTTCATCACATTCACTGACGATCTCTCTAGGTTCGGATATGTGTATCTCATGAAACACAAATCTGAAGCTTTTGAGAAATTCAAAGAATTCAGAAACGAAGTAGAGAACCAGACTGGCAAAAGTATCAAGATCCTCCGATCTGATAGAGGAGGGGAGTACTTACGCACGGAATTCCTAGAATACCTAAAAGAGAATGGAATTCTCTCTTAGCTTACTCCTTCGTATACACCACAGCACAACGGTGTATCGGAGCGGAGGAACCGTACCCTATTGGATATGGTTCACTCCATGATGAGTAATGCCGAGTTGCCTCTTTCATTTTGGGGACATGCGCTTCTGACAGCGGCATATCTGTTGAATGATGTTCCATCCAAATCTGTGCCTAAGACACCATTCGAGATATGGAATGGTAAGAGGCCATATCTTAAAAGATTTAAGATATGGGGTTGTTATGTTAAAAAGCATAATCCGGATAAACTAGAGGCACGGTCAGTTTTATGTAAGTTTGTGGAATATCCAAAGAATGGTTATGGATATCTGTTCTACCACAACGAAGAACAGAAAGTGTTTGTAGCTCAACATGCCAAGATTTTAGAATGGAAATTTCTTGCAAAAGAAATAAATGGGATCACGGTAGAACTGGAAGAAACTTCTGAACCACAAACTAAAACTGAAGATTTGGTGGAACCGTTAGATTCAGTAGTTCCAGACGAACCTCAACCACTCCGCAGATCTAGTAGGATTTCTCATCCGCCCGAGAGATACTACGGTTTTCTCATAGACGGGGATCGAAAGGATTTCATCTTGAAAGAAGATGATCTTAGTAGTTTCAGGCATGCCATTATTAGTAGGGACTCTGATAAATGGCTGGATACTATGCGATCCAAATGGAGTCCATGTACACAAATAAAGTGTGGACATTGGATATTGCTCCACCTGGGGTAAAACCCGTTGGATGCAAATGGATCTACGAAAGGAAATTTAATATAGATGGGCAGGTGGAAACCTATAAGGCTGGACTAAAGAACCTATGGGCAGGTGGAAATCATAAGAACCACTGGACAACTGTTAAGAACATCCTGAAGTACCTGAGAAGGACTAAAGAACTGTTCCTGGTATTCCGTGATGGGGACCTCCAAGTGGAGTCTTTTACCGATTCAAGCTTCCAGAGTGACAAGGATGACAACAAGTATGTCTCGGGTTTTGTGTTTCCTCTCAACGGAGGGGCGGTCTGTTGGAAGAGTTCCAAACAGGACATCGTCGCAGACTCGATGATGGAGGCTGAATACATTGCTGCCAACGATGCCGCAAAAGAAGCTGTCTGTATTAAGAAGTTCATTACTGAACTTCAGGTGGTTCAATCCATTGTTAACTTAATACCTGTGTATTACGACAACAATGGAGCTATGGATTTAGCAAGGGAACCACGGTCCCATCAGAAATCCAGACACATCTTGAAGCGGTATCACCTGATCAGAGAGATCATTGATCACCGGGAGATTGAGGTGCGGAGAGTGGACACAAAAGATAACACTGTGGATCCATTCACCAAGGCCCTTCCTCAAGAAAAGTTTGAGAGCATTTTTAAGATGTTGGGTATGCGGTACGCCAACAGCTGGCCTTAGAGCAGAAGTTGGGTATTCGGTACGACAATATATATGGCCTTAGCGCAAGTGGGAGATTGTTGGATATGTATACCCTAGATGTCATTATTGTATATGTATACATGTGGATGCTTGAACATATATATGTACAGGACAATCTTGCTCGATATGATAGTATGCTATCTGGTTTGTCTTTATCTTAACATGTCCGTATGTTTTACTTGCAATTACATATCATTCATACATGTTGATAAAGCCCGTAGGATCATTGCTAGACTACCTGCGTTGTGATGGCGATCATACTTATGGGAGCTGGGTAGTCGGTACGCACATCCTTACAAGGTCCCTAGTCGTGGGAGTATCGAGACAGGGTATCGATATTCCGGAGTAGACTAGTGTATACGTTTTTAGACCCCGTCTCACGCCCCGCTTCCCAATATACGGGGAAAGGACGCAGCGAGGCCGTTATGTATTTACTCAGAAGTAAACACGCTAAGCGTATCTAAGCAATATAAAGTAAAGTACACAAGAGACAGGAATGTAAATGAACAACAACTTTATTTATTAAACATTCTTTTACAGTTAAAACTGAAATGAAAATATACATGAATAGAAAGCGATGCCTAAACAATGGCATAACTGAAATGAAATAAATATGTACAAGTGCCTATAGCTCTGGGTCAAATGCTAACTGCTCCAAATATTCAGTGCTGGCCTCGATCTCCAATGAGTCCGAAACACCTGACAACATTCCAAAGAAAGAAGAAAGGAATGTCGTCAGCGAACAACCGCTCGGTAAGTCCCAAAGGTGAGTAGAGATAGAATAGACAGAAAGAGAATGTAACTATTAATGTTTATTTATAGTGTTAACGCAGTTCTTTGTAGCTTGGTACAGAAAATGCCAGTGTATACGAGAGGAGTCCCACTATTCCGGAGACTAAGGTATACGAAGCACAAGGAACCGTTCAGCCACGGTACAGCGGCAATGGATATTCAGGTTAGGTGTATTAAGGTAACAGTCTCGTGCCACTTCTAACACTTTCCGTACCAATCTACATCTTATAAACCCCGCGATGTCTTTTGTATTGATTGTATTGTTTTGTTATATAGATGGATGTCTTTCCGAAACCATGATATCAGTAAATGGAATGGATATAAATGGTGAGTCATGTAGACGGAGTATATCCATGGTTCGGTTTAGTCAATATAGATTGATATAGATTGAATAGACAGATTCATGGATTCATGTTGTATTGTAGTTTATACTTGAATTATATTCAAGTCAGATTGATTAGATTGAGACTCAGTCTGAGTCAGATACTTTGAAAAGAACTTGAAATCCTGAAATAGTTTTGATGTTATCGGTAACTGCTGCACATGGACGATAAGATTTGTGTCTTTTTCCAAGACAATTACCGTGTTGATAACACCGTTTGTTAGATTGTCTATCTTAGATAGACAAGCACTTATATTCTCCGGCTCCATGAGGCTCAAGACAACTGGTCCCGCTTAAACCTATGTTTACTAAGGCCCTTATTGTAATTTAGTATAACTTAAAGGGGTTTTATGAAAAAATAATTTTGGTATAATTTCAAAATACACATCAAGCCTTTAATTATCATCTTTATGGTTTTCATAGATGTATATTTTATAGAAGTGAAATTTCTAGTGAGTAGAACCTATTTTTCATAGTATATGGTATTTTATTGAAATATCGGTATTCTGCATTGAACTGTAATGGTATTTTCATGTAATGGTGATTCCTTTGATTTAGAAAACTTGGAATATTTATATAATATAATTAAAATAAATATTTTGATAATAGTTATATATATAAAAATAAATTTTATTTATTTTTGTAGAAATCTCATTTCTAAAGAAAAATGCATTAAAATTCCATCGAGATCGAATGCTCCTTTCGGAGGTCTGCATCTCGCTCTACTAGGCTCAAGAATGTGCGATAATCCATACCATCCCGAACGGGGTCCCCAAAAGTGGGTTGTAGAGGCGCAATTGCAAGAAATTTATTAACACACTTTTTAAAGAAATGGTTTTGTAAGTTTGATGGTATTTATTTGTAATGTCGTATTATCCCATAACTATATTCCCAAAATTTCATCGTGCTATGTCAAAGATGTGTGTTGTGATGAGGTAGGTCATTACCTCATGAGTTATCTAAAGGCAATACAAGTATTATGTGAATTATGGTGAAATGTAAAGTATGTAGTATTTTACTGTAAAAATACAATAAAAATTGCATAAATGATTCTTTTGAGATGAAACTTATTTTATTGTGTTTGTTAATATTTGTTAAACATTATATGAGAGTATGGTATTTAATTGATTAAGAAAAATAGACTTTTTAAGGAAAAACTGAATCGGAAATCGGATTAACTCCGCTTCCGTCGGGTTTTAGAAATTAAAGTTTTTAGAATAGAAGAAGAGAGGGGGAGAGGGGACTTACTGGCAAGGGAACAAGTGATGAGAGAGGTGAAACTAAGGAAGGTGTCGGGGCATCGTTTCGAACCCGTAATCTTCTCGGAACTTCGCCGGAATTTCACCCTTTGCTAACTCCACTTGCACACTAAAAGGACTTGAGAATTTTTTGAGAGTTTTGGCAAGGAATTTCTGAGTGAGAATGGATGTGTGGTATTTATAGGTAAAATTAGGGTTTAGAGGGTTAAATAATACATTAAAAATTGGATTAAATGGTATTTATTGTTCTCTGTATGAATGCAGAGTAAACAAACAATATGGGAGAAGTGGGTTAGTTGAAATGGTGCTCGGGTGAAAAGATGGAGGCCATTCCCTACGGGCGGCCCGGTGGTACGGTATTTGGGGCATCTCCCGGAGGTGAGGCTTGGATCTTTGACCACGTGTCCCTCTCGCTTCATATACTCTCATGCACATATTTATTTATTCTGTAACTTATCATATTACGTGTAGTACACGTGCAAACTCTTGGGCTTCTAAAAAATTAAATGAAAATTAAATAAAAAGATAATATGGCTGGGGGGATTCGATCACAGGGGCTACGTCACAGCAGTGCAAGGCTTTACCAATGTGCTACAAGTACTTTCTTTTTGTTCTAAAGTAAAACAAATAGTTATTGTTAGTTATATGTATGCCCTAGAGGCCATTACTATACATACGATGTATATTGTAGTGGATGCTTGGACAAATATATGGAGGACTTTCTTGCTCGACATGATAGTATGCTATCTGGTTGCTCTTTATCTTAACATGTACACTGATTGTCTCTATGTTACATGTTGATAAAGCCCTTAGAATGAGTACTTGACTACCTGGATTATGATGCAGATTATACTAGTGGGGACAGAGTAGTCGCTAAGTACATCCTTCAAATGTTCCTAGTCGAGGGTGTATCGAGACAGGGCATCGATATACCAGAGCAGACTAGCGTATAGCTTTTCGACCCATATAGATGGGCGATGGATGATCCCATATCCATTGGTATTTGACATCAGAGATAGTATACGGGTGCTCAGTGGAGACTGGGTACAGTGAACGGACTCGCCGAGAACTCCCAGATGGTATCATACCTCACGTCAGATGGCAGTTCTCTGGTGACACTAGTACAGGTTAGTCTGTAGACCCAAGATCGTCATAGAGTCTTGTGTGATTCCCACTGTGCTTTGATTTCCACCTTACCACGTTCAAGAGAACGTGAAAAACGGTGGCTTTTGGGTACAGTCCCGAATCACATGGATGCAATGAGCGATAGGAGGGTTTCGTCTCTCCCGGTATTGGGAGTTGATGTTGCGCTGTGCTCGATTGGCTATAACAAGAAGTCCCTGACCAGGGCTTCTTCAGAGATATACTGGTACGTGTTATCAGTAGTTTCTCGACCCGTTATGAGCCTCATATCGACACGACTTATCGTGTTACTGGGGTCTGACGTTTACCACCCCTAGACGAGATATGCGACATATCAGACGAGGAGACGGGACTGTACGATAGTGTTATTGATTGGATTCGCAGGAGTACGAGCAGGCTTGCTTGTTGATATTCTGATCGCTCAATACCCGGGTGGCCGTTACGTTTAGCAGACCGCTTGCGGCTTGTGGGTGTTTGATATGATCATCACCTACTGCCGGTGTATTGAAGAGTCTTTAGAGTCCTACACAGAGGTTTCCTGGCTCAAGCGAAATGGAGTAGGAGCACATAAGAGATATGTGCGGGATCGAGATTAATACGATATGAGATACCATATTCTATTCTCGCGATTTGTGACATCGGTCGGTTATATGTGATATAGCCGGGTTATCGAATCAAGTGTTGATTCGATAAGTTGTTACATATGATATTAGTCAGTTATATGTGATATAGCCGGATTATTAAATCAAGAGTTGATTTAATAATTTAATGTATAATTATATATTTGATATATTACATTACATTAACTAATATTAAGCTCACTTATGATTTCTTTTTCTTACTTTGTGCATAAGTATATTTGTGATATATATTTGTGTACATAATTTTGTGTCATGCTTGATGATACATGCAACTTGGGTGTGTGTATGACTTACACCATACTTGGATTAATTGCTATGGTTTTTATTTATTTTGGTAATTACAAAATGGTGGTATTTTGTCATGGATGAAAGCTTGTAGAAGTTTGTATTCTTCATTGACCAAGTCCACTGTTTTGTTTGCTAAGATATTTGTTAACCCAACCAATTATCCTAACCATGGTTATGTCTCTACAAAGGTTAAGTATATGATGCTTAACTCACCTAAGGTTGCTATTTATTCACTTGATTTTATCATGAGAGTTTTTCATCATGTTCCTCCTCAAGCTCACTAGGTTCCATGGAGATGATAAAAATGAGTGAGAAAATGATTTCTAAAGTGAAAAAAATTCCTACTTTATCATACTCTACTACTTTCCATTTAGGATAGGGTGTTTGCTTCACTAATTCCACAATTAGTGAAGGGGTAGCTTGGGTTAGTATCTCCTCGACGTAGATCATCTTTGGCCTTGAAGACTTCGATGCTAACATGTTCGTTTCTTCATGGGAGGCTCTCTAGAGTCCGGAGTACATGATCGCAGCGAAGAGACGACTACACAGAGCTAATGAAGTGAAGGACCGGTCTACATAGGTTGTATTCCTTGTTCTATTTTAGTTGCAAAGTGTTTGCAATTCTATTCCGTCGGATTTCTAGTATACGATTCTAGGGTCAGGGTTAGCTAGAACGGCAAAATTTTAATATGGCATGAATGATGCCTCCCGAAACCTTGCTGCCATGCTAGAGAACCCTGCAATGGTATCAGAGCATTTGCCGGCTCCAACTGCAGTGATCAAACCAGTAACTTGGTAAGTCATGCCGATATAAGGTCCATAACGGTTCGAAAAACTACTGATAACACTTACCAGTAGATCTCAGCAACCCTGGCCAGGGATTTTCTGTTATGGCCAATCGAGCATAGCGCAACATCAACCCCCAATACTGGGAGAGACGAATCCCCTCCTATCGCTCATTGCCTCCATGTGACTCGGGACTGTACCCAAAAACCACCTGTTTGCTTGACTCGGTAGAGCCGTGGTAGGGTGGAAATTAAAGCACAGTGGGAGACACACAAGACTCTATGACGATTTCGGGTCGACAGACTAACATGTACCAGTGTCACCAGAGAACTGCTATCTGACGTGAGGGATAATACCATCTAGGAGTTCTCGGCGAGTCCGTTCAGTGTACCCATTCTCCACTGAGCACCCGTATACCATCTCTGATGTCAAACACCAATGGATATGGGATCATACATCACCCATCACATAGGTTGAGAAGGTATACGCTAGTCTACTCTGGAGTATCGATGCCCTGTCTCGATATTCCCTCGACTAGGAACAATTAAAGGATGCACTCATAGACTACCCAGACCCCACTAGTATGATCTCTATCATAATCCTGGTAGTCAAGTACATATCCTAAGGGCTTTATCAACATATAACATAGAGATATTGAGTGTACATGTTAAGATAAAGAGCAACCAGATAGCGTACTATCATGTCGAGCAAGAAAGTCCTTCTTATATATGTCCAAGCATCCACTATAATATACATCATAAGTACAATAATGGCCTCTAGGGCATACATATAACTAACAATTTCCCACTTGCACTAGGGCCATATGTTGTAGTATCCAATACCCAACTATCAGCAGTGGTTGTAGTATCCCATACTCAACCATCCCATAATAGTCTCTCTTGGGAAAACGCCTTTGTGAGTGGATCCGCCGTGTTGTCCTCTGAGTCTACTATCCTAACCTCCAACTCCCTGGAGATCAACCATCTCCATGATCAGATGATACTGCCTTAGAATATGTCTGGGTCACTGACGAGATGGGGGTTCTTAGGCCAAAGCCACAGCTCCATTGTCACACAATGGTAAGAACGTTGTTCATCTCATGAAAAAATATACACCCAGACTACCTCTTTGGTAGTATTATTGGTAGCGATGTATCCAGCCTTTATCTTCTAGTTTTCCCCGATATCTAGCTTGGAACTCTTTCAACATACCGCCCCTCCAATGAGGGTAAAGACAATTCCTGCGACTGACATTCAGTCGTCCTTACCACCCCGGAAGCTATCCAGTGATTCTCCCCAGGATTGATTGATACCTTTTCACTACAACTAGTGAGAATCCTAACATCCACTTAGATTTATCTCATAGATCCAAAACCCAGGATTTAGGAGGTATTACCTTGATCCTATATAGAGAATCCTTGTGATAAGAGGAGATTGACCGAGTGTAGCATAGGAAATACCTTCCCTATCAAAAGTATGTCATCCACATACTATACGAGAAAGACCACCTTACTCTCTACTACCCTTTTATATATACAGGGTTCATCTACCATTTTGATGAAGACAAATGTTTTGACTATCACATCAAAACAGATGTTCCAACTCCACGATGCCTGCTTTATCCTGTAAAGCAACTTGCACATGTTTCTGCTGCTCTCATTGTTTACGAAGCCCTCTGGCTGTATACTTATAGACGCTCTCTTCTAAATCAATATTTAGAAAAGCAGTCATAACACCCAACCGTCGGATATCGTAGTCATGGTATGTAGTAATGGCAAGTAGGATCCGGACGGACTTAAGCATAAATATTGGAGAAAAGGTTTCATCATAATCCATATCTGGTTGATGACGAGAACCTTTTACAACAAGTCTAGCTTTGAAAGTCTCAACTTTTCCATCTACACCAAGTAATCTTCTCAAGATATACTTGCTCCTGATGGGGATTTAACCCTTCAGATAAAGCAACCAAAGTCCATACTTTGTTGGTGTATATGGATTCCATCTCAGATCGCTTAGCATCCAGCCATTCTTACAGAGTCGCCACTCTTGATGGCCTGCTCGAAACTAGTTGGGTCATCATCTCATGATGCAATCCTCGCTCCCACTTTCATCGAGAAACCGAAGTATCTCTCAGGCGGATGAGGAACCCTACCAGATCGGCGGAGAGGCTGAGGTTCATTAGGAGCTATTGAATCCTCTGGTTCTACCATATCATCAGATATAGTTTGTATAGCTGGAACTTTATCCAGTTCTACTTCATGACCAAAAATTTCTTTCCATAAAAATTCCTTTTTCTAAAAAAGGTGGCATGCCAAGAATAAAACACCTTTTGTTCCTCGGTGCGGTAGAAGATATTCCCTTGCGATGCTTGGGATATCCAACAAACTTCTACAGAACTGACCTTGCTTCGAGCTTGTCCGGATTTTGTTTTTAGACATAGGCCGGACAACCCAAAATCTTAACTTGCTTAAGACATGGGCTCTTCCCATTCCATATCTCATATGGAGTGGTAAGCACCTGATTTGGTTGGAACCGAATTCAATAGGTATGCAGCTTCACAAGTGCATAATACCCAAAGAAAATAGGCAACTCAGTAGTACTCATTATAGAGCGCACTATATCTAATAGGGTGCGACTGCTCTGCCCTGATACACCGTTGTGCCATGGTTTACACGGAGGAGTAATGCTGAGAGAGATCTCATTCTCCTTTAGAATAGTCCAGGATCACCATGCTCAAGCATTCTCCTCACTGATCGCATCAAAGGACATAATACTTATACCCTTTTTGGTTCTCTACTTCTGACTTATATTCTTTGAATTTCTTAAAATCTTCAGACTTGTGTTTCAACTGAAACATGTGTCCGAATCTTGAGAGATCATGAATGTAATGAAGTACAAAGAACTAGTCCTTGCATGTGTAGACAGGGGACCACATACATCATCATGTATCAATCCCAAAAGTTCACTAACTCTTTCTCTGTTTCCAGTAAACGGAGCTATAGTTATTTTATCTTTGTGACATGACTGGCAAATTTCACAAGATGTAAATTCAAACTGATTTAAATATGCATCTTAATGTAACTTCGCTAGTCGGGTCGCATTGATATGGCCTAGTCTACAATACCATAAGAAGGATTTGTTCATTTCTGAACCCTTCCTCTTATGTGTGTTTTATACGTTAAGAACTGTGGTTTAATTTAGAACATATATGCTTTTAGATAATGTGCCTGAACTGATCAACTCTTGATATAGGAAATGCTCAAAACATTATCCAACAATACAAATTTATATCCTTCTTTACTTAATAAAGAGACTGATATGATATTGTATATCAGGTTCGGTATCTGATAACATTTATTCAGAATCAATGTATTTTGGTAATACAGGGTGATAACTGCCAACACCTTGGCTGCAACAATTGCACTGTTTCCAAATCATAAAACTTATCACCCATTCCCAGTTCTCTACCTATCTGTAGCCCATGTAACAGATTACATATGTGGGATCCTGATCCGGTATCTCATACCCAAAACGTAGAGGATACTGAGAAACAGTTCTCAGTAATGAACACAGCCGAACAAGTTGCATCAACATATACTTTCTTCGTTTGGGCGGCACGGGAATTGTCACGCCCCGCTTCCCAGTGTACGGAGAAGGGGACACGACCGGTCCGCTACGTATATACCCAGAAGTACATACGCTAAGCGTATCTAAGCAATATAAAATAAATACACAAGAGACAGGATGTAATAAAAATAGCAACTATTGTTTATTAACATTCTTTTGTACAATGCATGAAAAGTAAATACAACTGAAATAAAAAGATGCCTAAACAGTGGCATAACAGGAAATGAAAATTACAGAAAGAAAAAGTGTACAATGAAACTAAAGTGCAGGGTCTTCGGCAAACTGCTCCAAGTCTTCTTGAGATGGCTTGATCTCTGCCGGGTCCAAATCACCTGACGACATTCAAAGAAGAAAGAAATAGAATGTCGTCAGCGAACAGATCGCTCGGTAAGTCCCAAAGATAGGAGGAGAATAGACAGAGAGTAAGATAGATAGAGAGAGAGAGTAGAATTTACAGTTGTATTATATTGTTTTAGTGTTAATGTTGTTGTTATCGTAAGTTCAAGGGTGAATGTCAACTAATCTCAAGAGTGTTCTCAAACCCAACAGGCTGTAATCCAGGGGTAGGGAACCACGGGCCCAAATGATATGTTAGTAGCGGGACTTCGACCGTCGCCGAAGTATTCCAAACTCAACAGGCCAGAGTCCAGGAGCATGGAAACACGGGCCCTCATGATTGCTTGCTTATGTTAGTAGACATGGATTCATGATCTAGAGGGACTCTTGAGATTATGTTGGATTCACGAATGAACTACCCCAATACCCCATGTAGCTATGTTATTGATAGTACTGCATTGCATTATATTGTCTTGTAAATTGAATTGTGTAATTGGATGACTGACCAAAACCATGATATCAGTAAATGGATGTAACTGCATAATCATGTAAATGGAATAACTGGATAATGGATGTATATCCATGGTTTGATTCGGTCAAGTTGTATAGATTGATAACTGGATTCACGGATTCATGTGCTCATATTGAATTGGAATATTGTAGATTGTAGATTGAACTTGAATCATATTCAAGTCAGATATAATCAGACTCAAACCCGAGTCAGACAATTAGAAATATAATCGAAGTCTTGATTATTTCTTAAACCTATATGTACTAGGGTCCTTAGGGTAATTTATAAACCTTGAGGGGGTTTTATGTAAAAATATTTTTTATATACTTTTCAAAATACACCTCAAGTATTCATTATTCGTCTTTAGAGTTGTAATGAATGTGGATTTTATATTGTGCCATTTCTAGTGAAAATATCCTAGTTTTATAAATAAAGGTATTTATCTGTAATATTGATTTATTTGAAGTTCATGGTATTTTAATGTAAAATTTATCCTTGTGATTTTTAGAAAAATGTGGGATATTTATATCATAACAAAATAAATGTTTTAATGATAAATATGCATATATTTATACAAAAATAATTTTAATAAATATTTTATATTCCAAAAATCTCATTTTCTTAAGATGTCGTGGTTTAAACCTTTCGAGACCGAATGCTCCTTGTAGAGGTCTGAATCTCGCACTACTAAGCCCGAGGATGTGCGATAATCCGCAACATCCCGAACGGGTTCCCCAAAAATGGGTTGTAGCGGCGCTTTGCAAAGATTGTAAAATACTAAATCCTTTAGAAAACGGTTTTATAAAGTAAAAGGTATTTATTTGTAAAAATGTCAATTTTCCGTATTTTAGGTTCTAGGGTTTCCTAAGTCAACTAGAATATTTCTAAATGGTCTAAACGACAAGTTGTTAGATGCCTCAAATCGTCTCTGCACCGTCAATTGTGGCCAAGTAAGTATAAGTAAGGAAAGGAGGGATCCACTCACGAATCACCGTGAGTCGGGCCTTTTAAAGTTACCTTTCTCACTTGCCTAGCCTAGACACCATAAAGTCAGGTTTAGATAAACGATTGATGTCTACAACTTATCTTGTTTTCCTAATAAGAGGTATTTATTTAAAAGTGTATCAAAGCTAACACTTTTAGGAATGGTTTTATTAAGAATATGGTATTTAAATGAAAGTATTGTTTTATCGTATTCTAAGTTTTTGATGATATCGTTTAGGGTTGTATTTGCGTGTGTGGGGAGGTAGGTAATTATCTCGTGCTCTACTTTAAATGTATAGCAATGTTAAGGGGATTAAATGTGAAATCGGATTTGTTCCGATTCTGTCACGTTTTGTAATTTCGTATTTTAGAGAATAAGAAAGAGAGATAGAATGGGACTTACGGGTTTTGATTTATACAAAGGAGTGAGGGGGGGCTAAAGGGGTTGCCGATGCGTTGCTTCGTCGCCGGTTGTTCCTAAAAACGTCGCCGGAATTTCGCCGGAGCTTCGCCGCGAACTTGTTTTCAAAGTACACAACTCTTGAGAAGATTTTGAGAGAGTGGGCTAAGAATTTTGGGACGAGAGGGTAGAGGGTAGGGGGTGTATTTATAGGGTAGGCTAGGGGTAAGGTAGGTGAAGGGTTTTTAATAAAAAAAATGTAAAAATATAGAAAATTCATTAAAAATCGTGTTAAATAGGGTATATTGAAGTCTCGGGAACCGATCCATTAATTTGGAGTATACAGGGGGGTAGGGTAGGTGAAGAGCCCCAACTTTCATGTTGGGGACTCGGCCGTCCGGCCGAGTCCGGCCGGCGGCGCGGGCCCGAATCGGCCGGTCCGCCGGCCGACTCGGCTGATCCCGGCCGAATCGGGTCACCGGAATGTGGGGAGTCTTCTGGTGGGTCCTCTGGTACTTTTACTTTCATAGGTACAGTTCAACCTTTGGGAGTTATGGTGTGTGGACTGTAATACCCGAGTTCCTTTATACCAATTCCAGGTTCAGTATTTTACTTATCCTTGGTCTATTCCTGATTTAGCGTGTTTGGGTGCGAATAGTATTTTACTTTTTACTGGGCATTCGACTCGACCCACTTGCTTGAACCTGTTTGGCTCTTATTATAGATTGCGTTGACTTGTTGCGTGGAACGGTGCACCTCATAATTTAGTATACTGGTATTTTTATCCTAGATCACATCTGGTGCATACAACAGTTTAAATCATGTAAAATAAATTAGAATTGCTTTTCATGGCCTGCTTGATACCCCTAACCTTGTGCTAGCGTCTTTGCATCGTGCTCTCGTCTCGTTCAGTGAAACGGACGTGTTTGGACGGCTACGCGCACATGCGTGTGTCCGTTCTTGGGGATATGTTTTTTTATTACAGAATCCTTCATTTCAAATTTTAGAACTTGCTAATATTTTTCATATTTCAAAATTCAAATTTTGGACCCGACCCGGGCGCATTTCTGAATTATTTGTATTCCACCTAAATTTTAATTATCTTTAATATATACTGTTAACCCCAAAATATTTAAGCTCAGCAGAGAAATCTTCTTCTAAAAATTTGATCTCTTTTCATATTGATTTGTTAACTAAACAAATCTCCCTGGCCAATCCCCTCTCTCCGTCATTTGATACCGGCCCCACCACCTCTCTCTCTCTCTCTCTCTATTCCTTTTCTTTTCTCTCTCTCTATTCCTTTTCTTCTTCTTCTCTCTCTCTCTCTTCCTCTCTCACCCCCGCTAACGTCCAACTTTCTCTCTCCCCTTTCCCTATCTCTCTCCTCTCGCGGTCACTTTCTTTCTCCTCTCGCGGTGAGCGGAGTCCGGTCACCTCCCCCTCTGCTACGGTCACCTCCCTCTATCTCTTCTTCTCCTTCTTCTTCTTCTTCTCGTCTTCAAACCCCGAGCACCCCCACGAGAACCCTAGTCATCGTCGTCTCCCGTCGCCATCACCACAACCGACCTCCCTGCAACCCTCAACTCCTGCCAACACCATCACCCTCGTCGTCAACCTCGATCCCAGTCCCGACCACCATCGTTGACACCCTCCTTCCCTCTAAAACCTCCATCAAACCATCACCTCCATCCTCGATCTCGTCACCACCACCATCCTATCTCCTCCTCGTCGTCGTCGCCATCTTCTTCTTCTTTCTCTTTCTCTCCTAGCCTGCTCCACACAGAACCTCCACGGCTGCCAGAACCCATCACCATCGCCGTGACCTCATCGTCGACAGCAGCAATCCTCCTCTCGCCTCCAGCCACCTCTTTCTCATCACCAACACCCATCCAGCCGCAACCCCTCATCGTTGCAACCTTCTTCTTCCTCTTCTATCTCCTGCACGTTCAAACCCTAGAAGAGAACCCCGACGCCTTGAACTGCGGCCAACGCCTCGCCGGTACCTCGCCGAAGCCCAGCCCCGTCGGCCCACTCTATCACCACCACCTCTCTCCTCCCTCTTATCCTCTCCCTTGCAATAGAAACCCAGCAACAAAATCCCTGACATCAAGAAACCCAAAGAGTCCCTCATCACCATCCTGCACCCTCGCCAGCAACGCACCTCCGGCGACCCCGACAACGCCAACACCTCGTCTCCGTGACCCCTGTGCACAAACCTAGTGAGCTCATTCCTTCCCTTCTCCTTCCTCTTCTTCTTTTCTTTTTTTTTTCTTTATTACGTTTTTGAAATCTGTTTCCAGCGATTGCCGGAATGCGGTCGTGCCGTCGACGATCCCGACGAACCAGCGAACGTACCTGACCCGTGTGATCACACTGTGCGTGGTTTGGATCCGTTCCGTGTACCGTGCGCTCATCGCGACGTTTTCCGCCGACGTGAAACGTTATGTTTCCCGTTTCTGATCCGTCCAGGAAAGTTAATCTTGCTACATGCTATTTAAATCATTTTATACATCTTCTAATATATAAAATACCTGTAGTTTAAATATAGTACCCATGCATCGTTTTATATCATTTCGATGTCCCGTTTGCATCTGTTTATGCTATCTCAGATCTATAGCTTGAAAGGTAACCATTGCATTTAGTTACTAAGCATACATGATCACATTTAAATGTTAAATCACATAACCACAATCATATGTTTTAATCACATTTTAACTATTGACATAGCCTATGGTAATTTTCTATAGTTTTAATCCATCGGACACTCGTGAGCATTTAAACCAGTTTTAGCTGTGACTTCATCCAGTGAACCTATTTATAGATCATTGCAACCCTGGAAATTCTTAATATTTGTTAACATGATTTAATGGCCATGATTGTTATACTGTATTCATATAATGTTGAAACCATCACTGAAACACAACTGATAACTGTACAGCTAATTAAGTAAATCTGCTTTATTGCTTAACTTATTGTTTAGATTGTGTTGTTGATAACCATGCTTGTTTATTTATAACCATGATTATGCTAGTTGATTATGAGCACTCACATGATATCTGGTATACCCTGACATGACTTGTTACACATATTATCTGACCCGACATGGTACCGTACACTACTTGACTCGACCTGATGTACCATGGCTTGACCCGTTACTTGATCTCGTGTCTAATGCCAACAAACCTGACCTATAGTCCTCACGGACCGCTCCTGTTGTCTATCCAGACAAACCTGCTCTTACCTAATCCTGTGTTGGCATTAGTTCCTGATTACGGAATACTTAACTTGACACGCATAACCTTAGGGGTATAGGGAAATCAAAGGTGTAACCAAGTGTGACTTACAAGGTTATTACATGATCCGTGGTCCCGGGGGATAACGGGACAGGGCCATTTGTGACTCTTACATTCCTGATCCGTGGTCCCGGGGGGTAACGGGACAGAACCACTCGTGGTTCCCATATTCCTGATCCGTGGTCCCGGGGGTAACGGGACATATCCTTTGAGTTACATGAGGAGTACATCAATTGATTTCAAAGACTTTAGAATAGATAACCCAATAGACCAGTTTAGTTTACTTACTGCACACTGCCCTTCACTGCCCTGATTTATATCACTGTACACATGCTTTATCACTCATGATTATATTTGCATTGCTTGTTACCCTATTACACTTTATTACTTGATGACATGACGGGCTGACGTCTGGGTTTTGCATGGCCCAGATTCTTCTACTTTGTTGCAGACTGATCAGGAGTATTGCCGCTGTTAGCCTGAGCGGTGAAGTTCCTGTCGGTATGTAGTCTTACTTCCAAGTTTCATTATTGTACTTCTTGGCTTCCGCACATTGTTATTCTTGACTCTTTTGCTCTGGCTTATGGACATGTACTAGATAGTTAGTTTACTTTCCTGTTCTTGATATCTCTACAGCCGTAATGTGACTGTGGAGGGATTTTTCCTATCCACAGGTAGCATAGTTGGCTATGTCACGTGCCCAACTTAGCGTACTCTGGGAAGCGGGGCGTGACATGGTTCTTTTGGTATTAGAGACATAGGATATAGGTTAATCGGGTTTGATTCTTTTGTAGTTGGGTATTGGACCCAATACACGAATCAGAATACTCGTGATTAGGAACATGTCCTGCCACCTTGATTATCGTGATTGATTGAATCATATCCTTCTCTTGATCCTTTGTTTGGACGATATGCAAACCACTTTGCATTTCGACCTAAAATCTTTTGGTTCTCTATTGTTCCTTCTTGTTTCTTGATTCTGATATTAGGATTTGGGCGACTTGGGTGGAGTTATGTAATTGTGCCCATGAACTGCAGCATGGTTACAATGCGGTACTCTATCTAAGTAACTTGGAGTCCTGGTCTTGATTCACTTCCATGTTCCATGATCGTTGTACTACCTTGTCCCTCTCGGTTTCATTACTTACCAGTTATTGTTTCATCGCCAGCTTGAATCATGTTTACCGTGGTTAACCCTCTTCAGTATCTTGACTTCGGATGAAGTCATCTCGGTATCTTACTCGTTCTTGTTTTTCCCCGCGTTAGGATTATTCAATCCTGGTGCATTTCCTTGTTTTTTGTTGTCTTGGGAATGGGATTTCGCGGCACTTTTCCATGCTCATAATGATTGTAAGGAAAGGAAAGTGATTCTTCAGATTCCCGGACATTCGGAGGTTGTTTTGTTGGAGGAAGCAGTTCTGTCGGGCCAGCCGAGTTTAGGGCTAGGCCGACAAACATTGTTCTTTCGTCGATGGAAATGGGTAAGGAAGAAGCGCCGGCTATATTTCGAGAATTCAAGGACGTGTTTGAGGACATCTCGGATTTACCGCAAAACAGGATGTGGAGTTCGTGATTGATCTTGTTCCTGGTGCAGCGCCAATCTCAAAAGCGTACTATCCAAGGGCACCAGTGAACTGGAGGAAAGTCAAGAATCTGATTACCGAATTTCTAGAGAAGAGGTGGATTCGCAGCAGCAACTCACTTTGGAGAGCTCCGGTTCTTCTAGTAAAGAAGAAAGACGGCACCAGGAGGATGTGCGTTGATTATCGAGAATTAAACCGAGTGATTATTATGAACTAGTACCCGATCCCTTGCATTGGCGAAGTGTTTGAGCAGCTTAGTGGCGTGAGGGTATTCTTGAAGCTGGATTTTTGGTTCGGATAGCATCAGGTCCGAGTTAAATCAAAAGATATTTGCAGTACTGCGTTCTGAACTCAGTATGGACATTACGAGTATTAGTGATGCTCTTCGGAGTAACGAATACACCGGCAATCTTTATAGACTTGATGAACCGAATCTTTCCGCCATTCTTGGACCAGTTTATGGTGGTGTTTATTAAAGATATTCTGGTATACTCGGGGAGTATTGAAGAGCATGCGGCACACTTGAAGATCGCACTGCAGGCAGTGCGGCAAGAAAGATTGTATGCAAAGATGAGGAAGTGCGAGTTTGGTTTGAAGATGTGAAGTTTTGGGGACATGTTGTAGCCGGAGTTGGAATCGCCGTTTACCCAAGAAGACTGCAGCAGTTCAAGATTGGCCGATTCCGAAGAGCGGAGCAGAGATCAGAAACTTTCTTGGACTTGTCAAGTATTACAGAAGGTTAGTAGAGAATTTTGCTCGTTTGGCTGAGCCTTTGACCAAGCTTACGCACAAGAAAGTACCATTTGTGTGGACGAATAAGTGTGTGCCATACTTTGAGGCGTTGGAGCAAGGTTGATGACCGCTTTTGTTCTAACCGTACCAGACGGTTCCGGAGGATTGGTGATTCACAGCGACGCATCGGGGAAAGTTTTTGGATATGTTTTGATACAGCATGAGAAGGTTGTAGCTTACGCGTTGAGACAGTTGAAGACCCATGAGAAGAATTACTCTACTCATGACTTGGAGCTTGCGGCTGGGATTTTCGCTTGAAGATTTGGAAACACTACTTATTGGGTGAAAGGGGTCGAAATATTCACCGATCACCAAAGCCTAAAGTACGTGTTCGCTAAGAAGGAGCTAATTGTAAGACAGCGAAGATGGTTGAAGCTGATGGCTGACTACGATCTTGATCTTGAGTACCATCCGGGAAAGTTAAGGTTGTGTCGGAAGCGCTTAGTCGGTTGCCAGCAATTCTGATGTTGACTGCACCAAGGGAACTTATAGAAGACTTTCGAAGATTCGAGTTGGAGATCGTGCTACCGCGTTCTTTGGGATAGATGATGCAACTGTAGGTACAGTCATTGTTGATCGAGGATATTGAAGCAGTGCAATTGCAGGACCCAAGATTGTAGAAGTTTCGAGAACAGGTTGAAGTTGGACTTCGAACGGGCTTGGTGGTTCATGAAGATGGTTCGTTGTGATAGTTGTCTGTGTGTGCCAATGGAGGTATTCGTGAAGAGCTTATGAAGGAGGCACACAATTCAGCTTATTCCGTACATCCAGGTGGCACAAAGATGTACCGAGACTTACGACAGCATTTCTGGTGGGAAGGTTGGAAATGGGAGATTGCCCGCTTGGTGGCAGAGTGCTTGGTGTATCAGCAAGTTAAGGCTGAACATCAAAGGGTTGCTGGTTTATTGCAACCACTTCCGATTCCTCAGTGGAAGTGGGAACATATAACCATGGACTTCATGACAGCTCTACCGCGGAGTCCGAAAGGCAACAATGCAGTATGGGTGATTGTAGATCGTTTGACCAAGGCAGCTCATTTTATCCCTTTTCGGGTTGGTCAATCAACAGAGACTTTGGCGAGGTGGTACATGCAGAAGATTATAAGATTGCATGGAGTACCGGTGAGTATCGTATCCGATCGGGACACTCGGTTCTTATCACACTTCTGGAGGAGCTTACAGGAAAGTTTGGGGACTTGATTGAAGTTTAGCACAGCTTATCATCCTCAAACTGATGGTCAGTCGGAGAGAACGATCCAAACTCTTGAAGATATGTTGAGAGCATGCATGTTGGACTTCAAGGGTTCTTGGGAGGATCATCTACATTTGGTGGAGTTTTCTTACAACAACAGTTTCCAGGCAACTATTCAGATGGCTCCGTTTGAATCTTTGTATGATCGCAAGTGTCGTTCACCTGTTTGTTGGGACGACGTCGGTGAACGAAGATTGTTGGGACCAGATCTGGTTGTGCAGACAGTTGGGAAAGTTAACACTATCAGAAATCTTATGAAAGCAGCACAAGACCGACAGAAGAGTTGGGTTGATACGTCGAGGAGACCTCTAGAGTTCGCCGTGGGTGATTTGGTATTCTTGAAGATATCACCGACTAGAGGGGTGATTCATTTTGGAAGTCGAGGAAAGCTCAGTCCTCGATTTGTTGGACCCTTTGAGATCTTGGAGCGTGTTGGTGAAGTAGCGTATCGTTTGGCGTTACCGCAGTCCTTGGCGAATGTGCACGATGTGTTTCACGTATCTTAACTCCGTAAGTATGTTCGGGATGAAACGCATGTATTGGATCATTCGGAGCTGACTGTACGAGAAGATTTGACTTTTGAGGAGCGGCCGGTTGAAATTGTGGATCGAAGAGAAAAGGTTCTTAAGAACAAGGTTATCCCTCTTGTACATGTTTCTTGGGGTAATCGCTCGCATGGAGAGTCCACCTGGGAACGAGAAGATGAAATCCGGCAGAAGTTTCCTCATCTTTTCTTGTAGTTTGATTTTCGTCTATCTTTTGTATCCTTGGAATTTCGAGGACGAAATTCGTTTTGTAGTTGGGTATAATGTAATACCCGAGTTCCTTTATACCAATTCCAGGTTCAGTATTTTACTTATCCTTAGTCTATTCCTGATTTAGCGTGTTTGGGTGCGAATAGTATTTTACTTTTTACTGGGCATTCGACTCGACCCACTTGCTTGAACCTGTTTGGCTCTTATTATAGATTGCGTTGACTTGTTGCGTGGAACGGTGCACCTCATAATTTAGTATACTGGTATTTTTATCCTAGATCACATCTGGTGCATACAACAGTTTAAATCATGTAAAATAAATTAGAATTGCTTTTCATGGCCTGCTTGATACCCCTAACCTTATGCTAGCGTCTTTGCATCGTGCTCTCGTCCCGTTAAGTGAAACAGACGTGTTTGGACGGCTACGCGCACGTGCGTGTGTCCGTTCTTGGGGATATGTTTTTTATTACAGAATCCTTCATTTCAAATTTTGGAACTTGCTAATATTTTTCATATTTCAAAATTCAAATTTTGGACCCGACCCGGGCGCATTTCTGAATTATTTGTATTCCGCCTAAATTTTAATTATCTTTAATATATACCGTTAACCCTAAAATATTTAAGCTCAGCAGAGAAATCTTCTTCTAAAAATTTGATCTCTTTTCTCATTGATTTGTTAACTAGACAAATCTCCCTGGCCAATCCCCTCTCTCCCTCATTTGATACCGGCCCCACCACTTCTCTCCCTCTCTCTATTCCTTTTCTTCTGCTCTCTCTCTCTCTCTTCCTCTCTCACCCCCGCAAACGTCCAACTTTCTCTCTCCCCTCTCCCTATCTCTCTCCTCTCGCGGCCACTTTCTTTCTCCTCTCGCGGTGAGCGGAGTCCGGTCACCTCCCCCTCTGCTACGGTCACCTCCCTCTATCTCTTCTTCTCCTACTTCTTCTTCTTCTTCTCGTCTTCAAACCCCGAGCACCCCCACGAGAACCCTATTCATCGTCGTCTCCCGTCGCCATCACTACAACCGACCTCCCTGCAACCCTCAACTCCTGCCAACACCATCACCCTCGTCGTCAACCTCGATCCCAGTCCCGACCACCATCGTTGACACCCTCCTTCCCTCTAAAACCTCCATCGAACCATCACTTCCATCCTCGATCTCGTCACCACCTCCATCCCATCTCCTCCTCTTCGTCGTCGCCATCTTCTTCTTCTTTCTCTTTCTCTCCTAGCCTGCACCACACAGAACCCCCACGGCTGCCAGAACCCATCACCATCGCCGCGACCTCATCGTCGACAGCAGCAATCCTCGTCTCGCCTCCAGCCACCTCCTTCTCATCACCAACACCCATCCAGCTGCAACCCCTCATCGTTGCAACCTTCTTCTTCCTCTTCCATCTCCTACACGTTCAAACCCTAGAAGAGAACCCTGACGCCTTGAACTGCGGCCACCGCCTCACCGGTACCTCGTCGGAGCCCGGCCCCATCGGCCCCACTCTATCACCACCACCTCTCTCCTCCCTCTTATCCTCTCCCTTGCAATGGAAACCAAGCAACTAAATCCCTGACATCAAGAAACCCAAAGAGTCCCTCATCACCATCCTGCACCCTCGCCGGCAACGCACCTCCGGCGACCCCGACAGCGCCAACACCTCGTCTCCCTGACCCCTGTGCACAAACCTAGTAAGCTCATTCCTTCCCTTCTCCTTCCTCTTCTTCTTTTCTTTCTCTTTTCTTTATTAGGTTTTTGAAATTTGTTTCCAGCGATCGCCGGAATGCGGTCGTGCCGTCGACGATCCCGACGACCCAGCGAGCGTACCTGACCCGTGTGATCATACTGTGCGTGGTTTGGACCCGTTCCGTGTACCGTGCGTGCATCGCGACGTTTTCCGCCGACGTGAGACGTTCTGTTTCCCGTTCCTGATCCGTCCAGGCAAGTTAATCTTGCTACATGCCATTTAAATCATTTTATACATCTTCTAATATATAAAATACCTGTAGTTTAAATATAGTACCCCATGCATCGTTTTATATCATTTCGATGTTCCGTTTGCATCTGTTTATGCTATCTCAGATTTAGAGCTTGAAAGGTAACCATTGCATTTAGTTACTAAGCATACATGATCACATTTAAATGTTAAATCACATAACCACAATCATATGTTTTAATCACATTTTAACTATTGACATAGCCTGTGGTAATTTTCTATAGTTTTAATCCATCGGACACTCGTGTGCATTTAAACCAGTTTTAGCTGTGACTTCATCCAGTGAACCTATTTATAGATCATTGCATCCCTGGAAATTCCTAATATTTGTTAACATGATTTAACGGCCATGATTGTCATACTGTATTCATATAATGTTGAAACCATCACTGAAACACTACTGATAACTGTACAGCTAATTAACTAAATCTGCTTTATTGCTTAACTTATTGTTTAGATTGTGTTGTTGATAACCATGCTTGTTTATTTATAACCATGATTATGCTAGTTGATTATGAGCACCCACATGATATCTGGTATACCCTGACATGACTTGCTACACATATTATCTGACCCAACATGGTACCGTACACTACTTGACTCGACCTGATATACCATGGCTTGACCCGTTACTTGATCTCGTGTTTAATGCCAACAAACCTGACCTGTAGTCCTCATGGACCGCTCCTGTTGTCTATCCAGAAAAACCTGCTCTTACCTGATCCTGTGTTGGCATTAGTTCCTGATTACGGAATACCTGACTTGACACACATAACCTTGGGGGTATGGGGAAATCAAAGGTGTAACCAAGTGTGACTTACGAGGGTATTACATGATCCGTGGTCCCGGGGGGTAACGGGACAGAGCCATTTGTGACTCTTACATTCCTGATCCGTGGTCCCGGGGGGTAACGGGACAGAACCACCCGTGGTTCCCATATTCCTGATCCGTGGTCCCAGGGGGTAACAGGACATATCCTTTGAGTTACATGAGGAGTACATCAATTGATTTCAAAGACTTCAGAATAGATAACCCAATATACCAGTTTAGTTTACTTACTGCACACTACCCTTCACTGCCCTGATTTATATCACTGTACACATGCTTTATCACTAATGATTATATTTGCATTGCTTGTTACCCTGTTACACTTTATTACTTGATGACATGACGCGCTGACGTCTGGGTTTTGCATGGCCCAGATTCTTCTACCTTATTGCAGACTGATCAGGAGTATTGCCGCTGTTAGCCTGAGCGGTGAAGTTCCTATCGGTATGTAGTCTTACTTCCATGTTTCATTATTGTACTTCTTGGCTTCTGCACACTGTTATTCTTGACTCTTTTGCTCTGGCTTATGGACATGTACTAGATAGTTAGTTTACTTTCCTGTTCTTGATATCTCTACAGCCGTAATATGACTGTGGAGGGATTTTTCCTATCCACAGGTAGCATGGTTGGCTATGTCACGTGCCCAACTTAGCGTACTCTGGGAAGCGGGGCGTGACATGTGGACTGTTAGGCTTCCTAAGAATTTAAAACAAAAACAATATAAAAATAATGTGGGGCGTAGGATTTGAACTGCGGTGGCTTGGTTCAGCAGTACAGGGTATTACCAATGAGCTACAAGCTCCTTCTTGTAATTATATGTGTGAAATAAATACTTAAAGAGATATCAGCAACATTAAATAGTCCAAGTATACTTTGAATTTAAATCAATTCTTTGTACTTTAAAAAATAGAGTTATTTAATTACTTAAGTCTTGTGCTCAGGTATTAAATACCCCTTTATGGATTTTGAAAAAAATATTTTGAAAAAATTTGTATCGAAAATTTGGGGTTGTTACATTCTACCCTCCTTATAAAAATTTTGTCCTCGAAATTTGTACTCGAAATTTGTAAAAGGAAAGTATAACAGATTTAAGGAAAGTTTGGTGAGGGTGTAAAGAATGACAAAGTGATTCAAGGGTGTGAAAAAGGTTGAAGAGAATTACCAGGGTTATCCTGACCAACCGTATCAGCTTCTACGGCCGCCAGATTGTAAGCTTGGCCTCTCGGCACGTTTCTTCATGCAAGCTGGTACAATGTTGATTGTCGAGGTAAATGTGGTCCACGTGGAGGTGGTGCAGGAAGAGTTAACCGGGTAGGTGGGGCTTGGAAAACTGGTATAGCTGCGGAATTAGGATTAGTTCGGTTGTGTGGACAAGTTCCTATTGTATGTGAGGATGATCCACATATCAGGCAAAGACCGTTTGCTCGTCGGCAAACTTCCATCAGATGTCCAGCTCTCTTGCAGTAGGTACAAAAGGCTTGGCTGGGCCTGTTGATTGGTACTCCCAGTCTCCTTGGTACAAATGGTGGTCCTGATGCGGCTTCTCCTGCCATCTGGTTGGCAGGGCGCTTAACTCCTGCAGACTGAGGTCTGCCCCTCGCTTTTATCACTGCCTCAAAACTGCGGGCAGCTTCTAGAGCATCCTCATGAGTCAGAAATTTCCCTGTGGCTAGTGCAGCCTGGATTTCCGTGTCCAAACCTTGTTGAAAGCGACGGGCTCTGTTCTCATCCGTCGGTATCAGGTGTGTCGCAAATCGACTGAGCATGGTGAACTCAGCGTCATATTCATCTACTGACTTGTCCCACATCGAACCTTGTTGTAGATGAATGAACTGCTGTTCCATGGCAAATCCGGCAGTCACAGGGAAGTATTTCGCGTCGAACTTCTCGCGAAAATTCTTCTATTCAATAGGTTGTACGAGACTGCTTTCTTCCGCCTTCCACCAGTTGCGAGCATTATCCGTGAGCTACAGTTTCGTCACACGGACCCAAGCTATGTCTGGCACTTGTGCTGCCGCCAGATCATCCTCTATGCTCTGAGCCCATTCCTCAGCTTCCAGTGGGCTCCCCTTTCCTGAGAACTGTTTGGGATATAAGGCTCTGAATTGCTTCACCCCAGGTGCTTCAGTCTCGGGACGGTTCAAGAGCTGCTGCTGTCCTTCTAGGAGGCTGCGGATTGCCTCAAGCAGAACCGTTTTCTCGTTGAGTGGAGCAGGAACGGCAGGTGTGAGTGGTAGTGGTGGAGGTGTGTTGTTGATATTGGTGCTGGTGTTGTTCGGGGAATCCATAATCTTGAAGAAAAATTTAGGTTAGGACAGATTCAAAGTATATGATTCAAAGAATAAGAAATGATGGGATTCAAGGACATGATTGTAAAGAATGTTTTAGTTGCTGGTTCTTGTGTTTTATTTTGCTTAGGGTTCCATACAGCGCTGACCTGCATGGGCCACCAACAAAACCTGTCACGCCCCGCTTTCCAGTGTACGGAGAAGGGGACGCGACCGGTCCGCTACGTATATACTCAGAAGTACATACGCTAAGCGTATCTAAGCAATATAAAATAAATACACAAGAGACATGATGTAATAAAAACAACAACTATTATTTATTAACATTCTTTTGTACAATGCATGAAAAGGAAATACAACTGAAATAAAAAGATGCCTAAACGGTGGCATAACAGGAAATGAAAAGTACAGAAAGGAAAAGTGTACAATGAAACTGAAGTGCAGGGTCTTCGGCAAACTGCTCCAAGTCTTCTTGAGATGGCTCGATCTCTGCCGGGTCCAAATCACCTGAAGACATTCAAAGAAGAAAGAAATAGAATGTCGTCAGCGAACAGGTCGCTCGGTAAGTCCCAAAGATAAGAGGAAAATAGATAGAGAGTAAGATAGAGAGAGAGAGTAGCTTTTATAGTTGTATTATATTGTTTTAGTGTTAATGTTGTTGTTATCATAAGTTCAAGGGTGAATGTCAACTAATCTCAAGATTGTTCTCAAACCCAACAGGCTGTAATCCAGGGGTAGGGAACCACGGGCCCAAATGATATGTTAGTAGCGGGACTTCGACCGTCGCCGAAGTATTCCAAACTCAACAGGCCACAGTTCAGGAGCATGGAAACACGGGCCCTCATGATTGCTTGCTTGTGTTAGTAGACATGGATTCATGATCTAGGGGGACTCTTGAGATTATGTTGGATTCACGAATGAACTACCCCAATACCCCGTGTAGCTATGTTATTGATAGTACTGTATTGCATTGTATTGTCTGGTAAATTGAATTGTGTAATTGGATGATTGACCAAAACCATGATATCAGTAAACGGATGTAACTGCATAATCATGTAAATGGAATAACTGGATAATGGATGTATATCCATGGTTTGATTCAGTCAAGTTGTATAGATTGATAACTGGATTCACGGATTCATGTGTTCATATTGAATTCGAATATTGTAAATTGTAGATTGAATTTGAATCATATTCAAATCAGATATAATCAGACTCAAACCCGAGTCAGACAATTAGAAATGTAATCGAAGTCTTGATTATTTCTTAAATCTATATGTACTAGGGTCCTTAGGGTAATTTATAAAACTAGAGGAAGTTTTATGTAAAAATATTTTTTATATACTTGTCAAAATACACCTCAAGTATTCATTATTCGTCTTTAGAGTTGTAATGAATGTGGATTTTATATTGTGTCATTTCTAGTGAAAATATCCTAGTTTTATAAATAAAGGTATTTATATGTAATATTGATTTATTTGAAGTTCATGGTATTTTAATGTAAAATTTATTCTTGTGATTTTTAGAAAAAGGTAGGATATTTATATCATAACAAAATAAATGTTTTAATGATAAATATACATATATTTATACAAAAATAATTTTAATAAATATTTTATATTCCAAAAATCTCATTTTCTTAAGATGTCGTATTTTAAACCTTTCGAGACCGAATGCTCCTTGCGGAGGTCTGAATCTCGCACTACTAAGCCCGAGAATGTGCGATAATCCGCACCATCCCGAACGGGTTCCCCAAAAATGGGTTGTAGCGGCGCGTTGCAAAGATTGTAAAATACTAAATCCTTTAGAAAACGGTTTTATAAAGTAAAAGGTATTTATTTGTAAAAATGTTAATTTTCCGTATTTTAGGTTCTAGGGTTTCCTAAGCCAACTAGACTATTTCTAAATGGTCTAAACGACAAGTTGTTAGATGCCTCAAATCACCTCTTCACCGCCAATTGTGGCCAGATAAGTACAAGTGAGGAAAGGAGGGATCCGCTCACAAATCACCGTGAATCGTGCCTTTTAAAGTTACCTTTCTTACTTGCCTAGCCTAGACACCACAAAGTCAGGTTTAGATAAACGATCGATGTCCACAACTTATCGTGTTTTCCTAATAAGCGGTATTTATTTAAAAGTCTATCAAAGCTAAAACTTTTAGGAATGGTTTTATTAAGAATATGGTATTTAAATGAAAGTATTGTTTTATCGTATTCTAAGTTTTTGATGATATCGTTTAAGGTTGTATTTGCGTGTGAGGGGAGGTAGGTAATTACCTCGTGCTCTACTTTAAATGTATAGCAAAGTTAAGGGGATTAAATGTGAAATCGAAACATTGTGGTATTTAAGTGAAAAAATACGATAATTTGAGAACACTATCATTTCATGTGATGAATCTTATTCAAATTGTTTGTTAAATGTTTAATAGTCAACAATAAGATGTTTAAGCATGATTGAATTGGTGAGAAGTGAAATTTTATAGAAAACCGAATCGGAAATCGGATTTGTTCTGATTCCGTCGGGTTTTGTAATTTCGTATTTTAGAGAATATTAAAGAGGGATAGAATGGGACTTACGGGTTTTGATTTATACAAAGGAGTGAGGGGGACTAAAGGGGTTGCCGATGCGTTGCTTCGTCGCCGGTTGTTCCTAAAAACGTCGCCGGAATTTCGCCGCGAACTTGTTTTCAAAGTACACAACACTTGAGAAAATTTTAAGAGAGTGGGCTCAGGATTTTGGGATGAGAGGGTGAGGGTAGGAGGTGTATTTATAGGGTAGGCTAAGGGTAGGGTAGGTGAAGGGTTTTTAATAAAAAAAATGTAAAAATATAGAAAATTCATTAAAAATCGTATTAAATAGGGTATATTGAAGTCTCGGGAACCGATCCATTAATTTGGAGTATACAGGGGGTAGGGTAGGTGAAGAGCCCCAACTTTCATGTTGGGGACTCGGCCGTCCGGCTTGCGGCGCCGGCCCTAGTCGGCCGGTCTGCCGGCCGAGTCGGGTCGCCGGAATGGGGAGTCTTCTGGTCGGTCCTCTGGTACTTTTACTTTTTTGTACAGTTCAACTTTTAGGAGTTGTGGTGTGTGGATTGTTGGGCTTCCTAAGAATTTAAAACAAAAACAATATAAAAATAATGTGGGGCATGAGATTTGAACTCTGGTGGCTTGGTTCAGCAGTGCAAGGTATTACCAAAGAGCTACAAGCTCCTTCTTGTAATTATTTGTGTGAAATAATTACTTAAAGAGATATCAGCAACATTAAATACTCCAAGTATACTTTGAATTTAAATCAATTCTTTGTAGTTTAAAAAATGGAGTTATTTAATTACTTAAGTCTTGTGCTCAGGTAATAAATACCCCTTTATGGATATTGAAAAAAATATTTTGAAAAAATTTGTATCGGAAATTGCAGTTGTTACAAGAATCCTGGTAATCCCCTATTTCCTACTCGAACTTATAACAATTATAAGTTAGAGCGGGACCAACGTTTCCCAGCTCAGTATAATAAGCGGGTTCAGTCAATACATCCATATTATTATCTTGATTAAGGCGTGACATGGTCTCTACCTGGAGAGAGAGAGAAGAAAATACTCTGCATGCACTCTTATAAGATTAGATTGGTTATATATTTTATCTAATCAGGATGGCTCCCATTGTTTTCATCAAATCTTCCTTCAAACCCTAAAAGGAAAGACTAGCCGGGATTAATTACACACTACAAGTTCGCCAATCTTTCAGCCAGGCCAGTGCCGGTACTTTGAGGGAGGTTCCCCGTGCTTTCGCACGGACCTAATTAAAATAAACCTCGTTTTCCAAGGGGCGTAACCATGTTGACACCTTTCTAGACACCTACTTGATCGGCTAATTGTAAAGTTCAAAATTCTCCCAGGAATAACAATTACTCGCAGTGGGTATCGGGATCCAACTATCTCATAGAAGGTATGCAATCTCATTGCAAATTTCAACACTTGAAATTTCCGATAATGGTTTTTACCCCTAGTACTTATGACCTTGGCTATGGTCAGCATATCATAAGTCCTAGTCAAGTTCTACCCGTCATTTCTTGATTAATTAGACCCAGCCACATGACCCTCGACTATGGTCAACATAATCATGTGACTGTCCTAACTAATCACATCATATGCTTTATAGGAAGACATCACTTAGCTACCGTACATAACGCCTCGGCTATGGTCGACATACGCAGCACGAATACTAAGTACTCTACTTCCTAAAATGACGGAGGGTTGCGGATGGTTTTTAAGAAAACCTTTAACACTTTGAACTTGAAATCATTGCAGAATCAAAATGATTTAAAATGGAGTGTTTTTTAGGCTTTTACTAGTTTTGCTAAAGAGGTCGCTCCCGGTGAATGGATCTCGTCTCTTTCCTCGTCGAATGAGGTGCAGGATATTCACAATACCACTATGCAAAGCAAGAACTAGAAAAGCAATCAAAAGACGAAACCGAGGGTTGTAGCATCTGCTAGTTACTGCTAAAGAGTTCACTCCCGATGAAGGGATCTCGGCTCTTTCCTTATCGAATAAGGTGCTGGATATTCTTCAAGGAATACTGCTATGCAAAGCAACAACTTGAGCTACCAATTTTAGAAAATTCGATTTCACAACATCTTTAGGTTTATTTTTCTTTCATTAATCTCATTAATGAAGGTCCTATCATTTAAGTTACTTGAACATCACAGATAAATACAACGTACGCTTATACCATCCGCATTTGCCTCGAAATCCCGCCATGCACCGTTAGGTTAGGTAACTAACGGCAGAGTGGGGCAGGGCTAGCGCGGGTGAAAAACATAAGCAACGTCTATAATATATCATATATATTATAACCTGAAGTATCTATCTCAAAATATAAAATGATCACATCACAGAATATCAGCAGCAGAAGACAACATATGAAATATTGGATATGCTAGGATTTCCGTGTTTTATATCAAGCCAATAAAAAAACACGGATTCCACGTTCGTGATGAATAGACAAACCCACATCCCTAGACCCCTACGAGAGCGGCAAGCAACCCTGCTAATTCTAGGGTTAGGAGACCCGGTCTCGACTCCTCGAGATGGTCTCCCACTGGACCCCAGAACCCGTCTACTTATGCTCCCTTCCTTGGGTCTATCCTAATGAGGAAAAGTAAATAATATACATCAAAGGTGACATCATCCTCAACCCGGAAGTGCCTCAATAAAAGAATATTACATACAAGTTTTTACATGAATGAAAATTAAAAACTCTCATCTCACATGAAACCCCCCAGCTATTCAAACACGACGATCCAATATAACATATTACAGTAACACATAACATCACACGCCATCAACGTAAATAAATATACGTATCCCAATTGTCGTTGCGTATAGCAACAAAACCGGCGATACACCACATATTACACTTACGGTCGCAGAAAAGAAAATGAAAACTACAACTGTTGGAATCCGCAACCACCTTAGACATTATAAACCCGAAATATCACATATTGCGGATTTCATGCCTAACAATATGAATTCCTTAGACATCGCATGCCTAAAAGTTATAAACCCCGCATTTTAGTCTCGATATTGAAAACACTTTCCAATAACAAGTCGGGTAATTCAACAAGATTCCCGACATCCCGATCGAATGCTCGTCAGAAACTTTAGTAGACGGCCGCACCCACGATGCCGTCGACGAAGTGCACTAAGGCAGAACACCGCGGCCGCGAAAACCAGAACGGATGCTTTAGGGAATAGGGTTCTCTTACAGTCACTTGGTCGGGGCTATGGGGCATGGCTATCTAATAATGTTACCCGGCGAGTATCCGCGTACGCTACGTGATTGCGACAGACTTTTGATCACATCAAAATCCCGTGGCAACCGATCAAATGAGACTAAACTGCTAGATTTATTAAATTCGAACTAGTTAACACATAACTAATTATTGTGGATTCCAAATATTGTATCACAATCAATAAGAGGATGTTAAACATTTCGATCAAATCAATAAACACCCTTATCTCCCTAAGAACTCAACACTTGAGCAAAATTGAAATACCCAAAACGTGCCACAGTACCTATGGATCAGCCGTAGAAGGGTCAACCAATGCCTCACCTATGGCACCGCGGAACTACGGCAAACCCTAGGGTTCGATCGCGATTCCGTGGGCATAGAATCGAGTTAAGATTCTTGTTCTTCTAGGGGGTCCATAGACTTACTTGCACGACCATTGAATATACTCAACTTAGAAAACTCCAACTCATGGAAAACTTCAGAGGGGATCATGAGGCAGTGTTCGAAGCACGTTCGAAATGTTAAACATCATCAATGTTACCATTACAATGTTAAAAATATACGACTACAAAACACTACATATTAGTCCTGTATCAAAATTTACATCACATGAACTTTTGGACTAAACAAACAATACCTGAAACCCTAAAATATAGAGTACAGTGCACAGAACAAAAACGGGACGATTTGGAGTCAAAGTGGCCGGTTTTGAGGGTATGGTGCTCGGGTCAAATCCGAGCATTTGCTCTCGAATTTTTTCTGTGCACTATATGTATCACATACATCACTTTGTAGTTGTTTGAAATTTTTTTACAGAACTTTGAAAAAACAACTGAGAGCAAAACTGCAGGGTTTCGGAAATCGCATTACGGAATTGTTTCGGTTTCGTATTAATCTAACATCGTTTAAGTTTATAGTTAGGCTCTGATACCACTGTAGGGTTTCCTTAGCACCATGCCTAGGGTTTGCAAGCATCAAACATGACACAACAAAGAATTTAGGGAGTGCTAAGCAAACATCCTAGGAATCATACTAGAAGGTTAGGGTAACAAAAACATGTAATCAAACATTACAATGAGAAGTGAATAAGAAATACAATCTTTGTAGATCGGTCCTTCACTTCTAAAGCTTTGTGTAGTCGTCCCTTCGCTCCAAGCATCGATCTCCCGGACTCAAGTTGGACTCCACAAAGCGAAGTGAGCAAACATGCTAGATGTCTTCGAGGCCGAAGATGATCTACGTCGAGGAAACTCAAGCACAAGCTACCTCTTCACAAAGTGATGAACTTTGTGAAGCAAACACCCTAAACTAAATGGCAAGTAGCAGAGGATGATGAAGTAGGAATTTTGCTCACTTTGGATTTGATTTTCTCACTTGGATTCAACATCTCTTGAACCCCTAGAAAGCTTGAAGAGATGAAGAAGATGATGATCAAGAGAATAAACAAAATGAATTAGTTGTGTGAGAATAGCAACCATGGTGAGATAATATCTCATACTAAACTCTTGTAGAGAATAAACCATGGTCAAGGATAAGGGTAAGGTTAATAAATATCTTAAGTAATCCAAAAGAGGTGGACTAAGTCAATGGTTAATCCAAGCATATCCATGCTTTCAACCATGATGAATTCCACTTCATTTTGAATTACTTTAAATAAGTAAAACCCTAATTTATCCAAATCATGGTGTTAGTCTCATACACCCATGTTGTATGTATCAACAACCATGACACAATAACATATATCACATATATGCAAAGTGTACACAAAAGTGAGAAAAAGAAACAATTAAGTGAGCTAATATTAGTTAATGTAAATTCATATATCAAATATATAATTATACATTAAATCATTAAATCAATACTTGATTTATAACCGACTAATAAAAATAATATCATTTTACCGAATCAATACTTGATTCGATAACCCGGCTATATCTCATATACCCGACCGATATCACATATCGCAAGATTGGAATACTGTATCACATACACGTATCAATCTCGGTCCCGCACATATCACATATGTACTCCTACTCCGTTTCGCTTGAGCCAGGAAACCTCTGTGTAGGACTCTAAAGACTCGTCAATACGCCGGCAGTAGGTGGTGTCATATCAGTCACCCACAAGCTGCAAGCGGTCTGCTAAACGTAACGGCCACCCGGGTATTGAGCGATCAGAAGATTAACAAGCAAGCCTTCTCACACTCCTGTGAATCCAATCAGTAACACTACCGTACAGTCCGGTCTCTTCATCTGATATATCGCATATCTAGTCTAGGGGTGGTAAACGTCAGACCCCAGTAACTTGATAAGTCATGCCGATGTAAGGTCCATAACGGTTCAAGAAACTACTGATAACACTTACCAGTAGATCTCAGTAACCCTGGCCAGGGATTTCCTATTATGGCCAATCGAGCATAGCGCAACATCAACCCCCAATACCGGGAGAGACGAATCCCCTCCTATCGCTCATTGCCTCCATGTGACTCGGGACTGTACCCAAAAACCACCTGTTTGCACGACTCAGTAGAGCCGTGGTAGGGTGGAAATCAAAGCACAGTGGAAGACACACAAGACTCTATGACGATCTTGGGTCGACAGACTAACCTGTACTAGTGTCACCAGAGAACTGCTATCTGACGTGAGGTATAATACCATCTAGGAGTTCTTGGCGAGTCCGTTCAGTATACCCAGTCTCTACTGAGCACCCGTATACCATCTCTGATGTCAAACACCAATGGATATGGATATTCCTTGTAGAATATCCAGCACCTTATTCGATAAGGAAAGAGCCGAGATCCCTTCACCGGGAGTGACCTCTTTAGCGAAACTAGCTAATGCTACAAACTCGGTTTGTCTTTTGATTACTTTTCTAGTTCTTGTTTTGCATAGTGGTATTTGTGAAATATCCTGCACCTTATTCGATAAGGAAAGAGCCGAGATCCCTTCACCGGAAGTGACCTCTTTAGCAAAACTAGAAAAAGCCTCAAAAACACTCCATTATAAATCACTCGATTCTACGACGATATCAAGTTCATTACGCAAAAGGTTTTCTTAAAAACCTGTCGTAGCCCTCCGTCATTTCAGATAAGTACTACTTAGTATTTATGCTGCGTTTGTTGACCTTAGCCAAGGCGTAGTGTGCGGTAGCTGATTAGTGCTTATCTGCATAAGCATATGATGCGATTGAGTTAGGGTAGTCGTGCGGCTTTGTTGACCTTAGCTTAGGGTCATGCGGGTGGGTTTAATTCAATCGGGAAATGACGGTTTGAACTTGACTAACGCTTATGATTTGTTGACCTTAGCCAAAGTCATAAGTTGCTTGGGGTAAAATATTATCGGGAATTTCAAGTGTTGAAATTTGCAATGAAATTGCATATCTTCTATGAGATAGTTGAAAGTCTATGGTAGCGCTCCGGCCGTCTAACAGACGCCAAATGCGGAACAAAAACTTTTAACTGGCGCTATCGTATACTATAACCCGGATCTGCCATTATTTCTAAACTAACAAACTGTAAAGAGGGTAAAAGGGTTATACCGAACGATCCGAGTCCTTCGTTCTTTAACCATCATACTACGCTTTGTTGCGGCTGCTCCGATCTCGTCGATCTCCGATCTGCTCGTCCAGGTGGCACCATGTCAACGATTCTTTAAACGGGCTCCCGCCTCTGACTCGAGGCAACTCGGTCGTCAAGTTTGCTTAAAGAGACGACCAAGATTGATGTAGAGAATGAGTAGAATACTTTGTCTCGTTACGTCCAAAGCTATGGACGAACGGTTAATGAAGTTGCCAATTACGTCGGGTGATGGAATGAAATGAGCTATGAAATTTCCATACACCCCAAAACTATCATAATCTTTTTTCCAAATGAATCATTCAAGTGTGTGAGAGAGAGGAGGGGGCGGCCACACTTATAACAAGAAGGGGGTGAGTGTAGGAGGGAAGTGGTGACCATAAGCATGAAGCTTATCATGAAAGAATGAGTCATGTATGAACACAAAGTATGAACACAATTAATGCACCATTAATGAACAAATGAGTCACAAACTTAATCACCTCTTGTAGAACCTTCTAGAAGCATCCACACTTAACCAAAGAAAAGATAAATCCGTATTTAACCGAATGTTAAATACGGCTGATAGAAAACTGGAAACTGGAAACTGGCAACTTCCAAAAGCGATCCTGAAACGAATTTCAGGACAACCCCGTAACTGTATAAATATACCCGTATTTGTATTACGACCGAATACAAATGCAACTGAGACAAAGATATTATATCTACTCAATATAATACTCGGATCCGGCTTAAACCAAAGCCGACCAGTATCATCAGCCCGAAATATGACACGTGCGTAAACGCACGTGCATTTTCCGAACCCTGTCATAAAACCATACGGCCTCTACAACGTTTCGCCCGAACTTGGGAAACTGTCTGTGGGGGACTCTAATGACTCGTCAGTACCTTGACAGTGGGTTTAACCACAAACCGTCAGTGGCACTGGCTGTGCGTAATGGCTGCCCATGGACTGACCTCAAGGGATGCCGATGAGCGAACTCATTCGGAAACCCTACTGAGTCTAACAGTGACAATGTATATACAGTCCGGTCCGTTCGTCTATGAGTATCGCATATCTTCCTAGGGGTCTATTAACGTCAGACCCCCAATAGCAGTATAAGTCGTGTCGGAGTGTAGCCCAAAAACACCCTGAGATACTACTGGAGTACCTACCAGTAAATCTCCTGCCACGGCCGTGGGCTTTGTGCAATGGCTCTCCTAGACACAGCGCGATCTCACCCCCAATAACGGGAGAGACGAATCCCCTGCCGATCCGCTCACGTGCCTCCATGTGGCTCGGGACTGTACCCAAAAACTACCTGTTTGCACGACTCCTTTGAGCCGTGGTAGGGTAGAAATCAAAGAACAGTGGGAACTCACACGAGACAAATGACGACCTCAGGTCGATGAACTAACCTGTACACTTATCACCAGGAAACTGCTATCTGACGATATGTATAATACCAACTAGCAGATTCCCGGCGAGTCCTGTCCGGTGTACTCATAACCCAATGAGCACCTGTATACATCTTAGGTGATCCAACTGACACCAGTGGCTTGTGAGACCGGCCACCGCCCCTCGTCGGGGTCTCGACTGTATACATTAGTCTACTCCGGAGTATCGATGCCCTGTCTCGAAACTCCCACGACTAGGGACCACAATTAAGGATATGCATATAAACCACCCAACTCTCACGTATATGATCGCCATCATACTGTTGGTAAAGCAAGATCCTCCGGGCTCTATCAAACTGTAACAGTGATCAGTCACCTGAACCTGTACACGACTGATAAAGGCAAACCAGATAGCATACTATCATCACGAGTAAGACTGTCCTACCGGTATAGGTCCTCCGCAATCATTGCAATCACGTACCTGCGATCCAATAATTGACTCTGAGGGCACTATATCCAACAATCTCCCACTTGCACTTAAGGCTAATTATTGCTATGTCGACTACTTACAGCCCGTGTGAAACCGAACATCCAACTCCTCTACTAATCAGTTTCACAAAGCCCGTTTGTAAAACTATTGTGTTCGAGAAATAGCCTCAGTGAGTGGATCCGCCCTGATGTCTCTTTCGATATCTCTTAATCTCAAGTTCGCGGAGAAAGCCATCTCCCGAATTGAGTAATACTTGTCTTAGAATATGTCTGGATATCTGATGGGACCTAGTTCATAAACGAACTCCAAATCCAAACATCTTAGACTGTATCGATCACTGAACCAAATCAGTATCCAGCACCATGCCACCCACAGTATCCTCTTGGACCACCTGTCCATAATACTTGTAAGCCCGCGGGGGCGCCCCGGCCGTCGATCCGACGCCGGAAACGCGGAAAACAAAAACTCTGCGAACTTTGCAAAACGGCACCACCGCGGACTTTTTACCCGGATCGGGCCATTAACCTAACTAGCTAGCGAAAAGAAAAGAGTAGAGATGCTATACCAAACGATCCGTGTCCTTCGGTCTTCGTCTCCACTCCGATCTACCGCGGAATCTCCGTCTCCTCCTCGCTCGTCGGAAAGGGCACCACGTAGCCGGAATCTTTTACGGGCTCCCGCCTCTTGACCGAGGCAACTCGGGCGCGAAGTTGGCTAGCCGACGCGTCCAAGGGATGCTATAGAATAGTGTAGTGAGTTGTCTCTTTAGGGTTTATGGAAGTTGCCTTGATGGAGGGATTTGAGGAGGAGAATGAATGAATGAGAGAAGCTTGGGATTATTGCAAGCACAAAAGCATGAAATGAGATGAAGAAATAAAACATATCACAAATCAACCTCCCTCTCTCTCCTCACAAAAGTGGCCGGCCTCTCTAAGGATGAGAATGGATTGGAGAGAGAAAAAACAATATATCAAAAAGATAATATAAACCTCACATCCTTTCTCACTCATCTCACAAATCAATCCTTTTTCTAAACCATCAAATGAAAAGCCATCAAATGGACAAGAAAGGAATAACATCATGAAGCAAGTCCCATCATAATGCACAAGTGTAAGAAAACCCTCCACTAAATGTTAATTGCAAACTTGCAATTAACACTTTCCAACAAGAAAGTCCGACCGAGAAGGAATGAAGGAAAACCGGCCGGAACGGAATGCAAACTGGCAACTTCAGAAAACCGATCCCGTAATAAATTACAGGAAAACCCCGCTACTGCAAATACATGCCCGCATTTGTATTCCCACTGAACACAAATGCAAAGAGACAAAACTATACTATCTAATACTAAAATCCGGCTTAAGCCAAAGCCGGCTAGTAAAAACTGTCCGATCACGATCCGTGCAATACCGCACGTATCTGATCGAACCCTGCCATATCTCCATACGGCCTCTACAGCGTTTCGCCCGAAACTTGAGCAACTGTCTGTGTGGTGGACTCTAAAGACTCGTCAATACTGTGGCTGTGGATTTAACCACTAGCACGTCAGAGGTATAAGCCAATACGTGACGGGCCACCAGGTATTGACCAAAAAGGGACGTCGATGAGCGAACTCATCCTGACACCCTACTGAGCCTGTCAGCGACAATATCCGTACAGTCCGGTCCGTTCGTCTATGAGCATCGCATGGCGGGCCTAGGGGGTTGGTAAAAGTCAGACCCCCAAAAGCGGTACAAGTCGTGTCGGAGTGTAGCCCAGAACACCCTGAGATACTACTGGAATACCTACCAGCAAATCTCCTGCCTTGGCCAAGGACTTTTCATGTTCTGGCTCTCCTAGACACAGCACGACCTCACCCCCAATACCGGGAGAGACGAACCCCTGCAGATCCGCTCACCGCCTCCATGTGGCTCGGGACTGTACCCAACTAAAACCTGTTTGCACGACTCCTTTGAGCCGTGGTAGGGTAGTAATCAAAGTACAGTGGGAACTCACACGAGACAAATGACGATCCCAGGTCGATGAACTAACCTGTACACATGTCACCTGGGAACTGCTATCTGACGTCTGGTATATGCCCAACTAGCAGGTTCCCGGCGAGTCCTGTCCGGTGTACTCATAACCCAATGAGCACCTGTATACATCTTAGGTGAACCAACTGACACCAGTGGCTTGTGAGACCGGCCACCGCCCCTCGTCGGGGTCTCGACTGTATACACTAGTCTACTCTGGAGAAACGATGCCCTGTCTCGAATCTCCCACGACTAGGGACCTTTTAAGGATATGCTTGTAGACCCCCAGCTCCCACTTATATGATCGCCCTCATACTGCTGGTGGTCAAGCAAGAATCCTAGGGGCTCTATCAACGTGTAATAGCGACGTGTCATGTCACCTAAAGCAGTACACGATGATAAAGATAAACCAGATAGCATACTATCATCTCGAGTAAGACTGTCCTACTGGGACAGGTCCTCCCCTCAATCATTGCAATCACGTGCCTGTGATCCAATAATTGACTCTGAGGGCACTATCTCCAACAATCTCCCACTTGCACTCAAGGCTAATTATTGCGATGTCGCATACTCACAGCCCGTGTGATACCGAACACCCAACTCCTCTACTAGTCAGTCTCACAAAGCTCGTTTGCGAAACTATTGCGTTCGAGGAATAGCCTCAGTGAGTGGATCCGCTTTGATGTTTCTTTTTACGTCTCTCTATATCTCTTGTTCGCAGAGAAAACTATCTCCCGAAATGAGCAATACCTGTCCTAGAATGTCTGGATGTCTGATGGGACCTAGCTCATAAGTGAACTCCAAATCCAAACTTCTTAGACTGTATCGTCAACTGAACTTAATCAGTATCCTGCGCCATACCTTCCCTCTGTATCCACCTGGACCACCTGTCCAAAATACTGCCCCTCGTCAGAGGGAAAACTATAACTCTGACAGCCATTCTGCCATCCAGGTCACCTTGGAAGCCTGGAATGATAACCGTCTCCTAAAGGAGGCTGCCGTTATCAATTCCTTAGAACATCAACTTATGTTCTAAAACTGCTTCCGATTGTTTCTCCAGGATTGGATCAATATCAACTTATTGCACCTACTGCAAGAACAACATCTGGTGTGGTACTTGACATTTCATGATTGACTCAATTGCCTAAGCAAGTGATCTGCCAATCATGCACATCCCTCTCCCCTTTAGTCTGTAAGACACCTTTAGAGAGGGTGACTCCATTACCTGCAGGTACACTACCGTGCCAGGAGTCGTCCATTCTAAATACTCATAGAATGCGGTCAAAGTACCCAGATTGGGAAACCACCCAAATCTAGATCTAAAACCATAGATCTAGTAACCAGAATGTCTGATATAATATCCAAGTCCTTTGTGGAGAAACCACTGTGTGACGACCAAAAGTATAACCGATCGTAGTATAGGAATATCACTTCCTATTCTGTGTATGTCATCAAATACCAGGACATCACACTCTACTACCTTCTCAACAGATCCATCCCCTATTCTGATGAAGTCAAACCTATGACTGCCACATCAGAAATAGATGATCTATCTCCGCTATATCTGCTTAAGTCTATAAATAGACATAAGCCTGATATCCACCAATGCTTCCGCTGCTCCCACTGACTACGACAACCCTCTGGCAGAGTCATATAGACGTGCACTTCTAAAGCCAGTTTAGAACGACGATATACTCATCCTCCCGCCGGGTCTCACAGCCTGGAACAACAGCAATGGCAAGTCTGGGTAAACAAGAACCTCCCTGCCACCGTCCTTGAGCATACCGAAGTACCTCTCGAGTGCCTGAGGTTACCCACCATATCTGCGGAGTGGCCAATGGAATGTCAAACCAGATTGAATCTTTAGGATCTTATGAAATCTTCAGTAATCGTTTGTGGTTCTGGAATCACTTCCAGTTCTACCATACTCCCACTACTGTTTTCTGAAAAAATCCATTTTTGATAAAACTATGGCGAGTCAAGAACAATATCACTATTGATCTTCGAGATGGTAGAAAATCAACCCTCGTCATAGCCCGGGTCAACCCACAAACAGCCACTACTGAAACGTGCCTTGAGTTGTCCAGAGTCTGGTTTCAAGCATAAGCCGGACAACTTCCCGTATCTTAACAATGTCAAGATATGAACTGTTCTATATCCAAGAAACAGAGGCACTGATTTAATTGAACCAGATTCAAATCATGCAGCTGTCTCCAGTGCATGTCAAGTAAATGGAAGAGAGGCCGATCAGCGTTACTCAACTTAGGAGTACTTCCAATTATGAGTAACCTGAAAGAGAAGCCAGTTCTCTTAATCATTACTATCAACTGAATACCATACACAAGTATCTACATCTTCGATCACTTTGAAGAATCCCGATACTTGCAATACCTGGTTCTCTACTTTATTCTTATACCTATAACTTCTCAAAACTCAGACCCTGTGTTTCTACGAAACACATGTCTAAGAACTAGAGAAGTTAAAAGTAAACAGAATATAGTACGAGGACCAACCCCTCTGTCCTAATGGACACTGGACAATATACAATACTCTGTATAAGTCCCCTGAGTCTAACAGCTCATTCACTGTGTGTCGTAGGTTGAAAACTGTACTTTTGGTTAAGAAGTACACCGTTGTTCAATGCTCCTTACCTAACCATCCACAGATATAGGTAAATGTCATAGACATAATTTCAAAAAGTATATCTCACTCTATAAAAATAGACGTACAGATATATCAATTTGAAATTGGTGCACAACAACGGATATTCAAAACCAAATATTTGCCGACCGGCAAACAACCCAGGTGGCTTCCTCAAATATCACCAATTCCAACGAATCCCGATATAATGAGGATGGTCACCCAATTCCCAATAACTTACTCCCACTCATCGTCTGTAAAACCATACAGATGTGAGAATCCAACCTGGTAAATACATACCCTGGAGTAAGTGTCTAATCGGGAAATCAGTTTTCTTTTAACAGTACACAGTGAAACTGAAACATTGAAATGTTTCGATGGGGTATGCTGGTATTCCTAGTAATGCCTCTTCCATTATCCAGATTCACAACTATAACTGTATAATTCTTTGCCACCTCTCCAAATCCCTTTATATGTCTTTAGTCATTACCTTCTGTACACCCCTTTAGGCCAAATGGTTTTCTTCCTTCCCTACCGTTCGGCACCAGCCTATGGTTTGGAAGAAGACTATCCAATAAGCATAATGGGTGTACTGTCCTAGTCCTAGGAGCACTCGCAATGCGAGAGAAGGTGAGGATAAAAGACAACCGAATGAACTTAATTCATAGGTGATTTAGGATTGACAAAGAAGTACATGGTTTGGTCGTGAATAGCAGTCGCAATTTACTTTGCCCTCATACTAATCCCTTGCTTTGTCTAAACTTAATACCTTCTGTACACCGTTTAGGCTAATTGGCTTTCTTCATTCCCTACCGGTCGGCACCAGCCTAGGGTCTGGAAGAAGACTATCCAATTTGCGTAATAGGTGTACTACTCCTAAACCAAGGAGTACTCGCAACCTGAGAGAAGGAAAAAGGAAAAGACAACTGAATAGTCCTATTCGTTTTCTCCAGAACCTGAAACCATCCTCGAAGTCCTTCGAGTTCGTATATAACCATACGATGGTTTTGTCCAATGGAAGTGGACGTTCGTAGTAACACGGGGTGTCCCGGAGAAAAGGGTAAAAGTAGGGGTGGCAAAGAGGTCTGCAACTCTGACAATCCAAAAGTCAATGTTAAGAAGGTTCGGTCAACTTGGTCACTGAGTCATAGTCTAGGGTCGGGTCAATGGTCGCTGCCAGAGAGAGAGAAAAGAAACACTCAGCGTGCACTCTAACCTAGATCAGAATGGTTACCAATTTATCTAATCTGGAAACCTCCCACTGTAACGTCAAATTCTTCCCCAAACCTGAAAGAAGAATTAGCCGGGATCACCCGAGGAGTAAACCAACTCATCAGTGGGAATCGGGATCCAACTCTCATCGCATGATAACGTGACGGAATCCGCTCACGTTATCACACTCCAGAAGGTATGCACATATCTGGCAAGTTTCAGTACTTTTGAAACTCCCGATGTGGATTTCTGCCCCATGCTCTTATGACCTTGACTTTGGCCACCATATCATAAGTCACATGTCAAGTTCTACCCGTCATTTTCCTGGTTAATTTGAACCCACCCGTACATACCCTTGACTTTGGCCAAAATGGCAGTACGACTGTCCCAAACCAACGCATCTATCTATGCTGCATATGAATACCCAACAGCTACCAAACACTGTGCCTTGACTTTGGCCAACATACACAGCTTGAATACTATTGACCATCCATATGAAACGACGGAGGGCTACGAATGGTTTCTGGCGAAAACCTTTAACGTAATGAACTTGATATCGTTGAAGGAACTGATAGCTTTTAAAAATATAGTGACGAAAACCTTTGCTAAAGAGGTCACTCCCGGTGAAGGGATCTCGGCTCTTTCCCCGTAGAATGAGGTGCAGGATATTCCAACTGAATACCACGATGCAAAGCAAAAGTAATCGGCTATAGTGAAGTTATTGCCCTGACGCAAACTTTTGTCCAAGGGGTCACTCCCGGTGAAGGGATCTCGGCCCTTGCCTCGTCGACTGAGGAGCAGGATATTCTAACTGAATACCACTGTGCAAAACAAAAGTGAACGTCCTTGCAATAACAGCTTTTGAAAAAATGTTCCAACAACATCAGATTAGGTTTGTTTAACTTGCATTGATCCGAATCAATGCAGTCCCATCAATTGATCACACCACAAAGAACGAAAATATACTGACGTACGTATATGCCATCCGCATTCGCCACTGGGTCCCGTCATCACTCGTTAGGTTAGCTAACTAACGACAGAGCGGGGACTGGACTAGCGCGGATGAAAAACATATACAACATCTACTAATATATATACCAATATATAGTATTCGCTCAAGGCGTGATAAAAGCAACACAGAAATGTATAGCAACACAGATCAATACAGATATCTGGGATCCCCAGGTTTCACAGAGCCGCTGAAACCCGACGTTCCCCTGGTCGTGTGGATAGCCTGTGCAATGAAATCCTAGACCCCTACGGGTGCGGCAAGTTACCCGCCAAAACCTGAAGCGAGGCAGCCCCCTTCAGCACTGTGAATGGACCACCCAGCACTTCTCGGAATCCGGTAACTTGGGCACCCCTCCTGGGTCAACCCTATACCCCCTACGAGTGCGGCGAATAGCCCGCCAATTCTAGAGTGAAGCCCCCTCCGTCTCAATGCCATGAGATGCGGGCTTGTTGCCCTCCAGAACCCGGCTATCCGTGCACCCCTCCGCGGGGTAATCCTAGTACAGAAAGTAAAATATACATACAACGGGTACATCGACCGCAACCAGGTCGTGCCCCAAAATAATAATACAAACAGGCAGTGACGGCAGTCCACATGTCGGACGCTCGCCCCGCAATATCAAATGTACATAATACAACAAAACTGTACTACCACTGCAACCAGGCTATCCCCCACGACCGATCCGCAACAACACAGTACAATCACAGAACATCAACGTGAAAGTCACGTTCGCAAATCCGTCTAACCGGGCTATAGCAGTTAGACGGGATTTACCGATCAAGTGACATTCACGGTCGCAGATATAATGTAAAAACTGTGAACTAGCATGTTTAAAATATCCGATCGAACAAATTTATCAAAGTGGGCCCCCAAAAAGAACTGTAGCACTTACAGAAAACCTGGGCCCAAATAAAATATCCCAAAAGCCCTATTTCTATACCACAAGCTTACTGGGAAAATTTGGTGCCACAATTCCTCTTATCCGCCGCGCAAGCGCGGCCAAACCAGGGTTTTGGCCGCGCTTCCGCGGTGGAACTGAGGAATTGGTGGATCGTATTTTCCCAGATTTCTTATAATTGCTTGTACATGCCTCTGCAACAACCTGAAAAATTTTAGGAGCTCAAAAAATTTCAACAGAGAACACATGTGCACAAAAATACGGTTTTTGGGGATTTTGTTCGATCGGGTTCTAAACGCGCTAGAGCAAGCTAGGCAAGGTTAATGGCGTGGCTCTGATACCATTGTGAGCCCGCGGGGGCGCCCCGGCCGTCGATCCGACGCCGGAAACGCGGAAAACAAAAACTCTGCGAACTTTGCAAAACGGCACCACCGCGGACTTTTTACCCGGATCGGGCCATTAACCTAACTAGCTAGCGAAAAGAAAAGAGTAGAGATGCTATACCAAACGATCCGTGTCCTTCGGTCTTCGTCTCCACTCCGATCTACCGCGGAATCTCCGTCTCCTCCTCGCTCGTCGGAAAGGGCACCACGTAGCCGGAATCTTTTACGGGCTCCCGCCTCTTGACCGAGGCAACTCGGGCGCGAAGTTGGCTAGCCGACGCGTCCAAGGGATGCTATAGAATAGTGTAGTGAGTTGTCTCTTTAGGGTTTATGGAAGTTGCCTTGATGGAGGGATTTGAGGAGGAGAATGAATGAATGAGAGAAGCTTGGGATTATTGCAAGCACAAAAGCATGAAATGAGATGAAGAAATAAAACATATCACAAATCAACCTCCCTCTCTCTCCTCACAAAAGTGGCCGGCCTCTCTAAGGATGAGAATGGATTGGAGAGAGAAAAAACAATATATCAAAAAGATAATATAAACCTCACATCCTTTCTCACTCATCTCACAAATCAATCCTTTTTCTAAACCATCAAATGAAAAGCCATCAAATGGACAAGAAAGGAATAACATCATGAAGCAAGTCCCATCATAATGCACAAGTGTAAGAAAACCCTCCACTAAATGTTAATTGCAAACTTGCAATTAACACTTTCCAACAAGAAAGTCCGACCGAGAAGGAATGAAGGAAAACCGGCCGGAACGGAATGCAAACTGGCAACTTCAGAAAACCGATCCCGTAATAAATTACAGGAAAACCCCGCTACTGCAAATACATGCCCGCATTTGTATTCCCACTGAACACAAATGCAAAGAGACAAAACTATACTATCTAATACTAAAATCCGGCTTAAGCCAAAGCCGGCTAGTAAAAACTGTCCGATCACGATCCGTGCAATACCGCACGTATCTGATCGAACCCTGCCATATCTCCATACGGCCTCTACAGCGTTTCGCCCGAAACTTGAGCAACTGTCTGTGTGGTGGACTCTAAAGACTCGTCAATACTGTGGCTGTGGATTTAACCACTAGCACGTCAGAGGTATAAGCCAATACGTGACGGGCCACCAGGTATTGACCAAAAAGGGACGTCGATGAGCGAACTCATCCTGACACCCTACTGAGCCTGTCAGCGACAATATCCGTACAGTCCGGTCCGTTCGTCTATGAGCATCGCATGGCGGGCCTAGGGGGTTGGTAAAAGTCAGACCCCCAAAAGCGGTACAAGTCGTGTCGGAGTGTAGCCCAGAACACCCTGAGATACTACTGGAATACCTACCAGCAAATCTCCTGCCTTGGCCAAGGACTTTTCATGTTCTGGCTCTCCTAGACACAGCACGACCTCACCCCCAATACCGGGAGAGACGAACCCCTGCAGATCCGCTCACCGCCTCCATGTGGCTCGGGACTGTACCCAACTAAAACCTGTTTGCACGACTCCTTTGAGCCGTGGTAGGGTAGTAATCAAAGTACAGTGGGAACTCACACGAGACAAATGACGATCCCAGGTCGATGAACTAACCTGTACACATGTCACCTGGGAACTGCTATCTGACGTCTGGTATATGCCCAACTAGCAGGTTCCCGGCGAGTCCTGTCCGGTGTACTCATAACCCAATGAGCACCTGTATACATCTTAGGTGAACCAACTGACACCAGTGGCTTGTGAGACCGGCCACCGCCCCTCGTCGGGGTCTCGACTGTATACACTAGTCTACTCTGGAGAAACGATGCCCTGTCTCGAATCTCCCACGACTAGGGACCTTTTAAGGATATGCTTGTAGACCCCCAGCTCCCACTTATATGATCGCCCTCATACTGCTGGTGGTCAAGCAAGAATCCTAGGGGCTCTATCAACGTGTAATAGCGACGTGTCATGTCACCTAAAGCAGTACACGATGATAAAGATAAACTAGATAGCATACTATCATCTCGAGTAAGACTGTCCTACTGGGACAGGTCCTCCCCTCAATCATTGCAATCACGTGCCTGTGATCCAATAATTGACTCTGAGGGCACTATCTCCAACAATACTGTCCCTCATCAGAGGGAAAACTATAACTCTGACAATCACTCTGTCAACCATGTCACCTTTGAAGCCTGGAATGATAACCGTCTCCCGGAGGAGGCTGCCGTCATCAAATCGGTAGAACATGCACTTATGTTCTAAAATTGCTTCCTTATGTTTCTCCAGGATTGGATTAAGACAAACTTATCGCATCTAGTGCAAAAACAACATCTGGTGTGGTACTTGATATCTCACGATTGACTCAATTGCCTAAGCAAGTGATCTGCCAATCATGCACATTCCTCTCCCCTTTAGTCTGTAAGACACCTTTAGAGAGGGTGACTCCATCACCTGCAGGTTCACCACCATGCCAGGAGTCAACTATTCTAAAAACCATTAGAATACTGTCAAAGTACCCACATTGGGAACTTACCCAAATCTAGATCTAAAACCATAGATCTAGAAACCAGAATGTCTGATATTATATCCATATCCTGTCAGGAGAAACAACTGTGTGACGACCACAGTACAACCGATCATAGTGTAGGAATTTTACTTCCTACTCTGTGTATGTCATCCAGATACCATGACATCATATTCTACTACCTTCTTAACAGATCCATCCCCTATTCTGATGAAGTCAAACCTATGACTGTCACATCAAAATTAGATGATCTATCTCCGCTATAACAGCTCTAGTCTATAAATAGACATAAGCTACTTGCCCACTATGCTTCCCCTGCTCCCACTGACTACGACAACCCTCTGGCAGAATAATATACACGTGCACTTCTAAAGCTAGTTTAGAACGACGCTATACTTAACCCCCTGCCGGGTCTCATAGTCTGGAACAACAGTAGTGTCAAGTCTGGGTAAACAAGAACCTCCCTATCACCGTCCTTGAGGCTACCGAAATACCTTTCGGGTGTCTGAGGTTACCTACTTTATCTGCGGAGTGGCTAATGGAATGTCAAACCTGATTGAATCTTTAGGTCCTATTAAATTTTCCGTAATCATTTGTGGTTCTGGAATTACTTCCGGTTCTACCATACTCCCACTACTGTTTTCTGAAAAAATCCATTTTACTAAAACTGTGGCGAGTCAAGAACAATATCACTATTGATCTTCCAGATGGTAGAAAGTCAACCCTCGACATAGCCTGGGCCAACCCACAAACTGCCATTACAGAAACGTGCCCTGAGTTATCCAGAGTCTGGTTTTAAGCATAAGCCGGACAACTCCCCGTACCTTAACATCGTTAAGATATGAACCATTCTATATCCAATATAGAAACTTTGGCACTTTATTTAATTGGAAACATATTCAATCATGCAGCTGTCTCCAGTGCATATCAACTTAAAGGAAAGAGGCTAATCAGCATTACTCAACTTAGGAATCAATCCAATTATGAGTAACCCGAAAGAGAAACAAGTTTCTCAAAACTATTACTATCATCTGAATACCAATCACAAGAATCTACATCTTTGATCTCTTTGAAGAATCCCGATACTTGTGACACCCGGTTCTCTACTTTATTCTTATACCCACAACTTCTCAAAACTTAGACCTTGTATTTCTACGAAACACTTGTCTAAAAACTAGAGAAATCATAAGTAAACAAAACATAGTACGAGGACCTACCTCTATGTCCTGATGGACACTGGACAACATACAATACTCTGTATAAGTCCGCTGAGTTGAATAACTCAAAACTTGTGCGTCGTAGGTTGAAAACTGTACCCAGGCGATTTCCTCAAATATCACCAATTGCAACGAATTCCGATATAATGAGGATAATTACCTAATTCCCAATAACTTACTCCCACTCATCATCTGTAAAAAACATACAGATATGAGAATGAAACCTGGTAAATACATACCCTTGGAGTAAGTATCTAATCGGGAAAACAGTTTTCCTTTAACAATGCACTGAAACATGAAAATGTTTCGTAGGGGTATCCTGGTATTCCTAGCAATGCCTCTTCCATAATCCAATTCATGACTTTAACCGTATATTTCTTTGCCATCTCTCCAAATCCCTTTATTTGTCTTTAGTCGTTACCTTCTGTACACCATCGTTAGGCTAAATGGTTTTCTTCCTTCCCTACCGTTCGGCATCAGCCTATGGTTTGGAAGAAGACTATCCAATAAGCATAATAGGTGTACCCTCCCAAACCAAGGAGTACTCGCAACTTGAGAGAAGGTGATGATAAAAAACAACTGAATAATACCTTATTCTATTTCTCCCGAACTGGAGAAAAAAGCAAAGGTGAAATAGGAGTGGCGATGAAGCACGCGGTTTGGTCGTGAATGATATCAGTCGCAATTTACTTTGCCCTCTTTCTAATCCCTTTATTTTGTCTTTACATATTACCTTCTGTACACCCTACTTAGGCTAATTGGTTTTCTTCATTCCCTACCTTTCGGCACCTGCCTATGGTTTGGAATAAGACTATCTAATAAGCGTAATAGGTGTACTCTCCTAAACCAAGGAGCCCTCACAACCTGAGAGAAGGTGATAATAAAAGACAACTGAATAAACCAATTCTATTTCTCCTGAACCTTGATCCATCCTCGAAGAAATCCCTCCGAGTTCGTATATAACCATACGATGGATCTATCCAATGGAAGTGGATGTCCGTAGTAATACGGGTGTTCTGAGAAATGCAAAGGGTAAAAGAAAGAGCGGCAATGACTTATGCAACTTAGACAATCCAAAAGCCAGTATTTTAAGAAGGTTCGGTCAACTTGGTCACTGAGTCATAGTCTAGGGTCGGTCAAAGGTCGCTGCCAAAGAGAGAGAGAAAAGAAACACTCTGCGTGCACTCTAACCTAGATCAGAATGGTTATTACTTTATCTAATCCGGAAACCTCCCACTGTCCTGTCAAATTCTCCTCCAAACCTGAAAGAAGAATCAATCGGGATCACCCGAAGAGTAAACCAACTCATCAGTGGGAATCGGGATCCAACTCTCATCGCATGATAACGTGACGGAATCCACTCACGTTATCACACTCCAGAAGGTATGCGCATACTTGGCAAGTTTCAGTTTCTTCAGAAACTCCCGATATGATTTTTGCCCCATGCTCTTATGACCTTGGCTTTGGTCAAAATGTCATAAGTCACATGCCAAGTTCTACCCGTCACTATCTTGTCAATTTGAACCCACCCGCACATGCCCCTGACTTTAGCCAATCGGCAGAACGACTGTCCCAAACCAACTCATCTATCTATGCAACAAATGAACACCCAGCAGCTACCAAACACTATGCCTTAACTTTGGCTAAAATGCATAGCTTGAATACTACTGAATACCCAAAAGAAATGACGGAGGGCTACGGCTGGTATTTGGCGAAAAACCTTTAACGTAGTGAACTTGATATCGCTGAAGGAACCTGATAGCTTTTTATAAAAATATAGTGGCGAAGACCTTTTGCTAAAGAGGTCACTCCCGGTGAAGGGATCTCAGCTCTTTCCTCGTGGAATGAGGTGCAGGATATTCCACTGAATACCGCTATGCAAAGCAACTTGTAATCGACTATAGTGAAGTTATTACCTTGACGCAAACTTCTGCCCAAGGGGTCATTCCCGGTGAAGGGATATCGGCCCTTGCCTCGTCGAATGAGGTGCAGGATATTCCACTAAATACCGCTATGCAAAACAAAAGGAAATGTCTTTGTAATAACACCTTTTTTTAAAATTGTTCCAACAACATCCAAACAGGTTTGTTTTCTTTTGCATTGATCAGAATCAACGCAGTCCCATCAATAATCACACCAGAAAAGAACGAAAATAAAATGTACGTATATGCCATCCGCATTCGTCACTGGGTCCCGTCATCACCCGTTAGGTTACTTAACTAACGACAGAGCGGGGACTGGACTAGCGCGGGTGCAAAACATATACAACATCTAATAGTATATATACCAATATACAATAATCGCTCTAGGCGTGATAATATGCAACATTATAGAAAAGTAATAAGCACCACAGAATAATACAGATAATTTGGGATCCCCGGGTTTCACAGAGCCGCTGCTGAAACCCGACGTTCCCCTGGTCGTGTGGATAGCCTGTGCAATGAAACCTAGACCCCTATGGGTGCGGCAAGTTACCCGCCAAAACCTGAAGTGAGGCAGCCCCCTACAGCAAAGTGAATGGACTACCCAGCACTTCACGGAATCCGGTAACTTGAGCACCCCTCCTTAGGTCAACCTGTACCCCCTACGAGTGCGGCGAATAGTCTGCCAATTCCAGAGTAAGGCCCCTCTGCCTCTCAAAGCCATGAGATGCGGACCCGTTGCCTTCCAGAACCTAGCTATCCATGCACCCCGTCGCGGGGTAAGCCTATTACAGAAATAAATAATATGTACAACGGGTACATCGACCTCAACCCGGTCGTGCCCCAAAAGAATATTATACAACAGGCAGTGACGGCAGTCCACATGTTGGATGCTCGCCCCGCAATATCAAATGTACAAATAAATCCAAATTGCACTACCATTACACACTGCTATCCACTACGATAAATCCGCAACATCACAGCACCACAGAACATCAACGCGAATGTCACGTTCACAAACCCGTCTAAAAGAACTATAGCAATCAGACGCGGTTTACCGATCAAATGACATTCACGGTCGGAGATATAATGTAAGTACTATAAACTAACATGTTTAAATTTCGATTGACTAAATATCACGAAGTGGGCCCTATGAACATCTGTTGTACAGTAACAAAATCTGGGCCTAAAAGATATATCCCAAAAACCACAATTTCCAGAGAAGAATTCACTGTAGAAAGTTGGACCACTGATCTCACAGAGTGGCCGCGGATGCGCGGTCAAACCCTAGGTTTGACCGCGGATCTGCGGTGGTCTGTTGAGGACACGTGACCAAATTTCTATAGAGAGCTTATAAAACCCTGCACAACTTTCTGTGATATGCAAAATAATTTTTGGACTTGATTTAAAATCGACAAAAACTGTGAACTGTAAAATTGTAGTTTTTGATATTCGGTCCGATCGATATTTTAAACGTGTTAGCACAAGTTAGTTAAGCATAACGGTGAGGATTTGATACCACTGTAAGTCTACGGTAGCGCCCCGGCCGTCTAACAGACGCCAAATGCGGAACAAAAACTTTAACTGGCGCTATCGTATACTATAACTCGGATCTGCCATTATTGCTAAACTAACAAACTGTAAAGAGGGTAAAAGGGTTATACCGAACGATCCGAGTCCTTCGTTCTTTAACCATCATCCCACGCTTTGTTGCGGCTGCTTCGATCTCTTCGATCTCCGATCTGCTCGTCCAGGTGGCACCACGTCAACGATTCTTTAAACGGGCTCCCGCCTCTGACTCGAGGCAACTCGGTCGTTAAGTTTGCTTAAAGAGACGACCAAGATTGATGTAAAGAATGAGTAAAATACTTTGTCTCGTTACGTCTAAAGCTATGGACGAAAGGTTAATGAAGTTGCCAATTAAGTCGGGTGATGGAATGAAATGAGCTATGAAATTTCCATACACCCCAAAACTATCATAATCTTTTTTCCAAATGAATCATTCAAGTGTGTGAGAGAGAGGAGGGGGTCGGCCACACTTATAACAAGAAGGGGGGTGAGTGTAAGAGGGAAGTGGTGACCATAAGTATGAAGCTTATCATGAAAGAATGAGTCATGTATGAACACAAAGTATGAACACAATAAATGCACCATTAATGAACAAATGAGTCACAAGCCTAATCACCTCTTCTAGAACCTTCTAGAAGCATCCACACTTATCCAAAGAAAAGATAAATCCGTATTTAACCGAATGTTAAATACGGCTGATAGAAAACTGGAAACTGAAAACTGGCAACTTCCAAAAGCGATCCTGAAACGAATTTCAGGACAACCCCGTAACTGTATACCTGTATTTGTATTACGACCGAATACAAATGCAACTGAGACAAAGATATTATATCTACTCAATATAATACTCGGATCCGGCTTAAACCAAAGCCGACCAGTATCATCAGCCCGAAATATGACACGTGCGTAAACGCACGTGCATTTTCCGAACCCTGCCATAAAACCATACGGCCTCTACAACGTTTCGCACGAACTTGGGAAACTGTCTATGCGGGACTCTAATGACTCGTCAGTACCCTGACAGTGGGTTTAACCACAAGCCGTCAGTGGCACTAGCTGTGCGTAACGGCTGCCCATGGACTGACCTCAAGGGATGCCGATGAGCGAACTCATCCGGAAACCCTACTGAGTCTAACAGTGACAATGTATATACAGTCCGGTCCGTTCGTCTATGAGTATCGCATATCTGCCTAGGGGGCTATTAACGTCAGACCCCCAATAGCAGTATAAGTCGTGTCGGAGTGTAGCCCAAAAACACCCTGAGATACTACTGGAGTACCTACCAGTAAATCTCCTGCCACGGCCGTGGGCTTTGTGCAATGGCTCTCCTAGACACAGCGCGATCTCACCCCCAATACCGGGAGAGACGAATCCCCTGCCGATCCGCTCACGTGCCTCCATGTGGCTCGGGACTGTACCCAAAAACTACCTGTTTGCACGACTCCTTTGAGCCGTGGTAGGGTAGAAATCAAAGAACAGTGGGAACTCACACGAGACAAATGACGACCTCAGGTCGATGAACTAACCTGTACACTTGTCACCAGGGAACTGCTATCTGACGATATGTATAATACCAACTAGCAGATTCCCGGCGAGTCCTGTTCGGTGTACTCATAACCCAATGAGCACCTGTATACATCTTAGGTGATCCAACTGACACCAGTGGCTTGTGAGACCGGCCACCGCCCCTTGTCGGGGTCTCGACTGTATACACTAGTCTACTCCGGAGTATCGATGCCCTGTCTCGAAACTCCCACGACTAGGGACCGCAATTAAGGATATGCATATAAACCACCCAACTCTCACATATATGATCGCCATCATACTGTTGGTAGTAAAGCAAGATCCTTAGGGCTCTATCAAAGTGTAACAGTGATCAGTCACCTGAACCTGTACACGACCGATAAAGGCAAACCAAATAGCATACTATCATCACGAGTAAGACTGTCCTACCGGTATAGGTCCTCCGCAATCATTGCAATCACGTATCTGCGATCCAATAATTGACTCTGAGGGCACTATATCCAACAATAGTTCGATCCTGATACCCACTGCAAGTAAGAGTTACTCCTGGGAGAGTTTTACACATTACGATTAGCCGATCAAGTAGGTGTCTAGAAAGGTGTCAATGGGGTTACGCCCCTGGGAAAACGAGGTTTATTTTAATTAGGTCCGTGCGAAAGCACGGGGAACCTTCCTCAAAGTACCGGCACTGGCCTGGCCGAACGATTGGCAAACTTGTAGGGTGTAATTAATCTCGGATAGTCTTACCTTTTAGGGTTTGAAGGTAGATTTGACTAAAACAGTGGGAGCCATCCTGATTAGATAAAATAATAACCAATCTAATCTTGCAAGAGTATACGTTGAGTGTTTTTCTCTCTCTCTCTCTCCAGGTAGCGACCATGTCACGCCTTAATCAAGATAATAATTTTGGATGTATTGACTGAACCCGCTTGTTATACTGAGCTAGGGAACGTTGGTTCCGCTCCAACTTATAATTGTTATAAGACCGAGCATGAAATAGGGGATTTCCAGGATTCCCGTACCGCCCAAACGAAGAAAGTGCATGATGATGCATCTTCTTCGGGTGTGTTCATTGCAGAGAACTGTTTCTCAGTTTCCTTTACATCCTGGGTATGAGATATCAGATCAGGATCCCGCAAATGTAAGATGTTACATAGGCTACAGAAAGGTAGTGAACTGAGAATGGGTGATTTAAGAGTTTATCAGATCAGGATCTCAGCGTCTATTTTACGTGTAGTGAACGTGCAAACTTTTGAGCTTCTAAAAGTTTAAAAGAAAAATCAATAAAAATAATATGTGGCTGGGGGGATTCGAAAACAGGGGCTATGTCACAGCAGTGCAAGGCTTTACCAATAAGCTACAAGTGCTTTCTTGCTGTTCAAAAGCAAATTAAATTTATACCTTGTGCTCAGGCTAAGATAATCCTTTCTGTATTTTGAAAAAATTCTTTACAAAAATTTTAGGGTTGTTACACGAGAGGATCGAGCTTGATGACGGGTAGAGGATCGAACTTGAGAGAACAGCTGCGTGAGGTGAAAGGTGAACTTAACCCCTTAAGCTTGGTTTAGACTTGAGAGTATTGAAAGAGGGAACTTTTGAGTATAATTTTAGAGTATTTTCAAAAATGAGGATGAGACTAGAATGGCTATGTATTTATAGGAGAATTAGGGAGTAGGGTGTGTTAAAAAGAAAATTAAAAATTGAATTAATAGGGTGTAAATAGGATAAGTGAAGGGTCAGCAGCTCTATGTTTAATTGTAGAGGTTTTAATATATCAAAAAGGGTAGTGGGGAGTCAATGAGTCGCCCGTGTGGAGCACGAACCAAATTGGTCACACCCAGGCCGAGATTGGTGGCTTTTCGGTGGCCATAAGGTAGGCTATTTCCTCGGGGTCCGTGCCATTGGTTTAGGTCGAATTTAAGGTGCTATTTTAATATCTCTTTTTAGTTGAAACGTTTCGTAAACCCGTGTAAAGTTCGTGCAACTCTTTGGGCTTCCAAAACGTTAAAAAGAAAATTATTAAAATAATTAGGGTGGATGGGATTCGAACACGCAAGCTAAGGAACAACAGAGGAGAGTCTTAACTAATGGGCTATAAGGAGTTTCTTGTTGACTTTTATCAAAAATTACTTATAACTAGGAATTAGAAATAGAAATATCCTTTATATAACATAGAACTATTACAAATGTACAGGGATTTCAAGGTCGTTACACTGGGTGTGGTCGTTACAGTCTACCCACCTTAAAATTTTCTTCCTTGAAATTTTCTAAAGGAAGATGTTGTAATAAGGCAAGAAAAGATAGAGATAACACACTTGTAATTCATCACAGTTGTAATTCATCTCTGCTCTCTATCGGTTGATATGAAGGGATGGGATTAGAAGTCACGAGGTTGGATGTGCAAGACAAGGTCACCAGGAAAAGTTCTAAGTTAACTGGAATTGGTTTGAGAATGTATGGAAGGAAAAGTTTATGAGAGAAAAGAAAAAGATAACTGATTGGAAACTAAGGAATCAAGGGGAGTTACCAAGGCGTTCTGTGCCTTCAGCCTCTATGGCCGACAAAGTGAAAACTTGACGCATGGGCACGCTTTTCTGTGCTTGATGGAATACTCGCCGCTAAGGGGGTAAGGGTGGTCCTCACTATGATGCTCTGTAGATTGTCGGTCCGGATGCCGGAATAGCCCTGAGTTCCTGTTGAGGACAACCGCTTGCCCTATGCTCCGACGACCCACATATCAAACAGAGACCATTGAGCATAGGACAGTTTCTCTTGAGATGCCCCGACTTATTGCAGTAGTTGCAGATGGCCGAAGAAGGATCAGAAAAGGACTCATCGTATCTTCATTGCTGGAAAACACCGGCCGACCTTGGGGATGCCCCTCCTGAAATCTGACTGGCCGGTCGCTTGTTCTCGATCGACTGAGCCTTTTGCTTTATTCGTCTCTCTACGTCCTTGAAATTATGGGCAGCGTGAGGACTTCTTCATATGTGCTGTAAGCGGAAGTGGACATTGCAAACTAGGTTTTCAAGTCCAAACTTTGTCGGAACCGTTTAGCACATAGCTCTAGAGTTGCTACTAGGTGCGGTGAAAAATGACTCAACATTGCAAACTCAGCGACATGCTCGTCAACCGCTCTTTCCTACATAGATCCTTGCTGAAGATGGATGAACCTCCTTTCCATCTCAAGATGCGGCACCGCTGGGAAGAACTGAGCGTCAAAACGTTCCTTAAAAGTCTCCCAGCTGATCGGTTTCACTAGCCGGCTTTCCTCGGCCTGCTACCGGATTCTGGCGTTCTCTGTTAGCTGATGCTTTGCAATGTCCACCTAGGCTTTGATTGGAATTTGGGAGGCGCCGAGGTCATCAACGGTACTCTGGATCCACTCTTCAGCTTCGAGTGGTGTCCTTTTCCCCGTGAAGACTTAGGGTGCAGCGATCAAAACTACTTGACCCCGGCTGCCCCTTGATTGTTAGGGGCCAAAACTCACTCAATAAGAATGGCCTGTAGCTAGCGACTCTTGAGCAATTCCTTCTGTAGGGCAGCGGTTTGCTACTACTAGTTCTCGAGTAATCCTTCCATCATCTTGATTAACGCCGCTTGATTTCCATCACCGGTCCTCCTTCCACGCTTGTTCCGGTTTCTGTTGCATCTAGCCATCGCCTTCAAGACAAACAAGAAAGGATCAAATTGGATTAAAAAGGAATAATAGACGCAGAGATGGGAAGTAGGTTCTATAAAAAGAAAACGAGTAAGTATCAAGGATGGATTCAAGGGGTATAATAAGTGTTGGTTAATGTCCTTGCATTTGAATACTCGGACCTGCATGGGCTACCACTTAAACCTGTCATGCCCCGCTTTCCAAGATATGAGGCCCGCAACGTAACTATATCAAGTAGATACTCTACCCGATACAGTTATGCTAAGCGTATAGTATGTAGGAGTATACAAAACAAGTAAAATAAAAGTATCTTTATTCATTAACCAACATTTATTACAAGCTAAGATCAATATCAAAGTTTTATTACATCAATAAAGCAAACCTTAAATAGGTGGGTGAAAGTAAAGGAAATAAGGAAATAAAAGTCCTAATCGTAAGTCGAGGGTTGAGCGTTTCCTTCTATCTAGTTTCAGCTCCATCCAAGCCTTCTTCCAGCCCTAACGGACATTTTAGAAGAGAGAAAGAGAAAAGAAATGTCTGTCATCGGGATAAACTCGAGTAGGATTCTCAACGGGTTATGTGCAACAAATGAAATGTGTATATGAACCAACATTACAATGTGTAGGTAAAAAGGTAGTTAAAACCAGTGTCTCATGTGTATGAGTCAAAAAGTAGGTAAGGTGACAACAAATAACTGCAATTCATTTTTAAGCTTGTTTCAGTTTGGTTTCGTATGGGTACATGAATTTCGGATAAAAAAAGTTATGATAAACAATATAGTGTTGTGGCATGCAAGTTTATTCAAGCATATCATGTAATTAAGATGTTTGCAATGTTTTGGTTTGGGAGTTCAGGTAACAAAAGAGAGCTTCGTGTATCGGAGAGTAATCCGTAAACACTCGGAATCACGATGAGAGAGTTAATGTTTTATTCCGGCTCGAAACCACTCCAACGAAAGAGTTAATGTTCCGTTCTGGCTCGGAACCACAGCGACACGGTCAATGAACATGATCATTAAACATGGTTATTAAACATGATCATTATACATGATAAGCTTGACAAGTCAATATGAAGGCACTCCCGATACTCGCGATCTCGATTTACTTCTTCGAACTAACTTAAACCCCATATCAATATGTTTAAGTTGAGTTATCACCTATCGGCAAAAACACAGAGCCAACAAGATATGGAAAACACATTCTCTTTCCAAAACGCCTCATTCACCCCATGTCTAGCGTCCATGCACTAACGCATAACTGTTCAGGTAAAACAAGGTATGATAGTTTGAGTCAAGTTTGGTTATGTATACCACATCATGAGTAACGAGGTATCACAAAGTCTAGTTAAATAGGAAGGTATGAGGTATTTTATTGCAAAACATGGAACTTGGGTAAGTTGGGGTATTTTAATGTAAAAAGGGTTCCATAAAAGTTTAAGGTATTTTAGTGAAATAATAATTCTAGATTAGTTCGAGCTATTTAAGTGAAACACAGGATTTTGGAAACTTGAGTGTATTTTAATGCAAATACGGGTTTTCGAAACTTAAAGGTATTTTAGTACGACTACGGGTTTTAGAAACTTTAGGGTATTTTTTTGAAAGTAGTTCAAATAAGATCGAGGTATTTTAATGAAAATGTGACTTTTATAAAAGTCGAGGGTTTTTAGTAAAAATACGACTTGTAGAAAGTCGAAGGGTTTTAGTAAAAATACGACTTCCAGAAAGTCGAGGGGTTTTAGTAAAAACGAGGTTAGAACCTCGAGGATGTTTATAATGAAATACATTCAATAATAATATGGGGTGTTCTAACGAGAAAATGTCTATTCACAATTTTCGCAGTACTTCGTCTTATAATAAGGGTTTTATTTATATATAAATGGTCAGCATAACGGCGTGGCAACATGCAAGGGTTATATTTGGTTATAAGTCTTGGTAGGTCATTACCATAACGCTTAGAAAGCATGAATTTCTAAGTTAAAACTAAATACTTGAAAATTACCAAGTTGGGCAGCATTTCGAAATCTAATTTAACATCTAAAATAAGTAAAATCATGCGGGGTTCTCCGTATTAAAAGTTTAGTAAGAGTATTCACTAAAGTATAGGAAAACCTAAAGAAAATTTTCGACGGGTGTAAGAGGAGAGAGAGAGAAATCCTACCTCGTTAAGAAGATATGCCGACACGAACCAACAACTCGCAATGAATTGTACTCCCTCCTTGGATTTTTCTATCACTCGTTACCACTACCTATTCGTATATCGTTGAGAGATGACCGCACAGGATTTTTTCTGGAATTATTTAGACGCCAGAAGTGTGAGAAATGAGTGAAATAGTGAGGGGCTATTTATAGGGTTCAAAAAACCTTAAACCGAGCCGACCATGATCCCACTGCCGCCGGAGATCATGTGCCGCTAGCAAGGATGTCACCACGTGGTGGATCGGGTGTCTCTATTTCTCCCACAAGGGAATGTGCTGCCCTGAGCCGCACGTGCGCGCGCACGTGGCGTGCTGCCCCGAAGTGTGGGCACAGCCCCCTCCCAGGTCGGACCTTTGGCTAGGGTCCTTGGACCTGGTTCTGGGGTGTTAAGATGCTATAGTTATCTACTGGTGATTTAAAACGCAGGGGAGTGAATAATTTAAAAAATCTAGAAAGCTATTGCATCATTAACCCTAGAATCAACCCAAAACACTTAATTTAGCCAAACAAAAGAGAACAAAACAAAACCAAGACAGGGTTTTAGCAAGCTACAAACTTTGTAGCATGTTTACCTAATCGTGGAAGACCCCGTCTAGGCTCCGAGTCCTCCGGGAACGAGCTTTCTCGCTGATCGATTTGCCGAAAATGATCCATGTGAGTGAACCTTGTTCAAGCTCTTGCTTTACTTTGAGATGAACTTGATGAAGCAACTTGATCACTAAACTTGTTAAGAACTCGGGATCAAGATATGTAGAATTTTTTTAATTTCTTTTTCATTTCATTTGTAGAGAGGAAACTAAGGAGAGAGAATGGAGGAAGGAAAATGAAGCCTTACCTACAAAATGAGAGAGTAAACTTTACACACATAGCTCCCATCCCTCTCTCATCCACATGTCACCTAAACTTTGGTAGGTATACCCCCTCCCCCCATATGCCATCATAAGGCTTTAGAAAAGAAGAGAAAAGAAAAAGAATATAGAATATTAATATGTAAACATATTAATTTCTATATGCATCAAAATGCAAAAATATAAAGAGAGGGAAAAAGTAAACCAAACATAATACTAGTAATATACACATACATTAAATCAACACTTGATTTAATATTCCGACTTTCTAAAAAGACGGGGTAGTATTATCAAACGTCTGATTAAAGTTTGTGTATCCAATACATGTATTTAATCGGACTCCAGCACGTATCACCATATGCACTCTACATCATTTCTCCTGAGATGGGAAAACCCTCAGTGTGGGACCCTAAAGACTCGATAATACTTCGGCAGTAGGTTAGAATCATATTCGATTGATCTAAAATACTTTTAGATCAATCCCCTACCGGGATAACCTACAAGCATGTCAGCGGTACTAGCTGCATGTAACGGCTACCCAGGTATTGAACGAAAGTAAGGTAGACAAGCAAGCTCGTCCGTACCCTGCAGAGTTTATTAGTGATAGTCACCGTACAGTCCGGTCTCTTTGCCTAAGAGTGTTGCATACTGGGCCTTAGGGCGGTATCCGTCTGACCCCCAATAACCTGATAAGTCATGCTGATGTCTAGTTCATAACCAACCGAGAAACTACTGATGACACTTATCAGTAAATCTCATCTGCCCTGGCCAGAGACTTATGGTTATAGCCAATCGTGCACTGCGCGACATCAACTTCCTATATCGGGAGAGACGAATCCCTTCCGATCGCTCATTACTTCTATCTGGCTCGGGACTGTACCCAACTAAAACCTATTTGCATGGTGTTTTAAAGCCATGGTAGGGTAGTAATCAAAGCATAGTAGGAACCAGACAAGACACTATGACGATCTTAGGTCTATAGACTACCCTATACTCATGTCACTAGAGAACTGTTATCTGACGATAGGTTTAATACTATCTAGTAGTTCTTGGTGAGTCCATGCAGTGTAACTCATAATTTAATGAGCACCTATATACAATCTCCGGTGTCAAACACTAATGGTTATGGGATCAACCATCGCCCCATACAGTTTCAAGACTAGTCTAAATTAGAGCACCGATGCCCTGTCTTGATACTCCTACAACTAGGGACATTTAAGGATTTGCTTAAGAACTAACCAGGCCCCACTAGTATGATCACTATCATAATCCTAGTAGTTAAGCAAAGATTCTAAGGGCTTTATCAATATATATTAGCGATACGTAATAACGAGAAAAACGTTTACACATATTAAGATAAAGACAAACCAGATAGCATACTATCATCTCGAGCAAGACTGTTCTCCATATAGGTCCTCCTTCAATTAAGTAATTGCTATCCCGAAATCACAATAATTGCCTTGAGAGCACTATATCCAACAATCTCCCACTTTCAGTTAAGTCCAATTATTGCGGTATCGCATACCACATCTCATGTGCTATCGCATACCCAACATATCTACTAACAGTTTCGCAAACTGTGATTGAGAAACAGTTTTAGTGAGTAGATACTCTATAATGTTTTCAACTTTGTCTCTATAATTCTCAATCTTGCGGAGATCACCTATCTCCTGAATTGAGCGATACTTTCTTTAGAATTTGTCTGGATAGATTATGGGACCAAGTTCATAAATGAACAATTTTATCCAACAACTTCTTAGGTTGTATCCTCTACTATGTCATAATCAGTATCCAGCGCCATGAATATCTCAGTATCCCGCTTAACTCTTTCCAATATACTGCTCCTCAGAAAAGGGTAAACTTATAACTCGCGACAGACACGCTGTCATCCATTTCACCTTGGAAGCTGGAATCGGTAACCGCCTCCAGTAAGAGGCTACCATTACCATACACCAAGAACATTATGTGTTCTTCACTGATATTCTATGTTTCTCCAGGATTGAACTGATATCCACATCCTATATGGAGAAACACTTGTGACCACCATAGTTTGATCGATTGTAGCATATGAACATCACTTCCTATCAGGAGTATATCATCCACACACCATATGAGTAATATGACAGTTCTCCCGATATTCTTCTTACAAATACCAGGTTCATCCTTTTGATAAAGTCAAACACTTTGGCTCTAGCATCAAAACAGATGATCCGTCTTCGTTATGCCTGCTTTAGTCTACAAATAGACTTAAGCAACTTACACACTTTCCTCTTCTCCCACTGACTACGATAACCCTCTTACAAAGTCATATACACGTACACTTCTAAATCCCCATTTATAAAGACATTATAGTCATCCACTTGCCAGATATCATAGTCATGAAAAAAAGTGGCAAGTCATATCCTGTATGGACTTTAGCACAGATTCTGAAGCAAAAGTTTCATCATAATCCACACCGGGTATTTGATGAAAACCTTTTACTATAAGTCTAGCCTTATTAGGTTACTACCTTTCCATTTGCACCGATCTCAAAAGATCTACTTGCTCCTGATAGGTTTTATCCTTTCAAGAGCATCCAAGAAATTCAATATTTGTTTCAGTGCATGGAGTCCAACTTGGATAGCATGGCATCCAGCCATTAGTCGGAAGTCACCACTTCCTATAGCCTGCTGATAATTAGTAAGGACATCATCACATGATGCAAGCCTCCCTGTCACCGTATACGAGTAAACCGAAATATCTCTCGGGTGGCTGAGATCACCTATTAAATCTGTGGAGTAGCTAAGTTTTTTCAACATCAATTGAATCTTCAGATTCTACAAAATTTTCAGTAACTGTTTGTGGTTCTGGAATCACTTCCAGTTCTACCATACTTCAAATAATTTCTTTTGCAAGAAATTCCTTTTCTAAAAAGGTGGCGAGTCAAGAACGAAAAAAATTTTGATCCTGAAAATGGTAGAAGTTAAACCTTTGTGAAAGCTTGGGATAACCTACAAACTGCACATTATCGAAACGTGTCTTGAGATTGTCCGGATTCTGTTTTTAAACATAAGCTGGATAACTCCATATCTTAACAACCTTAAGATATGAACACATTCTATATCACATTTAGAATCTCAGACACTAATTTAGATAGAACCTTATTCAATTGCTATACAGCTGTTTCCAGTGCATATCCTCTTAAATGTAACATGCCACCCAGCATTACTCATCATGGAACGCACTCTCGGATGAGTAATCTTAAGAGAGAATCACATTCTCAATACGAAATACAGAGGAAAAGTATCCACCTTCGATCACATCGAAGAACCTTGATACATCCAACGTCTGGTTCTCTACTTTATTCTTATGCCCTATGAACTTCTCAAAATATTTAAACTTTGCATTTCAACAAGAATGCATGTCTAAGACCAGAGAACTCATAGGTAATCGGAATGAAGTATGAGTACCAGCCCCTTGTTCGTGTGGACATCGGACAACATACATCAACATGTATAAGAACCAAGAGTTCACTAACTCAAACTCCATGTGTTGTAAGTTGAAAACTGTATTTTCGTTAAGAATGCCTATACCTTTATCTTTATGCACCTTACCCAATCAAAAATTGATGAAGGTAAATGTTTAGAAAAAATTATATCCCACTTTATGAAATAAAGAGATGGATATATCAGTTTTAAAAATTGGTGCATAACGACTGTTATTCAAAACCAAAAATTTGCCACTTGGCCAAACCCGATGATTTTCCCCAATAGCAACAATTGCTCGGATTTCTGATATTGAGAATCAAATCACCATTTCTCAATACTCTACTCCTTCTTAACATCTGTAACGCCTTACAGATGTGGGATTCTAATCCGGTATCCTTATACTCAGAGTCAAAATTAATTAAGAAACAGTTATTTAAACCACATAGTAAACTTGAAACATAATAAAATGTTTCAAGGGGGTGGCCGGATATTTCTAGTAATGCCTTTTTCACTGCTCAGGCTTACAACAGTAGTTGCAATTTCCTTTCCCTCATTTCAACCCCTTTTGATGTCTCTTCATCTTACCTTATGTATACAAAACTTAGGCCAGTTGGTTTTCTTGATACCCTTTTCTTTTAGCTCCAACATCAGGATTGGAAGATGACTATCTAACAAGCGTAACTGGTATATTCTGTTTGGGTTATGCCAGCATCCTGGCCATCTACCGTGACCGTTTGCAGAATAAAAATTTATAAACTGGCGCTAGAACAACCCTATAACCCGGATCTACCATAAACTAAAGCTAGCAGACTAAAAAGGAGTTTAGAATAGTTATACCGAATGATCCATGTTCTTAGGTCTTTAACCATCTTCCCAAGCTCCTAGAGGCCACCATGATCAAGCTTGATCGCCGGTTTCCCTCCATCGAAGATGATCAACCTGAGAATTTGTAGTTCGAGCTCCAATCTCATAGCCGAGGTAACTAGGGTACCTAGTTTGCTAAACTAGATAGCTTAGAGGATGTAGAGTCTAATGATGGATTAATTTGTCTCTAAACACCCTAGATTTCTTAACACATGAGACTTTTAGGGTGGAGGTAGAAGAAAAAGTTTGAGGAGATGAGAGCGTAGTGAACATAAAGCAACAAAGAAAAAATGGATAAGTGTTGTGAACTTAAGAAAATGAATCAATCCCACAAAATATCTCACAACACAAATAAATATCAAGTATGCCATAATAGTGAACCATAAGTCACCCCCATGAGTCACAAAAAAGCCATGCTTCATATAAAGCCAAAGAACACCTCATCCCTCCACCTCATTAACCATTTATCCTAAATGGTTATAAACAAAATGAGGTGGCATCTTCTAGAAGCACCTTATAATAAATTACAAGAATCCCCTTATTCGTATATACATGCCCGTATCCGTATTCCAAAAAATACGAATACAAAGAGATGAAAATAATCTAATAATATAATACTAGAATCCGACTTAAACCAAAGTCCACAAGTGTTATCTGTCCGAATCATGATACGCGCACAAGTGAATGTATATGATCGAACCCTGCCATAAAACCATACGGCATCTACATCATTTCGCCCGAAACAAGGAAACCCTCTGCGTGGGACTCTAAAGACATGTTAATACGCTGGCAGTGGGTTTAACCACAAGCATGTCAGCGGCACTAGCTGTACGTAACGGCTACCCAGGTATTAAGCGAAAGGAAGGCCGACGAGCAAACTCATTCGAACCCCTACTGAGCCTGTCCGTGACAATCTCCGTACAGTCTGGTCTGTTTGTCTAAGAGTATCGCATATCGAGTCTAAGGGGTGGATAAAGTCAGACCCCTATTAACGCGATATTTCGTGTCGGTATGAAGCCCATCACCAACTGAGAAACTATTGATCCAAATCAGTAATTCCCGTCTACCTTGGACAAGGATTTCTGGTGAGGGCCACCCATGCATCTCGCGACATCAACCCCCAATACCGGGAGAGACGAATCCCCGACGATCCGTTCACTGCCTCCATATGTCTCGGGAATGTACCTAACTAAAACCTGTTTGCACGACTCCTTTGAGCCATAGTAGTGTAGTAATCAAAGCACGGTGGGAACTCACAAGAGACAAATGGCGACCTCAGGTCGACAGACTAACCTGTACACATGTCACCTGTGAACTGCTATCTGACAATAGGTAAAATACCAACTAGCATGTTCCCGGCGAGTTCGTCCAGTGTACTCATAACCCAATGAGCACATGTATACTATCTTAGGTGACTAACTGACACCAATGGCTTATGAGACCGGCCACCGCCCCTTGTTGGGGTCTCGATAAGTACACACTAGGCTACTCTGGAGTATCAATACCCAGTCTCGATACTCCCGCGACTAGGGACATTTAAGGATGTGCTTAGAGACCACCCAGCTCTCACGTATATGATCGCCATCATAATGCTGGTAGTCAAGAAAGAATCCTATGTGCTCTATCAACATTTAATAGTAATCTGTAATACCGTATAATGCATGTACATGATGATAAAGGCAAACCATATAGCATACTATCATTTTGAGTAAGACTGTTTTATCCATATAGGTCCTCCCTCAATCATCATAATCACCTGCCTGTGATTACAATAATTGCCTTGAGGGCACTATAACAACAATCTCCCACTTGCACTTAAGGCTAACAATTGCGGCGTCGCATACCCACAGCCCATGTGATACCGAACACCCAACTTCTCTACTAATCAGTCTCACAAAGCTCGTATGTGAAACTATTGCGTTCGAGAAATAGTCTCAGTGAGTGGATCCACTCCAGTGTTTCTATCTTTATCTCTCTCTATCTCAACTTCACGGAGAAAGACTATCTCCCGAAATGAGCAATACATGTCTTAGAATTTGTCTGGATATTTGATGGGACCCAGTTCACAAATGAACTCCAAATCCAATAAAATTCTTAGACTGTATCATCCACTGAATTTAATCAGTATCCTGCGCCATGCCTTCCACAGTATCCGCTTGGACCACCTATCCAACATACCACCCCTTAAAAGAGGGAAAACTATAGCTCTGACAGTCACTCTGTCATCCAGGTCACTTTGGAAGACAAAAATGATAACCGCCTCCGGAAGGAGGCTGTCGTTACTATATACCAAGAACATTCACTTATGTTCATAACTTCTTCCCAACGTTTCTCCAGGATGGATTAATATATACTTATTGCAGCCTGTACAAACTCAATATTTGGTGTTGTACTTGACATCTCATGATTGACTCAATTACCTAAGCAAGTGATATGCCAATCATGCGAATCCCTCTCCTCATCAGTCTAGAAGACATCTCTTTAGAGAGGGTGACTCCATCACCTGCGGGTACACCACCACCCCAAGAGTTTTCCATCCTAAAACACTTTAGAATAGTGTTAAAGTACCTGAGTTGGGACACTTCACAAATCTAGATCTAAAACCATAAATCTAGTCACCAGAATCCCTGATATTTTATCCATATCATATGTGGAGAAACACATTGTGACAACCATAGTATAACCCATCGTAGTATAGGAAGATCTCTTCTTATTAAGTGCATGTCATCCAAAAACCAAGACATCACTCCTTACTACCTTCTTACCAGATCCATCTCTTATTCTGATGAAGTCAAACTCTATGACTGTCACATCAAAAATAGATGATCTATCTCCGCTATACCTGATTTAGTTTATAAATAGACATAAGCTACTTGCCCGCTATGCTTCCGCTGCTCCCACTGACTACAACAACCCTCTGGCAGAGTCATATACACGTGCACTTCTAAAGCTAGTTTAGAACGACATTATACTCATTCTCCTGCCAGATCTTATAGTCTAGAACAGCAGTAGTGTCAAGTTTGGGTAATCAAAAACCTCCCTATCATCGTCTTTGAGGATACCGAAGTAGCTCTCGGGTGCCTGAGGTTACCCACCAAATCTGCGGAATGGATAATGGATCATCGAAACCATTTGAATCTTTAGGTTCTTCTAAATTTTCAGTAATCGTTTGTGGTTCTGGAATCACTTCCAGTTATACCATACTCCCACTAATGTTTTCTAAAAAGAATCCATTTTACTAAAACTGGTGGCGAGTCAAGAACAATATAACTATTGTTCTTCCAGATGGTAGAATGTTAACCATCGTCAAAGCCCGTGATAACCCACAAACTGCCATTACTGAAACTTATATTGAGTTTGTCCATATTCTGGTTTTAAGCATCAGCCGGACAACTCCATATACCTTAACATCGTTAAGATATGAATCCATTCTATATATCCAATATAGAAACAAAGGAAATATTTAATCAGAACCAGATTCAAAAATCATGCAGCTATTTCCAGTGCATATCAACAAAATGGAAGAAGTCCATACAACATTACCCATCCTGGAATACATCAACGTATGAGTAACCTGAAAGAGAAGCAAGTTCTCAAAACTATTACTTACAACGGAATACCAAATACAAGTATCTACATCTTCAATCACCTTGAAGAATCCTAATATATGCAACATATGGTTATCTACTTTATTCTTATACTTATATCTTCTCAAAACTTGGACCTTTATTTCAACGAAATACTTGTCTAAAACCAGAGAAGTCATGAGTAAACAAAATATAGTACGAGTATCAACCCCTTTGTCCTAATGGATATCAGACAACATACAATACTTTGTATAAGTCCTCTGAGTTTTAATAACTCAAACTCTGTGCGTCGTAAGTTGAAAATTGTACTATGGTTAAGAAGAATTACACCGTTGTTGAATGCACCTTACCTAACTATCAACTGATATAGCTAAATGTCATAGACATAATTTCAAAAGGTTATATCTCACTTTATAAAATAAACGTATAGATATATCAGTTTGAAATTGGTGCATAATGACGGATATTCAAAACTAAATATTTGCCGTCAGGCAAAATCCAGGTGATTTCCTCAAATATCACCAATTACAAAGAATTCTGATATATAGAGGATCTAATCATCCAATTCTCAATATCCTACTCCCTCTCACCATCTGTAACGCCATACAGATGTGAGAATCAAATTTGGTAAATACATACCCTGGAGTTAGAATCTAATTGGGAAAACAATTTTCACTTAACATTGCACAGCAAAACTGAAACATAAAAATGTTTCGAAGGGGTAGCCGGGCATTCCTAGTAACGCCTCTTCCACTATCCAGATTCATGACTGTAACCGTATATTTCTTTGCCCTCACTCCAATCCTTTTATATGTCTTTACTTGTTACCTTCTGTACACCACACTTAGGCTAATTGATTTTCTTCCTTCCCTACCCTTCGGCACCAGCCTAAGGTTTGGAAGTAGACTATCCAATAAGCGCAATAGGTGTACTCTCCTAATACCAGGAGCCCTCGTAACCTGAGAGAAGGTAAACATAAAAGACAACTGAATAATCCTATTCAATTTCTCCCGAACCGGAAACCATCCTCAAACTGGAATAAGTTGCTTCGAGTTCGTATGTAACTATACGATGGCATACCCAAGCAATATGGATCATTGTAGTGATACGGAGTGTTCCGGAGAAATGCAAAGGTGGTATAGGAGTGGCAGGGGTATACGCTGTTTCGTCGTGAATGATAGTAGTCGTAATTTCCTTTTCCCTTAATCTAATCCCTTTATATGTCTTTACTTATTACTTTCTGTACACCACACTTAGGCTAATTGGTTTTCTTCCTTCCCTACCTTTCGGCACCTGCTTATGGTTTGGAAGAAGACTATCCAATAAGCGCAATAGGTGTACTCTCCAAATACCAGGAGCCTCGCAACATGATAGAAGGTAAAGATAAAAGACAACTGAATAATCCTATTCAATTTCTCTAGAACCAGAATCCATCCTTGAACTGGAACAAATTCCTTCGAGTTCGTATGTAACCATACGATAGAATATCCAAGCAATATGGATCTTCGTAGTGATACGGAGTGTTCTGGAGAAATTCAAAGTTGATGTAGGAGCGGCAATGATATATGAGACTAAATGACAATTCAAAAGCCAAAGTGTTTTTAAGAAGGTTCGGTTAACTTGGTTCATGAGTTTCTAAGGTTAGGCTATGGTTGCTGCCAAAGAGAGAGAGAAAAGAAACACTCAGCGTGCACTCTAATCTAGATCAGATTGGTTAATCACTTTATCTAATCAGGATGGCTCCCACTGTTTCCTCGAATTCTCCCTCAAACCCTAAAAGGAGAATTAGTCGGGATCATCTAAAATCACCCGAGGAGTAACACCTACTCATCAGTGGGAATCGGGATCCAACTATCATCGCATGATAACTTGATAGAATCCACTCAAGTCACCATACTCCAGAAGGTATGCGCATACCTGGAAAATTTCCTATATATTTGAAACTCCCGATGTGGTTTTTACCCCAAGCGCTTATGACCTTGACTTTAGCCAACAAATCATATCACGCAAGTCAAGTTCTATCCGGCATTATCCTGATTGATTAAGACCTACCCGCACACACCCTTGACTTTGGACAACAAAGTGGTACGACTGTCCTAAACTAATGCATTTACCAATGCTACGGATAAGCAACACACAGCTGCCATTCACGATGCCTTGACTTTGGCCAACAAACACCGCATGAATACTATGTGCTACTTATTCGAAACGACGGAGGGCTACGACTGGTTTTTTAGCGAAAAACCTTTAACGTAATGAACTTGATATCGTTGAAGGAACCGAGTGGTTTTACAAATATATAGTGGCGCAAACTTTTGCTAAAGAGGTCACTCCCTGTGAATGGATCTCGGCTCTTTCCTCATCGAATGAGGTGCAGAATATTCCAAACTGAAAACCATGATGCAAAGCAAAAGAATCGAAAATAATAAAGTTATTACACCGACACAAACTTTTGCTCAAGTGGTCACTCCCGATGAAGAGATCTCGGCTCTTGCCTCGTCGAATGAGGTGCTGGATATTCATAACCGAATACCACTGTGCAAAGCAAAAGGAAACGTCTGTAATGTCAGTTTATAAAAAAAAAACGTGGTTCCAACAACATCATATAGGTTTGTTTTTCCTTGCATTAATCAGAATTAATGCAGTCCCATCAACTAAACAATATCACACCAGAAAAAAATGAAAATACAATGTACGTATATGCCATCCGCATTCGCCACGGGGTCCCGTAATGCACTGTTAGGTTACTTAACTAACGGTAGAGCGGGGGCTGGACTAGCGCGGATGCAAAACGTATACAACATCTACTAGTATATATATAAATACATATAATATTCATCCCAGGCATGATATAAGCAACATCACAGAATCTCAGCAAGCAACACAGAATGGTGGATAATCTTGGGGCCTCGGGTTTCATTTGAGCCGCAAATGAGACCCGACGTTCCCTATCGTGTGGATAGCCTGTGCAATGAAAACCTAGACCCTTACGAGCGTGGCAAGTTCGATCTCCAATCTCATAACCGAGGTAACTAGGGTATCTAGTTCGCTAAACTAGATAGCCTAGAGGATGTAAAGTCTAATGATGGATTAATTTGACTCCAAACACCCTAGATTTCTCAACACATGAGACTTTTAGGGTGGAGGTAGAAGAAGAAGCTTGAGAAGATGAAAGTGTTGTGAACATGAAGAAACCCAGAAAAAATGGCTAAGTGTTGTAAACTCAAGAAAATGAATCAATCCCACAAAATATCTCAGAACATAAATAAATATCAAGAATGCCACAATAGTGAACCATGAGTCACCAAAAAGCCATGCTTCATATAAAGCCAAAGAAGACCTCATCCCTCCACCTCATTAACCATTTATCTTTAATGGTTATAAACAAAATGAGGTGGTATTTTCTAGAAGCACCTTGTAATAAATGACAAGAATACCCCTCATCCGTATATAGATACCCGTATCCGTATTCCGAAAAATACGAATATGAAGAGACGAAAATAATCCAATAATATAATACTAGAATCCGGTAAAATACCATCAAGTTTACATACGACATTATTTTATCGTTTTGCTCATATTACCTTTAGAAAACTCACGAGGTAATGACCTACCTCATCACAACACTCATCTTGACATAGCACGATGGCTTTTGTAACAAAATTTGAGGGACAAAATACAATATTTTACATTAAAATATCCTAAACTAATAAAACCGTATTTCATTTAATTGTTTTAATCAAATTCCATACGATTATGTCCTTACAACACATTTTAGAGAATCGGATTTGGTTGGAGCAGGTTATCGTACGTCCATCGGACTAGTAGGGCAAGATGCAAACCTCCTCCGGAAGCATACGATCTTGATGGAACTTTATTACAATTTTTAAGAAAACGTGATTTCTATTAATAAAGAAATTCTATTTTTAATAAATATATATATATATATATATATATTATAAAAATATCTATTTTAAAAATATAATAAATTGCATGTTTTCTAAATCAAAAGAAAAGAATCTCAAAAGTTCATGAAAATACCATCAAGAATCAATACAAGACAATTTACATGAAAATACCATATACTATTCAATTTAGGTTTATATCCACTAGAATATCATATCTTATAAAATTACATCTATGAAACCCCTAAAGACAATAATTAAATACTTGAGATTTATTTTGAAAATATATCAAAACTATTTTTCATAAACCCCCCTCAAGTTATATCAATTTACAATAAGGACCCTAGTAAATATTGGTTTAAGCGGGACCAGTTCTCTTGAGCCTTAGGGAGCCGGAGAATTTGGGTGCTAGCCTATTTAAGGTAAACAACTAAAAACGGGGTTATCAATACAGTAATTGGCTTGGAAAAAGTCACAAATCCTGCCGTCCATATGCAGCAGTTAGCGATAACTCCAAAACTAATTCAAGATTTCAATTCTGTTTAAGTGACTGACTCAGACAGAGTCTCAGTCTATTCTGAAATCAATCCATCCTTGAATACAATTCAAGTACAACTCCAATTCAACATTAATCCATTTATACCAGATACAATCCATATCAACATGAATTGATTTGACCGAACTATGGATATACATTGTTACATGACTAGCCGTTTATATCCTTTCTGTTTACATGAACCACTGATATCATAGTTTTGGTAAGTCTTACATCTATTAAATAAAACAATACACATCAATACAATAAAACATTACGGGATTTTTAAAGGGGTAGACTGGTATGGAATGTGTTAGAAGTGGCACGAGACAGTCACTTTAATACACCTAATCTGAATATCCGTTGCTGTTGTTCCGTGGCTTAACGGTTTCTTGTGCTCCGTATACCTTAGTCCACGGAATAGTTGGACTTCTCTCGTATACACTGGCATATTTTGTGCCAAGTTACAAACAATTGCGTTAACATAACAATCAAACAATTTAACAGTTATATCCTTTTATCTGTTTATTCTACTTTGGGACATACCGAGCGATTGTTCGCTGACGACATTCATTTTCATTTCTTTCTTTGGAATGTTGTCAGGTGGATCCGACTCACCAGAAATAGAGCCCAGTGCTGACGACTTGGAGCAGTTCACAGAAGACCCCGAGCTTTAGACACTTGTATATATTTTTCTTTTCAGTTTATGCCATTGTTTAGGCATTGTTTTTCCGCATTGTATTTATATTTCCAGTTGTATTGTAAAGAAATGTTTAATATATAAAAGTTGCCCTTCAATTACATATCATATCATTTTCTTGTGTACTTTATCATATTGCTTATTTACGCTTAGCGTGTTTGCTTCTGAGCAAATACGTTGCGTGACCCGCCACGTCCCCTTATCCGTACACCGGGAAGCGGGACGTGACAAGCTTTGTTGGCAGCCCATGCAGGTCAGTGCTGCATGGAACCCTACCATGCAAGTCAGTTCTTCATGGAAACCTAAGAAATATAACACAATAATTACAAGACTCAGCAACTAAACATTCTTTATATTTCATAATCTTTGAATTTATCCTAACCCTATTTTCCTTTCAAGGTTATGGATACTCCCAACAACACGAGTACAAACGTCAACAACACACCACCACCACCTCTTCCACTTACGCCTAACGTTGTAGCTCCGATCAATGAGCAGACGGTACTGCTCAAGGCAATAAAGATCCTCTTGGAGGGAGCAACAGACTGCTATTCTAATGAACCATCCAGAAGCGGAAGCATCTGGAGTGAAGAAATTCTGGGCACTAAATCCGAAGCAATTTTCTGGAAAAGAGAGCCCCTTGGAAGCTGAATAATGGGCTCAGTCGATCGAAGACAATCTCGTAGCAGCACAAGTGCCAGACATTCTTGGGTAAGGGTTGCGAAGCTGCAACTCACGGATAATGCCCGAGTGTGTTGGAAGACGGAAGAAAGCCATCTTGCCCAGCCGATCGAATGGAAGACTTTTCGCGACATGTTCGATGCGAAGTATTTCTTAGAGACTGCCCGATTCGACATGGAGCAGCAATTCATTCACTTACAACAAGGCTCTATGTGGAGCAAATCAGTGGATGTGTATGTTGCCGAGTTCACCATGTTGAGCAAGTTCGTGGCACGCCTCATACCGACTGCTGAGATCAGGGCCAGATGATTTCCGCAAGGGTTGGACCCGGAAATCCAAGCTGCCTTAGCTACAGGGGATTTTCTGACCCACGACCTGGCTCTGAAAGCTACCCGCCGATATAAGACAGTAGTGAAGAAGAAGAGCAGACATCAATTTGCCGGTGTGAAGCGCCCTACCACCCAGATGGCAGGAAGAGCCTCTTCAATACCAACTTTTGAACCCAGAAGACCGGAAGTAACAAATAACCGGCCAAGTCCAGATTTTTTCTTCTACTGCAAGAGAGATGGACACCTATGGAAGGACTGTAGGCGCGCAAAATGCCTGTACTTAGTTTGTGGTGCATCCATTCATGGAATTGGAACATGTATTTATAGACGCAGCCCAGTTCCAACTCACATCACTTTTCCACAGCGGCCAGCTATCCAGGCTCCTGCACCTCGTCTTGCTCTCCCAGCTCCACCTCCACATGGACCTCCTGCACAGCCTCCTCGCCAATTCCATCAGGCTTTGAGAAAGAAGCCTCGAGGGCAGAGGAACATGACCCAAGGACATAGGAATGTGCCTCCAGCTAGGAGGAACGTACCCAGACGTCAGGCTTACACATTAGCGGCCATAGAAGCCGAGGCTATCGACCAAGGTAACATTGGTAATTCCCTTCAATCTTTTCAAACCCTTGCAGCATCCCGTTACTTTTCATGCACTACCAGTATTTCTTTCACCACCACTGTCACCAAACTTTTCTTGAATCTGTTACAACTACCTTCTATAAATTTCAAGGACAAATTTTTATAAGGAGGGTAGAATGTAAAAACCCTAAACTTCTGTACAATTTTTTTTTGTAAAGTACAGAAAGGAATATCTTAGCCTGAGCATAAGTTATAAATTTAAATTGCTTTTGAATAGCAAGAAAGCACTTGTAGCTCATTGGTAAAGCCTTGCACCGCTGTGACATAACCCCTGTGTTCGAATCCCCTCAGCCATATAATATTTTTGCTGATTTTTCTTTTAAACTTTTTGGAAGCCCAAAAGTTTACACGTGCAAACTATGTAAAAATGAAAAGTCTCAGAAATCAAACATGTGCACTGAGTTATATGAAGCGACTAGGATACATGGCAGCAATCCCACACCCCACCACACCAAGATGGCCGGCGAGATCCTACTTGGGGCCGGCGCCACCAGTCCCAACCGTAGAAAATGCTACAAAATTTTAACCCTAGCACCCTTTGGCCTCCCCCACTACAACTATTCTGTTTGATTTTTCTGCACATTAACAGAGATGTTAATTCATCTTTTTAATCCAAGTTTTAATACATTTTTAATTCTCTATTCATACGCTAAACCTAATTCTATCCCATAAATACCACACTACACTTTATCCATCTCTATTCTTAAATCTAGCATCAAAACTCTAAAAATTTCTGAGTCCAAAAGTTGCACAAGTGGAGTTAGCCAAGATCAAAGTTCCGGCGACACTTCGGGACAGTTCCGGCGACGACGCGACTCCACGACGCCTTCAAAATCTTCCTCTACCTCTCCCCTCTATTCTCAAACTGTACGTCCCCTCTCCCCTCCTACATTTCTAATCTAAAACACTCTCTTCTCAAAACTCGTCGGAAGCGGAGTTATTCCGTCTTTTAATTCTTATTTCTTTGAAAACTCAATTTTTCATAAACAAAAAATTAACCATCTCTTCTTATATTGTTTAACAAATATAAAACAACATTTACAATAAGTTTCAATTCAAAATAATATGTATTGCAACTTTTATTTCATTTTTACGGTAAAATACCATCAAGTTTACATACGACATTAGTTTATCATTTTGCTCATATTACCTTTAGAAAACTCATGAGATAATGACCTACCTCATCAAAACACTCATCTTGACATAGCACGATGGCTTTTGTAACAATTTTTGTGAGACAAAATACAATATTTTACATTAAAATACCTTAAACTAATAAAACCGTATTTCTTTTAATTGTTTTAATCAAATTACATATGATTAAGTCCTTACAACACATTTTGGGGAATCCAATTTGGTTAGAGCAGGTTATCGCATATCCATCGGACTAGTTTGGCGAGATGCAGACCTCTTCAGGAAGCATACGATCTCGATAGAATTTTATTACAATTTTTAAGAAAACGTGATTTCTATTAATAAAGAAATTCTATTTTTAATAAATATATATATATATTTATATATATTATCAAAATATCTATTTTAAAATATAATAAATTCCATGTTTTCTAAATCAAAAGAAACGAATCACAAAAGTTCATGAAAATACCATCAAGAATCAATACAAGACAATTTACATGAAAATACCATATACTATTCAATTTAGGTTTATATCCACTAGAATATCATATCTTATAAAATTACATCTATGAAAACCCTAAAGACGATAATTAAATACTTGAGATTTATTTTGAAAATATATCAAAACTACTTTTCATAACCCCCCTCAAGTTATATCAATTTACAATAAGGACCCTAGTAAATATATGTTTAAGCGGGACCAGTTCTCTTGATTCTCAGGGAGCCGGAGAATTTGGGTGCTTGCCTATTTAAGGTACACAACTAAAAACGAGGTTATCAATACGGTAATTGGCTTGGAAAAAGTCATAAATCCTGCCGTCCATGTGCAGCAGTTACCGATAACTCCAAAACTAATTCAGGACTTCAATTCTGTTTAAGTGTCTGACTCAGACAGAGTCTCAGTCTAATCTAAAATCAATCCATCCTTGAATACAATTCAAGTACAACTCCAATTCAACATGAATCCATTTATATCATATACAATCCATATCAACATGAATTGATTTGACCGAACCATGGATATACATTGTTACATGACTAGCCGTTTATATCCTTTCCGTTTACATGAACCACTGATATCATAGTTTCGGTAAGTCTTACATCTATTAAACAAAACAATGCACATCAATACAATAAAACATTACGGAGTTTTTAAAGGGGTAGACTGGTATGGAATGTGTTAGAAGTGGCACGAGACGGTCACTTTAATACACCTAATCTGAATATCCGTTGCATTTGTTCCGTGACTTAATAGTTCCTTGTGCTCCGTATACCTTAGTCCACGGAATAGTTGGACTCCTCTCATATACACTGGCATATTCAGTGCCAAGCTACAAACAAGTGCGTTAACATAACAATCAAACAATTTACCAGTTATATTCCCTTATCTGTCTATTCTACTTTGGGACTTACCGAGCGATTGTTCGCTGACGACATTCCTTATCTCTTTTTTCTTTGGAATGTTGTCAGGTGGATCCGACTCACTAGAGATAGAGCCCAGTGCTGACGACTTGGAGGAGTTCACAGAAGACCCCGAGCTTTAGACACTTGTATATATTTTTCTTTTCAGTTTATGCCATTGTTTAGGCATTGTTTTTCCGCATTGTATTTTTATTTCCAGTTATATTATAAAGAAATGTTTAATAAATAAAAGTTGCCGTTCAATTACATCTCTTATCATTTTCTTGTGTACTTTATTATATTTCTTATTTACGCTTAGCGTGTTTGCTTCTGAGTAAATATGTTGCGTGACCCGCCATGTCCCCTTATCCGTACACCGGGAAGCGGGGCGTGACAGGTTTTGTAGGTAGCCCATGCAGGTCAGTGCTGCATAGAGCCCTACCATGCAAGTCAGTTCTTCATGGAAACCTAAGAAATATAACACAATAATTACAAGACTCATCAACTAAACATTCTTTATATTTCATAATCTTTAAATCTATCCTAACCCTATTTTCTTTCAAGGTTATGGATTCTCCCAACAACACGAGTACAAACATCAACAACACACCACCACCACCTCTTCCACCTACGCCTACCGTTGTAGCTCTGATCAACGAGCAGACGGTACTACTCAAGGTAATAAAGAGCCTCTTGGAGGGACAGCAGCAACAGACTGCTATTCTAATGAACCATCCAGAAGCGGAAGCACCTGGAGTGAAGCAATTCTGGACACTAAATTCGAAGCAATTTTCTGGAAAAGAGAGCCCCTTGGAAGCTGAAGAATGGGCTCAGTCGATCGAAGACGATCTGGCAGTAGCACAAGTGCCAGACATTTCTTGGGTAAGGGTTGCGAAGCTGCAACTCATAGATAACGCCCGAGTGTGGTGGAAGGCGGAAGAAAACCATCTTGCCCAGCCGATCGAATGGAAGACTTTTCGCGACATGTTCGACGCGAAGTATTTCATAGAGACTGCCCGATTCAACATGGAGCAGCAATTCTTTCACTTACAGTAAGGCTCTATGTGGAGCAAATCAGTGGATGAGTATGATGCCGAGTTCACCATGTTGAGCAAGTTCGTGGCACACCTCATACCGACTGCTGAGATCAGGGCCAGACGATTTCAGCAAGGGTTCGACTCGGAAATCAAAGCAGCCTTAGCTACAGGGGATTTTCCAACCCACAACCTGGCTCTGAAAGCTACCCTCTGATATAAGGCGGTAGTGAAGAAAAAGGGCAGACCTCAATCTACCAGTGTGAAGCGCCCTGCTACACAGATGGCAGGAAGAGCCTCTTCAATACCTACTTTTGAACCTAGAAAAACGGATGTAACAAATAACCGGCCAAGTCCAGATTTTAGCTTCTACTGCAAGAGGGATAGACACCCATGGAAGGACTAAAGGCGCGCAAAAGGCCTATGCTTAGTTTGTGGCTCATCCACTCATAGAATTGGAACATGTCTTTATAGACGCGGCCTAGTTCCAACTCACATCACTTATCCGCAGGCAATGAGGAACAAGCCTCGAGGGCAGAGGAACATGACCCAAGGACAGAGGAATGTGCCTCCAGCTAGGAGGAACGTACACAGACGCCAGGCTTACACATTGGCAGCTGTAGAAGCCGAGGCTATCGACCAAGGTAACATTGGTAATTCCCTTCAATCTTTTCAAACCCTTGCATCATCCCGTTACTTTTCATGCACTACCATTATTTTTTTCACCTCCACTGTCATCAAACTTTTCTTGAATCTGTTATAACTTCCTTCTATAAATTTCTAGGAAGAAATTTTTATAAGGAGGGTAGAATGTAACAACCCTAAACTTCTGTATAATTTTTTTTTATAAAGTACAGAAAGGAATACCTTAGCCTGAGCACAAGTTATAAATTTAAATTGCTTTTGAACAGTAAGAAAGCACTTGTAGCTCATTGGTAAAGCCTTGCACTGCTGTGACATAGCCCCTGTGATCGAATCCCCTTAGCCACATAAAATTTTTGCTGATTTTTCTTTTAAACTATTTGGAAGCCCAAAAGTTTACACGTGCAAAACATGTAAAAATGAAAAGTCTCAGAAATCAAACATGTGCACTGAGCTATATGAAGCGACTAGGACACATGGCAGCAATCCCACACCCCACCACACCAAGATGACTGGCGAGATCCTACTTGGGGCCGGCGCCACCGGTCCCAACAGTAGAAGATGTTACAAAATTTTAACCCTAGCACCCTTTGGCCTGCTCCACTACTACTATTCTGTTTGATTTTTCTGCATATTAACAAAGAGTGTTAATTCACCTCTTTAATCCAAGTTTTAATAAATTTTTAATTCTCTATTCATACCCTAAACCCTATTTCTATCCCATAAATACCACACTACCCTTTATCCATCTCTATTTTTAAATCTAGTATCAAAACTCTCAAAATTTCTAAGTACAAAAGTTGCACAAGTGGAGTTAGCCAAGGTAAAAGTTTCAGCGACATTTCGGGACAAATCCGGCGACGACGCGACTCCACGACGCCTTCGAAATCTTCCTCTACCTCTCCCCTATATTCTCAAACTGTAAGTCCCCTCTCCCCTCCTACATTTCTAATCTAAAACACTCTCTTCTCAAAACTCGTCGGAAGCGGAGTTATTCCGACTTCTGATTCTTATTTCTTTGAAAACACAACTTTTCTTAAACAAAAAATTAACCATATCTTCTTATATTGTTTAACAAATATAAAACAACATTTACAACAAGTTTCAATTCAAAATAATATGTATTGCAACTTTTATTTCATTTTTACGGTAAAATACCTTCAAGTTTACATACTACATTACTTTATTGTTTTGCTCATATTACCTTTATTAAACTCACGGGGTAATGACCTACCTCATCAAAACACTCATCTTGACATAGCACGATGGCTTTTGTAACAATTTTTGTGAGACAAAATACAATATTTTACATTAAAATACCTTAAACTAATAAAACCGTATTTCTTTTAATTGTTTTAATCAAATTCCATACGATTAAGTCCTTACAACACATTTTGGGGAATCCAATTTGGTTGTGTTGGTTATCGCACATCTATAAGACTAGTAGGGCGAGATGCAGACCTCCTCAGGAAGCATACGATCTCGATGGAATTTTATTATAATTTTTAAGAAAACGTGATTTCTATTAATAATGAAATTCTATTTTTATTATATATATATATATATTATCAAAATATCTATTTTAAAAATATAATAAATTCCATGTTTTCTAAATTAAAAGAAAAGAATCACAAAAGTTCATGAAAATACCATCAAGAATCAATACAAGAAAATTTATATGAAAATACCATATACTATTCAATTTAGGTTTATATCCACTAGAATATCATATCTTATAAAATTACATCTATGAAAACCCTAAAGACGGTAATTAAATACTTGAGTTTTATTTTGAAAATATATCAAAACTATTTTTCATAAACCCCCCTCAAATTATATCAATTTACAATAAGGACCCTAGTAAATATAGGTTTAAACGGGACCTGTTCTCTTGAGCCTCAGGGAGCCGGAAAATTTGGGTGCTTTCCTATTTAAGGTAAACAAGTAAAAATGGCGTTATCAATACGGTAATTGGCTTGGAAAAAGTCACAAATCCTACCGTCCATGTGCAGCAGTTACCGATAACTCCAAAACTAATTCAGGACTACAATTCTGTTTAAGTGTCTGACTCAGACAGAGTCTCAGTCTAATCTGAAATCAATCCATCCTTGAATACATTTCAAGTACAACTCCAATTCAACATGAATCCATTTATACCAGATACAATCTATATCAACATGAATTGATTTGACCGAACCATGGATATACATTGTTACATGACTAGCCGTTTATATCCTTTCCGATTACATGAACCACTGATATCATATTTTCGGTAAGTCTTACATCTATTAAACAAAACAATACACATCAATACAATAAAACATTACGGGGTTTTTAAAGGGGTAGACTGGTATGGAATGTGTTAGAAGTGGCACAAGATGGTCACTTTAATACACCTAATCTGAATATCCGTTGATGTTGTTATGTGGCTTAACGGTTCCTTATGCTCCGTATACCTTAGTACATTGAATAGTTGGACTCCTCTCGTATACACTGGCATATTCTGTGCCAAGCTACAAACAATTGCGTTAACATAACAATCAAACAATTTACCAGTTATATCCTCTTATCTGTCTATTCTACTTTGGGACTTACCGAGCGATTGTTCGCTGACGACATTCCTTTTCTCTTCTTTCTTTGGAATGTTTTCAGGTGGATCCAACTCACTAGAGATAGAGCCAGTGCTGACGACTTGGAGCAGTTCACAGAAGACCCCAAGGTTTAGACACTTGTATATATTTTTCTTTTCAGTTTATGCCATTTTTACGCATTGTTTTTCCGCATTGTATTTATATTTCCAATTGTATTGTAAAGAAATGTTTAATAAATAAATGTTAACGTTCAATTACATCTCTTATCATTTTCTTGTGTACTTTATCATATTGCTTATTTACGCTTAGCGTGTTTACTTCTGAGTAAATACGTTGCGTGACCCGCCACGTCCCCTTATCTGTACATCGGGAAGCGGGACGTGACAGGCTTTGTTGGCAGCCTATGCAGGTCAGTGCTGCATGGAACCCTACCATGCAAGTCTGTTCTGCATGGAAACCTAAGCATTATAGCACAAGAATTACAAGACTCAGCAACTAAACATTCTTTATATTTCATAATCTTTGAATCTATCCAAACATTATTTTCCTTTCAAAGGTATGGATTCTCCCAACGACACGAGTATAAACGTCAACAACACACAACCATCTCTTCTACTTACGCCTACCGTTGTAGCTCCGATCAAAGAGCAGACGGTACTGCTCAAGGCAATAAAGAGCCTCTTGGAGGGACAGCAACAACAGACTGGTATTTTAATGAACCATCCAGAAGCGGAAGCACCTGGAGTGAAGCAATTCTGGGCACTAAATCCGAAACAATTTTCTGGAAAAGAGAGTCCCTTGGAAGCTGAAGAATGGGCTCAGTCGATCGTCGACAATCTGGCAGCAGCACAAGTGCCAGACATTTCTTAGGTAAGGGTTGTGAAGCTGCAACTCACGGATAACGTCCGAGTGCGGTGGAAGGCGGAAGAAAGCTATCTTGCCCAGCCGATCGAATGGAAGACTTTTCGCGACATGTTCGATGCGAAGTATTTCCTAGAGAGTGCCCGATTCGACATGGAGCAGCAAATTATTCACTTACAGTAAGGCTCTATGTGGAGCAAATCAGTGGATGAGTATGATGCCGAGTTCACCATGTTGAGCAAGTTTGTGGCACACCTCATACCGACTGCTGAGATCAGGGCCAGACGATTTCAACAAGGGTTGGACCCGAAAATCCAAGCTGCCTTTGATACAGGGGATTTCCCGACCCACGACCTGGCTCTGAAAGCTCCCCGCCGATATAAGGCAGTAGTGAAGAAGAAGGGCAGACCTTAATTTGCCGGTGTAAAGCGCCCTGCCACCCAGATGGCTGGAAGAGCCTCTTCAATACCAACTTTCGAACCCAGAAGACCGGAAGTAACAAATAACCGGCCAAGTCCAGATTTTTGGTTCTACTGAAAGAGTGATGGACACCTATGGAAGGACTGTAGGTGCGCAAAAGGCCTGTGCTTAGTTTGTGGCGCATCGACTCATAGAATTGGAACATGTCTTTATAGACGCAGCCCAGTTCCAAGTAACATCACTTATCCGCGGCGGCCAGCTATCCAGGCTCTTGCACCTCGTCTTGCTCTCCAAGCTCCACCTCCACATGGACCTCCTGCACAGCCTCCTCGCCAATTCCATCAGGCTTTTAGGAACAAGCCTCGAGGGCAGAGGAACATGACCCAAGGACAGAGGAATGTGCCTCCAGCTAGGAGGAACGTACCCAGGCGTCAGGCTTACACATTAGCGGCCGTAGAAGCCGAGGCTATCGACCAAGGTAACACTGGTAATTCCCTTCAATCATTTCAAACCCTTGCATCATCCCGTTACTTTTCATGCACTACCAGTATTTCTTTCACCACCACTGTCATCAAACTTTTCATGAATCTGTTACAACTTCCTTCTATAAATTTCAAGGACGAAATTTTTATAAGGAAGGTAGAATGTAACAACCCTAAACTTCTGTACAAATTTTTTTTAAAGTACAGAAAGGAATACCTTAGCCTGAGCATAAGTTATAAATTTAAATTGCTTTTGAACAGCAAGAAAGCACTTGTAGCTCATTGGTGAAGCCTTGCACCACTGTGACATAGCCCCTGTGTTCGAATCCCTTCAACCACAAAATATTTTTGCTGATTTTTCTTTTAAAATTTTTGGAAGCCCAAAAGTTTACTTGTGCAAAACATGTAAAAATGAAAAGTCTCAGAAATCAAACATGTGCACTGAGCTATATGAAGCGATTAGGACACATGGCAGCAATCCCATACCCCACCCCACCAAGATGGCCGGCGAGATTCTACTTGGGGCCGGCGCCACCGGACCCAACCGTATAAAATGCTACAAAATTTTAACCCTGGCGCCCTTTGGCTTCCCCCACTACTACTATTCTGTTTGATTTTTCTGCACATTAACAGAGAGTGTTAATTCACCTCTTTAATCCAAGTTTTAATACATTTTTAATTCTCTATTCATACCCTTAACCCTAATTCTATCCCATAAATACCACACTACACATTATCCATCTTTATTCTTAAATCTAGCATCAAAACTCTCAAAATTTCTAAGTCCAAAAGTTGTATAAGTGGAGTTAGCCAAGGTCAAAGTTTCGGCGACATTTCGCGACAAATCCGGCGACGACGCGACTCGACGACGCCTTTGAAATCTTCCTCTACCTCCCCTCTCTATTCTCAAACTGTAAGTCCCCTCTCCCGTTGTTCATATCATAATTTTTCATTATTATATTCCCCATTCTTATTCATTTTTGCAAATAAAATGGTGCGTTTGATCCATGTCTGCTACATAGTTGCAGGTTACAGGTTTTCGGAATAAAAACAGTGAAATTGATGAAAAGACGGTACAAAGGTGAGACTACGACCAACAAATGGAAGAATCTTGATCATGCCTACAGTTTGAAGAACAAATGAAAACCAATGGACAAGTTCACAAAGCACAAAGGCAGCACAAGGTTCAAGACTTCGACACGAAGCAAAGGGTAAAAGTCCATGACAATATGCACTATAGAAATCTGGAAGAGAACTAGAAGACATTCTGAGAAACCAAGTGAAGAAACAAGAAGACAAATGTAACCAGAAGCAGCCCAGAGAAACTCAGCCAACAAGACCACTATATGTCCATGGATCCGCGGCCAAACAGGGCATTTGGCCGCGGTACCGCGGCCATGGGAAGCGCGTGTCGGTGAAAATTCAGATGTTGGTAGCGGTGCGTTGACTAGTCTTCTGAAGGTAAAATTGTAAATGCAGATGTGTATCGAATGTAACCCTAGGGTTTCTATGATCTATAAATAGAAACCCTAAACCTCTTTTTGAGGTATGCCTCTTTTTATTTTATCTATTAAGAATTTTAATTCGGTGTAAATGTTTGAAGAGAGCCATCAAATAAAGTAAGATTTTTATTTCTGCCCTAGTATATATTTTATAATCTGCCATAGTTTAGATAGTTAGTCTTTTTAAATTGAAAACTCATAAAAAAAATGTCTTTTATCAATCCCCTAATGAGTGAGTAGTTCATCACTTGTTAGGGTTAGGAATAGGAAAGGTTTGGGAGATAAAAATCTCTCACCCCTTTCTTGCCCATCACATATTTTTATAGGACTCCATGCATACATACACAAACCGCTCACCACGGCACCCTATCCCAAGAGGTAGCGGTGATACCGTAGTTTAAAAGACCGGTTGTGTATGTTTTCCATGGAGGTTAGGATAAGAATTAAGAAAGGAAGGACAAGAACCTAGAGGAAGAAACATCGTTTCTCCCTGATGGTACTAATCCACTTTATTAATTATTACCATAACACCTCATAGATCTAAATTAGGGCATTGAAAGCGGTGGGAAATCTTAAATTTCCAAACTTAACCTAAACCTAACCCTAGCAAGATTCTAATCCTAGTTTAAATCAACTTTAGTTTTTAGTGATAATCAACCCAACACCGTTTGGAATTAATTCGTTAGAACAAATTGAGAATACACAAAATCCCTTTGGACCGACCCATACTCACCGGCTAGCTACCAAGCGACGCCATTCTTGATTGCGGTAATTAATTCTTTGATCACAAAACATCGAACAAATCACCCGTCCTACATTTCTAATCTAAAACAATCTTTTCTCAAAACTCGTCGGAAGCGGAGTTATTCCGACTTCTGATTCTTATTTCTTTGAAAACTCAACTTTTCTTAAACAACAAATTAACCATCTCTTCTTATATTGTTTAACAAATATAAAACAACATTTACAACAAGTTTCAATTCAAAATAATATGTATTGCAACTTTTATTTCATTTTTACGGTAAAATACCATCAAGTTTACATACGACATTACTTTATCGTTTTGCTCATATTACCTTTAGAAAACTCACGAGGTAATGACCTACCTCATCAAAACACTCATCTTGACATAGCACGATGGCTTTTGTAACAATTTTTATGGGACAAAATACAATATTTTACATTAAAATACCTTAAACTAATAAAACCGTATTTCTTTTAATTGTTTTAATCAAATTCTATACGATTAAGTCCTTACAACACATTTTGGGGAATCCAATTTGGTTGGTGCGAGTTATCGCACATCCATCGGACTAGTATTGCGAGATGCAGACCTCCTCAGGAAGTATACAATCTCGATGGAATTTTATTACAATTTTTAAGAAAACGTGATTTCTATTAATAAAGAAATTCTATTTTTAATAAATATATATATATATATATTATCAAAATATCTATTTTAAAATATAATAAATTCCATGTTTTTTAAATCAAAAGAAAAGAATCACAAAAGTTCATGAAAATACCATCAAGAATCAATACAAGACAATTTACATGAAAATACCATATACTATTCAATTTAGGTTTATATCCACTAGAATATCATATCTTATAAAATTACATCTATGAAAACCCTAAAGACGATAATTAAATACTTGAGCTTTATTTTGAAAATATATCAAAACTGTTTTTCATAACCCCCCTCAAGTTATATCAATTTACAATAAGGACCCTAGTAAATATAGGTTTAAGCGGGACCAGTTCTCTTGAGTCTCAGGGAGCCGGAGAATTTGGGTGCTTGCCTATTTAAGGTAAACAACTAAAAACGGGGTTATCAATACGGTAATTGGCTTGGAAAAAGTCACAAATCCTGCCGTTTATGTGCAGCAGTTACCAATAACTCCAAAACTAATTCAGGAGTTCAATTCTGTTTAAGTGTCTGACTCAGACAGAGTCTTAGTCTAATCTGAAAACAATCCATCCTTGAATACAATTCAAGTACAACTCCAATTCAACATGAATCCATTTATACCAAATACAATCTATATCAGCATGAATTGATTTGACTGAATCAAGGATATACATTGTTACATGACTAGCCGTTTATATCCTTTCTGTTTACATAAACTACTGATATCATGGTTTCGGCAAGTCTTACATCTATTAAACGAAACAATACACATCAATACAGTTAAACATTATAGGGGTTTTAAAGGGGTAGACTGGTACGGAATGTGTTAGAAGTGGCACGAGACGGTCACTTTAATACACCTAACGGAATCCGTTGCTGTTGTTTCGTGGCTTAACAGTTCCTTATGCTCCGTATACCTTATTCCACGGAATAGTTGGACTCCTCCTGTATACACTGGCATATTCTGTACCAACCTACAAACAATTGCGTTAACATAACAATCAATCAATTTACCAATTATATCGTCTTATCCGTCTGTTCTACTTTGGGACTTACCGAGCGATTGTTCGCTGACGACAATCATTTTCTCTTCTTTCTTTAAAATGTTGTCAGGTGGATCCGACTCACTAGAGATTGAGCCCAGTGCTGACGACTTGGAGCAGTTCACAGAAGTCCCCGAGCTTTAGACGCTTGTATATATTTTTCTTTTCAGTTTTTTCCATTGTTTAGGCATTGTTTTTCTGCGTTGTATTTATATTTCCAGTTGTTTGCAAAGAAATGTTTAACAAATAAAAGTTGATGTTCAATTACATCTCTTATCATTTTCTTGTGTAATTTATTATATTTCTTATTTACATTTAGCGTGTTTGCATCTGAGTAAATACGTCGTGTGACCCGCCACGTCCCCTTGTCCATACACCGGGAAGCGGGGCGTGACACCATTAATATTATTCATCCGAATAATGATACGTGCATAAGTGCACGTATATGATTGAACCCTGCCGTAAAACCATATGGCCTCGACATCGTTTCTCCCGAAGAAGGGAAATCCTCTGTATGAGACTCTAAAGACTCGTCAATACGCTGGCAGTGGGTTTAACCACAGGCACGTTAGCGGTACTAGCTGTATGTAACGGCTATCCAGGTATTGAGCGAAAGGAAGGACGACGAGCAAACTCATCCGAACCTCTACTGAGCCTGTACGTGACAATCTCCGTACAGTCCGGTCTATTCGTCTAAGAGTCGCATATCGAGTCTAGGGGGTGGATAAAGTCAGACCCCTAATAATGCGATATTTCATGACGGTATGAAGCCCATCACCAACTGAGAAACTACCGATCCAAATCAGTAAATCTCATCTACCTTGGCCAAGAATTTCTGGTGATGCCACCCGTGCACCTCGCGATATCAACCCCCAATACCGGGAGAGACGAATCCCCGACGATCCGCTCACCGCCTCCATGTAGCTCGGGACTGTACCCAACTAAAACCTGTTTGCACGTCTCCTTTGAGCCGTGGTAGGGTAGTGATCAAAGCATAGTGGGAACTCATCGAGACAAATGACGATCTTAGTTCGACAGACTAACTTATACACATGTCACCTGGGAACTACTATCTGACAATAGGTATAATACAAACTAGCATGTTCCCGACGAGTCTGTCCAGTGTACTCATAATCCAATAAGCACCTGTATACTATCTTAGGTGACTAACTGACACCAATGGCTTGTGAGACCGGCCACCGCCCCTCGTCAGGGTCTCGATAAGTACACACTAGTCTACTATAGAGTATCAATTCCCGGTCTCGATACTCCCGCGACTAGGGATATTTAAGGATGTGCTTATATACCATCCGGCTCTCACGTATATGATCGCCATCATAATGTTGGTATTCAAGCAAGAATCCTATTGGCTCTATCAACATTTAATAGTGATCTGTAATACCACATAATGCATGTACATGGTGATAAAGAAAAACCAGATAGTATACTATCATTTTGAGTAAGATTGTTCTATCCGTATAGGTCCTCCCTCAATCATCATAATCACCTGCATGTGATTACAATAATTGCCTTGAGAAACTATAGCCAACATATTCTTCTTTTTAAAGAAGCTCTCAAACTTGAGACAAGGAAGAGGGCAAAGACAAATGAACAATTCACTTTCTCCAGAACCAGTGGTCATTTTCGGACTGAAACAATTTCTTCAAGTTCGTATCTATTACCGTCCAAATCGTGGTGCTCTGAGCTTAAGCTCAATACCCCAGCTCCAATGTCATTTTGGCGCAACCCAAACCATAGCTAACCTTGGTACAAGCGTCACACGTGCAATGCATGTAGCGCTGATGCCAGCTCCTTAGGTTGCGCCTCACGTGCAATACACGTGGCGCTGATGCCAGCACCTTGGGCTGCGCCTCACGTGCAAGGCATGTGGTGCTAGCACCAAGTGTTTGAAGTGCTTGCTTCAGATAGAAAATAATTTCTATCTTTGGGAAATATTTCCCTGATCTTTCTAAAAAAATGAGAAAGATTTTCTATGTTAAATAGAGAACTCTTGGATCAAGATCCAATGGTGTCAAAACATCACCGCTTGATCATGTGATCAATTGAGATCTCTCAAAGAGAGATTTTCTCAAACTAATTGTTCATTCTCCTATCCTATAAATAGGAGCATATGAGATTGATCTCGGGAGAAAGAATCTCCCCAAAACATTGAAAAAGAGACCTAGTTCTCAGCGAAAAAGAGATCTAGTTCTCAGCGAAAAAGATCATCCCCTTCCTTTTCACTAGGTAAAGTATGGAGAAAAATTCTCTCCTTTTACCCATTTTCTTCAATAAAAGAGAGATAGTCCTCATAAGATCTTTCTGTTCTTCCTCTAGATCAAAGATCTATGAGACAAATCGCTCCTCAAATGAGAAATTATATTCTCATGGAGGGATTTTGATCTCAGAATGTAAGATCTAGGGAAAACTTAAGTTTTCTTATCATAAATAAGACTAAGAGTACAAATTTGAAGTTTTGCTGCATGGGACATAGTTCCCTATGAAATCATGGGACAGATTTCCCCATAGAATATATCTGCCCGAGAACTTATGTTTCATAGATCTAAAATTATAACAAGATCTTAAGAATGGTCAAAAAGACTTAAGTCTTACAGAAGTCCAAGCTTCAAAAACATAAGTTCGATGATTAAATGAATCATATCCTGAAAGTTGAAGTCTTTTAAAATAGAGCTTAGACTCACTAAAAACCCTAGCTTGGCTTGCGCCACGTGCCAGGCACGAGCACCGAGCGACAAGCTCCATATGGCTGCGCCACATGAAAAGCACGTGGGAAAGCGCGAAAGTTTCACTGAGCGACAAGCTCCATATGGTTGCGCCACATGAAAAGCACATAGGCAAGTTCCAAAGCCACGTCGAGCGCCAAATTCTATTCGGCTGCATCACGTGAAAAGCACGTGGGCAAGTGCTAAAGCCACATCGAGTGCCAAATTCTATTCTGCCGCACCATGTGAAAAACACGTGATCATGTGCCAAAGGCCTTAACCGACTCGAGCCGAGCTATGCGTCATGTGCCAGGGTGCCATACAGACTCATATGTGGCCTAAATTAGCTAAGTCCGAAGCTTAAGCATCTGATGTGATCATATGATCAATCTGAGAATAATTTCTCAAGCCACCTAGGTTGAAATAGTTCTTAAAGGAGACTATGTGTCCCTAAGCAGTGCCTATACCCTAAAACATGCTATGTTGAACTTAGTCTCAAATATGACTAACGATCCTTAGATAAAGCCTAAGTATCCCGTGAACTGACGGACCTCATAAGTGTGAGAAATGAGTCATAAGTTCAAACCCGTTGGCAAATCAAAACACCAACGTGGACCCCGTAAAGTAAATGCTTGACCCAAAAATCATCTAAGTTGATCTTAGTTCTCAAATAAGACTAACAATCCTTAGAGAAGATTTATGCAAGTATGTAAACGCATGGACCTCACAAATGTGAGAAATGCGTCCTAATTTCATCCATGTAAGTAAATCAAGACACCAACGTGGACCCAGTCAAGCAAATGCTTGACCTAAATCTAAAGTATTTATGGATTTAGACTATACCGCGCGCTACGGACGACGATATAAATTAGTCTCCGTATACATTCCAAGAAAAACCCAAAATAGACAAAACCTAAAGCGCACACACGAAACAAAGCTTAGAAAAGAAGAAAGTTGTTATCTCTTTGTGATAACGTAATTAACTGCAGGGGCTTGTGGCTGCAAGAAAGATTTGTACCCACAATCAATAAATCTCTCATCCATGAGAGAGAATCTGAAAGTCAGCTACATCAGTCACATTCATCCAAACCTCTGATATATGGTGCTATAAATCAACTTAGTATCATCGGAGAGGAGGATGGATCAAACATATGCATCTGCCCCCAAATTCAGGCAAGACGTTCGACACCAGTCCGTCTGATCGGTTTTTGGCGGTAAACAGATTCTGTCATGCACGGTGTGACCTTTCTCTCTCTTTCCACTCCAAACTTCGTGTGTCGTGTTTCACAAACAAAATCGCAGTACATGATATTTATAGTTGCTCTTGGATTCCGAGGAAGACTGAAGCTGGTGCTTTCTTCCCATGTAGACATCAATGACATTCTGCAACAACTCCAAGACCACTATGTCTCAGCTGATCTTCTCTAGGCAGATTATGGCCCCATTGATCAGCATCCCAACAGCCAACTCATGCAAGAATGGAACGAGCTCTAATTCGGGAAAGTGCCTCCACTCCTCCTTACTATTGGCGCAACAACGCCAAAGGAAGAGTCCTCAAAGAAGTTAGTCTTTGATAGGCCGGCAACAAGCTCCGCAGGCCAAGCCAAGAAGTCTGTGAAACATCAAGGCTCAGTCTTTAACAGGCTGAATTCGAGCTGCACAGGACCTTCTGAGAAGCCTGCAAAACCTGAAGGCTCAGTATTTAAGAGGCTGGCATCAAGCTCTATAGGCCCTGTAAAGAAGCCTGTGAACTCCAAAAGCTCAGTCTTTAAATGGATGATTCGCCTCCAAGTGATTCTGTCTTCCACAGACTGGCGCTAAAGACTCCTGCTCTGCCAAAAATGCCAGTTTTTAAGCGACTGACACTTGTGGAAGCTCCAAAGATACACATGGGGCATGTCTATGAAGCTTCCAAAACTGAGGAAGCTATTGTTTTAAAACGCACTCAACGACGTTACTGCCATCGGCAAAGACAAGCTGGGGTCATCTCCCTATCAGGGCTAACTCCACTGATGCCCACTGTCGATTTAGCTGTCTTGACCAAAAACAGTTTTGAGCCGCTCAGATGGGTTACGCGGAATTTGCCTACCGCCGTTTTGAAGAAGTCTTCACCACTCGTGGGGGCATAAAATGAGCAAAAGCCAATACTCAAGCTAAAACTTTCCTTGACAATCTAAAAAGTCCGGAAAGAAGTTCGTGGCTCTGTTATCAACATCATCCCACCTTCAAAATCTGAGAAGCTCTGGAATCTGCCAAAAGGCGAAGACTCAGCTTCCAAGTCCAAAGTGGTCCTTCCTAAAAAGAAAATTCCATAAAGATCTCTGTCGTCCAGGGTAAATCCCAAAAGGTGAAATGTCAAAAGCTCTACGCAGAAGGCCGAAGCTGTCCATATTGTGCGTATGATACACCTCAACGGAAGTGAAAATAACGCTTCCACTATTCATCAACCCCAAACTCGGTTCTTGACTCAAGCTCAAAGACAGCAACAGCTACAAGAAATGGCAGCTCAAGTAGCAACGCTCATCAGCCCACCATCCAAAACGCATCTGGAAGATGAACATTAAGATCTTGAGAGACAAGGATCTGAAGTTGACTGTTTAAAACATGCTCTCGATATGAAAAGCAAAGAAGCGACGTATACGGTCGCCAATATGAAGAAAACGACCCTTCTCATGTAGAAAATGTGTGGGATGATGGCCTAGTCGTCAGAACCGTCGGTTGAAGAACCGCTAGTGGTCCCTGATAATGAGAAGGGGGTGCCACAAGCTCTCTGCCGGCCCCTTCAATCTCAAAATATGAAACGATATCTGTAGGGTTCCTAGGCACTCCAAGGAGGTCTCACAAGGCATCAACCATGCCAATTTCAAAAAATCTAGGTGCCGAGAAACCCTAGAACGGATCGTTGGCTAGAAATCTAGGCGAAAATGAAACTAGTTAACAACTTAACTAAAGTTTAAACGGAAATACAACCTTTGTAGATCCGGTGCTCCACCTCCATAGCTCCGCAACGAAGTCCCCTCGCTGTCCAAATGAATTCCCGGGCTCTAGCGTCGGCTTCGTCGGAGAAATGGCGAGCTAGGTCGTCGATGTCCATGCCGAAGATGATCTACGTCGAGGCATCGCTAGATCAAGCTCCACCTTCACCAAGCCATGAAAACTTGTGAAGGAAACACCCTATACTACTTGGCAAGAGGTAGAGGATGAAGAAATAGGAAGTGGGTAGACTTTAGAATTGGATTTCTCACTCATTTTCATCAATCACCATTGATGAAGTAAGCTTCTTCATGGAAGAAGAAGATGAATATTGTTATGATAAGTTATTTTCAAAATAGAAAATAAAAGGAATGCTTATCATAATCTAACCATGGTGCAGTGTAGAGAATCAACTAGGGTTGAGTGGAGTGGTTAGGGTTAAGCATGAGACAAAATGGTGACTAAGTCAAAGTTTCATGAAGCTTCAACATGCAAGTCCAAAATTAGCCACCATTTCATTTCTTTATGCTTAATATTTTTCCAAAATAAATAAATGAATAAATAATGGATAAAACAAAACCCTAATTTCCAACTTAACCATGGTTTAATTCTTTACACTTAACCAAAAAGAATGTATCATCAAACATGATACAATCATGTGTACAAAAGTATATCACATATACAATGTGCACAAACCAAGTGAGAAAATCCGTTTAAAGTGAACCAATACTAGTTAGTGCAAAGTAATATATCAAATATATAATTATGCATTAAATCATTAAATCAACACTTGATTCAATGATTCGGTCATGTCGCACACAACCGACTAGTATTCAATGTATCGGCTAATCGAATCAATACTTGATTCGATAACTAGGTTATATCGCATACAACCATTCGATACATTCATCGCGAGAATAGAATACGGTATCACATACACGCATTATTCTCGGTCCCGCACATATCTCAAATGCGCTCCTATTTCGTTTCGCTTGAGCCAGGAAACCTCTGTGTAGGACTCTAAAGACTCGTCAATACGCCGGCAGCAGGTGATGATCATATCAAACACCCACAAGCCGCAAGCGGTCTGCTAAACGTAACGGCCACCCGGGTATTGAGCGATCAGAAGATCGACGAGCAAGCCCGCTCACACTCCAGTGAATCCAACCAGTAACACTACCGTACAGTCCGGTCTGATCGTCTGATATGTCGCATATCTCGCCTAGGGATGGTAAACGTCAGACCCCAATAGCTCGATAAGTCGTGTCGATATGAGGTCTATAACAATTCAAGAAACTACTGGTAACACTTACCAGTAAATCTCAGCAACCCTGGCCAGGGATTTCCTGTTATAGCCAATCGAACACAGCGCAACATCAACCCCCCTATACCGGGAGAGACGAATCCCCTCCTATCGCTCATTGCCTCCATGTGACTCGGGACTGTACCCAAAAACCACCGTTTTGCACGCCCTCTTGGACGTGGTAAGATGGAAATCAAAGCACAGTGGGAACCACACAAGACTCTATGACGATCTCGGGTCAACAGACTACTCTGTACCAGTGTCACCAGAGAACTGCCATCTGACGTAAGGTATAATACCATCTGGGAGTTCTCGGCGAGTCCGTCCAGTGTACCCAGTCTCTACTGAGCACCCGTATATCATCTCTGATGTCAAACACCAATGGATATGGGATCATCCATCGCCCATCTGTATGGGTCGAGAAGGTACATGCTAGTCTACTCTGGTATATCGATGCCCCGTCTAGATACACCCACGACTAGGGACTTTGAAGGATGTACTTATGGACTACCATGTCCCCACTAGTATGATCCGCATCATAGTCCAGGTAGTCAAGTACACATCCTAAGGGCTTTACCAACATGTAACAGAGAGACAATCAATGTACACGTTAAGGTAAAGAGCAACCAGATAGCATACTATCATGTCGAGCAAGAAAGTCCTCCCTATATATGTCCCAGCATCCACTACAATATACATCCAATGTACAGTAATGGCCTCTAGGGCATATATATAACTAACAATCTCCCACTTGCACTAGGGCCATCTGATAGCAGTGGTTGTAGTATCTCATACTCAACCATCCCATAAAAGTCCCTCTCTGGGAACAGGCCTTTGTGAGTGGATCCGCTGTGTTGTCCTCTGAGTCTACTCTCCTAACCTCGATCTCCCTGGAGATCAACCATCTCCATGATCAGGTGACACTGCCTTAGAATATGTCTGGATCACTGATGGGACCGGCGTTCCTTGGCATAAGCCACAACTCCATTGTCTCACAATGGCAGGAACGAAGTTCATCTCATGAACTAATATACACCCAAACAGCCTCTTTGGTAGCATCTTAAGTAGCGATGTATCGAGCCTTTATCGTCTAGTATGCCACGGTATCTAGCTTGGAACTCTTCCAACATACCGCCCTTTTACTGAGGGTAAAGACAATGCCTGTGACTGACACTCAGTCGTCTTTATCACCCTGGAACACTTCCAGTGATTCTTCCCAGGATCAATTGATACCATCTCACTACAGCTAGTGAGTATTCTAACATCCACTTGGATCTATCTCATAGGTCCAAAACCCAGGATATAGTAGGTATCACTTTGATCCTATGTGGAGAATCATTGTGATAACCGGAGATTGACCGAGCGTAGCATAGGAAACTCTTTCCCTATCAAGAGTATGTCATCCACGTACTCTACGAGGATTGTTACCATACTCCCTACTACCTTTTTGTTTATACAAGGTTCATCTACCATTTTGATGATGTCAAACTCTTTGACTAAGACATCAAAACAGATGTTCCAACTCCGCGATACCTGCTTTATCCTATAAAGCATCTTGTACACGTTTCCGCTGCTCCCACTGTCTACGAGGCACTCTGGCTGTGTTCTTATAGACGCTCTATTCTAAAACATCATTTAGAAAAGCTGTCATGACACCCAACCACCAGATATCGTAGTCATGGTACGTAGCCGTGGCAAGTAGGATCTGGATGGACTTAAGCATAGGCACTGATAAGGTTTCATCATTGTCCACGCCTGGTCGATGACGAAAACCTTTAACAAGTCTAGCTTTGAAAGTCTCAACCTTTCCATCTACACCAAGTAATCTTCTCAAGATATACTTGCTCCTGATGGGGATTTAACCCTTCAGATATAGCAACCAAAGTCCATACTTTGTTGGTGTATAAGGATTCCATCTCAGATTGCTAAGCATCCAGCCATTCTTACAGAGTCGCACTCCTGATGGCCTGCTCGAAACTAGTTGGGTCATCATCTCATGATGCAATCCTCGCTCCCACTGTCATAGAGAAACCGAAATATCTCTCAGGTGGGTGAGGAACCCTACTAGATCGGCGGAGAGGCTGAGGTTCGTTGGTTACTATTGAATCCTTTGGTTCTTTCAAATCATCAGCTGCAGTTTTTATAGCTGGAACATTTCCAGTTCTACATAACAGATCTTGCCTCGAGCTTGTCCGGATTTTGCTTTTAGACATAGGCCGGACAACCCCAAATCTTAACTAGCTTAAGACATGGGCTCTTCCCTTTCCATATCGCATATGAAGTGGTAGGTAACTGATTTGATTCGAACCTATTAAATAGGTATGCAGCTTCTCAAGCGCATAACTCCCAAAAGGAAACAGGTAACTCAGTATTACTCATCATAGAGCACACCTTATCACATAGGGTGTAATTGCTCCACCCCGATATACCATCGTGCTATGGTGTATACAGAGGAGTAATGCTGAGAGAGAATCTTATTCTCCTTTAGAATAGTCCAGGAATTCCATGCACAAGTATTCTCCTCCCTGATCTCATCATAGGACATAATACTTATACCCGTATTTTGGTTCTCTACTTCTCGCTTATATTCTGTGAATATCTCAAAAGGCTCGGACTCATGTTTCAACAGGAACATATGTCTGAATCTTGAGAGATTATCAAAGAATGTAATGAAGTATAAAGAACCGGTCTTGGCATGTGTAGACAGGGGACCTTACATACATCAACATGTATCATCCCAAGAGTTTACTAACTCTTTCTCTGTTTCCAATAAACAGAGCTAGTGTCATTATATCTTTGTGACATGACTGGCAAGTTTCACAAGATGTAGATTCAAACTGATTTAAATATGCATCTACATGTAACTTCAGCTAGTCGGGTCACATTGATCTGACCTAGTCTACAATACCTTAAGAAGGATCCGTTCATTTCTGAATTCTTTCTCTTATGTGTGTTCCATATACTAAGAACTATAGTTTGATTTAGAACATCAACGCTTTTAGATAACGTGCCTGAACCGATCAACTTTTGATATAGGAAATGTTCAAAACATTATCCAACAATACAAAATTATATCCTTTCTTTACTAATAAAGAGACTGATATGATTTTGTATATCAGATTTGGTATCTAATAACATTCGTTCAGAATCAATGTATTGGTAATACAGGGTGACAGTGACCAACAGACTTGGCTGCAACACTTGTCCCGTTTTCTGCCTCATGAAACTTATCACCCGTTCTCAGTCCTCTACCTTTCTGTAGCTCTATGTAACAGATTACATATCTGGGATCCTGATCCGGTATCATATACCCAGGACGTAAAGGATACTGAGAAACAGTTCTGTATAATGAACAAACCCGAAGATGATGCATCAGCATGCACTCTCTTCGTTTGGGCGGCACGGGAATTCTGGTAATCCCCAATTTCCTGCTCTGTCTTATAACAATTATAAGTTGGAGCGGGACCAACATTCCCCAGCTCAGTATAACAAGCGGGTTCGGTCAATAATCCGTATTATTATCTTGATTAAGGCGTGACATGGTTGCTACCAGGAGAGAGAGAAGAAAACACTCAGCGTGCGCTCTTGCAAGAATAGATTGGTTATTATTTTATCTAATCAGAATGGCTCCCACTGCTTTTTATCAAATCTTCCTTCAAACCCTAAAAGGAAAGACTAGCCGGAATTAATTACACACTACAAGTTTGCCAATCTTTCAGCCAGGCCAGTGTCGGTACTTTGAGGGAGGTCCCCCGTGCTTTCGCACGAACCTAATTAATGTAAACCTCGTTTTCCCATAGGCGTAACCTCGTTAACACCTTTCTAGACACCTACTTGAACGGCTAATTGTAATGTATAAAACTCTCCCAGGAGTAACTCTTACTCGCAGCGGGTATCGGGATCCAACTATCTCATAGAAGGTATGCAATCTCATTGCAAATTTCAACACTTGAAATTCCCGATAATATTTTGCCCCTAGCAGCTATATGACCTTAACATAGTCAACAAATCATAAGTGCTAGTCAAGTTCAACCCGTCATTTCCCGATTGAATTAAACCCACCCGCACGACCCTTAACATAGTCAACAAAGTCGCACGACTACCCTAATCCAATCACATCATATGCTTATACAGATAAGCACTAATTAGCTACCGTACACTACGCCTTAACATAGTCAACAAACGTAGCACGAATACTAACTAGTACTTATCTGAAATGACGGAGGGCTACGACAGGTTTTTCTGAAAACCTATTGCGTAATGAACTTGATATCGTTGTAGAATCAAATGATTTTAAAAATGGAGTGCTTTTGAGGCTTTCCTAGTTTTGCTAAAGGAGTCACTCCCGGTGAAGGGATCGTCGGTCCTTTCCTCATCGAATAAGGTGCGGGATATATCATATATATCTCTGTGCAAAGCAAAAACACTTAAAAGCAATCAAAAGACAAACCGAGTGTGTAGCATCTGCCAGTTATTGCTAAAGGAGTCACTCCCGGTGAAGGGATCTCGGTCCTTTCCTTATCGAATAAGGTGCAGGATATATCATATATACCGCTGTGCAAAGCAAGAACTGTAGCTACTTGTTTTATTTTGAAATTCGATTCTACAACATCTTAGGTTTCTTTTATTTCATTAATCACATTAATGAAGTCCCATCATTTAAGTACCTAAACATCACAGATAAATACGACGTACACTTATGCCATCCGCATTCGCCTCGATGTCCCCTCGTGCACCGTTAGGTTAGGTAACTAACGGCAGAGCGGAGCAGGGCTAGCGCGGGTGTAAAACATAAGTAACGTCTATATAATATATCATATATACTATATACTGTATCTATCACAGAACATCACATGATTACATCACAGATATCGCAGCAGAAGAATCATATGAAATATTGGATATACTAGGACGTCCGTGTTTTCAATACGAGCCAGTATAAAACACGGATTCCACGGTCGCGATGAATAGCCAAACCCACACCCCTAGACCCCTACGAGAGCGGCAAGCAACCCTACCAATTCTGGAGTTAGGAGACCCGTACTCGACTCCTCGAGTTGGTCTCCCACTGGACTCCAGAACCCGGTTACTTGTGCTCCCCTCCTTGGGTCTATCCTAGTGCGGAAAAGTAAATAATATACAAAAGGAGACAACTTCCGCAACCTGGAAGCGCCCCAATAAAAGAATATTATATACAAGTTTTTACATGAATGAAAATGAAAAACACTCATCTCACATAAAAACCCCCGGCTATTCAAACACGACAATCCAATATAACATATCCAGCAACACATAACATCACATGTCATCAACGTAAGTAAATATGCGCATCCCAATTGTCGTTGACATATAGCAACGAAACCGGCGATATCACATATTACGCTTACGGTCACAGAAAAGAAAGTGTAAAACTACAACAGTTGGAATCCGCAACCTCCATAGACATCGCATGCCTAATCAAATGAATTACTTAGACATCGCATGCTTAACAATTATAAACCCCGTATTTTAGTCTCATTATCGAAAACTCTTTTCAATATCAAGTCGGGCAATTCAACAAGATTCCCGACATTTTGATCGAATGCTCGTCGCAAACTTCAACAGACGGCCGTACCCCCGATACCGTCGACGAAGTGCACCAAGGAGGAACACCGCTACCGCGAGCACCCGGACGGATGCTTTCGGCGACGGGGTTCTCCTACAGTCACTTGGTCGGGGCTATGGAGCGAGGCTGTCTATTAAGTTTACCCGGCGAGTATCCGCGTACGCTACGTGATTGCGACGGACTTTTGATCACATCAAAATTCCGTGGCAACCGATCAAGTGAGACTAAAGTGGTATGTTTATAACATTCATTCAGTTATCTCATAACTACTTGTGAATTCCAATTATTGTATCCCATTCCAGATAAACAGAAAATGTTAAACTTTCCGATCGAACAGTCAAACACCCAAGTTTTCCCAAAACAGATCAACACATGAAATAAGTCTAACAACATGCAGTTCGTGCCTCAGTACCAACGGTCCAGCCGTAGAAGGGTCAAGCTAACGCCTCACATGTGGCACGCCGTACTGCCCCAAACCCGAAGGTTCAAAGGGAAGTTCAAGACGGTCACATAATCGAGTTAAGGTTTGTTGTCTTCTAGAGGGTCCATCGCGTTACTTGCACTACTAAGAACGTCGTTAAACCACGGAAAAATCCAACACTTGGAAATTTCCCGACAGGGGAAAAGTTGGGTATTTATATCCGGTCGAACTTTTTAACATATTCTAAAATATATCCGGAAAACCACATAGACAAAATCTGATATTCCGATCGAAACACCGAATCCCCAAAACAAACCCAGAATACTCAACTGTATAGTATACATTAAAATTACCCAGAAAACACAGGAGTTAATTATAAATATTACTGTGCAAAGAGGAGTCAAAAAGTCAACAGTATGGCCGCGGAACCGCCGCGCCACGTGGGCTTAGGCCGCGGTTCCGCTGCGTTATGACGGAGTTAGGTCTCCGTTTTTCACAGTATTTCATAAAAAACCCTGCTTAATTTTCTGCATATTTTTAATATTGAAAAATCCAGAATTTTCAAAAAAGGACAGAGAGCAATTTGGAAATGGGTTTTCGGGTTCGTTCGGACTTCAAACTCCGTCTAGACTTCGCCTAAGGCTCTAGCTAGGCTCTGATACCACTGTAGGGTTCCTAGGCAATCCAAGGAGGTCTCACAAGGCATCAACCATGCCAATTTCAAAAAATCTAGGTGCCGAGAAACCCTAGAACGGATCGTTGGCTAGAAATCTAGGCGAAAATGAAACTAGTTAACAACTTAACTAAAGTTTAAACGGAAATACAACCTTTGTAGATCCGGTGCTCCACCTCCATAGCTCCGCAACGAAGTCCCCTCGCTGTCCAAATGAATTCCCGGGCTCTAGCGTCGGCTTCGTCGGAGAAATGGCGAGCTAGGTCGTCGATGTCCATGCCGAAGATGATCTACGTCGAGGCATCGCTAGATCAAGCTCCACCTTCACCAAGCCATGAAAACTTGTGAAGGAAACACCCTATACTACTTGGCAAGAGGTAGAGGATGAAGAAATAGGAAGTGGGTAGACTTTAGAATTGGATTTCTCACTCATTTTCATCAATCACCATTGATGAAGTAAGCTTCTTCATGGAAGAAGAAGATGAATATTGTTATGATAAGTTATTTTCAAAATAGAAAATAAAAGGAATGCTTATCATAATCTAACCATGGTGCAGTGTAGAGAATCAACTAGGGTTGAGTGGAGTGGTTAGGGTTAAGCATGAGACAAAATGGTGACTAAGTCAAAGTTTCATGAAGCTTCAACATGCAAGTCCAAAATTAGCCACCATTTCATTTCTTTATGCTTAATATTTTTCCAAAATAAATAAATGAATAAATAATGGATAAAACAAAACCCTAATTTCCAACTTAACCATGGTTTAATTCTTTACACTTAACCAAAAAGAATGTATCATCAAACATGATACAATCATGTGTACAAAAGTATATCACATATACAATGTGCACAAACCAAGTGAGAAAATCCGTTTAAAGTGAACCAATACTAGTTAGTGCAAAGTAATATATCAAATATATAATTATGCATTAAATCATTAAATCAACATTTGATTCAATGATTCGGTCATGTCGCACACAACCGACTAGTATTCAATGTATCGGCTTATCGAATCAATACTTGATTCGATAACTAGGTTATATCGCATACAACCATTCGATACATTCATCGCGAGAATAGAATACGGTATCACATACACGCATTATTCTCGGTCCCGCACATATCTCAAATGCGATCCTATTTTGTTTCGCTTGAGCCAGGAAACCTCTGTGTAGGACTCTAAAGACTCGTCAATACGCCGGCAGCAGGTGATGATCATATCAAACACCCACAAGCCGCAAGCGGTCTGCTAAACGTAACGGCCACCCGGGTATTGAGCGATCAGAAGATCGACGAGCAAGCCCGCTCACACTCCAGTGAATCCAACCAGTAACACTACCGTACAGTCCGGTCTGATCGTCTGATATGTCGCATATCTCGCCTAGGGGTGGTAAACGTCAGACCCCAATAGCTCGATAAGTCGTGTCGATATGAGGTCTATAACAATTCGAGAAACTACTGGTAACACTTACCAGTAAATCTCAGCAACCCTGGCTAGGGATTTCCTGTTATAGCCAATCGAACACAGCGCAACATCAACCCCCCTATACCGGGAGAGACGAATCCCTTCCTATCGCTCAATGCCTCCATGTGACTCGGGACTGTACCCAAAAACCACCGTTTTGCACGCCCTCTTGGACGTGGTAAGATGGAAATCAAAGCACAGTGGGAACCACACAAGACTCTATGACGATCTCGGGTCAACAGACTACTCTGTACCAGTGTCACCAGAGAACTGCCATCTGACGTAAGGTATAATACCATCTGGGAGTTCTCGGCGAGTCCGTCCAGTGTACCCAGTCTCTACTGAGCACCCGTATATCATCTCTGATGTCAAACACCAATGGATATGGGATCATCCATCGCCCATCTGTATGGGTCGAGAAGGTACACGCTAGTCTACTCTGGTATATCGATGCCCCGTCTCGATACACCCACGACTAGGGACTTTGAAGGATGTACTTATGGACTACCATGTCCCCACTAGTATGATCCGCATCATAGTCCAGGTAGTCAAGTACACATCCTAAGGGATTTACCAACATGTAATAGAGAGACAATTAATGTACACGTTAAGGTAAAGAGCAACCAGATAGCATACTATCATGTCGAGCAAGAAAGTCCTCCCTATATATGTCCCAGCATCCACTACAATATACATCCAATGTACAGTAATGGCCTCTAGGGCATACATATAACTAACAATATCGAAGGCTCGGCTTTTCGAGTACATAGCCCAACAGGTCAAACTCCTCACCGCCAGCGAAGCAAATGCCAAGTTGGTCAAGACCGGTCGTCCATATCCAACATGGCACGATCAGAAGCAATGCCCTTCGGGATATACGATCCTGAAGTTCAATTTCTTCAGAGGAACAGGGAATCCCCACCAACATATCGCACTGTTCAAAGAAATATGCGGTAACCCCAAAGGCGATGATAAACTACTCCTCCGATAGTGCGTCAGAAGCCTGGAGGATACTGCCTTCGAAAGGTACTCGGTGCTCCCAAATAATTCCGCAGAGACCTTCGCTGATATGAAACTGCTTTTCATGCAAAGGTTCGTCAGTGTGAAAAATGCATCACCATCTCCGCTCTGATCAATAAAGAGAGGAGATCGAAGGAAATGTTGGTGCAGTATGCCATTCGATGGAGGAACCTTGCCTCGAAGTGTGAGTAGTCGATTTTCGATGTTTCAACCGTCAGAGTGTTCATAGGCATCCTAGATCTGCGATCGTAGGTTTATCCATTCCCTTCTTTCACCAAACCCACCACATACAAAGAGCTCCTTGAAAAGCTAGTTCAATTGGAGTGAATCGACCACTAAGTCGCTAAACCGAGACAAAAAAATTAAAAAAAACGAGATTAGTCCATAAGAAAAAGGAGCATGGATGAAAACCCGAAAATGCTCCATGAGTAAAAACAACATGACTACCTACGAGTTTGTGAAAATCCGTGAGGGAGCAAACTTGAGAAAAGAAAAGAAAAAAAGGTTTCAACCAAGTCCCAGCAAAAACGGGTAATCTTCCCGACATGGTGAACGACATTTGTGAGTCCTCTCAACTTTCAAGGAGAAAACACTCTTGTGAGATCCTTACGACTAACAAGGAGAAAAGCACACTTAGGAGTCCTTAAGGCTCTTAAGGAGAAAACACACCTACAAGACTGTAACATCTTAAAATTTGTTTAGAGTTAATTATAATTTAATAAGCGATATAACATGCGTTTTTCAATAAAACTTAGTTAATAATTATTTTCACATTTATTTATTTATTTATTTGTTTGTTTGTTTATTTTCAGTACATACACACATACCAATCTAGTATTAACAACATGTTAGTTAAAACATGTTTTTGTAACCATGACAACTTAAACTCACAATTTATATTTTTTAAAATATTTAACAAATTGGTTGGTTCTAGAAAAGAAAAGAAAAATAAAAAATAATAAATGGGGGATAAGAGGGAATAGTGCTTTAAATGAAGGGAGATGATGGCATGGCTAATATTAGCCATTCTCTCTTTCTTTTCTCTTCATCTCTCTTCCTTCTTCTTCTTCTCTACTTCTTCATAAACCTTCTCTACCTCTCAAACAAATCCAAAAATTAAATCTCACACCCACTCAAAAAGCATTACAAACTATAACAAATCTTAGGTTTTGTTTCTTCAAGTTCTTGGTGAAAGCAAGATCCTTATCTTGGGCCACTTTGCAAGCTTAGGTTCACCCCCAAGCCAATATTGAGGTAATGAGCCAAGTTTAAACATATTTCACTAAACTTTTCCTTAAACACACCCAAACTTAGATTAAAGGGTTGTTTTGTGATGTTTTAAAGAACTAAACTGAGGTTTTGAGGTAATTTTGGGGTTGTGATAATTTTTAGAGTAAGCATAACCTAAACTTGATTAGTTAAGAGTATTTTAGTGCTATATATCCTTGTTTAACCACCAAGTTTTCACTAAACCATCTTAATGTTTTAAATTAGTATCAAAACTAGTTTTAGTTTAAGGTTAGGGTTTCAAACAAAATCTGTTATTCAATCAGAGACTTCAGAGATAACTTGCATTTACTGGGAGTTAGTTTCTAGACCTTGAGTGCACCCTCAAAACTCGAGCCCCTACCTTAATCATTTGGCCGCCAATTTAATGTTTTTAGCTGCAAATTGCGTCTCGTATAGGGATGTGAGGTGTATGTTTTTGTCGGGGGCTCTCTGGGACTCCAATTAGACATCTGGTATATGCAACTTTTTCTAAATTTGCATATACAAAAATCTGTGATCGTATTACCTTATTTTAGGCGATATGTTAAAGTACGATACGGATATTCCGATTCTCGTTTTAGTGTTTTTTGGCTAACGGCCCTTAGGTGTAGTCTTAGACGTTTGTTGCACACGTTTAGCATGCTAAGTTCATAAGTGTTAACTCGTGAGAGTTAGTTCATTCGTGTATTGTATGTTTACATGTCATATCAAAATTCTAGCCTCATGTGCTATGTTTTGTTCGATGCTAGGATCGGTTGCGGAGATTTTGGACGCGGAAAGGAAAAGGAAAGAGGTGATCGGATTCGAATAGCTCAAGACCGTTCCGGTGAGTAGATTTAACATCTATGGGGTACTCGTTCAAATGGCGTTAAGCGCCCGATAATTAGTATCAAGTTACAAAATCTCATATACATATACCTATACACATTCCCATATTGCATACGCATTATCATACGCATTGATATCTCCACGCCAGGATAATTGCACCGTTACCAATGGTTCATGTCACATGTGTACTAACTTATAAGTACATACACCATTGGTAATTGCCATGCCACGTACACTATAGAACTCGCACGATATCTTACATTGCATTGCATCTTTATTGATAGATAGATCTTCGCGTAATTCATACTAGATTGCATCATATCAATATCATGTACATTTGCCATCACCGCCATATTCTTATATGATGTTGTTTTTATGAGATTTCTGTTTTCATGAGATTTGAGAAACCGCAAAAACATTTTCAAAACGTAGATTTATTTTAAAATACGCGGTTTTCTCTTGATATGATATTTGGCGTCCACCATGATTTTTCTCGGGTCCGAGTTATGTGTATACCCGAGAGAGAAGGCACCGTCTGCAGGTACATGGTGGACCCAGTACAGTACCCCGGGGTAAGAAGATCGTATAGAGAGATGTTAATCCTGGTAGGGAAACAATGTCTACCGATGATAGTTTTGGACTCGGCAGATATCCGAAAGATACTAACTGGAGTCATGTGATAAGATGGGGTTGAGGGCCGATCTGAGAGACGACGCCTGGGTTTTATGATGATTTCGAGTGTCGATACTTGACACAGGATTTTTGATGATTTATTGTTGATACTATTGGTTCTACCATATTGAAATTATTATGACATTCAGTTTCTTATAACTGCTACGCCCCAGATTTTATACTTCACTCATTTATTCATGTTGCACCTATACTGGTATACTGCATCATAAACTCATACTTAGGATCTGTCGTTGTTATGTTCATTCTTGCGATTTCTACTTATGATGTTATTTACTACTAACGAGCTGGTAACTCACCCCTGTTGTGCTACAGTGTCTTGCAGGGCCGACCCGTCAGTGTAGTTGCGGTGGGGCATTCTATCACTACCACTTTTGGACGTGATCTTTTATTAGGCGGGTTGCGAGTATTCTTTTGTACCCTATCTGTTATACATATACCTTGTATCTAGGATACTTCATCTACCACATGTATATTTGACTTAGATATGAGACTGAGAGATTTGCATTATATTTGATTCTGGGTGTCGTGCTCGTGTGAGCCGACTTTTGTGTTTTTGTTGTGGATATTGTTATCTTTTCTTATTTCCTTATTTCTTTGCCTATGGCGTCGTATTTCTTACTATGTGTTTGTGTTCCGCCGGATGGCGTTGAGGTTTCTCCCAAATAGGGATGCTTTTATATATATATTATGCTTATGTATCGGTTTGGATCAGTTTTTACAAAAGAGATGCTGTCGAAAATTTTAACAATAACCCGATCTTCAAAAAGGTTTTGATATAACTCTTTTGCTCCTTAAATTAACACTTTAAACAAACATTTTACCACTCTACCTTTAATTACGGTTTAGAATCTGGGTTTTCGACTTACTTAAATTACGATATACCTTTAGATGTTGCGTGATTTAAGTGCAGGTCACGTTCCACATTTGGGATGTGACAAAGATTCTCTCGACTCGTAGGGAGAAAATACCTGAGACCCTCATGGCTCATAAAGTTGAAAAGGCTTAGGTGACAAGGATCTAAACCTGTCTACTAAGCCATCATTTCCCTACGGCCAGTCTTCAAATTGACTACCGTATACTATTCATGGGCTATTGGCGATAAAACCATCATAAAAAACAACCCACACAGGCAAAACAAGCTACCATTATGGAAAAGACCAATTCGTGCGTCCTTACAACACATGAAGTGAAAAGATACTTAGGAGTCCTCACGACCTCTACGAAGAAAATACTCTTATGAGATGCTCTCGGCTCATAGAGAAAAATATTTTTATGAGACCCTCACGCCTCATAAAAATTGAAAAGTCTTAGGTAATAAGGATCTAAACCTATTTTCTAAGCCATCAATGCCCTACGATCGGCCTTCAAATTGGCTACCGTATACAATCTACGTGCATAAAAAATATACATCCCAACAATGTTCCCCAAGTATATGTTGCCCTACGGTCGTCCTCCAAATTGGCTACTGTATATAATCCACGGGCATAAACAATCTGTATCACCTCCAAGTCCTACCGGGGGAGCAATGTTTCCCAAGTATGTATTGCCTTATGGTCGGTCTCCAAATTGACTACCGTATATAATCCACGAGCACAAACAATCCTTATCCCAACCAAGTTTTGTTGTGTTGCCCTGCAGTCGTCTTCGAATTGACTACCGTATACAATCCACGGGTTACCCACGACAAAATCGCTCCCATGACCTCCTCTATTGGTCAACCAGGATACCAACGAGGAGATGACCCACTCATGTATCACCACGACTTGTGAGGAGAACGGTGCGTAAGAAAAGGTACATCCATAAGCAGAAAGGGTACAGATGAAGACCCGAAAGGGCTCCGTGAGGAAAAACTGCAGGACTACCCACGAGTTTGTGAAAACCCAAAATGACGCAAAATCGTATAAAGAAAGAAACTGCCCTATAAGTAGTTCGACCCTGAATCTTGTATACAATCCGTGGGAACACAAAATATATGTTTCAACAAAGTCCCACCAAAGACGAGCGATAACCTCACATGGTGAACGACAATTGTGAGTCCTCTCGACTTGCAAGGAGAAAACACTCTTATAAGATCCTTACGAATTACATGAGAAAACCCACTTAGGAGCCCTCACGACTCCTAAAGAGAAAACACACTTATGAGATTCTCTAGACTCATAGGGAGAACAACCTTATGAGTGTTAGATATGTATGCTCTAGAGGCATATATTGTATAGGATACTAAGGATATGTATGTACAGAACAATCTTGCTCTGTTATATAGTATGCTATTTCAGATGTCTTTATCTTATGTGTATTTGATTTTCTTACTGTTTTGTATTGCTTATACATTTTGATAAAGACTCTTTACAGTAGTATACTATTTTAGTGTGTCTTTATCTTAACATGTGCATATGTTATACTCGATATCATATATGGCGGATACACGTTGATAAAGTCTGTAGGATTTTTCTTGACTACCAGTGTTGTGATGGCGATCATACTTGTGGGAGCTGGGTAGTCTATAAGCACATCCTTAAAGGTCCCAAGTCACAAGAGTATCGAGACCAGGCATCAATATTCCAGAGTAGACTTGTGTATACGTTTCTAGAATTCGACGAGGGGCAGTGGTTGGTCCCACATCAATTGGTGTGATCACCTAAGATTGTATACAGGTGCTCATTAGGGGTGAGTACACTTGACGGATTCGCCGAGAACCTCTAGATGGTGTTATACCTATCTTCAGATAGCGGTTCTCAGGTGACATAAGTACAGGTTAGTTTTTAGACCTGAGATCATCATTTGTCTCATGTGAGTTCCCATTGTGCTTTGATCACTACCCAACCACGGCTCTACTAACTTATGCAAACTGGTTTTGGTTAGGTCCAGTCCCAAGCCACATGGAGGTTGTGAGTGATTGTCAGCGATTTGTCTCTCCCGGTATTGGGAGTCGATATCGCATTGTGTCCGGTTGGCCAGAACCATAAGATCTTGGCCAAGGCAGTTGAGATTTACTGATGGTTAGATCAGTAGTTTATCGGATTGGTCCTGAACCACATCGACATGATTTATCGGGTCAGTACGGGTCTGATGTTTACCATCCCCTAGACCCAGCATGCGATACTCTTAGACGAAGAGACCAGACTGTACGGAGATTGTCACGGATAGGCTCAGTAGGGGTTCAGATGAGCTTGCTCGTCGGCCTTTCTTTTGACACTTACCTGGGTAGCCGTTACGTACAGCTAGTGTCGCTGACGTGCTTGTCGTTAAATCCATTGCTATCATACTGTCGAGTCTTTAGAGTCCCACACAGAGGGTTTCCCTGGTTCAGGCGAAATGATATAGTAGTCTTGTTTTGATACGTGCAGTGTTCTGATCGAATGATAATACTAGTCGACTTCGGATTAAGCCGGATTATTAAATTAGGTATTGATTTAATAATTTACATATGTATATTCTAGTGTTATCCGGGCTTTCGATCGGACGGTTGATAATACTAGCCGGCTTAGGATTAAGTCGGATTATTAAATCAGGTATTGATTTAAAATTTTACATATACACATTTCGATATATATATTCTCGTATTATGTTCTGTGTATTATTCTATCTCTTTGAGTATTCGTATTTTGATACGAATACGGGTATGCATATATGGAAGAGTATATTCTGTATTTATACGGAAAACATTCTAGAAGGAGGACACCTCATTTCTATGGTTTTTCTTTTATTGAAAATTGAAATGAGATGAAGGGGTGAGGGTTGACAAATGAATTTATAATTCATTTATCTATATTATTCATGTATGGTTGGATTTTATAATTGCAAAAATCATTTTGGTAAAACCATGCATGCATTATTTGTTGTTTTTTCATTTTCACCACTCTCTTTCTCTCTCCATTTTCTTAAGCTCCTTCTTCCTCTTCATCCTACCCTCTCATGAGTTAAGAATCCAGGGTGAAGAGAGGTAGAAAGAATACTAGAACCATATATTATATCACTAGACACTCTAGATTAGCAACCTAGAGCCTTTAGTTGCTCCACTAGGTTTTTGAGTGGAGTTAGAGCCATGAACCACATCCCTCGGGTGGATCATCTTAGACGGAGGAGGATCGGAGATCAAGCTCGATCACGGAGTCCCCATGGAGCTGAGGAAGAGGGAAGAAGACCGAAGGACGCCGATCATTCGGTATAACCATTTTTCATAGTAGCTAGATCTCTTTAATTTACTAGTTGAATGTTTGGTTAGATTCTAAGGTGTGGTTTCTAGCACAAAGTTTTGTAAAAAGTCAAAGTTTTTCATTCCGCAACGGCCATGGTAGGCGGCCAGGGAGCTAGGAATCCCAATATGGTATCAGAGCCACCTAAATATTAGAAACTAGTAGTAGACGATGCTTTAGTTTTTCATTCCGATTTCAAAACCCTGTTCTCTGTTTGAATTTTTTTTGTCTTTGAAATTTTTTTAACAATTCTATAGGCTTACTCTTAATATGATTGTGACACACATTGAAAACGAGGAAGATTGGCTATACAAAAACTGCCCAAAACCCCCTTTTACCCGCTACCAGCGGTTTTCTGGTGTCCCCTGCTCTTCGTTTTCATCCAGTGTCTTAGGTTTTGTAAATTGGTATTTTTAGTATTGTTTGATTTTCCCCAGATTTCACTTAGTGTTACCTTTGCTCTGGGGCAACTCAGAAAGTTTAGAACTTGAAACTTTTGCATCGTTGATCTTTGTGATGTGGTGTATGTGTTTTCAAACGTCGTCTATTTGCTATATATCATTTAGACGGGGTTGCACATACTTGCTTATGCTGTTGTGATGTTTATATCTGTGATGGTTTATTCGGATTATCGTATTGGATAGCCCTTAGTGCAATGATAGTTGTACAATTTAGATTCATTTGTATATTCATTATTGCGGGGCGAGCGTCCAACATATGGACTGCCGTCTCTACCAGTTTGTATATTCTTTTATTGGGATATGGCCGAGTTGAGGAAGATGTCACCATTGGTAATATATTTTTCTTTTCTATATTAGGATTACCCCGCAAAGGAGTGCTCGAATAGCCGGGTTCTAGAGGGTAACAAGCCCGCATTTCATGGCATTGAGACCGAGGGGGCCTTACTCTAGAATTGGCGGGCTATTCACCGTACTCATAGGGGGTATAGGATGACCCACAGAGGGGTGCTGAAGTTATCGGATTCCGTGAAGTGCTGAGTGGCCCATTCACTTCATTGATTGGGGTTGCCTCACTTCCGGTCTTGGCAGGTAGCTTTCCGCACTCGTAGGGGTCTAGATTCTTCATTGCACAGGCTATCCACACGACCGGAGAACGTCGAGTTTTATTTGCGGCTCAAATGAAACTCGGGGCTCCTAGATTATCCAGTATTCCATGTTGCTTAGCGCTATTCCTTGATGTTGCTTATATCATGCCTGGGACGAATGGTTATATATATATATATATATTTATATATACTAGTAGATGTTGGATATGTTTTGCATCCACACTAGTCCTGCCCCAGCTCTACCGTTAGTTAAGTAACCTAACGGTGCATGACGGGGCCCCATGGAAAATGCGGATAGCATATACGTACATTTTGTTTTCGTTCTTTTCTAGTGTGATATTTAATTGATAGGACCACATTAATTTTAATTAATGGAAGGAAAAAGAAACCTAAAAGATGTTGTTGGAACAAATTTTCGAAAAACTATAGTCGTATTCTTTCGCTTTGCATAATGGGATTCAGTTAGGAATATCCAACATCTCATTCGAGGAGGCAAGAGCCTAGATCCCTTCACGGGGAGTGACCTCTTGAGCAAAAGTTTATTTTACTATAGATTAATTGGTTTTCTTCAAAACCACTAGTTTTCAAAAGCGGATCCTAAACCACTCCTTTTCAAAACAACTCAGTTCCTTCAACGATATCAAGTTCATTACGTTAAAGGTTTTTCACCAAAAACTAGCCGTAGCCCTCCGTTATTTCAGATTAGTATTGCTTAGTATTCGTGCTATGTGTTTTGACCTTGTTAAGGCGTAGTGTTCGGTAGCTATGTAATACTTTTTTGTTGCACTATGATGTGATTATTTAGGACAGTCGCACGGTCATTTTGACCTTGTCAGGGGCTCGTGCGGGTGGGTTTAGATTAATCCAGGATAATGATGGGTTGAACTTGACTAGCGGCCTATGACATTTTGATCTTGTTAAGGTCATAGGTCGTTAGGGGAAAAAACCACATCGGGAGTTTCAAATATACATAAAACTTGCTAGTGTTGCATACCTTCTGGAGTGTGGTAACTGGAGTGGCTTCCATCTAGGTTATCACGCAATGATAGTTGGATTCCGATCCCACTGATGAGTAGAATTACTCTTGGAAGATATTTTTCACTTCACAATTAGCTAACCTATTAGGTATCTAGAAAAGTGTTAACGGGGCTACACCTCTACGGAAACGAGATTTATTTTAATTAGGTCCGTGCGAGAGAATGGGGAACCTCCCTCGAAATACCAACACTCAACTAGCTGAACGATTAGCGAACTTGTAAGGTGCAAATGACCCGACTAATTCTCCTTTTAAGGTTTGGAGGAGAATTCGAGGAAACAGCGGGAGCCATCCCGATTAGATAAACTAATAACCAATCTAATTTTATAAGAGCGCACGCTGAGTATTTCTTTTCTCTCTCTCTCTCTCTCTCCAGATAGCAATCATGTCACGCCCTACTCAAGATAAAAAAAATGTATGACTTTACCGAACCAGCTTATTATACTGGGCCGGGGAACGTCGGTTCGGCTCTAACTTGTGACAACTGTCACAAGTACGGGCAAGGGAAAGAGAACTGTAAGGAATTCCAGATGACCCTATTGAAAGAGAAGCATACTAATGCATCTTCTTTGGGTGTATTTTTATTGAAAACTGTTTTTCGGTCAACCCTACCTCCTAGGTACTAGATACCGGATTAGGATTTCATATTTGTAATTTATTATAAGGACCGAGAAAAAGTAGAATGGTTGGACCGGGTGATATGTCTCTCAGGGTAGGGAATAGAGCACAAGTTGATGCTTCTGTCGTCGGTGAATATCATCTAGTATTTCCAAGTGGCAATACTATAATTCTGAACAACTGCTACTATATACCTTCCATGCTTTGCAACATCATATCAGTTTCTTTACTTGACAAAGATGGATATAATTTTGTTCTAGATAGGAATAGCATGAGCATTTACCTTAATCAGGTATTGGTTGCAGAAGGTACACTGTGTAATGGTATCTATGTTCTAATTCAAAACGCGGTTTTCAATGTACAAAATACACGCAAGAGAAAGAGTTCAGATATGAACGAAGCCTACTTATGGCATTGTAGACTTGTTCATATAAATGAGAAAAGGCTATCTAAGTTATATAAAGATGGATATTTGAACACGTTCGAATTTTCATGCTATGAAATTTGTCAGTCTTGTCTCAAAGGAAAGATTACTAAAACTCCAATCACCGAGCACGGAGAAAGAGCTACAGAGCTCTTGGGACTCATACACATTGATGTATGTGGTCTGATGACTATACATGCGAGGGATGGGTTCTCGTACTTCATCACATTCACTGATGATCTCTCTAGGTTCGGATATGTATTTCTCACGAAACACAAATTTGAAGCTTTTAAGAAGTTCCAAGAATATAAGAACAAAGTAGAGAACCGAACTGGCAAAAGTATCAAGATCTTCAGATCTGATAGAAGAGGGAAATAGTTAAGCACGAAATTTCTAGAATACCTGAAAGAGAATAGTATTCTCTTTCAGCTTACTCCTCCGTACACACCAAAACACAACGGTGTATCGGAGCGAAGCAACCGTACCTGATCAGTCAAAATTATTGCACATTTGTATGGACATTTTCCCTATTATTATTAGTTAGTAAAATGTGTTATTTGTAAATAAACATATATGGGTTTATTTGAAAAAATATTATTATCATATGTTTCTTCATTTATAATTAATATAATTGGGGAAAATATGCATATCATATTTAAATAAAATATCCATTAGATTATTTATTATTAAAATATGCATATCATATCAAATATTCCTAACCAATATTCTTAAGATATCATATCATTCAACTGGTTGGAATAATATCTCAAATAAAAAAATACTACTAACAAGATAATTTGAGATATTATGCAGGTATTATAATAAGATTAGCTCAGGTCTGAAAAACAAGTAGGAGATCCACAGCAAATCAATTCAATAAATCAAATCTGCCGAATATTAGGAGCAAATCGAAGAATCTCGCAACGGCAGAGACTAAGAGCAATATTTCCAAAATATTTTTATCAGAATGATCTCCAAATATCAAGAGCAGAAGCTACAAGAAATCCGAGGTCACAAACCTACAAAGGGGCGGCGGATCTGCGGTCAAACTAGGCTATAGGCGGCGTTGAGCGGTGTAAATCCCCAGTTTCCGTATATTTATTTTTCCGTATTTTTTCAAATTTTCCTAGAATTTGTACACATTTTTAATATTTTAATATTTTATTTATTAAATTATTACCTAAACTCTAATCCCAAATCCTAAACTACCCGACCCGACCCAACCAACCCGACCCGAGACGCTCACCCACTCCTCTTCTTCCTCCCTCGTTCTCTTTTCCCGCTTTTTCCCCCAACGGCTCTCCTCTATGTCTCCCCGCTCCTCGCGCCCATGCCCGCGAGACTCGCGCCCACACCGCGACGGCCACGACTCCACTCACCCAAAACCCACGACGACTTCGATCCCGTCTCTCTCTACTTCACCCTCTCTCCCTCGTCTCTCTCTCTGCTTCACTCTCTCTCTTGCTCTCGCTTTGCTCCACCACCAAGCACCTCACCTCAGGAGACACGTCGCCGACGAACCCGACCTCCGCCTACTCCCATCTCCCCTTTCAACCCATAACTTCCGAAGAGCCCCTGCATCATCACCGAGCCCCACTCCCTCCAAAGTCGTAATGCCACCACGTTGCCACCGTCGACCGGCCGAGCCCTGTGCCACCGACAGCAGCCACCACCCGCTCCACCTCACCGACGAGCTCCGAGCTCCTCCCCTGCTCACCATCTCCGAGCACCAACCTCGAGCCCAAGCCACTGCACCCGAGTCGGAGCTCCCCGATTCACCAGCTCCAAGCCCCAGAGCTGCTTGAGCTCACCGCCGGCAGGCCCTCTGCATCTGAGCGCTTCACCGGAGTCACTAGCAACCCTTTCCGTGGCCGCCTCCACACCAGTGCTGAGCCCAAGTACGCCCGATCCAGCCAAGTCAAGCGTGCATCGTGCCGTGATCGTGCCCGTGTCGTGCCATTCGCCGTCGTCCACCGTCGTGTCATTGTCTATCACTAGGCAAGTGGAACCTTCTTCCCTTACTTATTCATGCTAAAAACCATAATGGTTGGTTAAATTAACAAGGTTACATACTCCGTTGTAAATATGTATGTGTATAGCGACATCAATGTCTAACCGTCAATATAGTATTTTAGTAGACCATGTCGTTCAATTATATTAAGAGATGCCATCCCTTATCATACCATTATAACATTCAAATTGAATAACTTTAGTTGGATCGGTTAATGAGAACGAATGTTTCATTTGATGCCTATACATAACCTATGTATGTGACACGACACCCTAGATAAAAAAACCCTATTTAAAATGGCAAAATTTACGAGCTTCGAAACCCTTTTATGATAACAGATAACTCGTATGAATTCGAGGGAAAATAATTGTTTTCACCACAATGAATGATACCCCCGCCTAGTTGCGTCAATCTGAAATTTAACCAGGCGTGTTACATTATTAAAATCATCGCAAATTCAGTACTATTTGGAACGTGATGTTCTACGGCTTATATCAAAGCCGACTCGTTAACCTATAACCAACCCTAGTTTGTTCCTCAAAATTTTAGATCACTGTAACGATACGTGGTTGCGAACGCGGCACTGGACTGCAGTCCGGGGCAGCGTTTCAATTTGGATACCAGACTTTGAACACCTGTGCATCCCCGCTTTAGACAAAAAATGTGCGGATCTCCATATGAATACGTAAATAATTTAATTAGCTAACTCATGAATCTGGTCCCTTGGCATTTAACCGTCTTTTGATATTTAAATTGCATATTAGCGTACCTAGGTGTTCTGCAGTTTCTGCAGTGACCCCTCTTACACAGATACATTAAACAGGACATAACTTCTAATACAGAAATTCTATTGTTGATCCGTTTGATGCGTTGGAAAATTAATAGATATAACTATATTTTATTCAACTGTGGCTACACCTGAATCTGAACATAATTATTAGTAAAACGCACGTGAAGTTGGACTTCCAGTTCTGAAACTGCAATTCCAGCCATTGATCGCTACCTTAATATGACGATAATTCCCTAATCTGATTTCCGTTTGGAATGAGATTAATTTTACTGTTTAGATGATAAAGTGTGCTTCGTACGCCTTTTGCATTATTTTGGTGAATTCTCTACGTGTGATTTATCGTGAACTTTGCAAGTTATATGGCATTGATCGTCATAAAATAGTGAATATATGTTCCATGCATTTCTAGTTATTTTCGTGCTTGCTTTATACCTGCTGCATAGTGATCGTTCATGTTGAGATCTAGCAACTGATTTGCATTGTCGATATATTAGTGTTGGTGATTAGGTTGTGGCAAATACGACAGTGATATTGATAAGTGGAAAAGTGATTGAAAGTGACAGCGATACGTATTTGTTCACAACCTATCTAATACCTGAATGCATACTATAACCTGGGGAATGGGGAAATCAAGGTGGAATTGAACTCGTATTTAGCGAGGTATAGTGATTTAGAGGATGATCATTCGCTATTACACACACACACACACACTTTAGGTCGTACGCCTAGCAGCATGGTTGACAGGGTTATGTCCCGGGCACAGCGGACCGTAGTCTTGGGCATGCACGAGACCCTTGTTAAACATGAGCATCCTTTCCACCATTTGATTTCATTGACTTACTGACCGATAAGTAGCGACATACACATTGCCTAATTTATTGACATGATACCTAGTGTATTATTCATATTCAGTGATGTTTACTATACTCATGTCCTGCATTTTGTTGCACTTCTCATGTTTAATAATATTGCATACCCGTCATATATATATTTATTGCTATGTGTGTCGCCCTGATGACCTAAGTGTGCATGCTCAGAGAACGAAGCGGACCCAGCCCAGGAGCAGGACCTAACATTCGAGATCGTGGAGATCTAGACTGCATCGTCAACGCCATTTCCTTAGCTTTCAATACTTTGTATTTCATTAGTTAGTTTTTATTCTGCAAAATAATGTATTTCGAACTCTTTTATTGCAATGTAATAAAGTTGTGAACTGTGATTTTCTTTTACTCTAGTACTGTTTACTGACTACCATGTAATGCTAGAAGCCGAAGTGTGACTACGGCGGGATTATTCCCTGACCGTAGGAGCATGGCTGGCCTAGTCACCCCTCGTATTCCATATTTTCGGGAAGCGGGGCGTGACATGGTTTTGTTAGTATCAGAGCGCCGGGTTTTGGACGAAATTACAGTTCCGTCGAGGGACCTCTAGATTGAGTTACACCCTTAGCATATGCCTTATTACATTTCTTTCTCACTATCTAATCATCGTTGAATCATTGTGTAGCCTTGCTTGAATCTGATTTCACTTGATCTTTTCTGAGATATGGACTCCTCGGGAAACTCCTCCGGTGCCGGGCCTTACTATCGTACCGAGAAGATCCTTAGCACGCTGACGACCCTGGCCCAAGCTCAAGAGAGGAAGACCGATCTCCTGGCCGAGGGATTGAAGTTGGTACAGGAGGCCGCCATTACTGCCCTAGAGAGATCTACGGCTGTTCTCGCCGCACCCGAGGGCGCGCTCATACCGACTACACAGACTAGAGTGGGTACCATTTCAGACTTGAGGAGGCTTCATCCAGCAGTGTTCACGGGATCAACAAGTCCACTTGAGGCCGAGCAATGGCTCATCAACGTAGAGAAACTGCTGACAGCCGCTCGAATTCCTGACGACGACAGAGTGAATGTGGTGAAGATTCAGCTAAAAGACGAGGCCCGCACGTGGTGGTCCGTAGAGGAGATCCGGCTAGAGAAACCTATTAGATGGGACACGTTCTCCGCATGATTCCTGGATCACTACTTTCCGGCTACTGCCAAGGCCGAGATGGAGGAGAAATTCATTATGTTGAAGCAGAATGGGCGCTCAGTGGATGTCTACGCCGTGGAGTTCAATCGGCTGAGTCGCTTCACACCGTACATGGTAGCTACCGAAGCCGCCAGGGCAAGACGATTCCAGCAAGGGCTCGATATTGAACTGCAACAACTTATCGCGTCTCCCGACCTACCAACCTTTGCCCAAGTTTTGAACGCTGCCCGACTACAAGAAAGATTGGTGGAGAAGGCCAAGGGCCAACGATCGATGGACAGGAGACCCCATGCGGTTCCAGCACGGCTTACTATCTCTCCCCGTTGAGCAATCCCAGTTCACAGGCCGAGTGTCACACGGATGAAGCGCACCTTCTCACCTCAATAGCCGCAGTGGAGGGCCCTGTTTTGCGATTATTGCCAAAGGCCAGGACACATGCAGAGAGATTGCTGCAGAGCTAAGGGGCAGTGTCTGATTTGCGGATCCAGCGAGCACAGGGTCATCGGGTGTCCCCAGAGATCTGAGCTATAGGGAGGGTTCGAGCAACAACATCCATCGTATGACACTTCAGCTCAGAGGGGTCCACCTCGGGTGTCCCAGCAGCGGTCTTTCGATCAGAGGCAGACCGGTACAGGTCGGAATCAGGGACGGGCTTTCGCCCTGTTCGCCGAGCAGGCAGAGGCTTCTGGAGATGTGGTTACTGGTACCATCCTTGTTTATTCTGTACCATCTAGAGTTCTTTTCGATTCGGGTGCTTCACGTTGCTTTATTTCCACGCGGTTTGTTGACACACACTCTATACCTCACAAGCCGTTGATCAAATGTTGGGAGATACATACGGGTAACGGTATTATTGTGTCCAACTAAGAGTGTAGATTATGTCGGGTGGTAGTATACGGCAGGGAATTCTATGCGAATTTCTTTTTAATCGAGACGGGCAGCTATGATGCAATTCTTGGGATGGACTGGATGAGTACATTCTATGCGATTATTAATTGCCGAGCTAGGAAGGTGACCTTCCGCATTCCCAATCACCCAGAATTTATTTTTGAAGTAGGAAGCAAGTCTTTGGAGCCAGCCAAGTATAGAGCCAAACCGAAGGTGTTGACGGCTATGGAAATCGATGGAAACCTCACACCAGAAATCGTTCGGGATTTTCTTAACATGTTTCCTGAAGACTTACCAAGTCTACCACCTCCCCGCGTCTTGGGATTCATGATAGATTTGATTCTAGGTATAGCACCAGTTTCCAAGGCACCGTACAGAATGGCACCAGTTGAGTTGGCAGAATTGAGAAACAAATTGGAGAACTCCTGGAGAAAGGATTTATTCACCCAAGCGCTTCGCCGTGGGGTGCACCAGTCTTGTTGGTGAAGAAAAAGGATGGATCGCTATGGATGTGCATAGAATACCAAGAGCTGAACAGAGTTACGATAAAGAACAAATACCCCATTCCACTTATCGACGACTTATTTGATCAATTGGGTGGGGACAAGGTATTTTCAAAGCTGGATCTTCGTTCGGGCTATCACCAGATCAGAGTAACGGCCGAAGATATATGCAAGACGGTTTTCAGGACCCGATACAGGCATTATGAGTTTCTTGTGATGTCGTTCGGTGTTACCAATGCTCCAGCTATATTTATGGATCTAATGAATAGAGTATTTGCGAAATACTTGGACACGTTTGTCGTTGTATTCATCGACGACATACTAGTCTACTCTAAGACCCGAGAGGAGCATGCCGAACACTTGCAAACAGTACTACAAATTCTTTGGGAAGAGAAGCTATACGCAAAATTGAGCAAGTGTGAGTTCTGGCTCGACAAAGTGCAGTTCTTGGGACACGTTATTTCGGGCGAAGGCATCTCAATAGACCCAGTGAAGATAGAATCTGTCAGAGATTGGCCGACACTGAAGTCAGTGGCCGAGATCAGAAGCTTCCTGGGATTGGCAGGATATTATCGGCGGTTTGTTTAAGACTTTGCACGAGTCGCTGAAGTTTTGACAAAGCTGACACGGAAGGAAGTACTGTACGTATGGACGGAGGAATGCAATCGGGCTTTTAAAGTACTGAAACAGAAATTGACCACGGCACCTATTCTTACAGTGCCAGATAATTCAGGTGGTTTGGTGATACACAGCGATGCTTCAGGGAAAGGCTTAGGCTGCGTCCTGATGCAGCACGGTCGGGTAATTGCTTATGCCTCACGGCAGCTGAAGAATCACGAGAGGAACTACCCAACACACGACTTGGAGTTATCCGCAGTCATTTTCGCATTGAAGATCTGGAGACATTACTTGTTAGGAGAAAAGGTGGAAGTGTACACGGATCACAAGAGTCTGAAATACGTGTTCCCTCAGAGAAAACAGAATATGAGACAACGCCGATGTCTAGAATTAATGGCGGACTACGACTTGGACTTACAGTACCGTCTGGAAAAGGTAAATGTCGTACCCGACACTCTCAGTCGCAAGCCAGCGGTCATGATGTTGACCAGTCAGAGGAGCATCATTGAGGATTTTCAGAAGCTCGAACTAGAGGTTGTTACACCGAGTGCAATCAGGAAGTTCTGGCAGTTACAGGTGCAGTTTTCTCTTGTAGATCGCATTAAGGCTACTCAAGCTGATGATCCTCGATTGCAGAAGTTCAGAGAGCAGGTGGAAGCCGGGCTGAGGACAGACTTACTCATACATCGAGACGGTTCTCTGAGATTCGGTAGCAGACTCTGCGTTCCTAAGGGGATGTTCGAGAAGAAGTACTAGCCGAGGCTCATAGTTCGGCTTATTCTATGCATCCGGGAGGCAAGAAAATGTATCGAGATCTGAAGAAACACTATTGGTGGAACGAAATGAAGCGAGAGATTGCACGGTTTGTATCTAAGTGTTTAGTATGCCAGCAAGTAAAGGCAGAACACCAGAGAATAGCTGGATTGTTGCAACCACTTCCGATACCCGAGTGGAAGTGGGAGAACATCACTATGGATTTTTTGACCGCCTTACTATGGAGCCCAAGGGGCAACAACGCCGTTTGGGTTATCGTCTACCGTCTTATGAAAGCTGCACACTTTATACCCTTCCGAGTGGGACAGTCGACATAATCGCTTGCGGAGAAATGCATGCAAGAGTTAGTGCGACTTCACGGAGTTCCGGTCAGTATAGTGTCAGATCGAGACACCAGATTTGTTTCGTACTTTTGGAAGAGCTTACAGGAGAGTCTGGGTACACGTGTCAAGTTCAGCATGACTTACCATCTACAAACGGACGGACAGTCCGAGCGTACTATTCAGACGCTCGAGGACTTGTTGAGGGCTTGCATGCTAGACTTCCAGGGTTCTTAGGAGGATCACCTTCATCTGGTGGAGTTTTCTTATAAAAAAATTTTCTAAGCTAGCATCCTGATTGCACCATTCGAAGCACTTTACGGACGGAAATGTCGATCCCCTGTTCGTTGGGATGACGTGGGTGAGCGAAGATTACTGGGCCCCGAACTTATTCTTCAGACGGTAGAAAAGGTCCAGATGATCAGACAGCGCATTAAGACGGCTCAGGACCGACAAAAGAGTTGGGCGGATGCCAGCAGGAGAGCGCTATAATTCGAGGTCGAAGATCATGTGTTTCTAAAGATTTCTCCTACCCGCGGTGTTATCAGGTTTGGAGGTCGCGGGAAACTCAATCCCCGATTCATCGGACCTTTTGAGGTGCTGGAGCGAGTAGGAGAGGTGGCTTATCGACTAGCCTTGCCTCTATCATTAGCTGGTGTGCACAATAATATCCATGTTTCTCAGTTGAGGCGCTACGAGGAGAAGCCCACCACCATTCTCGATCGTCGGGAAAAAGTGCGGAAGAACAAAGTCATTCCCCTGGTTCGAGTTTCTTAGGGTGGCCGTTCTGCAAGGGAGTCTACCTGGGAACGCGAGGAGAACATCGGTTCACGTTTTCCGCATCTGTTTGTGTAGTGTTGTTGTTCCGTTGTTTTTGTCCTTTAATTTCGAGGACAAAATTTTTTGTAAGGAGAGTATGATGTAAATCCCCAATTTCCGTATATTTATTTTTCCGTATTTTTCAGATTTTCCTAGAATTTTTACACATTTTTTAATATTTTATTATTTTATTTATTAAATTATTACCTAAACTCTAAACCTAAATCCTAAACTACCCGACCCGACCCAACCAACCCGACCCGACCCGTACACCCACTCCTCTTCTTCCTCCCTCGTTCTCTTTTCCTGCTTTTCCCCCAACGGCTCTCCCCCACGTCTCCCCACTCCTCGTGCCCACGCCCGCAAGACTCACACCCACGCCGCGACGGCCACAACTCCACTCGCCAAAAACCCACGACGACCTCGATCTCGTCCCTCTCTCTACTTCACCCTCTCTCCCTCGTCTCTCTCTCTTCTTCTCTCTCTCTCTTTCTCACTCTCGCTCTCGCTCTGCTCCGCCACCGAGCACCTCACCTTAGGAGACACGTCGCTGAAGAACCCGACCTCTGCCTACTCCCTTCTCAACCCACAACTTCCGACGAGCCCCCGCCTCATCACCGAGCCCTACCCCCTCCAAAGTCGCGACACCACCAGGTTGCCACCGTCGACCGGCCGAGCATTGCGCCACCGACAGCAGCCACCACCCGCTCCACCTCGCGGACGAGCTCCGAGCTCCTCCTCTGCTCACCATCTCCGAGCACCAACCCCGAGCCCAAGCCACTGCACCCGAGTCGGAGCTCCCCGATTCACCATCTCCAAGCCCCAGAGCTGCCTGAGCTCATAGCCGGCAGGCCCTCTGCATCCAAGCGCTTCACCAGAGTCACTGGCAACCCCTGCCGTGGCCGGCTCCACGCCAGTGCTGAGCCCAAGTATGCCCGATCCAGCCAAGTCGAACGTGCATCGTGTCGTTTGCCGTCGTCCACCGTCGTGTCGTCGTCTATCGCTAGGCAAGTGGAACCCTCTTCCCCTGCTTATTCATGCCAAAAACTATAGTAGTTGATTAAATTAACAAGGTTACATACTCCGGTGTAAATGTGTATGTGTATAGCGACATCGATGTCTAACCGTCAATTTAGTTTTGTAGCAGACCACGTCGTTCAATTATATTAATAGATGTCATCCCTTATCATACCATTATAACATTCAAATTGAATAACTTTAGTTGGATCGGTTAATAAGAACGAATGTTTCATTTGATGCCTATACATAACCTATGTATGTGACACGACACCCTAAATGAAAAACCCTATTTAAAATGGAAAATTTTACGAGCTTCGAAACCCTTTTATGATAACAGATAACTCGTAAGAATTCGAGGGAAATTAATTGTTTTCACCACTATGAATGATACCCCGCCTAGTTGCGTCAATCTGAAATTTTACCGCGCATGTTACATTATTAAAATCATCGCAAATTCAGTACTATTTGGAACGTGATGTTCTACGGCTTATATCGAAGCCGACTCGATAACCTATAACCAACCCTAGTTTGTTCCTCGAAATTTTAGATCACTATAACGATACATGGTTGAGAACGCGGCACTGGACTGCAGTCCGAGACAGCGTTTCAATTTGGATACCAGACTTTGAACACCTGTGCATCCCCGCTTTAGACTAAAAATGCGTGGATCCCCATAAGAATACGTAAATAATTTAATTAGCTAACACATGAATCTGGTCCCTTGCCGTTTCACCATCGTTTGATATTTAAATTGCATTTTAGCGTACCTAGGTATTCTGCATTTTCTGCAGTGACCCCTCTTATACAGCTACACTAAACAGGACATAACTTCTAACACATAAATGTTATTGATGATTCGTTTGTTGGGTTGGAAACTTAATAGATAGAACTAGATTTTGTTCACTATGTAAACACCTGAATCAGAACATAATTATTAGTAAAATGCGCGTGAACTTGGACTTCCAGTTCTGGAACTGCAATTCCAGCCATCGATCGCTACCTTAATATGACGATAATTCCCTAATCTGATTTCCGTTTGGCATGAGATTAATTTTACTGTTTAGATGATCAAGTGTGCTTCGTACTCCTTTTGTATTATTTTTGTCAATTCTCTACGTGTGATTTATCGTCAATTTTGCAAGTTATATGGTATTGATCGTCATAAAATAGTGAATATCTATTCCGTGCATTTCTGGCTATTTTCGTGCTTGCTTTATACCTGCTGCATAGTGATCTTTCATGTTGAGACCTAGTGACTGATTTGCATTGTCGATATATTAGTGTCAGTGATTAGGTTGTGGCAAATACGACAGTGATATTGATAAGTGGAAAAGTGATTGAAAGTGACAGTGATACATATTTGTTCACAACCTATCTAAAACCTGAATGCATACTATAACCTGGGGAATAGGGAAATCAAGGTGGAATTGAACTCGTATTTAGCGAGGTACAGTGACTTAGTGGATGATCATTTGCTATTAGTGATACACACACACACATACACTTTAGGTCGTAGGCCTAGCGGCACGGCTGACAGGGCTATGTCCCGGGCACAGCGGACCGTAGTTTCGGGCATGAACGGGACCCTTGTTAAACACGAGAATCCTTTCCACCATTTGATTTCATTGACTTAGTGACCGATAAGTAGCGGCATACACATTGCCTAATTTATTAACATGATACCTATAGTGTATTATTCATATTCAGTGATGTTTACTATACTCATGTCCTGCATTTTGTTGCACTTCTCATATTTAATAATATTGCACACCCGTCATATATATATTTATTGCTATGTGTGTCGCCCTGACGACTTGAGTGTGCATGCTCAGAGAACGAAGAGGACCCAGCCCAAGAGCAGGACCTACCATTCGAGATCGCGGAGATCTAGACTGCATCGTCAACGCCATTTCCTTAGCTTTCAGCACTTTGTATTTCATTGGTTAGTTTTTATTCTGCAAAATAATGTATTTCGAACTCTTTTATTGCAATGTAATAAAGTTGTGAATTGTGATTTTCCTTTACTCTAGTACTGTTTACCGACTACCATGTAATGCTAGAAGCCGAAATATGACTACGGCAAAATTATTCCCTGACCGTAGGAGTATGGCCGGCCTAGTCTCCCCTCGTATTCCATATTTTTGTGAAGCGGGGCATGACACGCGGTCTTCTGGTGGCCGTAGGATTTGAAACTTCAGGTCTTGATCATTTCAGAACCTATATAAAGGACTAAGAGCTAGGGTTTCACATTTTAGAACCTATATAAAGGACTAAAAGCTAGGGTTTCACATTTCAGAACCTATATAAAGGACTAAGAGCTATCTATCTAAAAAACATCGAAAGACTCAATCGAAGAATATATTAAGATCTAGAGAGCAAACTAGGGTTTTGTAAATTACTTTTTCAGCAAGCAACTTGTAATGCAATAGTTAATCAAAAAGGTAGTCTTTTCTTTAATTTTGTCGCATTTATTTTCCGCGTTTACTTTCTGCAATTACATTCTGTATTTACATTCTGCTTTTCTGATTTTAATTATGGATTCATCCATTTTCAACCTCTATTCTACTTCGCGCTTCCTAATGAGCGAGTAAATTCTTGCTTGCTAGGGTTTGTAGGATAGGGTAAAATAATAGATGAAAAAAATCCCTTAATTTCTTTTGATACTTTAATTTTTATAAACTTTAGCAAAATGAATGTTAACCCTCTTATCGGACGCGCTACCAATTCATAATAGTCACGACCACGATTTGAGATTCGTTAATACTTATTTTGTTAAGGGTTTGAGACAAACAGGGATCAATGGAAGGACAAGGGGCAGTAAAGGGAAACCTTAATTCCCTCCAAGAAGCCTAATCCACATTCATCGCTATTTCTCTACTATTAAATAATTAAAAGGATAAAAAGAATTATTTTTAAAATTCCATCCATTAACTACTAAGTCCTATAAACCCCACAAAATCTTCTATTATAAATCTTAAAATCTTCTTAGTGATAAACGTTCAAAACTCGACCTTTCTTCTATTAACTCGTCTAAAGCAAGAAAAGCATTTCACCGTTTCTCTGTGGATGACCCGTACTCACTAGAGGCTAGCTATTGCGACACCGTTATTGATTGCTGTAATTTACAACACACATAGACACTTTTTTAACGATCAATCAGTATCCTATTGGGTATGGTTCGCTCCATGATGAGTAATACCGAGTTATCTTTTTCGTTTTGGGGGCATGCGCTTCAGACAGCGGCATTCCTATTGAATCAAGTTTCATCGAAATAGTGCCTAAGACTCCATATGAAATATGGAGTGGAAAAAACCATATCTTAATTGTGTTAAGATACGAGGTTGTCCAGCTTTTGTTAAATTTCAAAATCCGGAAAAACTTGAGGCACGATCAGTTTTATGTAAGTTTGTGGGATATCCTAAGAATTCATATGGATATCTATTCTACCACTCCGAGGAAAAAAAGGTTATTGTTTCTCAGTATGCCAAATTTTTAGAATGGAAATTTCTTGCAAAAGAAACTAGTGGGAGTGCGGTAGAACTGAATGAAGTTCTAAGAGCACAAACTATAACTGAAGAATTGGTGGAACCAAAGAATTCAATGATCCCGGACGAACCTCCGCTGCTCCATAAATCTAGTAGGATTTCTCGTCCGCCTAAGAGATATTTCGGTTTTCTCATAGATGGGGATCGAGAGGATTGCATCTTAGAAGAATATGATCCTGCTAGTTTTAAGCAGGCCATTACCAGTAGGGACTCCGATAAATGGCTGGATGCTCTGTGATTCGGAATGGAGTCCATGTACACTAACAAAGTTTGGACTTTAGATGTTTCTCCTCCTGGGGTAAAACCCGTTGGATGCAAGTGGATCTTCAAAAAGAAAATTGGTGTAAATGGACAGGTGGAATCCTATAAAGCTAGACTTGTTGTAAAAGGTTTTCGTCAAAGACCGGGAGTAGACTATGAAGAAACCTTTTCTCCAGTGGCTATGCTGAAATCCATTCGGATCCTACTTGCCATTGCTGCCTACCATAACTATGATTTCTGGCAGATGGACGTTAAAACAGCTTTTCTAAATGGAAGTTTAGAAGAGTGCATTTATATGGATCAGCCAGAGGGATTCGTAAACATTGGAAGCAGCGGGGAGGCGTGTAAGTTGCTTAAATCCATTTATAGATTAAAGCAGACATCGCGGAGCTAGAACATCTGTTTTGATAAGACTGTCAAGGAATTTGACTTCATCAAAAACGAAGATGAGCTATGTATCTACAAGAAGATTGTAGGGAGAACTGTTGTATTTCTCGTCTTGTACATCAATAACATTCTCTTGCTAGGAAATGACATTCCTATGCTGCAATCGGTCAAGTTGTTCTTGTCACAAAGGTTCTCAATGAAAGACATGGGTGATGCCTCATACATTCTAGGGATTAAGATCTACATAGATAAATCGAAGAGATTGTTGGGACTTTCACAGTCCAAGTACATAGAGTCCATATTAAAGAGATTTAGTATGGAAGATTCCAAGCGCGGTAATATACCCGTTTTGCATAGAATCACCCTCTCCAAAGAGATGTCTCCCAACACTGATGAAGAGAGGGTTCGCATGAGCACTATACCCTACGCTTCGGCTGTAGGATCTATAATGTATGTGATGCTGTGTACCAGACCAGATGTAGCATACACGCTCAGCATAGTGAGCCGGTATCAGTCGAACTCAGGTGAGAATTATTGGACAGCTGTGAAGAACATTCTCAAGTATCTAAGAAGGACTAAAGAGATGTTCTTGGTTTATGGTAATGAAGACCTCCAGGTGGAGTATTTTACCGACTCAAGCTTCTATAGTGACAAGGATCACAGCAAGTCTATCTCGGATTTTGTGTTTACCCTCAATAGAGGGGCGGTCTGTTGGAAGAGTTCCAAATAGGACACCGTCGCAGACTCGATGATAGAGGCTGAATATATTGCTGCCAACGATGCCGCAAAAGAAGCGGTCTGGATGAAGAAGTTCATTACTGAACTTGAGGTGGTTCCGTCCATTGTTGATCCAATACCTTTGTATTATGATAACAATGGGGCTATAGGTTTAGTGAATGAACCACGGTCCCATCAGAAATCCCGACACACCTTGAGGTGGTATCACCTGATCAGGGAGATCGTAGATCGCCGGGAGATCGAGGTCCGGAGAGTAATACAAAAGACAATACGGAGGATCCATTTACCAATGCCCTCCCTCAAGCGCAGTTCGAGTGACTTTTTGAGATGTTGGGTATGCGATACGCCAACAACTGGCCCTAGAGTTGACGTTGGGTATTCGGTACGCCAATTATAAGCCATAGTGCAAGTGGAAGATTGTTGGATATGTAAGCCCTAGAGGCCTGTATTGTATAGGATGCTAGGGATATGTATGTACATGACAATCTTGCTCAGTTATATAGTGTACTATTTCAGTTGTCTTTATCCTAATATGTGTATTTGATTTTCTTACTGCTTTGTATTGCTTATACATGTTGATAAAGACTCGTTACAATAGTATACTATTTTGGTTTGTCTTTATCTTAACATGTGCATATGTTATACTCGATATCACATATGGCAGATACATGTTGATAAAGCTCGTAGGAATTTTCTTGACTACCAGCGTTGTGATGGCGATCATACTTGTGGGAGCTGGGTAGTCCATAAGCACATCCTTAAAGGTTCCAAGTCGTAGGAGTATCGAGACCGGGTATCGATATTTCAGAGTAGACTTGTGTATACGTTTCTAGACCCCGATGATGGGCGGTGGTTAGTCCTATAGCCATTGGTGTGATCACCTAAGATTGTATAAAGGTGCTCACTAGGGGTGAGTACACTAGACGGACTCACCGAGAACCTCTAGATGGTATTATACCTATTGTCAGATAGCGGTTCTTAGGTGACATGAGTACAGGTTAGTGTTTAGACCCGAGATCATCATTTGTCTCGTATGAGTTCCCACCGTGCTTTGATCACTATCTTACCATGGCTCTACTGAGTCATGCAAACAGGTTTTGGTAGGGTCCAGTCCCGAGCCACATGGAGGCAGTAAGTGATTGTCTGGGATTCATCTCTCCCAATATTGGGAGTCGATATCGTACTGTATCCGGTTGGCCAGAACCATAAGACTTTGGCCAAGACAGTTGAGATTTACTGATGGTTAGATCAGTAGTTTCTCGGATTAGTCCTGAGCCACATTGATAAGACTTATTAGGTCAGTAGGGGTCTGACGGTTACCATCCCTTAGACCCAGTATATGATACTCTTAGACCAGACTGCACGAAGATTGTCACAGATAGGCTCAGTAGGGGTTCGGATGAGGTTGCTCATCAGCGTTCCTTTCGACAGGTACCTGGATAGCCGTTACGTACAGCTAGTGTCGCTGTTGTGCTTGTGATTAAACCCATTGCCAGCGTACTATAGAGTCTTTAGAGTCCCACATAGAGGGTTTTCTTGGTTTAGGCGAAATGATGTAGTAACCGCATTTTGATACGTGCAGGGTTCCGATCGAATGATAATACTAGCCGGCTTAGGATTAAACCAGATTATTAAATCATGTATTGATTTAATAATTTACATATGCATATTTCGATATGTATATTCTAGTGTTATTCGGGCTTTTGATCGGACGGTTGATAATACTAGCCGGCTTAGGATTAAGTCGAATTATTAAATCAGGTATTGATTTAATAATTTACATATACACATTTCGATATGTATATTTTAGGATTATGTTCTGTGTATTATTCTACCTCTTTGGGTATTCGTTATTTGATACGAATACGGGTATGTATATATGGTAGAGTGTATTCCGTATTTATACGGAAAACATTCTGGAAGGAGGACACCTCATTTCCATGATTTTTCTTTTATTGAAAATTGAAATGAGGTGGAGGGGTGAGGTGGAAAGGAGAGTGGTGTGAAGCATGGTTGAATAGGTTCATCTGTCTACACTATTCAAGTATGGTTGGATTTTATTATTGCAAAAATCATTTTAGTAAAGCCATGCTTGCATTATTTGTTGTGATGAGTTTTTTTCATTTTCACCACTCTCTTTCTCTCTCCATTTTCTTGTGCTCCTTCTTCCTCTTCATCCTACCCTCTCATGAGTTGAGAATCAAGGGTGAAGAGAGGTAGAAAGAATACTAGAACCATATACTACATCAACACTCTAGATTAGCAATCTAGAGGCTTTAGTTGCTCTATTAGGTTTTTGAGTGGAGCTAGAGTCATGTACCACATCTCTCGGGTGGATCATCTTCGACGGAGGAGGACTAGAGATCAAGCTCGATCACGGAGTCCCCATGGAGCCGAGGAAGAGGGTAGAAGACTGAATGACACGGATCATTCGGTCTAACCCTTTTTTCAGAGTAGCTAGATCTCTTTAGTTTACTACTTTAATATTTGGTTAGATTCTAGAATGTGATTTCTAACGCCAAGTTTTTTTAAAAATAAAAAAAATTCATTCCGCAACGGCCGCGGTAGGCGGCCATGGTGCTAGGAATCCCAACCGTGAGACCCTTACAACTCAAGAAAATTGAAAAAGTCTTAGATAACAGAGACCTAAACCTATTTTTTAAGCCACCATTGTCCAACCGGCAACGACAAATGATGAGTCACTCATGGCACTATTCCAGTTGTAGCAATACTGATGCCAAAACAGATATCAAATCCCGAGTTTCCCCAGGTAGATGATGGATTGCTCCTAGCATACGTGCTTCAGTTTTAGCAACGCTGATGCCTACCTAAAGTTCAAAAATCTTGACCCCTAAGTAGTTAAACTGGGAAATAAAAAAATAAAAAAAAAGCTAAAATGATTGGGCAACTCACAATAAAAATCAGTGAGTAAAATAAAAAAATATAGCCGAAATGATTGGGCGACCACGAATAAATAGCCGAAATGATTAGGCAATCGCGACTTTCGCGATAAGAAAAGCTGAAATGATAGAGCAATCGCGGATATATATAAAAAAAGTGAAAATATTTTTTTTTCCCTTCTAGTAGTTCAATCCCAACTCTTGTATACAATCCATAGGCACAAACAAATGAAAAATGAGCAGCGTGTTCCGCTATGTTCGACCGAACAAAGAATAGGCAATACATACAGCTTAGAGACTATATGGACGTCTCTCATACTCCATCAGCATACATACGCGACGTCATGAAAGATCAAAGAAGCCAAAGTGAAATTGGAGTGACGGTATTCTCATAGCTCCAAGTCTTAATGGCAATATATACAGTCTAGAGATTATTGGATGTCCATTCTACTTCTGCATAGTACAGACATGGTGTCTGCAAAGCTCAAAAGGGGCGCAAAAGAGGAGTGATGGAAAATGTAACACCCTAGTACGGTTATACGATATTAATTGGTATTTTAACAGTTGCTTTATATTTCTTCTATTTTATTCTTTTGGGTTGCGAGTGATTCGAATAGTAGAGGTAGTTATCCGACCTGGCCCGCATGTGTGAAACCCAGTATGGGTCAAGATTATATCTGATATTTATCAATAAACTAAATCTATGTGAATCTAGTATAATATATATATATATATATATCATATATCATATATCATATATCTAGATCATCATATATCTTCTAGTAGCCATAGGTTAAGGATAAGTTATATTTTGCTAACTGATTAATCCAAAAATATTATGTTTACCGTAATCAGAAAAGGCGTCGCTTTGCAGCTAGCCGGTGAATACGGGTCGATCCACAGAGATGGGTAATTTTCTGATTTGTGTTTTTACGAGTTGATTCCGATGGTGGTTTGGTTTTTGTTGATTGATTTAAAAACTAACTTATACGATATTAAAGAACTTGTTAGGATTAGGTCTAAGGTAGGGTTGATGAGATTAATATTATCACTTCTTTCAATGCCGTTTGATTAAAGCTTTTTAGAAATCATAACAATTATTAGCAAAGGGGATTAGGATGATTGGGAAGAAACGAAGTTTCTTCCTCTAGATCCTTGTCCGTCCTTTTCTATTAATTGCTACAACCTTCATGGACGTCATGTATGTCCGGCCCTTTATACTACGGTTCACCGTTACCTCGTAGGTAGGGTGCCGTAGGGAGCGGATCATGCATGCGTGCATGAAGTTCTACTTATGAAAATGTATGGGCATTGAAGGAGGTGAGAGATATTCATCTCTCACTCCCTCCCTTGTTCCTAACCCTAACAAGCGAGGATTTTACTCGCTCATTAGGGGATCTTCTAAAAATGACATCTTTTTTATGTTTAATGTGTTTTGTTTAGATCTAAAATTATTACTTACTTACTGCAGATTAAAAGGAGCTACACTAAGTTAACTAAGGCAAGTGATAAAATTACTCTACTGCAAGAATGATACTAGATAGCTAGGGCAAGAATTAAATTATAACTAAGGAAGGAATTAAAAGAATAAAAACTTACAAAAATGATGCTCTAGATCTCCCAACAATTCTGAATTTTATTGATTGAAAAGAGGCATCCTTATTTACAGATTTGAGATTACAATTTATAAGTAAACAGGGAAACTAGGGTTACAGATTCTCGAACACATGATTTTACAGATATGCCCACTGAAAATCCCAACACCCGCACCGACGCACCGACACGCAAAATTTGCACCGACACGGGCAACAAACGGCCGCGGAACCGCGGCATGGGGGGGTCTGGGCCGCGGTTCCGCGGCCCTTTGGTGAGATCACCTCACCATCTTTTCTGGTCTTCATTCTAGTTGTCTGGGCTTGTTATTTCTTCATCCTGTTTCTCTGTTTGGCTTCTTATTCTTCTCCAGATCTTTCAGTGAAAAACATGTAGCAATCTTTCAACCGTTTTGCTTTGACATTTTAGCCCTTGCACTGTCTTGTACCCATGTGAACTGTTATTAGTCTAGGCTTGACTAGGATCCGTCAAATGTCCCTTTTCTGTATCAACTTTCGTCTTTTTCACTGTATTCGATCCAAAAGCCTGTATCCTGTGACATGCAACAAACGAGCGTCAAGAGTACCTATTTAATTATAAAATGAATAAAAATGGGGCGTACAATAATGCAATATTATAGCATGAACAAATACCCCCAAACTTATCTTTTGCTCGTCCTCGAGCAAACTTATTATTTTATTCTTAATAAAAACCTAACCTAGCCGCACTTTCGCAGGGAAACGCGATTGCACTGAGCACGTGCAACAAGCCGTTAAACCTCTAGGTGTCCTTAGTAGGAGGAGTGTTGTCTCCTGAGGGTTTTCAGCGGATTACACCCATAAAATCCTATCAATTTGGTTTTTCGACTTTTGTTTTCTAATTAGGTTTTCTAACAAGGAATTCTATTATCGTCGACCCGCAAATTACCCACCCATATTCTTCACACTTCCTCATTATTTACCTTAAGATTATATATGTTCTATAGAATTACTTAGCTTTCGGCATTTCTTAAGTTTTCCTTCTAGGGTTTCATCTCCGCTTAGGAATTTCTATCAACTCTACTAAAGATAGAAGTTCTATTCTTCATTCCTTTCTCTTATCTAAACTCTAATCACATATCCCCACGTGTGTGTAAATATCACCCCTACACTTGGAAATTCAAATCAAGCAATCGTACTCTCGTCCATTGTCCAAAGCTCTTATTAATTGGTGAATTTTCGCTTACACATCCTTCATGCGACCGTTAATACTTCTTGAGGTACCAACAACCGATTACAAGATGCGTTAGCATTTTAAAGCATACTTCCTAGTTTTGTAACACCCAAGGTTTTAGCAGTGACTCCCAAACCAGTTGGTCTAAGGCACTAGGTGATGAAGCATCCTCGCTAAATATTTTTCTATGTTTTAGCCTTAAGTAATCACAAAACCAGTATCCATTTTTTTCCTCTATTCACTTTTTTTTCTCTTCGTACTAAGGACTTTAGACAAGAGCAATTCAAGGTCTCTTCTACTATTCCAAGTTTCAAGGTGCTTGATTGTGCAAATTGTAGGGTATATGTTTTCAGACTCTAGACTTAAGCTAGGAATTATTTTTCAAACTTATACTCTAATAAAAGTTTCAATACTCTTCCTTCGTTTCGACTTAGCCCAAGAAGTGAACCCAAAATTTACCTATTTCTAAATAACCTACAAAGACATATACTTTCTACCGTTAAACTCTAAGGAAGGTTATTTTTAGGGTTTTTAATTTGCTAAGTCTAAGATCTAGTTTTTCCTAGCCAGTTAACCTATTTATCAAACTCAAGTCAATTAACCAGAATTGAATATATTAATTTTTATAATTTTTGAAATTTTTCAATTTTTATGGGTTTTTCTTTTTCTAAATTTTTTTTTTATATTTTCAAATTTTTCGAATTTTTATGATTTTTATATAAAGATGCAATGCAGAAATTAAATATGCAAAAAGAATATATACAAAATGAAAATATGCAATGCAAAAGATAACTATATACACTACCTTCTCCCCCAAAATTGAGCAAAGCAGTGCCCTCACTGCCCGGCCCCACGTCTCGTTCGTGAGCGTGAACGTGATCGTTCCCCTCTAACCAAAAGGGTTTGAATACCCCTCTCAATTTTCGTCAACCGACGGTCGTGATCTCGTGCTGTCGCCCGAAACTCATCCCTCAAAGAATCAATTTTTCTTACCGTTCTCCGCATCAATCGTGCATGCTCTTGAGGGGTCAGTTCTTCCCCGCTCGATGTAGAGCTAGAGCTAGGGGTGCGTGCGAGAATATTCTCTGCCGGTTCCGTTCGTGACCAAATATCAGTAAGTCTAGAGTAGGACGAAGTAACGCCCTCAACGAGTGGTCGAACCGGAACTCCGTCTATCATGTATGAATCAAATTCCTTGACGGGGAGGAAATAACGGCAGAGTTGGGTGACTAGCAAGGGACATGGGTAGATGGTACCTCTTTTCCCCGCACCTATAGAATGGAGCAATACGGTGCACATGTCAAACCGTGGATTTTTCATCATTAGTGTGTGTACGACATGTAAGGAGGGGGTGAAAAAAGTTGTGTTGTGCGAGCTGCCAAAGATGTTGTTTTGTGCCCACCGGCACACAGTAAGAACGTTAGCGAAAAGGGTCCGTGCTTGGATACCCTTACGCGGCTCTCTAGCGCAGTCATTCCCCATCAAGGGCATATAATCCTCAAAGTGTAAGGGGTGGTCATGTGCGGGCACACGAGGTATGAGTGTGACTTCGTGGATCATATCCCTATCAATGTGAATTACGCGATCTCCCCAATTTATTTTAGTGTAGCCTAAGGTGTCAAGACTATTATCCTCCATTGATTCATAAAACAAGGTAACTAGTTCAGGTAGGGCAAACGCAGAGGAGTGATTATAGGTCAGGAAATTCCAGCCCCTCTGCTCTATTTCATATGCAAAATAGCTACCGTACAATTCGTGCGTGAAAACCGGGGAAAAATCCCTCTCAAACTGCATTTTATGTGCCATATAGATGTTTCAGAAAGAAGTATGCAAGAAACAGAAAGGGAAGGTTCAGATTTACCTCCCCTGAAAATTTCAGGGGCTGATGCTTCAGAGGCGCGGCGGAAGCGCGACGATAGGCGGCTCCGGCGGCGGGATCGCGGCAGTCTGGCGGCGGCGCGGCGAGAATTTTCTGGAGAGGGTGGGGGGCGGCGGCTAGGGTTTTATGAAGATGAAAAATTTAGGGTTAGCGCAGGGGGGGACTCGGTTCTCTTTAAATAGAGGGGAAGAGAATGGTGATTTGTATAAAACACCCTCTAAAATGAGGGTTTTATTTGTAATAAAAAAAAATGTCAGCTATTAATTCTGGAATTCTACAATTAGGTCCAAAATATTATATTTTTTTTTTACTTTTCAAAAGATTTTTATTTTTTATGGTATTTTAGAATTATGTATTTACAAAATGTATACACACCCCCAAACTTATTTGAAATAATATTTTGGAAGAATAGGAATTCGGGGGTGAAGGTGGAGGAAAATTAATCAGTGTAGATCAGTTCCTGCAAAAACAGGAGCTCCTCCGAATGTTCCGCTGTGAGGAACGGTTTCAATTGATGCCCATTTACTTTGAAAAGCGTACCGTCCTCCGGGTTCTCAAGATCAACCGCACCGTGCAGATAAACGGTGCGGATTACAAAAGGTCCCTTCTACCTAGAACGGAGCTTGCCGGGGTGAAGATGTAACCGAGTATCATAAAGTAAAACCTGTTGACCAGGTTTAAATGTCTTTCGCAAAAGGTTTTTATCATGAAATACCTTAGCTCGGTTCTTAGCAATCACGGCATTATCATATGCCTCATCCCGCAGCTCTTCTAGTTCATTTAATTGCAGTTTTCGGTTGCTGCCCATATCTTCTAAAGATAGATTCAGCTCTTTAATAGCCCAAAATGCCTTATGCTCAATTTCTACTGGGAGGTGGCAAGCCTTCCCGTAAACAAGCTGGTATGGAGACATGCTAAGATCGGTCTTGTATGCAGTACGGAAAGCCCATAGTGCATCAATCAGTTTAAGTGACCAATCTTTACGGTTTTTAGAAACCGTTTTCTCCAAGATTTGCTTTATTTGCCGATTTGAAATCTCGGCTTGCCCACATGTTTGGGGGTGATATGGCGTTGACAGTTTGTGGGTGATAGAGTATTTGCGCTTTAAGGACTCGAAAGTCCTATTGCAAAAGTGAGAACCATTATCACTTATTATCGCCCGAGGGTGCCCAAATCAAGAAAATATGTGTTCTTTAAGAAATCGAACGACAACCTTGTTATCGTTCGTTCGGCTGGGCACAGCCTCGACCCACTTTGAAACGTAGTCAACGGCCAAAAGAATATACACATTTCCAAAAGAGTTAGGAAATGGTCCCATGAAATCTATACCCCAAACATCAAAAATGTCCACAACCAAAATTGGTTGGAGCGGCATTTTGTTTCTCCGCGATATCCGGCCCGAGTGTTGGCACCGGGAGCAGGTTTTGCAGTATTCGTAAGCATCCTTGAAGAGTCGTGGCCAATAGAAACCACACTGCAAAAATTTTTCGGCTGTCTTCTTTAGGCCAAAGTGCCCGCCACATGCTTGATCGTGGCAAAAAGACAGCACGCTCTTGACCTCACTTTCAGGTACACACCGATGAATGATTTGGTTGGAACAGTATTTAAAAAGATAGGGTTCATCCCAGTAAAAATGCTTTACTTGGGACAAAAATCGAAGCTTATCCTGTTTCGACCAATCTGTAGGTATCAGGCCGGTGGCTAAGTAGTTTACAATATCGGCGAACCATGGTTCGCAAGAAACGGTCAAGAGTTGCTCATCGGGAAAAACATCCGTGATTGGAAGATCAAGCGTGGGCGAAGAAGGAAGTCGTGATAGGTGTTCAGCTACTACGTTTTCACATCCTTTTTTGTCCTTTATGACAAGGTCAAACTCTTGTAGTAAAAGGATCCAACGTATGAGCCTTGACTTAGCATCCTTCTTCGCAAAAAGGTGGCGAAGAGCTGAATGATCAGTATATACAACGACTGGAGAGCCAATTAAATAAGGCCGAAAATTTTCAAGTGCAAACACAACAGCTAAAAATTCTTTCTCTGTTGTTGTGTAGTTTAGTTGGGCCTCATTTAGTGTTCGGCTAGCATAATAAATCACGTGCGGCATTTTATTAATGTGCTGTCCAAGAACAGCGCCAATGGAAAAATCTGATGCGTCGCACATGATTTCGAAAGGGTGCGTCCAGTCCGGAGATGAAAGGATGGGCGCAGAGATGAGAGAATGTTTCAAAGACTCGAATGCTTCAATGCATGTGGAGTCGAAAGCAAATGTTGTGTCCTTGGCCAGTAAGAGAGTCAAGGGTCTAGCGATCTTGCTAAAGTCCTTGATGAACCGTCTGTAAAAACCGGCGTGGCCAAGGAAGGCTCTAATGTTTTTGACGCATTTAGGGGGGAGGTTAGAAATCACTTCGATTTTAGCTCTATCGACCTCGATGCCGTTTTGCGAGATGACATGTCCTAAGACAATGCCTTCTCGCACCATGAAATGGCACTTCTCCCAATTCAATGTTAGGTTCTTATCCCTGCAGCGGGTAAGAACAGCGTCCAAATGTCGTAAACACTCATCGAAGGAGTCGCCAAAGATGGAGAAATCATTCATAAAGATCTCCAAGAACTTTTCAACCATGTCTGAAAAGATCCCCATCATACACCGCTAAAATGTCGCAAGTGCATTGCATAACCCAAAGGGTATGCGACGATAAGCAAAAGTGCTAAAGGGATAAGTAAATGTTGTCTTGTCTTGATCCACTTTGGCGATGGGGACTTGGTTGTAACCGGAATAGCCATCTAGAAAGCAATAGAACTCGTGCCCTGCCAATCGTTCGAGCATTTGGTCAATGAAAGGTAAAGGAAAGTGGTCTTTCCTTGTCGCGGCATTGAGTTTCCTATAGTCTATGCAGACTCGCCACCCAGTTTGGGTGCGAGTGGGAATTAACTCATTTGCCTCATTGGTAATGACCGTAATGCCCGATTTCTTTAGCACGACGTGGATTGGGCTAACCCATTGGCTATCCGAGATAGGGTAAATGATACCACTATCCAGACACTTGACAATCTCCTTCTTAACAGCCTCTTTCATGATAGGGTTGAGGCGACTTTGTGGATCCCTTGCTGGCTTGGCATCATCCATCAAGTGTATATGATGTTCGACTATGAGGGGACTAATCCCCTTAATGTCCGCCATAGACCAGCCGAAAGCTTGCCGATTATTATATAAGACCTTAAAAAGAGCCTTCTCTTGCTCAAGAGCTAGAGAGGCCGATATAATGACTGGTAAGGTCTCATTATTACCAAGATAAGCATATTTTAGGTGCGACGGCAAAAGCTTTAATTCGAGTTTAGGAGGTGAAACAATAGATGGTAACAATGGGGTACCTGTTTCAAACTCGAAGGATTCCATCAAAGGTTCGAATCGAGAGTACGCAACAGAGTCGGATAGTTCAACTAACTCATCCGAAAAAGCAAAAGACTCCAATTCAGGTGATGAGTCTTCAAAGTCGTCAACGAAGGTAAAACACTCAAAATCGTTATCCTCCGTGAAAGCTGTGTCGGATTCTAAGAGGAGTGCACTAGTGGCGTTAACATTGCTGTGATCGAACAAAAAATTCTCGAACTCACAGTCCTCCTCCGCGATCTTATTGATCGAGCAAACATCGAGTACGCTAGCATTAGGCTCAGCCGGCTGACTTCCCAACTTGAAAATATTGAGCTCAATTGTCATATTGCCGAAAGATAGGTTCATTGAACCATTACGACAATTGATCACTGCGTTGGAAGTTGCCAGAAATGGTCGACCAAGTATTACCGGAATTTGGTTCCGGGGGTTAGCGACAGGTTGTGTATCCATCACGATAAAGTCAACGGGGAAAATGAAATCCCCTACTCTAATTAACACATCCTCCAGCTCTCCCCTAGGATGGGTTATTGACCGGTCGGCCATTTGGAGAGTACAGTGAGTGGGCTTAAGCTCTCCAACGCCCAATTGCTCGTATACAGAATAAGGTAGCAGACTGACACTCGCGCCAAGATCTAATAGTGCTCTATTGATGTTCTTGTCCCCAATTGTTATCGAAATGGTAGGACAACCGGGGTCCTTTTGCTTTGGGGGTAAAGAATTGACAAAAGCATCACTAATAGCACTAGCCACAAAAACTTTCTTTGGCACTTGTGACTTCCTCTTTTTGGTGCATAAGTCCTTTAAAATTTTTGCATATGAAGGAACTTGTTGGATTGCATCCAAAAGAGGGATATTTATGCTAACCTGTTTGAACAACTCTACAATCTTTTCCATCTGTGGAGTTGGTTTATTGGATCTCAACCGATTAGGAAAAGGAACATTTTGAAAGGTGGTTGAGTCCAATTTTTGCGGATCAGATTGTCGAGTTGGAACGGCACCCCGTGTAGATGTGTTCGTGTTGTGAGAAATGGGTCCGTTCGAGCTAGAAGAAGTAGAGCCGTGTGAAGGGTGGAGAATAGGCTCTAAAGAAGAAGGTGAAGAAGATGAAGAAGGGCCACCGGCAGGGGTGTCATTGTCAATACCCATATTGTTTTGCAACACTTTTCCCGATCTCAACGTGGTCACCGCATTTACGTTATGATTCTGCTGTTGATTTGCAGCATGTGCGTGACCGGGGTTGGGCAGTGGTTGAGACGGGAGTTTTCCTTTTTCGCGCTCGCTCAAAGCTGCATTGAGTTGTGTAATTTGTGCCTCAATAGATTTGATACTTTGATCGTGTGAGGCACTGTTTTGCACCAAAGATTGAATAGAAGTCTCTAGTCTTGCTGTAGACTGTGTCGATTGCTTAAGGAACGCATCTAGACTTCTTTCGAGCGAGCTAACCTTATCATTATTAGGTTGAACATAATTGTTTGGCTGGTAAGCGGTGTTAGGCACAAAATTGTTCACCTGATTAGGGTAAGGTTGTTGTTGAAATTGTTGCTGTTGAAATTGAGTTTGTGAAGGTGCTTGTTGTTGTTGTGGAGGAGGAGGTCTTTGAAAATTGTTATTTCCTTGGAATTGTTGATTTTGGTTCCAAGCGAAATTTGGGTGACTCCTCCACCCCGGATTGTATGTAGAAGAGTACGGATCGTTCCTTTGTCGTTGCTGAAATGCAGCATTGACTTGATCCTGTCCTTGAGTAGATGCATTATAAGGACACTCTTCGGTTAGGTGCGACGGATCCGCACAACAAGCACAAACAGTTCATGGAGGCATAACAGGGGCAGGAGAAGACGACCAGATTTTGGTCTCAATCGCTTCTAGCTTTCTCGTAAGAGCGGCCATCTCGGCCTTCATAGCAATCGACATTTCTACTTGATGTACGCCTGCCCTAGATTGACCACTAGAAGAAGATGATGTGGTCTTGGTACTCTCCCACTGAATTGTTTGCTCACTAAGATCCTCAAGAAATTGCCACGCTTCGTCACTAGACTTGGAGAGAAAATGACCTTGACATATGGTTTCTAGCAACTGCTTCGTTGCCGAGTTCAATCCTTCGTATAATGTTTGGCAGAGTTGCCAACTTTCGATCCCATGATGAGGGCATTGAACGAGTAGGTCCTTAAATCTCTCGAAGCACTTCCAAAAGGGTTCGGAAGGAAGTTGTGAGAATTGAATTATTTCATTGCGGATTCTGGCAGTTTTGTGATGAGGATAGAACTTTTTCAGAAAAGCTTTCACAAACTCATCCCAATTTCTAATGGAATGTGATGCAGTGCTGTATAGCCACTTCTCGGCTAGGTCACATAAGGTGAAAGGAATGACCCTTAGCCTTATAGCGTCATCACTTAGTTGGCTCGTCTTCATCATAGCGCACACATTTTGGAATTTATTGATAAAAATATATGCATCTTCATATTCCAAACCATGAAATTTTGGCAGCATATTGATGAAATTTGGTTTTATTTCAAAATTGTCCCCATTTGCCGGTGGGGGTGAAAGACAGGTAGGTAAAGAAGTGCGGACGGGGTAAAAGAGATCCTGGAGCGCAACTCGTGCGGGCGCTTCAACAGGCGGTTGGTTCGGGTTATTCGCACCTAACGGAGGTGGAATCCTTCCCGTAGGTAAGGTATTGTTGGGGTTGAATCCCGACATGCCTTCGAAAGAAGAATTTGAAGGTGGGGGCAAGAAAGTGGACGGAATGTCGACTTCGGTGTCGAAGGGTTCGTCGGTCGGTACCAACGAAACACGGACTAATCGGGCGTTAGTATCCCTAGTCCAAAGTGACATACACTAAAGGGGTAGTGTAGTCTGGAAAAAAAAAGACAGAATGTGGAGGTAAGATAACGTCAGTGAAGGGAAGTGGTGGAAGTGAGTTGCAAGTTTTCTTAGCGACAAGTTGCAAGTTTGAAAAGATTTTTCTTTTTTTTTTTATGTGAGAGTTTTGCAAAGAGGTTTTTGAAAAGGGACTCGTGACACAAATGTATCAACCACACATGCACAATCAGGCCTAGATCTAGGGTCGCCTAGGTCTGCTAGACAGCTCCTAACTAGGGCTAGAAATAGGACCTCAAACCGCCTCTTCACCGACAAGTACGGCCAGGTAAGTGCCAGGTAAGTGGGAAGGAACCACAACAGTGGGCCTAATTAATAACCACTAGCCTAGACACACTTGCCTAGACACCGCAAAATCAGTTAGGATAAACGGTCGATGCCTATACTAGTCCTTTTCCTATTGAGCTCGATGTCCTTAGGTCTGAGTCTAATATTTTTTAATTAATTGTGGTCAATGCAAATGCTTTAGGTGTTTTCTGGGGTCCTGGGAAGGGTGATGAAATCCCCACCCAATCTGAGTTTGGTCAATTAGCCCCTTAAAGTCCGATTAAATTATGCAAAACAATAAAATTCACTTGCAAAAAAATTTTTTTTTTAGCACAGCGCAAAGAAACCTGCAGAAAATCTGTTATTTAGAAGGGGAGAAAGAATTTTTAGCGCAAAGAAATCCTGCAGAAAATTTTCACAGAGAGATATGTGGAGGTTGCAGAGGGGGGGGGGAAACAAACCATGCAAATTTGGTGCGCTGACGTGGCAAGATCACCGCGGTTCCGCGGTCTAGGGGCCTCTTTTGCGGCGGAAACGCGGCTAAGTAGTGGGATCAGGCTGTGAAAAAATTTCTGCTGTTCTGTACTTGCAGTTCCTCTCTGTTCTCATGTACCAACTTCTGTTTTGCTCTCTGTAAATTTTTAGATCAGCGATTCTTCGCTGTTCCTGCAAGATTCAAACAATAAACCCTTCAAACAGATAAAAATTGATGAAAATTTTTGTACTTTTTTTTATATTTTCAGATTTTTATGATTTTTTTTAAAAAATTTACATCAACCCGAAATTACACAAAAGAAAGATTACGCCATCCCCGGCAACGGCGCCATTTGATTAATCCAAAAATATTATGTTTACCGTAATCAGAAACGGCGTCGCTTTGCAGCTAGCAGGTGAATACGGGTCGATCCACAAAGATGGGTAATTTTCTGATTTGTGTTTTTACGAGTTGATTCCGATGGTGGTTTGGTTTTTGTTGATTGATTTAAAAACTAACTTATACGATATTAAAGAACTTGTTAGGATTAGGTCTAAGGTAGGGTTGATGAGATTAATATTGTCACCTCTTTCAATGCCGTTTGATTAAAGCTTTTTAGAAATCATAACAATTATTAGCAAAGGGGATTAGGATAATTGGGAAGAAACGAAGTTTCTTCCTCTAGATCCTTGTCCGTCCTTTTCTATTAATTGCTACAACCTTCATGAACGTCATGTATGTCCGGCCCTTTATACTACGGTTCACCGTTACCTCGTAGGTAGGGTGCCGTAGGGAGCGGATCATGCATGCGTGCATGAAGTTCTACTTATGAAAATGTATGGGCATTGAAGGAGGTGAGAGATATTCATCTCTCACTCCCTCCCTTGTTCCTAACCCTAACAAGCGAGGATTTTACTCGCTCATTAGGGGATCTTCTAAAAATGACATCTTTTTTATGTTTAATGTGTTTTATTTAGATCTAAAATTATTACTTACTTACTGCAGATTAAAAGGAGCTACACTAAGTTAACTAAGGCAAGTGATAAAATTACTCTACTGCAAGAATGATACTAGATAGCTAGGGCAAGAATTAAATTATAACTAAGGAAGGAATTAAAAGAATAAAAACTTACAAAAATGATGCTCTAGATTTTCCAACAATTCTGAATTTTATTGATTGAAAAGAGGCATCCTTATTTACAGATTTGAGATTACAATTTATAAGTAAACAGGGAAACTAGGGTTACAGATTCTCGAACACATGATTTTACAGATATGCCCACTGAAAATCCCAACACCCGCACCGACGCACCGACACGCAAAATTTGCACCGACACGGGCAACAAACGGCCGCGGAACTGCGGCATGGGGGGGTCTGGGCCGCGGTTCCGCGGCCCTTTGGTGAGATCACCTCACCATCTTTTCTGGTCTTCATTCTAGTTGTCTGGGCTTGTTATTTCTTCATCCTGTTTCTCTGTTTGGCTTCTTATTCTTCTCCAGATCTTTCAGTGAAAAACATGTAGCAATCTTTCAACCGTTTTGCTTTGACATTTTAGCCCTTGCACTGTCTTGTACCCATGTGAACTGTTATTAGTCTAGGCTTGACTAGGATCCGTCAAATGTCCCTTTTCTGTATCAACTTTCGTCTTTTTCACTGTATTCGCTCCAAAAGCCTGTATCCTGTGACATGCAACAAACGAGCGTCAAGAGTACCTGTTTACTTATAAAATGAATAAAAATGGGGCGTACAATAATGCAATATTATAGCATGAACATTAACTGCCATCACATGGTTAATCTTTCCATATCTTATTTTTTTGCTTTTATCTATTACGTTTAAATCTCAAGATATCTATTACCAAATATTTATTAAATCTAGATATATTTTTAGAATTCTTTTAAATCTTAAATTAGGAGTATGAGTTATTTAAAATATATTCTTACATTATAGTTGAGAAGTTTACGAATGTGAATTGTTTTCCAAAATATATATTTGATGAGATTTTGGGTGGAGATTGGTTGTAGTTTGATATTATCTATATACTTTAAAACCTATAATATAATATATATATAACCTAATAAACAGTAATATATATATATATATAATACATATAATTCATATGGTTTAAAATAAAATAAACCTCTCTTTCTCTCTCTCTTTCTCTCTCTCTCTCTCTGTTCTTTCTTTCTCTCTCTCCTTTTCTCTTTTCTAACTCCTTTTCCCGTCAAATCGAGACTCACAGCTCACCTCAACCCTAACTTGACCACCATTACGACTGTCTCGTCGCCACGTCACATCCATTGTTGTCGAGATCATCAGATTTGTCTCGAGCAAATTCTGATCGTATTATGCACCGTCGTGATATCGTTTCGTTCGTGTGTTCGTAACCGAGGCAAGTATTTCTAAATAATTGTTGCATGCTAGTTACGGTCGGATCATATATGGTGTAACAATATTATTATTGGTTTCATAATATTATTATTTTCTATTTGATAGATTGGTATTTTTACAAACTAGATCGACATGAGTTTAATACAAATATAGTTAAATTAATATTTTCTATTATGATTGATAGTTTGGTTGATATATGTGTGCATATTGATTATATTTTTTAGTTAGTGGTTGTTTAATTTGAGTTCCCTATACTACAGTTTTCTTTACAACAATTGTTATATTAGAATAATGCATAATTTTTTCACCATCATTTGTCGTTATATAGTCAACAATATACTTTATCAACAAATAATTGTTTAGTAAATATGTTATAACATTATGCAAAATATAGTTTGAAAATATTATAGTTTACACATGAAACGTCGTTGCCAAGCGGATACGACAAATCTGGAATTTACTGTATACCTTACCTTATAAAATTCATTATAAATCATAGAAAAATCATTAACACATGTTCTTTAGTTTGTAACGAAGCTAACTCAGAATAATATAACCCTGTGAAACATTACTTGCAAAATAAATTATTTAATTAACTTAAACTGTAAATGAAAATACCTCTGAACTGCTGTCTAGGGAAATTCTAGCAGCAAATTTTTAATTTCGAACGTTCATAACTTTTTGTAGGAACAACCTGAGATATTTTAACTTATAAAAATGAAAAATTTATTGAATTATCTTTGTTTTGGTATATGACACCTCCCTTTTGGAGAACGTTTGTTATTTTTAATTTATTTTATAAATCAGGATGACTCTGAATTTCTTAACGAAACTTTCTTATGCATGGTTAATCAACACCACTTTTATAGTTATTAATCGGATTGAATAAGCTATCCCTATTAATGCTATTATCTTGGTCTTGTACAAGATATGATTATATTATCCTTGACATGTTTGTAACATGCCAGACTGTACTATTTTTTTTCATGCTAATTCTTGTTGCCTGTAATACTTACCGATGCCAACAATATTGACATGTTATCCTGATTGACCTGACTTGTTATCTTACTAGACAAGACCTTCTCACGATTATTCCTGTGTTGGCATTATGTAGACATTCTAGTGATACCAGACTTGAACACGAAACCTGAGAAAAAAGGTGAAATCAATAATGAAACCCGATTTGTAACTCAACAGTTCACTGCTTTCCAGAGGCTGATCAGTCGATACGGGCTTCGGGCCCCAGAATGATGATGCTGACATCATTCGTCTATACATGATACCCTGTTTTTACTTCTTAGCGGCACATCTCGGATTCAACCCCGAGGGTCTTGACCGTGGTCCCAGGCACGTACGGGATAATATTGAGTTACATCAACGATTCCATTAATTGATTTCAAATACCGTTAGGATAGATAACCTAGAAACACAGACTTTAGATTACAGGTGACATATTTATAGCCCGTTGCTATGACACCAGTGATTGTTATTTATACTCATACCTTACTTTATATGTGACATCTTGTATAGCACACTGTTTAGATTATTACTATTACTATCATATTTATGACGCACCGACGTCTGGGTTTTGCATGGCCTAGATTCTTGACATAGCACATAAGTATTCGATAGGATCGCCGATCAGTGAGGACCACCTCATTGATATAGCTCTTATGCGGGTTAGTTATTCCTTAGATTTTATTGCTTCTACTATCTTTTCCAATTATTGTTTTTGTGGTTATTGGAAATGTGACAGATAGATTTAGTAGTTTACTTTTCTTGATATCTGATTGATAGCCGTAATGTGACTATGGAGGAATCTTTCCTAGCCATAAGTAGCATGGTTGGATTTGTTACGTCCCGAAATTTTCATATTTTGGGAAGCAGGGCATGCCAGAAAATTCCTAGCTTCAGGTCTCAATGGCAGCATATGCATGCCTAAAAACCATTAGATATCATCTCATCTTTGAAGGGTGTGGTTATGACTTATCTGGGACTCAAAAAGAGTCTGACTTCAAGATAAAGCGCTATGGTGACGCCTAACGCTGAATCTCTGATGGTAAGATGCATATACAAGTTTAGGAAGATTACTTAAGATATTGTATCTCGCCTCAGAAGGGATTAGAGATGCGGCAAGTGCATGGCTACTCAAACAACATTTTGAAGGAATGAAAATCTAGAATAATTCTGCCGAAGTAACGGTGTGATGGACTACACCCAGTACCACAAACCTGACGACTTCTTATACTAACGGGGGTATGTTAACGTCTGTCTGAGTTTATCCACGCCTAAATAGAAGATAAACTAAATGCTTCGAGACGAGTAAATAAACTAAGCCATGTCATTTTAGCACAAAGAAGTGCTACTCAAAATGGTGTCCTTTATTCGCATGACAAAAGTTAAGAAAAGATAGATGTTTACTTCCAGAAACCGGACTGAGGCGCGGGGAGTACGTCTAGACTGAATCCAGGGGAAGATGCTTTTGGAACATATCTATCCACCTCTCCAAAGATACTAAGTTGATTTATAGCACTATATATCGGAGGTTTGGATGGATACGACCGATGTAGCCGACTTTCAGATTCCCCCTCACGGATGAGAGGTTTATTGATTATGGGACGCTTTTTCCTGCAGGTGTAAGACCCTGCAGTTAATTACGTTATCGCAAAACGATAACAACTTTCTGCACCCCAGGTTTATTCTTTCATGTGTCGTATTTTAGTTTTATTTATTTTGGGTTGCCCTTAGATTGTATATGGAAACTAATTTATGTTGTCGTCCGTAGGGCATGGATTTATCCAAATCCGTACATATTAGATTTAGGGGTTTGGGTCCATGTTGGTATCTTGGTTTGCCAACGAGAGTTAAACTTAGGACGCATTTTGTAAGGCTACTCATGCTCACTGGGGGTTTCAAAAACTTCGCGGAAGCGAAAAATGAAAAATTCTAGTCAGCACAAGCACCCTAACCCTAAAATCAACCATAGACTCTATTAGCTTGCAAACACAAAAGAGCTAGAGTTAAGAATGTACAACCTTTGAAACATCTTCATTTACTTCAAAGGTTGAATCCCGGACTCCGGCTAAGCTCCGAGGCGCTCCGGATCGCGCTTGATCTCTGATTGGCTCCGTCAATGATGATCCACGTGAAGGCCACCAGTTCTAGCTTCAATTTCAATCAAATAGAAGTAACTCTCATATGATCCTTGCTACAAATGAGATGAGAGAGATGTAGAGTAAGAATGGTGAACTCTCAAAAACCTCTCTTTCTTTCTTTCTTTCTTTTCTTTCATTTCTCTCTTGGTGAATGAGAGAGAGAAACTAAAAACCAAATGGCTAGGTCTTATGAAAGTAATATGGAGACCCTTCTCATATATCAAACCTCATTTTATCTTTCATCCACACATGTGACCTAGCATGAAAAGTGAGTGCTCACAAGTTCACACATAATATATGTGACATGCAGTAATCAAGAAAGAAAAAATAAACATGAAAAATAATACACACACACACACATATAAATATATGTGCAAGCACAAGTTATGTAACCATTACATAAAAGAGAGTGAGAATATCATGTTAATACTAGTTTATATATGAATCATATATATATATATATATATATATATATATATATAAGTAATATCATTAAATCAACACTTGATTTAATGACCCAGTTCAATCATAAACAGGCTAGTATCATCTGTCCAATTAATACTTATAGTATCATATACACATGTTTAATTGGACCCCACACGAATCGCCGTACGTGCACCACATCATTTCGCTAGAATGGAAAAACCATCTTTATGGGACTCTAAAGACTCGAAAATATGCTGGCAGTAGGTTAGGATCATATCTAATTGATCCGAAGCGCTTTCAGATCAATCCCCCACCAGGTTAACCTATAAGCACATTAACCGTACTAGCTGTACATAATGGCTACCTAGGTATTGAACGAAAATCCGGTCGACAAGCGAGCTCGTTTGTACCCTGCTAGAGCCTATCGGTGACATTCACTGTACAGTCCGGTCTCTTCGTCTAAGACTGTCACATACCGAGTCTGGAAGGTGGAAACCGTCAGACTCCCAATAAATCGATAAGTCGTGCTGACGTCAAGCTCATTTCTATCAGAGAAACTACTGATAACACTTATCAGTAAATCTCGTCCGTCTTGGCCAAGGACGTATGCTCATAGCCAGCTATGCACCATGCGACATCAACTCCCTATACCGGGAGAGATAAATTCTCTTGACCGCTCACTGCCTTCATGTGATTCGGGACTGTACCGAACTAAAACCTGTTTGCATGGCTTTTTAAAGTCATGGTAGGATAGTAATCTAAGTACAGTGGGAACACACACAAGTCACTATGGCGATCTCGGGTCTAGGCACTATCCTGTACTCATGTCACCAGAGAACTGTTATCTGACGATTGGTATAAAACCATTTACGAGTTCTCGGCAAGTCCGTCCAGCGTAACTCATTTAATGAGAACATGTATACAATCATCGGTGTCAAGCACCAATGGATATGGGATCAGCAATCTCCCCGTACTGGGTCATGAAACATATACACTAGTCTAAACTGGAGTACCTATGCTTAATCTCGATACTCTTACGACTAGGGACTTTTAAGGATGTGCTTATAGACTACCCAGGCCCTACTAGTATGATCCCTATCATAGTCCTGGTAGTCAAGCAAAAATCTTATAGGCTTTATCATCATGTATTACCGATACGTTATTACGAGTAAAACATATGCTCATGAATGATAAAGACAAACTGGATAGCATACTATCATCTCGAATAAGACTGTTCTCTGTATAGGTCCTTATGAATTCAGTAATTGCATTCCTACAATTACGATAATTGTCTTGAGGGCACCTATATTTTACAATCTCCCACCTGCACTCATGGCCAATTATTCCGGTATCGCATACACACGTCTCATGTGCTACTGCATACCTAACATCTGTAGTAACAGTTTCGCAAACTGTGTTTGAGAAATAGCATCAATGAGTGGATTCGCTACTATGTTTCTAACCGTATCTCTATAAATCTCAACATCACGGAGATCAACTATCTTCCGAAATGAATAATACCTACCTTAGAACTTTGTTTGGATAGGTGATGGGACCTTGTTCATAAATGAACGTATTTATCCAAACAAATACTTAGGATGTATTCTCTACTGGGTCTAAATCAGAATTAGCGCCTTGACTACCTAAGTATCCCTCTTGGAACTCTTCCAATATATTGCTCCTCGTAAGAGGGTAAACTAATGACTCGCGACAGATACTTTGTCACCATTGTCATCACAGAAGCTTGAATCGGTAATCACATCCCGAAGGAGTCTGCCATTACCATACACCAAGAACATCTCATATGTTTTTCACTTCTTCATATATCTCTCCAGGATTGGAATAATAACTGCTTACTACACCAAGTGTAAAAAGCATCATCTTTTCTGGTATATAACATCGCATGATTGACCTCACTGCCGAAGCATGTCGAGTGTCATTTATGCGAGTTCCTCTCTTCATCAATCCCGAAAGGCATCTGATTTTATCTAAAAGAAGTAATAGTAGTAACCGCAATTAATAACGGTATCGCATGTAGCGAGCATTAGTGAGCATAGGTCGTCCTCTGAGATTCATGGAATTCGTAAATTCTTGCTTTAGTTGAGTCGAAAGAACTAGTAAAGAAACTCAAGAAATTGTTTAAGATTTGGTTGAAGTAATAATTTCAAGAATTTCAAGAAATCGTTTTCAAGAAAGGAAATCAAGAGAATATCAAGATCTAATTATCAAGAAAATATGAAGAAGGCTTGTAGAATTCGATCGGATTTAGTAGCCATGGATGAAAAATAAAGGTGACTCATCTTTTCTATTGACAGTTTAATACTAGATTGATCGTAATGAATGCGGATTAGGGTTTCTTGGAAGAACTAGGGTTTCTTCACTAAAGTCCCTTGTCCTTTCATTGATCCCATTCATTTTCTAGCCCTTCACAACAAGATCGTCAATCGTATCTCACATTGTGGTCAAGATAATCAATAATTTGATATCGTACTCAATGAAGATGTTAACAATTCTTTTTGCGATGGTTTGTAAACTTCATAAGACTAAAGAAAAGTACAGAATTCTATCATCCATCGATCTGCCCGAATCCTACGAATCCTATCAAGCGGAGATTTACTCGCACATCATGAAAATCAAAGAAAGATTAGAAAAAGAACTCATAATACGAAAATTAAAAGAAAGCGAAATTGAAACTAATTATCACCTTTATTATTTAACTTCAAATTTCAACTTCTTCAATCCGAGATTTACAAGAAGAATTTCTCTCGATCACTTCCTTGAAGAGGTAATTTTTCCGTCGATCTTCACGTCGCTCGATCACCGTGAGTCTTGGACCTGTCGTGGATCGCTTGCTCGTTGATGATGATCGGCTTCGTATAAAGGATCCTGTGTTGAATCGCTTGATGAACTTCTCGATGTTTCTTGATTTTGGATCTTGGATTTGATGTTGGCTCTTTTCTTAATTTGTTTGATGAATGAATTTGGGGAAAATTAGGAACTAATTGGGAACCCCTTCAATGTAGTCTTAGGTCCTTTATATAGCTCTTAATCAAGCTTCCCCAACAAGTTAGGTTGTTATAGAGAAGTTTCCAGAACAAGGTTGTTGCATAGAGGCTTCCTCAACAAGCTAGGTCGTTGAGAAGAAGTATCCAGAGAGTTCCTAACTCCGAAACCCATGATTCGGCCGTGGATTCGCGGCGACTCGGCCTGACCCGGCCGCGGTTCCGCGGCCAATTGGTGAGCTTGTTGCTTCAAAATTCTGTTGACTTATTCTGTTGATCTCTGGGTCTTTATGTGATATCCGGAATCTTCTTATCTCTTCTGAATTTCTGCCAATATTTGATTCTTCGACTTTCTTGTATTTTATCGGCAGATTCCTGATTCCCGATATCTGACCTGAGCTAATCTTGCACAAGATCTTAATGAAGAATGTGAGATACAAAATATTATACGTAAAAATATTAAACATACAATTTCCTTCATAATGTTGATTAAATGATATTTTGCAGATGAACTTCTAATATGTGTTATATTTATAGAAAATACCTTTAGATGATTAAGAAAAGTAAGGAAATTGTCATGTTAAAAATGCACTATTTTAGACTGAACAACATCTTTAGATAGAGTGACCCCATTACCCATGGATACATTACCTCACTAAAAGTCGTCCATTCTAAACCACTTTAGAATGGTGTTAAGATACCTGAGTTGGGACAATCCCAAAACCCTTATTAGATCTAAACCTATAGACCTAGTCACCAGAATCAATAATGTATATATAATCCGCAAAGGAAAAACAAATGTGACAACCAATGTTCGACTGAATCATAGTATCACTTCCTATTAAGAGTATGCCATCCATATCTATATGAGGAACCTGACAGTACTCCCTACAGCCTTCTTATAAATACCTGGTTCATCTTTTATTTTGATTAAATCTAACACTTTGATCGTAGAATCAAAACAGATGATCCATCTCCGCTATGCCTGCTTTAGTCTACAAATACACTTAAGCAACTTGCACACTTTCCGCTGACTAAGACAACCCTCTGGTAGAGTCATATACACGTACACTTCTAAATCCAATTTAGAAAGACGTTATAGTCATCCTCATACCAGATATCTGTAAGTACACGGTAGCGCCCCGGCCGTCTTTCAGACGCCAAATGCAGAACAAAAACTTTTTAACTGGCGCTATCGTATACTATAACCCGGATCTGCCATTATTGCTAAACTAACAAACTGCAAAGAGGGTAGAAATTTTATACCGAACGATCCGAGTCCTTCGGACTTCAACCATCATCCCATGCTTTGTTGCGGCTGCTCCGATCTCCTGAATCTCCAGTCTCCTCGTCCAGGTAGCACCACGTCGACGGATCTTTAAATAGGCTCCCGCCTCTGAACCGAGTCAACTCGATCATCAAGTTTGCTAAAAGAAATGACCAAGATTGATGTAGAGAATGAGTAGAACACTTTGTCTCGCTTCGTCCAAAGCTATGGACGAACGGTTAATGAAGTTGCCATTTGAATCGGGTAAATGAGAAATCGACAATTCTAATTTTCATGAACCAAACTCTATAATCTTTTCTTTTGCAAAATCAATCCTCTCTCTCTCACTCAAGGGGCCGGCCACTATATGGAGGAAGGGGTGAGTATAGGAACTAGTAAGGGTAACCATAAGATAAATGAGAATGAATGATTAATATACACCTTGCATAACACATTAAATGAAACAATTAATGCTAAATGAGTCATAACAACACATCATCATTTCATTTAATGCAACCTGTGATTCAAGAACCTAGTCACCACATCTAGAATCTTCTAGAACCATGACTCACCCAATGATGGAAAGATAAATCCGTATTTAACCGAATGTTAAAGACGGGTGATATAAAACTGGAAACTGGAAACTGACAACTTCCAAAAGCGATCCCGAAACGAATCTCAGGATAACCCCATAACAGTATAAACACACCCGCATTTGTATTACGACCAAATACAAATGCAACTGAGAAAAAGATATTATATCTACACAGTATAATACTCGGATCCGGCTTAAACCAAAGCCTACCAGTATTATCTTCCCGAAATATGACGCGTGCGTAAACGCACGTGCATTTTCCGAACCCTGCCATAAAACCATATGGCCTCTACAACGTTTCGCCCGAATTTGGGAAACTATCTGTGGGAAACTCTAATGACTCATCATCAACACACTGGCACTGGGTATAACCACTAGCACGTCAGAGGTACTAGCTGTACGTAACGGTTGCCTATGTATTGATCGGAAGGGAAGCTGACGAGCGAACTCATCTAGAAACCCTATTGAGCATGACAGTGACAATACCCGTACAGTCCGGTCCGTTCGTCTAAGAGTATCGCATATTGATTCCAGGGGGTGGATAAAGTCAGACCCCTAATAACACGATAATTCGTGTCGGTATGAAGCCCATCAACACCTGAGAAACTACTGATCCAAATCAGTAATTCTCCACTACCCCGGCCGAGGATTTCTAGTGATGGCCATCCGTGCACTGTGCGACATCAACCCCCAATACCGGGAGAGACGAATCCCCGACAATCCGCTCACTGCCTCCATGTAGCTCGGGACTGTACCCAACTAAAACCTGTTTGCATGTCTCCTTTGAGCGTGGTAGGGTAGTAATCAAAGCACAGAGGGAATTCACACGAGACAAATGACGATCTCAGGTCGACAAACTAACCTGTACACATGTCACCAGGGAACTGCTATCTGACGATATGTATAATACCAACTAGCATGTTCCCGGCGAGTCCTGTCCGGTGTACTCATAACCCAATGAGCACCTGTATACATCTTAGGTGAACCAACTGACACCAATGGCTTGTGAGACTGGCCACCGCCCCTCGTCGGAGTCTCAACTGTATACAGTAGTATACTCTGGAGTATCGATGCCCTGTCTCGAAACTTCCACGACTAGGGACACTTTAAGGATGTGCTTATAGACCCCAGCTCCCATGTATATGATCGCCATCATACTGCTGGCAGTCAAGCAAGAATCCTATGGGCTCTATCATCATGCAATAGCGAACTAAAGCATGTATACGATGATAAAGACAAACCAGATAGCATACTATCATCTCGAGTAAGACAATCATATTGGTATAGGTCCTCCCTCAATCATTGCAATCACGTGCCTGTGATCCAATAATTGACTTTGAGGGCACTATATCCAACAATCTCCCACTTGCACTTAAGGCTAATTATTGCGATGTCGCATACTCACAGCCCGTGTGATACCGAACATCCAACTCCTCTACTAATCAGTTTCACAAAGATCGTTTGTAAAACTATTGTGTTCGTGAAATAGCCTTAGTGAGTGGATCCGCCCTGATGTTTCTTTCTATGTCTCTCTTAATCTCAAGTTCGCGGAGAAAGCCATCTCCCGAATCGAGTAATACCTGTCTTAGAATATGTCTGGATATCTGATGGGACCTAGTTCATAAATGAATTTCAAATCCAAACTTCTTAGACTGTATCAATAACTGAACCTAATCAGTATCCAGCACCATGCCTCCCACAGTATCTTCTTGGACCACCTGTCCATAATACTGTCTCTCGTCAGAGGGAAAACTATAGCTCTGACAAACACTCTGTCATCCATGTCACCTTTGAAGCCTGGAATGATAACCGTCTCCTGAAGGAGGCTGTCGTCATCAAATCCATAGAACATGCACTTATGTTCTAAAACTGCTTCCTTATGTTTCTCCAGGATTGGATTAATACAAACTTATCACATCTAGTGCAAAAACAACATCTGGTGTGGTACTTGACTTCTCACGATTGACTCAATTGCCTAAGCAAGTGATCTACCAATCATGCATATCCCTCTCCCCTTTAGTCTGTAAGACACCTTTAGAAAGGGTGACTCCATCACCTGTAGGCACACCACCATGCCAGGAGTCATCTATTCTAAAATACTATTAGAATATTGTCAAAGTACCCACATTGGGAAACTATCTAAATCTAGATCTAAAACCATAGATCTAGTAACCAGAATACCTGATATTATATCCATATCCTGTATGGAGAAACAACTGTGTGACGACCAAAGTACAACCGATCGTAGTATAGGAATTTTACTTCCTACTCTGTGTATGTCATCCAAATACCAGGACATCACACCCTACTACCTTCTTAACAGATCCATCCCCTATTCTGATGAAGTCAAACCCATGACTGTCACATCAAAAATAGATGATCTTATCTCCGCTATATCTGCTCAAGCCTATAAATAGACATAAGCTACTTGCCCACTATGCTTCCGCTGCTCCCTCTGACTACGACAACTCTCTGGCAGAATAATATATACGTACACTTCTAAAGCTAGTTTAGAACGACGCTATACTTATCCTCCTGCCGGGTCTCATAGTCTGGAACAACAGTAGTATCAAGTCTGGGTAAACAAGAACCTCCCTGTCACCGTCCTTGAGGCTACCAGAGTACCTCTCGGGTGTCTGAGGTTACCCACCATATCTGCGGAGTAGCTAATGGAATGTCAAACCTGATTGAATATATAGGTCCTATTAAATTTTCCGTAATCGTTTGCGGTTCTGGAATCACTTCCAGTTCTACCATACTCCCACTACTGTTTTCTGAAAAAATTCATTTTACTAAAACTGTGGCGAGTCAAGAACAATATCACTATTGATCTTCCAGATGGTAGAAAATCAACCTTCATCAAAGCCAGGGTCAACCCACAAACTGTCATTACAGAAACGTGCCTTGAGTTATCCAGAGTCTGGTTTTATGCATAAGCTGGATAACTCATCGTACCTTAACATCGTTAAGATATGAACCATTCTATATCCAATATAGAAACTTTGGCACTTATTTAATTGGAACCAGATTCTAATCATGCAGCTGTCTCCAGTGCATATCATCTAAATGGAGAGAGGCTAATCAGCATTACTCAACTTAGGAATCCATCCAATTATGAGTAACCTGAAAAAAAAAACAAGTTTCTCAAAACCATTACTATCATCTGAATACCAATCACAAGAATCTACATCTTCAATCTCTTTGAAGAATCCCGATACTTGTGACACCTGGTTCTCTACTTTATTCTTATACCCACAACTTCTCAAAACTTAGACCTTGTATTTCTACGAAACACTTGTCTAAAAAAAACTAGAGAAGTCATAAGTAAACAGAATATAGTACGAGGACCAACCCCTTTGTCCTGACGGACTCTGGACAACATACAATACTCTGTATAAGTCCGCTGAGTTGAATAACTCAAAACCTGCGCATCGTAAGTTGAAAACTGTACTTATGGTTTAAGAAATACTCTGTTGTTTAATGCTCCTTACCCAATCGTCAACTGATATAGGTAAATGTCACGGACATAATTTTAAAAAGTTATATCTCACTTTATAAAAAATAAACGTACAGATATATCATTTTGAAATTGGTACACAATAACGGATACTCAAAACCAAATACATGCCGTCTGGCAAAAACTCAGGCGACTTCCTCAAATATCACCAATTACAACGAATTCCGATATAATGAGGATGATCACCTTATTCCCAATAACCTACTCCCACTCATCATCTGTAAAACCATACAGATGTGAGAATCATACCTGGTAAATGCATACCTTGGAGTAAGTATCTAATCGGGAAATCAGTTTTCCATTAACAATGCACTGAAACAAAAAAATGTTTCATAGGGGTATCCTGGTATTCCTAGTAATGCCTCTTCCATAATCAAATTCATGACTTTAACCGTATATTTCTTTGCCACCTCTCCAAATCCCTTTATTTTTCTTTATTCATTACCTTCTGTACACCATCGTTAGGCTAAGTGGTTTTCTTCCTCCCTACCGTTCGGCACCAGCCTATGGTTTGGAAGAAGACTATCCAGTAAGCATAATAGATGTACCCTCCTAAACCAAGGAGTACTCGCAACTTGAGAGAAGGTGATGATAAAAGACAACTGAATAATACCTTATTCTATTTCTCCCGAACTGGGGAAAAAAGCAAAGGTGAAATAGGAGTAGCGATGAAGTACACGGTTTCGTCGTCAATGATAACAGTCGCAATTTACTTTGCCCTCTTTCTAATCCCTTTATTTTGTCTTTAGTTATTATCTTCTGTACACCATACTTAGGCTAATTGGTTTTCTTCATTCCCTATTTTTCGAGACCAGCCTATTGTTTGGAATAAGACTATCCAATAAGCGTAATAGGTGTACTCTCCTAAACTAAGGAGCCCTCGCAACCTGAGAGAAGGTGATAATAAAAGACAACTGAATAAACCAATTCTATTTCTCCTGAACCTGGATCCATCCTCGAAGAAGTCCCATCGAGTTCGTATATAACCATACGATGGATCTATCCAATGGAAGTGGATATCCGTAGTAATACGGGGTGTTCTGAGAAATGCAAAGGGCAAAAGAAGGAGCGGCAATGACTTATGCAACTCAGACAATCCAAAAACCAGTATTTTAAGAAGGTTCGGTCAACTTGGTCACTGAGTCATAGTCTAGGGTCGGTCAAAGGTTGCTGCCAGAGAGAGAGAGAGAAAAGAAACACTCTGCGTGCACTCTAACATAGATCAGAATGGTTATCATTTTATCTAATCAGGAAACCTCGCACTGTAATCTCAAATTCTCCTCCAAACCTGAAAGAAGAATTAGTCGGGATCACCCAAAGAGTAAACCAACTCATCAGTGAGAATCGGGATCCAACTCTCATCGCATGATAACGTGACGGAATCCACTCACGTTATCACGCTCCAGAAGGTATGCGCATACTTGGCAAGTTTCAGTTTCTTTAGAAACTCCCGATATGATTTTTGCCCCATGCTCTTATGACCTTTGTGTTGGTCAAAATGTCATAAGTCACATGCCAAGTTCTACCCGTCACTATCCAGGTCAATTTGAACCCACCCGCACATGCTCTTGACGTTGGCCAAAATGGCAGAACGACAGTCTGAAACCAACTTATCTATCTATGCAACAAATGAATACCCAGCAGCTACCAAACACTATGCCTTGACGTTGGTTAAAATACATAGCTTGAATACTACTGAATACCCAAAAGAAATGATGGAGGACTACGGCTGGTTTTTGGCGAAAAAACCTTTAACGTAACAAACTTGATATCGTTGAAGGAAGCTGATAGCTTTTTATAAAAATATAGTGGCGAAAACCTTTGCTAAAGAGGTCACTCCCGGTGAAGGGATCTCAGCTCTTTCCCCGTGGAATGTGGTGCAGGATATTCCAAACTGAATACCACGATGCAAAGCAACATGTAATCGACTATAGTGAAGTTATTACCCTGACGCAAACTTCTGCCCAAGGGTCATTCCCGGTGAAGGGATATCGGCCTTTGCCTCGTCGAATGAGGTGCGGGATATTCCAACTGAATACCTCTATGCATAACAAAAGGAAACGTCTTTGTAATAACACTTTTTAAAGTTGTCCCAACAACTGCCAAACAGGTTTTTTTTCCTTAGCATTGATCAAAATCAATGCAGTCCCATCAATTAATTACACCGGAAAAGAACGAAAATAAAATGTACGTATATGCCATCCGCATTCGTCACTGGGTCCCGTCATCACCCGTTAGGTTACTTAACTAACGACAGAGCGGGGACTGGACTAGCGCGGGTGTAAAACACATACAACATCTAATAGTATATATACCAATATATAATAATTGCTCCAGGCGTGATAATATGCAACATTACAGAAAAGTAATAAGCATCACAGAACAATACAGATAATCTGGGATCCCCAGATTTCACAGAGCCGCTACTGAAACCCGACATTCCCCCGGTCGAGTGGATAGCCTGTGCAATGAAACCTAGACCCCTACGGGTGCGGCAAGTTACCCGCCAAAACCTGAAGAGACAGCATAGTGAATGGACCACCCGGCACTTCACGGAATCCGGTAACTTGAGCTCCCCTCCTTGGGTCAACCTGTACCCCCTACGAGTGCGGCGAATAGTCTACCAATTCTAGAGTGAGGCCCCTCTGCCTCTCAAAGGCATGAGATACGGACCCGTTGCCCTCCAGAACCCGGCTATCCGTGCACTCCGTCGCGGGATAAACCTAGTACAGAAATAATAATAAAAAATATGTACAACGGGTACATCGACCTCAGCCCGATCGTTCCCCAAAAGAATATTATACAAACAGGCAGTGAAGGCAGTCCACATGTTGGACGCTCGCCCCGCAATATCAAATCTACAAATAAATCCAAACTGCACTACCATTGCACACTGCTATCCACCACGACAAATCCGCAACATCACAGCACAACACAGAACATCAACGCGAATGTCACCTTCGCAAACCCGTCTAAAAGAACTATAGCAATTAGACGCAATTTACCGCTCGAATGACATTCACGATCGGAGATATAATATAAGTACTGCATACTAACAAGTTTAAAATTTCGATCGACAAAACTTCACGAAGTGGGCCCCACATACATCTGGTGTACAGTAATAAAATCTGGGCCCAAAAGAAATATACCAAAAATCACAATTTGCAATGAAGAACATACTGTAGAAAATTGGAGCATTGATCCCACAATCTCGCGGCGGATCCGCGGCTGTACGGTGGGATCACATGATGAAATTTCACCAGTTTTCTTCAAAAAGCCTGAACATGTTTCTGTGATATGCAAAATAATTTTTAGACCAGATTAAAATCGACAGAAACTTTGTACAGAAAAATTGTAGTTTTCGAAAATCCGTTCGATCGATATTTTAAACGTGTTAGCACAAGTTAGTAAAGCTTAATGGCGAGGCTCTGATACCACTGTAAGTACACGGTAGCGCCCCGGCCGTCTTTCAGACGCCAAATGCAGAACAAAAACTTTTTAACTGGCGCTATCATATACTATAACCCGGATCTGCCATTATTGCTAAACTAACAAACTGCAAAGAGGGTAGAAATGTTATACCGAACGATCCGAGTCCTTCGGTCTTCAACCATTATCCCACGCTTTGTTGCGGCTGCTCTGATCTCCTGAATCTCCAGTCTCCTCGTCCAGGTGGCACCACGTCGACGGATCTTTAAATGGGCTCCCTCCTCTGAACCGACGCAACTCGATCATCAAGTTTGCTAAAAGAAATGACCAAGATTGATGTAGAGAATGAGTAGAACACTTTGTCTCGCTTCGTCCAAAGCTATGGACGAACGGTTAATGAAGTTGCCATTTGAATCGGGTAAATGAGAAATCGACAATTCTAATTTTCATGAACCAAACTCTATAATCTTTTCTTTTGCAAAATCAATCCTCTCTCTCTCACTCAAGGGGCCGGCCACTATATGGAGGAAGGGGTGAGTGTAGGAACTAGTAAGGGTAACCATAAGATAAATGAGAATGAATGATTAATATACACCTTGCATAACACATTAAATGAAACAATTAATGCTAAATGAGTCATAACAACACATCATCATTTCATTTAATGCAACCTATGATTCATGAACCTAGTCACCACATCTAGAATCTTCTAGAACCATGACTCACCCAATGGTGAAAAGATAAATCCGTATTTAACCGAATGGTAAAGACGGGTGATATAAAACTGGAAACTGGAAACTGGAAACTTGAAACTGGCAACTTCCAAACGCGATCCCGAAACGAATCTCAGGATAACCCCGTAACAGTATAAACATACCCGCATTTGTATTACGACCGAATACAAATGCAATTGAGACAAAGATATTATATCTACACAGTATAATACTCGGATCCGGCTTAAACCAAAGCCTACCAGTATTATCTTCCCGAAATATGACACGTGCATAAACGCACGTGTATTTTCCGAACCCTGCCATAAAACCATACGGCCTCTACAACGTTTCGCCCGAACTTGGGAAACTGTCTGTGGGGAACTCTAATGACTCATCAACACACTGGCACTGGGTATAACCACTAGCACGTCAGAGATACTAGCTATACGTAACGGTTGCCTATGTATTGATCGGAAGGGAAGCTGACGAGCGAACTCATCCAGAAACCCTACTGAGCCTGACAGTGACAATATCCGTACAGTCTGGTCCGTTCATCTAAGAGTATCGCATATCGAGTCTAGGGGGGTGGATAAAGTCAGACCCCTAATAACGCGATAATTCGTGTCGGTATGAAGCCCATCAACACCTGAGAAACTACTGATCCAAATCAGTAATTCTCCACTACCCCGGCCGAGGATTTCTAGTGATGGCCATCCATGCATTGTGCGACATCAACCCCCAATACCGGGAGAGACGAATCCCCGACAATCCGCTCACTGCCTCCATGTGGCTCGGGACTGAACCCAACTAAAACCTGTTTGCACGTCTCCTTTGAGTGTGGTAGGGTAGTAATCAAAGAACAGTGGGAATTCCCACGAGACAAATGACGATCTCAGGTCGACAAACTAACCTGTACACATGTCACCAGGGAACTGCTATCTGACGATATGTATAATACCAACTAGCATGTTCCCGGTGAGTCCTGTCCGGTGTACTCATAACCCAATGAGCACCTGTATACATCTTAGGTGACCCAACTGACACCAATGGCTTATGAGACCGGCCACCGCCCCTCGTCCGGGTCTCGACTGTATACACTAGTCTACTCTGGAGTATCGATGCCCTATCTCGAAACTCCCACGACTAGAGACACTTTAATGATGTGCTTATAGACCCCAGCTCCCACGTATATGATCGCCATCATACTGCTGGCATTCAAGCAAGAATCCTATGGGTTCTATCATCATGCAATAGCGAACTAAAGCATGTATACGATGCTAAAGACAAACCAGATAGCATACTATCATCTCGAGTAAGACAGTCATATCGGTATATGTCCTCCCTCAATCATTACAATCACGTGCCTGCGATCCAATAATTGACTTTGAGGGCACTATATCCAACAATATCATAGTCATGAAAGACAACAGTTGCAACTTTTATCCGTATAGACTTCAGCACAGACACTGAAGTAATGATATCATCATAATCCACAACGGGTATTTGATGAAAACAAGTTAACTACAAGTCTAGCCTTATCAGGTTAATACCTTTCCATTTGCACTGATCTCGAAAGATCTGTTTGCTCCTTATGGGTTTTACCCCTTTCAGGAGCACACAACAAAGTTTATAATTTGTTGTAGTGCGTGGAGTCCAACTTGGATAACTTGGCATCCAGCTATCAGTCGAAAGTCACCACTTCCTATGGCCTGCCGATAACTAGTAGGGTCATCATCACATTATGCAAACCTCCTCTTCATCGTCTACGAGAAAATCGAAGTATCTCTCAGCTGGCTGAGATCACCTACTAAATCTGCGGAGTAGCTATGGTTTGTTAGGGTCAATTAGATCATCAGGTCCTACTAAATTTTCAGTAACCATTTACGGTCCTGGAATCACTTTCAGTTCTACCATACTCCCACTAATTACTTTTGTAAGAAATTCCTTTACCAAGGAGGTAGCAAGTCAAGAGCAAAACACTTTTGATATTGAAAATGGTAGAACAATCTCTCGCAAAAGCTTGGGATAACCTATAAACTGCTATTATCGAAACGTGCCTCGAGTTTGTCCAGATTGAGTTTTTAAGTACAAACCGGATAACTCAACATCTTAACAATCTTAAGATGAACACCATTCTCTATCACAAATAAAAACGGATGCACTTTTTTAGGTAGAACTAATATCCATTGATATGCATTTATCTCTAGTGCATACCCAAAATTGAAAAAGGCGATTCGGCATTACTCATCATGGAGCGCACCCGTGGATGAGCAATCTGAGAGAGAATCACATGAAAGTATGTCTTAGCACCTCAACTAGGTTTATATGAGCATCAAGTATACAATTTAAAAAAATCTAGAGGTCTAAGTATACTAAACAAGAATCGAACTAGAGAATTAGGGTTTTATAGTTAGAAAATAAGATTCTAATCTAAGTGAAGAGAGTGTACAACCTTTGTAGTCAAGTCCTTCACTTCTAAAATTCTAAGTAATAGTCCGTAGAACTCTTCTTTAACTCCACGTGATGAACGGTTTGAGCTTTCTTGTACTCTTCGTTGTCGAAGATGATCTACCTTGAATTTTCTCTCACTCAAGCTCACACTTCACTAATCAAGGTATTAGTGAAGTTAACAACCTAAACTAATGGGCTAGAATAGTGTAGGTTGATGAAGTAGGAATTTTTCTCACTAGAAATATTTTTTCTCTGTTCTTTTTTTTAACTCAAGAAAATTCTAGTGAGTGAGTTGAAGAAGGAGATGAACTTGGATGAGGATGAGAGTGAACCACGAACATAGAGATAAGATCGTGTATGATAAATATCTTTGAATAAAACAAGACTTAAAGACGAGTCATGGCTTCTCAAAGCTTCAACAAGCCACTAAAGAAAATGACTCATTCTTCATTTCTTTTTATTCTAAAATGTTTATCATAATCTTTTCTCTATGTGATTCTCACACATCCTAGTCCTTTGTATCATCAATCATGATACAAATGCAAATTCATATATATATATATATAGAGAGAGAGAGAGAGAAGAAAATCTTAAGTGTGTGTGTGTGTATCACATATATATAAATATATATAAAGAGAAGAAAATCTTAAGTGAGCTAAATGTTAGTTAATATATATATATATATATATATATATATATATATATATATATATTAACTAACATTTAGCTCACCTAAGATTTTCTTCTCTTTATATATATATATATATATATATATATATATATAAAGAGAAGAAAATCTTAGGTGAGCTAAATGTTAGTTAATATATATATATATATATATATATATGTATGTATGTATGTATGTATGTATGTATGTATGTATCTGTTTGAATATATATATGTATATATATATATATGTATGTATATATATATATATATGTATGTATATATATATATATATGTATATATATATCAAATATATAAATATAAATCAAATTATTAAATCAACACTTAATTCAATAATCCGGTTATATCATATATAACCGACTAACATCATATATATATGTATATCAAAACATTAAATCAATACTTGATTCAATTATCCGGTTATATCATATATAACCGGTTAATATTCAATATTAGATATTAAATCAACACTTGATTCAATAATCTGGTCATATCATATATAACCGGCCAATATCAAATATATATATATATATATATCAAATCATTGAATCAACACTTGATTCAATAATCCGGTTATATCACATATTATCTGGTTGATATCAAATATCGCTAGATTAGAATACAGTATCATATACTCGTATTCAATCAAGCTTCCCCACATATCTCCATACATGCCCTACTTCGTTTCGCTTGAGCTAGGAAACCTCTATATGGGACTCTAAAGACTCGTCAATACGCCAGCAGTAGATAATGATCACATCAGATACCCACAAGCTGTCAGCGGTACTAGCTGGACATAACGGCTACCCAGGTATTGAATGAATAGAATATCAACAAGCAAACTTGTCCAAACTTCCGTAAATCTTATAAGCAACACTTATCATACAGTCTGGTCTCTTCGTCTGATATGTCGCTATCGAGTCTGGGGGTTGAATCATCAGACCCCACTGACTTGATAAGTCATGCCGATGTGTGGCCTATAACCTTTCGAGAAACTACTTATAACACTTACTAGTAAATCTCATCTGCCCTACCCAGGGACTTGCTATTATAGCCAATCGAGTATAGTGCGACATCAACTCCCAATACCGGGAGAGACGAAACCTTTCCTATCGCTCACTGCCTCCATGTGACTCGGGACTGTACCCAAAATCCACCTGTTTGCACGACTCCTTTGAGCCGTGGTAGGGAGGAAATCAAAGCACAGTGGGAACCACATTGGACACTATGACGATCTCAGATCTATAGACTAACCTGTACAAGTGTCACCAGAGAACTACTATCCAACAATAGGTATGGTACCATCTAGGAGTACTCGGTGAGTCCTGTTCGGTGTACCCATTCTCCAATAAGCACCCGTATACAATCTTTGATGTCAAACACCAATGGTTTTAGGATCAACCATCGCCCAATACAGGGTGAAGAAACGTACACACTAATCTACTCTGGAATATCGATGCCCTGTCTCGATACTCTCTCGACTAGGAACTGTTAAAGATGTGCTTGCGCACTACACAAGCCCCATCAGTATGATCTGCATTATAGTCTTCGTAGTCAAGCCAACATCTTAAGGGCTTTATCAACATGTATCTATGTGATAGTAAACTAAAACAAGTGCACATGTTAAAATAAAGAGGAACCAGATAGCATACTATCATGTCGAGCAAGAAAGTCCTCTATATATATCCAAGTATCCATTATAGTATACATTAATGGCCTCTAGGGCATACATATTCCTAACATCACATTCTCAATACGTAATACCTAGTACCAACCCCATGTCTGTATGGAAATCAGACGACATATATCAATATGTATAAGTCCCTAGAGTTCAATAACTCAATTTTCGTGTGCTATTAATTGAAAAACATTCTTTTGGTTAAAAGAAACCAAAAGTTCACCATTTAGGCAAAACCTGATGATTTTCTTCAATAGCAACAATTGCTCCGAAAAATGACATTGAGGATAAAATCACCTATTCTCAATTCTCTGCTTTTTCTTAGCATCTGTAACACCCTACAGTATGGGACTATAATCCAGTATCTATATATCCAAGAGTTAAAGTTTATTGAGAATCAGTTTTTTAAAATACAGACATACAGGATATCCAAAACATCAAAATGTTTCAGCGGGGTATGTCGGGTATTCATAGTATTGCCCTTTTTGTTGCCCAGGCTCATGATAGTAGTCGTATTTTCCTTTCTTCACACTTCAACCCCTTTTGATGTCTCTCCATCTTACCTTCCTCTATACCGAACTTATGTTAGGTGGTTTTCTTTATTCCATTCCTTTAGCATCAGCTTCGGGATTGGAAAAAGACTATCTAATAAGCGTAATTGGTATACACTCCTTATATATAATGAGCTCTCGAACTTGAGATAAGGTAGGAGGGATATACAAACGAACAATTCATCTAATCCAGAACTAGTAGCCATCCTTGGACTGGAACAATTTTATCGAGTTCGTATCTAACCATACAATGGCCTTCCAAACAATATGGATTTCTGTACCGAATATAGAGGGTTCTAGAGTAAGCAGAAAGGGAAATAGAATAGGTAAGGACATATATGAATATGTCGTGGATTAGGGCAATCCAGACATTCCAAAACTATAAGTTTGTACAAAGGTCAGTCAATGTGGTTAACGAGTCTTAGTTTAAGGTTAATCCATGGTCATTGCCGGAGAGAGAGAAAATAAACACTCATCGTGCATTCTATCAAGATTAGATTGATATATTTATCTAATCAGGATGGCTCCCACTGTTCCTTTTATTTCTCCTTCAAACCCTAAAAGGAGAACTAGCCATGATTTCGTATAGAAAATCTCCCGGGAGTAACAATTACTCACAGTGGGAATCAGGACCCAAACTATAACAGAGTGGTAATCTTAAAGGAGTCAATAAGTAACCCCATACCATAGAAAATATGCAATCTCTTTGCAAGTTTCAACACTTGAAACTGTCGATATGGGTTTTTACCCTTAATGGCTTATGACCTTGACGGAGTTAACAAACCATAAGTCGCTAGTTAAGTTCAACCCGTCATTTCGTGATTGTTTTAGATCCACCCGTACCACCCTTGATGGAGTCAACAAGGAATACGACTGTCCTAACCAATCGCATCGCATGCAAGCAGGAAGACATCACTTAGCTACCGTACACTACGGCTTGACAGAGTCAACAAACGCAGAACGAATACTAAGTACCCTAATTCCTGAAATGATAGAGGGCTACGGCTGGTTTTGAAGAAAACCATCAACGTAATGAACTTGATATCATTATAGGAACCGAGTGGTTTTGAAAATTTATAGTCATGTAGACTTTTGCTTAAGAGTGAACTCCCTGTGAAGGGATCCAGACTCTTTCCTCATCGAATGAGGTGTGGGATATTCCTAACCGAATATCACGACGCAAAGCAAAAGAATACGGCTACAAAAACAATTTTAGTAACACAAACTTTTGCTCAAGGGAAAACTCCTAGTGACAGGATCAAGGCTCTTTCCTCATCGAATGAGGGGCAGGACATTCCTAACCGAATGTCACGATGCGAAGCAAAAGAATCGACTAAAATTTCCCTTTTTAGATAAAAAGTGGTTCCTACAACGTATCGATTTATTTTACTTTGTATTAATCCAATTAATACAATCCCATCATTTAAATAATCATATTATCCAGCAATTTCTTTCTCACACAATCATTACAGAAAAGGTATGAAAAAGAAAATAAAATGCACATATATACCATCCGTATTCGCTACAGGGCCCCGGGTATTCACCGTAAGGTTACTTAAGTTACGGCAGGATGCGGGTCAGGGCTACCGCGGATGCAAAATGTATATAGCATTTACACACACACACACACACACACACACACACACTATACATACATACATACATATGTGTGTGTGTGTGTGTGTGTGTCATATTTATCAATATATATCATCATACGCAAATAATCATATTACAGCATGCGGGAAAACAACATAACAGAGTTGGAATGGTCGGATCATTTAGGAATCCCGTATTTCATTCGAGCCACAAACGAAGCGTGACATTCCCCGGTTGCGTGAATAGCCCATGCGTAGCCCAAAGCAGACTCCTACGAGTACGGCAAGTCATTCTCCAATCCGAGAAAAGAGGCGACCTGACATCATCACCATGAGGGCGCCACCAAGTAGTTTCTCGATTCCGATGACTTGAGCACTCCTTCGCAGGTCTATCCTAACCCCTACAAGAGCGGCAAGCAGCCCGCCAGTCCTAGAATCGAGTGACCCGGTCTTAACTCCTTAAGATGGCCACCCGCTGCAATCTAGAAACTCGGCTACATGTGCACTTCACCGCGGGGTAATCCTAAAATCCGTATTAATACAACTTTGACATCGATCGCAACTTGATCGAGTTCCGACAAATAATAATACAAATTGGCGGAAACGGCGGCCACATGTCGACCGCTTGCCCCGAATAAAAGAATATACATTTTGGTTATATCATGAATGAAATGAAAAACATATCACACAATTTCGCATGGGGCTATTCATTTCGCGACAATCTAAACCGTTATAAGTACAATAACAACATAATTATTGCAAATAACTACCGTGGAATGTCATGTAATTGACATATAGCAAATATACAACATCACAGATAACTAAATGCGGAAAAATGACGTTACAGTTTTGATCACAAAACTTCCCGATCCTCCTAAATACCAAACGAGATCAAATCTCAAATCTGGGGGAAAATTAAAAAAAAACACTAAAAATCCAAATTCTAAGAGTTTAAGCCATTGTCCAAACTTGGGATCACAAATCAACACATTGGACACTAATTAGCCGCAACTGTCGGCCAAGAGGAAGTTTTGTGAGCCCGGATTTGGAACACATCATTTTGAAGAGGAAATTATCACTCTGCAATACTTTAAAAAAATTTGAGTGAAGTTTTAAAAAATGTACAGAGGCTAAAATATTGGAATTGGAAATTGGCATGTTTCTTGATCTAACACCGTACTTTTTACCAATGCAAACTAGGGTCTATGGCAACTCTGATACCACTATAAGGCTACTCGTGCTCACTGGACGGGTTTCAAAAACATTGTGGAAGAGAAAAATGAAAAATCCTAGTGAGCACAAGCACCCAAACCCTAAAATCAACCATAGACTCTACTAGCTTGCAAACATAAAAGAGCTAGAGTTAAGAATGCACAACATTTGAAACATCTTCATTTGCTCCAAAGGTTGAATCCCGGACTCCAGATAAGCTCCGAAGTGCTTCGGATCGCGCTTGATCTCCCGATCGACTCCATCGAATATGATCTACGCGAAGGTCACTGGTTCTTGCTTCAAATTCAATCAAATTAAAGTAACTCTCATTTGATCCTTGCTAGAGATAGGATGAGAGAGATGTAGAATAAGAATGATGAACTCTCAAAAACCTCTCTTTCTTTCTTTCATTTCTTTCTTAGTGGATGAGAGAAAGAAACCAAAAACCAAATGGCTAGGTCTTATGAGAGTAATGTGGAGACCATTCTCGCACATTTCTCATATCGATGAGATCCATCCGTTCAGAGGATACTTAAGTTTATCTAAGGATCGTTAATCTTATTTTAGACTAAGATCAACTTAGAAGTTTAACTAAGGACTGTTAGTCGTATTTGGGACTAAGACCAACTTAGAGTTTCCAGCATATGGGTTGAATTGATCTTAGATTAAAGAAGCTTAAGCTTCAGGGACTTAGCCAATCTGGGGCTAGGAATTGGTTTGTGTAACATATGTGCGCATGACATATGGGCACATGCTATATGGGTGCATGGCATATTGGCGCATACCCAACTCATGTGCATATCACATGGAGTAAAAGATTTGTGTCATTTGCGCATGCCCACGTGGATATCACGTGGTACATGGGGGGTATCGGCGCAGCTCACGTGTGGATTACGTGGTGCACGGTGGTCATTGGCGCGGTTCACGTGCATATCACGTGGCGCATATATGGCGTATCCCTTTTCTGGCGTTGATGCCACATATAGAGCACGTGGGGCGCAACACTTAAGGATATTTAGAGATTAATCTCTGTATCTTTAGAAATTTAAGTTTCATAAAGCTTAAGCTTCTGTTTTAATGGTCCGTTTGGCCATTAAAACCTTCAAGATCAATTATTTATGATCTTGGGTTCCTTCGAAGTTTCAAACTTCACCTTTTCATATCAATCTTTAAGATCTTGATGTTTTTCATCATCATTTTGGTAAGCGTTCCCTTAAGTTTTTCCCAAACCCTAGATCTTAAGATCAAAAGTCCCTATGTAAAAGCTTAAGTTTTCAACGATGAGGGTTTTGACTTACAGATCTTAAGATTCGAGAAAGAACTTAAGTTCTTATGACAGTTAAGCTTCTTTTAATAGATATCGATCTTCTAAATCTCGGTTTGTGGAGGAGAAAGAAGAATTGCAGAGCTTATAGGGGGTCTGCTTATGCTAAAATTAATCTCAAGGAGTCTTTATATAGGGTATGAGAATTGTTGGGCAAGTAGAGAAAATCTCTCTTTGAGATTTCTCTAATTGATCTTAAGATCAAGTCCGGGTGCTTAAGAACCGTTGGATATTTGATCCAAGTGTTTTTGTTAACAAAGTTGATATTTTTTCTTCTTTTTAGCAAAATATTCAAACAATTTCTTGTTAACAAGATATATTCATTCTGTTTGAAAAAGATAGGGAGGTATTTTCCCAAATATAGCTTAAGCTATAATGAAACAAGAGCTTCAAAGTTCTGGTGCATGCGCAACGTGCCTTGCATATGGTGCAGCACCAGACATAATGTTAGAAAACGATGCGCCCGCGGCTGTATTGGCGCATGTCCACGTGCTTTACATGTGGGGGCAGCGCCCAGAAAGTTCTGGCACTTTTGTGCCAGCGCCAAAAAAAGAACTTATGTTCTTAGCCAATATTTTTTGCGGGAACATCTTTGTGGGATCCTTATGACTCACAAAGGGAAAAACACTTAGGGATCCTCATGATTCCTGAGAAGAAAATACACCTACGAGCTTCTCTCGACTCGTAGGGGAAAAAATACTTTTATGAGACCCTCACGGCTCATAAAATTGAAAAGCCTTAGGTTACAGGGATCTAAACCTGCCTCATGATCCATGGGCTATTCGCAATGAAATTGCATCTAGACATCCTCCATTGGCTAACCAAGCTACCAATAAGAAGAAGGAGCCACTTACGTGTCCTCTTGACTCGTATGGAGAAAACACCCTTATAAGATCCTTACAACTTAAAAGAGAAAATACACTAAGGGATTCTTACGATTCCGAAGGGGAAAATACACCTATGAGATCCTATTGACTCATAAGGAGAAAACAAATTTGTGAGACCCTTACAGCTCATGAAGATTGAAAAAGCCTTAGGTGACAGAGACCTAAACCTGTTTCCTAAGCCATCAAAGTTTTAGTGATGCTTTACCTTGCACTACTTAACCTACGTATATACTTATGTGGGCAAAGTAGTAAGGCGTTTTGTTCCTGCCCAAATTGTGGCGCTCTGAGCTTAAGCTCAATACCCCAGCTCCAATGCCATTTCTGGCGTAAGCCGAACTATAGCCAATCTTGGCACAAACATCACACGTGCAATGCACGTGGTACTAATGCCAGCTCCTTCAGCCTCGCCTCACGTGCAATACACATGGAGCTGATGTCAGCTCCTTGGGCTGCGCCTTACGTGAAAGGCACGTGGCACTAGCGTCAAGTATTTGAAGCGCTTGCTTCAGATAGAAAATAATTTCTATCTTTGGGAAATATTTCCATGATCTTTTTTTAAAAAATGAGAAATTTTTTCTCTTTTAAATAGAGAGCCCTTAGATCAAGGATCCAACGGTGTCAAAACATCACCGCTAGATCATGTGATCAATTGAGATCTCTCAATAAGAGATTTTCTCAAACCAATTGATTATTCTCCTCTTCTATAAATAGGAACATAAGAGATTGATCTCGAGAGACAGAATCCCCCCATAAGGTTGAAATAGAGACCTAGTTCTCAGAAAAAAAGATAATCCCTTCCTTCTCAAAACCCTAGGTAAAGTATAGAGAAAAAATTCTCCCTTTACCTACTTTCTTCATTAAAAGAGGCATAGTCCTCATAAGAACTTTCTCTTCTTCCTTTAGATCAAAGATCTATGAGAAAAGTCGCTACTAAAACGAGAAATTATATTCTCATGAAGAGATTTTGATCTCAAAATCTATGATCTAGGGAAAAACTTAAGTTTTTCCATCATAAAAAATAGATCTAGAGTACAAAGTTGAAGTTTTGCTGCATAGGACATAATTCCCCACATAATCATGGGACATATTTCCCCAAAGAATATGTCTGCCCAAGGAATTATGTTTCATAGAACTAAAATAATAACAAAATCTTAAGAATGGTAAAAAAGACCTACTTCTTACAGAAGCCCAAGCTTTAAAAACATAAGTTTGATGATTAAAAGAATCATCTCTTGAAAGTTTAAGTCTTTCAAAATAAAGCTTAGACTCCCTAAAAACCACAGCTTAGCTTGCGCCACGTGCCAGGCACGAGCATCGAGCGACAAGCTCCATATGGCCGCGCCACGTGTAAAGCACGTAGGCAAGCGCGAAAGTTTCACCGAGCGACAAGCTCCATATGCTTGCGCTACGTCAAAATCACGTGGGCAAGTGCCAAAGCCATACCGGGAGCAAAATTCTATTCTGCTGCACCACATGAAAAGCTCGTGAGCAAGTGCCATAGCCACACCGAGCGCCAAATTCTATTCGACTACACCACGTGAAAAACACGTGGGTATGTGCCAAAGGCCTTAGACGACTCGGGCCGAGCCATGAACCAGGGTGCCAAACAGACCCATATGTGGCCTAAATTAGCTAAGTCTGAAGCTTAACCTTCTGATGTGATCATATAATCAATCTGAGAACAATTTCTCAATCCACCTAGGTTGACCTAGTTCTCAGAGGATACTAAGTGTCCCTAGGAAGCGCCGATACCCTAAAACTTGTTAGGTTGATCTTTGTCTCAAATAAGACTAACGATCCATAGATAAATCCTTAGTATCCCATGAACTGACGGACCACACAAATGTGAGAAATGCAACCTAGGTTCAACCCCGATAGCAAATCAATACACCAACGTGGACCTCGTCAAGAAAATGCTTGACCCAAAAATCATCTAAGTTGATCTTAGTTCTCAAATAAGACCAATGATCCTTAGATGAGGCATATGCAAGCATGTAAACCTGTGGATCTCACAAATGTGAGAAATGCGTCCTAAGTTCGTCCACGTTGGTAAATCAAGACACCAACGTGGACCTCGTTAAGCGAATGCTTGACCCAAATCTAAAATATATACGGATTTGGATTAATCTGCGCTCTTCGGACGGCGACATAAATTAATCTCCGTAAACAATCTAAGGGCAATCCAAAATAAACAAAACATAAAAAACATACACAAAACAAAGCTTGGTGAAGATGAAAGTTGTTATCGCTTTGAGAGAACGTAGTTAACTGCAGGGGCTTGCGCTTACAAGAAATATCCATCTCCACAATCAATAAACCTCTCATTCATGAGAGGGAATCTGAAAGTCAGCTACATCGGTCGTATTCATTCAAATCTCTGATTTATGACGCTATAAATCAACTTAGTGTCTTCGGAGATGTGGATGGATCAAACCTATGTATCTGCCCTCAAATTCAGGCAAGACGTTCTACACCAGCCCATCTGACTGGTTTTCGGCGGTAAACAGTAGCTAATTATACGAGATGGCCATTCTAAGTAATATGGATCCCTGTATGTGATACATAGGGCTCTGGAATAAACAAAGTGGAAGTAGGAGAGCAAGGACATATTCAACTTCGTCGTGAATTAGGGCAATCATGACATTCTAAAACCAATGATTGTAAAAAGCTTCAGTTAACTTGGTTTATGTGTTTTAGTTTAAGGTCGGTCATAGGTTGCTTCCAGAGAGAGAAAAGAAACACTCGGCGTGCACTCTATCAAGATTAGATTAGTTTATTAATTTATCTAATCAAGATGGCTCCTACTATTTTGTCGAATTCTCCTTCAAACCCTAAAAGAAGAACTAGCCGGAATCATGTGCACCTGCAAGTTCGCTAACTGTTCATCCAGGTCAGTGTTGGTACTCCGATGGAGGTCCCTCGCGCTTTCGCATGTAAGTCCACGTTGCCCACCCCGGTGCGTGCGGGGAGGCGGAAAAGGGAATAAAAATTGGATTTTTAGCATGCTAGGCAACATGGACTAACTAAGGAGGATCTTTGCTAAACAAAAACTAGCTACCATGCTAACTAGATTTAGCTATAGGGTAGAAAGGTTATACCTTGGGCTTTATGTCCTTCTCTCCTTGCTCCTTGGAGTGGTAGAAAGGGATCACCTTGTCGCCTTCTCTGGTCGAAGAAGGATCCACCCGAGAGCCTCAACCTTTGGCTTCAACTTCAAGCTAGAAGTAACTAAGGTGCTAGAAGTGCTAATCCTAGAACCCTAGATGAGAGTAGAGATTATCTAGAAGAGGTTTTCTCAAGCTCAAGTGTTTCTCAACACATGAGAGGGGAGAGCTTGAGAGATAGGAAGAGGAGGAGAGAGAATGAATATGATAGAGAATAATGAAGCATTCTCACATATATGTGTGAATTATTGTAAATTGATAATTAGTGAGATAATTGTCATGGCTTAATCAAGACATGACCATTATCATTTCATATTTAATGCTAATTGCAAGGATCAAAGAGCATCTTTTATATGGAATGATGATGGTCAAAGTGTCAACCTAGGTCAACAAGTCAAGAGTGGTCAAAAAGTCATCAACCCTAACCATGCACAATTATATATAACTAATATCAATTAACCATAATATACACATAAGCATTAGGGTTAGCAAAATGACAATGGTCATTAACCCTAATCAAAGTCCTCTCCCTCTGTCTCAATCAACTGTGCATTCGCACCCGTATTCGTGATCCGAGGAACACGAATACAAAGAGATAAAACCAATCCCAAACCATATACTAGGATCTGGCTTAAACCAAAGCCCGCCAGTATAAGCTGTTCGGACAGCAAACGTGCACAAGTGCGCGGATGTGAACGAACTGTTAGTTATATGTATGCCCTAGAGGCCATTACTATGCATAGGATGTATATTGTAGTGGATGCTTGGACATATATAGGGAGGACTTTCTCGCTCGACATGATAGTATGCTATCTGGTTGCTCTTTACCTTAACGTGTACATTGATTGTCTCTCTGTTACATGTTGGTAAAGCCCTTAGGATGTGTACTTGACTACTTGGACTATGATGCGGATCATACTAGTGGGGACATGGTAGTCCATAAGTACATCCTTCAAGGTCCCTAGTCGTGGGTGTATCGAGACGGGGCATCGATATACCAGAGTAGACTAGCGTATACCTTCTCGACCCATACAGATGGGCGATGGATGATCCCATATCCATTGGTGTTTGACATCAGAGATGATATACGGGTGCTCAGTGGAGACTGGGTACACTGGACGGACTCGCCGAGAACTCCCAGATGGTATTATACCTTACGTCAGATGGCAGTTCTCTGGTGACACTGGTAAAGAGTAGTCTGTTGACCCGATATCGTCATAGAGTCTTGTGTGATTCCCACTGTGCTTTGATTTCCACCTTACCACGTCCAAGAGGGTGTGCAAAATGGTGGTTTTTGGGTACAGTCCCGAATCACATGGAGGCAATGAGCGATAGGAGGGGATTCGTCTCTCCCGGTATAGGGAGTTGATGTTGCGCTGTGTTCGATTGGCTATAACCGGAAATCCCTGGCCAGGGTTGCTGAGATTTATTGGTAAGTGTTATCAGTAGTTTCTTGAACTGTTATAGACCTCATATCGACACAACTTATCGAGCTATTGGGGTCTGACGTTTACCACCCCTAGGCGAGATATGCGACATATCAGACGACGAGACCGGACTGTACGGTAAGTGTTACTGGTTGGATTCACAGGAGTGTGAGCAGGCTTGCTCGTCGATCTTCTGATCGCTCAATACCCGGGTGGCCGTTACGTTTAGCAGTCCGCTTGCGGCTTGTGGATGCTTGATATGATCATCATCTGCTGCCGGCGTATTGACGAGTCTTTAGAGTCCTACACAGAGGTTTCCTGGCTCAAGCGAAACGAAATAGGAGCGCATATGAGATATGTACGGGACCGAGAATAATGCGTGTATATGATACCGTATTCTATTCTCGCGATAAATGTATCGATTGGTTGTATGCGATATAACCTAGTTATCGAATCGAGGATTGATTCGATAAGCCGATACATTGGATATTAGTCGGTTATATGCGATATGACCGGATCGTTAAATCAAGTGTTGATTTAATGATTTAATGCATAATTATATATTTGATATGTTACTTTGCATTAACTAGTATTGGTTCACTTTAAAAGGATTTTCTCACAGAATGTGCACATTGTATATGTGATATATTTTTGTGCACTTGATTGTATCATGTTTGATGATACATGATTGCTAGGGTTTGTGTAAAGAATTAAACCTTGGTTAAGTAAATGGTTAGGGTTTTTATTTATTTATTCATTCATTTATCTTTTTAATTTGGATTAAAAAGATATGGGAAAAGAAAACATAATGGTTGCTTTCTTACATGAAGCTTCTTGAAGCTTCATGTAACTTTGACTTAGTGACCATTCTTGTCTTCTTCTTCTAACCCTAACCATTCATCAAACCTTAGTCAATTCTCTAAACCTAACCATGGTTGATATTATGATAAGAATGATTTTATTTTCTATTTAATAATATACTTATCATAATAATCATATTCTTCTTCTTCTTCTTCTTCTTCAAGAAGAAAAATCTTGCAACCATCAATGGTGATTTGATGAAAAGAGTGAGAAATCCAATTCTAAAGTGAACCCACTTCCTATTTCTTCATCCTTTACCTCTTGCCAAGTAGTATAGGGTGTTTTCTTCACAAGTTTCATGACTTGGTGAAGTGGGAGCTTGATCTTGTGATGCCTCGACGTAGATCATCTTCGGCATCGAAGTCGACGACCTAACCCGTCCATTTCTCTAATGAAACCGACGCTAGAGCCCGGGATTCGATTTGGACAGCAAGGAGACTTCATCATGGAGCTATGGAGGTGGAGGACCGGATCTACAAAGGTTGTATTTCCGTTCCCTTAGTTAAGTTGTTAACTAGTTGCATGTTTCGCCTAAACTCTAGTCAACGATCCGTATTAGGGTTTCCCGGCACATGTAAAATTTGAAATTGGCATGGTTGATGCCTTGTGAGACCTCTAGTGTGTGCCTAGGAACCCTACACGAACCCTGTCGCAAAACCGTGCGACCTCTACTCATTTTGCCTAAAGGCGAATAGCTCTCTGTGTGGGACTCTAAAGACTCGACACTACGCTGGCAGTGGGTTCAACCACAGACCGCAAGCGGCACTAGTTGTACGTAACGGTCCCCAGGTAGATGCCGATAAGAAGACTGACAAGGTGACCCCATCTGAACTCCTACTGAGCCTGTATGTGACAATCTCCGTACAGTCCGGTCTGTTCGTGTGATACATCGCATGGCGGGCCTAGGGGGCGGTAAACGTCAGTCCCCTAATAGCAGTACAAGTCATGTCGGAGTGTTGCCCAGAACACCCTGAGATAACACTGGAAACCTACCAGTATATCTCGCTTGCCCTGGCCAGGGACTACTCGTGTAATGGCTCTCCTAGACACAGCGCGATGTCAACCCCTAATACCGGGAGAGACGAATCCTGTCTAACCGTCACTGCCTCCAAGTGCTTCGGGACTGCACCCAACTACTACCTGTTTGCATGACTCCTTTGAGCCATGGTAGGGTAGTAATCAAAGTACAGTGGGAACACACTCGAGGCGAAGTGACAGTGTCAAGTCAGCGGACTAAGCTGTACTCATGTCACCAGGGAACTGATAACTGACGTTAGGTATAATACCAACCAACAGTTCCCGACGAGTCCTGTCCAGTGTACTCGTAACCTAACGAGCACCCGCATACTATCTCAAGTATGACGTACTGACGGCTGTGGGACAGACCGTCTGCCACGCTGGGATGAGAAGCGCATACGCTAGTCTACTCCGGAGTATCGATGCCCTGTCTCGATAGTCCTACGACTAGGGACCTGTATAAGGATGCGGTTATGGATTACCCAGCCTCCACGAGTGTGAGCGCCATTACAACGCAGGTAATCAAGCAAAGATCCTAAGGGCTCTACTAATATGTATAAGCGATATGCTAAAAGAAACACATGCACATATTGAAGTAGAGACAAACCAAGTAGCATACTACCATTTTGAGCAAGATTGTATATACAACTGTGAATATCCCAAGCTTCCATTAAGTAATATACAAGCTAGTATGATACAGTAATGGCCTCTAGGGCATATACACTAACAATCTCCCACTTGCACTAAGGCCATGTACTGGCGTATCGAAGACCTATCATCTCGATCAGCCGCTCTAACTGAGTCTGGGGTAGGGCCTTTGTGAGTGGATCTGCAGTGTTATTCTCCGTATTTACTCTCTTCACCTCGATCTCCCGGCGATCTACGATCTCCCTGATCAGGTGGAACCGCCTCAAAATGTGCCTGGACTTCTGATAGGACCTGGGTTCCTTCGCTAAAGCTATAGCGCCGTTGTTGTCGCAATACAGCGGTATTGGATCAACAATGGTAGGAACCACCTGAAGCTCCATGAGGAACTTCTTCATCCAGACAGCTTCCTTTGCGGCATCGCAAGCAGCTATGTACTCCGCTTCCATAGTTGAGTCTGCAACGGTCTCCTGCTTGGAACTCTTCCAGCAAACCGCCCCTCCATTGAGGGTAAAGACATAACCCGACATGGACTTGGAGTCATCCTTATCACTCTGGAAGCTGGAGTCAGCAAAGTGTTAGTTATATGTATGCCCTAGAGGCCATTACTATACATAGGATGTATATTATAGTGGATGCTTGGACATATATAGGGAGGACTTTCTTGCTCGACATGATAGTATGCTATCTGGTTGCTCTTTACCTTAACGTGTACACTGATTGTCTCTCTGTTACATGTTGGAAAAGCCCTTAGGATGTGTACTTGACTACCTTGACTATGATGCGGATCATACTAGTGGGGACATGGTAGTCCATAAGTACATCCTTCAAGGTCCCTAGTCGTGGGTGTATCGAGACGGGGCAACGATATACCAGAGTAGACTAGCGTATACCTTCTCGACCCATACAGATGGGCGATGGATGATCCCATATCCATTGGTGTTTGACATCAGAGATGATATACGGGTGCTCAGTGGAGACTGGGTACACTGGACGGACTCGCCGAGAACTCCCAGATGGTATTATACCTTACGTCAGATGGCAGTTCTCTGGTGACACTGGTACAGAGTAGTCTGTTGACCCGAGATCGTCATAGAGTCTTGTGTGATTCCCACTGTGCTTTGATTTCCACCTTACCACGTCCAAGAGGGCGTGCAAAACGGTGGTTTTTGGGTACAGTCCCGAATCACATGGAGGCAATGAGCGATAGGAGGGGATTCGTCTCTCCCGGTATAGGGAGTTGATGTTGCGCTGTGTTCGATTAGCTATAACCGGAAATCCCTGGCCAGGGTTGCTGAGATTTACTGGTAAGTGTTACCTGTAGTTTCTCGAACTGTTATAGACCTCATATCGACACGACTTATCGAGCTATTGGGGTCTGACGTTTACCACCCCTAGGCGAGATATGCGACATATCAGACGAACAGACCGGACTGTACGGTAAGTGTTACTGGTTGGATTCATAGGAGTGTGAGCGGGCTTGCTCGTCGATCTTCCGATCGCTCAATACCCGGGTGGCCGTTACGTTTAGCAGACCGCTTGCGGCTTGTGGGTGCTTGATATGATCATCACCTGCTGCCGGCATATTGACGAGTCTTTAGAATCCTACACAGAGGTTTGCTGGCTCAAGCGAAACGAAATAGGAGCACATATGAGATATGTGCGGGACCGAGAATAATGCATGTATGTGATACCGTATTCTATTCTCGCGATGAATGTATCGATTGGTTGTATGCGATATAACCTAGTTATCGAATCAAGGATTGATTCGATAAGCCGATACATTGGATATTAGTCGGTTATATGCGATCTGACCGGATCGTTAAATCAAGTGTTGATTTAATGATTTAATGTATAATTATATATTTGATATATTACTTTGCATTAACTAGTATTGGTTCACTTAAATTGGATTTTCTCACTTGATGTACACAAGTTGTATATGTGATATACTTTTGTGCACTTGTTTGTATCATATTTGATGATACATGCAAACTTAGGTTTGTATAAAGACTTAAACCATGGTTATGTTAATGGTTAGGGTTTTGATTTACTTATCTTTTCATTTATTTATTTATTCATTTATGAAAGATAAATAAATCATGGTGGCTTTCTTTGTTTGCTAGTTGAAGCTTCATAAAGTTTTGAATAAGTCTACTTTTTTTTGTTTCATGCTTAACCCTAACCATTCAACCTAACCCTAGTTTAGTCTCTACACTTAACCATGGTTGCTATATGATAAGAATCCACTTATTTTCTATTTTCAATATACTTATCATATTCTTTTCTTCTTCTTCTTCTTCTTCAACAAAGAAGAAAGCTAGCACCTTAAATGGCAACTTGAGAAAAAGAGTGAGAAATCCAATTCTAAAGTGAACCCACTTTCTATTTCTTCATCCTCTACCACTTGCCAAGTAGTATAGGGTGTTTTCTTCACAAGTTTCATGACTTGGTGAAGTTGGAGCTTGATCTTGTGTTGCCTCGATGTATATCATCTTCGGCATCGAAGTCAACGACCTAGCCCGCCCATTTCTCCGATGAAGCCGACGCTAGGGCTCGGGATCCGATGATCGCAGCGAGGGGACTTCATCACGGAGTTATGGAGGTGGAGGACCGGATCTACAAAGGTTGTATTTTCGGTTTACTCTTAGTTAAGTTGTTAACTAGTTGTAGTTTTCGCCTAAATTCTAGTTAACGATCCGTATTAGGGTTTGTAGGCACAAGAAAAATTTGAATTTGGCATGGTTGATGCCTTGTGAGACCTCATTAGCGTGCCTAGGAACCCTACAATGGTATCAAAGCCTAGATAGAGCCTTAGGCGATGCGTAGACGATGTTAGAACCCCGATCGAACCCGAAACCCCAATTTTTCACCCTCTCTGGACATTTTTACAAAACTGGGTTTTCTCCATATTAAAAATTCTTTAAAAATTCAGCAGGAAATTCTAAGAATTACCGTGCAAAAATGATCAAAAGTTACTGCTAAAGCGCGGCGGAACCGCGGCAGAAGCTTGGCTTCTGCGGTGGTTCCGCGGCCATATAATGAGATCATCCCTCTATTTTTGCACAGTAATTTGTTTCTTCAGGTGCTGACTTTTCTGGGAATTTTTAATTTGCACTCAAGAGTTGAGTTTTCTGGGGTGTTTTGGAGCTTCGTGGATTCGATCGGATTGTCTAATCTTGTCTATGTGTTTTTCGGATAATTTTAGAATATATTAAAAAGTTCAACCGGATATAAATACCCACTTTTTTCCCTGCCGGGAAATTTCCAATTGTTGGATTTTTCCGTAGTTTAACGACGTTCTAAGTAGTGCAAGTAACGCGATGGTCCCTCTAGAAGACAACAAACCTTAACTCGATTATGTGACCGTCTTGAACTGCCCTTTGAACCTTAGGGTTTGGGGCAGTACGGCGTGCCACATGTGAGGCGTTGGCTTGACCCTTCTACGGCTGGACCGTTGGTACTGAGGCACGAAGTGAATGTTTTTAAACTTATTTCATGTGTTGAGCTGTTTCGGGAAAACTTGGGTGTTCGAATGTTCGATCGAAAGTTTAACATTTTCTATTTATCCGGAATGTGATACAATAATTGGAATTCACAAGGTGTTATGAGATAACTGAATGAATGTTATGAACATAGCAGTTTAGTCTCGCTTGATCGGTTGCCACGGAATTTTGATGTGATCAAAATTCCGTCGCAATCACGTAGCGTACGCGGATACTCGCCGGATAAACTTATTAGACTGCTACATCCCTTAGCCCCGACCAATTGACTGTAGGAGAACCCCATCGCCGAAAGCATCCGTTCGGGTGCTCGCGGTAGCGGTGTTCCGCCTTGGTGCACTTCGTCGACGGCGTCGGGGGTGCGGCCGCCTACTGAAGTTTGCGACGAGCATTCGATCAGGATGTCGGGAATCTTGTTGAATTGCCCGACTTGACATTGAAAAGTGTTTTCGATAATGAGACTAAAATGCGGGGTTTATAATTGTTAGGCATGTGATGTCTAAGGAATTCATTGGTTTAGGCATGTGATGTCTAAAGAGGTTGCGGATTCCAACTGTTGTAGTTTTACACTTTCTTTTCTGTGACCGTAAGTGTAATATGTGATATCGCCGGTTTCGTTGCTATATGTCAACGACAATTGGGATGCGCATATTTACTTACGTTGATGACATGTGATGTTATGTGTTGCTGGATATGTTATATTGGATCGTCGTATTTGAATAGTCGGGGGGTTTTTATGTGAGATGAGTGTTTTTCATTTTCATTCATGTAAAAACTTGTATGTAATATTCTTTTATTGGGGCACTTCCAGGTTGCGAAAGATGTCACCTTTTGTATATTATTTACTTTTCCGCACTAGGATAGACCCAAGGAGGGGAGTACAAGTGACCGAGTTCTAGGGTCCAGTGGGGGACCATCTCGAGGAGTCGAGTCCGGGTCTCCTAACCCTAGAATTGGTAAGGTTGCTTGCCGCTCTCGTAGGGGTCTAGAGGTGTGGGTTAGGCTATTCATCGCGACTGTGGAATCCGTGTTTTATACTGGCTCGTATTGAAAACACGGACGTCCTAGTATATCCAATATTTCATATGTTTGTTCTGCTGCGATATCTGTGATGTGATCATGTGATGTTCTGTGATGGATACTGTATATAGTATATATGATATATTATATAGGCGTTACTTATGTTTCACACCCGTGCTAGCCCTGCCCAGCTCTGCCGTTAGTTACCTAACCTAACGGTGCACGAGGGGACATCGAGGCGAATGCGGATGGCATAAGTGTACGTCGTATTTATCTGTGATGTTTAGGTACTTAAATGATGGGACTTCATTAATGAGATTAATGAAATAAAAGAAACCTAAAGATGTTGTGGAATCGAATTTCAAAAATAAAACAGGTAGCTACAGTTCTTGCTTTGCACAGCGGTATATATGATGTATCCTGCACCTTATTCGATAAGGAAAGGACCGAGATCCCTTCACCGGGAGTGACTCCTTTAGAAATAACTAGCAGATGCTACATACTCGGTTTGTCTTTTGATTGCTTTTAAGAGTTTTTGCTTTGCACAGTGATATATATGATATATCCCGCACCTCATTCGACGAGGAAAGGGCCGACGATCCCTTCACCGGGAGTGACCCCTTTAGCAAAACTAGAAAAGCCTCAAAAGCACTCCATTTTAAAATCATTTGATTCTACAACGATATCAAGTTCATTACGCAATAGGTTTTCAGAAAAACCTGTCGTAGCCCTCCGTCATTTCAGATAAATCCTGTTTAGTATTCGTGCTGCGTTTGTTGACCTTGTCAAGGCGCAGTGTGCGGTAGCTAACCAGTATTTATCTGCTTATGCATATGATGCAGATTGGGTTAGGGTAGTCGTACGGCCTTGTTGACCTTGTCAAGGGTCGTGCGGGTGGGTTTGATTCAATCAAGAAATGACGGGTTAAACTTGACTTGCGGTCTATGGTTTGTTGACCTTGTCAAGGTCATAGATCTTTTGGGGCAAAATATTATCGGGAATTTCAAGTGTTGAAATTTGCAATGAGATTGCATACCTTCTATGAGATAGTTGGATCCCGATACCCACTGCGAGTAATTGTTACTCCTGGAAGAATTTTACACATTACAATTAGTCGATCAAGTAGGTGTCTAGAAAGGTGTCAACGGGGTTACGCCTCTGGGAAAACGAGGTTTACTGTAATTAGGTTCGTGCGAAAGCACGGGGGACCTCCCTCAAAGTACCGACACTGGCATGGCTGAAAGATTGGCGAACCTGTAGCATGTAATTAATCCCGGCTAGTCTTTCCTTTTAGGGTTTGAAGGAAGATTTGATAAAAACAGTGGGAGCCATCCTGATTAGATAAAATAATAACCAATCTGATCTTGCAAGAGCATACGCTGAGTGTTTTCTTCTCTCTCTCTCCAGGTAGCGACCATATCACGCCTTAATCAAGATAATAATACGGATGTATTGACCGAACCCGCTTGTTATACTGAGCTGGGGAACGTTGGTCCCGCTCCAACTTGTAATTGTTATAAGACAGAGCAGGAAATTGGGGAATACCAGATTTCCCGTGCCGCCCAAACGAAGAAAGTGCATATGATGCATCAACTTCGGGTGTGTTCGTTACAAAGAACTGTTTCTCAGTATCCTCTGCGTCCTGGGTATTTGATACCGGATCAGGATCCCAGATATGTAATCTGTTACATAGGGCTACAGATAAGTAAAGAACCGAGAACGGGTGATAAGTTTCATGAGGCAGAAAACGGGGCAAGTGTTGCAGCCAAGTCTGTTGGTCACTGTCACCATGTATTACAAATATATTGATTCTGAACAAATGCTATTAGATACCGAACCTGATATACAAAATCATATCGGTCTCTTTATTAGTAAAGAAATGATAAAATTTTGTATTGTTGGATAATGTTTTGAACATTTCCTATATCAAAAGTTGATCGGTTCAGGCACGTTATCTAAAAGTATTGACGTTCTAAATCAAACTACAGTTCTTAGTATACGGAACACACACAAGAGGAAGAGTTCAGAATTGAACGAATCCTTCTTGAGGCATTGTAGACTAGGTCATATCAATGCGACCCGAATGGCTGAAGTTACATAAAGATGCATATTTAAATTAGTTTGAATTTACATCTTGTGAAACTCGCCAGTCATGTCACAAAGATAAGATGACCATAGCTCCGTTTACTGGAAACAGAGAAAGAGTTAATGAACTCTTGGGATGATATATGTTGATGTATGAAGGTCCCCTGTCTACACATGCCAAGACCGGTTCTTTGTACTTCATTACATTCTCTGATGATCTCTTTAGATTCAGACATATGTTCTTGTTGAAACACAAGTCCGAACCTTTTGAGATATTCACAGAATATAAGTTAGAAGTAGATAACCAATACGGGTATAAGTATTATGTCCTTTGATGAGATCAAGGAGAATAATACTTGAGCACGGAATTCTTGGACTATTCTAAAGAAGAATGAGATTCTCTCCCAGCATTACTCCTCCGTATACACCATAGCACGATGGTATATCGGGGCGGAGCAATTGCACCCTATTCGATATGGTGCGCTCTATGATGAGTACTACTGAGTTTCCTATTTTCCTTTTGGGAGTTATGCACTTGAGAAGCTACATACCTATTGAAAAGGGTTCGAATCAAATCAGTTGCCTACCACTCCATATGAGATATGGTATGGGAAGAGCCCATGTCTTAAGCTAGTTAAGATTTGGGGTTGTCCGGCCTATGTCTAAAAGCAAAATCCAGACAAGCTCAAGGCAGGGTCTGTAGTGCAGAACTGGAAAGGTTCCAGCTATACAAACTACAGCAGATGATTTGGTAAAACCAAAGGATTCAGTAGATTCCAACGAACCTCAGCCTCTCCGCCGATCTAGTAGGGTTCCTCACCCACCTGAGAGATACTTCGGTTTCTCTATGACAGTGGGAGCGAGGATTGCATCATGAGATGATGACCCAACTAGTTTCGAGCTAGCCATCAGGAGTGGGACTTGTAAGAATGGCTGGATGCTTAGTGATCTGAGATGGAATCCTTATACACCAACAAAGTATGGACTTTGGTTGCTTTATCTGAAGGGTTAAATCCCCATCAGGAGCAAGTATATCTTGAGAAGATTACTTGGTGTACATGGAAAAGTTGAGACTTTCAAAGCTAGACTTGTTAAAGGTTTGCATCATTGACCAGGAATGGATCATGATGAAACCTTTTCTAAGGAGCTATGCTTAAGTCCATCCAGATCCTACTTGCCACGGCTACATACCATGACTACGATATCTGGCGGTTGGGTATCATGACTGCTTTTCTAAATGATGTCTTGGAAGAGGGCGTCTATAAGTACACAGCCAGAGTGCTTCGTAGATAGTGGGAGCAGCGGAAACGTGTGCAAGATGTTTTATGTAATAAAGCAGGCATCGCGGAGTTGGAACATCTGTTTTTTATGTAGTAGTCAAAGAGTTTGACTTCATCAAAATGGTAGATGAACCTTGTATAAACAAAAAGGTAGTAGGGAGTATGGTGGCGATCCTCATAGAGTACGTGGAAGACATACTCTTGGTAGGGAAGAAGTTTCCTATGCTACACTCGATCAATCTCCGCTTATCACAATGATTCTCCACATAGGATCAAAGTGATACCTACTAAATCCTAGGTTTTGGATCTATGAGATAGATCTAAATGGATGTTAGGATTCTCACTAGTTAGAGTGAGATGGTATCAATTGATCCAGAGGAGAATCACTGGAAGTGTTCCAGGGTGATAAGGACGACTGAATGTCAGTCACAGGCATGGTCTTTACCCTCAGTAAAGGGACGGTATGTTGGAAGAGTTCCAAGCTAGATACCGTAGCATACTAGACAATAAAGGCTGGATACATCGCTACTTAAGATACTACCAAAGAGGTAGTCTGGATGTATATTTGTTCATGAGATAAACTTAGTTCCTCCCATTGTGAGACAATGGAGTTGTGGCTTATGCCGAGGAACGTCCGTCCCATCAGTGATCCAGACATATTCTAAGGCAGTATCACCTGATTATGGAGATGGTTGATCTCCAAGGAGATCGAGATCAGGAGAGTAGACTCAGAGGACAACACGGCGGATCCACTCACAAAGGCCTTTTCCCAGAGAGAGACTTTTATGGGATGGTTGAGTAAGAGATACTACAACCACTGCTATCAGATGACCCTAGTGCAAGTGGGAGATTGTTAGTTATATGTATGCCCTAGAGGCCATTACTATACATAGGATGTATATTGTAGTGGATGCTTGGACATATATAGGGAGGACTTTCTTGCTCGACATGATAGTATGCTATCTGGTTGCTCTTTACCTTAACGTGTACACTGATTGTCTCTCTGTTACATGTTGGAAAAGCCCTTAGGATGTGTACTTGACTACCTTGACTATGATGCGGATCATACTAGTGAGGACATGGCAGTCCATAAGTACATCCTTCAAGGTCCCTAGTCGTGGGTGTATCGAGACGGGGCATCGATATACCAGAGTAGACTAGCGTATACCTTCTCGACCCATACAGAAGGGCGATGGATGATCCCATATCCATTGGTGTTTGACATCAGAGATGATATACGGGTGCTCAGTGGAGATTGGGTACTCTGGACGGACTCGCCGAGAACTCCCAGATGGTATTATACCTTACGTCAGATGGCAGTTCTCTGGTGACACTGGTACAGAGTAGTCTGTTGACCCGAGATCGTCAAAGAGTCTTGTGTGATTCCCACTGTGCTTTGATTTCCACCTTACCACGTCCAAGAGGGTGTGCAAAACGGTGGTTTTTGGGTACAGTCCCGAATCATATGGAGACAATGAGCGATAGGAAGGGATTCGCCTCTCCCGGTATAGGGAGTTGATGTTGCGCTGTGTTCGATTGGCTATAACCGGAAATCCCTGGCCAGGGTTGCTGAGATTTACTGGTAAGTGTTACCTGTAGTTTCTCGAACTGTTATAGACCTCATATCGACACGACTTATCGAGCTATTGGGGTCTGACGTTTACCACCCCTAGGCGAGATATGCGACATATCAGAAGAACAGACCGGACTGTACGGTAAGTGTTACTGGTTGGATTCATAGGAGTGTGAGCGGGCTTGCTCGTCGATCTTCCGATCGCTCAATACCCGGGTGGCCGTTATGTTTAGCAGACCGCTTGCGGCTTGTGGGTGCTTGATATGATCATCACCTGCTGCCGGCGTATTGACGAGTCTTTAGAGTCCTACACAGAGGTTTCCTGGCTCAAGCGAAACGAAATAGGAGCACATATGAGATATGTGCGGGACCGAGAGTAATGCATGTATGTAATACCGTATTCTATTCTCGCGATGAATGTATCAATTGGTTGTATGCGATATAACCTAGTTATCGAATCAAGGATTGATTCGATAAGCCGATACATGGGATATTAGTCGGTTATATGCGATATGACCGGATCGTTATATCAAGTGTTGATTTAATGATTTAATGTATAATTATATATTTGATATATTACTTTGCATTAACTAGTATTGGTTCACTTAAATTGGATTTTCTCACTTGATGTACACAAGTTGTATATGTGATATACTTTTGTGCACTTGTTTGTATCATGTTTGATGATACATGCAAACTTAGGTTTGTGTAAAGACTTAAACCATGGTTATGTTAATGGTTAGGGTTTTGATTTACTTATCTTTTCATTTATTTATTTATTCATTTATGAAAGATAAATAAATCATGGTGGCTTTCTTTGTTTGCTAGTTGAAGCTTCATGAAGCTTTGAATAAGTCTACCTTTTTTTGTTTCATGCTTAACCCTAACCATTCAATCTAACCCTAGTTTAGTCTCTACACTTAACCATGGTTGCTATATGATAAGAATCCACTTATTTTCTATTTTCAATATACTTATCATATTCTTTTCTTCTTCTTCTTCTTCTTCAACAAAGAAGAAAGCTTGCACCTTAAATGGCAACTTGAGAAAAAGAGTGAGAAATCCAATTCTAAAGTGAACCCACTTCCTATTTCTTCATCCTCTACCACTTGTCAAGTAGTATAGGGTGTTTTCTTCACAATTTTCATGACTTGGTAAAGTTGGAGCTTGATCTTGTGTTGGCTCGACGTAGATCATCTTCGGCATCGAAGTCGACGACCTAGCCCGTCCATTTCTCCGATGAAGCCGACGCTAGGGCCCGGGATCCGATGATCGCAGCGAGGGGACTTCATCACGGAGTTATGGAGGTGGAGGACCGGATCTACAAAGGTTGTATTTTCGGTTTACTCTTAGTTAAGTTGTTAACTAGTTATAGTTTTCGCCTAAATTCTAGTTAACGATCCGTATTAGGGTTTGTAGGCACAAGAAAAATTTGAATTTGGCATGGTTGATGCCTTGTGAGACCTCATTAGCGTGCCTAGGAACCCTACACAAAGGCCTCGAGCTGGAGGTCTTTTCCGCCATACACCAAGAACATCTCCTTAGTCCTTCTCAGGTACTTGAGAATGTTCTTTACCGCTATCCAGTGTTTCTCCCCTGGGTTTGACTGATACCGGCTTACAACGCTCAATGCTTATGCTACATCTGGTCTGGTACATAACATCGCATACATTATAGAGCCTACCGCAGAAGCGTAGGGTATAATAGACATGCGATCCCTTTCAAAATCAGTCTTGGGAGACATCTCTTTGGAGAGGGTGATCCCGTGACAAGCCGGTAAATTACCGTGCTTGGAATCTTCCATACTGAATCTTTTCAGTATGGTGTCGATGTACCTTGACTGTGAAAGTCCCAACATCCTCTTAGATCTATCACGGTAGATCTGGATCCCCAGAATGTAGTTGGCATCGCCCAGGTCCTTCATGGAGAACCTCTGCGACAAGAATCCTTTGACTAACTGTAGCATATGAATATCATTTCCTATTAGGAGAATTTCATCCACGTACAAGACGAGGAATACCACAGTTCTCCCTACAATCTTACTGTAAATGCATGGTTCATCTGGGTTTTTGATAAAGTTGAATTCTTTGACAGTATCATCAAAGCAGATGTTCCAACTCCGCGATGCCTGCTTAAGTCCATAGATGGACTTTAGCAACTTGCACACTCTACCGCTGCTCCTACTCTGAATGAATCCTTCTGGCTGATCCATATAGACGCACTCTTCCAAATTTCCATTTATGAAAGCCTTCTTTACGTCCATCTGCCAGATTTCATAATCGTGGAAGGCAGCAATGGCAAGAAGGATCCGAATGGATTTCAGCATAGCCACTGGAGAAAAGGTCTCGTCATAGTCCAAACCAGGTCTTTGACGAAAACCCTTTGCAACAAGTCTAGCTTTATAGGTCTCAACCTGCCCATCTACACCAATCTTCTTTCTGAAGATCCATTTGCAGCCTACGGGTTTTACCCCTTCTGGAGCAAAGTCCAAAGTCCAAACTTTGTTGGTGTACATGGACTCCATCTCGGCCCGCATTGCATCCAGCCATTTTACCGAGTCGCCGCTCTGAATGGCTTGCTGGAAGCTAGTAGGCTCACCATAATCCATAGTGCAATCCTCTCTATCCCCATGTATGAGAAAACCATAGTATCTCTCGGGCGGATGAGATTTCCTACTACTCCTGCGGAGTGGCGCTGGGATGTCCGGTTCTCTTGAAACATCTGGTTCTTCCAAGCTTTCAGTAATAGTTTGTGGTTCTGGAATTTCTTCCAGTTCTACTACGCTTCCACTTGCTTCTTTTTCTATAAACTGATGTTCCAGAAAGTGGGCATGACGAGAAACAAAAACCTTTTGTTCCTCTGCGTAATAGAAAAAATACCCCCTGGAGTTCTTTGGGTATCCCACAAACTTACACAGTACTGAGCGTGCCTCGAGCTTGTCCGCATGCTGGTTTTTTACAAAAGCTAGACATCCCCATATCTTCAGATACTTAAGACAGGGTTTCTTCCCACACCATATCCGATATGGTGTGGTAGGCACAGTCTTGGAGGGAACCTTGTTCAAAAGATATGCAGCTGATTCTAGTGCATAACCCCAGAAGGATCGCGGCAACTCAGCCTTACTCATCATGGATCGAACCATATCCAATAGGGTTCGATTCCTCCTTTCCGATACACCGTTGTGTTGTGGTGTGTATGGAGGAGTAAGCTGAGAGAGAATTCCATTCTCTTTTAAGTAGCCCAGAAACTCGGCACTCAAGTATTCACCACCTCGATCAGATCTCAGTGTCTTAATACTTTTGCCTGTTTGTTTTTCAACTTCATTCTTGTATTCCTGAAATTTCTCGAAGGCCTCGGATTTGTGCTTCATCAAGAAGATATGCCCATACCTAGAGAAATCATCTGTGAAAGTAATGAAGTATGAATAACCACTTCGCGCATGTATAGACATTGGACCACACACATCACTGTGTATGATTCCCAAGAGCTCACTTGCTCTTTCTCCGTGTCCAGTGAACGGAGTCTTTGTCATCTTTCCCATGAGACAAGATTCACAAGTGGCATAAGACTGGTACTCGAACGGATCCAAGTATCCTTCTTTATGTAACTTTGTCAACCGTGTTTCATTAATGTGACCTAGTCTATAATGCCATAAGAAAGCCTGATTTAATTCCGGAGACTTTCTTTTAAGTGTGTTCTGGACACTGAAGACCTGAGCTTGATTCAAAACGTATATACCGTATTTCAATGTACCTGACCCAATCGGTACTTGATTTAGGTGGATGTTTACTACATCGCTTACAAAAGTAAAATCATATCCTTCCTTAGAAAGTAAGGATACAGATATGATGTTACAAGTCGCACCTGGTACATAAAAACAGTCACGCAGAATCAATATCTGCCCAGTTGTCAGTCCTAGATGATATTCCCCTACGGATACAGCATACATGCTCATTCCGTTAGCAACCCTGAGAGTCATATCACCTTTCCTGATAACCCTATGGTTTCTCAGAGCCTGTAACGAATTACAGATATGAGATCCTGATCCGGTATCCAATACCCAGGAAGTAGGATTAACTAACATACAGTTCTCTATTACAAACACACCCGAAGCCGAAGCCATAACATGCTTCGAATTCTGGCTACTGGCTTTGCAAGCCCTGCAATCCTTCTGCCCATGTTCATTCCCGTTACAATAGGAACAGCCCTCTTTTGCTATATCCAGTCCCGAAACTTCTGCCCTTCCCTTTCTTTCTACTTCCCTGGTTTCCTTCAGGGTAGTAGGTAGGGACTGTTGAACTAAGTCAGCATCTGACCCGTTCTTCAACGTGGTCTTCAGGTCCGAGAGCTCAAAAGAGCTGGTCTCTGTAAGGACGTTGTCCCCTACAGATGACCCGATAGCCAACCTCGCTGGAAGCAATTCGTTCGAGGTCTCATACCTTGCGATACGAGATTGCTCTCCATATAAAACTTTGTTATGGAGGAAGATAGAAGCTGAGTCCATCTTCTCGTGCTGCCTCTGGTATATACCATCAACTGAGGCTAACACGAGGCACTTGGCTTTCGCACAGTCTTCTTCCGATGTCCTACGGATATCAATATCCGTGACAGGGGAAACTGGACCTGAGACGGCAGGGGTTGGATCAGTAAAGAGGTGTCCCAGCTTGTCATGGGCAATGGACATCTGGACAGACCTTTGCCAGTCATAACATTCAGATTCAGTCATTTTATTATCTAGATGTAACCTAGGTGCGGTCATTGGGTCGCTGCAATTAAGAGAGAGAGAAGAAAACACTTAGCATGATGCTCTTGCAAGTTTAGATTGGTTTTTAATTTATCTAAACAGGATGGCTCCTACTGTCTCTCGAATCCCTCCTCAAACCATAAAGGAAGAATTAGTCAGGATCAATCTCACCGCACAATACTTGCTTAACCGTTCAGCCAGGCCAGTGTCGGTACTTCGAGGGAGGTTTTCCAACGCTTTCGCGAAGTTCCTTAATTAAGTAACCTCTTTTCCCTGTGGGCGTAGCCCCGCTAACACCTTTCTAGACACCTACTAGGTTTATAGCATTGAAAGTTAAGTGAGAGTTTTCCCGAGGAGTAGCATATACTCACAGTAGGATCGGGATCCAAATATCATCGCGTGATAAAACCGAAGGAATCCTACCAAAATCATCACACTCCAAATGGTATGCAACGCTAGCAAGTCTCAGTACTTTTGAAACTCTCGATGTGGATTTTTGCCCCATACTCTTATGACCTTGACGAAGGCCAACATATCATAAGTCACATGTCAAGTTCTACCCGTCATTATCCAGGTTAATTTGAACCCATCCGTACATACCCTTGACGAAGGCCAAAATAGTAGTACGACTGTTCTAAACCAACGCATCTATCTATGCTACAGATAAATATTCAGCAGCTACCAATCACTATGCCTTGGCGAAGGTCAAAATACATAGCTTGAATACTACTGAATATTTAACCAAAATGACGGAGGGCTACGAATGGTTTTGGCGAAACCCTGAACGTAGTGAACTTGATATAATCGATGGAACGAGATAGCTTTTAAAAGGAGTGGTTCAAGCTCCACTTTTAAAAGTTTAGTTTTGAAAAGAACCGAGTGGTTTTCAAAGTGTTCCAATCGACTTTAACTTGGTTTATTTTCTTGCATTAGTTCTTTTAATGCGTCCCAACATATAATCCTACCACTGCAGAAAACAACCAAAATATGACGTACGCTTATGCCATTCGCATTCGCCACGGGGCCCCGTCATCACCCGATAGGTTACTTAACTAACGACAGAGCGGGGGCTGGGCTAGCGCGGCTGTAAAACATAAGCAACGCCTAAATAGTTATAGTATATAGATATATAGCAATGATAAACAGTACAGATCACATATGAATACATTGGATATACTAGGAATCCGCAATCCGTTCGACCCTGCAACGAAAAGCGGATTACACGGTCGCAGTGAATAGCCAATACCCTACCCAAGACCCCTACGGGTGCGGCAAACTACCCGCCAAGTACCCGAAGCGAAGCAACCTCCCTCAACACCGTGAGTAGGCCACTCGGCACTTCGAGATACCCGGTAGTTTGTGTACCCCCTCCATGGGTCTATCCTAGGAGCAAAACCAGTAAAAAGAATTATACAATGACGGCTACAACCCCGACCCGGTTGTGCGGCCAAACAAATAATAATACATCAATTTACATATTACATGAATAAAAGAAAAAGAAACACTCATCTCACATCCACCCCGGCTATTCACCCGCGACAATCCAACGCATTCATATACACATACCATCAACAAACACAGATCACAGATATGTATAACCCCCACTAATCGACGTATAGCGATTAACAGACGTTCAATACATATAAACATCACAGATATAACCCTTTAGTCAAAGTGTAGTGAAGTTCGATCAAAAATACGGATTTATAGGCCACCAAAAACAAATTTCTTTTCTGGAAAACCTGGGCACAAATAAACCATCTTAAAAATCCCAAAACCATGTCAGAAGAACACTTCACCAAACTCGATCCAGAACTGAGTCAACTCGGCCGCGGTTACGCTGCAATAGCTTTCTATTGCCGCGGAACCGCGGCGCTTTGAATGATTCACTGGACCGGGTTTGGTGAGTTTCTTAACAAAACGCTAAGATGATTTTTGACGTATGATTTTTTATTTTTAGAGCAGAAAAAATTTCAACAGAAACAAAGGGTTTTGATGTTTAGGTTTTGCGATTTTTTTTCGATCAAACTTCCATACACTTTACTACCTAGCTAGTTTATGTTTAGTTAGGCTCTGATACCACTGTAAGTCCACGTTGCCCACCCCGGTGCGTGCGGGGAGGCGGAAAAGGGAATAAAAATCGGATTTTTAGCATGCTAGGCAACATGGACTAACTAAGAAGGATCTTTGCTAAACAAAAACTAGCTACCAAGCTAACTAGATTTAGCTATAGGGTAGAAAGGTTATACCTTGGGATTTATGTCCTTCTCTCCTTGCTCCTTGGAGTGGTAGAAAGGGATCACCTTGTCGCCTTCTCTAGTCGAAGAAGGATCCACCCGAGAGCCTCAACCTTTGGCTTCAACTTCAAGCTAGAAGTAACTAAGGTGCTAGAAGTGCTAATCCTAGAACCCTAGATGAGAGTAGAGATTATCTAGAAGAGGTTTTCTCAAGCTCAAGTGTTTCTCAACACATGAGAGGGGAGAGCTTGAGAGAGAGGAAGAGGAGGAGAGAGAATGAATATGATAGAATGAGAGAATAATGAAGCATTCTCACATATATGTGTGAATTATTGTAAATTGATAATTAGTGAGATAATTGTCATGGCTTAATCAAGACATGACCATTATCATTTCATATTTAAGGCTAATTGCAAGGATCAAAGAGCATCTTTTATATGGAATGATGATGGTCAAATTGTCAACCTAGGTCAACAAGTCAAGAGTGGTCAAAAATTCATCAACCCTAACCATGCACAATTATATATAACTAATATCAATTAACCATAAAACACACATAAGCATTAGGGTTAGCAAAATGACAATGGTCATTAACCCTAATCAAAGTCCTCTCCCTCTGTCTCAATCAACTGTGCATACGCACCTGTATTCGTGATCCGAGAAACACGAATACAAAGAGATAAAACCAATCCCAAATCATATACTAGGATATGGCTTAAACCAAAGCCCGCTAGTATAAGCTGTTCGGACAGCAAACGTGCACAAGTGCACGGATGTGAACGAACCCTGTCGCAAAACCATGCGACCTCTACTCATTTTGCCTAAAGGCGAATAGCTCTCTGTGTGGGACTCTAAAGACTCGACACTACGCTGGCAGTGGGTTCAACCACAGACCGCAAGTGGCACTAGCTGTACGTAACGGTCCCCAGGTAGATGCCGATAAGAAGACTGACGAGGTGACCCCATCTGAACTCCTACTGAGCCCGTATGTGACAATCTCCGTACAGTCCGGTCTGTTCGTCTGAAACATCGCATGGCGGGCCTACGGGGCTGTAAACGTCAGTCCCCTAATAGCGGTACAAGTCGTGTCAGAGTGTAGCCCAGAACACCCTGAGATAACACTGGAAACCTACCAGTATATCTCGCTTTCCCTGGCCAGGGACTACTCGTGTAATGGCTCTCCTAGACAAAGCGCGATGTCAACCCCCAATACCGGGAGAGACGAATCATGTCTAACCGTCACTGCCTCCAAGTGCTTCGGGACTGCACCCAGCTACTACCTGTTTGTACGACTCCTTTAAGCCGTGGTAGGGTAGTAATCAAAGTACAGTGGGAACACACTCGAGGCAAAGTGACAGTGTCAAGTCAGCGGACTAAGCTGTACTCATGTCACCGGGGAACTGATAACTGAGGTTAGGTATAATACCAACCAACAGTTCCCGACGATTCCTGTCCAGTGTACTCGTAACCTAACGAGCACCCTCATACTATCTCAAGTACAACGTACTGACGGCTGTGGGACAGACCGTCTCCCACGCTGGGATGAGAAGCGCATACGCTAATCTACTCCGGAGTATCGATGCCCTGTCTCGATAGTCCTATGACTAGGGACCTGTATAAGGATGTGCTTATGGATTACCCAACCCCCACGAGTGTGAGCGCCATCACAACGCTGGTAATCAAGCAAAGATCCTAAGGGCTCTACTAGTATGTATAAGCGATATGCTAAAAGAAACACATGCACATATTGAAGTAGAGATAAACCAAGTAGCATACTACCATTTTGAGCAAGATTGTATATACAACTGTGAATATCCCAAGCTTCCATTAAGTAATATACAAGCTAGTATGATACAGTAATGGTCTCTAGGGCATATACACTAACATCGCATGGACCCAATTTAATAACCATGTTTCCGCAGAGGCATAACCTTATTAATTCCTTTCTAAACACCTAATAGGTTAGCTATTTGTGACGTGAAAATCATCTAAGAGTAACTATTACTCACAGTGTGAATTGGGATCCAAACTATCATGGCGTGGTAACCTTGACAAAGGTCAACATATCACCCCACTCCATAGAAGATATGCAATCATATTGCAAGTTTCAACTCTTGAAACTCCCGTTATAGTTTTTTCCCCAAGAGGCTTATGACCTTGACAAAAGCCAACATATCATAAGTCGCAAGTCAGGTTCAACACTTCATTTCATGATTAATTTAGACCTACCAGCACATACCCTTGACAAAGGCTAATATAGTCAAACGACTGTCCTAACCAATCATATCACATGCAAGCATGAAGACATCACTTAGCTACCGTAAACTACGCTTTGACAAAGGCCAACATATACAGTACGAATATTAAGTACTCTACTTCCTGAAATGACAGAGGGTTATGGCTTGTTTTGAAGAAAACCTTTAATATAATGAACTTGATATCATTGAAGAAACTGAGTGGTTTTGCATGTTTGTAGTAACATAAACTTTTGCCCAAGAGTGAACTTCCCGCGAAGGGATCGAGGCACTTCATCATCGAATGAGGTATAGGATATTCTTAACCGAATATCTCTATATAAAGCAAAAGCAAACATCTATAGTTTCTTTTGAAAAAATAGATTGGTTTCAACAACGTATTTTAGGTTTGTTTTCCTTTACTAATTATATTGATGTAGTTCCATCATTTAACATCTTATCACACCAGAAACAACGCAAATACAATGCGATTATATGCCATCCATATTCGCTATGGGGTCTCGGGTCTTCATCGTAAGGTTACTTAACTTACGGCCTGGCGGAGACAAGGCTAGCGCGGATGCAAAACATATAGAAGCATTTGTTGAAGTCAAAATTTGCATCCCGGTTGACCAAGTCAAAGTCAAGGTCAACCCCAATCCAGGTGGGCCCAAGCCCAAGCAAGTGGGCCCATGCCCAGGTCGAGTCCGAACATGAAGCGGCCGGCCCTCCCCCATACCAAAATGAAATCATGTAATAAATAATTTTTATGTAATTTTTTATGCATGAATGTAAACAAAATGGGCATAAAGCCAAATTTTTGTAAGCCCATGGCTTATGTGCAAAAAGAAATGGCACATGAACCATGAGATGGGCAAAATGCCATTTTGTAAAGCCCAAGGGGCTATATGTAAATATGCAAGCCTATATAAGGCAACATGATGATGAATAAAAAAAGAATACTTTTCATTCCCCCAAAAACTAGGGTTCTTTGTGCCTCCTGCTCCTTCTCCAAGGTTCTAAACCTTCTCATTTCTTTTAAATTAAATCAAGAGTTTTACTCTTTCTTTTCCAAAAACTAAGTAGTTTTCCACCACAAAACCTACAAAGGGGAACTCAGATCTCCCATCAGATCTCAAAAAGGAGTGATTTTTAAAATCTCCTACTTCTTGATCTTCAAGATACTGCAAAACAACAGGAGGAAGAAGAAGAACCCCCTTCATCAGCTTCAAAACATCCTAGGAGTTCTAACTCCATATATATATATATATATATATATATATATATATATATATATATATATATATATATATAACAACAAATATTTCGTTTCTGAAGCATAGCTTCTGTTTCTGGGACTAAAAGCCCATTTTTCCTCGCCGGCGCCCAAGCGCTCAAGCGCCGAGCTCCCACGTGCCCACACGTGGCGCGCTAGCGCTCGAGCGCAAAGCGCCCACGAGCCGACACGTGTCGCGCTAGCGCTCAATCGCAAAGCGCCCACATGCCGACACGTGGCGCGTTTGCACTCCAGCGCCCTGTGCTCGAGCGCAAAGCGCCCATGTGCCGACACGTGGCACGCTTGCGCTCAAGCGCACTGCGCTCGAGCGCACTGCGCTCGAGCGCAAAGCGCCCACGTGCCGACACGTGGCGCGCTTGCGCTCCTGCGCTCTGTGCCCGAGCGCAAAGCGCCCACGTGCCGACACGTGGCGCGCTTGCGCTCAAGCGCACTGCGCCCGACCGCAAAGCGCCCACATGCCGACACGTGGCGCGCTTGCGCTCGAGTGCCCAGCGCTCATGCGCAAAGTGCCCACGTGCTGACACGTGGCGCGCTTGCGCCTATGCGCACAGCACCCAAGCGCACAGCGCTCGAGGCGCTGGCCCCCACGCATCCTTTGGATGTCTTTTCCCCCTCCTTTTTTTATATATATGTACATACATATACATATACATATGTATACATATTTACACACACGCATACTCCACGACACAGTCCCTGTTAGAAAAAATTTCTAACAGGGCGCTGCCCCGCACCCCGCAAGGGGGCTGCTAGCCCCCTTGACCCCCAGCCCGCTATCCGGGTAGCGGGACCCCCGTAAAAACTCTGCGTGGCTCCCGATATATCAAAAACCTCCTTTCAAAACACATCACACGCACACTGCATATTGAGTTCGCATGACCAGTTTAACCCGTCAATCGGAGGTTTCCTCGCACCAAAGGCGAGGGGTAATTAACGGCAGCTTAGTCCGCGGCTGCCGGAGATTCGGATCCCCACAATCATTAAACCCCGACCTACCCTAGGTAGGGGGAATCTGTAGTAGGCCTGACAAGCGAGCGCGTATTCCCATCTCACTGGGGTGACGAAAAACACCCTACAGATTCTGGCACGCCCGGTGGGACCAATCTCTCCTTCTATATTTCGGGTTAAGCGTTCATGCGAACTCAATCAATATACATACCTGTATTTATACTAAAATAATGCTTTTTCATGCAGGTTTTCAAGCAATCACTTTCCAACAATCTCTCCGATGATGAACTCAGCTCTCAGCACAACTCATGTCTCCTACACAATGAAGATACTCTCCAGGACGGTCCTTCCGGCCAGTCTTGGGCGACAATGGGAGGAGGAGCCACTACCATTTGGCTCTATTATGTTCGTGTCAGCTAACGCCGTCCCAGCTCCTCAAGCTCCGGTAACAGACAAACCGGTCTCAAAGGGGAAAAGGCCGAATGTCGTGGTCGCGAGGGCGCCCCAACACAAACGCAAGTCGGTGTTTGAACAACTTTCCTCGGCCCCAGCTGGGGGCAAGGCCATCAACACCAGCAAAGAAACAAGGTATCCCGAGCAAGCTCTGGCGGTGCCTTTGACCACTGCTCGATTGGGTGTCTTCTCAAGCCTCCCCATCACTCGGCCTGTGGCGGCTTCCCGAAGAGCAGAAGCCTGCCAGACGCTCAAGGCAGAGAAGCTGAGGCAGAAGCGGCTTAGATATAGAGCCAACAAAAGGGCTAGGGCTCTGGCCATGTTAAAATTTATGAATTTCCAAAGCCCGAACCGCTCCGCGAAATCAGCCGCCGAAGATAAAGAGATGGCTGGGTATGTGGTTCGCACTGTCTACATGGTCGGACATGAAGAAACGAATCCTCCTCTTCTTCACAGCCATGGTGATGATATGATTGAAGCTACACAGCATCGGCTCGATCTAAATGATGAAGAGCCCGCTCAGGCCGATAAGCCAGAGGAGCCCGTGGTTCCTGCGGAATTGAGCTCAGGCGATAAAGATTACCCGGTTGTCATAGCCGGAACTACAGAACAAGCATTATTCCAATGGCTTTAAAGGCAATTTCAGGACAGGGATGAGAAGATTGCCGAGGTCTATTCCAAAGTCGACGAGCTGGCAAACGTCGTGGCAGATCTCGCGACCCAAGTCGCCCGATTGCAATTACAGCAGAATCAAATTTTGGCTCATGGGCTAGGGATTGATACCCGGGGGCAGCCAACTGATATCCCTTTCAACCTAAAAGTGGAGCGCCTTCGCAAAAAACGGTCGCAATCAGCCTCTAGTCCTTCCGATACATACACCGGGGGGGAATCGCCTCTGAAAGAGAAGCTGGAAAAGTTCTATTCCTTCAAGAGGGAAAAGGTCCACAAGATATTCAGGGACGCCCTAAGAAACGGTCTACAACTGCCAGAATCAAAGAGACCGCAAGAAGAGAATATGACCGACGACCCAAAATATTGCCCCTATCACAGGGTGATAGGTCATGCCATTGAGGACTGCTTCGTCTTCAAAGATTGGGTCGAAAGGCAGTACAAGATGGGAGAGATAGAACTGTCTAAAGGCGTGTTAGCAAACAGTCAAGCCACGATCGCCGATTTCATGCAAATGGAGACCGAAACCTTTCGGGAACCTAATCCTCCCAGACATGTGCCTCGAGGACCAGCATCAGTAAAGGCACCTACTCCAATGGAGGGAAAGAAGAAGGTATACTCCTTCAGGAGGGATGAAGTCCGCAAAATATTCATGGACGCCCTGAACAGCGGTCTGCAACTGCCTGTTCCAAAGAGGCCACAGGAAATGAACATGACCGGCAATCCCATATACTGCCCATATCATAGAATGGTGGGTCATACCATCGAAGACTGCTATATTTTCAAAGATTGGGCAGAGGACCAATATAAGCTTGGAAAAACCTCACAATTCTCGGATGTATCGGCAAGCCACAGAGCTAGGTCATCAACACAGCTCCGCCAAGATCAAAGTTCAAGGAGCTGGGATAAGCAAAAAGGACCACCACGTCGTTAAACTGGGAACAGCTGACCACCACGTCATTAAACTGGAAACAGTCGACCTCTAAGTCGTTAAACTGGGAATGTAAAAATATACACATATATATATATATATATGTAAATAAACAAAAAAAATTGAGTAAATAAAAGAAAAATAGAGAAAAGCCGAAGTGATGGGGCAACTCGCAATAAAAATCAGCGAGTAAAATAAAGATGAAAATAAAGCCGAAATGGTAGGGCAACCGCGAATAAAAGCCGAAATGATAGGGCAATCGCGATCTTCGCGATAAGAAAAGCTGAAAGGATAGAGCAATCGCGGTAAAACAAAAACAAAAAAAAAACACAAACAAAAATCCAATTTTTCAAAATTCCCTCGGCCCTACGGTTAGTCCCCAAATTGACTACCGTATACAATCCACGGGCTCAAATAATTCTCATCATACCTATGCCCCTGGATAGACCTCTAAGTCTTTAAACTGGAAACAGATGACCTCCAAGTCGTTAAACTGGAAACAGATGACCTCTACGTCGTTAAACTGGAAACAGATGACCTCCAAGTCGTTAAACTAGAAACAGACGACCCCTAAGTCTTTAAATTGGAAACAGACGACCTCTGAGTCGTTAAACTGGAAACAGTTGGCCTCTAAGTCGTTAAACTGGAAACAGTAGACCTCTAAGTCTTTAACTGGAAACAGATGACCTCCAAGTCGTTAAACTGGAAACAGATGACCACTACGTCGTTAAACTGGAAACAGATGACCACTATGTCGTTAAACGGGAAACAGACGACCTCTACGTCGTTAAACTGGAAACAGATCGACCTCTAAGTCTTTAAACTGGAAACAGACGACCTCTACGTCGTTAAATTGGAAACAGATGACCTCTAAGTCTCTAAACTGGAAACAGTCGACCTCTAAGTCATCAAACTGGGAACGAAGGAAATCCACTCATGTGTCCTCACGATACATGAGGAGAACAAACCTTTGTGGGATCCTTACGAGTCACAAAGGAAAAACACACTTAGGAGTCCTCACGACTCCTAAGGAGAAAATACACCTGCGGGATCCTTACGACTCGCAGGGAGAAAATGCCTTTATGGGACCCTCACGGCCCATAAAATTGGAAAGCCTTAGGTGATAGGGATCTAAACCTGTCTCCTAAGCCATCGCTTCCCAACCCCCAAGTGGCGAATGATGAGTCGCTCCTGGTACCATATTCCAGTGCAGCAATGCAGACGCCAACCAAATTCCAAATCCCATACCCCGATGGCGAATGTGAGTCACTCCTGGTGCCACATTCCAGTGCAGCGATGCAGACGCCAACAAGGTCCTGAAATTTTTCCAGCCCTACGGTCTGGATCATACATCCTACAAAACCGTATACAATCCACGGGCGTAAAACAATCCCGATCCCTCAAGAAAAAACGGTATGTCCACAAGCAAAATGGGCACGGATGAAAACCCGAAAGGGCTCCGTGAGTAAAAACAGCAGGACTGCCGGTGAGTTTGTGAAAACCCGAAAGGGCGCAAACTCGTAAAAGAAAGAAAAAAGAAATGAAATGCACTCGCAAAGTCCACTCGACTTTGTGAGGAGAAATTTCCCGCGTGAGATCCCTACGACTCACAAAGGCGCAACACACTTAGGAGTCCCCACGACTCCTAAGGAGAAAATACACCTATGGGATCCTTACGACCCGTAGGGAGAAAATGCTTTGTGAGACCCTTAGGGCTCACAAAATGGAAAAGCCTTAGGTGACAGGGATCTAAACCTGTCTCCTAAGCCACCAATTCCCAAATCCTCCCGGGGCAAATGATGAGTTGCTCCTGGCATCATTCCAGTGCAGCAATGCAGATGCCAAAACAAAACCAATTCCCAAGTCCTCCCAGGGCAAATGATGAGTTGCTCCTGGCATCATTCCAGTGCAGCAATGCAGATGCCAAAACAAAACCAATTCCTAAATCCTCCCGGGGCAAATGATGAGTTGCTCCTGGTATTATTCCAGTGCAGCAATGCAGATGCCAAATAAAAAAACCAAATCCAAATCCTCCCGGGGCACATGATGAGTTGCTCCTGGCATTATTCCAGTGCAGCAATGCAGATGCCGACAGAAAACCGGTTCCCAAATCCTCTCAAGACAGATGATGATTCGCTCCTGGTACCATATTCCAGTGTAGCGATGCTGATGTCAACCCAAATCAAATCAAACCAACAACCTCTATGGCGGAATCATGCTCCGTCCCAGAATTTACCCAGTGTCGAAATCATGCTTCACCTCGGGATATCTACCTTCCCTGCCGGAATTACGCTCCGCCTCGGAATCAAATCAACCCGACACTCCGCGCCGGGGAAAAGTCGATCAGCGACACTCCGCGCCGGGGAAAAGTAAACCCGACACTCCGCGCCGGGGAAAAGTCGATCAGCGACACTCCGTGCCGGGGAAAAGTCAACCAGCGACACTCCATGCCAGGGAAAAGTCGATCAGCGACACTCCGTGCCGGCGAAAAGTCAACCAGCGATACTCTGCGCCGGAGAAAAGTCGATCAGCGACACTCCGTGCCGGGGAAAAGTCAACCCGACACTCCGCGCCGGGGAAAAGTCGATCAGCGACACTCCGTGCCCGGGAAAAGTCAACCCGACACTCCGCGCCGGGGAAAAGTCGATCAGCGACACTCCGTGCCGGGGAAAAGTCGATCAGCGACACTCCGTGCCGGGGAAAAGTCAACCAGCGACACTCCGCGCCGGGAAAAAGTCGATCAACGACACTCCGTGCCGTGGAAAAGTCAACCCGACACTCCGCGCCGGGGAAAAGTCGATCAGCGACACTCCGTGCTGGGGAAAAGTCAACCCGACACTCCGCGCCGGGGAAAAGTCGACCAGCGACACTCCGTGCCGGGGAAAAGTCGATCAGCAACACTCCGTGCCGGGGAAAAGTCGACCAGTGACACTCCGCGCCGGGGAAAAGTCAACCAGCGACACTCCGTGCCGGGGAAAAGTCAACCCGACACTCCGCACCGGGGAAAAGTCGATCAGCGACATTCCATGCCGGGGAAAAGTGAACCCGACACTCCACGCCGGGGAAAAGTCGATCAGCGACACTCCGTGCCGAGGAAAAGTCGATCAGCGACACTCCGTGCCGGGGAAAAGTCAACCAGCGACACTCCGCGCCGGGGAAAAGTCGATCAGCAACACTCCGTGCCGGGGAAAAGTCAACCCGACACTCCGCGCCGGGGAAAAGTCAACCCGCGACACTCCGCGCCGGGGAAAAGTCGATCAGCGACACTCCGTGCCGGGGAAAAGTCGATCAGCGACACTCCGTGCCGGGGAAAAGTCAACCCGCGACACTCCGCGCCGGGGAAAAGTCGATCAGCGACACTCCGTGCCGGGAAAAAGTCAACCACCGACACTCCGCACCGGGGAAAAGTCGATCAGCGACACTCCGTGCCGGGGAAAAGTCAACCCACGACACTCCGCGCCGGGGAAAAGTCGATCAGCGACACTCCGTGCCGGGGAAAAGTCAACCTGCGACACTCTGTGCCGGGGAAAAGTCGATCAGCGACACTCCGTGCCGGGGAAAAGTCGAACCACGACACTCTGTGTTGGGAAAACGTCAAGCAGACACTCCGTGCCGGGGACACGTCAGCAAGCGACACTCTGCATCGGGGAAACGTCCAACACAGACACTCCGCATCAGGGAAACGTCCAACAACGACACTCCGCCTCGGGGAAACGTCGACCAGCGACACTCCGTGCCGGGACACGTCTACCAAATTGCTCCGGATCAGAGCGTCGACCGTCCATGTCGCAAAACGGGCAGCGCAGGCTCCCCACAAATCGGGAACCAAATCACTCCGGGTCAGGGAAACATCTACCACGGACACTCCATCTCGAAGACGCGTCAAGCGTCGACCGTCCACGCTGCAAAAATGGCAGTGCAGGCTTCCTACAAAGCAGGAACCGGATCGCTCCGGGCCAGGAAAATGTCTACCACGGACACTCCGTCTCGGAGACGCGTCAAGCATCGACCGTCCATGTCGTAAAAGGGCAGTGCATCCCAAAAAAATGGGAACCAAAGCAAGATGCCTCCACGCGAAAGAAGATCCATCAATTTCATGCACACGACCCACATATGTGGTGTGCATTTATTGATGGGGGGCACTTTGTTGAAGTCAAAATTTGCACCCCAGTTGACCAAGTCAAAGTCAAGGTCAACCCCAATCCAGGTGGGCCCAAGCCCAAGCAAGTGGGCCCATGCCCAGGTCGAGTCCGAACATGAAGCGGCCGGCCCTCCCCCATGCCAAAATGAAATCATGTAATAAATAATTTTTATGTAATTTTTTATGCATGAATGTAAACAAAATGGGCATAAAGCCAAATTTTTGTAAGCCCATGGCTTATGTGCAAAAAGAAATGGCACATGAGCCATGGGATGGGCAAAATGCCGTTTTGTAAAGCCCAAGGGGCTATATGTAAATATGTAAGCCTATATAAGGCAACATGATGATGAATAAAAAAAGAATACTTTTCATTCCCCCAAAAACTAGGGTTCTTTGTGCCTCCTGCTCTTTCTCCAAGGTTCTAAATCTTCTCATTTTTTTTGAATTAAATCAACAGTTTTACTCTTTCTTTTCCAAAAACTAAGTAGTTTTCCACCACAAAACCCACAAAGGGGAACTCAGATCTCCCATCAGATCTCAAAAAGGAGTGATTTTTAAAATCTCCTACTTCTTGATCTTCAAGATCCGGCCAAACAACAGGAGGAAGAAGAAGATCTCCCTTCATCAGCTTCAAAACATCCTAGGAGTTCTAACTCCATATATATATATAACAACAAATATTTCCTTTCTGAAGCATAGCTTCTGTTTCTGGGACTAAAAGCTCATTTTTCCTCGCCGGCGCCCAAGCGCTCAAGTGCCGAGCTCCCACGTGCCGACACGTGGCGCGCTAGCGCTCGAGCGCAAAGCGCCCACGAGCCGACACGTGGCGCACTGGCGCTCGAGTGCAAAGAGCCCACGTGCCGACACGTGGCGCGTTTGCGCTCCAGCGCCCTGCGCTCCAGCGCCCTGCGCTCGAGCGCAAAGCGCCCACGTGCCGACACGTGGCACGCTTGCGCTCCAGCGCGCTGCGCTCGAGCGCAAAGCGCCCACGTGCCGACACGTGGCGCGCTTGCGCTCCTGCGCTCTGTGCCCGAGCGCAAAGCGCCCACGTGCCGACACGTGGCGCGCTTGCACTCGAGTGCCCAGCGCTCATGCGCAAAGCGCCCACGTGCCGACACGTGGCGCGCTTGCGCCTAAGCGTACAGCACCCAAGCGCACAGCGCTCGAGGCGCTGGCCCCCACGCATCCTTTTGATGTCTTTTCCCCCTCCTTTTTTTATATATATGTACATACATATACATATACATATGTATACATATTTACACACACACATACTCCATGATACTGTCCCTGTTAGAAAAAATTTCTAACGGGGCGCTGCCCCGCACCCCGCAAGGGGGCTGCTAGCCCTCTTGACCCCCAGCCCGCTATCCGGGTAGCGGGACCCCCGTAAAAACTCTGCGTAGCTCCCGATATACCGAAAACCCCCTTTCAAAACACATCACACGCACACTGCATATTGAGTTCGCATGACAAGTTTAACCCGTCAATCGGAAGTTCCCTCGCACCAAAGGCGAGGGGTAATTAACGGCAGCTTAGTCCGCGGCTGCCGGAGATTCGGATCCCCACAATCATTAAACCCCGTCCTACCCTAGGTAGGGGGAATCTGTAGTACGCCTGACAAGCGCTCGCGTATTCCCATCTCAATGGGGTGACGAAAAACACCCTACAGCATTTATTTATATATATATATCATATATAAATAGTCATCTCAGGCATGATAATCATCGACACAGGCATGCGATCAACATCACAGAATATGGAAAAGCGGATATACTAGGAATCCCGTGTTTCGATTTGAGCCACAAACAAAACACGAAGTTCCACGGTCGTGTGAATAGCCCGTACATCATCATTCTAAGACCCTTACGAGAACGGCAAGCCACCCGCCAATCTTAGTAGTGATGTAACCCGCACTCAATATCATGAGTGAGCTACCCAGCGCTATCTAAAACCCGGTAACTTGAGCACTCCTCCATGGATCAAACCTAACCCCTACAAACGAGGCAAGTCACCCGCCAATCCTAGAATAAGGTGACCCGAGTCTCAACTCCGTGAGATGGCCACTCTTTATATCCTAAAATCCGATGACTCGAGCACTTCATCGCGAGGTATCCTAATAGAAGAATCAAAATATATACAACGATAATATCGACCGCAACCAGGCCCTGTCCCAATAGAAGAATATACAAACGATGGCAATGATGGCCACATGTTGACCACTCGTCCCAAATAAATGAAATGCAAATATAACAGTTATACAAGCATCTGACACGAGGGGATTTTCATCACGACGATCCGACTTAACCATCACAACAACAACAATCACAATATCGCAATATCGCAAATATCGCAAATAACTAATGTGCAATCCCGTCTAATTGATCATATAGAAATTAGGCGACGTTTACCAACACATATCCTTAAATGTGAAGCAAACATGATGCTACTGTTTCGATCAAAAACCTTTCCGGACATCCCACGAATACAACAATGATCAAATCAAAATCTGGGAATTTTTTAAATATCCAAAAAATCCTATTTCCATGTAATTAAGCCTCTGTAAGAACTTGGGGCCAGACTCATTGGTCTGTCCGACCTGGTCGTCCGACCTGGTCGTCCAGACCAGAGAGTCTAGCCTCAGAGTTCAATTCATATCAATTTTAAACCATACCCATCACAATGGCACCTATCAAAAAAATTTCGGGTGGAGTTTTAAAATTCGAACAGAGGCTTAAACTTAGAAATAGAAAAACCGGAAAGTTTTCTTGATCCGAAATTGTAACTTCATCCAAACAAGTTAAAGTCTTTTGGGATGGCTCTGATACCATTGTTAAGGTGCTATAGTCATCTAGTAGTAATTTAAAATGCAACAGAGTGAATAATTTAAAAAATCTAGAGAGCTATTGCATCACAAACCCTAGAATCAACCCAAAACACTAAATCTAGACAAACATAAGAGAACAAAACAAAATCAAGAGAGGGTTTTAGAAAGTTACAACCTTTGTAGCGTGTCCACTTAATCGTAGGAGTTCAAGCTCTAGCTTCACTTTGAGATGGTCTTGATGAAGCAACTTGATCATTAAACTTGCTAGGAACTAGGGATCTAAAATGTTTTTAGTTTCTTTTTCTCTATTTTCATTTGTAGAGAGGAAAATGAGGAGAGAGAATGGAGGAAGTAAAATGATGCCTTACCTACAAAATGAGAGAGCAAACTCTACACATATAGCTCCCATCCCTCTATCCTCCACATGTCACTTAAACATGGTTAGGTATAACCCCTCCCTCCACATGCCATCACATGGCTTTAAAAAAGAATATAGAATATTAATATGTAAACATATTAATTTCTATACGCATCAAAATGCAAAAAATATAAAGAGAGGGAAAAAGTAAACCAAACATAATATCAGTTTTATATATATATATATATATATATATATATACATATATATATATATATATGAAATCAACGTTGATTTAATATCCTGCTTTCTAAAAAGACGGGCTCGTATTATCAAACGTCCGATTAAAGTTCGTGTATTCAATACACGTAATTAATCGGACTCCTGCACATATCACCATACACACTCTACATCGTTTCTCCTGAGCTAAGAAAATCCTCTGTGTGGAACTCTAAAAACTCGACAATATACTGGCAGTAGATTATGATCATATACGATTGATCTAAAACATTTTCAGATGAATCCCCCACCGAGATAACCTACAAGTACTTCAGCGGTATTAGCTGCATGTAATGGCTACCAAGGTATTGAACTAAAGTAAGGTCGACAAGCAATCTCATTCGTACCCTGCAGAGCCTACAAGTAGTTTAGCGATACTAGATGCACGTAACGGCTATTCAGGTATTGAACGAAAGTAAGGCCGACAAGAAAACTTGTACGTACCCTGCAGAGCCTATCAGTGATATTCACCATACTTTCTGGTCTTTTCGTCTGAGAGTGTTACATACCGGGCCTGGGGGGTGGTATCCGTCAGACCCCTAATAACCCGATAAGTCATGTCGATGTCTAGCTCATAAATAATCAAGAATCTACTAATAACAATTATAAGTAAATCTCATATGCTCTGGCCAAGGACTTATGGTTATAACCAATCGTGCACTGCGCGACATCAATTCCCAATACCGAGAGAGCTGAATCCCTTCCAGTCGCTCACTGCCTCCATCTGGATCGGGACTGTACCCAACTAAAATCTGTTTGCACGGCTTTTTGTCACGCCCCTCTTCCCGTTGTACGAGCAGAGGACGTGACGAGGCCGCTACGTTCTGAAGTAAATACGCTAAGCATATCTAAGGAATATAAATGAAAATGCACAAGAGACAAAAGATATAATTGAACAGCAACTTTATTTATTCACATTCTTTTGTACAATGCATGGAAAAATAAATACATCTGAATGAAATAAATGCCTAAACAATAGCATAACAGAAATGAAAAGTACTGAAATGAAATGTGTACAAGTGTAACTACAGCTCAGGATCTTCAATAAACTGGTCAAGTCTTCAGTGCTAGGCTCGATCTCTGGAAGATCCGAATCACCTAACGACATTCAAAGAAGAAAGTAAGATAATGTCGTCAGCGAACAAATCGCTCGGTAAGTCCAAAAGATAAGGGAGAAGTAGAATAGAAACAGAGAGAGAGAGAGAGAGAGAGAGAGTAGCTTTTAAAGCTGTATCATATTGTTATAATGTTGTATTTAGTGTTAACGCTCTTGTTTGTAGCTTGGTACAGAAGTATACCAGTGTATACGAGAGGAGTCTCTATATGCCAGAGACTAGAGCAAATGAAGGTACAAGCCTCCGTTAGAAAGCCCAGAACAACGGCGTGGCATTCAGGTTAGGTGTCTTAAATCTTACAGTCCCGTGCCACTTCTAACACCTTCCGTACCAATCTACCCCTTAAACCCCGTAATGTCTTGATTGTATTGTTGTATTGTATGGCAACTTGTATTGTCTTGTAATATAGATTGTATAATTGGATGACTTGCCGAAACCATGATATCAGTAAATGGATGTAACTGGAGAATCATGAATATAACTGGAGAATCATGTAAATGGAAGTATATCCATAGTTCGGTCCAGTCAATACAGATTGAATATATTGAATATATGGATTCATGGATTCATGTTGAATTGTAGTATTGTAGATTGTACTTGAATCATATTCAAGTCAGATTATTTATAAAAAGACTCAGTCTGAGTCAGAACAAATAGAAAAGAAATTGAAGTCCTGAATTATGTTTTGATGTTATCGGTAACCCCTGCACATGGGCGGCAGGATTTGTTTTTTTTTTTTAAATACGATTACCGTGTTGATAACACCATTTGTTAAGTTTTCTACCTTAAATAGGCAAGCACCCACTTCTCCGGCTCCCTGGGGCTCAAGAGATTGGTCCCGCTTAAACCTGTATTTACTAGGGTCCTTAGGCTAATTTATAGAACTTGAGGTGGTTTTATGTAAAAATAATTTTTTTATAATTTTCAAAATACACCCCAAGTATTTAATTATCGTCTTTAAAGTTATCATAGATGTAGATTTTATATTTGTGATATTTCTAGTGAAAATAACCTAATTTTATAATATATGGTATTTAATTGCAAAGCGTTGAACTTGTATGGAATTGCATGGTATTTTCATATAAAGTGATGATTTGTATGATTTAGCATGCTTATGTGCTTTTAAAAGATGAATCAAAGAATTTAGTAACCGCAATCAAGAACGGCGTCGCTTGGTAGCTAGCCGGTGAGTACGGGTCGGTCCACAGGGATTTTGTGAATTTCCTAATTGTTCTAACGAGTTAATTCCGATGGGTGTCGGATCTTATTGATTAAATCTAAAATCTAAATCTATCTAGATCTAAATCTTGCTAGGGTTATGTCTAGGTTAAATCTCACCGCTTTCTATACCCATATGAAGATCTATGAGGTGTTATGTTAATTATTAATAAAGGGGATTAGAACCATTCGGGAAGGTGTTTCTTCCTCTAGGTTCTTGTCCTTCCTTTATCAATCCTTACCCTAACCTCCATAGAAAACACACACAACCGGGCCTTTATACTACGGTATCACCGCTACCTCGTTGGATAGGGTACCGTAAGGAGCGGTGTGTGCATGTATGCATGGAGTCCTATTGATTATATGTGATGGGTAAGAAAGGGATGAGAGATCTCATCTCTCAAAAGCCTTCCCCAAAGTTAACCCTAACAAGCGAGGAGACTACTCGCTCATTAGGGAATTGAAGAACATGCTATCTATCTATCTAGGGCAAGGAATTAAAGATCTAAAGTAGGGCAATTAAATAAAACTACTTACTTTACAGATGGCTCTCTCTAAACATTTACACAGGGTTGTCAGATCTGAATAGATGATATGAAAAGAGGTATCGATGCTCTCCAAAAGAAATCTGAATTTTATTGATGAAAGGAGGCATAACCTAATACAAGAATTAAGGTCTCTATTTATAGAGGATAGAAACCCTAGATTTACAATCGCCGCATATCTGCTTTTACAAAAATACCCCCTAAGAAAAAGACCTAGTCAACGCACCGCCAGCGCCTCAAAATATCCACCGAAAACTTGGCCACGTGGCCGCGGAACCGCAGCCAGAGGGCCTGTTTGGCCGCTGTTCCGTGGCCAAAAGAGGGGCTCATGGGCTGAACTTTCTAGGGTGTGGTCTGGTTGCAGTTGTTCTCTGTTTTCTTCAGTTCTTTCTTCAAAATGTCTTCTGGTTTTCTTCCAGATCTTTCCAGTGAACATTGTAGTGGACTTTTACCGTTTCTTCATGTCGCTGCCTTTATGCTTTGTGAACCGTTGTTCATTGTTCTTCATTGTTCCTCAAAATGTAGGCACGATCAAGATTTCACCATTTATCATTCGTAGTCTCACTTTATATCATCTTTTTCATCAACTTCGCCGTTTTTATTTCGAGAACCTATAACCTGCAACTAAGTAGCAGATATGCGTCAAAAGCACCTGTTTATTTGTAAAATGACTAGGAATGGGGAATGTAATAATGCAATATTATGATATGAACAAATACCCCCAAACTTATCTTTTGCTCGTCCTCGAGCAAACCTAGTTTTATTCTCAACAAAAACCTAACCTCACTTTCGCAGGGAAACGCAATTGCACTGAGCTCGTGCAACAAGCCGTTAAACCTCTAGGTGTCCCTAGTAGGAGGAGTGTTGTCTCATGAGGGTTTTCAGCGGATACTATCCACAAAATCCTATCAATTAGGCCTATTAACTTTTATTCTCCAATTAGGTTTTCTAACAAGGAATTCTATTATCTTCGACTCGTAAATTATCCACCCGTATTCTTCACGCTTCCTTATCATTTAACTTAAGATTATATATGTTCTGTAGACTTACTTAGCTTTTGGCATCTCCTAAGTTTTTCTTCTAGGGTTCCATCTCAACTTAGGAATTTTTATCATCTCTATTAAAGATACAAGTCTTATTCTTCATTCATATCTCTTATCTAAACCCCAATCACATACCCCTACGTGTGTGTATATATCACCCCTACACTTGGAAATTCAAATTAAGCAATCATACTCTTGTCCGTTGTCCAAAACACTTCTTTAATTGGTGAATTTTTAGATGAATTTCGCTCACACATCCTTCATGCGACTGTTAATACTTCTTGAGGTACCAACAACCGATTACAAGATGTGTTTGCACATTAAAGCGTAATTCCTAGTATTATAACACCTAAGGCTTTAGCAATGACTCCCAAACCAGTTGGTCTAAGGCACTAGGTGATGAAGCACACTCGCTAAATATTTTTTCTATTTTTGCAGCCTTAAGTAATCACAAAAACCAGTGTTCATTTTTTTATTATCTCTTTATTCACACTTGAATTTTTTATTTTATTTTCGTACTAAGGACTTTAGACAAGAGCATTTCAAGGTCTCTCCTACTATTCCAAGTTTCAAGGTTCGTGTTTGTGCAATTTGTAGGGTATATATTTTCAGAATTTAGACTTAAGCTTGGAATTATTTTTCAAACTTATACTTTAATAAAAATATCAATACTCTTCCCTTGTTTTAACTTAGCCCAAGAAGTGAACTCAAAATTTGCCTATTTCTAAATAAACTACAAAGGCATATACTTTCTACCGTTAAACTAAAAGAAAGGTTATTTTTAGGGGTTTTAATTTACTAAGTCTAAGATCTAGTTGTTCCTAGCTCGTTAACCTTTTTGTCAAACTCAAGTCAATTATGCCAAAATCGAATACTTTAATTTTTATAATTTTCAAATTTTTTTCAGTTTTTAAGGATTTTAAAATTAGTATGCAAATGCAAAAATATACACATGAATGCGAAGGAAGAAGGCTTACCGAGCATAACCCCAAACTTAAACTTGACAGTGTCCTCACTGTCATGCTACGCCAAGAGGGTCAAAATGTCGGCACTCCCCTGTTTATTTATTTAAATTTTTTTTTTGTTATTTATTGTTAAAAGAAAAACAAAAATATATATACAGAAAGCCCCCTCCCCCCAAACTTCATTGAAACAATGTTAAACGTCATTCCCAAACTTCATGATTAATTTAGACCTACCAGCACATACCCTTGACAAAGGCTAATATAGTCAAACGACTGTCCTAACCAATCATATCACATGCAAGCATGAAGACATCACTTAGCTACCGTAAACTACGCTTTGACAAAGGCCAACATATACAGTACGAATATTAAGTACTCTACTTCCTGAAATGACAGAGGGTTATGGCTTGTTTTGAAGAAAACCTTTAATATAATGAACTTGATATCATTGAAGAAACTGAGTGGTTTTGCATGTTTGTAGTAACATAAACTTTTGCCCAAGAGTGAACTTCCCGCGAAGGGATCGAGGCACTTCATCATCGAATGAGGTATAGGATATTCTTAACCGAATATCTCTATATAAAGCAAAAGCAAACATCTATAGTTTCTTTTGAAAAAATAGATTGGTTTCAACAACGTATTTTAGGTTTGTTTTCCTTTATTAATTATATTGATGTAGTTCCATCATTTAACATCTTATCACACCAGAAACAACGCAAATACAATGCGATTATATGCCATCCATATTCGCTATGGGATCTCGGGTCTTCATCGTAAGGTTACTTAACTTACGGCCTGGCGGAGACAAGGCTAGCGCGGATGCAAAACATATAGAAGCATTTGTTGAAGTCAAAATTTGCATCCCGGTTGACCAAGTCAAAGTCAAGGTCAACCCCAATCCAGGTGGGCCCAAGCCCAAGCAAGTGGGCCCATGCCCAGGTCGAGTCCGAACATGAAGCGGCCGGCCCTCCCCCATACCAAAATGAAATCATGTAATAAATAATTTTTATGTAATTTTTTATGCATGAATGTAAACAAAATGGGCATAAAGCCAAATTTTTGTAAGCCCATGGCTTATGTGCAAAAAGAAATGGCACATGAACCATGGGATGGGCAAAATGCCATTTGTTAAAGCCCAAGGGGCTATATGTAAATATGCAAGCCTATATAAGGCAACATGATGATGAATAAAAAAAGAATACTTTTCATTCCCCCAAAAACTAGGGTTCTTTGTGCCTCCTGCTCCTTCTCCAAGGTTCTAAACCTTCTCATTTCTTTTAAATTAAATCAAGAGTTTTACTCTTTCTTTTCCAAAAACTAAGTAGTTTTCCACCACAAAACCTACAAAGGGGAACTCAGATCTCCCATCAGATCTCAGAAAGGAGTGATTTTTAAAATCTCCTACTTCTTGATCTTCAAGATCCTGCAAAACAACAGGAGGAAGAAGAAGAACCCCCTTCATCATCTTCAAAACATCCTAGGAGTTCTAACTCCATATATATATATATATATATATATATATATATATATATATATATATATAACAACAAATATTTCCTTTCTGAAGCATAGCTTCTGTTTCTGGGACTAAAAGCCCCTTTTTCCTCGCCGGCGCCCAAGCGCTCAAGCGCCGAGCTCCCACGTGCCGACACGTGGCGCGCTAGCGCCCGAGCGCAAAGCGCCCACGAGCCGACACGTGTCGCGCTAACGCTCGATCGCAAAGCGCCCACATGCCGACACGTGGCGCGTTTGCGCTCCAGCGCCCTGTGCTCGAGCGCAAAGCGCCCATGTGCCGACACGTGGCACGCTTGCGCTCAAGCGCACTGCGCTCGAGCGCAAAGCGCCCACGTGCCGACACGTGGCGCGCTTGCGCTCCTGCGCTCTGTGCCCGAGCGCAAAGCGCCCACGTGCCGACACGTGGCGCGCTTGCGCTCAAGCGCACTGCGCCCGACCGCAAAGCGCCCACGTGCCGACACATGGCGCGCTTGCGCTCGAGTGCCCAGCGCTCATGCGCAAAGCGCCCACGTGCTGACACGTGGCGCGCTTGCGCCTATGCGCACAGCACCCAAGCGCACAGCGCTCGAGGCGCTGGCCCCCACGCATCCTTTGGATGTCTTTTCCCCCTCCTTTTTTTATATATATGTACATACATATACATATACATATGTATACATATTTACACACACGCATACTCCACGACACAGTCCCTGTTAGAAAAAATTTCTAACAGGGCGCTGCCCCGCACCCCGCAAGGGGGCTGCTAGCCCCCTTGACGCCCAGCCCGCTATCCGGGTAGCGGGACCCCCGTAAAAACTCTGCGTGGCTCCCGATATATCAAAAACCTCCTTTCAAAACACATCACACACACACTGCATATTGAGTTCGCATGACCAGTTTAACCCGTCAATCGGAGGTTTCCTCGCACCAAAGGCGAGGGGTAATTAACGGCAGCTTAGTCCGCGGCTGCCGGAGATTCGGATCCCCACAATCATTAAACCCCGGCCTACCCTAGGTAGGGGGAATCTGTAGTACGCCTGACAAGCGCGCGCGTATTCCCATCTCACTGGGGTGACGAAAAACACCCTACAGATTCTGGCACGCCCGGTGGGACCAATCTCTCCTTCTATATTTCGGGTTAAGCGTTCATGCGAACTCAATCAATATACATACCTGTATTTATACTAAAATAATGCTTTTTCATGCAGGTTTTCAAGCAATCACTTTCCAACAATGTCTCCGATGATGAACTCAGCTCTCAGCACAACTCATGTCTCCTACACAATGAAGATACTCTCCAGGACGGTCCTTCCGGCCAGTCTTGGGCGACAATGGGAGGAGGAGCCACTACCATTTGGCTCTATTATGTTCGTGTCAGCTAACGCCGTCCCAGCTCCTCAAGCTCCGGTAACAGACAAACCGGTCTCAAAGGGGAAAAGGCCGAATGTCGTGGTCGCGAGGGCGCCCCAACACAAACGCAAGTCGGTGTTTGAACAACTTTCCTCGGCCCCAGCTGGGGGCAAGGCCATCAACACCAGCAAAGAAATAAGGTATCCCGAGCAAGCTCTGGCGGTGCCCTTGACCACTGCTCGATTGGGTGTCTTCTCAAGCCTCCCCATCACTCGGCCTGTGGCGGCTTCCCGAAGAGCAGAAGCCTGCCAGACGCTCAAGGCAGAGAAGCTGAGGCAGAAGCGGCTTAGATATAGAGCCAACAAAAGGGCTAGGGCTCTGGCCATGTTAAAATTTATGAATTTCCAAAGCCCGAACCGCTCCGCGAAATCAGCCGCCGAAGATAAAGAGATGGCTGGGTATGTGGTTCGCACTGTCTACATGGTCGGACATGAAGAAACGAATCCTCCTCTTCTTCACAGCCATGGTGATGATATGATTGAAGCTACACAGCATCGGCTCGATCTAAATGATGAAGAGCCCGCTCAGGCCGATAAGCCAGAGGAGCCCGTGGTTCCTGCGGAATTGAGCTCAGGCGATAAAGATTACCCGGTTGTCATAGCCGGAACTACAGAACAAGCATTATTCCAATGGCTTTAAAGGCAATTTCAGGACAGGGATGAGAAGATTGCCGAGGTCTATTCCAAAGTCGACGAGCTGGCAAACGTCGTGGCAGATCTCGCGACCCAAGTCGCCCGATTGCAATTACAGCAGAATCAAATTTTGGCTCATAGGCTAGGGATTGATACCCGGGGGCAGCCAACTGATATCCCTTTCAACCTAAAAGTGGAGCGCCTTCGCAAAAAACGGTCGCAATCAGCCTCCAGTCCTTCCGATACATACACCGGGGGGGAATCGCCTCTGAAAGAGAAGCTGGAAAAGTTCTATTCCTTCAAGAGGGAAAAGGTCCACAAGATACTCAGGGACGCCCTAAGAAACGGTCTATAACTGCCAGAATCAAAAAGACCGCAAGAAGAGAATATGACCGACGACCCAAAATATTGCCCCTATCACAGGGTGATAGGTCATGCCATTGAGGACTGCTTCGTCTTCAAAGATTGGGTCGAAAGGCAGTACAAGATGGGAGAGATAGAACTGTCTAAAGGCGTGTTAGCAAACAGTCAAGCCACGATCGCCGATTTCATGCAAATGGAGACCGAAACCTTTCGGGAACCTAATCCTCCCAGACATGTGCCTCGAGGACCAGCATCAGTAAAGGCACCTACTCCAATGGAGGGAAAGAAGAAGGTATACTCCTTCAGGAGGGATGAAGTCCGCAAAATATTCATGGACGCCCTGAACAGCGGTCTGCAACTGCCTGTTCCAAAGAGGCCACAGGAAATGAACATGACCGGCAATCCCATATACTGCCCATATCATAGAATGGTGGGTCATACCATCGAAGACTGCTATATTTTCAAAGATTGGGCAGAGGACCAATATAAGCTTGGAAAAACCTCACAATTCTCGGATGTATCGGCAAGCCACAGAGCTAGGTCATCAACACAGCTCCGCCAAGATCAAAGTTCAAGGAGCTGGGATAAGCAAAAAGGACCACCACGTCGTTAAACTGGGAACAGCTGACCACCACGTCATTAAACTGGAAACAGTCGACCTCTAAGTCGTTAAACTGGGAATGTAAAAATATACACATATATATATATATATATATGTAAATAAACAAAAAAAATTGTGTAAATAAAAGAAAAATAGAGAAAAGCCGAAGTGATGGGGCAACTCGCAATAAAAATCAGCGAGTAAAATAAAGATGAAAATAAAGCCGAAATGGTAGGGCAACCGCGAATAAAAGCCGAAATGATAGGGCAATCGCGATCTTCGCGATAAGAAAAGCTGAAAGGATAGAGCAATCGCGGTAAAACAAAAACAAAAAAAAAACACAAACAAAAATCCAATTTTTCAAAATTCCCTCGGCCCTACGGTTAGTCCCCAAATTGACTACCGTATACAATCCACGGGCTCAAATAATTCTCATCATACCTATGCCCCTGGATAGACCTCTAAGTCTTTAAACTGGAAACAGATGACCTCCAAGTCGTTAAACTGGAAACAGATGACCTCTACGTCGTTAAACTGGAAACAGATGACCTCCAAGTCGTTAAACTAGAAACAGACGACCCCTAAGTCTTTAAATTGGAAACAGACGACCTCTGAGTCGTTAAACTGGAAACAGTTGGCCTCTAAGTCGTTAAACTGGAAACAGTAGACCTCTAAGTCTTTAACTGGAAACAGATGACCTCCAAGTCGTTAAACTGGAAACAGATGACCACTACGTCGTTAAACTGGAAACAGATGACCACTATGTCGTTAAACGGGAAACAGACGACCTCTACGTCGTTAAACTGGAAACAGATCGACCTCTAAGTCTTTAAACTGGAAACAGACGACCTCTATGTCGTTAAATTGGAAACAGATGACCTCTAAGTCTCTAAACTGGAAACAGTCGACCTCTAAGTCATCAAACTGGGAACGAAAGAAATCCACTCATGTGTCCTCACGATACATGAGGGGAACAAACCTTTGTGGGATCCTTACGAGTCACAAAGGAAAAACACACTTAGGAGTCCTCACGACTCCTAAGGAGAAAATACACCTGCGGGATCCTTACGACTCGCAGGGAGAAAATGCCTTTATGGGACCCTCACGGCCCATAAAATTGGAAAGCCTTAGGTGATAGGGATCTAAACCTGTCTCCTAAGCCATCGCTTCCCAACCCCCAAGTGGCGAATGATGAGTCGCTCCTGGTACCATATTCCAGTGCAGCAATGCAGACGCCAACCAAATTCCAAATCCCATACCCCGATGGCGAATGTGAGTCACTCCTGGTGCCACATTCTAGTGCAGCAATGCAGACGCCAACAAGGTCCTGAAATTTTTCCAGCCCTACGGTCTGGATCATACATCCTACAAAACCGTATACAATCCACGGGCGTAAAACAATCCCGATCCCTCAAGAAAAAACGGTATGTCCACAAGCAAAATGGGCACGGATGAAAACCCGAAAGGGCTCCGTGAGTAAAAACAGCAGGACTGCCGGTGAGTTTGTGAAAACCCGAAAGGGCGCAAACTCGTAAAAGAAAGAAAAAAGAAATGAAATGCACTCGCAAAGTCCACTCGACTTTGTGAGGAGAAATTTCCCGCGTGAGATCCCTACGACTCACAAAGGCGCAACACACTTAGGAGTCCCCACGACTCCTAAGGAGAAAATACACCTATGGGATCCTTACGACCCGTAGGGAGAAAATGCTTTGTGAGACCCTTAGGGCTCACAAAATGGAAAAGCCTTAGGTGACAGGGATCTAAACCTGTCTCCTAAGCCACCAATTCCCAAATCCTCCCGGGGCAAATGATGAGTTGCTCCTGGCATCATTCCAGTGCAGCAATGCAGATGCCAAAACAAAACCAATTCCCAAGTCCTCCCAGGGCAAATGATGAGTTGCTCCTGGCATCATTCCAGTGCAGCAATGCAGATGCCAAAACAAAACCAATTCCTAAATCCTCCCGGGGAAAATGATGAGTTGCTCCTGGTATTATTCCAGTGCAGCAATGCAGATGCCAAATAAAAAAACCAAATCCAAATCCTCCCGGGGCACATGATGAGTTGCTCCTGGCATTATTCCAGTGCAGCAATGCAGATGCCGACAGAAAACCGGTTCCCAAATCCTCTCAAGACAGATGATGATTCGCTCCTGGTACCATATTCCAGTGTAGCGATGCTGATGTCAACCCAAATCAAATCAAACCAACAACCTCTATGGCGGAATCATGCTCCGTCCCAGAATTTACCCAGTGTCGAAATCATGCTTCACCTCGGGATATCTACCTTCCCTGCCGGAATTACGCTCCGCCTCGGAATCAAATCAACCCGACACTCCGCGCCGGGGAAAAGTCGATCAGCGACACTCCGCGCCGGGGAAAAGTCAACCCGACACTCCGCGCCGGGGAAAAGTCGATCAGCGACACTCCGTGCCGGGGAAAAGTCAACCAGCGACACTCCATGCCAGGGAAAAGTCGATCAGCGACACTCCGTGCCGGGGAAAAGTCAACCAGCGATACTCTGCGCCGGAGAAAAGTCGATCAGCGACACTCCGTGCCGGGGAAAAGTCAACCCGACACTCCGCGCCGGGGAAAAGTCGATCAGCGACACTCCGTGCCCGGGAAAAGTCAACCCGACACTCCGCGCCGGGGAAAAGTCGATCAGAGACACTCCGTGCCGGGGAAAAGTCGATCAGCGACACTCCGTGCCGGGGAAAAGTCAACCAGCGACACTCCGCGCCGGGAAAAAGTCGATCAACGACACTCCGTGCCGTGGAAAAGTCAACCCGACACTCCGCGCTGGGGAAAAGTCGATCAGCGACACTCCGTGCCGGGGAAAAGTCAACCCGACACTCCGCGCCGGGGAAAAGTCGATCAGCGACACTCAGACCGGGGAAAAGTCAACCAGCGACACTCCGTGCCGGGGAAAAGTCGATCAGCGACACTCCGTGCCGGCGAAAAGTCGACCAGCGACACTCCGCGCCGGGGAAAAGTCAACCAGCGACACTCCGTGCCGGGGAAAAGTCAACCCGACACTCCGCACCGGGGAAAAGTCGATCAGCGACATTCCATGCCGGGGAAAAGTGAACCCGACACTCCGCGCCGGGGAAAAGTCGATCAGCGACACTCCGTGCCGAGGAAAAGTCGATCAGCGACACTCCGTGCCGGGGAAAAGTCAACCAGCGACACTCCGCGCCGGGGAAAAGTCGATCAGCAACACTCCGTGCCGGGGAAAAGTCAACCCGACACTCCGCGCCGGGGAAAAGTCGATCAGCGACACTCCGTGCCGGGGAAAAGTCAACCCGCGACACTCCGCGCCGGGGAAAAGTCGATCAGCGACACTCCGTGCCGGGGAAAAGTCAACTACCGACACTCCGCGCCGGGGAAAAGTCGATCAGCGACACTCCGTGCCGGGGAAAAGTCAACCCGCGACATTCCGCGTCGGGGAAAAGTCGATCAGCGACACTCCGTGCCGGGAAAAAGTCAACCACCGACACTCCGCACCGGGGAAAAGTCGATCAGCGACACTCCGTGCCGGGGAAAAGTCAACCCACGACACTCCGCGCCGGGGAAAAGTCGATCAGCGACACTCCGTGCCGGGGAAAAGTCAACCTGCGACACTCTGTGCCGGGGAAAAGTCGATCAGCGACACTCCGTGCCGGGGAAAAGTCGAACCATGACACTCCGTGTTGGGAAAACGTCAAGCAGACACTCCGTGCCGGGGACACGTCAGCAAGCGACACTCTGCATCGGGGAAACGTCCAACACAGACACTCCGCATCAGGGAAACGTCCAACAACGACACTCCGCCTCGGGGAAACGTCGACCAGCGACACTCCGTGCCGGGACACGTCTACCAAATTGCTCCGGATCAGAGCGTCGACCGTCCATGTCGCAAAACGGGCAGCGCAGGCTCCCCACAAATCGGGAACCAAATCACTCCGGGTCAGGGAAACGTCTACCACGGACACTCCATCTCGAAGACGTGTCAAGCGTCGACCGTCCACGCTGCAAAAATGGCAGTGCAGGCTTCCTACAAAGCAGGAACCGGATCGCTCCGGGCCAGGAAAATGTCTACCACGGACACTCCGTCTCGGAGACGCGTCAAGCATCGACCGTCCATGTCGTAAAAGGGCAGTGCATCCCAAAAAAATGGGAACCAAAGCAAGATGCCTCCACGCGAAAGAAGATCCATCAATTTCATGCACACGACCCACATATGTGGTGTGCATTTATTGATGGGGGGCACTTTGTTGAAGTCAAAATTTGCGCCCCAGTTGACCAAGTCAAAGTCAAGGTCAACCCCAATCCAGGTGGGCCCAAGCCCAAGCAAGTGGGCCCATGCCCAGGTCGAGTCCGAACATGAAGCGGCCGGCCCTCCCCCATGCCAAAATGAAATCATGTAATAAATAATTTTTATGTAATTTTTTATGCATGAATGTAAACAAAATGGGCATAAAGCCAAATTTTTGTAAGCCCATGGCTTATGTGCAAAAAGAAATGGCACATGAGCCATGGGATGGGCAAAATGCCGTTTTGTAAAGCCCAAGGGGCTATATGTAAATATGTAAGCCTATATAAGGCAACATGATGATGAATAAAAAAAGAATACTTTTCATTCCCCCAAAAACTAGGGTTCTTTGTGCCTCCTGCTCTTTCTCCAAGGTTCTAAATCTTCTCATTTCTTTTGAATTAAATCAACAGTTTTACTCTTTCTTTTCCAAAAACTAAGTAGTTTTCCACCACAAAACCCACAAAGGGGAACTCAGATCTCCCATCAGATCTCAAAAAGGAGTGATTTTTAAAATCTCCTACTTCTTGATCTTCAAGATCCGGCCAAACAACAGGAGGAAGAAGAAGATCTCCCTTCATCAGCTTCAAAACATCCTAGGAGTTCTAACTCCATATATATATATAACAACAAATATTTCCTTTCTGAAGCATAGCTTCTGTTTCTGGGACTAAAAGCTCATTTTTCCTCGCCGGCGCCCAAGCGCTCAAGCGCCGAGCTCCCACGTGCCGACACGTGGCGCGCTAGCGCTCGAGCGCAAAGCGCCCACGAGCCGACACGTGGCGCACTGGCGCTCGAGTGCAAAGAGCCCACGTGCCGACACGTGGCGCGTTTGCGCTCCAGCGCCCTGCGCTCGAGCTCAAAGCGCCCACGTGCCGACACGTGGCACGCTTGCGCTCGAGCGCAGCGCTTGAGCGCAAAGCGCCCACGTGCCAACACGTGGCGCGCTTGCGCTCCTGCGCTCTGTGCCCGAGAGCAAAGCGCCCACGTGCCGACACGTGGCGCGCTTGCACTCGAGTACCCAGCGCTCATGCGCAAAGCGCCCACGTGCCGACACGTGGCGCGCTTGCGCCTAAGCGTACAGCACCCAAGCGCACAGCGCTCGAGGCGCTGGCCCCCACGCATCCTTTTGATGTCTTTTCCCCCTCCTTTTTTTTATATATATGTACATACATATACATATACATATGTATACATATTTACACACACACATACTCCACGATACTGTCCGTGTTAGAAAAAATTTCTAACGGGGCGCTGCCCCGCACCCCGCAAGGGGGCTGCTAGCCCTCTTGACCCCCAGCCCGCTATCCGGGTAGCGGGACCCCCGTAAAAACTCTGCGTGGCTCCCGATATACCGAAAACCCCCTTTCAAAACACATCACACGCACACTGCATATTGAGTTCGCATGACAAGTTTAACCCGTCAATCGGAAGTTCCCTCGCACCAAAGGCGAGGGGTAATTAACGGCAGCTTAGTCCGCGGCTGCCGGAGATTCGGATCCCCACAATCATTAAACCCCGGCCTACCCTAGGTAGGGGGAATCTGTAGTACGCCTGACAAGCGCTCGCGTATTCCCATCTCAATGGGGTGACGAAAAACACCCTACAGCATTTATTTATATATATATCATATATAAATAGTCAACTCAGGCATGATAATCATCGACACAGGCATGCGATCAACATCACAGAATATGGAAAAGCGGATATACTAGGAATCCCGTGTTTCGATTTGAGCCACAAACAAAACACGAAGTTCCACGGTCGTGTGAATAGCCCGTACATCATCATTCTAAGACCCTTACGAGAACGGCAAGCCACCCGCCAATCTTAGTAGTGATGTAACCCGCACTCAATATCATGAGTGAGCTACCCAGCGCTATCTAAAACCCGGTAACTTGAGCACTCCTCCATGGATCAAACCTAACCCCTACAAACGAGGCAAGTCACCCGCCAATCCTAGAATAAGGTGACCCGGGTCTCAACTCCGTGAGATGGCCACTCTTTATATCCTAAAATCCGATGACTCGAGCACTTCATCGCGAGGTATCCTAATAGAAGAATAAAAATATATACAACGATAATATCGACCGCAACCAGGCCCTGTCCCAATAGAAGAATATACAAACGACGGCAATGATGGCCACATGTTGACCACTCGTCCCAAATAAACGAAATGCAAATATAACAGTTATACAAGCATCTGACACGAGGGGATTTTCATCACGACGATCCGACTTAACCATCACAACAACAACAATCACAATATCGCAATATCGCAAATATCGCAAATAACTAATGTGCAATCCCGTCTAATTGATCATATAGAAATTAGGCGACGTTTACCAACACATATCCTTAAATGTGAAGCAAACATGATGCTACTGTTTCGATCAAAAACCTTTCCGGACATCCCACGAATACAACAATGATCAAATCAAAATCTGGGAATTTTTTAAATATCCAAAAAATCCTATTTCCATGTAATTAAGCCTCTGCAAGAACTTGGGGCCAGACTCATTGGTCTGTCCGACCTGGTCGTCCAGACCAGAGTGTCTAGCCTCAGAGTTCAATTCATATCAATTTTAAACCATACCCATCACAATGGCACCTATCAAAAAAATTTCGGGTGGAGTTTTAAAATTCGAACAGAGGCTTAAACTTAGAAATAGAAAAACCGGAAAGTTTTCTTGATCCGAAATTGTAACTTCATCCAAACAAGTTAAAGTCTTTTGGGATGGCTCTGATACCATCGTTAAGGTGCTATAGTCATCTAGTAGTGATTTAAAATGCAACAGAGTGAATAATTTAAAAAATCTAGAGAGCTATTGCATCACAAACCCTAGAATCAACCCAAAACACTAAATCTAGACAAACATAAGAGAACAAAACAAAATCAAGAGAGGGTTTTAGAAAGTTACAACCTTTGTAGCGTGTCCACTTAATCGTAGGAGTTCAAGCTCTAGCTTCACTTTGAGATGGTCTTGATGAAGCAACTTGATCATTAAACTTGCTAGGAACTAGGGATCTAAAATGTTTTTAGTTTCTTTTACTCTATTTTCATTTGTAGAGAGGAAAATGAGGAGAGAGAATGGAGGAAGTAAAATGATGCCTTACCTACAAAATGAGAGAGCAAACTCTACACATATAGCTCCCATCCCTCTATCCTCCACATGTCACTTAAACATGGTTAGGTATAACCCCTCCCTCCACATGCCATCACATGGCTTTAAAAAAGAATATAGAATATTAATATGTAAACATATTAATTTCTATACGCATCAAAATGCAAAAAATATAAAGAGAGGGAAAAAGTAAACCAAACATAATATCAGTTATATATATATATATATGAAATCAACGTTGATTTAATATCCTGCTTTCTAAAAAGACGGGCTCGTATTATCAAACGTCCGATTAAAGTTCGTGTATTCAATACACGTAATTAATCGGACTCCTGCACATATCACCATACACACTCTACATCGTTTCTCCTGAGCTAAGAAAATCCTCTGTGTGGAACTCTAAAAACTCGACAATATACTGGCAGTAGATTATGATCATATACGATTGATCTAAAACATTTTCAGATGAATCCCCCACCGAGATAACCTACAAGTACTTCAGCGGTATTAGCTGCATGTAATGGCTACCAAGGTATTGAACTAAAGTAAGGTCGACAAGCAATCTCATTCGTACCCTGCAGAGCCTACAAGTAGTTTAGCGATACTAGATGCACGTAACGGCTATTCAGGTATTGAACGAAAGTAAGGCCGACAAGAAAACTTGTACGTACCCTGCAGAGCCTATCAGTGATATTCACCATACTTTCTGGTCTTTTCGTCTGAGAGTGTTACATACCGGGCCTGGGGGGCGGTATCCGTCAGACCCCTAATAACCCGATAAGTCATGTCGATGTCTAGCTCATAAATAATCAAGAATCTACTGATAACAATTATAAGTAAATCTCATATGCTCTGGCCAAGGACTTATGGTTATAACCAATCGTGCACTGCGCGACATCAATTCCCAATACCGAGAGAGCTGAATCCCTTCCAGTCGCTCACTGCCTCCATCTGGATCGGGACTGTACCCAACTAAAATCTGTTTGCACGGCTTTTTGTCACGCCCCTCTTCCCGTTGTACGAGCAGAGGACGTGACGAGGCCGCTACGTTCTGAAGTAAATACGCTAAGCATATCTAAGGAATATAAATGAAAATGCACAAGAGACAAAAGATATAATTGAACAGCAACTTTATTTATTCACATTCTTTTGTACAATGCATGGAAAAATAAATACATCTGAATGAAATAAATGCCTAAACAATAGCATAACAGAAATGAAAAGTACTGAAATGAAATGTGTACAAGTGTAACTACAGCTCAGGATCTTCAATAAACTGGTCAAGTCTTCAGTGCTAGGCTCGATCTCTGGAAGATCCGAATCACCTAACGACATTCAAAGAAGAAAGTAAGATAATGTCGTCAGCGAACAAATCGCTCGGTAAGTCCAAAAGATAAGGGAGAAGTAGAATAGACACAGAGAGAGAGAGAGAGAGAGAGAGTAGCTTTTAAAGCTGTATCATATTGTTATAATGTTGTATTTAGTGTTAACGCTCTTGTTTGTAGCTTGGTACAGAAGTATACCAGTGTATACGAGAGGAGTCTCTATATGCCAGAGACTAGAGCAAATGAAGGTACAAGGCTCCGTTAGAAAGCCCAGAACAACGGCGTGGCATTCAGGTTAGGTGTCTTAAATCTTACAGTCCCGTGCCACTTCTAACACCTTCCGTACCAATCTACCCCTTAAACCCCGTAATGTCTTGATTGTATTATTGTATTGTATGGCAACTTGTATTGTCTTGTAATATAGATTGTATAATTGGATGACTTGCCGAAACCATGATATCAGTAAATGGATGTAACTGGAGAATCATGAATATAACTGGAGAATCATGTAAATGGAAGTATATCCATAGTTCGGTCCAGTCAATACAGATTGAATATATTGAATATATGGATTCATGGATTCATGTTGAATTGTAGTATTGTAGATTGTACTTGAATCATATTCAAGTCAGATTATTTATAAAAAGATTCAGTCTGAGTCAGAACAAATAGAAAAGAAATTGAAGTCCTGAATTATGTTTTGATGTTATCGGTAACCCCTGCACATGGGCGGCAGGATTTGTTTTTTTTTTTTTAAAGATGATTACCGTGTTGATAACACCATTTGTTAAGTTGTCTACCTTAAATAGGCAAGCACCCACTTCTCCGGCTCCCTGGGGCTCAAGAGATTGGTCCCGCTTAAACCTGTATTTACTAGGGTCCTTAGGCTAATTTATAGAACTTGAGGTGGTTTTATGTAAAAATAATTTTTGTATAATTTTCAAAATACACCCCAAGTATTTAATTATCGTCTTTAAAGTTATCATAGATGTAGATTTTATATTTGTGATATTTCTAGTGAAAATAACCTAATTTTATAATATATGGTATTTAATTGCAAAGCGTTGAACTTGTATGGAATTGCATGGTATTTTCATATAAAGTGATGATTTGTATGATTTAGCATGCTTATGTGCTTTTAAAAGATGAATCAAAGAATTTAGTAACCGCAATCAAGAACGGCGTCGCTTGGTAGCTAGCCGGTGAGTACGGGTCGGTCCACAGGGATTTTGTGAATTTCCTAATTGTTCTAACGAGTTAATTCCGATGGGTGTCGGATCTTATTGATTAAATCTAAAATCTAAATCTATCTAGATCTAAATCTTGCTAGGGTTATGTCTAGGTTAAATCTCACCGCTTTTTATACCCATATGAAGATCTATGAGGTGTTATGTTAATTATTAATAAAGGGGATTAGAACCATTCGGGAAGGTGTTTCTTCCTCTAGGTTCTTGTCCTTCCTTTATCAATCCTTATCCTAACCTCCATAGAAAACACACACAACCGGGCCTTTATACTACGGTATCACCGCTACCTCGTTGGATAGGGTACCGTAAGGAGCGGTGTGTGCATGTATGCATGGAGTCCTATTGATTATATGTGATGGGCAAGAAAGGGATGAGAGATCTCATCTCTCAAAAGCCTTCCCCAAAGTTAACCCTAACAAGCGAGGAGACTACTCGCTCATTAGGGAATTGAAGAACATGCTATCTATCTATCTAGGGCAAGGAATTAAAGATCTAAAGTAGGGCAATTAAATAAAACTACTTACTTTACAGATGGCTCTCTCTAAACATTTACACAGGGTTGTCAGATCTGAATAGATGATATGAAAAGAGGTATCGATGCTCTCCAAAAGAAATCTGAATTTTATTGATGAAAGGAGGCATAACCTAATACAAGAATTAGGGTCTCTATTTATAGAGGATAGAAACCCTAGGTTTACAATCGCCGCATATCTGCTTTTACAAAAATACCCCCTAAGAAAAAGACCTAGTCAACGCACCGCCAGCGCCTCAAAATATCCACCGACAACTTGGCCACGTGGCCGCGGAACCGCAGCCAGAGGGCCTGTTTGGCCGCGGTTCCGTGGCCAAAAGAAGGGCTCATGGGCTGAACTTTCTAGGGTGTGGTCTGGTTGCAATTGTTCTCTGTTTTCTTCAGTTCTTTCTTCAAAATGTCTTCTGGTTTTCTTCCAGATCTTTCCAGTGAACATTGTAGTGGACTTTTACCGTTTCTTTATGTCGCTGCCTTTATGCTTTGTGAACCGTTGTTCATTGTTCTTCATTGTTCCTCAAAATGTAGGCACGATCAAGATTTCACCATTTATCGTTCGTAGTCTCACTTTATATCATCTTTTTCATCAACTTCGCCGTTTTTATTTCGAGAACCTATAACCTGCAACTAAGTAGCAGATATGCGTCAAAAGCACCTGTTTATTTGTAAAATGACTAGGAATGGGGAATGTAATAATGCAATATTATGATATGAACAAATACCCCCAAACTTATCTTTTGCTCGTCCTCGAGCAAACCTAGTTTTATTCTCAACAAAAACCTAACCTCACTTTCGCAGGGAAACGCAATTGCACTGAGCTCGTGCAACAAGCCGTTAAACCTCTAGGTGTCCCTAGTAGGAGGAGTGTTGTCTCATGAGGGTTTTCAGCGGATACTATCCACAAAATCCTATCAATTAGGCCTATTAACTTTTATTCTTCAATTAGGTTTTCTAACAAGGAATTCTATTATCTTCGACTCGTAAATTATCCACCCGTATTCTTCACGCTTCCTTATCATTTAACTTAAGATTATATATGTTCTGTAGACTTACTTAGCTTTTGGCATCTCCTAAGTTTTTCTTCTAGGGTTCCATCTCAACTTAAGAATTTTTATCATCTCTATTAAAGATACAAGTCTTATTCTTCATTCATATCTCTTATCTAAACCCCAATCACATACCCCTATGTGTGTGTATATATCACCCCTACACTTGGAAATTCAAATTAAGCAATCATACTCTTGTCCGTTGTCCAAAACACTTCTTTAATTGGTGAATTTTTAGATGAATTTCGCTCACACATCCTTCATGCGACTGTTAATACTTCTTGAGGTACCAACAACCGATTACAAGATGTGTTTGCACATTAAAGCGTAATTCCTAGTCTTATAACACCTAAGGCTTTAGCAATGACTCCCAAACCAGTTGGTCTAAGGCACTAGGTGATGAAGCACACTCGCTAAATATTTTTTCTATTTTTGCAGCCTTAAGTAATCACAAAAACCAGTGTTCATTTTTTTATTATCTCTTTATTCACACTTGAATTTTTTATTTTATTTTCGTACTAAGGACTTTAGACAAGAGCATTTCAAGGTCTCTCCTACTATTCCAAGTTTCAAGGTTCGTGTTTGTGCAATTTGTAGGGTATATATTTTCAGAATTTAGACTTAAGCTTGGAATTATTTTTCAAACTTATACTTTAATAAAAATATCAATACTCTTCCCTTGTTTTAACTTAGCCCAAGAAGTGAACTCAAAATTTGCCTATTTCTAAATAAACTACAAAGGCATATACTTTCTACCGTTAAACTAAAAGAAAGGTTATTTTTAGGGGTTTTAATTTACTAAGTCTAAGATCTAGTTGTTCCTAGCTCGTTAACCTTTTTGTCAAACTCAAGTCAATTATGCCAAAATCGAATACTTTAATTTTTATAATTTTCAAATTTTTTTCAGTTTTTATGGATTTTAAAATTAGTATGCAAATGCAAAAATATACACATGAATGCGAAGGAAGAAGGCTTACCGAGCATAACCCCAAACTTAAACTTGACAGTGTCCTCACTGTCATGCTACGCCAAGAGGGTCAAAATGTCGGCACTCCCCTGTTTATTTATTTAAATTTTTTTTTTTTGTTATTTATTGTTAAAAGAAAAACAAAAATATATATACAGAAAGCCCCCGCCCCCCAAACTTCATTGAAACAATGTTAAACGTCATTCCCAAACTTTGCAAAGACCAAACGTCAACACCAACCAGTCGAAATATTTATCTGTAAAGAGTATCGGTTGGTGGAAGAACATGTTGTACCGATCCAAAAAGAATTGGGGAAGATAGAAGTGGTGGTATGGAAAGTGTGGAAGTGAATAGATAGGAGGTGATGATGAATCAAAACGAGAATGGGAATGATCAGCAATCAGTGGAATATTGGCATTCTCGTAGCTTATTAAAAGAAATGGGGGCGGTTCAACTTCTAAAGGAGGAGGTTGACTATCCACACTATCCCAAAGATATTTCTGTGGATCCTTTATCTACTTGGCATCATCCATCATATGCATATGATATTCAATTATGAGGGAACTAATCTCCTCGATGTCCGCCATAGTCCAGCCGAAAGCTTGCCGCTTATCTTGTAAGACCATTAAAAGGGATTTCTCTTGCTCGAGGGCTAGAGAGGCCGATATGATAACGGGAAAGGTCTCATTCTCACCTAGGTAAGTATATTTAAGGTGAGATGGCAAGGGCTTTAGTTCGAGTTTCGGAGGCGAAACAATCATAGGCAAAATTGGGACATCTACCTCGAACTCAAAGGACTCCAACACAGGTTCGAAATCACTGCAAACAACCGATTCGGATGGTTCGACTAACTCATCCAAAAATTCAAAAGACTCATATTCGGGCGATGAGTCGTCAAAATCATCCGAAAAAGTGAAACATTCATAATCAATATCGGTTGTGTCAACTGTGGTAGATTCGAGGAGGGACGCACTAGTGGCGTCAAAACTGTTTTCATCAAACAGAAATCTTTCAAGCTCGCAGTCCTCCTGCGTGATTTCGTGAATAGAGCAAACTTCTCTTGTACTAGTTTTAGGCACGGGGGGCAGACTTCCAAACTTGTAAATATTGAACTCACTAGACGTCTTCCCGAAGGATAGGGTCATGGAGCCATTGCGATAATTTATTACGGCATTGGAAGTGGCCAAAAATGGTCGACCGAGGATCACCGGAATTTGGTTCCGTGGGTTAGCAACAGGTTGTGTGTCCATAACAATAAAATCAACGGGGAATATGAAGTCCCCAACTTTGATCAACACATCCTCTAGCTCACCCCTAGGATGGGCGATTGATCAATCAACCATTTGGAGAGTACAACGAGTGGGTTTCAACTCTCCAACCCCTAATTGCTCGTACACAGAGTAGGGAAGCAGGTTAACACTAGACCCAAGATCTAAAAGTGCTCGATTGATTTTCTTATCCCCAATTGTTATTGAAATCGTAGGACAGCCAGGGTCCTTTCGTTTTTGGGGTAAGGGTTGAGGTTGGTTAATAGCATTGCTCACTGCACTAGCCACTAGCACTTTCTTGGGTATTTGAGATTTTCTCTTCGAGGAGCATAAGCCCTTTAAGATTTTCGCGTACGAAGGGACTTGTTGGATTGCATCCAAGAGAGGTATATTTATGCTAACCTGTTTAAATAACTCCACAATCTTCTCCATTTGTGGAGTTGGTTTATTGGGACTCAACCTGTTTGGAAATGGAGCATTTTGAAAATCTGTTGAGTCCAATGTCTGTGGAGTAGAATGTGGAGTTGGAATGGATCCCAGTGTGGGTGTGTTCGTGAAGTGAGAAGTGGGTCCGTTCGGATTAGAAGAAGAAGAGCATTTTGAAGAATAAAGAATAGGCTCTGGCGGAGAATATGAAGATGAAGAAGAGGATGGAGAAGAAGAAGAAGAAGGAGGAGAACCACCGGCGGGGTGTCATCACTAATACCCACGTTATTTTGCAACACTCTTCCAGATCTCAACGTGGTCACCGCATTTACATTATGATTGTGATATTCATGTGCGTTGTGTGTGTGACCGGGATTTGGCAATGGTTGAGATGAAAGCTTTCCATTTTCTCTCTCGCTCAACGCAGCAGTTAGTTGTGCAATTTGTGCCTCAATAGATTTGATGCTTTGATCGTATGATGCATTATTGTGCACCAGAGACTGGATGGAATTTTTCAACCTTGCTGCGGATTCTGTAGATTGTTTGAGAAACGCATCTAGACTTTTTTCTAGCGAGATAACCTTATCATCATTTGGTTGAACAAAATTGTTCGTTTGATTTGGATAAGGTTGTGGTTGGAAAGGTTGCTGGTATTGAGTTTGTTGGGGCGCTTGTTGTTGTGGAGGAGGAGGCCTTTGAAAGTTGTTGTTTCCTTGGAATTATTGATTTTGATTCCAAGCAAAATTTGGGTGACTCCTCCAACCCGGATTATAGGTCGAAGAGTAAAGATCATTTCTTTGTCGTTGCTGAAAGGCAGCATTGATTTGATCTTGTCCTTGAACAGGTGGATTGTAAGGGCACTCTTCGGTAAGGTGTGATGGATCCGAACAACAACCACAAACAGTTCGTGGGGGTAAAGCAGGGGCAGGAGAAGACGATGAGATTTTGGTCTCAATGGCTTCTAGCTTTTTCGTAAGTGCGGCCATCTCGGCCTTCATAGCAAACGACATATCTAATTGATGTATGCCTGCCCTAGATTGACCAATAGAAGAAGATGAGGTGGTCTTTGTGCTCTCCCACTGAATTGTTTGTTCACTAAGATCCTCGAGAAACTGCCATGCTTCCTCACTAGATTTGGTTAGAAAGTGATCTTGACAAATAGTTTCTAGCAACTGCTTCGTTGCCGGGTTCAATCCCTCGTATAATGTTTGCAAAGTTGCTAATTTTCGATCCCATGGTGAGGGCATTGAATAAGTAAGTCTTTGAATCTTTCAAAACACTTCCAAAATGGTTCGGAAGAAAGCTGGGAAAATTGTATTATCTCATTGTGAATTCTCGCGGTCTTGTGATGAGGATAAAACTTTTTAAGAAAAGTTTTAACAAACTCGTCCCAATTTCTAATTGAATGTGATGCTGTGCTGTACAGCCACTCCTCGGCTAAGTCACATAAGGTGAAAGGAATGACCCTTAGCCTTATAGCATCGTCGGATAATTGGGTTGTTTCCATCATGGCGCAAACGTTTTGGAATTTATTGATAAAGATATAGGCATCTTCGGATTCCAATCCATGAAATTTTGGCAGCATATTGATGAAGTGGGGTTTTATCTCAAAATTGTCCCCATTTGCCGGTGGGGGTGAAAGACAGGTAGGTAAGGAGGTGTGGACAGGGTAGAAGAGATCCTGGAGCGCGATTCGTTGGGGCGCTACAACAGGCGGGTGATTCGGGTTATTCGCACCTAACGGAGGTGGAATCAGTCCCGTGGGTAAGGTGTTGTTGGGATTATATCCCGACATACCTTCGGAAGAAGAATTTGAAGGTGGAGGTAAGGAAGTGGAAGGAATTTCGATTTCGGAGTCGAAAGGTTCGTCGGTCGGTACCAACGAGACACAGACTAATCGGGCGCTAGTGTCCCTAGTCCAAAGTGACATACACTAAAGAGGTAGTGTAGTCAAAAAAGTGAAAAGCAGAATGTGGGGGTAAGAAAATGTCAATGAGAAGAAAGTGGGTGGTGGTGGGGTGCACGGATTTTAAGCGACAAGTTGCAAGTTTTTATAAAAAAAAATTCTTTTTTTTCTCTTTATTTGGAACTGTTTGCAAAAAAGATTTTTGATAAAGGGCTTAGAAAAAAATGCAATCAACCAGAAATGCACAATCAGGCCTAGATCTAGGGTCACCTAGGTCAGCTAGACAGCTCCTAACTGTTCCAAAGGGCTAGAAATAGGACCTCAAACCGCCTCTTCTCCGCTAATTGCGGCCAGGTAAGTGCCAGGTGAGTGGGATGCTCCCCACTACGAAAGTAGTGGTCCTAATTAAGTAAGCACTCGTCTTAGACACACTTGCCTAGACACCGCAAAGTCAGGTTAGGATCAACGGTCGATGCCTACAACTAGTCCTCTGTCCTATTGAGCGCGACGTCCTTAGGGCTGAGCCTAGTATTTTTTAATTAAATATGGTCAATGCAAATGCCTTATGTGATTTCTGGGGTCCTGAGAAAGGTGATGAAATCCCCACCCAATCTGGATTGGTCTCAAGCCCTTTAAAGTCCGATTAAAGATATGCAAAACAGAAAAAATCACTTGCAATCAATTTTCTTTTTATTTTAAGCGCGGCGCAAAGAATCCTGCATAAGATTTGTTACTGGAAGGGGAAAGATTTTTTTTAAGCGCAAAGAATCCTGCAGGAGATTTTACAGAAGATATATTTTAGGTTGCAGAGGAGAAAGAAAGAGAGTTTACTGTGCAAATTTCAAGGGCTGACGTCTCCTAGGCGCGGCGGGTCCGCGGTCCCAGAGAGTTAGTGCCGCGGTTCGGCGGTTGGTTTTACAGATCAGACCCTGAGATTTTTTTCACGTGCTGAATCCCCCAAGCCGCGGCGGATGCGAGGTCGGAGGTGGCCTGGAGCGGCAGTTCCGCGGTCAACCAAACAGTTCAGATCCCCAGATTTCTTCTGTCCCACTGTTTTGATTTTCCCCTATTTTTCAGATCTTTATTTTTCTGTTTCGCTCTCTGGATTTTTTTCCAGATCCGTCGATCCTGCAAAGATTCACAAAAAAATACCCTTCAAACAATAAATGATAAAAATTTTATAATTTTTTTTCTTCTGTTTTTATGATTTTTTTTAATTTAGATTAACCCGAAATTGCAAAAAAGGAAATACTACGCCATCCCCGGCAACGGCGCCATTTGATTGATATGATTTAGCGTGCTTATGCGCTTTTAAAAGATGAATCAAAGAATTTAGTTACCGCAATCAAGAACGGCGTCGCTTGGTAGCTAACCGGTGAGTACGGGTCGTTCCACAGGGAGTTTGTGAATTTCCTAATTGTTCTAACGAGTTAATTCCGATGGGTGTCGGATCTTATTGATTAAATCTAAAAACTAAATCTTGCTAGGGTTAGGTCTAGGGTAGATTTGGAAATGTAATTAAATCTCACCACTTTCTATACCCATATGAAGATCTATGAGGTGTTATGGTAATTATTAATAAAGGGGATTAGAACCATTCGGGAAGGTGTTTCTTCCTCTAGGTTCTTGTCCTTCGTTTATCAATCCTTAACCTAACCTCCATGGAAAACATGCGCAACCGGGCCTTTATACTACGGTATCACCGCTACCTTGTTGGATAGGGTGCCGTAGGGAGCGGTGTGTGCATGTATGCATGGAGTCCTATTGATTATATGTGATGGGCAAGAAAGGGATGAGAGATCCCATCTCTCAAAAGCCTTCCCCAAAGTCAACCCTAACAAGCGAGGAGACTACTCGCTCATTAGGGAATTGAAGAACATGCTATCTATCTATCTAGGGCAAGGAATTAAAGATCTAAAGTAGGGAAATTAAATAAAACTACTTAATGATATGAAAAGAGGTATCGATGCTCTCCAAAAGAAATCTGAATTTTATTAATGAAAGGAGGCATAACCTAATACAAGAATTAGGGTCTCTATTTATAGAGGATAGAAACCCTAGGTTTACAATCGCCGCATATCTGCTTTTACAAAAATACCCCCTAAGAAAAAGACCTAGTCAACGCACCGCCAGCGCCTCAAAATATCCACCGACAACTTGGCCACGTGGCCGCGGAACCGCGGCCAGAGGGCCTGTTTGGCCGCAATTCCGCGGCCAAAAGAGAGGCTCATGGGCTGAACTTCCCAGGGTGTGGTCTGGTTGCAGTTGTTCTCTGTTTTCTTCAGTTCTTTCTTCAAAATGTCTTTTGGTTTTCTTCCAGATCTTTCCAGTGAACATTGTAGTGGACTTTTACCATTTCTTCATGTCGCTTCCTTTATGCTTTGTGAACTGTTGTTCATTGTTCTTCATTGTTCCTCAAAATATAGGCACGATCAAGATTTCACCATTTATCATTCGTAGTCTCACTTTATATCATCTTTTTCATCAACTTCACCGTTTTTATTCCGAGAATCTGTAACCTGCAACTAAGTAGCAGACATGCGTCAAAAGCACCTGTTTATTTGTAAAATGACTAGGAATGGGGAATGTAATAATGCAATATTATGATATGAACAAGTGATTCTTTTGATTTGGAAAAAGTTGGAATATTTATATTATATCAAAGATAGATATTTGTATGATACATATTTATATATATTTATATAAAATAATTTTAATTTATTATTTTCTAAAAATCTCATTTTCTTAAGATATTTGTATTTTAAATCCTTCGAGACCGTATGCTCCTTACGGGGGTCTGCATCTCGCACTACTAAGCCCAGGGATATGTGATAATCTGCACCATCCCAGTCGGGTTCCCCAAAATGGATTGTAGCGGCGCTTTGCAAAGATTTATAAAAATACGTAATCTTGTAGAAAACGGTTTTAATAGTAAATGGTATTTATATGTAAAGTTTCGTTTTCCCATATTCTATGTTCCTGAAAGGTATTGCACTATGTTGCATATGAGTGTTGTGAGGAGGTAGGTCATTATCTCGTGATCTAATTAAAAGTATAACAAGATTAAGGATGTTTTAAAGACGAAACTAAACTACATGGTATTTTATTGAAAAAGAGTAGTAAAAGTTACAAAATGAAATATATTATCATGAAACTTGTTCAACATGTTTGTTAATGATTACTAGTCAACATGTAAGGGTTTGGTATGATTGTATTTAAGAAAGAGTGGAATTTTTAGGAAGAACCGAATCGGAAATCGGATTAACTCCGATTCCGTCGGGTTTTAGTAATATGAGTTTTTAGAAAAGTATAGAGAAGAGAGAGGTGGGACTTACTAGCTTAGAGGTTAGAGAAGAGGGAAAGGAAGACGTAGGATTTGCCGGTGTGTCGTTTCGTTGCCGGGAGCTCCAAGAGTCGTCGTCGGAAATTCGCCGGAGTTTCGCCCTTTGCTAACTTCACTTGTACACAAAATTCTATAGAGTTTTCTTGAGAGTTTGGACAGAATTTTGAGTGAGGGCGGTGTGTTTAGGGGTGGTATTTATACGGTAATGCTATGGTTAGGGTAGGTGAAAGGTTGAATTGAAAATGTATTAAAAATGTATTAAAAAATATGGTTTAATGGGGTTTTAATTGAATTTAAAATGCTCTGTTAAATTGCAAAAAATTTAAAGTGTACAGGGGTAATGGAGAGGCAAAGAGACACACTTTCACTGTTGACAACTCGGCGATCCAGCTCAACTCGGCCGGCGGCTGCGGGCCGAGTCGCCGGCCCGAGTCGGCCGAGTCGGGCTCGCTGCCACATGTCCCTTGCCGCTTGATGTAGCCCCTGGGTCAGTTTGTTTTACATGTGTAGTGCGTTTTTTTACGAGTTATGTACGTGTAGGCTCTTGGGCTTCTAAAAATTTAAAAGAAAACAATATTAAAAATAATTTGGGTAATGGGATTTGAACTCTGGTGCTTTGGTTCAGCAGTGCAAGGTCTTACCAATGACCTACAAGCTCCTTCTTGCTATTAAAAAGCAAAACAAACTTATATCTTGTGCTCTGGCAAAAATACCCCTTTCTGTGTTTTTGAAAATTTTTTACAGAAAGTTTAGGGTTGTTACATTCTACCCTCCTTATAAAAATTTCATCCTCAAAATTTATAAAAGGAAAGTCCTTTGTCCGGTGGGCCCGGGAAGTCCCATAACGGGACTTCGAGATTCATGGAGCCTTAAGAGCCCGGGAAGTCCCATAACGGGAATTCTAGCTACTCGAAAGGTCCAGTGAACCCGTTTTGACGCTGTTTTATTCGCCCCGGCAAGTCGTAATCGACTTCCGGGAAGCGCAATAAAATCAGCGACCCTTTTTCTCGCCCCGGAAAGTCGTTTTCGACTTCCGGGCAGCGAGAAAAATTCGGACCCCTCGTTTTGCGCCCCGGAAAGTCCTGTTAGACTTCCGGGAAGCGCAAAAACAAAAGGGCGCCCTCAGGGTGCCCTACAGTTGTTGTATCGGTATGGAGCCAGCATCGGTTGAAGACTGGTTTTGGGACCAAACTTTTTGAGTTCCCAATCCAGTCCTCGGCCGGTGGCGGCGGGCCGAGTCGCCGGCCCGAGTCGGCCCAGTCGGGCTCGCTGCCACATGTCCTTTGTCGCTTGATGTAGCCCCTGGGTCAGTTTGTTTTACATGTGTAGTGGAGTTTTTTACGAGTTATGCACGTGTAGGCTCTTAGGCTTCTAAATATTTAAAAGAAAACAATATTAAAAATAATGTGGGTGATGGGATTTGAACTCTGGTGTTTTGGTTCAACAGTGCAAGGTCTTACTAATGACCTACAGCTCCTTCTTGCTATTAAAAACCAAAACAAACTTATATCTTGTGCTCTGGCAAAAATACCCCTTTCTGTGTTTTTGAAAAAGTTGTACAGAAAATTTAGGGTTGTTACATTCTACCCTCCTTATAAAAATTTCATCCTCAAAATTTATAAAAGGAAAGTGTAACGGATTCAAGGAAAGTTTGGTGACTGGAGTACTGATAGTGTATAACAAGATGGTGCAAGGGTTTTTAAAAATGTGAAAAAGGCTTACCAGTGTTATCTTGACCTACAGCCTCGGCTTCTATGGCTGCTAATGTGAATGTTTATCGCCGTGGTACATTTATCCTGGCTGGAGGCACATTCTGTCCTTGGGGCGTGTTTCTCTACCCTTGAGGTATGTCTCACATTGCTTGTTGGTATTGGCGAGCAGGCTGTGCAGGAGGTGAAGCTGTGAGTGCAAGACGAGGTGCAGGAGCCTAGATAGCTGGCCACTGCGGGTAGTTGATGGGTATGTGATTTGGGTTGCGTCTATAAGGACAGTTTCCAATTCCATGATTGGACGCGCCATAAACTATACATAAGCCTTTTGCACGCCTACAGTCCTTCCACAAGTGTCCCTTTCTTCTACAGTAGTAGCAAAAGTCTGGACTCGACTGGTTATTGATTTCTTCAATTCTCCTGGGTTCAAATGATGGCCTGGAAGAGGCACCTCTTGCCATTTGAGAGGCAGGGCGTATCAAACCGGCAGATTGAGGTATGCCCTTTCTCTTTACTACTGTCTCGTATCTTCGGGCAGCCTTCAAAACCAAATCATGGGTTGGGAAATCCCCTGTAGCTAATGCAGCTTGGATTTCCGAGTCCAGCCCTTGCTGAAATATTCTAGCTCTGATCTCAGTAGTCGATATGAGATGGGCCGCAAACCTGCTGAGCATAGTAAACTCAGCATCGTACTCATCTACAGATTTTGTCCACATTGAACCTTGTTGCAGATGGATGAACTGTTGTTCCATATCGAACCTGTCAGTCTCAGGGAAATACTTTGCGTCGAACATGTCACGGAAAGTCTTCCATTCTATGGGTTGATCAAGACGGCTTTCTTCTGCCTTCCACCAATTCCGTGCATTGTCCGTGAGCTGCAATTTCGCAACACGGACTCAAGCTATCTCTGGCACTTGTGCTGCTACCAGATCATCTTCGATGCTCTGAGCCCATTCCTCAGCTTCCAGCGGGCTCTCTTTTCTTGAGAATTGTTTGGGGTGCAAAGCCCTGAATTGCTTCATCCCAGGTGCTTCTGCCTCGGGATGGTTCATTAAAAGAGCAGTCTGCTACCGATGTCCCTCCAGGAGGCTGCGGATTGCCTCAAGCAGAACCGTCTGCTCGTTGAGTGGAGCAGGGATGGCAAGTGTGATTGGTAGTGGTGGAGGAGTGTTGTTGAAGTTGGTGCTGGTGTTGTTTGAGGAATCCATAACCTTGAATAAAAATTGAGGTTAGGACAGATTCAAAGTATATGGAATGATAAAATTCAAGGAATGTGAACTGTAAAGAATGTTTTAGTTGTTGGTTCTTGTGTTATATTTCTTAGGTTGTTCACGCAGAACAGAACTGCATGGTAGTGTTCCATACAGCTCTGACCTGCATGGGCCGCCAACAAAACCTATCACGCCCCGCTTCCCATTGTACGGGCAGAGGACGCGACGAGGCCCCTACGTATTTACTCTGAAGTAAATACGCTGAGCGTATCTAAGCAATATAAATGAAAATGCACAAGAGACAAAAGATATAATTGAACAACAACTTTATTTATTCACATTCTTTTGTACAATGCATGGAAAAGTAAATACATCTGAATGAAAGCAATGCCTAAACAAAGGCATAACAAAAATGGAAAGTACTGAAATGAAATATGTACAAGTGTAACTACAGCTCAGGATCTTCAATAAACTGGTCCAAGTCTTCAGTGCTAGGCTCGATCTCTGGAAGGTCCGAATCACCTGACGACATTCAAAGAAGAAAGAAAGAGAATGTCGTCAGCGAACAAATCGCTCAGTAAGTCCCAAAGATAAGGGAGAAGTAGAATAGAGAGAGAGAGAGAGTGGTTTTTAAAGTTGTATCATATTGTTATAATGTTGTATTTAGTGTTAACGTTGTTGTTTGTAGCTTGGTACAAAAATATGCCAGAGGCTAGAGCAAATAGAAGTACAAGACTCCGTTAGAAAGCCCGGAACAATGGCGTGGTACTCAGGTTAGGTATCTTAAATCTTACAGTCTCGTGCCACTTCTAACACCTTCCGTACCAATCTACCTCTTAAAACCCGTAGTATCTTGATTGTATTGTTGTATTGTACTGCAACTTATATTGTCTTGTAATATAGATTGTATAATTGGATGACTTGCCGAAACCATGATATCAGTAAATGGATGTAACTGGAGAATCATGGATGTAACTGGTGAATCATGTAAATGGAAGTATATCCATGGTTCGGTTCGGTCAATACAGATTGAATATATTGAATATATGGATTCATGGATTCATGTTGAATTGTAGTATTATAGATTGTATTTGAATCATTCAAGTCAGATTATATATAAAAAGACTTAGTCTGAGTCAAAAAAAATAGAAAAGAAATTGAAGTCCTGAATTAGGTTTTGATGTTATCGGTAGCCGCTGCATATGGGCGGCAGGATTTGTGTCTTTTTCAAAGACGATTACCGTGTTGATAACACCGTTTGTTAAGTTAGCTACCTTAAATAGGCAAGCACCCACTTCTCCGGCTCTCTGAGGCTCAAAAGATTGGTCCCGCTTAAACCTATGTTTACTAGGGTCCTTAGGGTAATTTATAGAACTTGAGGGGGTTTATGTAAAAATAATTTTTGTATAATTTTCAAAATACACCCTAAGTATTTAATTATCGTCTTTAGAGTTATCATAGATGTAGATTTTATATTTGTGATATTTCTAGTGAAAATAACCTAATTTTATAATATATGGTATTTAATTGCAAAGTGTTGAACTTGTATGGAATTGCATGGTATTTTCATGTAAACTGATTCTTTTGATTTGAAAAAGTTGGAATATTTATATTATATCAAAGATAGATATTTTGATTATACATATTTATATAAAATAATTTTAATTTATTATTTTCTAGAAATCTCATTTTCTTAAGATATTTGTATTTTAAATCATTCGAGACCGTATGCTCCTTGCGGAGGTCTACATCTCGCATTACTAAGCCCAGAGATGAGCGATAATCCGCACCATCCCAGTCGGGTTCCCCAAAATGAGTTGTAGCGGCGCTTTGCAAAGATTTATAAAAATACGTAATCTTGTAGAAAACGGTTTTAATAGTAAATGGTATTTATATGTAAAGTTTCGTTTTCACGTATTCTATGTCCCGAAAGGTAATGTGCTATGTTGCATATGAGTGTTGTGAGGAGGTAGGTCATTATCTCGTGATCTAATTAAAAGTATAACAAGATTAAGGATGTTTTAAAGACGAAACTAAACTACATGGTATTTTACTGAAAAAGAATAGTAAAAGTTACAAAATGAAATATATTGTCATGAAACTTGTTCAACATGTTTTTTAATGATTATTAGTCAACATGTAAGGGTTTGGTATGATTGTATTTAAGAAAGAGTGGAATTTTTAGGAAGAACCGAATCGGAAATCGGATTAACTCCGATTCCATCGGGTTTTAGTAATACGAGTTTTTAGAAAAGAATAAAGAAGAGAGAGGTGGGACTTACTGGCTTAGAGGTTAGAGAAGAGGGAGAGGAAGACGTAAGATTTGCCGGTGCATCGTTTCGTCGGCGGGAGCTCCTAAAGTCATCGTCGGAAATTCGCCGGAGTTTCGCCCTTCGCTAACTTCACTTGTACAAAAAATTATATAGAGTTTTCTTGAGAGTTTGGACAGAATTGTGAGTGAGGGTGTGTGTGTTAAGGGGTGGTATTTATAGGGTAATGCTAGGGTTAGGGTAGGTGAAAGGTTGAATTGAAAATGTATTAAAAATGTATTAAAAATATGGTTTAATGGGGTTTTAATTGAATTTAAAATGCTCTGTTAAATTGCAGGAAATTTAAAGTGCACAGGGATAATGGGGAGGCAGAGAGACACGCTTTTGTTCCCCTCCGAATGGCGGCGCACAAGATTGCGATGTCTTGGCACTGAGATTCGGGGCAGATGCTAATTGGTGCTATCCGTCCACCTCTCCGAAGATGCCAAGTTGATTTATGGCACCGTGTATCGAAGGTTTAGACGGATGCGTCCGATGTAGCAGACTTCGTCAGATTCCCCCTCGTTTGAGGGGTTTTTGATTGTGGGGACGCTCTTCCCTGCAGGCGCAAGCCCCTGCAGTTAATTACGCTACCGCATTGCGGTAACAACTTTCTCCTTCTCCAGATGGTCACTTCGTGTCGTGGGTGTTTGTTTTGTGTTTTGTTGCCCATGGATTGTTTACGGAGACCGAGTTATGTCGTCGCCCGTAGGGCGTGGACTAGTCCAAATCCGTATTATCTTAGATTTGGGTTTGGGGGTTTGGTTTGAGGATACGTTAGCCATATTTGAGGCCAAGATCAACTCAAACGTTTGTTAAGGATACGTTAGTCTAGTTTGAGACTAAGATCAACTTAACGGGATCGTTTAGATCCGACAAAAGAGCATTTGGGCTCTAATGTTCCAGTTTAGGGACATAGTGGTCCATCATATGTATGACCGTCGGGACCCGTCACCTCTCTGACGACGTTGAAGGATTACAACGACGGATGTCAGAGGAGTTCAGAGATGTACCCTCGAGCCAGAGTTAATTGGGGGGATTCATAGTCCAGTCTGTTTGAAGGTTTAAGGATACGTTAGCCATCTTTGAGGCTAAGATCAACTTAAACGGGACCGTTTAGATCCGACAAAAGAGCATACGGGGCTCTATTGTTCTAGTTTAAGGACATTGCGGTCCATGGGTAGTTTAAGGACGTTGCGGTCCATGGGTAGTTTAAGGACGTTGCGGTCCATGGGTAGTTTAAGGACATTGCGGTCCATTGTTAGTTTTAAGACATCTCGGTCAAGGTTAAGGACGTCGTAGTCCATGGGTTTAAGGACCCCACAGTCCATTGTTAGTTTTAAGACATCTCGGTCAAGGTTAAGGACGTCGTAGTCCATGGTTTTAAGGACCCCACAGTCCGGTATGTGCTCTGGATGCTTCACACGGGTTCACTGCCGTGCTCCGCGAGGACCAGGCTCCGCTCTGGACGTTTTCCACGGGGTCAAAGAGTGACATTATCCGCGTTCCACGTAACCAGGAATTTTGCATTAAACACGGGTTTAAGGACCCCACAGTCCATATCAATGTGTGGTCGTCGGGACCCGTCACCTCTTTGAAGACATTGAGGGATTACAATGCCAAGTATCAAAGGAGTGAAGAGATGTACCCTAGAACCGGAATGGCTTAAATAGTTTTTGACCCAATTTGGGATCAAGACCGATTAATTATGTTATGAGCCCATTGGCCCAGTTAATCACAAATTGAAGACTTCTGGCCATCTTGGGCTAAGTCCAATCAGGAGAGGCTTTGCCTCCATCCATTTAGCCGATTGGGCCAAAGCCTAGTGTTAAACACTACAGAGCAATCAGTGTTGAACACTGGGAATGTGGTCGACGAGTTAGTGTTTAACACTAAAAGATAATCGGTGTTAAACACCAGCAACAAGGCTTTTCAAATCAGTGTTAAACACTAAAACAGATCAGTGTTGAACACTGCAAATAAAGCTTTTTGATTAGTGTTGAACACTAAGGCCCAACAGTGTTTTAACACTGGGTTCGAGAGTTTCAATTTAGTGTTAAACACTAAGGCAAGAGGGGTCACGTGGCAGCACGTGAGAGCGCCCTCCCTTCATTTATTCTGCTGAGATTATCGCGTCTTTCAGAGCATCACGTGCCATCACGTGATGGGCATTCAAATGCCTGTGTATTAAAGCTTCTGTCAAGGGTCACGTGGGTCACGTGGGGTGCTGCCTCAAAGGGGCTTTCTGTAGATCTCTTGGGGGGGTCACGTGGTGACACGTGACCCTGCCTCTATGTATGTTGTTTAGAGGATCTGTTAATCTTTTCCAGGAATTAAATTCCTCGTAGGGTTAAACCCTGACAGTAATTTCAGAGGAATTAAATTCCTACTTCCTTTTGAAGATTTATATTCTGAATAGAGTTGGACTCTGAATTTTCCGTAGGAATTAAATTCTTCATATATGTGAAGAACTGAATAGGGTTAAACCCTAATAAAAGCTTTTAAGGAATTAAATTCCCACTCTCTGTTAAATTATGATCAAGGGAATTAAATCCCCGCTGTTCCAACAGAACTAGGTTCTTAATTAGGGTTAAACCCTGTTTCTTTTTGTTCTGAAGGAATTAAATTCCCATAACACAGGGTCAAGCCCTAGTTTTATTTTAAAGGAATTAAATTCCTATAGTTCTGTGAGAATTAAATTCTCGTGCTTCCATTCCCTCTCTATGTTTTGGATCTGCATGGCAGGATCTCAACCCATTGAGAATTAAATTCTCAGATTCAAGGGGAGATGTGCACTTTGCAGATCCTCTATCAAAGAGAGAAGAAATATATTCTTCCGTTTTATATATCAGAGTTAAACTCTGTTGAGAATTAAATTCTCCTTTCTTTCAAGGAGCCTTCCCTTTCTTACCTAGGGTTTTCTTTTGCAGAAGATCCAAGTTCCTCGAAGTATCAAGGCTCTCTCTCCCTTTCTTCCCTCTGTGTGTATCTCTCTCTCCTTTTTTTGTGTCTCTTGGCTCCTATTTATAGGAGAAGCAGCCGAGTCAATTAGTTTTTTTACGAATCTTCATTGAGAGATTTGATTTGCATCCATCATTCGTTTTGGACCTTTGGATTATTAGGTGAATTTTATTCACCATTGGATTTCAAGTCCCGGGATTCTCCTTTGTTGTTTCGGTTAGATTTAAAGGGGAAATCTTTCCAAACCCGAGATTTTCCCATAGATAGATGATATTTCATCACCTCTGAATCTTTAATTCGATTGGTTCCAGGTAGTCGCTTTCCTTTGGAAAGATTTGAATCTCTTTCAGAATTTAATTCTGTTGACAAAATGGGCTTTCAAAGCCGGTCACGTGTGACCACGTGACCCATGGTCACGTGTGGGCACGTGACCCCCTTTGGAATGAGCCTTCTTCTTTCTTTTTGCGCTGTCTTCTGGTTGTTGCTTAACCGTCGCGTGCCATCACGTCACCCCTGGTCACGTGTGAGCACGTGACCCTGGTCTGGACTCTTTTTCCTTAACTTGATCAGGGAACCGATGTGCCTTTGAATCCGCTTTAAAATGTCACGTGCCAACACGTGACCCTGGTCACGTGGGAGCACGTGACCCTTTCTTAAGCCCTTTTTCTTTGATGTAGTCAGGAAGCTGAACTTTCTTTGCCGGTACTTTTGGGTGTCACGTGCCAACACGTGACTGCTGGTCACGTGTAAGCACGTGACCCTCTTCTCAAGCTTTTTCCATAAGCTTTCCTGATTTTAAATCAGGAAACAAATGCCCCCACAGCGTTGTTCTCACGTGTCAGCACGTGAGTGCAACGCTGTCACCTCTTGCGACCGTTGGATTCCTTTAGGGATTTGGGGAGATGAAACGTTTCCATTGCCTTCTATAAATACCTCTGTCTCTTCATAGGAGCCTTCACTTTGTTCATCTTCTTCTTTTGAGAATTCTTTCCTTGAGAATTTAATTCTCGCTTCCAGAGCTTAGTTCTCTGCCTTGAAACAATTTTCAGAGTTTAACTCTGTTCGAAAAGATTTCTTTTCCTCAGGTAATGTTCTTGGACAAACGATGGACCTTCACATTCCTCTGGATTTTAAATCCAAAACAAGGGTTTTTACCCCTTTTTCTTCATGTTTTCCCATAAGAACCGCTTAACCTTCAAACTGTAGATCTTTTTAGGGTTTAGATGATCTTTGGGGAGATGATGATGGCGTTTCAACTCCATGGAATTTAATTCCATCAAAATGTTTCTGGGAATTTAATTCCCTTTTCTCAATAAGGAATTTTAATTCCAATGAAGGACTTGATTTCTTCATGCGGAGGCTTCCTGGGGTCTCTTGGCCCGAGGTTGTTCTTCTGCAGTTAATGAAATGGGGGTTTTGTAATGATGTCTTCTGTGGGAATTTAATTCCTTTGATCTTATTGGATTCATTGTAGAGCCCGAGACAGATCCTGTTGGGGAGAAATGTGCATGGTCATCATTCTTTATTAAATGGGGATATTCTCTTTGTTTTATTGTAACTGTTTGGTCTCATTATTAATGAGCCGTCATCCGGATTTTGTGGGGCCCATGTGTTTTGTAGCCAATGGTCCTAGGAAACTTTGCTGTTGTTTTCTTCAACTAGTCTTCATGTTCGTGCATGAATATATATTGCTAACTTTTCTTTTAACGGTCTTCCTTTACTGGATTTCAGGTGCAATGGCTTCTGTTCCACGCTTTCCCTTTTCTCGCTCGGAGGCTGCTTTTCCTCAGTCACCATCTGATGAGGAGGCGATGGCGATGATTCGGGCCCATGACCCGAACTGCACCAACCTTCTTCAATGGGGATCTTGGTACAGTCAGATTATTCAGGGTCGCCGGAGTTTTCTTTGCGCGGTGCCGACGGAGCCCACTTTCCCATTCTTACCGATGGATCCTCCAAGGACAGTTTTTGCTGTGGAAATGCCCAACTGGACTCCAACGGGGAGGCTCGAGCCTTCGACGACTGGTATTCCGAACCATCCGATCCCGGCCATAGACATCTTGGGGCGGCGTATCTGCCAGGGTGAGGCCCACCCGTGGGGGCAAATTTATAAGATAGGGCTCACTCCCCGGCATCCTACGGGCTACCTTCTCTGGGCTCGCTACATCCTTTCTGCCCATCGTGCGCGGTTGCAGAAAGTTGGGCTTTATCAGGCCATATACGCGTCACTATTCCATTATAAGTCCCCGCATGCCTGGTGGGTTAAGGCGTTTTTAAACCAATGGAATCTTCCTACCAACACTTTCATCCTAGGAGATCGTGAGGTCTCGATCTCTCTTGCAGAATTTTATGAAATCTCGGGATTGCCGATCAGGGGTGCACTGTATGAGGAGTTGTTGCCTCCTGATGAGTATGTCTTTGAGCCCGAGTCTGCACCGGCTGACGGCTTGTCTGTTGAGAATGCCGTTCGCCACAAGCGCCCCAGCTTGATCAAGGCGCTGGGTATTTTTGATCGATTGTTCACTGAATCTGAGGAGCAGGGTGTTACTTTTAAAAGCTTCATTTCCTGCTTCCTTCGTGAGGATATCATATCGAAGACTGCTCCGAAGTTTGCTAACATCAAAGACCCCTTTGGGTTTGGTCCGAAGAAGCTACCGACCGCTGAATCGGACCTGCCACAATATTATATTCCCATCGTGTCGCCGATGTCTTTTGAGTCCGTTGCGGCACCCGGTATGGATGAGGAAACATTCTTTGTGGGGTTTGTCAGTGTTTGGCTTAGTTGGTTCGTTATCCCCATGCATCGCCGCTTCATGAGAGCCTCGGTCATCTACCCGGCTCATCGTATTGCTGAGGGGACGCGGTTGGCCATCGGCATCCCGGCCTTGGCGCACCTCTATAATGGATTGGGCACCGCAGCTAATACCTCTACGCCTGGCGTGGATGTGGTAAACTTTTCGCTTCATTATTTCACGTCCTGGATCGAAATGCACGTATTGGGGGCTTTCGCCATGCATCAGAGGCCCTCATTTTACGATGCCTACCCCTTTCCACGACTTATGCGGTTAGTGGATGCTTCTGCCGCCGACCCGACTCAATTCGGGGCTATTCGGGTGCTAATTTCTCCCCATGCCACCGCTGGCGGGTTGGTTTTTAATGATCGGGTCTTGTCTACTCCTTCGGGTCCCGTCCAACAACTCTGGGACCAGTCGAAAGACAACGCACCTTCTTTGAAGCCCCGGGAGGCCGCGCATTTGTATACAATTAGACCGGGCTACTTGGTGTTTCGCCAGGACAGTGCAGCTCTTTTCATGCGGTACAATCCGCATCGATTTGCCCGACAGCTCGGATACGACCAGGGCGTTCCTTTCGAGGCTTTTATAGTTTCCCCGATCCCTTCGCTCGATGCTGTTCGCGATGCCACTCATCATTTCATGAGGATGAACACCGGCTCTTATTTCATGTTCCCTGAAGCCGAGTACATGCCCCGATGTGTAGGTGCATTTACGGGCTGGTATCTTCATCGGATCAGTCCGATTATTCTTGAAGAAAGAAGGGTGCTTCTTGGTTACGACGCCCCTCCTCAAGTTTCAGGGGCTAAGCTACGGCCGAGGGTTCCGGTCCGCTTCCCTTTGAGGGAGATTGGCACCGCGCTCATTCCGGGGGAGTCAAGGGTAGACCTTACTCCAACAGCTGGTATGCCCTTGGGTTCCCGATCGCGGGGTAAACGGGCCCCAGTAGTAGCACCCCTGCCGGTGGCGGCGCCGCCCCCTGTGGCGTCGACAATGGCGATGTCATCCTCGGTTGTGGCACCGAGCGAGAGTAACAGGGATGAGGGCGCTGAGGGCGATGTGGGCCAGCGCCGCCCTAAGGCTTCGCGAGGGAGGAAGCGGTCATCCTCAGCGACCGGCTCTGGGTCTAAACGGCGGAGGAAAGCGGCCACCACTCTTCTTGATTCTGTGGCGGAGTCTGAGCCTATTCTTGAAGATGAGCCATTGGCCCTGCAAGAGTCAAACGCTGGACTTCTCTTTCCGAGTTCGGCTGATGAGGAGGCCGCACAGTTGGCTGAGGCCATACGGCGTTCAAAAGACGCGTCTCATAACGCCAAGGTTCCGAAGAAGTCTTATCCTGCTGTAATTTTTTACGAAGACCCTTCGTGGATTCGGCGGCGATTTATCGGTCCTCTGGAGGAATGGGGAGAAAGGGCTTTGAAGCAGGCCGCTTCAGAAGATGCAGCTGACGCACTTTCTTTATGGACCGGCGGCCATGAGTCCACTCTCGAACCCCGGCGAGCCCACCTCCTTGAGAAGGAGCAGCGGCTTGAAGAAGCCATATTGAAGGCTTCTTTGCGTATAGGTATGTTGTGTTTCTTTTGTAGTTTTTCTGATCATTTATGCCCGTGCCTATATATCATTATTCTTATTTGAATCGTGCAGAATCTTCGACGCTGGGGGAGCTCCCTACGGGCCCATTAAAGCTAAAGCCCGCCGAAGTTCTCAATGAAGCCTTGTTGGATGTGGAGGGGGCTGACGGGGCTGCTCCTCTCATGGTGGAACTTCCAGCGGCGGTTCTTGACCAGGGAGTGCTTGCCCCTTTGGGGGAGGCTCCTTTGGAGGCCGCCGCCCCAATGACTCTTACTGAGGGCGGCCCAAAGGCTGGGAGCGAGGTAGTCGGGACTACTCTCCCTTTGTTGGAGCCTGAGGTCGCGGCGGAGACCGTTGAAGTTGCTATCCCCCCGGCTCAGAATGGGAGGAGTGTTGAAGGTATCCCTCTGCGTTTTAATTTAGCAACCCCTTCATAGTCTGAACTCTTTTATCTTTCCCAGAATTGCGCGGTTTGGCGGCCACGATCGCGGATCTGTCGCCTCGACAGTCATTTCAGCGTTTATTGGAGATGGCAGCTCCGCAGGCGATCTCCCCTCAGCGCATTGTCCTCTCGTCTGGGCAAGGTTGGTGTCGTCCATCCCTTCTCATAGCATCGTCGTTATTTTGCGTACTGACATTGATGTTTTCTACAGTTCTGGAAGCCGATGATGAGGTCGAGGTTCTCGAAGGGCCAGGGGAGCCTTCAGCTCCTACTTGCACGACTGTCGGTGAGTGACATTTCATTGCACTCTCACTCGTTCTTTGCTTAAGAATTTTGCTGACGTCTTCCAAATTTGAACAGCTCTGCCAGTCTCCACGGCGTTGGAGTCGCGCATCGTGATGCCACCCGGCCCTTATGCCTTGCGGGCTTCAGAACGCTTGGCCCAATTAAGCCTCGTCTCCTTGTCGTCTCTAATCGAGGAGCTTCGTGCTGGCAGCACGACCACGGCTGAAGTATTCGCTGCCGAGGCTAACGGTTCTCTTCCTTTTCTTGCCACCTACCACAGCGAAGAGGTGGTGCGAGTCTGGGTGGAGTTCTGCCGGCGGGTGGAGGCTTGCCTGCACGCCCTCGAATGTTCTCACCTTTCCTCGGAGGCCGTGGCTGCAAAGGCGGAGTTACGGGGGCTGATAGCACGGTGCGCGGCAAACATGACGTCATGTGAGAAGAGGCTCGGTCGCAAGTTCTCGGAGAGGGAGCTAGCCTCCAAGGCGCTGGGCGAGCTTCAAGCCAATCTCACAGCCAAAGCCAACAAAGCGTATGAACTCTGGCGGGCGCTTCATGAGTCCATCAAAGAGGTGGTGGCTCTCGATAAAGCTGCCACGTTCACTCGTGAGAGGGTCGAGGCTCATAAAGCCACCGAGAAAGAGCTCGAAGCTCGGCTCGCTTCGTATCAGGCTCAGCAAGCTCAAGCGGAGGCTCGTCTTCTGGAGATCTTGCGTCATGAAGCCGTGGCTCAGCAACAGAATGACGAGCTGGTAAAATTATTGCACCGCCCGCCGGCTTGAGGACTTGTATCTTTTTTCCCTTTTTTGTACATACTCATGGATGAGAGTATTTTCTTTTTGTTTCTTTCATGAATTGTACTTTGTACCCATCTTGGTTTATGAATAAAAGATACATTTTTCTTCTCAATGATGTGTTTCCTTTTCATTGAATGTATTCTGCGAATATTCTATCTTGATCTCCTTGCAGGACAGCAATGGCTCAGGACTCAGGGTTAAGATCTGCTTCCTAAGACTTTTGCTTTTTACGAGCCACGAATGTCTCATAAAGAGTTTTTCTCCTACAGGTCGAGAGGATCCCATAGGTGTGAGTTCCTCTTAGAGATCGTGAGGATTCTTAAGCGGGTTTTCCCTTGAGAGTCGTAAGGATCTCACAAGAGAGTTTTTCTTCCTTACAGGTCGTGAGGGCCTGCAAGTGCCGGATGTGATCATCCTTATCCGTGTTTCACGGATTCAGGGGTCTATCAAGGTATCGTAGTTTAAAGACGTCACGGTCAAGGTTAAGGACCTCATAGTCCGTGGATTTAAGGACTCCACAGTCCGCTGTTAGTTTTAAGACATCACGGTCAAGGTTAAGGACCTCATAGTCCGTGGATTTAGGGACTCCACAGTCCGGTGTTTGGTTGCAGGGACCCGTCACCTCTTTGAAGACGTTGAGGAATTACAACTTCGGACATCAAAGGAGTGAAGAGATGTACCCTTAGACCAAGGCAGAATCCGTAGGGAATCGGGGTGGTTGATCGTTAGTTTTAAGACATCACGGTCGAGGTTAAGGACGTCATAGTCCGTGGATTTTAAGGACTCCACAGTCCGGTATTTGCTCTGGATGCTTCACACGGGTTCACTGCCGTGCTTGGCGAGGACCAGGCTCCGCTCTGGATGCTTCACACGGGTTCACTGCCGTGCTCTGCGAGGACCAGGATCCGCTCTGGACGTTTTCCACGGGGTCAAAGAGTGACATTATCCGCATTCCACGTGACCAGGAATTTTGCACTAGATGCTTCACACGGGTTCACTGCCGCGTTAGGCGAGGACTAGGCTCCGCTCTGGATGCTTCACACGGGTTCACTGCCGTGCTCTGCGAGGACCAGGATCCGCTCTGGACGTTTTCCACGGGGTCAAAGAGTGACATTATCCGCGTTCCACGTAACCAGGAATTTTGCACTAGATGCTTCACACGGGTTCACTGCCGCGTTAGGCGAGGACTAGGCTCCGCTCTGGACGTTTTCCACGGGGTCAAAGAGTGACATTATCCGCGTTCCACGTGACCAGGAATTTTGCACTAGATGCTTCACACGGGTTCACTGCCGCGTTAGGCGAGGACTAGGCTCCGCTCTGGACGTTTTCCACGGGGTCAAAGAGTGACATTATCCGCGTTCCACGTGACCAGGAATTTTGCACTAGATGCTTCACACGGGTTCACTGCCGCGTTAGGCGAGGACTAGGCTCCGCTCTGGACGTTTTCCACGGGGTCAAAGAGTGACATTATCCGCGTTCCACGTGACCAGGAATTTTGCACTAGATGCTTCACACGGGTTCACTGCCGCATTAGGCGAGGACTAGGCTCCGCTCTGGATGCTTCACACGGGTTTACTGCCGTGCTCTGCGAGGACCAGGATCCGCTCTGGACGTTTTCCACGGGGTCAAAGAGTGACATTATCCGCGTTCCACGTAACCAGGAATTTTGCTGATTGTATCCGCATTTCACGGGATGGAGGTTTGACTGTTGGCGATATGTATACCACCGAGCCGTGGAACTGGGAGTTGCCGCTGTTCCGCTTAGCTTGAAGTTGTGTCCGTCGTTACGAGACGAGTGTTGGGATGATCTCTAGGTCGCTTGTGGCCCGTCGAGATTTAGCTTCTTTCCTTGGTGAAACCTGGGGGAGGGAGGTATGTTCCCTTTTGTTTCTGCCATTGGATTGTATACAGGGTGTGATGGAACATCACCTGTAAGGCATACATTTTATTATTTTATTTTTTTATTTTATTTCTTTTTCCGCGATGCTCTATCGTTTCAGCTTTTATATCGCGAAGGTCGCGATTGCCCCATTATTTCGGCTATTTTTCGCGGTGCCCAATCATTTCGGCTATTTATTTATTTTTTACTCGCTGCTTTTTATTGCGAGTTGCCCCATCATTTTGGCTATTTTTTATGCCTTCATTTTTACTTGCTGCTTTTTATTGCAAGTTGCCCCATCATTTCGGCTATTTTGTAGGCATGTGTGGCTTGCTAGCTTTTTCGCCGCAAGCTTGGATTTTGGACACCGATTTCGGCATCAGCACCGCTGCAACTGGGATGTTGCCAGGAGCGAATCATCATTTGCTTCTGTCTATATTGAACAAAGGTGGCTTAGTAAACAGGGTTAAGGGTCCTGTCGACCAAGGCTTTTGACTTCGTGAGCCGTAAGGGTCTCACAAAGGTATTTCTCCCTACAAGTCGTGAGGATCTTGCAGGTGTATTTTCTCCTTAGGGATCGTGAGGATTTCTAAGTGTATGTTCCTCTGTAAGTCGTAAGGATCCTACAAGAGGGTTTTCTCCTTATAAGTCGAGAGGAATTATAAGGGTTGTTCACCACGTGGGCATATCTCTAGTCACGGGTGGGATTTTGCTGGGGAAATGTTCTTTCGCGCCCGTGGATTGTATACAAGGGTCAGTATTGAGCCTCTTGTAGGGCAATATCGAAAGTTGTGGAGGATTTGCTTAAGAACAGGTTTGGGTTTCTGTAACTTAAGACTTTCAAATCTCATGAGCCGTGAGGGTCCCATAAGAGAATTCTCCTTACGAGTCGTGAGGATCTCATAAGTGTATTTTCTCCTTAGGAATCGTGAGGATCCCTAAGTGTGTTGCTCCTTTGTGAGTCGTAAGGATCTCACGCAGGTGGTTTCTCCTTACAAGGTCGAGAGGACCCTACAAGTGTCTTTTAACGAGGTTGCGCCCTTTCGGGTTTTCACAAACACTCGCCGGTAGTCCTGCTGTTTTTACTCACGGAGCCCTTTCGGGTTTTCATCCGTGCCCATTTTGCTTATGGACATACCGTTTTTTTTATTCTTTTCACTTTTTTTTACAAGGTCGCGCCCTTTCGGGTTTTCACGAACACTTGCCGGCAGCCCTGCTATTTTTACTCATGGAGCCCTTTCGGGTTTTCATCCGTGCCCATTTTGCTTATGGACATACCGTTTTTTCTTTCATTTTTTTTTTCATTTTTCTTTTTCTCCTTTTTTTTGTCAGCCTAAGGATGCTGCGGTAGTAGTTTAGGCACGTTTCGGTCCGTCGTTAGTTTAAGGACGTTTCGGTCCGTCGATAGTTTAAGGACGTTTCGGTCCATCGTTAGTTTAAGGACGTTTCGGTCCACCGTTAGTTTAAGGACGTTTCGGTCCGTCGTTAGTTTAAGGACGTTTCGGTCCATTGTTAGTTTAAGGACGTTTCGGTCCGTCGCTATGGGAAGGCCGGCCGCTGCTTGTAAAGTCTGAGCCTAGGAAGATAGTGAGCGGACATAGTCGTCGTCATCTATCATTGTCCCAGGCTGTGGCTTATCAAGCGTAGTATTTCTTTAAGAAGCGGCCGTTTATTGGCCTGAAAGGCCTTTCACCGTGCATGTCCATGAGTAGGTAGGCTCCACCCTGGTAGACCTTGTCTATGATGTACGGGCCTTCATAGTTTGGCTCAAATTTTCCTCGCTTGGCACGATTGGGGATCATAGGTCTTTTGACCACTAGTACGAGTTTGCCTTGGCGGAATGTCCTTGGCCTGGTCAATCTTTCGTACGAGCGCGCCATCTTTGCTTTGTAGGCCTCTAGATGTTGTTGCGCTATGAGCCGGGTTTCGTCGAGGGCATCAAGCTCCTCAAGCCGAAGGTGAGCATTTTCTTCGTTCGTCAGCTCGTGGTGGACTGCTACTCGTAGAGAGGGTAACTCTATCTCGAGAGGGAGCACTGCTTCCGTCCCGAATACCAACGCGTACGGCGTTGTGTTCGTGGCCGTCTTGAATGTAGTTCGATAAGCCCAAAGGGCTTCTTGCAGCCTTTCGTGCCAGTCTCTCTTATTCCTGGAAACGGTCTTTGTTATGATCTTCGTCAAGGTCTTATTGAAGGCCTCGGCCAGACCGTTAGCTCGTGGATTGTAAACCGAAGAATATCTCCAGTCTATATTGTGCTGCTGTGCGAAGCGGCTAATCTTATGGCTTCGGTAGGCCGGCCCATTATCGGAGATAATCCGCCGTGGGGTCCCAAACCGATAGATGACGTGCGTCTTGAAGAAATGGAGGATATTCTCCGTCTTCACTTCCCTCAGCGGTACTGCTTCTGCCCATTTGGAGAAGTAATCAGTTGTCGCCAGGATAAAACGGTGTCCCCGGGATGATGCTGGCTCAATGGGGCCGACTATGTCAGTCCCCCACATTTCGAATGGCCAACTAGCCAGCGTTGGGTGCAGTGGATTCGGATGTTGGTGGATGAAGTCTCCATGAATCTGGCATGAGTGGCATTGCTTCGCATACTCGAGGCAGTCCTGGATCATCGTGGGCCAGTAGTAACCCATCCGTTTAATTTTTAACTTCATCTTTGGGCCTACTTGGTGAGAACCGCAAAGTCCGTCATGAACTTCCTGAATGACTCTTTCTGCTTCGTCAGGTCCTAAGCATCTCAGCCATAGAGAATCAAACGATCTCTTGTATAGAATATCGTTGACGAAAGCGAAAGATAAAGCTCGTTTCATGAGCTGATGTCTTGAGGACGCCCCTTTGGGCATTCGGTGGGACTTAAAGTAGTCTATGAAAACTTCCCTCCAGTCTTCGGCCTTCTCATGGTCTTTTATTTGTAGGGTCGTCTGCTCAGTCGCTCCCTTCTCCTTATATAATTCCAGAGGTATTTCCGCCGGGGCGAGCACTCGACGGCTTTGTACCAAGATTCTGACGTCATCGAGGTTCTCGTCAGCCAGTTCTTTAGCAAGTTTAGCCAACGCGTCTGCTTTGCTGTTTTCCGCGCGCGGTATGTTCTCCAAAGTATAGGAGGGAATTCGGGTCAATAGTTGTTGCACCCTTTCGCCGTACTTCACCAACTCCGGCTTGCACGTTTGGTAGTCACCATTTACTTGACTAACGACCAGCTGAGAATCCCCGTATATAAGGAGGTCTTCAATTCCCATGTCGATGGCGATCTCGAGGCCTGCTATCAGAGCTTCGTATTCAGCTTCATTGTTTGTCCTCGGCTCTGTTAAGGAGAAGGCGAAGCGCATTATCCCTCCTTGTGGAGTTGCAAAGATGAGGCCTATCCCTGATTTGATCATTGGGATACCTTGTTTCTGTTTCTTTATGGAGGACGCTCCATCGAAATAGAGTTCCCATCGGGTGCTTCCACCGCTAATCGCATCAAATGCATGCTCGTCCGGCAAATCACAGTTCAGAGGAGAATCGGCCGGTATCGGGTGCTCAGCGAGGAAGTCGGCAATGGCCTGGCCTTTCACTGCCTTGAGAGGTTGATACGTTATCAAGAACTCCATCAAGAGCAGGGCCCACTTAGCGAGTCGTCCCGTCAATATGGCTTTCGACATCAAGTATTTAAGGGGATCTACTTTTGAAATGAGACGGACTTCATGTGCCAACGCATAGTGCCTGAGCTTTGTTATCGCGAAGATTAACGCTAAGCAATGTTTTTCAATGGGAGAGTAGTTGCTTTCTGCCCCCAGTAGAACTCGACTTAAGTAATAGAGTGCCCTCTCTCTCCCCTGATCGTTCTCTTATGCCCATAACGCGCCCAAGGAACCTTCGAGGGCGGTCGTATAAAGAATGAGGGGTTTTCCCTTGACCGGCGCGGCCAACACCGGAGGGTTCTGCAGGTACTGCTTGATCTCGTCTAGTGCACCTTGACATTTGTGATCCCAAGCGAATGGAGTTCCCTTTTTCATCAGGTGGCTGTAAGGACGGCATTTGCCCGAAAGATTAGCGATAAACCGCCGGATGTATGCGAGCTTCCCTTGGAGAGACCGCAACTGCTTGAGGGTTCTTGGTGGAGGCATTTCCATGATCGCCTTAATCTTTGACGGATCTATTTCAATACCTCGGTGTCGAACGATGAATCCTAGAAATTTGCCCGAGGAGACTCCAAACGCGCATTTGAGGGGATTCATTTTCAAATTATATTGCCGAAGGCGTCGAAATACAGTCTCCAGATGCTTTAAATGATCTTCGTATGACATGCTCTTTACTACGAGGTCATCGATATAGCACTCGACGACGTCGTGTATGAGGTCTTCAAAGATCTTTGTCATGGCCCTTTGATAGGCAGCACCAGCGTTCTTTAGACCAAAGGGCATAACCCTGTAGCAAAATATACCCAAAGGGGTGCGGAAAGCGGTGTGCTTCTGGTCTTCGGGATGCATCTTTATCTGATTGTATCCTGACGAACCATCCATAAAGGAGAAAACCTCGTGAGTGGACGTGTTATCTATCATTAGCTCGGTTACTGGTACTGGGAAATCATCCTTTGGACAGGCTTTATTGAGATCCCTGAAATCCACGCATATGCGTACCGTCCCATTCTTCTTCATTACCAGGACGATATTGGCGATCCAGTCGGGATATTGGACTTCTTGGATAAATCCAGAATCGATCAACTTCTTGACTTCGGCGTTGATGCTCATTTCAAGCTCGAGTCGCATCCTCCTTGGCGCCTGCTTGACTGGCTTGATATCTGGGGATATTGCTAATCTATGCACAGCAATCTCCGGATCTAATCCTGGCATCTCGGAGTAGTTCCACGCGAAGCAGTCTTTATGCCGTAGAAGCACGTTCTTTAACGCAGCCACCCTCTCTTCGGATAACAGCTCGCTGACAAATGTCGGTCGCGGGTCGTCTGCCGATCCCAACTCAATCTTCTTGAGGTTATCTGCATTAGTATGTATACCATCTTCCAGTTCTTTCGGAGCGGGCGGAAATTCCGAGATCACCTCATCATCGCTGTTCTCAAAGCACCGGGGAAGGTCATCTACGTTCTCGGGCTCTTCTCCTAATATCGTAATCGTATAACAAGTGCGAACCCGCTCCCCGGACTAAGGTGGGCCCGGTTCTGCTCTTGCGGCCTTGGGCTCATGCTTTTGCGGCGGCGTTACCTTCCAGCCATCGGATAAAGCAAATCTGCCCCGTCGGTACTTGTCCTCGACCCAGTTCTTGAAGGTGAAGCAGTCTTCGGTAGGATGTCCTATGGCTTGGTGATAAGAGCAATAACTCAGATGAGAAGCCTTGTTAGCTTGCTCAGGATGTCTAGACTCTGGAAGCGTGATCATTTGATGTTTTATAGCGAGGTTGAGTAACCTCTCCGTCTTGTCTCGGGGGAAGGAGTACGCTCGACTCATCTTCTTCATGAGGGACAAACCCGAGCCGCTTCTTGATTTATTTCCGTCTCTGCGTCGGGCCTTTCGTACAGCGGATTGACGAGGATAAGCGTCTTTGTCTTTTGCAGCACGTTGAAATAGACGTTGCGTCCTGGCCTTCTCGTAGATGGCCATTTCGCGGTTGTGGTCTTCCTAAGCTTTCTGACCCACTTTCCTGATAGGCTTGCCCATTCGTTCCTCAAACGACGGACTCGGCGCTTTAATCGCGGGGTCTAGTTTTGATGGGGGGTTGGCATCTCCTGACAGGGCGTCCTCCTCTTCATCAAAGGCATATATAGCGTAGCTGCTGTGAGCCCGTTCCCATTTTCCGGCTCTTGCGTATCCAAGCCCGAGTGTTTCCATCTTCCCGTTGGGCAATTTGCGTTGAGTCCCGAGGAAATCCCAAATCCTGTTGTAGAACCGAGCCTGCCGAACGGTCTGTTCTAAGGGTACTCCTTGGCGCTTCAATAGCTTCTTTAATCCATTTGTATAGTATCTGGGCAGACGGATGGGTTGGAGCCTGTCAAGTATAGCATCCGCGCCATGCCAGATCTCTTTCTCTATTTTCGACTCTGAAGATCGGTAGAATAGGATCACCTTCTCACCCCTTTGCCTGGGAGGGACGTAAAATGTTCGCAGGTCCTGCACATTATTAGCCTGCAGCGTGTCGAGATCCTTGTAGTGTTCTCGCGGTACCATGGTGATTTGCAAACTATGGTCATCGCCAGGGAGTGTTTGTATTGACAGCCGATTGGAGAACACGGCATTAACTTCATCTTCTGAATCACTTCCGAAGACCAACATGGGGGCGGGCGTCCCCAGGTTGTTGCGCTGAGATGGCCCTGCATAAACTATCTCTTCCTCTTCTTCGGTATCGCTCCCGAAAACAGGGATGGTGGCGGCGGTTTTGTTCTCCGGATTGCGACATCTTTCTGTATCCTCGAAATCTGGCAAAAAGTACTTCGCATCTTCGTATTTGCGGACTACGTTCACGGAAAATGGGTTTAACTCACCTGTTACGGTATACTCGAAACCATCCTTAAAGTACTTCATACACTGATGTTGTGTAGAAGGGATGATGTTGTATTCGTGTAACCAAGGACGACCGAGCAAGGCGTTGTAGCAGGTCTTGGCGTCAATGACATGGAATTTGATGTCTGTGACGAGAAGTCCAAAGCGTAATGTTAGTATCACAGATCCGAGAGTCCGTGACGATTGTGAATCGAAACCGGAGATAGTAATTTTGTCACGAGCGAGGTGTTGCACGCTCATGCAGATTTCCTTCAACACCCGAACATTAAGGAGATTGACGGAGGATCCATTATCCACCAGAATCTTTCCTATCTTGATATCATGGCAGTATCCGGAGACATATAGGGGACGGTTGTCGTCGCACGTCCCGAGAAGGAGGTCTTCATCACCGAAAGTGACGTCGGCCGTATGCACTTCCTCCAGTTCATCCTTCATCTTTTCAGTGGCGAGGAAGGCTTGGAATTGCTCAGGTTCTTGTAACGCCTTAATTAGTGAGTCTCGCGCTTCTTTTGATAATAGGAGGGCATCGAGAATGCTAAGCTGAGAAGGTAGCTTCCTTAGGTGCGCGAGGATGTTATAGTCCACCTTACCCTTTCTAGGAGGGTCTTTGGCAGCCAGCTCTCTCGTGACTTGGTCATCTAAAGTGATATCTTCAGTGACCTTTTCCTTTCCCTTATCCTTTCTATTCACGGGCCCGAGATTCTTTTCTGGGAGTGTGCGATTGCGCAGCTGAATGTTCTCGCAGATCTCCGATTTCTCCTCTTTCCCTAAAACGGATTCTTTGAAGAGAGGGCCCAGAGCGATTTCTTCATCAGAGTCGCTCCCAAAGGTGAGAACTTGTGACCCCCTGGCGTTAACCATGTAACAGTTGCCAGTAGTTCTGTTGTGCCCGTCGACGGTACTTCTTCGCTCCCGACGGCTCTTGCGTTTCATGCGCTTAACATGTTGCCGACGAGCAACATATCCTTGCCACCATATCTTAAAGGAGTCGCACTCCTCTGTGGGGTGTGATATTTTCCGGTGATATGCGCAATAGTCAGGGTGCCTCTCCACCCCATCGCGTGTGTTTCCTTCCGAGGGCGGTAGCTTCATCCCCATTGACATGGCTTTGGCAAACCTTTTTCTCGTCTTGAATATCTTCTTGTCTACTTCGGATGCCTTTCGCTCCGGTAGTTCAACTCTTTCGTTCAGTTGCCCGCATTTGGCTCCTTTTGGTGATGTTGCCATCTCACGCTCCTGGTCCGCTTTACATTTTAGACGAATCTCGTCTAGAAAAGCGTCGATCATTTCGTCTGTTGGCCATGCACGCTCTGGTACAGGCTCTGCCTCCAGCTTCTTAGTGCCAGGAGTTTTCCCATCATCGGTAAACGAGTGGGAGATTACGTTACAACTCACCACATATCCTTCAGATTCATCCGACGAGCTCTCTCCATCATCTTCCTCTTGAAAGATGTGGTTGAGGAACTCTTGCAGTGTGACAGGAGTTCGCGCCTTTTGATTGTATTCTTCCAGCGCGTCGATTTGCTTCTGCAAGTTCGTGTGCTTGTTTCCAAGCTTCACGGGCTTCTTGGATTTCTTCTTCTGTTTCTTCGAAGATTTTGACGATTGGGCGTGAGTATTTGGGCTCTTATCGCGAGTCTTTGTAGTTGGGCGGCGCCTTAGCATCCCTTCGATAATTTGAGGTTCAAGAGGGTCCTTCCATTCGATCGCAGGGCACGCATGAAGGTCTCTCAGCATTCTTTTGGTTTTAGTTGATAGCACGACCTCCCATGGAGCTTCTTCAATAAAGGAGCAGGTTGCCCCCGGTGTATCTGCTTTCTTAGGAGTATGCGGTTGTGGTGGGTTCACCTTCCACTTTTCGGACAGTACAAACTTCCCCTGGAGGTACTGGTCTTCAATCCATCCTTTGAAGACGAAGCAATCTTCAATCGGATGGCCTACCGTTTGATGGTAAGGGCAATAGTTAGGGTTATTCACCTCGGTGGGTTGCGGCGGTCGCCTTGGATTTGGTGGGTTTATAAGTCTGTTGCGTATTGCCAGCTCGAATAACCGTTTCGTCTTGTCCCGTGGGAACGAGTAGGGACGCTTCATCTTCTCATTATAATACCGACGTCTTTCCTCCAGTTGATCTACCGGTTTCGGGGCGTTAGGTTGCTGTTGGGCATTCGCAACAAAGGTTGCCCTTCCTTTACCCTTGTCATTCCGAGGTTCCGACTTCAGGGGAGGTGGTCTATGACCCATCTGGTCCATCTGAGCCAACTTGTCGATTAAAGCCTGGAATGTGGTTGGCTTAAAGAACATCATAAACTGGGAGATAGTTGCGTGAGGGTCTAGAGTTCCCACGAACATGCCCACTGCAGGTGCTTCCTCAATGCGTTGCTCGCATCTCGACCATAAATTCCGCCAGCGTATAGCATACTGGACCCAGGTTTCGCCTGGTTTTACCCTGGCGTTAATCAGTGCAGTTATTGGAGTGCGTTCGCTGGCACTTGCGAATCGCTGAGTGAACAACAACTCCATTTCAGCGAACGTTTTGATAGAATCGTTCGGGAGTTCTGAATACCACTCGAACGCAGTTTCTGATAGGCTGCCCATGAACTGGCGGAGCAACAGTTTATCATCACCGCCGGTGTTACCGCAAAGGGCCCGGAACTGGGCGACATGTTGATGGGGGTTGCCGGTCCCCTTGTACACGTGGAATTTTGGTATCGTATAGCCTGGCGGGTATTTGATTTGGTCGTACCAGCTCGGATACGGCCGCCCCGTTTTCACGACTTGACCAGCTGCCTCAGTCGCGTGATGAACCCGGATTTGCTGGGCTATGTAGTCAACCAAGTCAGCCTTAGAGATTGCCTCCTCCTTGGCCGTTGAGAGGGCTGGTGGTGGATTTGACGTTTCTTCTCGGTCGTCTTCAAGAACGATTGGGGGATCCTCGGCGGGTAAGTCCTGCTGGATCATCATTCCTATCATATCTTGGAAGAGAAGGCCCATACGTTGTATGTTGGCCGCCTGTTCAGCAGCCTCTTTGTCCTTTTTCTCCAGTATCCGGCGAAGGAATTCAGTGTCGGTTTCTTCCTCCTGGCGCGCGTCTGAGGACGTTTCTGGGTTTTCTTTTGGCCCGGTAAGTGTGGCCATAGCATTCATCATTTCCTGAAGCTTTTGTTGCTGCTCCTGGGCTTTCGTCACGGATCGGGTTAGCGGTCGGTGGCCCGTAGAAGTGCGGCTTTCCTCTTTTCCAGAGGCCATGTAAACAGTGTGCACCACCATGCCCCCAGACTTAGGGCATCTGGGCTCAGTGCTTTTAGCCGTCGTTGCATGCTGGGGGGTCTTCTCTGGCCTCCTCCTTTTATGGGCCAGTTGATCAACAGCCTTTTGGGGTTTAGCCTGGTGACAAGCTTCCGGTTGGATTTTCAGCTTCTTGTGCTGGCGGGAGAAGTTTGGATCGATGATCGAGTCTCGGGCCTGCCGCCAAACTTTATAGATTTTGGAAGACAGCCGTTGAGGAGATCGGGGCTGCTCGGGTTTTATTTCCACAACCTTTTTTAATGGGGGAGGAGACCTCTTCAGCACGGCAGTAGCAGAATTCCTTCGCACCTTATTTAGCATTTCGAAGCTGTTCCCAGTTGGAACAGCAGCATTAACTTCTGCCACCGGGGCCGATGGAGTCAACCCGGAGGGGGAGTTGCCCCCAGCCTTCCTTACTCGGCACCAATGGCGACGTCGAGCGTGTCGAGCGGGCGGCGTAGGGTCAGCGGTAAGAATGGTTTCGTCTTGCCCCCTGTCTGGGTGGGGGTCGCTGTTGGTATTAGCCTGTCAAAGACCGAGGTCCTTTGGGCAGCAGGAGCGGGAGCTGAAGCCGTCAATCTTGTAAAGACCGACCTTTTGGCCGGAGAAGCTGCCTTGACGACTTCGGGGGCAGGAGCGGCCACCTTCTTAGAAGCAGCCTTCTCTGAGATTGTAGGCTCCATGATGGGTTTGCAGGATTTCTGGCCCAATCTAGAGAAGACCGAGGCGTTGACGTTAGGCGACTCGTTGAGAGGAGCCGCGGCAGGGGTAAGACGATCAAAGACCGACTTCTTGAGAGCTTCCGTTGTCAGCACTGGAGCGGTGAAGCTTGTCGGCGGGAGCATGGTCCCAAAGAACAATCCTGTGGTGGCGCGAGTGACCTGTTCCACGGGCATTGTGAATAGCGAAGCAGCTTGGGGTCCGTAGGCCATACCTCCTGGCGAGGCAGAGCGTTGGTTGCAATTGCAGTCTGAGCAGTTGGAGAATTTCACGGAAGTAGAAGCCATCGATCCTTTGCTTTCTGCAATAAGCGAGACGCCAATTCTTAGTATCTTGAAAGCCAAGGGCAACCATTAGCGAACCGCGATTGGTTCGCGAGTCACGACACACGAAGTGTGGAGTGGAAAGAGGAAAAGGTCCCACCGGGCGTGCCAGAATCTGTTCCCCTCCGAATGGCGGCGCACAAGACTGCGATGTCTTGGCACTGAGATTCGGGGCAGATACTAATTGGTGCTATCCGTCCACCTCTCCGAAGATGCCAAGTTGATTTATGGCACCGTGTATCGAAGGTTTAGACGGATGCGTCCGATGTAGCAGACTTCGTCAGATTCCCCCTCGTTTGAAGGGTTTTTGATTGTGGGGACGCTCTTCCCTGCAGGCGCAAGCCCCTGCAGTTAATTACGCTACCGCATTGCGGTAACAACTTTCTCCTTCTCCAGATGGTCACTTCGTGTCGTGGGTGTTTGTTTTGTGTTTTGTTGCCCGTGGATTGTTTACGGAGACCGAGTTATGTCGTCGCCCGTAAGGCGTGGACTAGTCCAAATCCGTATTATCTTAGATTTGGGTTTGGGGGTTTGGTTTGAGGATACGTTAGCCATATTTGAGGCCAAGATCAACTCAAACGTTTGTTAAGGATACGTTAGTCTAGTTTGAGACTAAGATCAACTTAACGGGATCGTTTAGATCCGACAAAAGAGCATTTGGGCTCTAATGTTCCAGTTTAGGGACATAGTGGTCCATCATATGTATGACCGTCGGGACCCGTCACCTCTCTGACGACGTTGAAGGATTACAACGACGGATGTCAGAGGAGTTCAGAGATGTACCCTCGAGCCAGAGTTAATTGGGGGGATTCATAGTCCAGTCTGTTTGAAGGTTTAAGGATACGTTAGCCATCTTTGAGGCTAAGATCAACTTAAACGGGACCGTTTAGATCCGACAAAAGAGCATACGGGGCTCTATTGTTCTAGTTTAAGGACATTGCGGTCCATGGGTAGTTTAAGGACGTTGCGGTCCATGGGTAGTTTAAGGACGTTGCGGTCCATTGTTAGTTTTAAGACATCTCGGTCAAGGTTAAGGACGTCGTAGTCCATGGGTTTAAGGACTCCACAGTCCATTGTTAGTTTTAAGACATCTCGGTCAAGGCTAAGAACGTCGTAGTCCATGGGTTTAAGGACCCCACAGTCCGGTATGTGCTCTGGATGCTTCACACGGGTTCACTGCCGTGCTCCGCGAGGACCAGGCTCCGCTCTGGACGTTTTCCACGGGGTCAAAGAGTGACATTATCCGCGTTCCACGTAACCAGGAATTTTGCATTAAACACGGGTTTAAGGACCCCACAGTCCATATCAATGTGTGGTCGTCGGGACCCGTCACCTCTTTGAAGACATTGAAGGATTACAATGCCAAGTATCAAAGGAGTGAAGAGATGTACCCTAGAACCGGAATGGCTTAAATAGTCTTTGACCCAATTTGGGATCAAGACCAATTAATTATGTTATGAGCCCATTGGCCCAGTTAATCACAAATTGAAGACTTATGGCCATCTTGGGCTAAGTCCAATCAGGAGAGGCTTTGCCTCCATCCATTTAGCCGATTGGGCCAAAGCCTAGTGTTAACACTACAGAGCAATCAGTGTTGAACACTGGGAATGAGGTCGACGAGTTAGTGTTTAACACTAAAAGATAATCGGTGTTAAACACCAGCAACAAGGCTTTTCAAATCAGTGTTAAACACTAAAACAGATCAGTGTTGAACACTGCAAATAAAGCTTTTTGATTAGTGTTGAACACTAAGGCCCAACAGTGTTTTAACACTGGGTTCGAGAGTTTCAATTTAGTGTTAAACACTAAGGCAAGAGGGGTCACGTGGCAGCACGTGAGAGCGCCCTCCCTTCATTTATTCTGCTGAGATTATCGCGTCTTTCAGAGCATCACGTGCCATCACGTGATGGGCATTCAAATGCCTGTGTATTAAAGCTTCTGTCAAGGGTCACGTGGGTCACGTGGGGTGCTGCCTCAAAGGGGCTTTCTGTAGATCTCTTGGGGGGGTCACGTGGTGACACGTGACCCTGCCTCTATGTATGTTGTTTAGAGGATCTGTTAATCTTTTCCAGGAATTAAATTCCTCGTAGGGTTAAACCCTGACAGTAATTTCAGAGGAATTAAATTCCTACTTCCTTTTGAAGATTTATATTCTGAATAGAGTTGGACTCTGAATTTTCCGTAGGAATTAAATTCTTCATATATGTGAAGAACTGAATAGGGTTAAACCCTAATAAAAGCTTTTAAGGAATTAAATTCCCACTCTCTGTTAAATTATGATCAAGGGAATTAAATCCCCGCTGTTCCAACAGAACTAGGTTCTTAATTAGGGTTAAACCCTGTTTCTTTTTGTTCTGAAGGAATTAAATTCCCATAACACAGGGTCAAGCCCTAGTTTTATTTTAAAGGAATTAAATTCCTATAGTTCTGTGAGAATTAAATTCTCGTGCTTCCATTCCCTCTCTATGTTTTGGATCTGCATGGCAGGATCTCAACCCATTGAGAATTAAATTCTCAGATTCAAGGGGAGATGTGCACTTTGCAGATCCTCTATCAAAGAGAGAAGAAATATATTCTTCCGTTTTATATATCAGAGTTAAACTCTGTTGAGAATTAAATTCTCCTTTCTTTCAAGGAGCCTTCCCTTTCTTACCTAGGGTTTTCTTTTGCAGAAGATCCAAGTTCCTCGAAGTATCAAGGCTCTCTCTCCCTTTCTTCCCTCTGTGTGTATCTCTCTCTCCTTTTTTTGTGTCTCTTGGCTCCTATTTATAGGAGAAGCAGCCGAGTCAATTAGTTTTTTTACGAATCTTCATTGAGAGATTTGATTTGCATCCATCATTCGTTTTGGACCTTTGGATTATTAGGTGAATTTTATTCACTATTGGATTTCAAGTCCCGGGATTCTCCTTTGTTGTTTCGGTTAGATTTAAAGGGGAAATCTTTCCAAACCCGAGATTTTCCCATAGATAGATGATATTTCATCACCTCTGAATCTTTAATTCGATTGGTTCCAGGTAGTCGCTTTCCTTTGGAAAGATTTGAATCTCTTTCAGAATTTAATTCTGTTGACAAAATGGGCTTTCAAAGCCGGTCACGTGTGACCACGTGACCCATGGTCACGTGTGGGCACGTGACCCCCTTTGGAATGAGCCTTCTTCTTTCTTTTTGTGCTGTCTTCTGGTTGTTGCTTAACCGTCACGTGCCATCACGTGACCCCTGGTCACGTGTGAGCACGTGACCCTGGTCTGGACTCTTTTTCCTTGACTTGATCAGGGAACCGATGTGCCTTTGAATCCGCTTTAAAATGTCACGTGCCAACACGTGACCCTGGTCACGTGGGAGCACGTGACCCTTTCTTAAGCCCTTTTTCTTTGATGTAGTCAGGAAGCTGAACTTGCTTTGCCGGTACTTTTGGGTGTCACGTGCCAACACGTGACTGCTGGTCACGTATAAGCACGTGACCCTCTTCTCAAGCTTTTTCCATAAGCTTTCCTGATTTTAAATCAGGAAACATCTTTCACTGTTGACAACTCGGCGATCCGGCTCAACTCTGCCGGCAGCGGCGGGCCGAGTCGCCAGCCCGAGTCGGGCCGGGGCTCGCTGCCACGTGTCCCTCGTCGCTTGGTGTATCCCCTGGGTCAGTTTGTTTTACATGTGTAGTGGGGTTTTATACGAGTTATGCACGTGTAGGCTATTGGGCTTCTAAAACTTTAAAAGAAAATAATATTAAAAATAATGTGGGTGATGGGATTTGAACTCTGGTGCTTTGGTTCAGCAGTGCAAGGTCTTACCAATGAGCTACAAGCTCCTTCTTGCTATTAAAAAGCAAAACAAACTTATATCTTGTGCTCAGGCAAAAATACCCCTATCTGTATTTTTGAAAAACTTGTACAGAAAGTTGTACAGAAAGTTTAGGGTTGTTACACTTTTTAAAGTTGTGGTAGGGTAGTAATAAAAGCACAGTGGGAACCAGACAAGACACTACAATGATCTCAGGTCTACAAACTACCATGTACTCATGTCACCAGAGAACTGCTATCTGACGTTAAGTATAATGCCATCTCGGAGTTCTCAGCGAGTCCATCTAGTGTAACTCATAACCTAATAAGCACTTGTATATAATCTCCGGTGTCAAATACCAATGCTATGGGATCAACCATCACTCCATACGGGGTCAAGAAACGTATACACTAGTTTAAACTGGAGTACCGATACCCATTCTCGATACTCCTACGACTAGGAACATTGAAGGATGTGCTTGTGGATTAACCATGTCCCATTAGTATGATCCCTATCATAATTCTTGTAGTCATGCAAATATTCTACGGGCTTTATCAACATGTATTAGCGATACGTAATAACGAGTAAAACGTATACACATGTTAAGATAAAGACAAATCAGATAGCATACTATCATCTCGAGCAAGACTGTTCTACGTATAGGTCATCATTCAATTAAGTAATTATCATCCTGCAATCACAATAATTGCCTTGAGGGCACTATATCCAACATGAGGCCCGGTTTAAAAAATAAGTTTTGTTATTATTATTGTTTTTCTTTTATTTTCTAAAAACACTTTTTAAATGGATTTTTCGTTTATGAAAATTATTTTAAAATAATTTTAATTACCTTAAAAATATGGAAATTTTATTGGAAAATTCTAAATCGATACTTACTCATTTCCAACCATTTTCACCTCAGAAATAATTCCTTTTTCCAATATCCATCTTTTTAAACAAATCTTTAAAATTCCAATAATTTTATTTAAATTCTTTTCTTTCTCCTAAAAATTACATTTATTATATTTAAACTCAAAATTACCTTTTTCCAATCTTTTCCATTATAAGAAATACTAAAATAAGTACAAAGATACGAAGAAAAATTATATGAAGACTTTATTACGGTATAGACAAAACAAAGACGTTATATTTCTTCTGCGGAAAACCAAATTTAAATATTAAATCATAGCTATCAATTTTTTAAACTGAAAATTATAGGCAACTGCTTAGAAACTACATGCAGCTGCTTAGAAACTATATGCAACTGCTTACACGTTACAGGTAACTGTTTAAATGTTACATGCAACTTTTATAGAAGTTACGGGCAACTACTTACATGTTACAAGCAAATAATTTACCAGTATTATGTTGCCAACAAAAAATGAAAATATGCACCTTCCTGTAATATCTATGAAGTTGCTTGTAACTTGTAAGCAGTTATTTGTAACATGTAAGCAATTTTGGTACATATTATAGCCAATTTTGGTAGATATTACAAACAACATTATAGATGTTACAAGAAACTTTACAGATGTTACAGGCAAGTGCTCATTTTCAAGTATCATCCAAGCACTTGACTGTAACATCCAATCATTTGCCTATAATATCCTAGCAATAACAAATAGCATGGTGAAGATGAGAATTTAAGCAATGTTACCTATAATACAAGCAAGTTCTCATTTTCATTTTCATACATAATCTAAACAATCCACTGTAATATCCAATTTTACAAACCCAAAAATCAAGAATCGACGTGATATTCACAATTTTTTAGAAAAGAAATAACTTCGAATTGCAATGCAGATTAACAGAAAGGGTATCAATTTTACCTATTTCGTATCTCCGCTGTTGTCGATTTCTCGGCCGTTGTCGATTTCTCTGCCGCTTTCAATTTATCCGATGTCATTAACTCCAATTTTGGAGCCACTGATTTAGCCGACATCTTTTCCGCCAATTTCAAATCCAATGTCAATTTAGCCGTCTTATCCTTTAATTTAGGAGCCATTCTGCAGAGAGTAATGGTGATGAAGTTGTTCTCGTAGCGAAGGTCCAGAGTTTTGGTGTCGACTTGGGGCCGACGAGAGAACGGGCGGGGGCTCTAGGGTTAGGGTTTTCGACGACAAGAGACGATTTGGGACAGGAAGTTTTGGTGTCGACTTGGAGAGGCGAGGCTGGGACGCGGGCGACGACGGCTATGAAGACGGGGACGGCGACGGCGACGAAGAGAGGTGTAGGTTCTCTGAGTTCGAGTGACAGAGTAAGAGAATTTTGAATGGATTTTTTTTCCTCCATCCACAAAATTATAATATCCAGGTCTTGCTTGGTTTTGGGGCAAGTGATGTTTAGACCATGATTCTTTAAAACAGTTCCCTTATCTCTGATTGGAAAATACCAGGAACTTTTTGAAAGGTCTTTTTTGGGCCGGGGACTTTTCAACAACTTACCCTTCAATTTCTAGAATTTTTGTGACAAGTGTGAACGAAAACATGAGAAAGGCTGCAGCTCCTAACAATATTAAGCTATTAAAATTTCTGTAGACCCCAGTTCCAATAATTGAGATAAGAAAAAATAAAATCATTATCATTGTCGACTATATATATAAGTGATCATATTCATATGTAGGTGGCCCACCATGCTTCATATTACCTTTGGTCTCAATTTTATAGAATTCAACTGCACGGCTGCATCCAGAATCTCCCTTTAAAGTCAACGCCCCTTAGATTGTGTTTCATTCTCCTTCCAATCAAATTCCATGTTTAGTCTTAATACCTTAGTTTATTAGCTTAAGATATGGAGATGTGCAAATCTCTCTGACCCTTCCTATATAGTCTCCAAATTACTGTAAATGTCAGTTACCCTTAAAGAGATGCATGCCTCTGTTTTGTTTTTTATGCGACCCTTACAGAAATCGAACCGGCGACCTCTCATTTGTTATATCAACTAAAAATGAGTTTGCTGCTCTATTCAAAAATTATAAGCTAAATTCTTTGATTGTATCTTTTGCATTATAAACGACTGGACGTCGACCGGCTAGCCTTTTTGATTATGACAAGTTTTATTTGTATGAAAGCTTGAACCACTACTACAAATGTGCCCAGTAGTGATAGGTATTTGGCCACGATTAGACTCGTGACCAACTTTTGGCCACGGTTATAAAAAATTTGGTCACGGTTGTGACCGCTACGAATAAAAAAATATGGCGGGCCCCATAATCCACTGAAGATAATTCCCTTATAATTCTTTTTTTCCCGACCATTTTTATTTCCCTCCCCAAAAAAAATATTCCCGCCCCTAGCTCTCGTCGCCACCGCTGCCTGGCCTCTCCTTGCCACCACCGGGCTTCTCGTCGCCACCGCCGACGATCTCCACCGCCTCCTCACCGGACCTAGATGCGCGCCTCGCCTGGAGCTTCGTTGACCGCACCGATCTCCTCACCGCCGACGCTCATCGAGCTTCTCACCGCCGCGCTCGCCACCTCGAGCTTCGCCACCGCTTCTGTCTCCCCGATTTGCAGCCACCGCAGGTTAGTTCAATTTTAAATTTAGTTTTCATAAATTTTGAATTTGATATTTTCAATTTCAAGAATTTAACTTATAATTTTATTAGGGTTAGGGTTCTGATTTGGGTTAGGGTTAGGGTGAGACTTAGGGTTAATGATTTGGGTTAGAGTTAGGGGGTTAGGGTTAATTAGGGGTTAAGGCCGGGATATATTGGGGTTAATTAGGGTTAGGTTAATGATTTGGGTTAGGATTAGGGGGTTAGGGTTAATTAGGGGTTAAGGCCGGGATATATTGGGGTTAATTAGGGTTAGGTTAATGATTTGGATTAAGGTTAGGGGGTTAAGGTTAATTAGCGTTAGGGATATAATTAGGGTTAGGGCTAGGGTTATGGTTAGGTTAGGGTTTAGGGTTAGGGCTAGGGTTATGGTTAGGTTAGGGTTTATGGTTAGGGTTAGGGTTAGGTTTAGGGCTAGGTTAATTTAGTGAATTTTTGTAGGTAATTTAATGAAAAGCAATAATAGTTAAGGGTATTTTAGTGAAAAACAACAATTGTTAAGGGTATTTTAGTGTAAATAAGTAACATTTAGCAAATGGTTTTTTTATTTAAAATTTTAATGATAGTTTAGTGAAAACAACAAAAGCTAAGGATACTTTAATGAAATTTATGGTAATTTAGTTAATTAACTAAGAGAAATCGTTTAGTTAAACTTTGAAGGTGGTTTAGTGAAAAACTAGAATAGTTAAGGGTATTTTAGTGAAATGTATTGTAATTTAGTTAATATAAGGCAGTTTAGTGAAAAACAATGAATAGTTAAGGGTATTTTAGTGTAATCTAGTAAAATGGAAGAAATAGTTTGCTTAGAGCATGTGCGCGCGCGCCCGCACATACACACACAGACACACAGAAACACACAGACACATACAAAGACACACAAGCATACACATACATACACACACACAAACACACACACATACACACAAATAAGGTCAAACATTAATTCATCATCATTCTCCTCTATATTGAACTCAAGTCAAATCTCACCCTAATCCTAAACCTAAATCCAAAATCTTACACTCGATTAAAAAAAACCTTAATTTAAAAAAAAATGTACTATAAACCAAAAACTTCGAAACCTTGAAATTGATACGTAAACGTAAAACCAATTCAAATTAAATCTTAAACTAAGTATATGAAACTCGACGATAATATGAAATTTTCATGTTCTCATTGATAATCATATATGAAAATGAAAACACGACGTAGTTCCTGTCTATTAGTTAACATATGTTCGATATTCGTCGTGACATAAAACTACACGAAGATTGTTAAATATTGGAAGGTATCGTTCGGTTCTAACAACCCTCGTGTAGTTTATATGATGAGAATATTCAATCGTATGATAACCGATAAATTTGTCCTGTGTTGACAAGTTAGGAATGTATAAAGCAAACACATGCATTCACTTGTGTATTTCATTCGTTTCGAGATATTTCGTCGGTACCTTTTTCTCGGTTCTCCGTTTACAACGATAGATTAGATGTTCGTTTCAATAATGTTTGATAGTATTAAAATGATCATCTTTTCTATTACAGTGTATTCGGAGAACAACGGGGAGGTGCTGCCGAAATTTTCTCAAAACGGATGAAAGCACAAGTGAATGGGTGTATATTTTATACATTCTTAATGGGATAGGTACCTTAACCCCGATAGCCGTTACTCATGACATCCAATATAGAACATTTAATATCATCATCATCTTTCTTAAAAGAAGAATCCAACTCCCTGACTATGAGCATTTGCTCTCCGTCCTTGATAATCTTTATAGCTAAATCGTTAATTGAAACTTAAATTAACCAAGTCGTCAATTTAACCTACCACTAACGTTTCTTAGTATCCCGTCTATCGCGTATCTGTCAAGAAATCTTAATCCGTTGCATCTTGTCTATAGGAACCTTGGTTCGTCCGGATTGTTCCAATATGATATTCCCGTACCTCCACGACAAGAGTTAGATGTACGTCGATACTCTCTTGAGAGTCAACCGCTTTTTCGTTGACAGTGTTAGATTTTGTTGGTGTGTAGTAGCGCCTCTAGTAAGGTTGCAACATTATAAAGTAGTGAACTTTTAAATTCTAGAGGGCAATTACAAACGAACTACGAATCGTAACTAGAGATTAGGGTAAAAACATCATTATGTGAAGTCTAAACTAAAGGAAAAGGAAATACAACCTTTGTAGCCAACTCCTTCGGTCTTTAAGACTCCTACGGCTTTGCTTGAAGCTTGGAACGACTCCGCTCAAGATCCTTCGTCGTCTACGATGATCCATCCGGAGATTTCTAGATCAAGCTCTAAGCTACACAAATTGAAGCAAACACTCTACACTAAAGGGCTAGGCTAGTATAGAATGGTTGTGTGGTTTGTAAACTCACTTAAAAACCCTTTCTTTTTAAGTTCCTCACTCTAAACAAAACTCAAGAGAGTTTGAAGAAGGAGGAAGATGAAGATGGCAAAAGCTTTTGTAAAATATAATGAAAACTTATTTCCAAAAAGGAAAAAATAATATATATGAGACACACTAAAATATAACCATAGTTAACTAAATATCTAGATATTTTGTAGATGGGTTAAAGAACAAAGGAAATCAAACCATGGTTAAAATCAATGGTCAAAGAAGAAGTGTGTAGAAAATGAGTCATTATGCTAATTTCCTTTTTCTTTAATTCATTTACAAAAATCTAGATATTTATCAACCATGTGAGTCTTGTATTGCCATCTTCTATGTATCATCCACCATGACACATATGTATGTATGTATGTATGTGTGCATGCATATCATCATGTGTATGTATAAAGATATATGCATACATCTAAAAGAAAAGGTTTAATTAAAAAATGAGTTAAAAGTTAATATTAAATCAACACTTGATTTAATAAATCGGTCACATCAAATGCGACCCGACCAATATTAAACGCCCGATTAAAATACGGTATCACATATTTGTATTTAATCGAGCTCCTGCGCATATCACATATGCACACCACATCATTTCACCTGAGCTAGAAAAATCCTGTGTGGGACTCTAAGACTCGTCAATACGCCGGCAGTAGGTGATGATCATATCAAAACACCTACAATCCGCAAGCGGTCAGCTAAACGTAACGGTCACCCGGGTATTGAGCGATTAGAAGAAAAACAAGCGAACCCGTCAAAACTCCCGTCGAGCAATTGGCAACACTTACCGTAAAGTCCGGTCTCTTCGTCTGATATGCTGCATATCAAATCTAGGGATGGAATCGTCGAGCCCTATTAACTCAATAAGTCATGTCGATATGGTCTATGACCGGTCAAGAAACTACTGATAACACTTATCAGTAAATCTCATCAGTCCTGGCCAGGGACTTCAAGTCAGAGCCAATCGCACATTGCACAACATCAACTCCCAATACCGGGAGAGAAGAAACCCCTCCTATCGCTCACTGTCTCCATGTGTCTCGGAACTATACCCAAAAGTCACATGTTTGCACGACTCAGTAGAGCCGTGGTAGGGTGGAAATCAAAGTACAGTTGGAGAACACACAAGACTCTATGACGATCTCAGGTCTACAGACTAACATGTACCAGTGTCACCAGAGAACTGCTATCCGACGATAGATATAATACCATATAGGAATTCTTGGTGAGTCCGTTCAGTGTACCCAGTCTCCACTGAGCACCCGTATACAATCTTGGATGTCATAATACCAATGGATATGGGATCATCCATCGCCCATCATATGGGTCAAGAAACGTATACGCTAGTCTACTCTGGAATATCGATGCCCTATCTCGATATACCTACGACTAGGAACATTTAAGGACATGCTTATAGACTACACATGCCCCACTAGTATGATCTCCATCATAGCCATGGAAGTCAAGCAAATATCCTTAGGGCTTTATCAACATGTATCAAATGAACAGTATCAAGTAAACATGTCAGACAAAGTAAAACCAGATAGCAAACTATCATGTCGAGCAAGAAAGTCATATATCAAAATATACATATATATATGTCCAAGCATCCACTATACATATAATGGCCTCTAGGGCATACATATATCCAACAATCTCCCACTTGCACTAAGGCCAATTATTAGTGTATCTCATACCCAAAATCTTAAAAAGTCTCTCTTGTTGCGGCTGTGGAAGGGCCTTGGTGAGTGGATCCGCGGTGTTATCCTTTGTATCTACTCTCCGAATCTCGATCTCTTGGTGATCAACTATCTCCCGGATCAAATGATATCGCCTGAGGATGTGTCTGAACTTTTGATGGGATCTGGGTTCTTTGGCCAATGCCATAGCTCCATTATTATCACAATACAATGGTATTGGATTAATAATGGTTGGAACTACTCCTAGCTCCGCAACGAACTTCCTCATCTAGACGACTTCCTTGGCAGCATCATTTGCAGCAATATACTCAGCTTCCATCGTGGAGTCTGCAATGGTATCCTGTTTGGAACTCTTCCAACATACCGCCCCTCCATTGAGGGTAAATACAAACCCTGAGATAGATTTACTGTCATCCTTATCACTTTGGAAGCTAGAATCGGTAAAGGTCTCCATTTGGAGATCCCCATTACCATACACCAAGAACAATTCTTTAGTCCTTCGCAAGTACTTAAAAATGTTCTTCACGGCTATCCAGTGTTGCTTCCCTGGGTTAGATTGATACCTGCTCACTACAGCTAGTGCATAAGCCACATCAGGGCGAGTACATATCATCGTATACATTATAGATCCTACGGCTGAAGCGTAGGGTATAATGCTCATGCGAGCTCTCTCTTCATCAGTCTTCGGATAGAAGTCCTTAGAGAGAGTGATTCCATGGCAAGCAGGCAAGGCACCAAGCTTGGAATCTTCCATACTAAACCTTTTTAAGATTGTATCAATGTACTTTGATTGGGACAATCCCAATAATCTTTTGGATCTATCTCTATAGATCCTTATGCCCAAAATGCACAAGGCATCACCCAGGTCCTTCATGGAAAACCTTTGTGATAAGAATAATTTGACCGATTGTAGTATAGGAATATCATTTCCTATCAAGAGAATGTCATCTACGTACAATACGAGGAAAGTGACATTACTCCCTACAATCTTCTTATAAATGCATGGTTCATCTATTTTTTTGATAAAATCAAACTCTTTGATTGTATCATCAAAACAGATGTTCCAGCTCCGAGATGCCTGCTTTAATCCATAAATGGATTTAAGCAACCTACACGCTTTTTCGCTGCTCCCACTGTCAATGAAGCCCTCTGGCTGATCCATAAAAACGCACTCTTCTAAATCACCATTTAGAAATGCAGTCTTAACATCCATCTGCCAGATTTCATAGTCGTAGTGAGCAGAAATAGCAAGTAGGATCCGAATGGATTTAAGCATTGCTACTGGAGAGAAAGTTTCATCATAGTCCAGTCCTGGTCTTTGACGAAAACCTTTCGCTACAAGCCTTGCTTTATAGGTCTCTACCTGTCCATCTACACCAATCTTTCACTTAAACATCCATTTGCATCCAACGGGTTTTATCCCAGGAGGTGCAACGTCCAAAGTCCATACTTTGTTGGTGTACATGGACTCCATTTCGGATCTCATGGCATCCAGCCACTTCACTGAGTCACTACTTGTGATAGCTTGCTGAAAACTAGTAAGGTCATCATCATCCATGATGCAATCTTCTCTATCACCATCAATGAGAAACCCATAGTATCTATCCGGCAGGCGAGAAGTTCTACTAGATCTCCGGAGCGGCTGATGTTCTTGAAGTTCTACTGCAACATCAGTGTCAACCAATTCGTCCCGAGTAATTTGTGTCTCTAGAACCTCTTCTAGTTCTACCACTTTGCCATAAGTACTGTCTGTAAAGATTTCATTTTCCAAAAATGTGGCATGTTGAGAAACAAATACCTTTTGTTCCTCCTTGTGGTAGAATAGATATCCATACGAGTGTTTTAGATATCCCACAAATTTACACATGACCGATCGTGTCTCGAGTTTATCCGGATTCTGCTTTTTAACATAAGCCGGACAACCCCAAATCCTAACTCTTTTAAGAGATGGTCTCCTTCCACACCATATCTCATATGGAGTGGTAGACACGGTCTTTGATGGAACCCTGTTCAATAGATAAATTGATGTCTCTAATGCATGTCCCCAAAAGGAAAGTGGTAACTCAGCATCACTCATCATGGACCGTACCATATCTAATAGGGTACGATTCCTCCGTTTTGACACACCGTTGTGCTATGGTGTGTATGGAGGAGTGAGCTGAGAGAGAATCCCATTCTCTTTTAAGAAGTCTGAAAACTCAGTGCTTAAATACTCTCCACCTCGATCTGATCGAAGTTTCTTGATACTCGAGCCAGTTTGTTTTTCTACTTTAAGTTTGTACTCCTTGAATTTCTCGAAAGTTTCGGATTTATGCTTCAATAAAAACACGTGTCCGAATCTTGAGAAATCATCAGTTAAAATGATGAAGTATGAAAAACCGCCTCTAGCATATGTAGACATTAGTCCGCATAAATCACTATGTATGAGGCTTAAGAGTTCTGTAGCTCTCTCTCCGTGTCCTATAAACGGAGTTTTGGTCATTTTACCTTTGATACAAGACTGACAAGTCGCATAAGATTTATATTCAAAAGGTTTTAAATATCCATCTTTATGTAACTTGTTTAGTCTTGTTTTATTAATATGACCAAGTCTACAATGCCAAAGAAAAGATTCATTTATTTCTGAAATCTTTCTTTTATTTGTATGTTGTATATTAAAAACTGTGTGTTGGTTTAGGACGTAAATTCCGTTACTTAGTGTACCATACCCAATCAACTGTTGATTCAAGTTAATGTTCATAACATTATTTTGCAATACAAAATGATATGCTTCATTGTCCAACAAAGATACGGATATTATATTACATAGCATACTAGGTACAAAATAACAAGGGTTCAAAACCAAAATACATCCTGAAAGCAACCCCAGATGATACTCTCCTACGGATACAGCATGTACATTGGAACCATTTCCAACCCGTAGAGTGTGGTCCCCAGTCTTCAAAACTATACTGTTTCTCAATCCCTGCATACAATTACAGATGTGAGAACCAGAACCGGTATCTAATACCCAAGATGCAGAGTTTAATGAAAAACAGTTTTCAGTTACAAATACACCTGAAGCGGAAGCATCAACATGCTTCTTCTCTTTGAGATCTGTAAGGTACAAAGCACAATTGCTTTTCCAGTGTCCCGACTTGTGGCAGTAAAAACATTCTCCTTTTCCACTTCCCGCGGTCCCAGACTTGTCTTTCCCCTTCGCCTTTTCAACTCCACCTCTCGGCTTGGTGGGATTCTTCTTCTTCTTTCCCTTGGCCTTGGCTTTCGGGACTGAAGAGGAAGATGGCCCATAAAGCAGAGCGGGAGTTTTCGCTATTTTAAGCGTGCTCTCTGCATTTCTCAACATATTGAGAAGTTCAGGCAATGATTTCTCCAAATCGTTCATATTGAAATTCACTATGAACGGAGTAAAGGCGGGGGAGAGAGACTATAGAACAATATCTGTATATTACTCATTATCTATAGTCCATCCCAGTTCCTCAAGTTCTTCTATAAGACCAATCATCTTCAGAACATGGTCTCCTACTGATGCACCGGGGGCCAACCGCATCTGAAACAGCTTTCGAGATGCGTCGTAGCGTAAAGTACGAGATTGCTCTTCATACAACTCCTTTGTATGAAGAAAGATGAATTGTATATCCATCTTCTCGTGCTGTTTCTGATGGATACTGTCCATAGAAGCAAGCGCAAGGCACGTGGCCGTGTTGCAATGAATATCCTATGTTTTTCGGATCTCCTTATCCGAAACAGATGATTCAGGTCCTGGGACGGGTGGGGCTTTGGTAGTAAGTACATATGATACTTTATCATATGTGAGTGCAATGTTCAAGTTCCTCAACCATTCTTTATAATTTGGTCCAGTCAGTTTGTTTTTCTCTAAAAGAAGCTTAAGTCCTGTCATCGGTATCTGCCATTAGGAGAGAGAAAAGAATACACTCAGCGAAATACTCTTGCAAAGATCAGATTGGTTATTATCTTATCTAATCGATGTCTCCCACTGCTTTTATCAAATTTTCTTTCAAACCTGAAAAGAAAACTAGCCAGGATTAATTGCATTCTACAGTTTCGCTAATCGGTCAGCCAGGCCAGTGTCGGTACTTTGAGGGAGGTTCCCCGTGCTTGCGCACGGACCTAATTAAAATAAACCTCATTTTTCCAAGAGGTCAAACCCCGTTAACACCTTTCTAGACACCTACTGGATTAGCTAATTATAAAGTGTAAAATTCTCCCGGGAGTAACTCTTACTCACAGTGGGATCGGGATCCAAATATCATATAGATGGTATGCAATCTCATTGCAAATCTCAACTCTTGAAACTCCCGATATGGTTTTTACCCCTAGATGCTTATGACCTTGGCTATGGTCAACATATCATAAGCACTAGTCAAGTTCTACCCGTCATTTCGAGATTAACTTGACCCACCCATATGACCCTTGACCATAATCAACATAATCACATGAATGTCCTAACTTATCGCATCATATGCTTCATAGGAAAACATCACTTAGCTACCGTACACTACGCCTTGACTATAATCAACATACGTAGCATGAATACTAAGTACTCTGCTTTCTAAAATGACGGAGGGTTGCGGAGAGTTTTTATGAAAACCTTTAACGCTTTGAACTTGATTTCGTTGTAGAATCTAAATTGTTTTTATAAAAGGAGTGGCTTAAGTTCCGCATCTTTTGAAACTTGCTTTTTCATAAAAAGAAGCCGAGTGGGTTTCAAATCCGATTCTACAACATCTTTAGGTTTCTTTTCTTTTACATTAATCTCATTAATGTATTCCTATCATTTAAGTTCCAAAAGCCATTACAGAAAGAAACGAAAAACAGTATTACATATCACATATATAACAATATCACATTCGTCTCAGATATTAAGCAATCACATCACAGAATAATTAGCAGTAGAAACACATATATGAAAATATAGGATATACTAGGAACTCCGTATTTTCTACTTAGCCTAAGATAGAAAATACAGATTCCACGGTCATGATGAATAGCCAAGCCCACACCCTTAGACCCCTACGAGAGTGGCAAGTGACCCTTCCAATTTTGGAGTTTAGGAGACCCGGTCTCGACTCCTCGAGATGGCCTCCCACTGAACTCCAGAACCCGGTCACTCGTGCTCCCCTCCTTGGGTCTATCCTAATGCGGAAAAGTAAAATATACATCAATGGAGACATCATCCTCAACCCGGATGTGCCCCAATAAAAGAATAATATATACAATGAATTTTACATGAATGAAAAGATAAACTCTCGTCTCACATAAAACCCTCGGCCATTCGATCACGACGATCCTATATATCATATCACATCAACAATTGAAAAGCATAGACGACGTTAAAAATATATCAATCAACACATCAACATGCCCACTGTTGTAATAGATCTCAACACTTGAACCTGCATAAAAAAAAATTCCCAGAGAGCATATATAGTACCTACGGATCAACTTAAGAGCGCACGGTCCAAGCCTCACCAACGGCGCCGCGGAACCGCCGCAAATACACCTATTTGGCCACGGCTCCACGGTCGTTATGTCGAGTCAGGCGCTCGTTTTTCTTGGGGATCCATAGAAAACCCTGCTCTATTTTCTGAATATTTTTAATTACAAAAATTCCAACTTTTGAAAAAATTTCCAGTGAGCATGTAAAAATCTCATTTTTTATGTTCGATTGACTTTTTAAACGTCGTTCGGTTTACCCTAAAGATCTAGCTAGGCTCTGATACCATGTTGGTGTGTAGTAGCGCCTCTAATAAGGTTGCAACATCATAAAGTAGTGAACTTTTAAATTCTAGAGGGATATTACAAACGAACTACGAATCGTAACTAGAGATTAGGGTAAACACATCATTATATGAAGTCTAAACTAAAGGAAAAGGAAATACAACCTTTGTAGCCAACTCTTTCGGTCTTTAGGACTCCTACGGCTTTGCTCCAAGCTTGGAACGACTCCGCTCAAGATCCTTCGTCGTCTACGATGATCCACCCGGAGATTTCTAGATCAAGCTCTAAGCTACACAAAATGAAGCAAACACTTTACACTAAAGGGCTAGGGTAGTGTAGAATGGTTGTGTGGTTTGTAAACTCACTTAAAAACCCTTTCTTTTTAAGTTCCTCACTCTAAACAAAACTCAAGAGAGCTTGAAGATGGAGGAAGATGAAGATGGCAAAAACTTTTGTAAAATATAAAGAAAACTTATTTCCAAAAAGAAAAAGAAAAGAATATATATGAGACACTCTCAAATATAACCATAGTTAACTGAATATCTAGATATTTTGTAGATGGGTTAAAGAACAAAGGAAATCAAACCATGGTTAAAGTCAATGGTCAAAGAAGAAGTGTGTAGAAAATGAGTCATTATGCTAATTTCGTTTTTCTTTAATTCATTAACAAAAATCTAGATATTTATCAACCATGTGAGTCTTGTATTGCCATCTTCTATGTATCATCCACCATGACACATATGTATGTATGTATGTGTGCATGCACATCATCATGTGTATGTATAAATATATATGCATACATCCAAAAGAAAAGGTTTAATTAAAAAATGAGCTAAAAGTTAATATTAAATCAACACTTGATTTAATAAATCGGTCACATCAAATGCGACCCGACCAATATTGAACGCCCGATTAAAATACGGTATCACATATTCGTATTTAATCGAGCTCCTGCGCATATCACATATGCACACCACATCATTTCACCTGAGCTAGAAAAATCCTGTGTGGGACTCTAAGACTCGTCAATACGCCGGCAGTAGGTGATAATCATATCAAAACACCTATAAGTAGCAAGCGGTCAGCTAAATGTAACGGCCACCCGGGTATTGAGCGATCAGAAGAAAAACAAGCGATCCCGTCAAAACTCCCGTCGAGCCATTGGCAACACTTACCGTACAGTCCGGTCTCTTCGTCTGATATGCTGCATATCAAGTCTAGGGATGGAATCATCGAGCCCTATTAACTCAATAAGTCATGTCGATATGGTCTATGACCGGTCGAGAAACTACTGATAACACTTATCAGTAAATCTCATCAGCCCTGGCCAGGGATTTTAAGTCAGAGCCAATCGCACATTGCACAACATCAACTCCCAATACCGGGAGAGACGAAACCCCTCCTATCGCTCACTGTCTCCATGTGTCTCGGGACTATACCCAAAAGCCACCTGTTTGCACGACTCGGTAGAGTCGTGGTAGAGTGCAAATCAAAGTACAGTTTGAGAACACACAAGACTCTATGACGATCTCGGGTCTACAGACTAACCCATACCAGTGTCACCAGAGAATTGCTATCCAACGATAGATATAATACCATATAGGAATTCTCGATGAGTCCTTTCAGTGTACCCAGTCTCCACTAAGCACCCGTATACAATCTTCGATGTCACAATACCAATGGATGTGGGATCATCCATCGCCCATCATATGGGTCAAGAAACGTATACGCTAGTCTACTCTGGAATATCGATGCTCTATCTCGATATACCTACGACTAGGAACATTTAAGGATATGCTTATAGACTACACATGCCCCACTAGTATGATCTCCATCATAGCCATGGAAGTCAAGCAAATATCCTTAGGGCTTTATCAATATGTATCAAATGAACAGTATCAAGTAAACATGTCAGACAAAGTAAAACAAGATAGCAAACTATCATGTCGAGCAAGAAAGTCATATATCAAAATATACATACATATATATATATATATATATATATATATGTCCAAGCTTCCACTATACATATAATGGCCTCTAGGGCATACATATATCCAACAGATTTTTCACCGATTTTGCCTATGCTTGTCTTGGGTTATTGAAAGGGCACGAAATCTATTGTCCTTATTCTAAGTCTATGAACAAGCGATTGCTCAAGAATTTGGAAGTTAAGTTACACATCGCGACATACAGTTTCGTTAGAGATTACACTACGTGGGAACTTCACGGAGAAAAGTCATTGTAACGGGAGACGAGGCATGTGTGCAGGAGACGAGGCATGTGTGCAGGAGACGGAAAACGAATTCATCAAAACGGAACCACAGAGTAGAAATGGATAGTAGGAGAGGAGGAGGAAGGGGAATGGCAGTTTCAAGAGGAAGAATCCGTCGAAGAAGATGATACTGTATTCGCGCCGATCGATGACATGGATGAGCTTATAAATGCCGCTGGACTTCTTTTATGATACGGAAAGCACCGGACCCTCATTATTAGAGAAGATAAGGCTGACTTTAGGATCCCGCTATATCCAAATTGTAAAGGGTTTTCAAAACTGTCTTTTTTCGTACATCTCTTCCAGATGAAGTGCAAGAATAGTTGGAGTGACCAGTTTTTCACCGATCTCCTAGAATTGCTGCAGGAAGCTTTTCTCGACAGAAATGAAGTGTCATCGAGCTGGTACAAGGTGCAAAAGATAATCAAAAATATTGTCCTGAAGTATCATAAGATACATGCATGCGAGAATGATTGCGTTTTGTTCCGGAATGAACATGATACACTCAGAAACTGCACCGTGCGTGGGACCATCCGATTCAAGCCCAAGAAAGACCCTCAGTTGAGTGATGTGCCTGTGAAGATTCTTTGTCATTTTCCATTAATGCCGTGACTGCAACGGTTATTTATGTGTGAGGAGATGTTGTCCGAAACACAGTGGCACTATAAAGCGTCTCGTGAAGAGGGGAAAATGACTCATCCCAGAGATTCGATATCGTGGAAAGTTTTAGATGAAAAATATCCTTCATTCAGTGCATACCTTTTTAACGTAAGGCTGGGAATTGCGAACGACGGTTTCAGTCCATTTAGGATGGTTCACGGTGGGCGTACTCACAGTATTTGCCCCATTGTGATGACTATATACAACTTTTCGCCATGGAAGGTTATGATGTAGCCTTATTTTACGTTGGCGCTCTTAATTAACAGTCCCTCGTTTCCTGGGAAAAATATCGACGTGTACCTTCAACCCTTGATTGATGAGTTAAAATTGCTATAGGAACCTAGCGTGAGAACCTATAACACAAATGGTAAACAATTTTTTCAGATGAGGGCTGCTCTGTTATAGACTATTAATGATTTCCTACCTGCGTCATGCTATCGAGGTGGACAACTCAAGGTAAACTTGGGTTCCCCAGTTGTCATATTCATACGAGCGCCATATGGTTGAAATTTAGTGGGAAAGAGTCGTTTATGGGTCACTGACGTTTCTTGCCTGTAACTCACAGATTCAAAAAGAATACAGAATTGTTCAATGGCAAGACGGAGACCGGTAGACCTACTAAACTATTGTCCGATAAAGATATATTGCAACAATGGAGAGGTTATCAGAATATCACATCCGGAAAGAAACAAAATAAAGAAACAAAATAAAGATACAATGCCATACCCAACCGGTTGGAACAAGCTAAGTGGTATATTCCAACTTCTGTACTAGTCTGATCTACCGCTGCGCCACAATTTAGATGTTATGCATATCGATAAGGGTGTCTCTGAATACGTCATCAATCTTCTGCTGTGTAAGAATGGAAAAATGAAGGACAATTTCAACACCCACCGTGATTTGACAGATTTGTATGATTTGTCCATTAAAGAAGAATTGTATCCTCGGCCTGTGACTGGTAAACCAGGTTATTACGAGATCCCACCGATAATCTACAATCTGGAAAAATAGGTGAAGCGGCGGTTTCTGCGGGTGTTGAAAGAATTGAAAGTCCCCGATGGTTTCTCTTCAAACATTTCCAAACCAGTACAAATAGAAAACGGAAAAATTGTAGGACTCAAAAGCCACGACTACCACATATTGATACAAAATCTTCTTTCTTTATGCCTCGGAGTATCGGTAAAATCCGAAGTTAGTCTCGTTCTTAATGACTTTTGCACATATTTTCTCCAATTGTGTTCCAAAAAACGTGGACGTTAATGAGATAGCAGATCTCGAAAAAGATATTCTTTTGATCCTCTGCAAGCTCAAAACTATCTTACCACCTTTCTTTTTCGATATTATTGTTCACTTGTCCGTCCATTTGGCAACCGAGGTCAAGAATGGCGGTCCGGTGCATTACCGTTGAATATATCCCATCGAGAGGTATGAAAATGTTTATTATTAATCATTTAAATTACAAAAAATTATCGTGGATTATTAATATCTATTATTTTCAACATATATCTATTAATTTTAAAAAACTATATCCGCAATAAGTATTGTCTTGAAGGTTCGATTGAGGAAGGTTATCTCTTGAAAGAAATCACGTCTTTCTATGCTTGTCTCCTGAACGACGATATCAGGAAGAAGCTGAACAAACAGCTGCGTGTTTTTGACGGTCCAATTGGAGCAGGAAGGCTAAAAGACATGTCTTATGATCTCATTGGCGGTTTACATGTGTTCATCTCGCTAAACAGCGAATGTTTTGCACATTATGCAGAGTAAGTTTTTCTAATTTCATCCATTTAAACCGTTTAAAATAGAGTATAATCTAACCGATATAACTGTAAATTAACGAACAAAGCACACAAAACTATACTCAAGAGATTGAATCCAAGGAAATGGTCAAATGACAGAATCGAAGAAGAACAGAGATGCACTTTCGTCACTTGGTGTAAAGAAGAAGTCGACGGAAAAATGAATCGTGGATACCAGATTAATAGAGAGGTCCAGGACCTTTTAATCAGTTCATCGATTGCAACTACGTTTTACAACGGGTACAGGGTTTCCGGCCATAAATTTGAGATCGAAAGGACGGAACGTATTAGAGCTACGCAAAGCAGTGGCGTCATAACCTCCGACGACAAAGGAAATCCCTACTACAGTGTTCTAGAGAAGATTATAGCGGTCTTATACATGCATAAGGTTGTCCCCGTTTTTATATTCCAATGCAGAAAGCACAATACCAAGTTTGAATGGGGTATGAAGGTCGATGAATACAAACTCATTTTGGTAAACACCAAACAGACAACCTACGAATGCGATAACTTTATCTTTCCCTCGATGGCAATACAAATATATTATTCTCGGGACTTGAAGATGGCTGACTAGAGTTTTGTTTGTCATTGGAAACCAAGAGATTATTATAATGTGCCGACGTTGAGTGACTCTGAAGATGAGAGTGACAAGGAAGAGACGATAACACATCTCAGTCTTTCTATTGAACGTACCAATGATCCAAACAATTCTGCGCCGTCCATCAATACATTAGTAAGACATGACATCGGCTAAATGATAGTCACAGATCAAGATTTTGACAATCCACCCAACAAAATTTCAGCTAATGTACCGAACAAACATGCTAGGTAATTAAATTGAACTATATGTTTTAAATTGTATAATGATTATAAGTAAATTTTTAATATTTGAATAAATATGTAGGGTCTGATGGGAGGCTGTGGATCTGGCTCTAAATATCATAGGAAACGACATCTAGACGAGATTGGCGGGATGTCAATAGCTGTAGCAGCAACAACAACATATATCCCTACCTGCGCCCCCGTATTAGTGCCCCACCTACCAGCGACCCTCCTACCATGGTCTCTCCTACCGGCGACCTTCCTACCGCCCCTCCTATCATGGCCCCTGTTACAGGACCCCCACCATCTCCAGCATCCACGGTGCCATAAGACCCACTACCTACCCTTATTAGCGGGGTAGCAGATCCTCTTACCCCAGTCACGCCTTATTCACATGGTATATAGTTATCTGTTTATTTTTTAGTTTTCTATTAAAATAATTTTATCGAATCATCTAACAGTTTACTGTTTGCAGTAATGCATAGTACTGACGGGATAGGGTTTGGCGTCGGTTCTAGCACCACGCCAGAGACGGCAGGTATAATCGTTATTGCTTAAAATTTTTAAATAAAGATAGTAATTTAAATTTGTCAAATGCTATATGCATACTTTGAATATTATAATATTGTGTCCGTATATCTATCTTTTTGCAGACTCCACCAGTATTAGGACGAAAAGTCTTACTAGGCCCTCCTCCTTCAGGCCAGCCCCAGGCGCTGCTCCATAGACACTGGAGTGGACCACGCCAGGTGTTCCTGTTGGTGATTACTCGACCAAGTGGGGGGATTATATGGGAGCGGAGATCCGTACCGACTATAAGTACTCGCTCCATATTAGGTGTGCCCCACACCAGACTGAGTATGTTCTGCAGTTTTTTGCAGCGTCCACGGTATCACATACCATTTTATACGTTTAAATTTAATCGTCGTTATATATATATATATATATATATATATATATATATATATATATATATATATATTTATTTATTTATTTATTTATTTATTTATATATATATATATATATATTTATTTATATATATATATATAATTTAAATTTTTGAAATTTCAGATCCAGGGACATTACAGATTCATCGGCATCATCAGTGAGAATGGCGTTCGTATGCTGTTCGATGCACATTGCGCCATAGACTGGATCATATCCGAGTGCCAGGCTATCAAGAGGAGATGCTGAAATGAAGTAAGGAAGCATCATTATATTCCCTGGGCCGAAACGACTGAGGAGGAGTAGGGAACGATGATGGAGGCCATTTTTCGGGATGTCCCGAGAGAGAATTGGCCACTGGTGGTCAGTGGTGGTCGCGTATTACGAGCGCGATGATGTTTGTGTATAAATTTAATTTTTAAGATTATAATAATATAACATGAAGTCATATTCCCTAATATATAATATTATCTTCTTTATATTTGCAAGGCGGCGTCGGTTCGCAACAGGGAGAACTAAAATAACGACGTCAAAGAACGTGCTATTCCAATCCAAGTGAAGCGGTCGCAGGCTAACGCTCAGCACCAGCTCATGAGTATTTCGACATTTAAGAATATATGTTTTCTTTGTCGCAAATTACTTATTGAAATAAATCATAATTTTATTGCAGAAAAAGAAAGACCCCGCCAACTACACCGCTTCCAAGGAATGGTCCACGTTACACAGGAGCACGGGCGAGTACATAGTAAGTTTCATATAATCAAATCGATTATGTATTTAAGTTAACACGTTTATATATATATATATATATATATATATATATATATATATATATATATATATATATATATATTCTTCACTCACCCAGTTCCAGGAGAGGACGAACGTCTTAGGACTTGGCCCCAACAATTCGATTACCGCCATTGTCCCTGTTCTGAATTTGATATCCGGCGGACATCACGGTAGATATGAGCGTTGGGTTGGTCCCGGGGCCCAACGACACTTTGTTAGGCGTCCGTCCGTCCGTCCACGAGTACGATGTGACCCAAACGCGGATAGATGCGGTCACTACGTCGCAGGAGGAGATTCGTGGGCTCCAAGATTGGGTGGAGCAGCAGAATGAGCAGGTGGATACGCTTGAGGTACAGATTGAGGAGCTGAGGCGGTCGAACGCGGAGGCCATCATGCAGGCCATACGAGACAAGTTTGGGAGTATGTTCAGGTCACGGGACGATGGAGATGGATCATCCCAACGATCATAGATTATTGATTTGTTGATACAAACATTTGATTTTTTGATAAAAATATTTGTTTTAATGATTTATTGATTATACTGTTTGGTGTATATATTTTGTTTATAATTGCTTGTGATTTTAGTCATATTACTTCTTGATTATTATAATTGCGTGAGATTTGATCATATTATTATTATCTTTTGATGGTTGTAATTGAAAGCAAAAAATTGATAACATATTTGGTCACGGTTTTAACCGTGACTATAGGATGTAGTCACGGCTACCTATTAGTAGCAGGTATCCTTCATTATGGTTTCCCCTTTTGGTCACGGTTTAAACCGTGACCATAGAACATATATAGTCACAGTTACCTGCTATGGCAGGTATCCTTCATTACGGTTTAACCATTTCGTCACGGTTTAAATCGTGACCATAGAATATACATGGTCACGGTTATAACCATGACCATATATATAGACCCCACATAGATTTGATTTAGTTGTTTGAATCTTTTTTGGTAACGCCACGTATATAGTCACGGTCTTAATCATGACGATATAAAAATATGGTCGCGGTTAAGGCGTGACTAGGTTTCTCATGACGGGGTTTTAGGCAACGAGTGTGTCACGGTTTTAACCGTGACCAAATTTTGGTCACAGCAAATCCATACTCTGTAGAAGTGAACCGATATATTATATGTATATAGAGTGTAAACTGTAAACGGTCAATCAGTCATCTTGGCTGAGTTTAATGAAAACTGTACAAATATCAGTTGGAAATGATCTTGATCAGAAGTTTCAGATCTTACCCCATATATATGTTGGAGCTATTTTTCATCCGTAGCTTCATTTAGAAATTTGGTTTAAATTTAAACAAAATTGTAATCGACAAAATTACAAATCATTCATAGAACCTTGTATAGTGACAAAGATTGGTATGAATTGTAAATGTGGACATCAATAATACTAATAATTCTAAGATTCAAATTGAAAATGGCATAGATTTTGGATCGCACCCACTAAAGTAATACCAATAAGAAAAGGTAAAGAACAAACCACGCATGAAAGTCCCGAGAGAACAAGCTCCCTTAAAACAACTCCAACCCCACACATACCCACACCAAAAGAGAGCAACCATTTTCACTAAAAGCACAACAAATTAAGCCATTATTAATTATTATGACGATTTCATAATAACCAAAGCTACAAATGATAATTCCATAGCAATCAAATTTCATCATGGTTTCTTATTTTGGGTGTAAATGTAATCAATGTGAGCAGTAAGGGTCCTCCTCATCAAGCATTCTTCTTCTCCAACTCCTTCACATCCTTCATCGAAGTTATCTGGAATCTCCCCAATACCCTAAATCATAAAACAAAATAATTTAATCGTAAATTAGCAAAGCTTGTAAATTATTCTTTTCACATAAATAATTTGATTTAAGTCTTAAGACTCACTCTTCTTAGGATTGATTTTAGGCCATAAATCGGAATAAATAATTTAAATCCTTAATGACGAGGTTTGAACCCAGAACTTGTTTTGCTTACTCATAAATTAATAAAAAACATTTTGTTCATAAGGTTAAAACTAATGGAAATTTTTAATAACAGGCCGGAAGCTGACGCAATCGGAATTTAAACCCCAGATCTCTTACCTACCTCTTGCCTGTCTGCGAAGAAGCTTTACCGCTAGACTACAGGGGCATGCAGGGATAAAAACTTTGGATTGTAGCCAACAATGCATAAAGAAGGCAATATTTAAACAGAACAAATTTCTAAAATCAAAACAACCACCATCAACCCCAACAACAAGAACAAATAAAATAATTAAATAAAATCAAACAAATTTAGAGTGGTACCTTGTTTTCCACAGGATGAGGCCTAGCAGCATGAGTGAAGGAAACAGAGATGAGCATGGCAACGAACAAGAGGGTGATGGCCTTGGACATTTTTTTCAAAAAACTTTGGGTATCAATAATATTAGAATGAAGAAGGGATGTATATATTTAGAGAGAGAGGGAGAGAGAGAGGATTAATTTGGAGGGCTGTAGTGAGTGAATATTTTGGGGATTTTATGACAAGGGGAGTAGTTCCTCGTTGGTATCGCCTACAAGCTTGCAAGGTGTAAAGGATTTGAGGGGATTGCATAGAGATGAGTGGGTATTTATAAAAAGAAATACATTGAATTTTGCAAGAAGAAAAGTAATTAAAATTGGGATTTTGGAGTTATCCTGAATTAATAGGCTTACCCTTTTTGGAGTTATTTTCGTCATTCACTCGTCATTTTGGTTTCATCAACGTCACTTAATTCTTCTAGACTAAGAAATGGGCTTGTTACGTGTAAAATATGACGGTTCAGAGTGGAAGACAGTTTGTCATATATATGTTATGACCATCTTGATATTTTGATGCCGAACTGCTTCGGTAGAAATGAAATATTGATCACGAGCAGCTACATACAACCAAACAACCTTTTAAATGAATTTATTTTTCTTTTGTTTGGATTATAATTCTGACTCGGATACCAAAAGTAGTTTGATTGGATCACCATTGTTTGTTTTTTTAGTATCTTTTTCACAGTTTGATAGAAAGTGGAGAAGAAGAAGATTTTTTTTTTTTTGGAACAAAACAATTTCCCATTGATATTATTTTAATATTATGGAATTTTTACTATTGATGTCATGTATGTGTCATATTTGGTAGAAAGAATGATTTGTTTGATAAGTAAAAGATATGCATGATGGGAGGTGACAAATGCTCAGGCATGCGAAGTTTGTTGTTGCATAATAAGCCATGAGCAAGCTGGTACATTGTTTTTGTTTTCGTAAGTTGTGTTTCCTCTTGGGATAAGGTTTAAATCACTTCAGCCTAAGCGATTTCAAATATTCAAGGGAGCAAATCAACTAAAACAAGAATACAAGCTAAAAGACTAAAACTTGGACTAGACTACGGGTTTTACACTACTAGGATGAAACTACAACCTTTGTAGTCGTGTCCTTCTCTTCGTGAGGTCCTATAGATCGTTGGAAACGGGCTAGGTTGACGATCGTCTATATCGAAAATGACCCACCTTGAGTTCCATCCAACACAAGTTACAACTTCACTAAGTGGACTTGTAGTGAAGAAACAATCTAAGCTAATTTGCTAAAGAAGTTTAAGTTGATGATGTAAGAAATTTTGCTCACAATATTTCTTTCTTTTTCTTTTCACTAGAGTAGAATCTCAAGAGAAAGAAGGTTGAGATAAGAATGGCCAAGTATAAAGAGATGAGAGTAAAATATATTCATTCTTATCTTAAAAGGTAAAACAAAAATGAGACACTAACTTTCAATACACTTCTTAAAAATGACTCATTTCTTTTATTCTTTTAAATAAATGATTATGTTTGTTCACATTTTTAATCCTATGTAATTTTTATACACACAACTCATATGTGTAATCTTTATACACACAACTCATATGTGTAATCACACATGGCAAAATGTATAAATAATATTTATATCATATATAAATATTATAAAGAGAAGGAAAAATAAAGTGAGCATAATATATATATATATATATATATATATATATATATATATATAAAATTATTAAATCAACACTTGATTTAATAATCCGGTTATATCATATATAATCCGATTAATATCAATTAACGCTTGATTAAAATGCAGTATCATATATACGTATTTAATCGAGCTCCTGCACATATCACTATACAAGCCCTATATCGTTTTGCCTGTGTTGTGAAAACTTTGTGTGGGGCTCTAATGAATCGTCAATACGCTGATAGTAGGTCAAGATTATATTCTTAAACCACAAGCGCGTCAACGGTACTAGCTGCATGTAACGGCTACTCAGATATTGAACGAAAAGAGGATCGACAAGCTAGCTCATCTGAAATCCCATAGAGCCAATCAGTAACACTCTCCGTACAGTCCGGTCTCTTCATCTAAGAGTGTCGCATATCAGATCTAGGAGATGGAAAACCATAAGATTCCTAATAACCCGATAAGTCGTGCCAATCTTGAACTCATAACCACCCGAGATACTATTAATGAAAATTATCAGTAAATCTTAACTGTCTTGGCCAAGGACTTATGGTTATAGTCGATTTGGAACAACACGATCTCGACTCTCTATACCGGGAGAGACGAAATCCCTTCGATCGCTCACTGCCTCCATGTGCTTCAATACTGTACCCAACTAAAACTTATTTGCACGGCTCTTTAAAACCGTGGTAGGGTAGTAATCAAAGTACAGTGGGAACATACACGAGACACGATGATGATCTCAGGTCTACAGACTACCCTGTATCCATGTCACAAGAGAACTGCTATATGATGATAGGTATAATCCTATCTAGGAGTTCTCTGGTGAGTCCGTCCAGGGAAACTCATTCATCTAATGAGTACCTGTATACAATTTTTGGTGTCAAACACCAATATCTATGGGATCAACCATCGCCCCGATTGGAGTTAAGAAACGTATAAACTAGTCTAATCTGGAATATTGATGCACGGTCTCGATATTCCCACGACTAGAGACATTTAAGGATGTGCTTATTGACTACCCAGACACCACTAGTATGATCCCTATCATAATCATGTTAGTCAAGCAAATATCCTATGCGCTTTATCATTATGTATTAGCGATCCATGATAACGAGTAAAACGTATACATATAAATGATAAAGACAAACCAGATAGCATACTATCTTCTCGAGTAAGATCGTACTCCATATAGGTCCTCATACAATTATATTGCCTTGAAGGCACCTATATCCAACAATCTTCCACTTGCATTTAAGGCCAATTATTGCGGTATCGCATATCCATCTTCTCTACTAGCAGTTTCACAAACCGTGTTCGAGAAAAAGCCTCAATGAGTGGATCCGCTATAATGAATCTTTCCTTATCTCTCTATTTCTTAATTTCGCGAAGATCAATTATCTCTCGAACTGAGCGATACATGTCTTAGAATTTGCCTGAATAGACGATGAGACAAAATTCATAAATAAACAATTTTATCCATCAACTTCTTGGGCTGTATCCACAGCTGATTCATAATCAGCACCCAGCACAATGACTACCCCAGTATCCTGATTGTAATTCTTTCCAATATACTGCTCTTACTAAAGAGAGTAAACTAACAACCCATAACAGACACTCTGTCATTTTATGTCACCTTGGAAACCGGAACCGGTAATCGCCTCCAAATGAAGGCCGCCATTACCATACACCAAGAACACCCCCTTATGTTCTTCACTGGCTTCTTTTGTTTCCCCAGGATTGGATTATACAGCGAATGTAAAAAGCAACATCTGGTCTTGGTACATGATATTATATGATTGACCCAACTGCCGAAGCAAGTGAAAAGTCATTCATGCAAGTCCCTCTCCTCATCAATTCAGAAGACATCTTTTTAAAGAGGGTGACTCATCCACATGCGGGTACACTACCGAGTTATGAGTTGACCATTCTAAAACCCTTTTAGAATGGTGTCATCTTAGACAATATTAAAACTTGCTAGATCTATCTCTATAGACCTAATCGCTAGAATGATTTATATATTATCTTTTATGGAGAAACCTTTGTGACAACCGTAGTTTGGCCGAACTGTAGTATAGGAACTTTTGAGTTGTTAGTTTATGAATACGCATACTTTTAAATTCACATACTATATGAGTAACATGACAGTACTCCCTATATCTTTCCTACAAATACCAGGTTCATCCTTCCTACATACTCCCTACATCCTCCCTACATCCTCCCTATATGAGTAACTTTTGAGTTGTTAGTTTATGAATACGCATAATTTTAAATTCACATACTATTTGAGTAACATGACAGTAGTCCCTCTCATCACTTCCTATCAGGAGTTTGTCATCCACATACTATATGAGTAACATGACAGTCCCTACTTCTTTCCTACAAATACCAGGTTTATTTTTCATTTTGACGAAGTCAAACATTTTGACCATAACATCAAAATAAATGATCCTTTCACCGCTATGCTTGCTTTAGCCTGTAAATAGATGTAAGCAATTTGCACACCTTTTGCTGCTCCCACTGACTACGATAACCCTCTGGCAAAGTCATATATACTCATACTTTTCAATTCTCAATTAGAAAAACGTTATGTTCATTCACCTGCCAGATATCATAGTCATCGAAAAACGACAATGGCAAGTTTTATCCATATGGACTTCTGCACAGACACTAAAATAAACGTTTCATCACAATCCTCGTCGGGAATTTGATGAAAAACTTTTACTACAAGTCTAGCCATATTAGGTTACTACCTATCCATTTGCACTGATCTCGAAAAATTTACTTGCTCCCGATGAGTTTTACCCTCTCGGGAGTACTTAACAAAGTCCACACTTTGTTGCATAGAGTCCAACTTGGATAATATGACATCTATCCATCGGTCAGAAGTCACTAATTCCTATGGCCCACTGATATAGTAGGGTTATCATCACATGATGCAAGCGCTCCTGTCACTGTCTACGAGGAAAACGAAGTATCTCTCGGATGGCTGAGGTTATCTACTAAATCTGTGGAGTGGCTAAGGTTTGTCAGGATGAATTGAATCTCCAGGTTCTACAAAATTTTCAGTAACCGTTTGTGGTTCTGGAATCACTTCAGTTCTACCATACTCCTACTAATTTCTTCTGCAAGAAATTCCTTTTCTAAAAAAATGGCATGTCGAGAACAAAATAACTTTTGATCCCGAAAATGATAGAAGTTAAACCCTTGCTAAAGCATGGGATAACCCACAAACTGCCTATTACTGAAATGTGCCTTGAGTTTGTCCGGATTGTGTTTTAAAGTATAAGCCGGATAACTCCATATCTTAACAACCTTAATATATGTTCTCATTCTATATGACATATAGAATCACATACACTAATTTAGATGGAACCATATTCAATTAGTATGCAAATGCTTCCAGTGCATACCCGTAAATGAAAAAGACTATACAGCATTACTCATTAAGGAGCGCACCCATGGATGAATAATCTGAGAGAGAAACAAATTCTCAATTTTAACTACGGAATACCTAGCATTAGTATCCATATCTTCAAACACTTCGAAGAATTTTGATACTTCCAACGTTTGGTTCTATACTTTATTCTTATATTCTATGAATTTCTCAAAATTTTTGGACTTTGCATTTCAATAAGAATGTGTATATAAAACCAAAGAACTTATAGGAAAATAGAACGAAGTATGAGTACCAACCCCTTTTCCATGTGGACACTAGACAACATACATCACCATGTATAAGTCCTATGAGTTCACTAACTCATATTCTATGTATTGTAATTTGAAAACTGTATTTTGGTTAAGAATGTTTACACCGTTATCTTTATGCATCTTACCCAATCAACAGATTGATATAGGTGAATGTTTAGAACATGTTTTTCAAAATTATATCCCACTTTATCTAATAAAGAAATAGATATATCAATTTTAAAAATTGATGTATAATAACAGTTATTCAAAACCAAAAATTTGCCGATATGCATAACCAGGTGATTTCCTCAATAGCAACAATTGCTCTGATTTCCGACATTGGGGATCAAATCACTTTTCTTAACTCCACTCCATCTGAGCACTTGTAACAACTTACAGATGTCGGGTTCTAATCCGGTATCAATATACTCGGGAGTTAGAATTAATTGAGAAAAGGTTTCAACTAAACACAAAGGAAATATGAAACATCAAAATGTTTCATGGGGTGGCCGGATAATCCTATTAACGCCTCTTTTAATGGCCAGGCTCACGATAGTAGTTGCAATTTTCTTTCTGCTCACTTCAACCCATTTTTTCTGTCTCTCCCACTTACCTTGTGTACACCGAACTTATGCTAGTTGATTTTCTTCTTACCCTACATTTTAACTCTAGCCTTGGGTTTGAAAGAAGACTATCCAACAAGTGTAACTGGTATATTCTCTTCATTTAAGGAGATCCCATACTTGAGATAAGGTGGAGGGAAGGGACAAATGAACAATTCATTTTCTCTAGAATTTATGGTCATCCTCGGACTGAAACAATTTCTTCGAGTTCTTATATAATTATAAAAGATGGCCATTTCAAGCAATATGGATCCCTGTAGTGATATGGAGTGTTCTAAAGAACACAAAATGGAAAGTAAGAGCAGAAAGGACATATGTGATCTTGTTATAAATTAGGACAATCATGACATTGCATAGCCGATAATGTAAAAAGGTTCGGTTAACTTGGTTTACGAGTTTTAGTTTAAGATAAGTCTAAGGTCGCTGCCAGAAAGAGAGGAAAAAAAACTCAGCGTGCACTCTATTCTAGATTAGATTGGTTTATTAATTTATCTAATCCAGTCTCCCACTGTTTTGTCGAATTCTCCTTCAAGCCTTAAAGGGAGAATTAGCCGGGATCATTTATAGAAAATCTCCCGAGAGTAACTATGTAGTATTTCAGAAAATGGTAAAGATTATTTTGGAATTTAAATAATAAAATAATATGTTTTATTATAATGATACTAATTATGGAATGGGTTTATTATAATTTGGTATATATAAATACAAATAAATATTTAGTATGGCAAACCAATATTTTCAAATTAAGGTTAACACTTAATTTGGGCATAGCAAGCATTTCTTTATGTTAATTCTAAATGAGCTTTGGTATATATTATTATGGCATGGTAGGGTTATTGCAATTATATCACTATGTTAATATTTTCATCTCATTTGTAAATAAGATGAGGGTTTTATTTGTTTTATGAAAATAGCATGGATACATTTTTTCCCTTGTATTTTAAAATAGGATTTTAGAAGAGAGGGAAGACATGGGAGAAGCATGGGCTCACCCATGCCATGTCGCTTTGTTTATTTCTTTCTCATTCTCTCATACTCTCACTCTCACAAACACTTTCATCCTCATTTCCTCCTCTCATTCTCTACAACTCTTTCACTCACTCTCATGGCTTCCCTCCCCCCTCACACATTTTCCCACTCCCCACAAACTCAACCTCAACACAAACTAACTCCAAAGTTCCTCTCCTTGATGCCAAACACAACTGCTTCATGTGAACCCTTATCAAATCTTCAAGTGGCATCCTACAAGCTTGATCTTTTCCTTCATCTCTTTATATATGTAAAAATCCTTCTTTAATCAAGTTTTGCATGTGTTTAGAGTTTAAAACATTAGCTAAGTTTTCAAAATCTAGGAGTTTTGATGAAGTTTTAGTATTCAAACGAAATCTGGTGTAATTTGGGATCTCTGCAAAATATTCGGAGTATAGATTTGAACTATTTAGACCATTAGGAGACCTCACCAGGAGCACGGGCCCTATATCCAAGACATGGCCACAAATTACGGGAAAACCCATTTTTTTGACGCCCAGGATGTAGATCTAGGTGTTGGGGTTTGGTCAATAGATCTTACACTTGATAAATAAGCTCTTTTTATCCTCTAAACCGCCTTCGGTTTCCTGTTTCAAAATCTGGAAGTGTTTTGGGTTGGATTTTGGCGATGTTTTATGGTTTTCAAGGTTGCGAATCCATATTTTGTATTCTTGATACGTTCTTTTGTGCTAGAACAGTGAGTCCGAGGGTTATTCATGGTGGTTAGCACACGGATGTCTTACGTTGGTCATAAGTTCTAACCTATAGGCATTTGTTAGTTATATCGATGTCGATTTGAATTCCTATATGTGTGTGTGGTTATATGAATGCTAAGTTTGATTGCGGAGACCTCCAAGACGGTGGCGAAGGGCAAGGCGGTCATAGGATATGACTTGAAAGTGTTTGCTAGCACCGAAATGGGGTTTAAACGGGCAACACACGTGCAATTTTAAAATTTTCTGGTGCTAACGAACACTAACCAAGATCTGAACAAGAATATTAGGGGTTTTCTATAATGATATGAACTAAACAAAGAGAAGGAAAAGGCTACAACCTTTGATGACCGTGTCCTTCTCTTCTAAAGCTCCGGGTTGTAGTCCACGCGACTCCACTAAGCGCCACTTAGAGTTGGATCGAGCTTGCTCGAAAACCTTCGTGCCGAAGATGATCCACCCGAAGCTCCACAGTCCAAGCTATCTCTTCACTAAACACTTTAGTGAAGGAAATACACTACACTTGATTTCTAATCAAGTGTAGGATGGTGAAGTAGGGGTTTTGTTTAGCTCACTAGGCTACTCACAAGATCAAGATTTCACAACACATGTGAGGGATTTGAGCTTGGAGGTGTGAGGAGGAAGATGATGGGAGCTAAAGAGCAACTCAAGAGAGCAAGCATGAAAAATGATCAACTCTTGAAGAAATGAAGTGAAGAATGGCTTATCAATTGTCACAATAATTGAAGCATACAATTTTCATCAATAAACAAAAGCAACCATGCCTCAATAGTGAGTCAAGACTAATAGAATAATGATAAAAGCCATCCTCCACCCATGCTCCTCATTTTCCACCTCCTTTTTTATTTTCCAAAAATAGAAAATCATGCCATGCTTCATATATATTTCTATATATATCATATATATGTTAATATATATAAGAAAATATTTAGTGAGCTAATAATATTAGTTTAAGATATAATTATATCAAATATAATATATATCATATTATTAAATCAACACTTGATTTAATAATCTGGCTATATCACATATAACCGAATAATATCATTTATCTGTATATCACATTATCAAATCAACACTTGATTCGATAATCCGGTTATATCACATATAACCTGAGCAATATCAGATAACTGCCAGATTAGAATACGGTATCACATACACGTATTCAATCAGGCCCCCCGCACATATCACATATGTACCCTACTTCGTTTTGCTTGAACTAGGAAACTTCTGTGTGGGACTCTAAAGAATCGTCAATACGCCAGCAGTGGGTGATGATCACATTAGTCATCCACTAGCCGTCAGCGGTATTAGCTGGACGTAACGGCTATCCAGGTATTGAGCGATTAGAAGATTAACAAGCAAGCTTATCCATACTCTTTATGAAGCCTATAAATAACACTTACCGTACAGTCCGGTCTCTTCGTTTAATATGTCGCATATCATGTCTAGGGGTGGAATCGTCAGACACCAGTAACGTGATAAGTCATGCTGATGTCTGGCCTATAACGGTTCGTGAAATTACTGATAACACTTACCAGTAAATCTCATCAATAGCCCTGGCCAGGGACTTACTGTTATAGAAAATCGAGTATAGCGCAACATCAACTCCCAATACCGAGAGAGACGAAACCCTTCCTATCACTCATTGCCTCCATGTGACTCGGGACTGTACCCAAAATCCACCTATTTGCACGACTCCTTTGAGCCATGGTAAGAAGGAAATCAAAGCACAGTGGGAGCCACATAAGACTCTATGACGATCTTGGGTCTACAGACTAACATGTACCAGTGTCACCAGAGAACTGCTATCTGTCGATAGGTATAGTACTAACTAGGAGTTCTCGGTGAGTCCTGTTCGGTGTACCCATTCTCTAATGAGCACATGTGTACAATCTTTGATGTCAAACACCAATGGATATGGGATCAACCATCGCCCCCATACAGGGTCAAGAAACGTACACACTAGTCTACTCTGGTGTATCGATGCCATGTCTCGATATACTCTCGACTAGGAACAATTAAAAGATGTGCTTATGGACTACCCAGGTCCCAGTAGTATGATCCACATCATAGTCCTGATAGTCAAGCCTACACCCTAAGGGCTTTATCAACATGTATCTGAGAGACAGTATAATAATACTAAGTATACATGTTAAGATAAAGAGTAACCAGATAGAATATTATCATGTCGAGCAAGAAAGTCCTCTCTCTCTCTATATATATATCCAAGCACCCACTATAATATATATCAATGTACAATAATGGCCTTTAAGGCATACATATCCCTAGCAATCTCCCACTTGCACTAAGGCCAGTTGTTGTAGTATCGCATACTCAACATCTCAAATAGTCCCTCGAATTACGTCTGGGAGAGGTCCTTCGTGAGTGGATCTTCTATGTTGTCCTTCGTGTCAACTCTCCTGATCTCGATCTCCCGGCAATCATCCCGGTGATCAACTATCTCCCGGATCAGGTGATACCGCCTAAGAATATGTCTGGATCTCTGATGTGACCGAGGTTCCTTGGTCAATGCTACAGCTCCATAGTTATCACAATACACAAGTATTGGATGCTCAATGGATGGAACCACACCAAGTTCAGCTATGAACTTTTTCATCCAAACAACCTCTTTAGCAGTATCATTGGCAGCGATGTATTCAGCTTCTATCATCAAGTCTGCTATGGTATCTTGCTTGGAACTCTTCCAACATACCGCCCCTCCATTTCAAGGTAAAGACAAAACCCGAGACCGACTAACTGTCATCCTTATCACTCTGGAAGCTCGAATCAGTAAAGGACTCCACCTGGAGTTCACCATTAGCAGACACCAAGAACATTTCTTTAGTCATTCTCAAGTACTTAAGAATGTCCACAGTTGTCCAGTGTTTCTCTCCTGGATCTGATTGATAACTACTCACTCCACCTAGTGAGTAAGCTACATCCGGTCTGTACATAACATCGCATACATGATTGACCCGACTGCTGAAGCATAGGGTATCCCTTGCATGCAAGCCCTCTCCAAATCAGTCTTGGGAGACATCTCTTTGGAGAGAGTGATTTCTGAGCAAGAGGGTAAATTACCACGCTTAGAATCTTCCATACTAAAACTCTTTAGTATGATTTCAATGTATCTGGATTGGGACAATCCTAACATCCGTTTAGATCTATCTCTATAGATCTTAATACCCAGGATGTAGGAGGTATCACCAAGATCTTTCATGGAGAACTTGTGTGATAAGAAGAGGTTGACCGAGTGTAGCATAGGAACACCGTTTCCTATCAAGAGTATGTCATCCACCTACAATACGAGGAAGACAACCTTACTCTCTACAATCTTCTTGTATATACAAGGTTCATCTACATTTTTGATGAAGTCAAACTCTTTGACAGCTTCATCGAAACAGATGTTCCAGCTCCGCGATACCTGCTTTAATCCGTAAATTGATTTAAGTGGCTTACACACGCTTCCGCAGCTCCCACTATCTACGAAGCCCCCTGGCTGAGTCATGTACAAGCTCTCTTCTAAATCACCATTTAGAAAAGCGGTTTTGACGTCCATCTGCCAGATTTCATAATCATGGTATGCAGGAATGACAAGTAGGATCCTGATGGACTTAAGCATGACAACAAGAGAAAAGGTCTTATCATAATCGACACCAGGTCGTTGATGAAAACCTTTTTCTATAAGTCTAGCTTTGAAAGTTTCAACTTTTCCATCTACGCCAATTTTCTTCTTAAAGATCCACTTGCTCCCTATGGGTTTTACCCCTTTAGGGGAAACTTCCAAAGTCCATACTTTGTTGGTGTACATGGATTCCATATCGGATCGCATAGCATCCAGCCATTTCATAGAATCTCCACTTGCGATGGCCTGCTCGAAACTAGTTGGATCATCATCTTCCTGATGCAATCTTCCCTCCCACCGTCTACGAGAACACCATAATATCTCTCAGGTGGATGAGAAACCCTACTAAATCTGCGGAATGGCTGGGGTTCGTCGGGGATTATTAAATCCTCCGGTTCTACCAAATTATCAGTTATAGTTTGTGTAGCTGGAATTTCTTCCAGTTCTATCTCATTACCACTAATTTCTTTCACAAGAAATTCCTTTTCTAAAAAGGTGGCATATTGAGAAACAAACACCTTTTGTTCCCCAGTGTGGTATAAAATATATCCATATGAATCCTTTGGATATCCCACAAACTTGCACAAAACAGACCTTGCCTCGAGCTTGTCTGGATTCTGTTTTTTAACATAAGCCGGACAACCCCATATCTTAACTCGTTTAAGAGACGGTCTCTTACCATTCCATATCTCATATGGAGTGGTAGGCACAGATTTGTTCAGAACCCTATTCAGTAGGTATGCAGCTGTCTCAGGTGGATAACCCCAAAAGGAAATTGGTAACTCAGCAACACTCATTATAGAGCACACCATATCTAATAGGGTGTGATTTCTCCGCTTCGATACTCCACTGTGCTGTGGTGTATACGGAGGAGTAAGCTGAGAGAGAATCCCATTCTCTTTTAAATAGTCCCGGAACTCCGTGCTCAAGTATTCTCCTCCCCGATCAGATCGAAGAATTTTAATACTTTTACTCGTCTGGTTCTCAACTTCGTTCTTATATTCCTTGAATTTCTCAAAAGCTTCAGATTTTTGTTTCAAGAAGAACACATGTCCGAATCTAGAGAGATCATCGGTGAATGTAATAAAGTATGAGGAATCATTCCTGGCATGAGTAGACATAGGACCGCATACATCACTATGTATCAGTCCCAAGAGTTCAGTAGCTCTTTCTCCGTGTCCAGTAAACGGAGTTTTAGTCATCTTACCTTTGAGACATGAATCGCAAGTTTCATAAGATGTAAATTCGAACGAATTCAAATTTCCATCTTTATATAACTTAGCTAGTCTTGTTGCCTTGATATGACCTAGTCTACAATGCCACCAGTGGGATTCGTTCATTTCTGAACTCTTCCTCTTGTGTGTGTTTTGTATATTTAGAACTGTAGTTTGATTCAAAACGTATATACCATGACACAACATACCAAACCCAATCAACACTTGATTTAGAAAAATGTTCATAATATTATCCTCTAATGTGAAATTATATCCTTCTTTAGTTAGCAAAGAAATCGATATAATATTACAAATCATCTTTGGTACATAGTAACAGTCGTTCAGAATCAATGTATTACCAGTTGATAACACTAGGTGATATTCGCCAACTGCTTTGGCTGCAACAATTGCACCATTCCGTACTGTTAGAGACTTATCACCCTTTCTCAATTCTCTATATCTCTTTAACCCATGTAACAAATTACATACGTGGGATCCTGATCCGTTATCCAATACCCAGGACGCAGAGCAAACTGAGAAACAGTTCTCGGTAACGAACACACCCGAAGAAGATGCATCAGTATGCTCCTTCTTCGTTCGGGTGGCGTAGGAATCTGGGTATTCCCCTATTCCTTGCTCAGACTTATGAAAGTCATAAGATAGAGCGGAAACCAGCCCAGTATAATGAGTAGGTTTGGTCAATACATCCATATTATTATCTTGATTAAGGCGTGTCATTGATCGCTACCTGGAGAGAGAGAGAAGGAAACGCATTAGCGTGCGCTCTTTGCAAGATTAGATTGGTTATTATCTTATCTAATCAGGATGGCTCCCACTGTTTTTATCAAATCTTCCTTCAAACCTTAAAAGGTAAGATTAGCCGGGATTAATTACACCCTACAAGTTCGCCAATCGTTCGTCCATGTATGTATTGGTATTCCGAGGGAGTCTCCCCATGCTTTCTCATGGAACTAATTAAATAAGCTCGTTTGCGCAGGGGCATAACCCTTTAACACCTTTCTTAGATACCTACTTGATCAGCTAATTGTAAATTGCAAAACTCTTCCAGGAGTAACTCTTACTCGCAGTGGGTTTCGGGATCCAACTATCATATAGAAGGTATGCAATCTCATTGCAAATTCCCAATATTGTTTTTACCCCTAGCAGCTTATGACCTTAACTATGGTCAACAAATCATAAGTGCTAGCCAAGTTCAACCCGTCATTTTGTGGTTGAATTAAACCCACCCGTACGACCCTTACCTATGGTCAATAAAGCCGTACGACTACTCTAATCCAATCGCATCACATGCGGCAGATAAACACTAATCAGCTACCGCACACTACGCCTTGACTATGGTCATCAAACGCAGCACGAATACTAAATAGTACTTATCTGAAATGACAGAGGGCTACGGCTGGTTTTTAAGAAAACCTTTAACGTAATGAACTTGATATCGTTGCAGAATCTAGTGATTTAAAAAGGAGTGTTTTTTGTAGTTTTTGCTAGTTTCGCTAAAGAGGTCACTCCCGGTGAAGGGATCTCAGCTCTTTCCTCATCGAATGAGGTGTTGGATATTCTTCAAGGAATATCACTATGCAAAGAAAGAACTAGAGAAATTATAAAAACAAAACTGAGTGGGTTGTAGCATTTGCTAGTTTTGCTAAAGAGCTCACTCCCGGTGAAGGGATCTTGGCTCTTTTCTCATCTAATGAGGTGCTGGATATTCATCAAAGAATACAACTATGCAAAGAAAAAACTAGAGCTGCCTTTTAAAAAAAACATTTTATTCTACAATATCTTTAGGTTTCTTTTCTTTTCATTAATCTCATTAATGAAGTCCTATCATTTAATGCTTCCTAAACATCACAGAAAATGAAACGAAAATAGAACGTACACTTATGCCATCCGCATTCGCCACGGGACCCCGTTATGCACCGTTAGGTTACTTAACTAACGGCAGAGCGGGGGTTGGACTAGCGCGGGTGCAAAACATAAGCAACGTTTGTTATATATTATATATATAATATAACATTCGTCTCACGCAGTTATATGATCACATCACAGAACCAAGCAGCAGAAGCAACATATGAAATATTGGATATACTAGGATATCCGTGTTTTAAATTTAACCGGTAATGTAAAACACGGATTCCACGGTCGTGATGAATATCCAAACCCATATTCCTACGAGAGCGGCAAGTAACCCTACCAATTCTAGAGTTAGGAGACCCGGTCTCAGCTCCTTGAGATGGTCTCCCACTGGACTCTAGAACCCGGCTACTTGTGCTCCCCGCCTTGGGTCTATCCTAATGCGGAAAAGTAAATAATATACATCAGTGGTGACATCATCCTCAACCCAGAAGTGCCTCAATAAAAGAATATTACATACAGATTTTACATGAATGAAAATGACAAACTCTCATCTCACATAAAACCACCGGCTATTCAATCACGACGATCCAATAAAACATATCATAGCAACACATAATATCGCATATCATCAACGTAAATAAATATGCGTATCCCAAATTCCGTTGACATATAGCAACAAGATCGGGGATACCCCACATATTACACTTACGGTCGCAGAAAAGAAATGAAAAACTACAATCTTTAGAATCCGTATTTTCATTAGACATCATAAACCCGAAATATCTCATATTCCGAATTTTATGCCTAACAAATAAATCTTGCATTTCAGTGTTAAATTGAAAACACTTTTCAATAATTTAGTTGGGTAATTCAACAAGATTCCCGTCTACTTGATCGAATGCTCGTCGGGAACTTTAGTAGATGGCCGCACCCCGATGCCATCGATGAAGTGCACTAAGGCGGAACACCATGGCCGTGAGCACTCGAGTGGATGCTTTTGGCAACGGGGTTCTCCTACAGTCACTTGGTCGGGGCTGTGAAGCGTGGCTATCTAGTAATGTTATCCGGCGAGTATCTGCGTACGCGATTACGACGGAGTTTTAATCCGAATCAAAACTCCGTGGCAATCGATTAAATGAGACTAAAACGCTAGATTTACAAAATACTAATTAGTTTTCACAAAACTAATTATTTGGATTCTAAAAAGTGTATTACATATCATCATCATCCATACGACGTTAAATATTTCGATCGATTTAACAAACACCCACAAATTCCAGAGAGCTCAACAACTTGAGCCTCATCAAAAATACCCAGAGAGTGCAAAACGACAAGATGGACCAGCACAAGAAAAAGAACACCTCAAGTCCACTAACATGCGATGGGACTGCGGCCAAAGATGGGGTTTGGCCCCAGTTCCGCGGCCGTTTGATGGATTTGGGTCCTCAAATTTCTTGAGGATCCATTACAAACCCTGCACGATTTTCTGCATATTTTTAATTTTAAAAATTCCAACTTTTGAAAAATCGACAGAAAATTGATAACTTTCGGGTTTCCAAAACCAATCAAATACTTTAACATCGTAAAGACCTACCCAAATGTTCTAGCTTAGCTCTGATACCATGAAAGTGTTTGCTAGCACCACGACGAGGTTTAAACGGGCAACACACATGCAATTTTAAAATTTTCGAGTGCTAAAGAACACTAACCAAGATCTTAACTAGAATATTAGGGGTTTTCTATGATGATATGAACTAAACAAAGAGAACGAAAGAGGCTACAACCTTTGATGACCGTGTCCTTCTCTTTTAAAGCTCTGGGTTGTAGTCCATGGGACTCCACTAGGCTCCACTTGGAGTTGGATCGATCTTGCTCCGAAAACCTTCGTACCGAAGATGATCCATCCGAAGCTCCGCAGTCCAAGATATCTCTTTACTAAACACTTTAGTGAAGGAAATACACTACACTTTAGTGCTAATCAAGTGTATGAAGGTGAAGTAGGGGTTTTGTTTAGCTCACTAGGCTACTCACAAGCTCAAGCTTTCACAACACATGTGAGGGATTTGAGCTTGGAGGTGTGAGGAAGAAGATGATAGGAGCTAGAGAGCAACTCAAGAAAGAAAGCATGAAAAATGGTCAACTCTTTAAGAAATGAAGTGAAGAATGGCTTATCAATTCTCACAATAATTGAAGCATCCAATTTTCATCAATAAACAAAAGCAACCATGCCTCAATAGTGAGTCAGGACTAATAGAATAATGATAAAAGCCATGCTTCACCCATGCTCTTCATTTTCCACCACCTTTTTTATTTTCCAAAAATAGAAAATCATGTCATACTTCATATATATTTATATATATATCATATATATATATATATATAAGAAAATATTTAGTGAGCTAATAATATTAGTTTAAGATATAATTATATCAAATATAATATATATCATATTATTAAATCAACACTTGATTTAATAATCCGGTTATATCACATATAACCGTCTAATATCATTTATCTGTATATCACATTATCAAATCAACACTTGATTCGATAATCCGGTTATATCACATATAACCTGAGCAATATCAGATAACTGCCGGATTAGAATACGGTATCACATACACGTATTCAATTAGGCCCCCCGCACATATTACATAAGTGCCCTACTTTGTTTCGCTTGAACTAGGAAACTTCTATGCGGGACTCTAAAGACTCGTCAATACGCCAGCAGTGGGTGATGATCACATCAGTCATCCACAAGCCATCAGCGGTACTAACTGGACATAACGGCTACCCAGGTATTGAGCGATTAGAAGATCAACAAGAAAGCTTGTCCATACTCTCCACGAAGACTATAAGTAACACTTACCGTACAGTCCGGTCTTTTAGTCTAATATGTCGCATGTCATGTCTAGGGGTAGAATCATCAGACCCCAGTAATGTGATAAGTCATGTCGATGCCTGGCCTTTAACGGTTCGAGAAACTACTGAGAACACCTACCAATAAATCTCATCAACATCCCTGGACAGGGACTTACTGTTATAGTCAATCGAGCATGGCACAACATCAACTCCCAATACCGGGAGAGACGAAACCCTTCCTATCGCTCATTGCCTCCATGTGACTCGGGACTGTACCCAAAATCCACATGTTTGCATGACTCCTTTGAGCCATGGTAGGGATGAAATCAAAGCACGGTTGGAGCCACACAAGACTCTATGACGATCTTGGGTTTACAGACTAACCTGTACCCGTGTCACCAGAGAATTGCTATCTGACGATAAGTATAGTACCAATTAGGAGTTCTCGGCGAGTCTTGTTCGGTGTACCCATTCTCTAATGAGCACTTGTGTACAATCTTTGATGTCAAACACCAATGGATATGGGATCAACCATCGCCCCCATGCAGGGTCAAGAAATGTACACACTAGTCTACTCTGGTATATCGATGCCCTGTCTCGATATACCCTCGACTAGGAACAATTAAAAGATATGCTTGTGGACTACCCAGGTCCCAGTAGTATGATCCGCATCATAGTCCTGGCAAGCCTACACCCTAAGGGCTTTATCAACATATATCTGAGAGACAGTATAATAATACTAAGTGTACATGTTAAGATAAAGAGTAACCAGATAGCATACTATCATGTCGAGCAAGAAAGTCCTTTATATATATGTCCAAGCATCCACTATAATATACATCAATGTACAATAATGGCCTCTAGGGCATACATATCCCTAACAGCTAGCATGATCGCAAATAGTGAGTAGATTATATTAACGAGTGAGGAATCGGGTGGATGGCGTATAGCACCCCCATGAAACATATTATTTATTATAGCTTGAATGTTCTTAGGATGCATGCCACATATATTTAGACTTGTTCGTTAATTAGCAAATTACGTTAGTATCACTTAGTAGGCTTATTGTAGATACATTTGGTAGAATACCAGAACAAATACTAATGATTGCCATGTTACATGATCACAGACTCGTATATACACTACACATCATTAGTACTGCCATGTCACATAGAACTTGTCGTGCTTATGTATCATAGTAAGATCAACTTTATAGTACCATGATGTTATATACGATTCATATTTGGTGTGCATACGAGCCTTGAAGTTCGTACTGGTTGTTGGGCGAGTACGCGACTGGAGGTCCGTACCAGTCGCCGTGCATGTATGTGATATGAAGTTCCATACTGATTGTTGAGCGGGAGTGGGAACGAGATATCCGCACTGGTGCTATGTTTGTACGTGACTAGACGTCCGTACTGTTGATAGTCCATTGCTATGTTCATATGTAGATTTGATGACCTTACTAATTATATTATGTGTTTTGGTATGTAAATTAGACATCAGTACCAATCATTATTATGATATGGGGATAATGGAATATTTGATGGTTATCGTACGAGGCGAGATTCCGTACGGGGTGATATGATGAGGATAGATGATAGCGATTAGCTAGATATGGCCCTATTCTACTTGACTCGCGGAGTCTTACTATTTTTTACCCAGTTGGGGGATATTACTGATATGACGGTACTATCCACTTTCTAAAAACAACGATTCGTTTCATATTTTTTTAAAAGTGAACATGAAAGAATGTGTTACTTGGATTTCAAAGGGGTAAATATATATGTTTTAAAAATATCATAGCCTCCTTATTTTCAAACAACATTTCGTTCTACTTTAAAAATATGTAAGTGAGAACATTCGAAGTAATTACCTATTTACTGTTCTTTTACGCTACGCTTACTTTACATGTCATTCACTCGCGTTTTATTTATCTTATTAGTTATGCTGCGTTTTATTATTTCCCTACATTCATACATTGTTGATGTTATACCTTAATGGTATGGGACACTGATAAATATATATGATATATCGCTACACTTATATTACTGGCTTATGCTATGATATGTTACCCGTCTGCGCTATGCCTAGTTTACACAGTCTAAAAGGGTACGAGCTTGATGAGATTTATATTACTGTGGATATAATGTGATATGATATCAATCCTAAGAGATTGAATATCTATAAAGGTATATAAGAAGATAAAGATGATTTGGACACGGTGGATATGGCCGGGGATCCATAAGATATATATATGTGATCAATCCATGAGAGATTGATGCATGAAGAGACAAGATGTCACCCGGTGATATACGTGCGATCAATCCGTGAGTGATTAAAGGTTGTTCACACATGATGTCTCTACGGTTATATGTGTGAAGGATCGATATAGATGTCCTACACTGACATGGATATTATATATGTGAGGGATTGATATAGATGTCCTGCACGGAGATGGATATTATATATATATAAGAGGGATCGATATAGATGCCCTGCACTGATAAGATATATTATGCTATATATAGTAGCCGGACAGGACTGGTCCACGAGACAGTACCTGAATATTATTTTCATGCATCGATATATTCTAAAGAGGTTTTCAAAGGAGCTATAGTCTCACTATTTTCTGCGTGTCTAGGATCGATACAGACTTTTATAAAAGAAAACTTTTTTTTTAAATAAATCATTTTCAAAAGGTGGAACATATACTTTAAATGAGATGCATACCTTTCTTCACAAAATAACGTCCGCTACATGTGCCGCGATATATATATATATATATATATATATATATATATATATATATATATATATATATATATATCATATGACTATTTTGAAAGGATTTCATATACATATATCTTCTGGCTACTTTTATATGATTGTATATGGATGGGTGCTATATATGTAGTATAGTCTTGATTATGTTATGGTTGGTCATATGCTATAGATATTGCACTACGGCTACTATGATCATGATTTGACACTATTGTATATATATGCAGTGAGTTATTGATGATTGATGATTGTTAGCGTTTCATTTCACAGTATTGTATTTACTTCCATGATTCACATGTTTTCAGATGCTTATGGTTATGTTGTGCCTGTACCGAGCCAAATACTGATTACTTGATGTTAACATGATAACCACACACAGATTCATATTTTATATGTTAGGATAGCGGTACACGAGTTGTACATAAGAACTTACTATTTGTATATACTATCGCTCGAACTCTAGTTTCGACGCGTGCTTATTTACCCTCCTTGATGTATATATTTATCATATTTTAGTTGTTTCACCGCTTATCCATGTGACTTCTAGCTTGTTATATAATTCTACTCACGAGTTGGCAACTCCCCCCGTTGTGCCATAGTTCCTTACAGGTTTGACCGTTTGTGTCCGTAGCAGCTTATTTTGGGCATATTTGCTCCCATTGGGCGTGGTTGCGCATATATTTGAGTTGGCGGGTTTCATTTTGTATCGGATTTTTTCTTGTATCTATTTGTATCTAGAAGTACTCCATTAAAGAACAAGTCTAGTATTGTCGAGATCTTATTGTTGTATATTTTGTTATTGTCGGACTCGTGAAGAAGTCGACTTGATGTATATTTATGTTGTTTACCTTCCGCTTTATTGATCCTTTGCCTTTTGGTGTCGTATATTACTGCGTGGTTGTGATTCCGCCATTTGAGCATTGATTTAGCTCCTGTATGTGGGGATGCTTGTTATATACTTATCATTATATCTGTTTTGCTTAAAATTTACAAAGGAGGTGATGTTTATTTTTTAAACAATCTTACGAACCTGTTTTACATTTTCATAAAAACTTTTCAAAAACTTCACCTCCACCTAGTATTATCTATTTTCCTTATATATATGGTTTATATTTCTAGTTTTGGCTTACTTGGATTACGATGGGTCCCACTTGACTTCACATAATCCTTATGCCGGTCATGTGCCATTTTTGGGTCGTGATAAACTATTACTCACAGTGAGAATCGGGACCCAAACTACCATGGCGTGGTAACCTTGATAAGGTCAACAAATCACCCCACTCCATAGAAGGTATGAAATCACATTGCAAGTTTCAACATTTGAAACTCCCGATATCGGTTTTTACCCAATTAAGCTTATGACCTTAACATAGTCAACAAATCATAAATCGTAAGTCAAGTTCGACCAGCCATTTCGTGATTGATTTAGACCCACCTGCACAATCCTTAACAAAGTCAATAAGGTCATACAACTGTCCTAACCAATCGCATCACACACTAGCAGGAAGACATCATTAAGCTACTGTACACTATGCCATAATATAGTCATCAAACGTAGCATGAATACTAAGTACTGTACTTCCTGAAATGAAAGAGAGCCACGACTGGTTTTGAATAAAACCTTTAACATAAAGAACTTGATATCATTAAAGGAACCTAGTGGTTTTGCAAATTTATAGTTACAATCTTTTTCTTAAGAGCGAACTCCCCGTGAAGGGATCAAGGCTCTTTCCTCATCGAATGAGTGCAGAATATTTCTAACCGAATATCTCTATGCAAAACAAAAGAATACGGCTATAATTTCTTTTGGAAAAATCCGGTTCCAACAACGTGTTTTAGGTTTATTTTCTTTGCATTAATTCGAATTAATGCAATCCCATTATTTAGATAATCACATATTATTTAGTATCTTCTCACATCATTGCAAAAAAGCATGATATGAAAAGAAAAATATAATGCACATATATGCCATCTGCATTCACCACGGGGACCCAGATATTCATCGTAAGGTTACTTAATTTACGGCAGGGCAGGAACAGGGCTAGTGTAGATGCAAAACATATAATATCATTTATTTATATATCATATATATCACTATATATATCATCGCATGCAGATAATCAATATTACAGGCAAGCGATAAATATCATCACAGGTTGGCAATCATCATGCAATGAACATCACAAAATATAGAAAAGCGGATATACTAGAAATAACGCGTTTCGATTGAGCCGATCACGAAACACAAAATTCTACGGTCGTGTGAATAGGTCATACATCGTCGATCCAAAACTCCTATGAGCGCGGCAAGCCACTCGCCAATCCTAGTAGTGAGGAAACCCGCACTCAATATCATGAGTGGGCGACCCATCGGTATCTAGAATCCGGTAGCATAGGCGCTCCTGATGGGTCATATCTAACCCCCTACAAGCGCGGCGAGACACTCGCCAATCCTAGAATGAGGAGACATAGGTCTCCACTCCTTGAGATGGTCACCCTCTGCATTCTAGAATCTAGTAACTCGAGCGCTTCACTGTGGGGTATCCTAGTACATGAATCGAAATACACACACATCAAGTGGCGACATCAAGCTCAACCTGGAAGTGTCCCAATGAAATAATTTACAACAAATGGCAACAGCGACCACAACTCGGCCACTTGTCCCGAATAAATGAAATACATATATAACAAATATACAAGCATGCCACATGAGGGGCTATCATCATGATGATCCGACTTAACCATAACAACAACAACTACAATATTACAATATCATAAATATCGCAAATAACTAATGTGCATCCCCATCAAATTAATTGCATCAATTCGGAGACGTTTACTAACACAATTCTTTATCCATGAAACTAAATATGAAGTTACAGTTTCGATCAAGAAGTTTTCTGTACAACTTATAACCCAACAGTGATCAATCAAAATCTGGAATAAAAAGAAGTATCCAAAAAATCCTATTTCTAAACAATTGAGCCACGGTAGGAACACGACCCCATAATTCAAATATTGAGCTGCCAGAAAACTGCCACTAGCGGCCTGGGTGATGAATTGTGGGCCCGGGTTCCCACCACATTATTTTAAAAACAAATCAAATTCAATGGTACCATTTGAAAAGTTTTCAGGTCGTGTTTTCAAAAACGAACAGTGGCTTAATTTTTGGAAATAGAATATGGAAAATTTTCGTGATCAAAACTATAACTTCGTCGTAACAAGTTTAAATCTTTTGGGACGTTTCTGATACCACTGTAAGTTGTGTTTCCTCCCAGGATAGGGTTGTAAAAACTTTAGCGGAAGAGATTTCAAATATTCAAGAGAGCAAGTGAACTAAAACAATGAAACAAACCAAAAGAATAAAACTTGGACTAAACTAGTAGTTTTACACTACTAGGATGAAACTACAACCTTTGTAGTCATGTCCTTCTCTTCGTGAGCTCCTATGGTTCGTTGGAAACGTGCTAGATTGACGATCGTCTATGTCGAAAATGATCCACCTTATATTCCCTCCAACACAAGCTACAACTTCACTAAGTGAACTTGTAGTGAAGAAACAATCTAAACTAATTTGCTAAAGAAGCTTAAGTTGATGATGTAGGAAATTTTGCTCATAATATTTCTTTCTTTTTCTTTTCACTCTTACATGAATAAATTTCAAGAGAGAGAAGGTGGAGATAAGAATGGCTTAAGGATAAAGAGATGAGAGTAAATTATATCCATTCTTATCTAAAAGAATAAAACAAAAATGAGTCACTAAGTTTCAACACACTTCTTAAAAATGACTCATTTCTTTTATTCTTTTAAAAAAATGATTATTTTTGTTCTCATCTTTAATCCTATGTAATTCTTATACACATAACTCATGTGTAATCACACATGGCAAAGTGTATAAATAATATTTATATCATATATAAATATTATAAAGAGAAGGAAAAATAAAGTAGGCATAATATTAGTTTATATATATATATATATATATAATTATTAAATTAACACTTGATTTAATAATCTGGTTATATCATATACAATCCGGCTAATATCAATTAACACTTGATTAAAATACGGTATCATATACACGTATTTAATCGAGCTCCTACACATATTATTATACATTCCCTACACAGTTTCGCCTGTGCTATGAAAACTCTATGCGGGATTCTAAACACTCGTCAATACATTGGCAGTAGGTTAGGATCATATTCTTAACCCATAAGCGCGTCAGCGGTATTAGCTGTACGTAACTGCTGCCCGGATATTGAACGAAAAGAGGATCGACAAGCTAGCCCGTCTGAAATCCCACAGAGCCAATTAGTGACACTCTCTATACAGTCCGGTCTCTTCGTCTAAGAGTGTTGCATACCGGGTCTAGGAGGTGGAAAACCGTCAGCCTCCTAATAACCCGATAAGTCGTGCTAATCATGAACTCATAACCACCCAAGAAACCGCCGATAACAATTATCAGAAAATCTTAACTGCCTTGGCCAAGGATTTTTGGTTATAGTAGATCTGGCGCAACACGATCTCGACTCCCTATACCGGGAGAGACGGTGTCACGCCCCGCTTCCCGGTGTACGGCGAAGGGGACGGGACGAGACCGCTACGTATTTACTGTGAAATAAATACACTAAGCGTATCTAAGCAATATAAAAGTAAAGCACAAGAGACAAGATATAATAAAAACAGCAACTTTATTTATTCACATTTTTCTGTACAATGCATGGAAAGTAAATACAACTGAAATAAAGCAATGCCTAAACAATGGCATAACAGAAATGAAAAGTACTGAATAGAAAGTGTACAATGACTAGAGCTCGGGGTCTTCATTGAACTGGTCCAAGTCTTCAGCAGTAGGCTCGATCTCTGACGTGTCCAGATTACCTGACGACATTCAAAGAAGAAAGAAAGAGAATGTCGTCAGCGAACAGATCACTCGGTAAGTCCCAAAAATAAGAGAGAAATAGAATAGACAGAAAAGAAGGTGGCTTTTAAAGTTGTGTTATATGGTTATAATGTTGTGTTAACGATGTTGTTTGTAGCTTGATACAGAAGATGCAAGTGTATACGAGAGGAGTCCCACTTACACCGGAGACTTTGGTAACCCGTAGTACAAGACTCCGTCGCTAATACCACGGAACAACGACATGGATGTAATTACGTCTTAAGTGACCACCTCATGCCACCTTTAACATATTCCGTACCAGTCTACCCCTTAAACCCCGTAGTGTTATCTTGATTATATTGTTGTATTGTATTGTTTTGTATTGTAAACTGTATAGATTATATAATTGGATGACTGATCGAAACCATGATATCAGTAAACGGATGTAGCTGGAGAATCATGTATGTAACTGTAGAATCATGGAAGTAACTGTATAATCATGTAAATGGAATGTATATCCATGGTTCGGTTCAGTCAAGTTGATAGATTGAATATCCGGAATAATGGATTCATGGATTCATGTTGAATTGTAATATTGTATATTGTAGATTGTAGATTGTAAATTGTACTTGAATCATATTCAAGTCAGATTATAATGAGACTCAATCTAAGTCAAACAATTAGAAAAGTAAATTGAAGCCCTGATTGTTTTGATGTTATCGGTAACCGCTGCACATGGACGGCAGGATTTGTGTCTTTTTCAAAAACGATTACCGTTTTGATAACACCGTTTGTTGATTGTCTACCTTAGAAATCCAAGCACCCACTTCTCCGTCTCCCAGAGGCTCAAGAGATTGGTCCCGCTTAAACCTATGTTTACTAGGGTCCTTATTGTAATTTATAAAATTTGAGGGGGTTTTATGTAAAATATTTTTGTATAGTTTTCAAAATACACCCCAAGTATTTATTAATCGTCTTTAAAGTTGTAATAATTGTAGATTTTATACTTGTGACAATTCTAATGAGAATAACCTAACTTTCATAATATATGGTATTAAAGTGTAATATTAAACTTGTATGGAATTCATGGTATTTTAATGTAAAATAAATCTTGTGATTTTTAGAAAAAAGGTGGAATATTTATATTATTACAAAATAGATATTTTAAGGATATATATACATATATTTAAACAAAAATAATTTTAATATATATTTTATATTCTAAAATTCTCATTTTCTTAAGATAACGTATTTTAAATCTTTCGAGACCGAATGCTCCTTGCGAAGGTCTGAATCTCGCACTACTAAGCCTGAGGATGTGCGATAATCTGCACCATCCCGAACGGGTTCCCCAAATGGGTTGTAGCGGCGCTTTGCAAATATTTGTATAAATACTAAATCCTTTAGAAAACGGTTTTATTAACTAAATGGTATTTATTTGTAATGATATCGTTTTCCCGTATTCTATATTCCCAAGGGTATTGTGCTATGTTTCATATAAGTGTGTGAGGAGGTAGGTCATTACCTCATGATCTACTTAAAGGTATAGTAAGTTTTGTGATGTTAAATGTAGAATTGAAACTATATGGTATTTAAATGAAAAATACGGTAAAATGAAATAGTAATTATTTTTGATATGAAACTTGATCAATATGATTGATTAGTATTTAATAGTCAACATGAAATTGTTTAAGCATAATTGTATTAAAGAAAAGTGAAGTTTTATAAAGAAACTGAATCGGAAATCAGATTTGTTCCGATTCCGTCGGGTTTTGTAATTCTGTATTTCTAGAATAGAATAGAGAAGATAGAATGGGGACTTACGGGTTTAGGACAACCAGGAGAGGGAGAAGGATCGGGAGGAGTCGCCGGTGCGTCGTTTCGTCGCCGGGAGCTCCTAGAGTCATCGTCGGAATTTCCGCCGGAGAATTCGCCGGAGCTTCGCCTTTTCCTCACTTCGATTGCACACAAGGTTTCTAATGATTTCTTGAGAGTTGGCTCAGAGTTTTGGGGTGATGGGGTAGTGTGTAGGGTTGGTATTTATAATGTTAGGCTAGAGTTAGGGTAGGTGAAGAGTTTAAATTAAAGAAATGTAAAAATACATTAAAAATAGAGTAAATGGGGTTTAATTGTGTCTCAAGAACTGATATGGGAATTTAAACTATGCAGGGGGCATAGAAGATGAAAAGGCCCACTTTTTGTTCAGGGGACTCGGTCGTCCGGCCGAGTCCGCTCGGCGGCGTCGGCCCGAGTCGGCTGGTCCGCCGGCCGAGTCGGCCGAGTCGGGGAGGTGGGGGGTCTCCTGGTGTACACACTGGTATATTTACTTTTACATGTGTAGTGGAAAATTTGGGAGTTATCACGTGTTGGCTGTTGGGCTTCTAAAATATTTAAAACAAAATAATATTAAAAATAATATGGGGTATGGGATTTGATCTCTGGTGGCTTGGTTCAGCAATGCAAGGTATTACCAATGACCCACAAGCTCTTTCTTGTAATTATGGCGCTATTTAATTACTTAAAGTAGTCACAGAAAATGTAAATACCCCAAGTATACATTAATTTTTAAGCAAATTTTGTACACTAAAAATGGAGTTGTTACATTCTTTTAACTTGTAATTAAAAAGCAAAACAATTACTTATATCTTGTGCTCAGGCTAAAATACCCTTTATGGATTTTTGAAAAAAATGTGTACAAAAGTTGTATAGGAAATTTGGGGTTGTTACATTCTACCCTCCTTATAAAAATTTTGTTCTCGAAATTTGAAAAAAGAAAGTGTAACAGTTTCAAGGAAAGTTTGGTGACTAAAGTACTAACAGTGTATAAAAAATAATAAGGTGGTGCAAGGGTTTAAAAAAAATATGAAAGAGTCTTACTAGTGTTACCTTGGTCAACTGTCTTGGCTTCTATGGCTGCTAAGGTGTAAGCGTGTCGCCGTGGCACGTTCCTCCTTGCTGGAGGCATATTCCCCTGTACTCGAGGCATGTTTCTCTGTGCCTGATGGAATTGGCAATTTAGCTGAGCAGGAAATCCACATGGAGGTGGTGCTGGAAGTGCAGGACAAGTTGCAGGAGCCTGGATAGCGAGCTGCTGCGAGTAGTTGACGGGTGTGTGAGCCGGATTGCGTCTATAAGGACAGTTTCCAATTCCGTGATTGGACGCGCCACAAACCAAGTATAGGCCTTTTGCGCGCCTACAGTCCTTCCACAAGTGTCCTTCCCTCTTACAATAAAAGAAAAAATCGGGTCTTGGCTGATCATTGGCTTCTTCCAGTCTTCTGAGTTCAACAGCTGGCCTTGAAGAGGCCCCTCCTGCCATTTGAGTGGCAGGGCGTTTCACTCCTGTAGACTGAGGTCTGCCTCTTGCCTTTATCACTGCCTCATAACTGCGGGCAGCTTCCAGAGCATTTTCATGAGTCGAAAATTTCCTTGTGGCTAGTGCAGTCTGGATTTCCGTGTCCAAACCTTGTTGAAATCGACGGGCTCTGATCTCATCTGTCGGTATCAGGTGTACCGCAAATCTGTTACGGTCTTGTGTTAGTTGTGTAGTATGTGATATCTAAAAATTTGAATTACTGAAACATATCTTACCGACTTAGCATGGTGCACTCAGCGTCATACTCATCTACTGACTTGATCTACATAGAACCTTGTTGCAGATGGATGAACTGTTGTTCCATGGCAAACCTGGCAGTCACAGGGAAGTACTTCGCGTCGAACCTATCGCGAAAAGTCTTCCATTCAATAGGTTGATGAAGACGGCTTTCTTCCGCCTTCCACCAGTTGCGAGTATTGTCCGTGAGCTGTAATTTTGCAACACCAACCCAAGCTATGTCTGGCACTTATGCTGCCGCCAGATCATCCTTGATATTTTGTGCCCATTCCTCAGCTTCAAGTGAGCTTCCATTTCTTGAGAACTGTTTGGGATGTAAAGCTCTGAATTGCTTTACCCCAGGTGCTTCAGTCTCAAGACGGTTCAAGAGCTGCTGCTGTCCCTCAAGGAGGCTGCGAATGGCCTTAAGCAGAACTGTTTGTTCGGTGGGTGGAGCAGGAACAGCAGGTATGATTGGTAGTGGAGGTAGAGTGTTGTTGAAGTTGGAGCTTGTGTTGTTTGGTGAATCTATAACCTTGAACAAAAATTTAGGTTAGGACAGATTCAAGTACATGAAATGATAAGATTCAAGGAATATGAAATTATAAGATTCAAGCAACATGAATTGTAAAGAATGTTTTAGTTGCTGGTTCTTGTGTTATATTGCTTAGATTATTCACGCAGAACAGAACTGCATAGTATGGTTCTATACAGCTCTGACCTGCATGGGCCACCAACAAAACCTGTCACGCCCCGCTTCCCGGTGTACGGCGAAGGGGACGGGACGAGACCGCTACGTATTTACTGTGAAGTAAATACGCTAAGCGTATCTAAGCAATATAAAAGTAAAGCACAAGAGACAAGATATAATAAAAACAACAACTTTATTTATTCACATTCTTTCTGTACAATGCATGGAAAGTAAATACAACTGAAATAAAGCAATGCCTAAACAATGGCATAATAGAAATGAAAAGTATTGAATGGAAAGTGTACAATGACTAGAGCTAGGGGTCTTCACTGAAATGGTCCAAGTCTTCAGCAGTAGGCTCGATCTCTGAGATGTCCAGATCACCTGACGACATTCAAAGAAGAAAGAAAGAGAATGTCGTCAGCGAACAGATCGCTCGGTAAATCCCAAAGATAAAGGAGAAATAGAATAGACAGAAAAGAAGGTAGCTTTTAAAGTTGTGTTATATGGTTATAATGTTATGTTAACGTTGTTGTTTGTAACTTGGTACAGAAGATGCCAGTGTATACGAGAGGAGTCTCACTTACACCGGAGACTTTGGTAACCCGTAGTACAAGGCTCCGTCGATAAAACCACGGAACAACGGCATGAATGTAATTACATCTTAAGTGACCACCTCATGCCACCTTTAACATATTCCGTACCAGTCTACCCCTTAAACCCCGTAGTGTTATCTTGATTGTATTGTTGTATTGTCTTGTATTGTAAACTGTATAGATTATATAATTGGATGACTGACCGAAACCATGATATCAGTAAACGGATATAACTGGAGAATCATGTATGTAACTGTATAATCATGGAAGTAACTGTATAATCATGCAAATGGAATGTATATCCATGGTTCGGTTCAGTCAAGTTGATAGATTGAATATCCGGAATAATGGATTCATGGATTCATGTTGAATTGTAATATTGTAGATTGTAGATTGTAAATTGTAAATTGTACTTGAATAATATTCAAGTCAGATTATATGAGACTCAATCTAAGTCAAACAATTAGAAAAGTAAATTGAAGCCCTGATTGTTTTGATGTTATCGGTAACCGCTGCACATGGACGGCAGGATTTGTGTCTTTTTCAAAAACGATTACCGTTTTGATAACACCGTTTGTTGATTGTCTACCTTAGATAGCCAAGCACCCACTTCTCCGTCTCCCAGAGGCTCAAGAGATTGGTCCCGTTTAAACCTATGTTTACTAGGGTCCTTATTGTAATTTATAGAATTTGAGGGGGGTTTATGTAAAATATTTTTGTATAGTTTTCAAAATACACCCCAAGTATTTATTAATCGTCTTTAAAGTTGTAATAATTGTAGATTTTATACTTGTGACAATTCTAATGAGAATAACCTAACTTTCATAATATATGGTATTAAAGTGTAATATTAAACTTGTATGGAATTCATGGTATTTTAATGTAAAATAAATCTTGTGATTTTTAGAAAAAATGTGGAATATTTATATTATTACAAAATAGATATTTTAAGGATATATATACATATATTTAAACAAAAATAATTTTAATATATATTTTATATTCTAAAAATCTCATTTTCTTAAGATAACGTATTTTAAATCTTTCGAGACGAATGCTCCTTGCGAAGGTCTGAATCTCGCACTATTAAGCCCGAGGATGTGCGATAATCTGCACCATCCCGAACGGGTTCCCCAAATGGGTTGTAGCGGTGCTTTGCAAAGATTTGTATAAATACTAAACCTTTAGAAAACGGTTTTATTAACTAAATGGTATTTATTTGTAATGATGTCGTTTTCCCGTATTCTATATTCCCAAGGGTATTGTGCTATGTTTCATATAAGTGTGTGCGGAGGTAGGTCATTACCTCGTGATCTACTTAAAGGTATAGTAAGTTTTGTGATATTAAATGTAGAATTGAAACTATATGGTATTTAAATAAAAAATACGGTAAAATGAAATAGTAATTATATTTTATATGAAACTTGATCAATATGATTGATTAGTATTTAATAGTCAACATGAAATTGTTTAAGCATAATTGTATTAAAGAAAAGTGAAGTTTTATAAAGAAACTGAATCGGAAATCAGATTTGTTCCGATTCCGTCGGGTTTTGTAATTCCGTATTTCTAGAATAGAATAGAGAAGATAGAATGGGGACTTACAGGTTTAGGACAACCAGGAGAGGGAGAAGGATCGGGAGGAGTCGCCGGTGCGTCGTTTCGTCGCCGGGAGCTCCTAGAGTCGTCGTCGGAATTTCCGCCGGAGAATTCGCCGGAGCTTCGCCTTTTCCTCACTTCGATTGCACACAAGGTTTCTATGATTTCTTGAGAGTTGGCTCAGAGTTTTGGGGTGATGGGGTAGTGTGTAGGGTTGGTATTTATAGGGTTAGGCTAGGGTTAAGGTAGGTGAAGAGTTTAAATTAAAGAAATGTAAAAATACATTAAAAATAGAGTAAATAGGGTTTAATTGTGTCTCTGGAACTGATATGGGAATTTAAACTATGCACGGGGTATAGAAGATGAAAAGGCCCACTTTTTGTTCAGGGGACTCGGTCGTCCGGCCGAGTCCGCTCGGCGGCGCTGGCCCGAGTCGGCTGGTCCGCCGGCGGACTCGGCCGAGTCGGGCCGAGTCGGCCGAGTTGGGGAGGGGGGGTCTCCTGGTGTACACACTGGTATATTTACTTTTACATGTGTAGTGGAAAATTTGGGAGTTATCACGTGTTGACTGTTGGGCTTCTAAAATATTTAAAACAAAATAATATTAAAATTAATGTGGGGTATGGGATTTGAACTCTGGTGGCTTGGTTCAGCAATGCAAGGTATTACCAATGACCCACAAGCTCTTTTTTGTAATTATGGCGCTATTTAATTACTTAAAGTAGTCACAGAAAATATAAATACCCCAAGTATACATTAATTTTTAAGCAAATTTTGTACACTAAAAATGGAGTTGTTACATTCTTTTAACTTGTAATTAAAAAGCAAAATAATTACTTATATCTTGTGCTCAGGCTAAAATACCCCTTTATGGATTTTTGAAAAAAATGTGTACAAAAGTTGTATAGGAAATTTGGGGTTGTTATATTCTACCCTCCTTATAAAAATTTCGTTATCGAAATTTGAAAAAAGAAAGTGTAACAGTTTCAAGGAAAGTTTGGTGACTAAAGTACTAACAGTGTATAAAAAATAATAAGGTGGTGCAAGGGTTTAAAAAAAATATGAAAGAGTCTTACTAGTGTTACCTTGGTCAACTGTCTTGGCTTCTATGGCTGCTAAGGTGTAAGCGTGTCGCCGTGGCACGTTCCTCCTAGCTGGAGGCATATTCCCCTGTACTCGAGGCATGTTTCTCTGTGCCTGATGGAATTGGCGATTTAGCTGAGCAGGAAATCTACATGGAAGTGGTGCTGGAAGTGCAGGACGAGTTGCAGGAGCCTGGATAGCGGGTTGCTGCGAGTAGTTGACGGGTGTGTGAGCCGGATTGCGTCTATAAGGACAGTTTCCAATTCCGTGATTGGACGCGCCACAAACCAAGTATAGGCCTTTTGCGCGCCTACAGTCCTTCCACAAGTGTCCTTCCCTCTTACAATAAAAGAAAAAATCGGGTCTTGGCTGATCATTGGCTTCTTCCAGTCTTCTGAGTTCAACAGCTGGCCTTGAAGAGGCCCCTCCTGCCATTTGAGTGGCAGGGCGTTTCACTCCTGTAGACTGAGGTCTGCCTCTTGCCTTTATCACTGCCTCAAAACTGCGGGCAGCTTCCAGAGCATTTTCATGAGTCGAAAATTTCCTTGTGGCTAGTGCAGCCTGGATTTCCGTGTCCAAACCTTGTTGAAATCGACGGGCTCTGATCTCATCTGTCGGTATCAGGTGTACCGCAAATCTGTTATGGTCTTGTGTTAGTTGTGTAGTATGTGATATCTAAAAATTTGAATTACTGAAACATATCTTTCCGACTTAGCATGGTGCACTCAGCGTCATACTCATCTACTGACTTGATCCACATAGAACCTTGTTGCAGATGGATGAACTGCTGTTCCATGGCAAACCTGGCAGTCACAGGGAAGTACTTCGCGTCGAACCTATCGCGAAAAGTCTTACATTCAATAGGTTGATGAAGACGGCTTTCTTCCGCCTTCCACCAGTTGCGAGTATTGTCCGTGAGCTGTAATTTTGCAACACCAACCCAAGCTATGTCTGGCACTTATGCTGCCGCCAGATCATCCTCGATATTTTGTGCCCATTCCTCAGCTTCAAGTGAGCTTCCCTTTCTTGAGAACTGTTTGGGATGTAAAGCTCTGAATTGCTTTACCCCAGGTGCTTCAGTCTCAAGACGGTTCAAGAGCTGCTGCTGTCCCTCAAGGAGGCTGCGAATGGCCTCAAGCAGAACTGTTTGTTCGGTGGGTGGAGCAGGAACAGCAGGTATGATTGGTAGTGGAGGTAGAGTGTTGTTGAAGTTGGCGCTTGTGTTGTTTGGTGAATCTATAACCTTGAACAAAAATTTAGGTTAGGACAGATTCAAGTACATGAAATGATAAGATTCAAGGAATATGAAATTATAAGATTCAAGGAACATGAATTGTAAAGAATATTTTAGTTGCTGGTTCTTGTGTTATATTGCTTAGATTATTCACGCAGAACAGAACTGCATAGTATGGTTCTATACAGCTCTGACCTGCATGGGCCACCAACAAAACCTGTCACGCCCCGCTTTCCGGTGTACGGCGAAGGGGACGGGACGAGACCGCTACGTATTTACTGTGAAGTAAATACGCTAAGCATATCTAAGCAATATAAAAGTAAAGCACAAGAGACAAGATATAATAAAAACAACAACTTTATTTATTCACATTCTTTCTGTACAATGCATGGAAAGTAAATACAACTGAAATTAAGCAATGCCTAAACAATGGCATAATAGAAATGAAAAGTACTGAATGGAAAGTGTACAATGACTAGAGCTAGGGGTCTTCACTGAACTGGTCCAAGTCTTCAGCAGTAGGCTCGATCTCTGAGATGTCCAGATCACCTGACGACATTCAAAGAAGAAAGAAAGAGAATATTGTCAGCGAACAGATCGCTCGGTAAATCCCAAAGATAAAGGAGAAATAGAATAGACAGAAAAGAAGGTGGCTTTTAAAGTTGTGTTATATGTTTATAATGTTGTGTTAACGTTGTTGTTTGTAACTTGGTACAGAAGATACCAGTGTATACGAGAGGAGTCTCACTTACACCGGAGACTTTGGTAACCCGTAGTACAAGGCTCCGTCGATAAAACCACGGAACAACGGCATGAATGTAATTACATCTTAAGTGACCACCTCGTGCCACCTTTAACATATTCCGTACCAGTCTACCCCTTAAACCCCGTAGTGTTATCTTGATTGTATTGTTGTATTGTATTGTCTTGTATTGTAAACTGTATAGATTATATAATTGGATGACTGACCGAAACCATGATATCAGTAAACGGATATAACTGGAGAATCATGTATGTAACTGTAGAATCATGGAAGTAACTGTATAATCATATAAATGGAATGTATATCCATGGTTCGGTTCAGTCAAGTTGATAGATTGAATATCCGGAATAATGGATTCATGGATTCATGTTGAATTGTAATATTGTAAATTGTAGATTGTAGATTGTAAATTGTACTTGAATCATATTCAAGTCAGACTATAATGAGACTCAATCTAAGTCAAACAATTAGAAAAGTAAATTGAAGCCCTGATTGTTTTGATGTTATCGGTAACCGCTGCACATGGACGGCAGGATTTGTGTCTTTTTCAAAGACGATTACCGTGTTGATAACCCCGTTTGTTGATTCCCTACCTTAGATAGGCAAGCACCCACTTCTCCTGCTCCTTGAGGCTCAAGAGATTGGTCCCGCTTAAACCTATGTTTACTAGGGTGCTTATTGTAATTTAAAGAACTTGAAGGGGTTTTATGTAAAATATTTTTGTATAGTTTTCAAAATACACCCCAAGTATTTATTAATCGTCTTTAAAGTTGTAATAATTATAGATTTTATACTTGTGACAATTCTAATGAGAATAACCTAACTTTCATAATATATGGTATTAAAGTGTAATATTAAACTTGTATGGAATTCATGGTATTTTAATGTAAAATGAATCTTTTGATTTTTAGAAAAAAAGGTGAAATATTTATATTATTACAAAATAGATATTTTAAGGATATATATACATATATTTATACAAAAATAATTTTAATATATAATTTATATTCTAAAAATCTCATTTTCTTAAGATATCGTATTTTAAATCTTTCGAGACCGAATGCTCCTTGCGGAGGTCTGAATCTCGCACTACTAAGCCCGAGGATGTGCGATAATCTGCACCATCCCGAACGGGTTCCCCAAATGGGTTGTAGCGGCGCTTTGCAAAGATTTGTATAAATACTAAATCCTTTAGAAAACGGTTTTATTAAGTAAATGGTATTTATTTGTAATGATGTCGTTTTCCCGTATTCTATATTGCCAAGGATATTGTGCTATGTTTCATATGAGTGTGTGAGGAGTAGGTCATTATCTCGTGATCTACTTAAACTTATAGCAAGTTTTGTGATTTTAAATATAGAATTGAAACTATGTAGTATTTAAATGAAAAATACGGTAAAATGAAATAGTAATTATTTTTGATATGAAACTTGATCAATATGATTGATTAGTGTTTAATAGTCAACATGAAATTGTTTAAGCATAATTGTATTAAAGAAAAGTGAAGTTTTATAAAGAAACTGAATCGGAAATCGTATTTGTTCCGATTCCGTCGGGTTTTGTAATTCCGTATTTCTAAAATAGAATAGAGAAAATAGAATGGGGACTTACGGGTTTAGGACAATCAGGAGAGGGAGAAGGATCGGGAGGATTCGCCGGTGCGTCGTTTCGTCGCCGGGAGCTCCTAGAGTCGTCGTCGGAATTTCCGTCGGAGAATTCGCCAGAGCTTCGCCTTTCGCTCACTTCGATTGCACACAAGGCTTCTAATGATTTCTTGAGAGTTGGCTCAGAGTTTTGGGGTGAGGGGGTAGTGTGTAGAGTTGGTATTTATAAGGTTAGGTTAGGGTTATGGTAGGTGAAGAGTTTAAATTAAAAAAATGTAAAAATACATTAAAAATTTATTAAAAATAGAGTAAATGGGGTTTAATTGTGTCTCTGGAACTGATCTGGGAATTTAAACTATGCAGGGGTATAGAAGATGAAAAGGCCTACTTTTTGTTCAGGGGACTCGGCCGAGTCCGCCCGGCGAAGCCGGCCCGAGCCGGCCGGTCCGCCGGCCGACTCGGCCGAGTCGGAGGCCAGGGAGGTTGGGGTCTCCTGGTGTACACACTGGTATATTTACTTTTTCATGTGTAGTGGAAAATTTAGGAGTTATCACGTGTTGACTGTTGGACTTCTAAAAAATTTAAAATAAAATAATATTAAAAATAATGTGGGGTATGAGATTTGAACTCTGGTGGCTTGGTTCAGCAGTGCAAGGTATTACCAATGACCCACAAGCTCCTTCTTGTAATTATCGCGCTATTTAATTACTTAAAGTAGTCACAGAAAATGTAAATACCCTAAGATACATTAATTTTTAAGCAAATTTTATACACTAAAAATGGAGTTGTTACATTCTTTTAATCTATAATTAAAAAACAAAATAATTTTTTATATCTTGTGTTTAGGCTAAAATACCCTATTATGCATTTTTGAAAAAAATGTGTACAAAAGTTGTATAGGAAATTTGGGGTTGTTACAGACGGAATCCCTTTGATCACTCACTATCTCCATTTGCTTCAGAATTGTACCCAACTAAAACCTATTTGCACGGCTCTTTAAAGCCATGGTAGGGTAGTAATCAAAATATAGTGGGAAGACACACAAGACACTATGATGATCTCAGGTTTACAGACTACTTGTACCCATGTCATAAGAGAACTGCTATCTGACGATATGTATAATCCCATTTAGGAGTTCTCTGGTGAGTCCGTCCTGTGAAACTCATTCATCTAATGAGCACATGTATACAATCTTAAGTGTCAAACACCAGTGGCTATGGAATTAACCATCGTCCCAATCGGAGTCAAGAAATGTATACAGTAGTCTACTCTGAAATATCGATGCCCAAACTCGATATTCCCACAACTAGGAACATTTAAATATTTTATTATTGACTACCCAAGCCCCACTAGTATGATCCCTATCATAATCCTGGTTGTCAAGAAAAGGTCCTATGGGCATTATCATTATGTATTAGCAATATGTGTTAACGAGTAAAACGTAAACACATAAATGATAAAGACAAACCAGATAACATACTACCATCTCGAGTAAGATCGTACTCTGTATAGGTCCACCTACAATTACAATAATTGTCTTGAGGGCACAAATATCCAATAGTTTTCACATATCATATGTGCCATTCAGCTTGAGAGGGAGTGTTAAGAATAAAATATATATTTGTGAGATATATGATTTGATATGTTTAAGAGATTGGTAAGATTTAGATTTGATTATATTTAATTATGATTTCTTTGGAGTCAAGTTAGGATTGCGTGATGGTCAAGTATTAAATCCTAAGAGTTTAATATAAATAGAAAGGTAGAGTTGTTTTCCTTTAATATCATTACAGTTTCCTCTTTTATCAATTAACAAATGTTTCTCTTCTATTTTCCACAATGCAGTCTCTTCATTATTTTCCACTTCTCTAATATCTATGTTTCTTAACTTGGTATTAAAGCCTAACCCTAACCCTAACACCTAGCCACTACTGCTCCTTCTTCACCCCGCTACTCTACGCCGCCACCAACCGCCGCCGCTTCCTCTCGCTGAAATTCGCTGCCCCCATCGCCACCATCACCATCACATCTGATTAGATTCCATGTCACCAAGTCGATCCAGATCATCATCACCGCTATCATCATCGCAAAGTCGATCCAGATCATCTGTTATCATCACGTCGCTAAGTCTGCTCCAAGTCGCCACCATCAAATCTGCTCCAATTCATCGCCGTCATCATCAATCTCGAATCATTAGAGCCGAGCAATGGCATCGGAGAAGAAGCTATCGAACCCAATAAGGGAGATTAAGGTGCAGAAGCTCATGCTCAACATCTCCGTTGGCGAGAGTGAATATTGCCTCACGAGAGCCTCTAAGGTCCTAGAACAATTGAGCGGGCAACAACCAGTATTCTCTAAAGCTACTGTTCAATTTTTCGGTATTCGGCGCAATGAAAAGATTGCATGTTATGTCGCAGCCAGAGGTGAAAAGGAAATGCAACTCCTTGAGAGTGGCTTGAAGGTTAAGGAGTATGAGCAGCTCAGGAGGAATTTCAACGAGACGGGTTGTTTTGGGTTTGGCATCCAAAAGCACATTGATCTTGGATTCAAGTACTACCCGTCTACTGATATTTACGGCATGGACTTTAATTTTGTGTTGGAGCGTCCAATGGTAGGAAAAGGCGAAGGGCCAGCGATCGAGATCGATCTCGGCACCATATACTCATGCGTCGACGTCTGGTAGCACGACCACATCGAGATCATCCCCAACGACCAAGGGAATCATACCACGCCGTTGTATGTTGGCTTCACCGACACCGAGCACTTGATTGGCGACGCTGCCAAGAACCAGGTCACCATGAACCACAATCGATCAATGGCGAGCGATGGCGAAAGAGGCCGGCCATTGAAGAAGCAGAAATCCTCATCAAAGGCCGCGAAAATCGTCGAAGACGAAGCCCTTGATTTTGGAGATGATTCTGATGACGATCGCCGCGGAGGCGAGAGAGAAACGAAGAAGAATAATTTTACGAAGCTTGAGTTAAAGCTTGATCACAGTAAAAGGCCTCTTTGGGCGTGCGCTGATGGGTGAACCTTTCTGAAGACGTTCTCGCCTTTGAGGTAAAACTCTTTTCTATAAAAAAGATAAGTTATGCATGTCATTCCATATATTTTTTCCTCTTTCATGCTGGTGGTTCTTGTGATAACACGACTTTTTTTCCACGTGTATCTTCTTTTAAAGATCCACATGCGGAGAAGATATAGGGTATATGTGTAAAGTACTCATTGATATTGAAGTTGAAAATGAAGTTGAGATTTGAAGTTGACAAAGTTTGTTAGTTCGTTGAATTTACTTGTTAAAGTTCTTCACTGAAAACTTAGAAGTTGTTGAAATTGTTTGTGGAACTTGTTAGTTGAAGCTCATGGTGTATTGATCTCAAAGTCGTTAAACTTATGTGTGTTGACCTCAAAGTCATTAAACTTGTTTTTGATCTCAAAGCCATTAAACTTCATTAAACTTGTTATTGACCTCAAAGTGATTAAACTTGCTGTTGACCTCTAAGTCGTTAAACCGGTATATTGACATCAAAGTCATTAAACTTGTGCGTGTTGACCTCTAAGTCATTAAACTAGTTGTTTGAAGAAATTATTAACGACAGTTCACGAAAGTGTGTGCGACATGACACACTTATGAAAGTATTTGAAGAAGTTATTAACGACAGTTCATGGAAACCACAAGTTTTCATCAAAACTCTTCATAGAAGATTATCTCAGCTCAAATCAAATTGCAAGTTTCCAAGATGAATTACTCAAGAAAGATTTCAAGATAGTATGAAAGTCAAAATTTCAAGACAGTATGAAAAACGCAAGAATCGCTGAAGTTGCAAGTTTTATTTTTTTAGAGTGAGAAATTAGTTTTGTAACAAACTGAGAACACATCATATATGCCTTTCAGCTTGAGGGGGAGTGATGAGAATAAAATATATATTTGTGAGAGATATAATTTGATATGTTTAAGAGATTGATAAAATTTAGATTTGATTAGATTTAATTATGATTTACTTATATGTCAAGTTAGGATTGTTTGGTGGTAAAGTATTAAACCCTAAGAGTTTATTATAAATAGTAAAGTAGTGTTGTCTTCCTTTAATATTATTGTAGTTTTTTCTTTTATCAATAAATAATCGTCTCTCTTCTATTTTCCACAATGTAGTCTCTCCATTATTTTCTGCTTTTCCTCTAATACTTATGTTTCTTAACATGGATCTTACAAAAGCATAGGTAAGAAGTTATAAAATTAATTGTTTCTTATAATAAACTTGTTGTATTTATTCAAGGAAGTTTTAGCTTCATCCTATTAAGAAAGAAAGCTACATTACACTAAATTACCCCCTTAAGTATCGATACTGTGAGATAAACCACCAGACTTTTGTCTAATATAACTATAAGCCCTCTTAAAGTGCCACATTGAAAGGCATTTTAGTGGAAAAACTCTTTTAAAATGAAAGTTTAAGGAAGGTTTTTTGTACTAAAATGATCTTTTGGTAGTCTAGTTAAAAATCATGTAGTTAAGGGTTCTTTAACATAATTTAGCCTAGAAATAGAGTATGTAATAATGTCACAGACTGCTAAACATCCAATTAAGCAACATTTTCATGCCACTGCCTATTCAAGTTGGGGGTAAATACGTACTGTCATCGCTTCAATAGCCATTTGTCTTGCTGATGAGATAACCAGCGATTAAAATCTTTGTTATCACTCTCATTAAGCATTTATGTTCATGTAAAGGTTCAAGTTATTTATATAGAGCAACGCAACACTTTTTGAGATTGGAATCTTCGATTTCATGTACCAATGAAATCGTAAAGTCTCCTCAACTCTGTTCCCATTGACATGTATAAGAGGTGGAAATTCTAATTTTTCAACCATGCAAAGGAAAGAAAAAAAAAAAGGAAACATGGCTAATGAAACTTCGAGAGGTTTCTTCAAATGAATTCAAAGGCATTGAAAAATGCATAATGCTTAAAATATTAAAACCCTAAAACCTTTTTGTTGGTTGAATGGTTGCATGGGAAGTAAAAGCAAAAGGGATCTTATGGGATTGAAAAAGCGAAAGGGCATGTTTCGTTTTCGTCGGAAGGGGATTTGTGTTCAGACTTGTGGGTCAAAACCCAAATCTCTGCATGGATAAAGATGTGGGCGCTTTGGCACCAATTCAAATGATGAAGATTCTCTTTTCTTTTTCTTTTTACCTTTCTTTTACGATTATATTTGACTCCAACGGCAAAGATAGGATTTGATGCATGCAACTTTTTGCAAGAGAATATAAAAGCTTGAACCTTATCTGCTGCATTCTGCTTGGATTGCAACTTCAGCATGTGATAAATGCAACTTAGAGAAAATCACCCCCACCCCCACACCCACCCCCCCCACACCCCCCAAACCCCCAACTAGAACGATGGAGAGTTATCCTCTTCATTAATTTTTTTTTTTGAAGGAATTGTCCTCTTCATTAATAAACAACAGTTTTGACAAAAATGAAATTTGGAGCGTTTTATATTTGAAATAAAGGTGTATATAAATACGACTTATTATTATGATTAATGATACTAAACACATGTTTCAAAATGGATGCAAAGTAGAAAACTAGGATGCTTAATTTTGGCCACACCAATAACCAAACTTCCTCCAATCTCTTTCTATCTATCTATCTATCTATTATTACTTCTATCACAAGTTGGGTTGGTCAAGCAATGTTTTACAAGTCAAATCACTAATTTCGGTCTTTCCCGCCCTTCTCTTTATCTATACTAGTTTTCTGCACATGCGTTGCGCGTATTAGTTCGCTCAACTATATAGTATTTGTTATTGAAATTGTGAAGCGATAGTATCATACTATTAGTTAAATTAATGGTTCCTTCAAAATTCTTTTGGTTAGTTTTTACAGATAAAACATAAATTTAAATGTCAATAACGCGTCTGCGTTGTGTTTGAGTTATCAAATATATTGCAAAAAATTATTAAAAGATAATTTAAAAAATTCAAAGTAAAAATGCAAGGTTATGAAAACTTCCAAAAAGACAATACTACATGGTTTTATAGATGTGCATCGAATAATTTTAAATAAGAAAGATATCGAAGTAAAAAGTTAATTTTAAGAGAAATCTAGAAAGTTGAAATATGTTAAGATAAAACTTTGTCTAAAAAGTTCTTTTATCTTATTTTTTTAGGGATTGAATTTTTACAATTCAAATAAATAATATTTTATTGTTGTGTTGTCCTTTTCTTGATGATATGACCCCTTAAGAATGGAGAAATTCTCTCTTTTTTACTTTGTTTTTTTATGGAGGTCATTTTCGGGTCTCCCTCAGATGTTGTCTTCCGTCGATCTCCCGGTGGATTTGGAAGGTGATTTCCTGTTACGTGCGGGTCTCAATGGATTTTGAGGAGATTGGTGATTTGAGGAGTTTAACGCCGAGTACCTGTAAAGAAGTCCCGGGGTGGTTTGGTACCACCGAGTACCCTCCGACGATCAAGTTAGTGCGAGATCCGAGCAGAGTAACGGCTAAGTGGAATAAAAAAATGGCTTACTTGACCCTTCTGTGATGGGGGTTTATATAGGGGCAGCAGCACGCTGCAGCAGGCGCGAGAATCTCGTCGGCAGTTACGCTCCCGACGTCATGCCCGCGTAAAGAGCGGATCGCCCATTAACGGGGATCGTGATGGCGTGGAACAAGGGATGTTGCTAGCGGAGAATCTGCGCGTGGCGAGATTTGCGGAGCGGCGGTTACGCCTGCGAGCGGTGGAGTTGGTCGGTCGGAGGAACCGAGGAAGATGGTCTTGGCAAAGGAGCTCGGGAATGAGCGCGAGGGCCGAGGAGTTTTCGGTCTTGTGGCAGCTCGGAGCGAGCTGAGAGGCCGAGGAAGCCAAATTTCAGGGGGCTTTGAGGTGAGCCGGCTTGTGCTTGCAGGTCGGGTACAGGGGTGGCCTGTCGGCCCCTTGGCCCTTTCTTTTGAGTTCTGGGACACGTCATCTGCCACGTTTCCTGATCTTAGAGACCGCCAATAATGAGCATCATCATTAGCCCCCCACTCCTGTCCCGACCAGCTAGCGGATCGGGTCAGGAGTGGACTGCCGGGCCGCCCGGGGTGAGCTCCCTCCTAAGGTTTCGTCCGGACGCGTCCCCGGGCTGTCGGCTGTCTTTTTTGCCAGCGAATCAGAGCGAGATATCTGCATTTAAGGAAGGTGCGCCGGTTCGTGCATCCTGCCACTGAAGCGATGGTCCATGTGTCGAGCGTCGGTTTGCCGACGCGACGTGTGCAGACCTGCGGCGTCTGACGGGGCGCGGTCTAGTGTGGGAACGACAGGTGGAACAATCGGAGCCGTTGGACACGAGGGGGCATTTTGGCGGAAGATGAAGGGCGCCGTTGGATGAGGTCTCTTGCGGTGATAAATAGGGATGGGGCCCGATCCAGGGCCCCTACTCCTTTATATTTCCCCGTTCTAAGTCCTGGTTGCTCGGCGCTCGTCTTCTCTCTTCCGCTTTCGTTTCCCGAGAATCCCTTTTCTCAAGGTTAGATGTCTTCCTTTGTAGAGTCAGTAGATGTCATAGGAGTAGGTTCTAGGGACCCTTTAGTTGAGCCTGAGTCCCCCTGGGGAGTAGGGGTCGGATCCTCTCCTCAAGATCGTGCGGCGGGGGCAGCCCCTAGGGAGGAGGCGGTAGATACTGCCCCCAGCGCCTCGTGTTGGGTGAGGCATGAGGACGAGCTCGCCAATGCTCAGGCTCGCTTCCACATCCCTTCACGTTATACTCTTCTTTTGGCCAAGGAGGGAGAGAGGGCAGACCAAGTACGGGGCAGGGAGATCGTCTTGTATTTGGAAGCTTTTTGGGGCAGAATGCGCCTGCCCTTCTCTCCCGAGATTTTCGAAGCGCTAAACTTTTTCGGGTTAGCCTCTGGCCAGTTAGTGCCGAACTCGTGGAGGATTCTCCTCGGGTTGCTGATCCGCCTGAAATTACAGGCGGTTACCTTCAGCCTCTCCCTCCTTGATTCTTCCCTCGTCTTCAAAAATCACCCTAATGGTCGAGCAGGCGACCCGAGGTGGGTCTACCTCTCTTTCAGAAAGCGACAGGGGGGCGCCGCCGGGACAGATATTGTGACCCTGCCTTCTTCCATTCACGACTGGATGAAGAAGTTCTTCTTCGTTTCCCCTCCCGAGGGCGAGGACTGGCTCGTGCCTACAAAGTAGTCAAGGGAGAAATGCTTGCCGGGGAACCAGTCCAGTGATCCCATCGCGGTGAGAGTGGCGTCTTGGGAGCCCATCCCCCGATTCGACGTGCTGCTGTCTGAGAGGGTCCTGAGTTGGGCCGGGCTCAGCCCCGTTGAGTTCGTCGGTAAGTTTTAGGCTTGCTTTTTGGCTTGTATATTGCTTGTGTCGCTGACTTCTTTACATTTGGTTTTGCGCAGGACCCATGGATATGGACGAGCTCAAAGCCTCCATGTGCCAGCCGAGGAGGGTCACGAAGGCCGGAGGCGCCGGCCCTTCCCGCTCGAAGCCTCCCCGGCTCCTTCTCCTCTGGTGGTCGCGTCCCATGAGCGTTCCGGGGAGGATCCCGCCCCGGGGCCTAGTAGAGCATCGGGCCGGAAGCGGGCTTGGATTCTGGAAGACCCGGCCTCAGAGGAGGAGATCGGATCTCCATCGGAGCCGCTCAAGAGGGGTTCCCGGAGGTTTTCCCAGGGCCCGCCCTCGCCGATCATGGTGGAGGAAGGAGGCCTCCAGTTCGCGGTGCCCTCGGGGCTCTCCGTCGCGGACAGCCTGCTTCATGAGATAGAGAAATCGGCGGGGGGTAGGATCCCCGGGGGAACCTTCAGGGCCCAGATGGCGTCCATTGCCCAGGAGTCTGTGCAGGTAAGTGTTTGATTTTTTGTGAGATTCGGTGCCTCCTTCATTTTTCTGATATCTTTCCTATCTTTTAGGTTCTCCAGCACGTTGCCCTCGCCCTATGCATGGAGGCCGAGGTGATAGCCCCGGCAATGAAGGCTGCGGGCCAGCTCGCCTCGCAGGAAGAAAGCTCTAAGCGGGAGCTGGAGGCGGTGATGGCGAGGGTTGCCGCCCTGGAAGGCGAGATGGAGTCCGGGAAATGGGAGGTTGCCCGGTACCGCGAGGCCGCCGTGGCTGCCAAGGCCAAGCTTAAGGACGCTCAGGTGCTTGCCGGCAACCTGAAGAAGATGGTGAAGACCCTCCGGAAGGAGTTGGGGGCAGCGGCTGAGTCGGTGAAATCGGCCGACCTGAGAGCGGCGAAGTTGGCCGACCTCTCAGCGGTGAAGGCGGTGGAGGGCTACAAGAAATCGAAGGACTTCTATGATGACCTGGCCGTGGCCACTACCCTCATCTGGCATGAGGCCCTCGACGCCGTTAAGGCCCGGATGCCGGAGTTCGCCGACGAAGAGCTCCAGGCCGAGCACCCTCTCGCGAACGCCGAGGAGCAGGAGAAAGAGATTCCTGACGAGGAAGTCTTCGAGGACCCTGCTCGTCCCGTGATGAATGTCGAGGACCCGGAGGTCGCGCCCGGCCCCGAGGCCTAAAGCCCCCGTCTTCCTCCTTCTTTTATTTTGTTGCTTTCTCCATTTTTGTAAGCCTCCGGGCAGTTTGTAAGGCTGGGGAGCCCAAATAACCCTTTATAAAGACTTTTCCTTCGGTAATAAAACTTTTTTCTTTCTTTGGTTTGCTCTTTATCTTCTGTTCGTGAAAAATGCTCATAAAATTTCTCTTCTTGCACTGTTGGGCTTCTATGTCAGATCGGCTATTTGTCTAGCGATCGTTCGTCGAGTTGATTTTGATTACTTGCCAAGCGCTGCTGAGAAGGAGGTGTCTCCATGTCCCCTGAAGTCGAGGGAGGATCGCTCGAGACTTGGATAGACCTGATGCCCCTTGTTGGTGGCTCGGATCCTCTGCATGTGATAGGCAGTGGGCTGTTCGCCGTATTTGTGCCGAGGATGGATGGGAAGCTGCTCGATCGCCCCTTGGCGAGGGCCTCTGATTTCTGGCGCTGCGAGCAACGACCACTAGATGGGGATGGTCGAGCAAGGGTCGGGCTCGACTGCCTCTGAGAGGACTTTAGGTCCTTAGCGTTGGAGGGGCTGTAAGAAGCCCACTAAGGATGTCCGGACAGTGAAGCTGCGCGGTTGCTTCTTGGCGATGGTTTTGATCTCTGGCGTCGTGGGTAGGCAACTACCAACCTGGGACGACCGAGCGGGGTAGCCGCTCGGATGCCTATTTTGTGGGCTTCGACCCCTGGCATCATGGGTAGGGAGCTACCAGCTAGGGTTGACCGAGCAGGGCAGCCGCTCGGTTGCCTCTTGCGAGGGCTTTGATCCTTAGCGTTGGAGGGGCTGTAAGAAGCCCACTAAGGATGACCGGGCAATGAAGCTGCGCGGTTGCCTCTTGGCGAGGGCTTTGATCTCTGGCGTCGTGGGTAGGCAACTACCAGCCTGGGACGACCGAGCAGGGTAGCCGCTCGGATGCCTCTTGCGAGGGCATCGATCCCTGGCGTCATGGGTAGGGAGCTACCAGCCGGAGTTGACTGAGCAGGGCAGCAGCTCGGTTTCCTCTTGCGAGGGCTTTAATCCTTCAAGACGGGGACCGAGCAGGATTACTGCCCATTGCCTCTTGGCGAGGACTTTGATCCCTGTCGGTTGTGGTAGGAAGCTACTAGCCGGGGATAGCCGAGCGAGGACTCAACTGCCTCTGGGAGGACTTTGATCCTTAGCGCAGGAGGAGCTGTAAGAAGCCTACCAAGGACCCTTGGCCGGGCGGGGTTACCGCCCGGTGCCTCTTGGCGAGGGCTTTTGTCCTGAAGGATAGCCGAGCGAGGGATCCTCGGGCTCGACTGCCTCTGGGAGGGCTTTTGACCCCTGTCAATCGTGGTAAGAAGCTACCAGTCGGGGATAGCCGAGCAGGGTAGTTGCTGAGCTGCCTCTAAGGAGGACTTTGATCCTTAGCGTTGGAGGGGCCGTATGAGGCCTGCTAAGGATAACCGGGCAGTGAAGTTGCGCAGTTTCCTCTTGGCGAGGGCTTTAATCCCTGGCGTTGCGAGTAGGGAAGCTACCGACCAGGGATAGCCGAGCATGGGAGCCGCTCGGCTGCCTCCATGGAGGACTTTGATCCTTAGCGTTGGAGGGGTCTTAGGAGGATGGCTAAGGATAACCGGGCAGGGTAGCTGCTCGGCTGAATCTTCATGAGGATTCGCTCGGTCATCCAGTTGCAGGTATGGAGAACAAGAACGGTCGTGGCGGGTGTGCGCGTAGCATGCGCATTGAATGTGGGGGGAGGCGAAGCGTCAGGGTCGCGTCATTCCGATTTTGCCAGAGAAGGCTCGATGATCGCCGCGTGGCAGCGACTTCTTGGGCGAGAGCGGGCGACCGTTGAGTTCTGTTGGGGCGCAGCAGGCTATATAAGGCTGAAGGAGCACTAGTCCTTCTTTTCCTCGCAAACAGAGCGTTGAGAATGCAGGACTTTCCCTTTACCATCCCCGAGATCATCCACTTCGAAGACGTATACCTCTATGAACAGAACAGCACCGAGGACACGGTTCAGTTGGTATATGGGAGTATCGAAGACCACTTCGGCCGGCTGCTCCCCCGACGCTCCTCCCTGCTGCAGCTGCTGATGTACTCTATCTGGAGGGCGTCGCCGGGGCTTTACAACCCCCTGTCCGAGCAGCTCCATGACGAGGCCGTGGGCAAGCTGCGGTCTCTGAAGCGCTTCGGCCTGATCTCCGCGAACCGGCTGGCTCGCTTGGAGGCACTCGTCTGCGAGTGCTACGAGTTGAGGCTCGGGGTCGACGCGCGCGGGGGGAACCGAGGGCAGAGGTTGGATCCCGTGAGGCCTCGGCTGGCGGAGATCCTTACCGAGTATCATGAGCAGTGCTCTCTGCACCCCCTTCCCCCGCTGTTGTAATTTTCTTTTTCTTTTTGTACGTATGGCTGAGGAGCCCATAATACCTTTTTTGAATAAATGAGATCTTTCCTACTTTTTCGCAATGTTCTGTTGATCTTTATTAAATTAACAATAGACCCTAGGAAGAGTTTACATTGCTCCAAAAGAAAAGTACATGCTAATAGATGACCTTATTATCGTGGCCCGATCTCCCCGGAGGCTTGTTGGTCTCCGTGCTCGGCACCGGGTACGGGGCTTCCCGAGCACCGGATTGGTCATCTGCTGAGACGAGCATGATCTAGCCAATGGTCAGCTCGGCGGGAGGGGGACGCTGCTCCTGCTCACGGTCGGCCTGCCGTTTGTCCCTTAACTAGGCGGCGAGGTGCCCCGATCGGATGAGCTCCTCGATGTAGTCCCGGAGTTACTTACAATCCTCCGTGGCGTGGTCCAGCGTCCGGTGGAAGGCGCAGTAAGGGTCCCAGGTTCGCTTCGAGGCCTGACACGGGATTGGAGGGAACTTGAAGAACCCCTTGCCTTGGGCCTCCTCTAATAACACTGCGAGGGAGACATTGAGCGGGGTGTACTCCTGAAACTTCGGGTGATAAGGCTGCTGACGCTCCGGCCTTTCTTCCCGAGCCCTCTTCTTCTGGTCGGACCGTTCTGCTCAGGGGAGGTTCGCGTTCACCTCAAAATCTAGCTGAACCTCGCGCTCGGTCCACGCCTTGACCTCGGTCATGGTCTTAGGCTGTGCCAACGCAAAGGAGCGCAATCACTCCCTGTGCCTAAGACCAGATCTGAGCGTCGTGATGACGGTCTCGTCCCGGTGCTCGGGGACCTCGAGAAGGGCGTTGTAGAAGCGGGTGATGTAAGCCTTGAATGTCTCCTTGTCCCCGCTCTTAATTGTGAAGAGGTAGTCGACCGTGCGCTTCTGCCGACGGTTCCCAACGAAGTGGCTGAGGAACTGAGTAGTCAGCTCGTTGAAGGTCGAGATTGACAGAGGCTCGAATCCTTGGAACCAGTCCCGTCCAGAGCGGATGAGGGTGGCTGGGAAGGCCTTGCACTGGGCGGCGTCGGAATGGTCCTGGAAGCTCATCCCCGCGGTGAAAGCATCCAAATGTCTTTGGGGTCGGTTTTCCCGTCGAACAGAGAGACCTTCGGGGGCTTGTTGTGTGAGGAGATGTGGACAGCGAGTAGTCCCTCGGTAAACGGCTTGGTGAGCGAGTCGGTGGCGTACTTAGCCCCGTCGCCCGAGAGGTTACCTTCCCGACGCATGCCCTCGATCTTCTTTTCGAGGGCGTCGAGTCGGCCGCGGTACCCGAGAATTCGGCGCCTTATGATCCCTGGCCTCTGCCGTGGGAGACCTGCATCTGGGCGCGGCCCCAGTTCCTCTCGATGAGGTCCCTCAGATCCCCGGGCGAGGTGGCTCTCGATTCGTCATGGCGAGCCCCCTCTGTGCGACCCCGTCGAAGGAGGGGGTGTCGATCATGCCTGTCGACAGGCGAGGTGACCGACATCTCCTCAGGGGGTAAGGGTCACGAGGAAGCTTGAGGCGAGGCGCTCTGGCGGCGGATCTTAGCGTGGAGCTGTGGGGCGCCCAGCGGGCCTCAGGGAGTATTGGCCCGTGGGATCTATGGCCAGGGGTCGTAGCCTGCTGATGGTCAGCCGTGACGACGAGGGTAGAACCTTCTGAAGGCAGAGGAGCGGCGATCTGGGCCCCTGGCCCGGCCGTCTGGATGCGGACGAGCGCCTTCACGAGGGACTGTAGCCGATCTATTCGGCTGGCGAGGGCGTTGATGATGGTCGCCGGGGGAGGTTCATCCGTGCCTCCGATGAGAGGAAGGCGATGGCTGGTACCTGGATCTTCGAGGTGGTCGCTCACCATGTGGATGGAGATCGGAAGGCCAACTTTATTTTTTATGGAGTTTTTCCCACAGACGGCGCCAACTAATGGAGGTCCTTTTCGGGTCTCCCTCAGATGTTGTCTTCCGTCGATCCCCCGGTGGATTTGGAAGGTGATCTCCTGTTGCGTGCGGGTCTCAATGGGTTTTGAGGAGATTGGTGATTTTAGGAGTTTAACGCCGAGTACCTGCAAAGAAGTCCCGGGATGGTTTGGTACCACCGAGGACCCTCCGACGATCAAGTTAGTATGAGATCCGAGCAGAGTAACGGCTAAGTGGAATAAAAAATGGCTTACTTGACCCTTATGTGATGGGGGTTTATATAGTGGCGGCGGCACGCAGCAGCAAGCACGAGAATCTCGCCGGCAGTTACGCTCCCGACGTCACGCCCGCGTAAAGAGCGGATCGCCCATTAATGGGGATCGTGATGGCGTGGAACGTGGGATGTTGCTGGCGGAGAATCTGCGCGTGGCGAGATTTGCGGAGCGGCGGTTACGCCTGCGAGCGGTGGAGTTGGTCGGTCGGAGGAACCGAGGAAGATGGTCGTGGCAAAGGAGCTCGGGAACGAGCACGAGGGCCGAAGAGTTTTCGATCTTGTGGCAGCTCGGGGCGAGCTGAGAGGCCGAAAAAGCTAAATTTCAGGGGGCTGCAAGGTGAGCCGGCTTGTGCTTGCATGTCGGGTACAGGGGTGGCCTGGTCGGCCCCTGTGGCCTTTTCTTCTGAGTTTTGGGACACGTCATCTGCCACGTGTCTTGATCTTAGAGACCGCCAATATTGAGCATCATCATTTTTAAAGAATGGAGAACGTTGAATCTAACCAAGTCCATTTGCATTATAGAAGACGATTTATTTTCATATCCTTTTCAGTTATTCATTTTTAAAAGGCCCATTAATATGAGAGCCAAGAACAAAGGAAAATTAATGTGTGGGTTATTTCCTTTTCAATAATTTGGTTTTTATTTTATTTTAATTCATTGGGTAAAAGGTTATTTCTCAAGAATTTTTCATAACTAAAAATAATCAACCCTCAATATTTTATTTTAGTTTTTGAAAAATGTTCACGATTGAGTTTTTTTACAAAGATTTATCCTAGGACATCATATATTGAGCTTTTTGCAAAGAAAAATGTTCATGATTTCCTTCAAGAAAATGTTCATGATTGAGTTATTTCTCAACGATTTTAATATTTATAGCGAAATAACAGAAGATAACAAACATCATTTATCTTTTTTCAAATATAATGAAAACGTAAGTATAAAATTTAATATTTATATACTTTTCTTAAACATAGCAAAAATTAATATTCGTTCATAAATACATACGTTCATCTTTGATGGCACGCGCATATGTTAGGGTCAAAATCTAGATTATTGATTAAGTGGGGGTAATGTCCTAGATGATGAAAATCTGAACAAGATTCACTGGTCAATAATTAATTAATTAATAAAACTTTCCACCTAAATTGAGCTCAAATTTGTACCTATTTTATTTATTTAGTGCGCCGGTCAAGTTCTGACTGGATACCTTGGTCGTTGTTAAGGTTTTAATTAAGGTGCGACTTTTAAGCAAGATCTTAAATATGAAATTTGATTTGCTAAGTTAGCTCTCGATTGTAATGGAGCTAGGTCCAGTACTCCAAATGCTATCTTAGACTTGTTTGGCAATGAGGTTACGGTTTTTGAAATTATTCTATCTTGGGTTTCGATGCCCGACTCTAAATTGGAAACGGTTTTCTAGGCACAAAACATAATTTCCTAAATCGTTGTTTCAAATAGTTTTGAGACTCGAATTTGAAACCCCATTTTTCTAAATTCTAAGAAGTGTAGAGTTTCGTAAAGTTTTGTGCTGTCACTTTTTATTCTATCCTCTCCCCCACGCTTAAAATTAAAAAGTTAAAGAAAACTTTAGTATGTTGCCATACGATGATACCTCAATTTCATGAAACCATGATTTGCACGGATGCAAACCATAGTTTTGTTCTAACTGTAGGTTAAAAACCCTGGTTGCCAGGCTAGTTTTGGCGTTTCTGGTAAGCTTTAGTTTTGGCGTTTCTGGTAAGCTTTTACAATAAGCCTTTTTATTTTATAAGGTTAAATCGCATAAACGTACGCATAAACTTTTTTCTTTTGTGCGATTGATACCATAAACTTTAAAATTAGAGTTAGTTACCATGAACTGTTCTTTTGAGATAACTACCTTACGATTACGATTACGATGTTAAATTTTTAATCATTTTATCCTTCACTGTGGTTTAACATTTTTCTATAAAAAATAACAAAAAATTATAACAAAAAACAATGATTACAGTATAAAATTACATAAAAGCTAGTAATTAGAATGTGATTTGAGATGGGAGGAACGATGATGGAGCGGGTGGCGGGTGGCGTTGAGACCAATGTTAAAGATGAGTGGAGGAAGGAGATAAAGAGAAAAATAGAGGAAAGGGTTGAGGTCTAAGAATTTAAAGCAATTTTGTAGTTAGGCATAAAAGATTTGGCGGTTTGGGATTTCGAAATTTTAGAAATTTAGGGATTGTTAGTTTAAAGATTTGAAAGTTAGGGATTTTTAAATTTGATGATTTAGATATTCAAGGGTTTAAAATTTTTGAGATCCAGACACTTTGAGGGTAACAGGTTTAATATTTTATGGTTTCGAAATTTGGGACTCTAAGAATTAGGGTATTTAGGTATTCAGTGATTCAAAGATTTTAAAACCATGGATTGAGAAAGATAGAGAGGAGTTTGGTATTTAGGAATTTGGAAAGCCGTGATCTTTAGAATTGAGAGTTATGGAATTTAAGAATTTAAGGATTAAACAATTTGAGAATTTAATGATTCAAAGTATTTGTATGGATGAGTTCAAGAAAATGGTGAACATAAACAATACGGAGACATGAAAGAAGAGTGAGAAAGAAGAAGATATGGGTAAAATAGTCAAAATACACCATTTTTAGATGATGTCATTGTTCATAGTAATGCGTGTAGGCTTATGGTTCATAGTACTTTTCTATAGTTAAAGTAGTTTAAGGTATCAATAGTAAAAAAGGTGAAAGTCCACGGATACATTTATGCAATTCAGCCTTTTTTTTATGCTTTTTTCGAATGCAACTCATTTAAAGAGGAAATTTGTCGCCAAATCTTCTTAAATTTATTATAGGTAATAAATTAGCATAAAAAAATTAAAGTAGAAACCCGTATTTATTTAAAGGCTTATTTCTTGAAAACACCCCTATTATTTGGCCTAATTTCTAAATAACTACTTAAGCTTTTTTCCTTACTTACTAACCCCTATACTTTAAGTCTGTTTTCTATTTGATCCTATGTTGTCAACTCTAACTAAAAGTCATATCTACCCTTCTCCGTGAAATGTAATAACATATATGTTTTTTTGTTCTTAAGGAACCAAAACCATCCCAATTCCCCAACTCGAGCAAGGTACCGGCTCCCAATTCCTCAAAGCTTTCGAAGTTGGTGGATCCAGAGCGCAAAATTTTTATGTTCATTAAATTTTTATCTAAATTCAAACTAGCATTTCATCAAACACTTATGCTACAAATATAAAGAAAGCCCACATCTCAATCAAAGGAGCATTTTATCAATAGATCAAATATTTGGTTCCATAAACACGAAAAAAAATCATGACATAGATACAAGCAAGGATATAAGATTCATAATATGTATCTATTACAATAACAATAACCTTATATTATCTATGTCACTTCAAATCATTACAATTACATGAAAGAAAATCAAAATTAGAACTAAGATTATCAAAATAGTTGTACAACAAAGCTGTGAGAGTTTTTCACAACCTAGTGGACCCAGGAATGGGCGCGGCCGGGGGGGGGGGGGGGCACTCGAAACAAGTTCTTATTGAAGTTTGAGACCAACTAAACAATATAAAAATTTCCTCATTCCATTGAAATTTGGATATCTAAACATTAAACTAATTTAATTGTATTAAAAAATGCATTTTTTTCACACTAATATTTTTGAAACTAAATAATGTTAAAATGCTGATTGATAGCTTTGTTATCAAGGATATTTTTATATTAAACCATTTATAAATAATAATTTTTAAAACAAACCATTTTGAAAACTTATTATAAAAAGAGAACACTTTTTGCTTTGTAGGCGCTACGTAGACGCCAGCTCGGCGTTGGCGCTGGCATCCATAATTTTTTTTATTAAGGGGCGCAGTTTGAAATTCCGCCCATTACAAATGTATGAGGCACACTTTCAAATTGTGCTCCTTACAATTGTACTAGGCGCGGTTTAAACTGTGCACATTACAAATGTATGGGACGCATTTTAAAACTGTGCCTCATACAAATGTAATGGGTGCAGTTTCAAACTGCGGCCCTTAATAATTGAATGAGGCAAAGTTTAAAACTGCGCTCCATACATTTGTAATGAGTACAGTTTCAAACTGCGACCCTTAATAAAAGCAAAATAATATGAATCATTGTCATTGTTGGGACTTTTTTTTTTTTTTTTTGGCGTTAGTTGCAAACTGTGTCCCAAAAAAAACATACTCATTCACGGGTCTATGTTTTTCTATGGCACAGTTTGAAGGTGTGTCCTAAAAGGAAACACAATCATTCACGGGTATGTATTTTTCTGGGGTGCAGTTGCAAACTGCGCCCCAAAAAATAAATATACTCATTCACGGATCCGTGTTTTTCTATGATGCAGTTTGATGGTGTGCCCCAAAAGGAAACACAATCATTCACGGTTATGTGTTTTTCTGGGGCGCAGTTGCAAACTGCGTCCAAAAAAACACATACCCGTGAATGATTGTGTTCATTATATTGAGAGTTCAATCTTTTTCTCTCTATCTCGAATTTCACTCTCTGTGCCGAGCTTTCTCACACTCTTAAATCCCATCGCCGTCATATTCTCTATCTTTCTCCCTCTCAGTTTAGTCTCGCTCTCTCTCAATTTTGGGATCTTCATCTGTAGAATTGCCATCAATCAATTAAATTAAAATGTGCATCCCTTACACCGTGGTGAAATCTGTATATACGATAATAGACTACTCTAGTTACGAAGGCATTCTCTATCGATTACGAGAGATATGAACTGGCCGATGAAAATCGATCGTGAAATCCTGCGGCTCTTGTACTTAGCCGTATTGTATGTGCTCCCGTCTCCACCTAAAGAAGTAACCTATGACCACCATGGGGAAGAAAATTGTCGTCTTCGCTTATTTCATTCTATGGGTCTTCTTTCAGATCGCAATATCGAGTACTCCGCAAGCTCTCTCTACTGCATCTTTATGCACCATCGAATTTTGAACCATCTCGAACTCACTCGAGATTCCGTGGTAGGTGATGAGGCCATTGATGCAGTTATAGAGTGGATTAATTCTGTTGCTGTGGAGCCAAGTAATGTAGAGGATTTATTTCAGAACTTTTAGTGATGAATTATGGTGTTGTTACTGTTCTTTCTATCTATTTTATTTGCATAATTCTTGTGTAAGTTGTGGATGTGTGTACTATGTGTGTGTAATATATCGTGAACATGTGTTTGTGTGAGAAAGAATCAACGTTTGAATTAAAATGAATTAAAGTGTTATTTTGTAAAGAAATAATCGGGGTAAATCAGACAGCACCTCCTTCGTAAATTCTGAATAAAATTCATGTACAAGCATAGTAAAATAATAGTATTCACAGACAGAGCTAACTCAATGCCCAAATGGTGGAGACTCAACGCCCAAATGGCGGAGACACAATCCACGCACAATATACGACGTCCAAACGGCGAAAAACAATAAGCTGAAAATAATAAACAATGTAAAATAAAAAAACGAATTCATCGCAACACAATACAACAAAAACACTCCGTGCAATCTAACGAATTCATCGCACCATTCCTGGTGTCCTCCTTTTCGCTACCGGACGTCGAGGCTGTGACGGTCCGGCTTCATCGGCGGCAGGTGGCTGAGACGGTTTTGGCTATGATGGTCCATGCTCGTACTCTTCGGGATGCTGAGACGGCTCCGGCTATGCCCGTCTACGTATTGTTTGTGCATATGTGATAGGAATGGCAGGTGCAGATACAGCTGGTGGAGGCATGGGTGGTGCAGGGACGGGTGGCAGAGGCACAGGTGGTGCAGGCACGAGTGGTGGAGGCACGACCGGTGGACGTGTGAATCTGTGCCTCGTTATCACACTCCTGATCAGGGACTTGATGTTCATAAAGCAGCTCGCTGAGTCCCTGGTGCCACTAATACCCTCATCAGTTATATCCTCTAACATGTAAATAGTTTGGACTTATATTGATGGTAAATAAGATAATGAATTTCATACAAATAAGATTTTAGTTTTAAAAGGTTTGATATAAGTTTACTAAATCTCTCTCTATCGGTCCTCAAGGCGTATATAAGGTGGGCGGAGGGGTGGCTGTGATGACGAATCTGCGGGTAATTATCCAATACCAGGCAAGATACTGGTTAATCAGTATGGCTGGCTGTATTTCATCAGCTATGTGGTGTACCCAATCGTACCATCGACCCATCCAAATTTGATACTCGACGAGCCAAGAATCCCTAACTAGCTCTCCACCCTAACGGGTGTCTACTCCACCGCGCCTGGTATGTGCTGCCTCAAACTGAATTAGCGAAGGACAAGGTCTGGCACGTGCATTTGAATAACATCGTTGCAGACGACCGGCATCCGTTCATGCCAGAAGCCGGCACCTGCCAAGCATAATGGATGCAGAGTACCCATCAAGTCATGTGTGTACGGTGTCCACATAACTGCCGCCTCCTCCATGGCATCGAACTCATTGCGGTAGAAGCGGAGGCTGCAATCCGGTGTCACATCCCATGACCTAGGCACATTCCACCTACATAGAGATTACACACAAGTTAATATTCCAAAAAACTTGAAATTTGAAATATGCACATAGTTTCAATTACTTACTGACATCCATATAGCCTTTGGTATCTAAAGCGAACTGTGTCGTAATGGTAGGTCGACCAATAGAGAGATATGTCTATGACCATATCTGAAATACTATATGATAGAATTACGTTTTTATATTGAATATCAATTTAATTATAAAAAATTAGTAGAATGCGGTTTTAAGTATTGTATACCTGAAGAAGCATCAAACAACCCCCAAAACCCTTCTGCTCCATCAATGCAGCCATCCTCAGCTCGCTGTAGAGAAATGACAGAACTGCACCCCCCACGATAAAGTGGCACACTGGTCGAGATTAGCTAAAAGAGACAGCCAGGCAAGACTAACTCTGCTCTTGCTCCTATTTGGAAATAAGCGAACCCCTATCTGATATAAAATGTAGGCTCGTGTATGCTGCTCGATCGCCATAGAGGTAGCATCCATGGCAGGCTCAACACTAAACGCTTCCCACAGCCAACTCAAGTTAATGCTACTGTTGGATATAGTGCACTCAAAGTAATTATTGTAATGGCAGGCAGGCGATTATGATGATTGAGAGAGGACCTATACGGATAGAACGGTCTTACTCGAGATGATAGTATGCTATCTGGTTTATCTCTATCATTATGCACATGTATTATGTGGTATTACAGATCACTATTATATATTGATAGAGCTCATAAGATTCTTGCTTGACTACTAGGATTATTATGGCGATCATACTTGTGAGAACTGGGTAGTCTATAAGAAAATACTTAAATGTCCTTAGTCGTGGGAATATTGAGATTGGGTATCGATATTCCAGAGTAGACTAGTGTATACGCTTCTTGACCCCGATGAGGGGCGATGGCCGGTCACACATCCATTGGTGTCAGTTAGTCACCAAAAATAGTATACAGGTGCTCACTGGAGGTGAGTACACTGAACGGACTCGTCGGGAACATGCTACTTGGTATTATACCTATTGTCAGATAGCAGTTCTATGTTGACATGAATACAGGTTAGCCTGTCGACCTGATATCGTCATTTTTCTCGTGTGAGTCTCCACTGTGCTTTGATTACTACCCTACCACGGTTCAAAGGAGTCATGCAAATATGTTTTAGTTGTGTACAGTCCCGAGCCACATGGAGGCAGTGAGCGGATCGTCGGGGATTCGTCTCTCTCGATATTGGAGATAGATGTCGCGCTGTGCATGTGTGGCCATCACCAGAAATCATTGGCCAAGATGGACGAGAATTACTGATTTAGATCAGTAGTTTCTCTGTGGGTGATGGGCTTCACACCGACATGAATTATGGCGTTATTAGGGGTCTGACTTTATCCACCCTTAGACCCGATATGCGATACTCTTAGACGAACAGACCGCACTGTATGGAGATTGTCATAGAAAGGCTCAGTAGGGGTACGGATGAGTTTGCTCGTCGTTCTTCTTTTCGCTTAATACCTGGGTAGCCGTTACGTTCAGCTAGTGCTGCTGACGTGCTTATGGTTAAACCCACTTCCAACGTATTGATGAATCTTTAAAGTCTCACCCAGAGGGTTTTCCCGATTCAGGCGATATGATGTAGATGATATATGTTGGTACATACATGTGTCCGATTAAATATGTGTATATACTACACGGACTTTAATCGGACGATTAATAATACTAACGGCTTAGAATTAAGCCGGAATATTAAATCAAGTTTTGATTTAATAATTTATATATATTTTTTAATATATGTATTCTAGTATTATTATTCACTATTCATTTTCTCTCTTGGCTATTCGTATTCTTGTACGGATATGCGTATATGTATCGAAATACGTATACCGGTTTGTATTCCGTATTTATACGGAATTTGTTCTAGAAAATGGACACCTCATTTGTGAATATTCATTTGTGAATATTCATTTATGAATATTCATGAAATGAGGTGGAGGGTGTGGTATTGAGCATGGTTGAAGACATATAGAGAGGAATGAGCTTCTTTATTTTATTACATATTGATTTAAGTTTTTTATTTGTATAGTTGCTAAAAATTATGAAGCCATTCTTCATTCTACACTTAGATTCATTCTTCACTCATGTTTTTCTCACTTGCTCATGGCTATCTTTCCTCACCTCCTCCTCCTTTTTCTTTAGATACCCTTATGAGCTTAAATTTGAGAGAAAAATATAGTGGAAAATTCCTACATCCCCACTCTCCATTCTTAGCGAGCTTGGACCGTCGGTTGCTTCACTAGGTGAAGCCGGAGTTTGGATCGGTTCCCTCGGGTGGATCATTTTCGACGAAGGAGAACCGGCTTGCAAACGCGACCTGGATCTCTTGAAGAAAGCTTGAGGATGTGAGTATTCTACACATCGTAGATTAGTTTAGATCACTAGGTTTTTGTTAGCAAGTTCTAGCTCTTTAATTCGATTCACGAAATTTTTTGTTTTTGAATTCCGCATTGGTCGCGGGTTAGCGGAGAGAGCACTAGGAACTTTCAATGGTATTAGAGCTACGCTAAATGCTAGACTTGTTTGCACTAATTTAGAGTTTCGATGGACGGAATTTTCCGAATCACATTTCCAAAATTCTTACTTGCTGTTCGAATTTCAAATTTGTTCAAAAAAATTTTCAGGTTGCATTAAAATTATGTGCAGGCAAAATTAGAGCTAGGAAAAAAATTTGGGCACCTAAGCCCAAAATTCGACCGCTGATCCGCGGCCAAATATGCCATTTGGCCGCTGTCCGTGGCTAAATTTTGGTTACAACACCCCAAATTTTTTCTGGGGCTCTGGTACATGGAAATATGATTTTTGGAATATTTGGTTTTAGTCTAGATTTGTTTATGTACCGGTTTGTACTTGGGGCCAGTGCGGAAAGTTTTAATCGATCAGAATTTTAAATTCGTATTTTTTGTGCACTTATTTCTGCGATCATGAATATCATAGCGCGGTATAATCCGACTGGTTGCTATATGTATAATTAGACGGGTTTACGAACATGATATTCGGGTTGATGTTATGTGTTGCGCTATTGATTATAGTTATGTTGGATTTGCCATGATGGATAGCCCAGTGTATGTAGTATTTGATGTAGTTCTCTATAATGTAATGTATATTCATATTGCATGGAGAGTGTCCAACATGTGGACTGCCTTTATCGTGGCTTGTATTATTCTTTGGGGCACGTCCTGGTTGCGGACGTAGTCACCTTTTTATATTCAGGTTTTCAATACATGCACTAGGATTACCCCATGGCGGAATGCTCGAGTAGCCAGGTTCTAGAGGGAAATAGGCTTCCATCTCATGGCGTTGAGACCGGGGTGCATTACTCTAGAATTGGTGGGCTATTCGCCGTACTCGAAGAGAGTATAAGATTGACTCGCGGAGGGGTGCCCAAGTCACCTGATTTCGGAAGTGCTGGGTGGCCTACTCACTTCATTGATTGGGGTTGACTCATCTGCGATTGGCGGGTGGCCTGCTGCACTAGTAGGGGTCTTGGATCCGATACTACGGGTTATCCATACGACTAGAAAATTGCATTTCATATTTGGCTCAATTGAAATGTACTTTTCCAAGTTTATCCACATTTCTATATTGTGTTTACTTCCGCTGTGATTCTGTTGTGATGCTTCTGTGATGTTACTTGATATCTTGCGTGAGATGAATGTTCATATATATTATTTATATATTTAGTAGATACTACATATGTTTTGCATCCACGCTAGTCCTGTCCCCGCCCTGTCGTAAGTTAAGTAACTTTATGGTGAAGACGCGGGACTCCGTGGCAAATGCGGATGGCATATATATGCGTGCTTATTTTCGTTTCTTTCTGGCATGATATGTTTAATTGATAGGACTGCACTAATTCTGATTAATGTAAGGAAAATAAACTTATATGATGTTGTCGGAACCAAATTTGAAAACTATAGGCGTTTCCTTTTGCTTTGCGTCGAGGTATTCAGTTAGGAATATCCTGCACCTCATTCGATAAGGAAAGAGCCTAGATCCCTTCACCGGGAGTGACCTCTTTAGATAAAGTTTACGTGACTATAAACTACTCGATTTTCTTCAAAATCATCGTTTTTTTACAAAACCACTCGTTTCAAAAATGCGGAGCCTAAACCATTCCTTTTCAAAACTGCTCGGGTTCCTTCAACGATATCAAGTTCATTACGTTAAAGGTTTTTCGCCAAAAACCAGCCATAGCCCTCCGTCATTTTGGATAAATAGCATATAGTAGTCACGCGGTGTTTGTTGGCCAAAGTCTAGACATTGTGAATGGAAATTATTTGTTGCTTATCCGTAGCATAGATAGATGCATTGGTTTAGTACAGTTGTACTACCTTGTTGGACAAAATCAAGGGTGTGTACGGATGGGTCTAAATTAATCAAGATAACAATGGGTAGAACTTTACTTGCGTGTTATGATTTGTTGGCCAAAGTCAAGGTCATAAGTGCTTGGGGCAAAAACCATATCGGGAGTTTCAAATATAAGTGAAACTTGCCAAGTTTGCGGATGCCTTCTGGAGTATAGTAATCTTGATCAGTTTCCATCAAAATTATCACACAATGATAGTTGGGTCCCGATTCCCACTGATGAGCAGGTGTTACTCCTCGGGCGATTTTCAGATGATCCCGACTAATTCTCTTTTTAAGGTTTGAAGAAGAAATCGGGGAAACAGTGGGAGCCATCCTGATTAGATAAAGTGATTAACCAGTCTAATTTAGGTTAGAGTGCACGATGAGTGTTTCTTTTTTCTCTCTCTCTCTCTTTAGCAGCGACCATGACCCGCCTTAAACTAAAACTCATGGACCAAGTTATCCGAACCTTCTTACAAACTTTGGCTTTAGATTGTCATGATTCATGACAAAGCCGCATATATCCTTGCCACTCTTACTTCCCATTTGCATTTCTCCAGAACACTCTGTATCACTACGAAAATCCATATTGCTTGGGTATTTCATCGTATAGTTACATATGAACTTGAAGAAACTTGTTTCAGTTCGAGGATGGATTTCGGTTCTGGGGAAATTGAATAGGATTATTCGGTTGACTTTTCTCTTTACCTTCTCTCAGTTTGCGAGGGCTCCTAGTATTAAGAGAGTACACCTATTACGTTTATTGGATATTCCTCTTCCAAATCTTAGGCAGGTGCCAAAAGATAGGAAAGAAGAAAACCAATTAGCCTAAATATGATGTACAGAAGGCAAGAAGTAAAGACAAATAAACGGAATGAAGTGAGGGTAAGGAAAAATGCGACTACTGTCATGAATCTGGATAATGGAAAAGGCATTATTAGGAATACCCGGCCATCCCCTCGAAACATTTTCATGTTTCAGTTTTACTGTACGGTGTTAATTGAAAACTGCTTTCCCAATTAGAATCTGACTTCAGAGTATGTATTTATCAGACTTGATCCTCACATCTGTATGGTGTTACAGATGATGAGTGAGAGTAGAATATTGGGAATTGGGTGATTAGATCCTCAATATCAAAATTCTTTGTAATTGGTGATATTTGAGGAAATCACCTGGGTTTTTCCTAACGGCAAATATTTGGTTTTGAATATCTGTTGTTATTCACCAATTTCAAACTGATATATCTATACGTTTATTTTATAAAGTGAGATATAACTTTTTGAAATTATGTTTATGACATTTATCTTTATCAGTTGATGATTAGGTAAGGTGTATTCAATAACGGTGTAATTCTTCTTAAGCATAATGCAGTTTTCAACCTACGACGCACATGGTTTGAGTTATTAAAACTCAGAGGACTTATACAAAGTAGTGTATGTTGTCCGATATCCATTTGGAGAAGGGGCTGGTACTTGTACTATATTCCGTTTACTTATGACTTCTCTGGTTTTATACACGTATTTCGTTGAAATACAAGGTCCAAATTTTGAGAAGTTATAGATATAAGAATAAAGTAGAGAACCATGCGTTGGAAGTATCGGGATTTTTCAAGTTGATCGAAAATATAGATACTTATGCTAGGTATTCCATCGTTAGTAATATATTTGAGAACTTGCTTCTCTCTCAGCTTACCCATCCGTGTGCGCGCTCCTTGATGAGTAATGCTACTTAGTCTTCTTCCATTTAGTCGATATGCAACAGCTACATGATTTTTGAATCTGGTTCCAATTAAATTAGTGCTTTTGTTTCTATATTGGATATAGAATGGATTCATATCTTAATGATTTTAAGGTATATGGAGTTATCCGGCTTATGCTTAAAACCAGAATCCGGATAAATTCAAAGCGTGTTTTAGTAATGCAGTTTGTGGGTTATCCCGGGTTTTGACGAAGGTTAACATTCTATCATTTGGAGGATCAATAATTATATTGTTCTTGACTCACCATCCATTTCAATAAAATGAATTCTTTTCAAAAAATATTAGTGGGAGTATGGTAGAACTGGAAGTGATTCCAGAACCACAAACGATTACTGAAAATTTAGTAGAATGTAAAAATTCAATTGGATTCGACAATCCATTAGCCACTCCGCAAATATGGTGGGTAATTTCAGCCACCCGAGAGGTACTTCAGTCTCCTCAAAGACGGTGATAGGGAGGTTTTGATGACCTAAGTTTGCCATCACTGCTATTCTAGACTATGGGATCTGGCAGGTGAATGATTATAACATCGTTCTAAATTGTCTTTAGAAATGCACGAGTATATGACTCTGCCAGAGGGTGGCTGTAGTCAGTGGGAGCAGTGGAAGTATGGTGGGCGAGCAGCTTATGTCTATTTATAGACTAAAATAAGTATAGCGGAGATAGATCATTTATTTTTGATGTGACAATCATAGAGTTTGAATTCATCAGAAAAACAGATGGACATGCTAAGAAGGTAGTAGGGAGTGATATCCTGGTATTTGGATGGCGTACTCCTGATAAGAAGTGATATTTCTATACTATGATCGGTTATACTGTGGTTGTTATAAGGTGTTTCTCTATATAGGATTTGGATAAAATATCAGGGATTCTGGTGACTAGATCTATGATTTTAGATCTAGATTTGGTAAGTGTCCCAATTCGAGTACTTTGACACTATTCTAAAGTGTTTTAGAATGGAAGACTCCTGGCGTGGTGGTGTACCCGCAAGTAATGGAGTCACCCTCTCTAAATAGATGTCTTTTAGACTGATGATGAGAAAGATTTGCATGAATGATATATCACTTGCTTAGGCAATTGAGTCAATCATGTTTTGTCAAGTACCACACCAGATATTTCTTTTGCACTAGCCGTCTAATCTAATCCTGGAGAAACATTAGGAAGCAGTTATGAACATAAGAGGATGTTCTTGGTATATGGTAACGGCAGCCTCCTTCATGGAGGCGATTATTTTTTCGGGCTTCCAATGTGACCTGAATGACAGAGTGACTTTTAGAGTTGAAATTTACCCTCTTCTGAGGGACAGTATATTGGACTGGAGGGTCCAAGCGGATATTAAGAAAGGTATGATGCAGAATACTGATTAAATTCAGTGGAAGATACAGTCTAAGAAGTTTGTTGGATTTAGAGTTCATTTATGAACTTGGTCCCATCAGATATCCAGACAAATTCTAAAACATGTATTGCTCATTTCGGGAGATAGTCATTCTCCGCGAAGTTGAGATATAGAGAGATAAAGATAGAAATATTGGAGTGGATCCACTCACTAAGACTATTTCTCGAACACGATAGTTTTGCAAACATACTTTGCGAGACTAATCAGTAGAGAAGTTGGGTGATCGATAACACACAGGCTGTGGGTATGCGACATTGTAATAATTAGTCTTAAGTCCAAGTGGGAGATTGTTGGATATAGTGCCCTCAATGAAATTATTGTAATTGCACGCAGGCGATTATGATGATTGAGGGAGGACCTATACAGGTAGAACAATCTTACTTGAGATGATAGTATACTATTTGGTTTATCTCTATCTTCATGTACATGTCTTATATGGTATTACAAATCACTATTATATGTTGATAGAGCCCTTAGGATTCTTGCTTGCCTATTAGGGTTATTGTGGCGATCATATTTGTGAGAACTGGGTAGTCTATAAGCAAATCCTTAAATGTCCCTAGTCGTGGGAATATCGAGACTGTGCATCGATATTCCATAGTAGACTAGTGTATACGTTTCTTGACCCCGACGAGGGGCGATGGTCGGTCTTACAGCCATTGGTGTCAGTTAGTTACCAAAGATAGTATACAGGTGCTCACTAGAGGTGAGTACATTGGACGGACTCGCCGGGAACATACTAGATGGTATTATATTTATTGTCAGATAGCAGTTCTATGGTGACATGAATACAGGTTATCCTGTCGACCCGAGATCTTTATTTGTCTCGTGTGAGTTCCCAATGTTCTTTGATTACTACCCTACCAAGGTTCAAAGGAGTCGTGCAAACAGGTTTCATTTGGGTACAGTCTCGAGCCACATGGAGGCAGTGAGCGGATCGTCAGGGATTCGTCTCTCCCGGTATTGGGGGTAGATGTCGTGCTGTACACAGGTAGCCATCACCAGAAATCCTTGACTAAGGTGGTCGAAAATTACTGATTTGGATCAGTAGTTTCTCAGTGGGTGATGGGCTTCACACCGACACGAATTATTGCGTTTTTAGGGGTCTGACTTTATCCACCCTTAGACCCAATATGCGATACTCTTAGACGAACAGACCGTACTGTATGGAGATTGTTACAGACATGCTCATTAGTGGTACGGATGAGTTTGCTCATCGTTCTTCTTTTCGCTTAATACCTGGATAGCCGTTACGTACAGCTAGTGCCGCTGACGTACTTGTGGTTAAACCCAATGCCAGCGTATTGACGAGTCTTTAGAGTACGACGCAGAGTATTTTTTTGGTTCAACGATATGATATAAATGACGTATGTTGGTACATATAGGTATCTGATTAAATATGTGTACATGCTACACGGACTTTAATCGGACGGTTGATAATACTGGCGGCTTACGATTAAGCTGGATTATTAAATCAAGTTTTAATTTAATAATTTATATATATTTTTAATATATGTATTCTATTATTATTGTTCACTATTCATTTTCTCTCTTGGCTATTCAAATTTTTATACGGATACGCGTATATGTATTTCGATACGTATACCAGGTTGTATTCCGTATTTATACGAAATTTGTTCTAGAAGATAGACATCTCATTTGTGAATATTCATGAAATGAGCTAGAGGGTGAGGTGGCATTGAGCATGGTTGAAGACATGTAGGGAGGAATGTGCTTCTTTATTTTATTACATATTGATTTGTGTTTTTTATTTGTATGGTTGCTAAAAATTATGAAGCCATTCTTCATTCTACACTTGATTTATTCTTCACTCATGCTTTTCTCACTTGTTCATGGCTATCTTTCTTCACCTCCTCCTCTTCCTCCTTTTTAGATGCTTTTTTGAGCTTAGATTTGAGAGAACAAGATAGTGGAAAATTTCTACATCCCCACTCTCCATTCCTAATGAGGTTGGAGCGTTGGTTGCTTCACTAGGTGAAGCCGGAGCTTAGATCGGTTCTCTCGGGTGGATCATTTTCAGCAAAGGAGGATTGGCTTGCAAACGCGACCTAAAACTCTTGAGAGTATGCTAGTCTAACCTAATTGGAGCAAATGAAGACGCTACAAAGGCCGTGATTTCTATCATTGTGTGCTCACTACTTTAGATGTTTGGTTCGATTCTTGAGTTTTAGTTTCTAGAGCTAAGAAAATTTTTGTTTTTGAATTCCGTATTGGTTGCGAGTTAGCGGAGAGGGCACTAGGAACTTTTGGCTACTGCCTCTCCTCTGCCCAACAGGAGAAATTCTATCCAACAAGCTGGGACACAAATCTGACCAATTATGGTTGTACTTCACAATAACCACCTCTCCGTCTATAGGCAGACCAAGCAGCACAGTGATGTCCTGAAGGATGATAGTCATATTATCAACTCTAAAATGAAATGTGCAGGTCTCTGGTCTCCATCTATCTACCAAATCCGTAATCAACCTTCTATCCAGACGTACATACTTTAATCTGGATAGAAAATGAAGGTCTGCCCGTTGCAGCTCAGCCTGCACACGGGCATCTTCGGCTGGGATCCGGTTGCTCTGGACCGAGTGGCCAATGCATGTAATCACCTGATCACTCTGCTAATTACAAAAAGAGAACTCGTATCAGTAATGTATAAATAACATATGTAATTAAAGAAAATAATATTACAAAGTGTTATTTGTACTACTGCAGCATTGGGCGACCTGTGGTCAGCTTGCAAATATAGAACACTTGTATATATAGGTCCAGGATCCATAAGTATATCTGCATAATGAAAAAGTCGAGTTATATTATCTTTGAAAAAATGAGCATGTATAACAAAGAACATATGTATGCGTGAATGTGTGTAGATATATGTTTGTTTTTTGTGTTTGGACGTGTATGTGTATGTGTGTGTATATGCATGTGTGTGTATTTCAAAATATAGGTGGTGATTACCAATAGTGACGTGAGGCTGGAGGATTTTTGCATCGTGCCTTATTATGACCAAACTCATTCAGATGCTGCATCTATTTTGCCTACGTCCTTCTCGTGAATCATCCATAACACCTTTGATACGAGTATAACGAGGTCGTCCTGCTTGTCTCCTACCGATAGGTGGTAATATCATTGGACCGTTGTATGCCTCCCAATATTGGTTATCAGGTACATGATGGAACAACGAGGTATTTGCAGATTTGTATTTGGGGACAGATTACCACTTCGAAGAAAGATCATGATGTGCAATATTCCCCCCACCCTCTGCTCGTGTGCGTGCTGAAATTACATGTGAACAAGGTAACTTTTGCAACTTAGGAATATTGCACGTACAACTGTAGTTCCTACCATCAATGACTATGCCATAATTTTTTCCATCTTTGTCAGTCATCTGCCATTCGGACTGGCTGAACCTCATGATCTAAGCATACCTAGCATCGGTAGCCTTTTTTGTTATTAATTATTCGAACTTAGGACATAACTTTGTCTTCCACTCTTATCTCTTCTGACGTCGTGCAAAGAAGTATTTGTTCGCACTGTAAAAAGTCCATCTTACTAAGGCCTGAATAGGCAAAGATCAAGATCTTTTTAAGTCCCCGTTAAAGCTTTCTGAAGTATTCGTAGCCATTATGCAAAATCGCCTACCACCATCTTTCGAAAGAGCCCATCTTTTTCTTAATTTTTTAGACTACTTTCAATCCAATCATCTTCTCTTGGACATATACGTTTAACTTCATGTTTCCCCAATCAGAGCAAAGCTCTGTTTGAATTTCAAAATTTAAAAGGTGAAGCAACATTTCAGATCCCTTACGCTGCGCACAGAGCGCCATGTGTCAAAAGCAGACACGCCAGCGCAAGGAGCGCTGCGCCCAAGGCAGCGCACCCCCAATCAGAGCAAGGCACTGTTTTAAAATTCAAATTTTAAATAAAGAAAGCAACGCTTCAGATAACTTGCGCTCTGTGCTGCGTGCCACGTGTCAAACAGTGGTGCGCTAGCGTAGTTGCGCTGCGCTCTGCGCTGCGCGACACGTGTCAAGCGCAGGTGCGCTTGCGCCAGCACTAAAATTTAAATAAAAAATTATTTAATTAACCAAAATTCAAATTCTAGAAAGATCTTTTCAACCTTATTAAAATAAGAAGATTATCTTCTGTAAAACAGAGGCCTTAGGATCAAAGATCCAACGGTGGGGAAATATCCCCAGATTAATCAGAGAAAGATCTCTGTAACTAACTTAACAAACCAATTGGCCCTATATAAAGGCCCCTAGACTCCAAGTCTCAGGGATATAGAGATAGAGAAAAGGGAGAACTCTGAAAAATTTAAAAGGCAAGCCTTTGAAGAAAGAAGATCATCTTCTTCAAGGTAAAGAATTTGATTCTTGAAGAACAGAGATGAAAACACCTCACAAAAAGATGAATTTCTTCTAAAAAGATCAAAGATCTAAAAACAAGATCAAGATCAAGATCTTCAATATAAAAAAGAAAAAGATCATAAAGATCCAATCATAAAAGATTAAAGAAGTAATTTACTTCATTTCTAGATCTTTTGATCTATATAAAGGCACAGCCTTTTGATGAACCATTGGTTCTTGAATTTTGAGGTAGAACCTCTTTAGAACAAGAAAAAACTTGTTTCTCTGATCTGAATTTGATCAAGATGCGCGCTGCGCTATTGAACAGTGCCTTGCACTCTTGATTTGCGCCTCTGCGCTCCTTGGATTGGCGCAAGTCACCAGAAAGCGCCACGTGTCAATCACAGAACAATCTGCGCCTTGCGCTCCTAAAAACAGAGCACTGCGCTCTTGGACCGGCGCAAGTCACCAGAGCGTGCCACGTGTCAGCAGCGCACTAGCGCACCGCACTGGCGCAGCGCACTGCGCTAACTAACTTGCGCTCAGCAGAGCGTGACACGTGTCACCTCCACATGCGTTGGCGCTCTGCGCTCTTTAATTGGCGCAAAGCGCCTGACAGGCCACGTGGCGCACTGTCAGACCATTTAATGCTATGCATTATAAAGGGCAGAGCCCAATTAAAAACTCTAACAGACCAATTTAAATGCTGTGCATTATTTAAAAGGGCAGAGCCCAAGTAAAGGCCTAACAGGCCCAATTTAAATACTGTGCATTTAATTACAGAGCCCAATGCTATGCATTGTTTAAAGAGGCAGAGCCCAAATAAAGGCCTAACAGGCTAAATATAAATAAAATATTGAACATCTTCAACTGGACTTAGCCCAATTCTGGCCATAAGTCCTCAATATAAATTGAACTGAGCACGACTGCTCTCCCAATCAATTTACACACGGTTCGAGGGTACATCTCTTTACTCCTCTGGCACCCGTCGTTGTAATCCCTCAACGTCGTCAGAGAGGTGACGGATCCCGACAACCGCACACTGCTACGGACTGTGGGGTCCTTAAACTCATGGACTATGATGTCCTTAACCTTGACCGTGATGTCTTAAAACTAATGTCGGACTATGATGTCCTCAACCTCGACCGCGATGTCTTAAAACTAACACCGGACTACGGGGTCCTTAAACTCATGGACTATGATGTCCTTAACCTCGACTGTGATGTCTTAAAACTAACACCGGACTGTGAGGTCCTTAAACTCATGGACTATGACGTCCTTAACCTTGACCGCAACATCTTAAAACTAACATTGGACCGCAACGTCCTTAAACTACTTATCGACCGCAACGTCACTAAACTAAATAATAGAGCCCCCAATTGCTCTCTTGTCGGATCTAAACGATCCCTTTAAGTCGATCTTAGTCTAAAAATAGACTAACGTGTCCTTAACGAACGTTTAAGTCGATCTTAGCCTCAAATAAGGCTAACGTATCCTTAAACACCCCCCAAACCCAAATCTAAGAAAGATACAGATTTGGACTAATCCACATCCTACGGGCGACAGCACAAATTAGTCTCCGTATACAATCCACGGGTAACCGAACACAAAACAAACACCCATGACACGAAGTGACCACATGGAGAAGGAGAAAGTTTTTACCGTGATGCGGTAGCGTAATTAACTGCAGGGGCTTGCGCCTGTAGGGAAGAGCGTCCCCACAATAAAAAACCCCTGAAGCGAGGGGGAATCTGACGAAGTCTGCTACATCGGCCGCATCCGTTTAAACCTTCGATACATGGTGCCATAAATCAACTTGGCATCTTCGGAGAGGTGGACGGATAGCATCAATTAGCATCTGCCCCCAGATTCAGGCAAGACGTCCAGTCTTCCCGGCTTTCGGCGGGGAACAGATTCAGGCACGCCCGGTGGGACCTTTTTCTCTTTCCACTCCACACTTTGTGTGTCGTGTTCGCGAACCAATCGCGGTTTGTTAATGGTTGCTCTTGGGTTTCAAGTTACTAAGATTTGGTCTCTTGCTTGGCGCAGAAAGCAAAACAGCAATGGCATTCACCTGCTCGAAGTGCTCCAACTGCAGCTGCAACTCGCGTCCTGCCTCAACTGGGGGCATAACCTACAGGCCCCAAGCGGCCTCTCTGTTCACGATGCCCGCGGAGCAGATTACTCAAGCCACAACATGGCTATTTTTCGGGACCATGCTCCCGCCAACGAGCTTCACCGCTCCTCTGCCCGTACCAGAAGCTCCCAAGAAGTCGGTCTTCGATCGACTTACAGTCACTGTAGCCCCTCTCAACGGGTCGTCCAACACCAATGCCTCGGTCTTCTCCAGACTGGGCCAAAATTCCTGCGGGCCCACAATGAAGCTTGCAGTCCCAAAGAAGATTATTCCGAAGAGAGTAACCAACCCTGCCCCCGAAGTCGTCAAGGCGGATTCCCCTGCCAAGGGGTCGGTCTTTACAAGACTGACCGTCCCAACTCCCACTCCCGCTCCTACTACTCAGAAGACATCAGTCTTTAATAGGCTGACACCGGCAACAGCCCCTCACCTGAACAGGGGGCAAGACAAGGTCGTCCCCGTCACCGAGCCAATTCCCACAGCACGACATGCTCGACGTCGCCACTGGCGCTGAGTGAGGAAGTCGGGAGGAAGCTCCCCTTCTGGGATAACTCCACCAGCCTCGACGGCGGAAATTAATGCTGCTGTTCCTACTGGGAACAGCTTTGAGCTGTTGAATAGGGTGCGTAGGAATTCTCCTACTGCTGTACTGAAGAGGTCCCCTCCTCCCCTGGAGAAGGTTACGGAAGTAAAGCCAGAACAGTCCCAATCTCCTCAACGGCTGTCCTCCAAGATCTACAAAGTCTGGCGGCAGGTCCGAGACTCAGTGATCGATCCAAATTTCTCCCGCCAACATAAGAAGCTGAAGGTCCAACAAGAAGTAAGCCATCCTGCCAAGCCACGGAAAGCCATCTGGGTGCCCACTGCTACGGCCCCCTCAACTTCGACCGCTCATAAGAAGAGAAGGCCGGAGAAGATCCCCGTGCCTGCGACAAATGTTAGAGGCACTGAGCCCAAACACCCTAAGTCTGGGGGAATGGTTGTCCATACCGTTTACATGATATCCGGGAAGGAGGATAGCGGCGCTTCAACGGGCCACCGACCGCTTACCCGATCTATCACAAGAGCCCAGGAACAACAGCAGCAGAAGCTCCAGGAGATGCTGACTGCGATGGCCGCACTCACCGGACCAAAAGAAAGCCCGGAGGCGTCATCAGAACAACGCCGCGAACATAAGACCGATGCTGAATTCCTTCGTAGAATGCTTGAAAAGAAGGACAAGGAGGCTGCAGAACAAGTGGCCAATATAAAGCAGATGGCTCTTCTGTTTCAAGACATGGTCGGGATGATGATACAGCCGGATCCCCCAGCCGAAGATCCTCCGATTATCCTTGAAGATGATAGAGGAGAAACGTTGAATCCACCTCAGGCTCTTTCAACAGCCAAAGAGGAAACAATCTCCAAAGCCGCCCTGGATGATTATATTGCTCAACAAATATGAGTTCACCAGGCAAATGAGGCAGCCGGCCAAGTTGTCAAAACGGGGCGACCATATCCGAGCTGGTATGATCAGATAAAATACCCGCCGGGCTACACGATCCCGAAATTCCATGTCTACAAGGGGACAGGCAATCCCCATCAATATGTTGCCCAGTTCAGGGCTCTTTGTGGCAACACCGGCGACGATGATAAGCTCCTGCTTCGTCAATTCGTCGGCAGTTTATCGGAGACGGCGTTTGAATGGTACTCCGAACTACCAAACGACTTCGTCAAAACTTTCGCAAAGATGGAGTTGCTATTCACTCAACGATTCGCGAGCGCCAGCGAACGCACCCCAATAATGGCGTTGATCAATGCAAGGGTGAAGCCAGGCGAAACTTAGGTTCAGTATGCAATCCGATGGCGAAACATGTGGTCGAATTGCGAACAGCGCATCGAGGAAGCACCAGCAGTAGGCATGTTCGTGGGCACCCTAGACCCTTATGCAACTATTTCACAGTTCATGATGTTCTTTAAACCGACCACGTTCCAGACTTTAATTAATAAGCTAGCCCAGATGGATCAAATGAGTCACAGACCGTCTCCCCCGAAGCCGGAACCTCGGAACGACAAGGGTAAAAGGAAGGCGACCTTCGTCGCGAACACCCAACCGTAGCCCAGTGCCCCAAAGCTAGCAGATCAACTGGAGGAGAGACGACGCTATTATAATGAGAAAATGAAGCGTCCTTACTCATTCCCGCGGGATAAAACAAAGAGGCTATTTGAGCTGTCAATGCGCAACAGGCCTATCAACTTGCTGAATCCCAGGCGACCGCCGCAACCCAGCGAAGTGAATAATCCTAATTATTGCCCTTACCACCAAACGGTAAGTCATCCGATCGAGGATTGCTTCGTCTTTAAGGGATGGATCGAAGATCAGTACCTACAAGGCAAGTTTGCGCTGTCTGAGAAGTGGAAGGTAAACCCACCACAACCGCACACTCCTAAGAAGACGGACACACCGGGGGCAACGTGTTCTGTTGTTGAAGAAGCTCCATGGGAGGTCGTGCTTTCAGCCAAAACCAAAAGGATGCTGAATGATCTCCAGACATGCCCGACGATCAGGTGGAAGAACCCGCTGGAACCTCAGATCATCGAAGGGATGTTGAAGCCGCGCCCAACTCCAAAGATTGGTGGTGATAGCCAAAGTGCTCACACCCAGCCGCCGAAATCTTCGAAAAAGAAGAAGAAATCCAAAAAGCCTGTGAGCCTGGCGACAAGCGCACGGACCTGCAGAAACAGATCGACGCACTGGAAGAGTATAATCAGAAGGCGCGGACTCCAATCACGCTCTAAGAGTTCCTCAGCCACGTCCTTGAAGACGAAGATGATGGAGAAGGCTCGTCGGATGAATCTGAGGATTACGTAGCAAGTTGTCGTGTGATCTCTCACTCGTTTATAACGATGAAAAGGCATCATGCATAGAGAAACTGGGGGCAGATCCTGAACCAGAACTTCTGGGGCCGTTAGATGAAATGATCGACATTTTCCTAGACGAAGCTCTCCTGAAAAGTAAAGCTGATCGGGAGCGCGAGATGGCTATATTTGAAAGGGCTAAACGCCGGCGACTGGACGAAAGAGTTAAGCCCCTCCCGCCAAATCAAAAGACATCCGTTGCAGATAAAAACAAGTTCAAGACGAGGAAAAGGTTTGCTAAAGCCATGTCAATGGGAATGAAGCTACCCCCTCCGAAGAAAACACTCCAGTTGAAGCAGAGATGCATCCTAGCTACTGCTCATATCATCGAAAGATTTCGCACCCCACCGAGGAGTGCAATGATTTTAAAAGATGGTGGCAGGGATATGTTGCTCACCGGCAACATTTTAAGCGGATGAAACGGAAAACTCAGCGAGAGCAAAGAAGTGCGAATGGGGAGTATAAGAGAGACACCGGTAACTGTCGCATGGTCAACACTGGGGGATCACAAATTCTCACTTTCGGAAGCGACTCTGACGTAGAAATGGCTCTTGTCCCCCTCTTTAAAGAATCCGCATTGGGGAAGGAGGAAGAACCGAAGGCCTGTGAAAACATCCAGCTACGCAATCGCACGCTTCCAGAAAAGAATCTCGGATCTACGAGTAAAAAAGATAAGGGAAAAGAAAAGGTCTCCGAGGATATCGACCTGGATGACCAAGTCATGAAAGAACTGACCGCCAAGGACCCGCCAAAGAAGAGTAAGGTGGACTATAACGTTCTGGCGCACTTGAGGAAGTTACCCTCACAGCTCAGTATTCTCGACGCCCTTCTACTATCCAAAGAAGCGAGAGATTCATTGATCAAGGCGCTGCAAGAGCCAGAACAATTCCAAGCTTTTCTCGCCGAAGAAAAGATGAAGGACGAGCTGGAGAAAGTACACACAGCCGATATCACCTTCGGCGACGAAGACCTCCTCCTTGGGACGTGCGAGCACAACCATCCCCTCTATGTCTCGGGATACTGCCACGATATAAAGATAGGCAAAATCCTGGTCGACAATGGGTCTTCCGTCAATCTCTTCAACGTGCGAGTGTTGAAGGAAATCTGCATGAGCGTCCAGCATCTCGCTCGTGATAAAATCACCATCTCTGGTTTTGACTCCCAGTCATCGCGGACTCTCAGGTCTGTGATATTGACATTACGATTCGGGCTACTTGTCACGGATATTAAATTTCATGTCATTGACGCCAAGACATGCTATAACGCTTTGCTCGGCCGGCCTTGGTTACACGAGTACAACATCATCCCTTCTACACAACATCAGTGTATAAAGTATTTCAAGGATGGTCTCGAGTATACCGTAACAGGAGAGCTGAACCCATTCTCCGTGAATGAAGTCCGCAAGTACGAAGATGCAAAATACTTTTTGCCAGATTTCGAGGACACGGAGAGATGTCACAAACCGGAGAACAAAACTATCACCACCATTCCAGTCTTCGGGAGTGATACTGAAGAAGAGGAAGCGATAGTTTATTCAGGTCCACCTCAGTACAACAAGCCAAGACCGTCCGCTCCTATGTTGATCTTTGGCAGTGACTTGGAAGATGAGGTCCATGCTATATTCTCTGCTCGGCCTTCAATACGAACATTCGCTGATGAAGAACAAAGTTTGTAAGTTGCTATGGTTCCGCCCAAACATCATAAAGAACTGGATGCGCTTGATACCTATAGTGTGGAAGAGCTGCAGACGTTCTATGTCCCTCCCAGGCGAGAAGGCGAAAAGGCGATCATGTTCTACCGCTCCGGGGAAACCAAAGTGGAGAAAGAAATCTGGCACGGCACGGACCCTACACTTGACAGGCTTCAGCCCATCCGTCTGCCTAGATATTATACAGAAGGCTTGAAGAGGCTGTTAAAGCGCCATGGGATACCCTTCAAACAGACCGCTCGAAAAGCCAAGTTCTATGACAGGGTCTGGAATGTTCTCGGAACTCAGCGCAAGTTGCCCAATGGGAGAATGGAAGCAATCGGGCTTGGATACGTTCGATCCAAGAAACGGGAGCTACTTAGCGACTTCTATGTTGTACGTGACTTTGATGAAGAAGGAGATGCTCAATGGGACAGTGCTAATCCTGAACCAGAAAAAGTCCCCGACGTAAAAATGCCCAGTCCATCGTTCTAAGAACAAATGGACAAGTTTATAAGGGAAGCTGGTCAAAAAGTTCGAGACGACCATAACCGAGAAATGTCCATCTACGAGAAAGCCAGGACGCAACGCCTTCTCCAATAGGCGGCGAAAGACGAAAATACCGCTCCCTGTCAACCTGTTGTAAAAAAGGCCCAACGTAGAGGCAGAAACAAGTCAAAAAGCGGAAAAGGCATTCAGCAATGACAAAGCAGGACCAAGAAGTCACACGAGCGGGAATCGAGCGGTCCGGATTTATCCCTTATGAAGAAGATGAGTCGAACATACTCTTTTCCTCAAGACAAAACAAAGAAGATACTTGATCTTGCCATAAGACATCAAATGATTACACTGCCGGAGTCTAAACACCTCGAGCAAACTAACGAGGTCTCTCATCCAGACTATTGCTCTTATCACCGAGCAATAGGACATCCTCTCAAAGATTGCTTCACCTTCAAGAACTGGGTCGAAGATCAGTATCAGCTCGGCAAGTTCGCTCTATCCGACAATTGGAGGGTAACACCGCCGCAGAAGCATGAACCCAAAGCTACGAGAGTAGAACCAGATACACATCGGTCTTTGAAGCGAACTTATACTTGTCATATGATAACATCATCAAAAGAAGAACCTGAGAATATGCATGACCTTACCTGGTGCTTCGAAAACAATGATGACGAGGTGATCTCAGAATTTCCACCGGCACCAAAAGAGCTGGAAGATGGGATACACACTACTGCAGATAACCTCAAGAAGATTGATTTGGTAACGGCAAGTGATCCGCGACCCACATTCGTCAGCGAGCTGCTATCTGAAGAAAGGGTGGCTGCGTTAAAATACGTGCTTATGCGGCATAGAGATTGCTTCGCATGGAACTATTCCGAAATGCCAGGACTAGATCCAGAGATTGCTGTCCATAAACTGGCAATATCCCCGGACGTCAAGCCAATCAAACAAGCACCGAGAAGAATGCGGCTCGAGCTTGAGATGAGCATCAACGCCGAGGTCAAGAAGCTGATTGACTCTGGCTTCATCCAGGAAGTTCAGTACCCTGACTGGATCGCCAACATTGTCCCGGTGATGAAGAAAAATGGGACGGTGCGCATCTGTGTAGACTTTCGGGATCTCAATAAAGCCTGTCCGAAAGACGACTTCCCAGTGCCAGTTACCGAGCTGATGATAGACAATACGTCCACTCAAGAAGTTTTCTCCTTCATGGACGGATCGTCAGGATACAATCAAATAAAGATGCATCCCGAAGACCAGAGGCACACCGCTTTCTGAACCCCTTTGGGTATATTCTGCTACAAAGTGAAGCCCTTCGGTCTAAAGAACGCCAGTGCCACCTATCAGAGGGCCATGACAAAGATCTTCGATGACCTCATACATGAAATTGTCGAATGCTATATCGACGACCTCGTGGTTAAAAGCAAATCATACGAGGAACATCTCGAACATCTGAAGATCGTATTTCAACGCCTTCGGCAATACAACTTGAAGATGAACCCTCTCAAATGCGCGTTCGGAGTGTCGTCAGGTAAATTTCTAGGATTCATCGTCCGACACCGAGGTATCGAGATAGATCCGTCGAAGATCAAGGCGATCATGGAAATGCCCCCGCCAAGAACTCTTAAGCAATTGCGGTCTCTCCAAGGGAAGCTCGCGTATATCCGGTGATTCATAGCCAATCTCTCAGGCAAGTGCCGCCCGTACAGTCACTTGATGAAGAAGGGAACCCCGTTCGTCTGGGATCACAAATGCCAAGGCGCACTGGATGAAATCAAGCAGTACCTGCAGAACCCGCCAGTGCTGGCTGCTCCGGTCAAGGGAAAGCCTCTCATTTTGTATACAACAGCCCTCGAAGGTTCCTTAGGCGCATTATGGGCACAAGAAAACGACCAAGGGAAAGAGAGAGCTCTCTATTACTTGAGTCGAGTTCTTCTGAGGGCAGAAAACAATTATTCTCCCATCGAAAAACACTGCCTGGCGTTGATCTTCGCGATAACGAAGCTCAGACACTATGCATTGGCGCATGAAGTTCATCTCATATCAAAGGTGGACCCTCACAAATATTTGATGTCGAAGGCCATATTGACAAGGCGACTCGCTAAATGGGCCTTGCTCTTGATGGAGTTCTAAATAACTTATCAACCTCTTAAGGCAGTGAAAGGCCAGGCCATCGCCGATTTCCTCGCTGAGCATCCAATACCTGCCGATTCTCCTTTGAACTGCGAACTGCCAGACGAACATGCATTTGATGCGATCGACGGTGGTAATACCCGATGGGAACTGTATTTTGATGGAGCATCTTCAGTGAAGAAGCGCAAACAGAACACCCCTATAATCAAATCAGGGGTAGGCCTTATCTTCGTGACCCCACAAGGAAGGATAATGCGCTTCGCCTTCTCCTTAACAGAGCCGAGGACAAACAATGAAGCCGAGTATGAAGCTTTGATAGCAGGCCTCGAGATTGCCATCGACATGGGAATTGAAAACCTCCTCATATACGGAGATTCCCAACTGGTCGTCAGTCAAGTAAATGGCGACTACCAAACATGCAAACCAGAGTTGGTAAAGTACGGCGAAAAGGTGCAGCAACTGTTGACCCAAATTCCCTTCTACATCCTGGAAAGCATACTGCGTGCAGAAAATAGCAAGGCGGATGCACTAGCCAAGCTCGCTAAAGAACTGGTCGATGAGAACCTCGATAACGTGAGGATTGTTGTGCAAAGCCGTCGGGTTCTTGCACCGACAGAAATATCTCCGGAGTCGTCCAAAGAAAAGGGAGCGACCGAGCAGACGGCTCTGCAAATAAATGACCAAGAAAAGGCTGAGGATTGGAGAGAAGTCTTTATAGACTACTTCAAATCCCGTCGAACGCCTGAAGATGCGTCCTCAAGACATCAGCTCATGAAACGAGCTCTGTCTTTCGCCTTCGTCAATAATACTCTGTACAAGAGGTCATTTGATTCTCTGTGGTTGAGATACTTGGAACCTGAAGAAGCGAAAAGAGTCGTTCAGGAAGTTTATGACGGACTCTGCGGTTCTCACCAAGCCGGACCGAAGATGATGTTGAAGATTAAACGGATGGGCTACTACTGGCCCATAATGATCCAAGACTGCCTCGAGTATACGAAACAATGCCACTCGTGCCAGATTCATGGGGACTTTATCCATCAACATCCAAATCCACTACATCCAACAGTGGCTAGCTGGCCGTTCGAAATGTGGGGAACTGACATAATCGGTCCCATCGAACCAGCATCGTCCAGAGGACATCGATTCATTTTGGCGACGACTGATTACTTCTTCAAATGGGCAGAAGAAACACCGCAGAGGGAAGTGAAGACGGAGAATATCCTCCACTTCTTCAAGACGCATGTCATTTATCGGTTTGGAACTCCGCGACGGATCATATCTGATAATGGGTCAGCCTACAGAAGCCACAAGATTAGCCGCTTCGCACAACAGCACAACATAGACTGGAGATACTCCTCAGTTTATAATCCCCGAGCTAACGGTCTAGCTGAGGCTTTCAACAAAACCTTAACAAAGATCGTGAAGAAAACGGTGTCCCGAAATAAGAAGGATTGGCACGAGAGACTGCAAGAAGCTCTCTGGGCATATCGAACTACTTCAAGACGGCCACGAATACAACACCGTACGCGTTGGTATTCGGTACAGAAGTAGTACTCCCCCTTGAGATAGAGTTACCATCTCTACGAATGGCGGTCCATTATGAGCTCACGGACGAAGAGAATTCTCACCTTCGGCTTGAGGAGCTCGATACCCTTGATGAAACCCGGCTCATGGCGCAACAAAATTTGGAGGCTTATAAAGCAAAGATGACGCGCTCTTACGAAAGATTGACTAGGCCGAGGACATTCCGCCAAAGTGAACTCATGCTAGTGGTCAAAAGACCTATGATCCCCAATCGTGCTAAACGAGGGAAATTTGAGCCGAATTATGAAGGCCCGTACATCATAGACAAGGTCTACCAGGGTGGAGCCTACCTACTCATGGACATGCATGGTGAAAGACCTTTCAGGCTGATAAACGGTCGCTTCCTGAAGAAGTACTACGCTTAACGAGTCACGGCCTAGGTCAATGATAGATGACGACGACTATGTCCGCTCGCTATCTTCCTAAGCCCAAACTCTATAAGTAGTAACCGGCCTACTTTACAACGGACCGAAACGTCCTTAAACTACCAGTGGACCGAAACGTCCTTAAACTAACAACGGACCACTATGTCCTAAAACTAGCTGTTGACCGAGATGTCAAGAAACTACGGTGGATTGCAACATCCCAAAGCTGATAAAAAAAAAGAAGAATAAAAAAAATGGTATGTCCATAAGCAAAATGGGCACGGATGAAAACCCGAAAGGGCTCCGTGAGTAAAAACAGCAGGGCTACCGGCGAGTGTTTGTGAAAACCCGAAAGGGCGCAACCTCGTTATACATAAAAAAGAAGAAGAATAAAAGAATAAAAAAACGGTATGTCCATCAGCAAAATGGCCACGGATGAAAACCCGAAAGGGCTCCGTGAGTAAAAACAGCAGGGCTACCGGCGAGTGTTTGTGAAAGCCCGAAAGGGCGCAATATCGTTAAAAGACACTTGCAGGGTCCTCTCGACCTTGTGAGGAGAAATCACCCGCGTGAGATCCTTACGACTCACAAGGGAACAACACACTTAGGGATCCCCACGATTCCTAAGGAGAAATACACTTGCGAGATCCTCACGACTCGTAAGGAGAACTCTCTTATGGGACCCTCACGGCTCATAAGATTTGAAAGTCTTAAGCTACAGAAACCTGAACCTGTTCTTAAGCAACCCCCACAACCTCCGATACTGCCCTACAAGTGGCTCAATACTGACCCTTGTATACAATCCACGGGCGCGAATAAACATTTCCCTAACCAAGTCCCATCCGTGACTAGGGATATGTTCGTACAGTGAACAACCCTTGTAAGCCTCTCAACTTATAAGGAGAAAACCCTTTTGTAAGATCCTTACGACTTACAAGGGAACATACACTTAGGAATTCTCACGATTCCTAAGGAGAAAACACATCTACGAGATCCTCACGACTTGTAGGGAGAAATACCTTTGTGAGACCCTTACGGCTCATGAAGTCAAAAGCCTTAGTCGACAGGATCTTAACCCTGTTTACTAAGCCACCTTTGTCTGACATCGACAGAGGCAAATGATGATTCGCTCCTGGCAATATCCCAGTTGTAACGGTGCTGATGCTGAAATCGGTGTCTAATCCCAAGCTTGCAGCAAAATGCCAGCAGGCCACACATGCACACAAAATAGCCGAAATGATGGGGCAACTTGCAAATAAAAATCAGCAAGTAAAAAAAATGTATGCATGCAAAATAGCCGAAATGATTGGGCACCGCGAAAAATAGCCGAAATGATTGGGCAATCACGACCTTCGCGATATAAAAGCTGAAATGATAGAGCATCGCGGAAAGAAATAAAATGAAAATGAAAATGAAATTTACACCCTACAGGTGATGTTACATCAATCCCTGTATATAATCCAAGGGCGCAAACAAAGAAGGAATCGCACTCCTTCTCTCCTAGGTTTCATCATAAGAAGAAGCCAAATCTCGACGGTTCACAGATAGCCTAGAGATCATCTCGATGTTCGTCTCATTGCAGCAGACACAACATCAAGTAAAGTGGAACAGCGACAACTCCCAGTTCCATGACTCGACGGTATACAGATGACCGAGAGTCAAATCCCAACTCCGTGAAATGCGGATATAATCAGCAAATTCCTGGTTACGTGGAACACGGATAACGTCACTTCTGACCCCGTGGAAAACGTCCAGAGCGGATCCTGGTCCTCGCTGAGCACGGCAGTGAACCCGTGTGAAGCATCCAGAGCGGAGCCTAGTCCTCGCCGAACACGGCAGTGAACCCGTGGGAAGCATCTAGTGCAAATTCCTGGTCACGTGGAACACGGATAACGTCACTTCTGACCCCGTGGAAAATGTCCAGAGCGGATCCTGGTCCCCGCAGAGCACGGCAGTGAACCCGTGTAAAGCATCCAGAGCGGAGCCTAGTCCTCGCCGAACACGGCAGTGAACCCATGGGAAGCATCTAGTGCAAATTCCTGGTCACGTGGAACACGGATAATGTCACTTCTGACCCCGTGGAAAACGTCCAAAGCGAATCCTGGTCCTCGCAGAGCACAACAGTGAACCCGTGTGAAGCATCCAGAGCAGAGCCTAGTCCTCGCCGAACACGGCAGTGAACCCATGGGAAGCATCTAGTGCAAATTCCCGGTCACGTAGAACACGGATAACGTCACTTCTGACCCTATGGAAAACATCCAGAGCGGAGCCTGGTCCTCGCCAAACACGGCAGTGAACCCGTGGGAAGCATCCAGAGCAAACATCGGACTGTGAGGTCCTTAAACTCACAGACTATGATGTCCATAACCTCGACCGTGATGTCTTAAAACTAACAATCAACCACAGTGATTTTACACTGATTTTACCTTGGTTCAAGGGTACATCTCTTCACTCCTTTGATATTTTTCGTTGTAATTCCTCAACGTCTTCAAAGAGGTGACGGGACCCAGTAACCACGCATTTCACGGACTGTGGAGTCCTTAAATCCATGGACTATGATGTCCTTAACCTCGACCGTGATGTCTTAAAACTAACACTGGACTGTGGAGTCCTTAAATCCATGGACTATGACGTCCTTAACCTCGACCGTGATGTCTTAAAACTAACATTGGACTGTGAGGTCCTTAAACTCACGGACTATGATGTCCTTAACCTCAACCGTGATGTCTTAAAACTAACACCGGACTGTGAGGTTCTTAAACTCACGGACTATGATGTCCTTAACCTCGACCGTGATGTCTTAAAACTAACACCGGACTGTGGAGTCTTTAAATCCACGGACTATGATGTCCTTAACCTCGACCGCGACGTCTTTAAACTACGGTACCCCGGAAAGCATCCAGAGCAACCCTTAACTCCGTAAAATGCGGATAAAGGCAACTTCACCCATCACTTGCGGGTCCTCTCGACTCGTGAGGGAGTAAATTCTCTTGTGAGATCCTTACGACTCTCAAGAGAAAACATCCTTAGGAATCTTCACGATTCCTAAGGAGAAAACGCACCTACGGGATCCTCTCGACCCGTAGGGAGAAAATACTTTATAAGACCCTCACGGCTCATAAAGTTGAAAAGTCTTAGGTGACAGATCCTAACCCTGTTTTCTAAGCCATTGCCGCTCTACAAAAAGCATAAGATTGACAGTTATATACTATTTACAGACCGCACTTGCTAAAATCGCAAGGCAAACAACACAGCAAGAAAGAAGAAAGTAGAGAAATGACACAAGACATTATGAAGAATGTATATCTTTTATTCATGAATTCGATTGAGTACAAGATACATTGTGTTAAAGAATAAAAGAAACAAATACATTTTATTTACAATTATAAATGATACAAGATTGTCATTGAGAAGGGAGCGTTTTTAACAAATTCACAAGCTGTTCTCGCATTTCTTTCAACGCCTCTTCTTGATCGGCCGCCGCTGCCAACTCTGCTTCCACCTAGGCTCGCTGCTGCAAGTAGGATGAAAGTTGTTCTTCGACGGCCCGCCGAGCTGCTTCACGACCTTGGGCATCACGCTCAACGGCATCGAGCTGCTGCTTCAATGTTAACCCGTCGGAGATACTTTGCAGAAGGCCCTCGAAGATAACTTTCACCCGGGCAGCGTTCCTGTCGACCTCAGCACGCAATCGAGCAGACTCGCTTGAAGTTTCTTTGCATTCCCTCCGCTTTGAAGCCGCTTCTTGTTCAATATGGCGGAAGTAAGAAGCGCTCTGCTCGATCCATGCTGCCCGTTGAGTGCTCATGGCCAAAATCTCGGGGGCAGGACGCATATGTTCCAGCTGATGTAGACAGGCCTCGATCTCCCTGCAGTGATTAACCCAAGACTCGACGACGCCTTCATTGTGGAAATTTACAAGCGTCGCCAGCATCGGATTAACCTCAGCAGCGAAATCTGTGGCAGATGTGGGAGCTTCTGTGTCAAGCTTCTCGACGCATTCGCTCAGCATGCTCAGACTCATCGCATCACCCTTTGAGAATGGACGTCTGGAAAATGGGCCAGCCGGCATCATGATGCGAGACTCGAAAGGTGCCGGAATCAGAACGACAGCTGCAAAGAAAATCACAATCAAATGGCGGTTCAAGAAACATAGGAAGTTCATGAACAATGGAATTTACTATACCAGCTGCAGCAGGTGGCAAAGCCGGGAGGACCGGTGGCGCAACTGATCTCTCATCTCCTCCTTCGATCTGTAGCACTGCAATCAGGGCAAGGAAGAATCAGAAATAATTCCATTATTGAAAAAAGAAAGAGCATTAATTCAAAACGATACTCACCAGCGCCACTGGAGGAAGCAAGCTCCGATGGGAAGGAGAAGTGTGGGTGCAGCACCTGGTACAGGTGATCAAAAAGCACTCCTGCAAAGACGCAATAGTACAACATCAGTACATAAATTATGCAGCCAAGATAAGACTGATGGGTCGCAAATCTATACTTTCCAACATCTGCGACGGTACGAAAGAGAGTAGAGAGGTGGCCACCGTCAGAACGGTAGCTGACGGCGCTGTCTCGAGTAGCTTGATTTCAGCACCAGCCGCACCTGCATTAGAAGCAAGATAAACTTTATTAGGAAAGATTGCAGAATAAAAAAAAGGGCGGTGACCCAAGATTTACCTGAAAAGTCGCCGACCAGGGCCCTAACGAGGGTGTTACTTGATGTAACGGTGGCGTCCTCCTCCTCCATTGGGACGATCTCACCTCCAGTTGCCTTATCGCCCGACTCTACAGGAGCCGTCGTCATGCTCGCGACGCCGGAAGACGATAAGGAGCCGTAAGCGGGGAGAGCAATGATCGGAGCGGCGCCCGACTCTTGAGAAAGAGCGGCCGTTTCGTGCTCAGCGATCATGCCCGTCTCATCCACTACCACCTGGGGCTCGGCGGTCGCAGTCGTCTCGTCCACCACCGCCATGGGTTCATCGGTCGCAGCCGCTCCATCCGCCGCTGCCTCAGGCTCGGTCTCAGCAGCCGTCTCATCTACCGCCACTTCGCGCTCAGCAGTGGTGGCCGTCTCGGGCATAGTAGTCGTGACTGTCTCATCATCCACTAGCTCAGGCCCGACGACTACGGCTGCACCGCCTACCGTCGCCTCGGGATCAGCTGCTACCTTCTCCATCGTCCCCTCAGGCTTGACGGTCGCCGCCGTCCTTTCAGTAGGACTCGGCCCTGCAGGACAAGATGTATAAGAACCGATAGTTTTACAACTTTTACAACAAAGCCTCGGAAAGCACATTACCTGAGGTAGATTGACCGTTGGCTTCCCGAGCTGCACGCGTCGCCCGCCTATGAGTAGTAGACAAGGCGACTGGGAGCTCCTCTAAAGGAGTAGCAGCGGGAGTAACGGTGCTTGGGCCCGCTCCCACGGCCAAAGCAGCACTACACTCCTTCGCTGCGCGCCTCAAGCGCTTCCTCTCCTCCTGGGTCATCACCACGGACCTCTTGGAAGCCTCCTTCAGCAAGGCGGCGTCGTCCGTGTTCAGAGTTGCCTCCAGAGCCTTCAAGGCATCCATCATCGGCTTTTTGAGTTGGGTCTCTTGCGGCAATTCCGAAGAGGCCAGAACATCGGTAGCTGGCCCGGATAGAATTCCCGCATCAGTTTGCGAGATAGGTCTTGTGGTCCCTGCGATAAGACAAAGAGGGGGTCAGATTACTCATAAGAAATGGAAGGAGAGGCATAGAAAACCGAAATGTACCAAGGCCTAAGGATGCTCTGAGTCGTTCCTCCTCCTGGAAAGTTTTGAGGGAAGCAGCGATAGCTTCTTCAGTAGAAATGCCTGTTAAAAGAAGGAAAAGCGTTAGTCAAAAAACAATGATAGAGGTACGATGCAATGACGAAAAATACAACTAGTGATTACCCGATTGCGCAAGTTTTGCCAACCACGCATCACGCCTCGCCAATCGCTCTGAAGCTATGATGGAGGCCGCCATATCAGTGTCGTCTGGCGGCATAAATAATCCCTCGTTGGTCCCGTACTCACCCAAGCCCTCGCTATAAGGAGCATGAGGTTCCTGACCGAACGCAACGTCAGCAGAGAGGATCGACTTCTTCTTCCTCTTCTGCACGCGAACTCCAGCCGCACCCAAAATCAGCTTACGCTTCGTAGGCACCTTGGGACGGCGGGTCCCGATGTCCGAGCCTACGCCAGATTCAGGCGAAACCATATTTACCGTCTCCACCGGAGCACGGGGCGCTGGGGGCACGTCCAAGGTATCACGGGGCAATCCGTGCGGCGGGCTTAGCACACGCGGAGGCTCATCTCCAGCATCTCCTCTCAGCGGAGGAACAACAAGGGTCCTTGGCCTTAGGGGGGCTTTGCGATCGCTGGCGGGGGGCACACCCTTGCGGTCAAGTAGTAACCACTTTTTTTCTCGGATAACGGCACCCATCGCGTGCTGATACCAAGCCCCGTACACATTGAGGGCCCTTGGAACGCAACTTGGCTCGCTGATGAAGAAGTGGGAGCCCGTGTTCAGCCGCATAAAGTGGTGCAGCGCACTCCATATCCCCTCCGTGGTGGCCGTAGGCTCTTCCAAAAACGCCTCCAGTAGGACCCCCTGGTTATAGCTTAGCTGTTGGGCGAACCGATGAGGGTTGTACCTTATAAAGAGTGCCAAGTCATTTTGCCTGAACACAAGGAAGCCCGGCCGGATGGAGTATAAATGTATAATCTCCAGGGCTTTCAATACGGAGGCCCCGTCCTTGAAACTATCACGCAACGCCAACACCAACTTGGAGGTATCCGGGCCGATGGTCATGACCTTGTCCATGAAAGAAATGCTTGCTCTGACCGTGCGCGGACGAAGAAGTAACCCCCTAGCCTCCCGCGGAGGCGGATTCACAATAGAAGCGCCGACCAGCCTCATGACTCTCGGGAGTCTGCACTTCTCGTAGAACGAAGGCCTCTTGTGAATACCAAAAACCCCGAGCACATGCATTTCCATCCATGAAGTAAAATAGTGCGTCGGGAAATTGGCGGGTTGCACCCCTGGTTCATTTGCGTCCGCCGCCACGCTGAGACTATGGTACAGGTGGGCCAACCCGGCGATTCCAATCGACAATTGTATGCCAGCCACCATCCGATGCGCTGGGTAGAAAACAGACGACCTCATGTAGCGCGGGTGCATGGGGAGCGCGAACCAGCACAGCCATAACCCCAGAAACCCGAGAAAGAAGGTCTCCTCGTCAATGCTCGGAGCAGCGATTTCCAATAAGGGCACGATTGCAGCATCAGGAAGGTAAAAACCTTTTCGGTCGTCCTCCAGTGCTGGTCGACGATCTAAGCCAAAGCCGAAGGGGTCGTCGAGCTTGACGAAATTTTCGCCCCGTTGTGATAGAATCTCCGGTCGAAGAAAGCGGGCGATGAAATCTGCAAAACTAACTCCCCGACCTCCCGATTCCAAATAGAGACTTTCATACATATTCAGCACCTTTACCAGGCTCGGAAACTGGTGCTGAATAGCATTCTCCGGCGTTAGGCCTATTACCGGCGGCTTGGTGGCGAAGACATATTCATCCGGAGGAAGAGCTCCTCATAGTGCTCTCCCCTCACTGGCAAACCGGAAATTTCAGCAAATTCTTCCAAAGTGATGGAAACTTCCCTATCTGTTAGAAGAAAGGTATGCGTGGGGATGTTCCATAGCTCCACGAATGCCTTAATCCACCACGTCGGGGGAGCAGAATATTCAAACAACGAGGCGTAAACTGCACGATACAAACCGATCTTCAGCAAATGCGCCTTCTTCGCTGACAAGATGTACCTGGCCCACTGCAAGTACCTGGCCAAAAGTCAAGGGGTCAATCCAATGTTATAGGGTTGTCCCTGTTAGTGTATATGCCCTAGAGGCCATTACTGTATCGTACTATTTTGTATATTACTTGATGGAAGCTTGGGATATTCACAGTTGTATATACAATCTTGCTCGAAATGGTAATATGCTACTTGGTTTGTCTCTACTTCAATATGTGCATGTGTTTCTTTTAGCATATCGCTCATATACATATTAGTAGAACCCTTAGGATCTTTGCTTGATTACCAGCGTTGTGATGGCGCTTGCACTCGTGGGAGCTGGGTAATCTATAAGCACATCCTTATGCAGGTCCCTGGTCGTTGGACTATCGAGACAGGGCATCGATACTCCGGAGTAGACTAGCGAATGCGCTTCTCATCCCAGTGTGGGAGACGGTCTGTCCCACAGCCGTCAGTACGTCGTACTTGAGATAGTATACGGGTGCTCGTTAAGTTACGAGTACATTGGACAGGACTCGTCGGGGACTGTTGGTTGGTATTATACCTATCGTCAGTTATCAGTTCCCAGGTGACATGAGTACAGCTTAGTCCGTTGACTTGACACTGTCACTTCGCCTCGAGTGTGTTCCCACTGCACTTTGATTACTATCCTACCACGGCTCAAAGGAGTCATGCAAACATGTAGTTTTTGGGTGCAGTCCCGAAGCACTTGGAGGCAGTGACAGTTAGACAGGATTCGTCTCTCCCGGTATTGGGGGTTGATATCGCGCTGTGTCTAGGAGAGCCATTACACAAGTAGTCCCTGGCCAGAGCAAGCGAGATATACTGGTAGGTTTCCAGTGTTGTCTCAGGGTGTTCTGGGCTATACTCCCACATGACTTGTACCGCTATTAGAGGACTGACGTTCACCGCCCTCTTAGGCCCGCCATGCGATGTATCAGACGAACAGACCGGACTGTACGGAGACTGTCACATACAGGCTCAGTAGGAGTTCAGATGGGGTTCACCTCGTCAGTCTTCTTATCGGCATCTACCTGGGGACCGTTACGTACAGCTAGTGCCGCTTGCGGTCTGTGGTTAAACCCACTGCCAGCGTAGTGTCGAGTCTTTAGAGTCCCACACAGAGAGCTATTCGCCTTTAGGAAAAATGAGTAGAGGTTGCATGGTTTTGCGACAGGGTTCGTTCGCATCCGCGCACTTGTGCACGTTTGCTGTCCGGACAGCTTATACTAGCGGGCTTTGGTTTAAGCCGGATCCTAGTATATGATTTGGGATTGGTTTTTCTCATTGTATTCGTGTTCCTCGGATCACGAATACGGGTGCGTATGCACAGTTTCTTGAGACAGAGGGAGAGGACTTTGATTAGGGTTAATGACTATTGTCATTTTATTAACCCTAATGCTTTTGTGTGAATTATGGTTAATTAATATTTGTTTAATAATTGTGCATGGTTATGGTTGTTGACCATTTGACCTATCTTGACTTGTTGACCTTGTTGACACTTTGACCATCATCATTTCATTTGGAAGATGCTCTTTGATCCTTGCAAATTGCATTAAAAATGAAATGATAATGGTCATGTCTTGATTAACCATGACAATTATCTAGGTAATTATCTAATTACAATAATTCATACATATATGTGAGAATGGTTTATTTTATTCTCATTCTATCATTCCTTTTCTCTCTCTTGTTCTTCCTCTCCCTCAAGCTCTCCCCTCTCATGTGTTGAGAAACACTTGAGCTTGAGAAAAACCCCTTCTTGATAATCTCTACTCTCATCTAGGGTTCAAGGATTAGCACTTCTTGCACCCTAGTTACTTCTAGCTTGGAGTTGAAGCCAAAGGTTGAGGCTTTCGGGTGGATCCTTCTTCGACGTGAGAAGACGACCAAGATGACATCTTTCTACTACTCCAAGGAGCAAGGAGAGAAGGACTTAAAGCCCTAGGTATAACCTTTTTGACACTTAGCTAGTTTCTAGTTAGCTTTAGCTTGTTTTTGTTTAGCAAAGATCCTTCTTTGTCTAGTCCATGTTGCTTAAGTTGATAAAAATTTGATTTTTATTCCGTTTTCCGCCTCCCCGTAAGTACCGGGGTGGGCAACGTGGACTTACAGTGGTATCAGAGCTTAACTAAACATAAACTAGCTAGGTAGTGAAGTGTAACGAAGTTCGAATCGGAAAAATCGAAAAAACGAGTTCTCAAAACCCTATGTTTCTGTTAAAATTTTTTCTGTTCAAAACAAAATAAATCATACTCCTAAAATCATCTCAGGGTTTTGTGAAGAAAGCCACCAAACCCGGTCCAGTGAATCGACCAAAGCACCGCGGTTCCGCGGCAATAGCAAGCTATTGCCGCGCAACCGCGGCCGTCTTGGCTCGTCTCTGGGTCGAGTTTGGTGCGGTGTATTTCTGGCTTGGTTTTGGGATTTTTAAGATGGTTTATATGTGCCCAGATTTTCCAGAATAGAAATTTGTTTTTGGGGGCCTATAAATCCGTATTTTTTTTGAACTTCACTACACTTTGACTATAAGGGTTATATCTGTGATGTTTATATGTATTGAACGTCGGCTAATCGCTATATGTCGATTAGTCAGGGTTATACATATCTGTGATCTGTGTTTGATGTTGGTATGTGTATATGAATGGGTTGGATTGTCGCGGGTGAATAGCCGGGGAGGATGTGAGATGAGTGTTGCTTTTTATTTCATTCATTGTAATATGTAAATTGATGTAATATTATTATTTGTATGGCCGCACAACCGGGTCGGGGTTGTAGCCGTCATTGTATAATTCTTTTTACTGTTTTTGCTCCTAGGATAGACCCATGGAGGGGGTGCACAAACTACCGGGTATCTCAAAGTGCTGAGTGGCCTACTCACGGTGTTGAGGGAGGTTGCTTCGCTTCGGATACTTGGCGGGTAGTTTGCCGCACCCGTAGGGGTCTTGGGTGGGGTATTGGCTATTCACCGCGACCGTGTAATCCGCTTTTCGTTGCAGGCTCGAACGGATTGCAGATTCCTTGTATATCCAATGTATTCATCTGTGATCTGTAATGTCTATCATTGCTATATATTTATATATGATAACTATTTAGGCGTTGCTTATGTTTTATAGCCGCGCTAGCCCAGCCCCCGCTCTGTCGTTAGTTAAGTAACCTAACGGGTGATGACGGGGCCCCGTGGCGAATGCGAATGGCATAAGCGTACGTCATATTTTGGTTGTTTTCTGCAATGGTAGGATTAAATGATGGGACGCATTAAAAGAACTAATGCAAGAAAATAAACCAAGTAAAAGTCGATTGGAACACTTTGAAAACCACTCGGTTCTTTTCAAAACTAAACTTTCAAACGCGGAGCTCGAACCACTCCTTTTAAAAGCTATCTCGTTCCATCGATTATATCAAGTTCACTACGTTCACGGTTTCGCCAAAACCATTCGTAGCCCTCCGTCATTCCACATGAATGGTCAAAAAGTATTCAAGCTATGTATTTTGGCCAAAATCAAGGCATAGTGATTGGTAGCTATTGGGTATTCATGTGCAGCATAGATAGATGCGTTGGTTTGGGACAGTCGTGCTGCCATTTTGGCCAAAGTCAAGGGTAGGTACGGGTGGGTCTAAATTAACCAGGAGAATGACGGGTAGAACTTGACATGCGACTTATGATATTTTGGCCAAAGTCAAGGTCATAAGAGCATGGGGCAAAAATCCACATCGGGAGTTTCATAAGTACTGAAACTTGCTAGCGCTGCATACCATTTGGAGTGTGATGATTCTGATAGGATTCCTTCGGTTTTATCACGCGATGATATTTGGATCCCGATCCTACTGTGAGTATATGCTACTCCTCGGGAAAACTCTCACTTAACGATCAATGCTATAAACTTAGTAGGTGTCTAGAAAGGTGTTAGCGGGGCTATGCCCCCAGGGAAAAGAGGTTCTTAAATTAAGGAACTTCGCAAAAGCGTTGGAAAACCTCCCTCGAAGTACCGACACTGGCCTGGCTGAACGGTTAAGCAAGTATTGTACGGTGAGATTGATCCTGACTAATCCTTTCTTTACGGTTTGAGAAGGGATTCAAGAGACAGTGGGAGCCATCCAGTTTAGACAATTTAAAAACCACTCTAAACTTGCAAGAGCATCATGCTAAAGTGTTTCTTTTCTCTCTCCTAATTGCAGCGACCATTCAACATGACCGGACTTAAGTTATTACTAGATAAAAACATACTGACAGGGCCAAACTACAAAGATTGGCTCAGGAATGTCAAGATGGCAATCACTTACGACAAGTTGGGGTATGTACTTACCACCAAAGCTCCCCCTGTCTCAGGTCCCACTTCCAGCGTCGCGGATGTAGAAATCCGTAAGACATGGAAGATAGATTGCGCGAAGGCCAAATGCCTCGTACTTGCCTCGATGGATAACGAACATCAGAGGAGGCACGAGAATATAGACCTAGAGTCCATATTTCTCCATACAAAAGAACTGTATGGAGAGCAGTCTCGTATCGCAAGATACGAAGTGTCGAAGAAGCTATTTTTGGCAAGGTTGGCCGTCGGATCATCGGTAGCGGAACACGTGCTTAAGATGATTGGCTACATAGAGGAGCTCGCGGACCTTAGGACCACGTTGGAGAATGAACTCTATACTGATTTGATTCTCCAGTCCCTTCTTTCCACTTACGCCCAGTTTATCCTTAACTTCAACATGCAAGGAAAGGAGGTTGAACTTTCCGAACTTCTGAACATGTTGAGGAGTGCTGAGGGCATCCTACAGAAAGGTAGGGAGACATCCACTTTGTTTGTAGGAGGATCTTCCTCTTCTAGATCCAGGGCGAAAGCCAAGGGTAAGAAGAAGAAAGCCCCCGCCAAACCAAGAGGCGGTGTCGGTAAAGTGGATACGAAGGGAAAAGGAAAAGCAACAAAGACAGCGGGGAAGCTAGTGGGGAAGGAAGAATGCTTCTATTGTCACAAAAGTGGTCACTGGAAACAGGATTCCAAGGCTTGGAAGGCCAGAACACAGGATTTGAAGCGAGTTGCGGTTTCAGCTTCAGGTGTGTATGTTATTGAAAACTGTCTATCAATAAACTCTACATCCTGGGTATTGGATACCGGATCAGGATCTCATATCTGTAATTCTTTGCAGGCATTGAGAAAGCGTAGAGTTTTGAAGGCAGGTGATATGACCCTCAGAGTTGCAAACGGTGCTAGCATGGTTGCTGAGGCCGTGGGGGACTATCACCTGGGATTGTCGGATGGACATTTTTTGGTTTTGCGTAGTTGTTATTATGTACCAAATGCAACCTGTAATATCATTTCTGTATCTTTATTATCTAAAGAAGGTTATGAATTTGCATTTGTAAGTAATGTAGTGAACATTCACCTTAATCAAGTTTTGATTGGGTCAGGTACATTGAACAACGGTATATACGTATTAAACCAACCACAGATTTTCAATGTCCAGAATACACACAAAAGAAAGTCTCCAGAAATAAATAAAACTTTCTTATGGCATTGTAGACTGGGTCACATCAATGAGAGAAGGTTGACTAAGTTACATGCAGAAGGATATTTGGATCCGTTCGAATATCAATCGTATGCAACTTGTCAATCCTGTCTCAAAGGAAAGATGACAAAGACTCCGTTCACTGGACACAGAGAAAGAGCGAGCGAGCTCTTGGGACTCGTGCACAGCGACGTGTGCGGTCCAATGTCTACACATGCGCGAAGCGGTTATTCTTACTTCATTACTTTTACGGATGACTTTTCAAGGTACGGTTATGTCTTCTTAATGAAACATAAATCCGAGGCTTTTGAAAAATTCCAGGAATATAAGAATGAAGTAGAAAAACAAACAGGCAAAAGTATCAAGGCGCTGAGATCTGATCGAGGTAGTGAATACTTGAGTGCCGAGTTCCTGAGTTACTTAAAAGAGAATGGAATTCTCTCTCAGCTTACTCCTCCATACACTCCGCAACATAACGGTGTATCGGAGAGACGGAACCGAACCCTATTGGATATGGTACGGTCCATGATGAGTAACGCTGAGTTGCCGCGATCGTTTTGGGGATATGCGCTAGAATCAGCCGCATACCTTTTGAACCGAGTTCCAACTAAGACTGTGCCTACTACACCATATCAGATGTGGTGTGGGAAGAGACCCTATCTTAATCACATTAAGACATGGGGATGTCCAGCTTTTGTAAAAAAGCAGCATGCGGACAAGCTCGAGGCACGCTCAGTACAGTGCAAGTTTGTGGGATATCCAAAGAACTCCAAGGGATATTACTTCTATTGCGAAGAGGAACAAAAAGTCCTTGTTTCTCGCCATGCCCACTTTCTAGAACACCAGTTCATAGAAAAAGAATTAAGTGGGAGCGCAATAGAACTGGAAGAAATTCCAGAACCACGAGCTATTAATGAAAGCTTGGTTGAACCAGAGGGTTCGAAAGATCAGGACATTCCCACGCCACTCCTCAGGAGTAGTAGGCAGTCTCATCCGCCCGAGAGATACTACGGTTTTCTCATTGACGGGGATAGAGAGGATTGCATCATAGACTGTGATGAGCCTACTAGCTTCCAGCAAGCCATTCAGAGCGTCGACTCGGTAAAATGGCTGGATGCAATGCGGACCGAGGTGGAGTCCATGTACACCAACAAAGTATGGACGTTGGACATTGCTCCAGATGGGGTAAAACCCGTAGGATGCAAGTGGATCTTCAAAAGGAAGATTGGTGTAGATGGACAGGTTGAGACCTATAAAGCTAGACTGGTAGCAAAGGGTTTTCGTCAGCGACCTGGTTTGGACTATGACGAAACCTTTTCTCCAGTAGCTATGCTGAAATCCATTCGGATCCTTCTTGCCATTGCTGCCTTCCACGATTATGAGATTTGGCAGATGGACGTAAAGACAGCTTTTCTAAATGGTCATTTAGAGGAGTGTGTCTATATGGACCAGCCAGAGGGTTTCATTCAGAGTGGGAGCAGCGGAAAGGTGTGCAAGTTGCTCAAGTCCATTTATGGACTAAAGCAGGCATCGCGGAGTTGGAACATCTGTTTTGATGAGACGGTCAAGGAATTTGGCTTTATCAAAAATCCAGATGAACCATGCATCTATTGTAGATTTGTAGCAAGAACTGTAGTATCCCTCATTTTATACGTGGATGACATTCTCTTAATAGGAAATGACATTCCTATGCTACAATCTGTCAAGGGGTTCTTGTCACACAGGTTCTCCATGAAAGACCTGGGTGATGCCTCATACATTCTGGGTATCCGGATCTACCGTGACAGATCCAAGAGGACATTAGGACTTTCACAGTCTAGGTACATCGACACCATACTGAAGAGATTCAGCATGGAAGATTCCAAGCAAGGTAATCTACCGGCTTGTCATGGGATCACCCTCTCCAAAGAGATGTCTCCCAAGACTGATTTGGAGAGGGATCGCATGTCTATTATACCCTACGCTTTTGCGGTAGGCTCTATATTGTATGCGATGTTGTGTACCAGACCGGATGTGGCTTATGCACTGAGTGTGGTAAGCAGGTATCAGTCAAACCATGGGGAGAAACATTGGATAGCAGTAAAGAACATTCTCAAGTACCTGAGAAGGACTAAGGAGATGTTCTTGGTGCATGGCGGAAAAGACCTGCAGATTAAGGCCTTTGCTGACTCCAGCTTCCAGAGTGACAAGGATGATTCCAAGTCCATGTCGGGTTTTGTCTTCACCCTCAATGGAGGGGCGGTGTGTTGGAAGAGTTCCAAACAGGAAACCGTTGCGGACTCGACTATGGAAGCGGAATACATCGCTGCATCTGATGCCGCAAAAGAAGCTGTCTGGATGAGGAAGTTCTTGAAAGAACTTCAGGTGGTTCCGTCCATTGTTGACCCAATACCTCTGTATTGCGACAACAACGGGGCTATAGCTTTAGCGAAGGAACCCAGGTCCCATCAGAAATCCAGACACATCTTAAAGCGGTATCAACTGATCAGGGAGATCGTGGATCGCCAGGATATCGAGATCCGGAGGGTTGCTTCAGAAGATAACACAGCAGATCCATTCACCAAGGCCTTGCCCCAGACTCAGTTCGAGCGGCTGATCGAGATGATAGGTCTTCGATACGCCAGTTCATGGCCTTAGTGCAAGTGGGAGATTGTTAGTGTATATGCCCTAGAGGCCATTACTGTATCGTACTAGTTTGTATATTACTTGATGGAAGCTTGGGATATGCACAGTTGTATATACAATCTTGCTCGAAATGGTAGTATGCTACTTGGTTTGTCTCTACTTCAATATGTGCATGTGTTTCTTTTAGTATATCGCTGATATACATATTAGTAGAGCCCTTAGGATCTTTGCTTGATTACCAGCGTTGTGATGGCGCTCGCACTCGTGGGAGCTGGGTAATCTATAAGCACATCCTTATGCAGGTCCCTGGTCATTGGACTATCGAGACAGGGCATCGATACTCCGGAGTAGACTAGCGTATGCGCTTCTCATCCCAGTGTGGGAGACGGTCTATCCCACAGCCGTCAGTACGTCGTACTTGAGATAGTATACGGGTGCTCGTTAGGTTACGAGTACACTGGACAGGACTCGTCGGGGACTGTTGGTTGGTACTATACCTATCGTCAGTTATCAGTTCCCAGGTGACATGAGTACAGCTTAGTCCGTTGACTTGACACTGTCACTTCGCCTCGAGTGTGTTCCCACTGCACTTTGATTACTACCCCACCACGGCTGAAAGGAGTCGTGCAAACAGGTAGTTTTTGGGTGCAGTCCCGAAGCACTTGGAGGCAGTGACGGTTAGACAGGATTCGTCTCTCCCGGTATTGGGGGTTGACATCGCGCTGTGTCTAGGAGAGCCATTACACAAGTAGTCCCTGGCCTGGGCAAGCGAGATATACTGGTAGGTTTCCAGTGTTGTCTCAGGGTGTTCTGGGCTACACTCCGTGTCACGCCCCGCTTCCCGGTATACGGCGAAGGGGACGCGACGAGGTCCGCTACGTATGTACTCAGAAGTACATACGCTAAGCGTAGCTAAGCAATATAAAATAAATACACAAGAGACGAGATAAAAAGAACAGCAACTTTTATTTATTAACATTCTTTGTACAATGCATGAAAGGAAATACAACTGAAATAAAGAGATGCCTAAACAGTGGCATAACAGGAAATGAAAAATACACAAAGGAAAAGTGTACAATGAAACTAAAGTGCAGGGTCTTCGGCAAACTGCTCCAAGTCTTCTTGAGATGGATCGATTTCCGCCGGGTCCAAACCACCTGACGACATTCAAAGAAGAAAGAAATAGAATGTCGTCAGCGAACAGGTCGCTCGGTAAGTCCCAAAGATAAGGGAGAAATAGACAGAGAGTAAGAGAGAGAGAGAGAGTAGCTTTTAATGTTGTATTATAATATTGTAATGTTGTATTAACGCTGTTATTTGTAGCCTGGTACAGAAGATGTCAGTGTATACGAGGGGAGTCCCACTTACACCGGGGACTTTGGTATCCTGTAGTACAAGGCTCCGTCGATAATACCACGGAACAACGGCATGGATGTAATTACGTCTTAAGTGTCCACCTCGTGCCACCTTTAACATATTCCGTACCAGTCTACCCCTTAAACCCCGCGATGTCTTGTTTGTATTGTTATCTTGTAAAATTGTATTGATTGTAAGATTGATTAACTGACTGACCGAAACCATGATATCAGGAAACAGTTATAACCGTAGAGTCATGTAAATGGAATACTGGGAAACATGTAAAAAGAATATATCCATGGTTCGGTTCGGTCAAGTTATATAGATTGTTAACTGGATTCAGGGATTCATGTATTCATATTGAGTTGGAATATAAAAGAATATAGATTGACTTGAATCATATTCAAGTCAGAAATAGTCAGACTCTAACCCGAGTCAGACTAAAAGAAGGTAATTTGATGTTCAATAATTGTTAGGGGCCTTATTGTAATTTGTGAAACTTGAGGGGGTTTTATGTAAAAATTACTTTTATATACTTTTCAAAATACACCTCAAGTATTTAATTATCGTCTTTATATACATACAACAATTTAATGATCAAGATAAATATATATACATGTTCGAATAACATGAAATGAGTCAAGTATATTATTCGAGTAACTACCATAAACAATGCTGTAAAGAAATATTATGTACGACTAATTAATCAAGTTGAACGGATGCAGAATATAAACAGAGATATGGCTCTAAATGTTTTGCATGCGTGAGTTCCAGTTTCACCTAAATACGACTACCGGTTTGAGAGATATATATGTTTTCGTATCGTCGCGCAAAACAGATCAGAATCTATTCGGCACCATCACATATTTTTAAAATGCAGTTTGAGTTAATTTCCATCAGGTTTCAGATTATGAAGATTATTAGAAAATTTTAGGTCTTTCGATGTAATTATCCAAAACACCAAGATTCATAAGATTTGGATTTCTGAAGCTCTAGTTATGATCATTTTAATATCAGCGTTTAAAACAGAAATTCAGATTTCTAGACAGCAACTATATATTCTATTGCAAAACCTATATCAGGTTGTTTCATGCATTACTAAGTAATATAATATACAGAAAATTATAGTTCTATCAATGGTGCATATACACATCTAAATTTTGTCACAAACGGACATCGGGTGTTCGAGTTATGTCCAATTTAAAAACAGTGTGCGAATCGGAACAGATTCTGTCCAGATCCGTCACTTAATATTGTAACGCAGTTTTCTATATTTTACGTCAGTTTTCAGTAAAAACTTAAGACTAATAAAATCTATATATTTCGATGTAGATATCAAAAACACCCGAGTTTGCTCAATTTGGATAACGTTATACCAAGTTACGTGTCTTAGAAGTTGACCGATAACTGCAGTTTTCTGTTTTACGATCAGTGAATAAAAACGATATAATTGCTAAACCGTTATGCGGATCGATCTAAAATTTTTACAGCATGAAAAAAATAATATATTCTATCATATGTAAATTTCATGAAATTTCCAGAAGTAAAAATTAATTTCTACAAATTATTTTAAAGGTAAAGATATTGATATGTATACTAAAATCGGCAAAAAGATTAATTAGAATTTTTACGCAAGCTTCATCTTTTCTTTTAATAACCAAACCGATTCCATGAGATATCGTAAATATATTGTGGCATGAAATCTATGTTCTCACTACTCATAATAAACATTTATAGTCATGAACAAAGAATTGAAAACACTTTAATTTGAACAAGAGGTAATGAGATATTATTAAACCATATATAACCATATGTATCTAGACTTATATATATGTATGTGTTTATGTTTATTTTTCTCTTAAGGATTACGATATGGATAAAAACGGGTTCACGAGATATGAAAAGAGAAGAATAAAGAGATGGAGTGAGGGAGAGAGAAGGGACTTACATGCACAAGCCGGTATTGTCACCGGGCTTGTCTATCCGCCGATAGCCTCGCGTTACTAGCGAGACCTTCTTGAAGACTTCTTCATGTTCTTCTTCTTGGACTCTAGGTGAAGAGGGAGAAGTAGGGGATAGAAAAATGTGAGGAAGGAAAAGATAGAGGAGGACAATAAAGATGGTGTAATGGTGAATTATAATATATGCATTTAACATGAGAATTAAAAGAGAAATGAAAGGCCACCATTCATTTTGGAAATGAAAGGTCTCATTTGTAGGTTATGAGAAGAATAAAAAAATGATAAAAAATAATTGCAAGAATGGGGATTTGAACATGTGACTTATGGAATAACAATGCAAAGACTTAACCAATGAGCTATAAGGTTGTCCATGCATATATTTAATTAGAATTAAATATATGATGTTGCTTAAAAAGAAAATGGGCTTTTTAGATGGGCTGTAGAGAATAAGAATAATGGATTTGGGTTAAATATTTATGAAAGGAAAAAATAAGAATGAGAAGTTAAAAACTTAAATATAAGAAAAAGAAATTGCACCTAGAAAAAAAATACATAATAGATTGAGGAATAAAATAATAATAAATTTAATAGAAAAAGGAAAATACCAAGTACAAATAAATACGGTATATTATTGAAGAGAGATAATACAAATGTATAAAGATTTTGGGGTCATTACATTCTACCCTCCTTAAAAATAATTTCGTCCTCGAAATTACTTAAAAAGGATGATGTAACAGAGTAAGGAAACAGGATTAGGATGATGACTTCCTCGAGCTCCGTCGATTGATACTCTAACCAATTGAGCTAATAAGTCTACAAGATACAAATAGAAAGGATGAATAAGAATTAAAGATTCAAAAGTGGAGAGATGGACTTCAAGGAAACCGAAGGTGGAGTTCAAGATGGATTCAAGGAATATGTAATGTAAAGAATGTTTTCAATTGTTGTTTCTTGTGTTTTATATTGCTTAGGTTGTTCATGCAGAACAGAACTGCATGATAGGATTTCATACAGCTCTGACCTGCATGGGCCACCAACAAAACCTGTCACGCCCCGCTTCCCGGTATACGGCGAAGGGGACGCGACGAGATCCGCTACGTATGTACTCAGAAGTACATACGCTAAGCGTAGCTAAGCAATATAAAATAAATACACAAGAGACAAGAGATAAAAAGAACAGCAACTTTTATTTATTAACATTCTTTGTACAATGCATGAAAGGAAATACAACTGAAATAAAGAGATGCCTAAACAGTGGCATAACAGGAAATGAAAAATACACAAAGGAAAAGTGTACAATGAAACTAAAGTGCAGGGTCTTCGGCAAACTGCTCCAAGTCTTCTTGAGATGGATCGATTTCCGCCGGGTCCAAACCACCTGACGACATTCAAAAAAGAAAGAAATAGAATATCGTCAGCGAACAGGTCGCTCGGTAAGTCCCAAAGATAAGGGAGAAATAGACAGAGAGTAAGAGAGAGAGAGAGAGTAGCTTTTAATGTTGTATTATAATATTGTAATGTTGTATTAACGCTGTTATTTGTAGCCTGGTACAGAAGATGTCAGTGTATACGAGGGGAGTCCCACTTACACCGGGGACTTTGGTATCCTGTAGTATAAGGCTCCGTCGATAATACCACGGAACAACGGCATGGATGTAAGTACGTCTTAAGTGTCCATCTCGTGCCACCTTTAACATATTCCGTACCAGTCTACCCCTTAAACCCCGCGATGTCTTGTTTGTATTGTTATCTTGTAAAATTGTATTGATTGTAAGATTGATTAACTGACTGACCGAAACCATGATATCAGGAAACAGTTATAACCGTAGAGTCATGTAAATGGAATACTGGGAAACATGTAAAAAGAATATATCCATGGTTCGGTTCGGTCAAGTTATATAGATTGTTAACTGGATTCAGGGATTCATGTATTCATATTGAGTTGGAATATAAAAGAATATAGATTGACTTGAATCATATTCAAGTCAGAAATAGTCAGACTTTAACCCGAGTCAGACTAAAAGAAGGTAATTTGATGTTCAATAATTGTTAGGGGCCTTATTGTAATTTGTGAAACTTGAGGGGGTTTTATGTAAAAATTACTTTTATATACTTTTCAAAATACACCTCAAGTATTTAATTATCGTCTTTATATACATACAACAATTTAATGATCAAGATAAATATATATACATGTTCGAATAACATGAAATGAGTCAAGTATATTATTCGAGTAACTACCATAAACAATGCTGTAAAGAAATATTATGTACGACTAATTAATCAAGTTGAACGGATGCAGAATATAAACAGAGATATGGCTCTAAATGTTTTGCATGCGTGAGTTCCAGTTTCACCTAAATACGACTACCGGTTTGAGAGATATATATGTTTTCGTATCGTCGCGCAAAACAGATCAGAATCTATTCGGCACCATCACATATTTTTAAAATGCAGTTTGAGTTAATTTCCATCAGGTTTCAGATTATGAAGATTATTAGAAAATTTTAGGTCTTTCGATGTAATTATCCAAAACACCAAGATTCATAAGATTTGGATTTCTTAAGCTCTAGTTATGATCATTTTAATATCAGCGTTTAAAACAGAAATTCAGATTTCTAGACAGCAACTATATATTCTATTGCAAAACCTATATCAGGTTGTTTCATGCATTACTAAGTAATATAATATATAGAAAATTATAGTTCTATCAATGGTGCATATACACATCTAAATTTTGTCACAAACGGACATCGGGTGTTCGAGTTATGTCCAATTTAAAAACAGTGTGCGAATCGGAACAGATTCTGTCCAGATCCGTCACTTAATATTGTAACGCAGTTTTCTATATTTTACGTCAGTTTTCAGTAAAAACTTAAAACTAATAAAATCTATATATTTCGATGTAGATATCAAAAACACCTGAGTTTGCTCAATTTGGATAACTTTATACCAAGTTACGTGTCTTAGAAGTTGACCGATAACTGCAGTTTTCTGTTTTACGATCAGTGAATAAAAACGATATAATTGCTAAACCGTTATGCGGATCGATCTAAAATTTTTACAGCATGAAAAAAATAATATATTCTATCATATGTAAATTTCATGAAATTTCCAGAAGTAAAAATTAATTTCTACAAATTATTTTAAAGGTAAAGATATTGATATGTATACTAAAATCGGCAAAAAGATTAACTAGAATTTTTACGCAAGCTTCATCTTTTCTTTTAATAACCAAACCGATTCCATGAGATATCGTAAATATATTGTGGCATGAAATCTATGTTCTCACTACTCATAATAAACATTTATAGTCATGAACAAAGAATTGAAAACACTTTAATTTGAACAAGAGGTAATGAGATATTATTAAACCATATATAACCATATGTATCTAGACTTATATATATGTATGTGTTTATGTTTATTTTTCTCTTAAGGATTACGATATGGATAAAAACGGGTTCACGAGATATGAAAAGAGAAGAATAAAGAGATGGAGGGAGGGAGAGAGAAGGGACTTACATGCACAAGCCGGTATTGTCACCGGGCTTGTCTATCCGCCGATAGCCTCGCGTTACTAGCGAGACTTTCTTGAAGACTTCTTCATGTTCTTCTTCTTGGACTCTGGGTGAAGAGGGAGAAGTAGGGGATAGAAAAATGTGAGGAAGGAAAAGATAGAGGAGGACAATAAAGATGGTGTAATGGTGAATTATAATATATGCATTTAACATGAGAATTAAAAGAGAAATGAAAGGCCACCATTCATTTTGGAAATGAAAGGTCTCATTTGTAGGTTATGAGAAGAATAAAAAAATGATAAAAATTAATTGCAAGAATGGGGATTTGAACATGTGACTTATGGAATAACAATGCAAAGACTTAACCAATGAGCTATAAGGTTGTCCATGCATATATTTAATTAGAATTAAATATATGATGTTGCTTAAAAAGAAAATGGGCTTTTTAGATGGGCTGTAGAGAATAAGAATAATGGATTTGGGTTAAATATTTATGAAAGGAAAAAATAAGAATGAGAAGTTAAAAACTTAAATATAAGAAAAAGAAATTGCACCTAGAAAAAAAATAAATAATAGATTGAGGAATAAAATAATAATAAATTTAATAGAAAAAGGAAAATACCAAGTACAAATAAATACGGTATATTATTGAAGAGAGATAATACAAATGTATAAAGATTTTGGGGTCATTACACTCCGACACAACTTGTACCGCTATTAGGGGACTGACGTTCACCGCCCCCCTAGGCCCGCCATGCGATGTATCAAACGAACAGACCGGACTGTACGGAGACTGTCACATACAGGCTCAGTAGGAGTTCAGATGGGGTTCACCTCGTCAGTCTTCTTATCGGCATCTACCTGGGGACCGTTACGTACAGCTAGTGCCGCTTGCGGTCTGTGGTTAAACTCACTGCCAGCATAGTGTCGAGTCTTTAGAGTCCCACACAGAGAGCTATTCGCCTTTAGGCAAAATGAGTAGAGGTCGCATGGTTTTGCGACAGGGTTCGTTCGCATCCGCACACTTGTGCACGTTTGCTGTCCGGACAGCTTATACTAGCGGGTTTTGGTTTAAGCCGGATCCTAGTATATGATTTGGGATTGGTTTTTCTCATTGTATTCGTGTTCCTCGGACCACGAATACGGGTGCGTATGCACAGTTGCTTGAAACAGAGGGAGAGGACTTTGATTAGGGTTAATGACTATTGTTATTTTATTAACCCTAATGCTTTTGTGTGAATTATGGTTAATTAATATTTGTTTAATAATTGTGCATGGTTATGGTTGTTAACCATTTGACCTATCTTGACTTGTTGACCTTGTTGACACTTTGACCATCATCATTTCATTTGGAAGATGCTCTTTGATCCTTGCAAATTGCATTAAAAATGAAATGATAATGGTCATGTCTTGATTAACCATGACAATTATCTAGCTAATTATCTAATTACAATAATTCACACATATATGTGAGAATGGTTTATTTTATTCTCATTCTATCATTCCTTTTCTCTCTCTTGTTCTTCCTCTCCCTCAAGCTCTCCCCTCTCATGTGTTGAGAAACACTTGAGCTTGAGAAAAACCCCTTCTTGATAATCTCTACTCTCATCTAGGGTTCAAGGATTAGCACTTCTTGCACCCTAGTTACTTCTAGCTTGGAGTTGAAGCCAAAGGTTGAGGCTTTCGGGTGGATCCTTCTTCGATATGAGAAGACGACCAAGGTGACATCTTTCTACTACTCCAAGGAGCAAGGAGAGAAGGACTTAAAGCCCTAGGTATAACCTTTTTGAAACTTAGCTAGTTTCTAGTTAGCTTTAGCTTGTTTTTGTTTAGCAAAGATCCTTCTTTGTCTAGTCCATGTTGCCTAAGTTGATAAAAATTTGATTTTTATTCCGTTTTCCGCCTCCCCGTAAGTACCGAGGTGGGCAACGTGGACTTACAGTCCCTAAGGGTGCGACTCACCTTGACATATGCGCCGCCTCAGAATATCCACGGCCGGCGGCGGCTGCACGGGAATGGCAGCAATCGAAGGCTGAAGAAGATCTTCCGAATTCCAATTTACGACCTCCACGGCATAGTACACCGGGGGTGCATCTGCATATGGGATCGATGAGATCGGCTCTGACGGCGTCGCATAAGAAAAGCTTCGGCGACCCTTGATGATTTCACTGTACCACCTACCCCACAGGTGAAGGTTCTTATACTCGCGGTCGTAATCCTTAATAAGAGTAAGAACCTCCCGGTCCACTGGCGCCTCAGGGAATTCTCCCTCTGAGCGGAAAAATGGGAACGAAAGATCAGCAGACATGTTGCCTGCAAGAAAAAGCGAAGTTCAATGATCAGTATCATAATTTAATTCCGACACTTGGTACTTTGAAATTTGTACTACACTGCAATGCAGTGGAGAGGGGACCAAAGGGGGACCCACAAAATCCAGATGACAATGCATCAATTAATAAGACAGCCTCATCATTGGATGAGACTGTCAATTAATGAGGAGATTCTCAAAAGAATATTCTCATTAAATGAGAAATCCCTTGAGACAAGAAGAAAATCTCCCTTTTCAGAGCAAAGCTCTGTCACAGAGAGACACTTGTCAAACTCTGGTCACAAGGGAATAAAATTCCTTAAAGAGCCTAGCTCTGTAATAATGATGGAAAAATCCATCAAAAGAAAAAAATTTAATTCCTAAAAATCAAAGTTCTGGGATCTTGAAAATCCATGAAAAACTCTTAAGAGTTCATCATCAGAAGATCAAAAGACCTATATTTTGTCAATGAGCAAAGCTCTGTTCATAGGTTAAGAAACCCTGAAACAAATTCTTGAGAGCAAATCTCTGTTTGTGAAACCCCAAAGGGGATTTTTTCAGATCAAAAGACTTATAAAGAGCAAGGCTCTATTAATTAAAGTTGATTTAATTAAGTTTAAATTTTTACCTAAAATTTTCTAGGGTTCTAACTTTGAAGTTTTTGAAAACAAGAGCAAGGCTCTGAAAATAAAATTCTTAAAGATGATAATCATCTGCTGAGGACCAAGGGTCCTATTTATAGGCACTCAAGCGCCTCTTCAATTCCTGAGTCGATCCAATGGATCAGATGTTGCCACCGCTGCACTCACGTGTGCGCCACGTAAGCGCAACGGTGGGAGGGCATTTGTTTACCCAATCAGAGCAAAGCTCTGTTTGAATTTCAAAATTCAAAAGGTGAAGCAACGCTTCAGATCTCTTGTGCTGCGCGCAGAGTGCCACGTGTCAAAAGCAGACATGCCAGCGCAAGCAGCGCTGCGCCTAAGGCAGCGCACCCCCAATCAGAGCAAGGCTCTATTTAAAATTCAAATTTTAAATAAAGGAAGCAACGCTTCAGATAACTTGCGCTCTGCGCTGCGCACCATGTGTCAAACAGTGGTGCGCTAGCGCAGTTGCGCTCTGCACTGCGAGCCACGTGTCAGCGCAGGTGAGCTAGCGCAGTTGCGCTGCGCGACACGTGTCAGCGCAGGTGCGCTAGTGCAGTTGCGCTACGCGACACGTGTCAAGCGCAGGTGCGCTTGCGCCAACTGCGCCAGCACTAAAATTTAAATAATAAATTATTTAATTAATCAGAATTAAAATTCTAGAAAGATCTTTTCAACCTTATTAAAATACGAAGATTATCTTCTATAAAACAGAGGCCTTAGGATCAAAGATCCAACGGTGGGGAAATATCCCCAGATCAATCAGAGAAAGATCTCTGTAACTAACTCAACAAACCAATTGGCCCTATATAAAGGCCCCTAGACTCCAAGTCTCAGGGATACAGAGATAGAGAAAAGGGAGAACTCTGAAAAATTTAAAAGGCAAGCTTTTGAAGAAAGAAGATCATCTTCTTCAAGGTAAAGAATTTGATTCTTGAAGAACAGAGATGAAAACACCTCACAAAAAGAAGAATTTCTTCTTAAAAGATCAAAGATCTAAGAACAAGATCAAGATCTTCAATATAAAAAAGAAAAAGATCATAAAGATCCAATCATAAAAGATTAAAGAAGTAATTTACTTCATTTCTAGATCTTTTGATCTATATAAAGGCGCAGCCTTTTGATGAACCATTGGTTCTTGAATCTTGAGGTAGAACCTCTTTAGAACAAGAAAAAACTTGTTTCTCTGATCTGAATTTGATCAAGATGCGCTTTGCGCTATTGAACAGTGCCTTGCACTCTTGATTTGCGCCTCTGTGCTCCTTGGATTGGCGCAAGTCACCAGAGAGCGCCACGTGTCAATCACAGAACAATCTGCGCCTTACGCTCCTAAAAACAGAGCACTGCGCTCTTGGACTGGCGCAAGTCACCAGAGCGTGCCACGTGTCAGCAGCGCACTAGCGCACCGCACTGGCGCAGCGCACTGCGCTAACTAACTTGCGCTCAGCAGAGCGTGACACGTGTCACTTCCACATGCGCTGGTGCTCTGCGCTCCTTAATTGGCGCAAAGCGCCTGACAGGCCACGTGGCGCACTGTCAGACCATTTAATGCTATGCATTATAAAGGGCAGAGCCCAATTAAAAACTCTAACAGACCAATTTAAATGCTGTGCATTATTTAAAAGGGCAGAGCCCAAGTAAAGGCCTAACAGGCCCAATTTAAATGCTATGCATTTAATTACAGAGCCCAATGCTATGCATTGTTTAAAAGGGCAGAGCCCAAATAAAGGCCTAACAGGCTAAATATGAATAAAATGTTGAACATCTTCAACTGGACTTAGCCCAATTCTGGCCATAAGTCATCAATATAAATTGAACTGAGCACGACTGCTCTCCCAATCAATTTACACCCGGTTCGAAGGTACATCTCTTTACTCCTCTGGCACTCGTTGTTGTAATCCCTCAACGTCGTCAGAGAGGTGACGGGTCCCGACAACCGCACACTGCTACGGACTGTGGGGTCCGTAAACTCATGGACTATGATGTCCTTAACCTTGACCGTGATGTCTTAAAACTAATGCCGGACTATGATGTCCTTAACCTCGACCGCGATGTCTTAAAACTAACACCGGACTGTGGGGTCCTTAAACTCATGGACTATGATGTCCTTAACCTCGACCGTGATGTCTTAAAACTAACACCGGACTGTGAGGTCCTTAAACTCATGGACTATGACGTCCTTAACCTTGACCGCAACGTCTTAAAACTAACATTGGACCGCAACGTCCTTAAACTACTTATCTACCGCAATGTCACTAAACTAAATAATAGATCCCCCAATTGCTCTCTTGTCGGATCTAAACGATCCCGTTAAGTCGATCTTAGTCTAAAAATAGACTAACATGTCCTTAACGAACGTTTTAGTCGATCTTAGCCTCAAATAAGGCTAACGTATCCTTAAACACCCCCCAAACCTAAATCTAAGAAAGATACGGATTTGGACTATTACACGTCCTACGAGCGACAGCACAAATTAGTCTCCGTATACAATCCACAGACAACCGAACACAAAACACCCACGACACGAAGTGACCACATGGAGAAGGAGAAAGTTGTTACCGCGATGCGGTAGCGTAATTAACTGCAGGGGCTTGCGCCTGCAGGGAATAGCGTCCCCACAATCAAAAACCCCTCAAGCGAGGGGGAATCTGACAAAGTCTGCTACATCGGCCGCATCCGTTTAAACCTTCGATACATAGTGCCATAAATTAACTTGGCATCTTCGGAGAGGTGGACGGATAGCACCAATTAGCATCTGCCCCCAGATTCAGGCAAGACGTCCAGTCTTCCCGGCTTCCGGCGGGGAACACTTCCTCTCTCATCTTTGTATAGGTCAAGTCATCTGGTGCACATGCAATTTGAGAGAACAAACTCTACATAGTTTTGCCACTAAATCTAGCAGTTGAGAAGTTGGCTCTGATATGTCGCATACAATAATGATGACTATAAGGTTCTGGCCATGATTTTCGTAGTGCAGTTAGAATCCCTTTCATCCGGTCAGATATGAAAGTAATGTGCATTCCCCACACGGATGTAATGTACAGATGAATGCAAGCAATGAATCACTCCCAATTTTCAATGGTTTCATCTCCAACTACAGTATATGCTAAAAAATAAAGGTCATCATTTGCATCGGCACCGGTAGCAATGAGCAAAGTCCCTTTGTATCTGCGGTATAAGTGGGTCCCATCAATATTGAGAACAGGACGACAATAAGCGAAACAATCAATGGCTGGTCCGAATGCCCAAAATGCATCGGTAAAATATCTCATTCTTTCTGACATTGAAGCATCGGTTATCTTGAAGACAGTTTTAGGATTGGTAGATTTGATGGCAGCATGATATCATGGCAAACGTTCATACGGATCTTCCCAATCTCCGTATATGCTAGACAATGCCCTGTTCAACGCTTTTCAGGCCTTCATATAATTTATTTCAATGAATAATGTATCTTTTATAAGCACTTGAATCGTTTTGGGGGTCGAATCTACAAAGGCAATATCTTGCTACATATGAATGTAGAAGTGGCCTGTTTATGATTTGAATTCACTACAGAATTCATACAAGTATGATTAACCGCATACTACTTTATCTTCTAGTATCCTGTTGGTAATTTCTTTGAGATATATGCATGAAACCTCAACGAGCAGTTCGTGTCTATTTTATAAACGATGGTGTACTTGGTCATGTTAGTCTTGATTGGTTTAAAAGAAACTCCGTGTTTAATTGACCAAATGCTGATTGCCTGAATTAACTTCTCCTTATTCTAGAATAAATCGCCGACCTTCAACTTACTTTTAATATCGACTACCGAAAGCCCATCAGCACGAAAGTTGACATTCTTCATTACCGATGTAGATAACATGCGAGCATCTATCATGTTATAGGCAAGTGGACTTTCAAACTCAACGAAGTTATTGTTAATATATGAATTAGTAATCCACCGCCTATCATTTTCATTAGTAAGGACATGTGCAATTTGCTTGCTATCTTGTACTTGAATCTCGTCCTCATCATCATCATCATCATCACTTTCATTTCCATTATGTTCTAACACCGCTGGATCCGTAGCAGGTATATCGGTTTGATGTGCGAAACCAATATCAGGGACTTATATGGTTCTTGATGTTCCGGGTTCATACCGACAATATCCCGGCCTATCGTGTGCAAACGGTGTCCATCCCGTATTGTATTCTGTATTGTATGACGGCATGTACTTGGTATTTTGGGGCATAATATTGAAGCCGAAACTTGGCGTTGGCATGCAATTAAAACCGAAACTTGTCGGTGATATGCAATTATAGCCGAACGACGGTATATAAGAACTGCACACAAATTTATAAATACTTAGTAACTATAGCATACCTCCGCTATCAATAAATAGTGTTCCACTAAAATTATATGCGGTATAAAGATACGCAAGGTAATATTTACTTCGTAAACTGCTAATTCATGGGCGTTCTGCTTGATGTGCTTTCACCTACGTAAATTTGATCTATCTACTGTTCATCATTGATGGGAGACATAAATCCGGTAGAATCAGCATTCATATTGAGTAAGCGTGTCATTTCTTCTTGTGGGTATTGCTCGGATGCGCGAGAAGAAGGATCAGGCACTTCAGAATAAGGTTCGGGAAGTTGAGCGGACGTCAATATCTCATTTTTCACAAACAGCTCGATCGATTTCGATTCCGATGCAAGCATGACATGTGTATCCTTGTCATCGGATACTTCAATGGTGGTATATTCATGCTCCATCGGCCATTTGCATATCAAGTAGATATTGAATTCTAACGGATTGATTTTGGTAGTTTTGTATACTACTTGGCACAACTCGTTGTATATGCTGGACTTTTGACTCTAGTCATCTTAGTTTTTCCTCCAATGTATTTAGGAATATTATTTGTTCCAATCGATAATTGGCCACCGAAATAGCAAAGTAGATAGATTTAATTATCCGTCATTTTCCCACCTGCCAGAAAAATTGACGCATGATGAGAACTCTCAAAGCATGCAACTTACTTATTTATCTTCAATTTTATACTAACCTAATTACATAAACTTACAATAAAACCAATATTTATAGCATGTAACAAGTTGCAAGAACTTGCATCTTACACGTTGATCCGTCACAACTAAACTCGGGAAAAACCTTTAATATGTATCTAATTTTATCGAATTGCTTTCCCAATACTAAATTTGAACCAAATATTTTAATGAAATTTTTGAAAAGGAAATTCGGGTTTTGTTAACCTTCTTGATACTCACGGTTGTGATGACGATAGCGAGTATGAAAGTGATTGTTCGCTGGTGAATTTCCATCTAAACCTGCACGAAAAAGAGAATGTGAGATCCAGACCGAGGAAGCGATGGAGAAGAGAGAGAGAGAGAGAGAGAGAGAGAGAGAGTGAGTGAGTGATCGAAAGATAGAAAGAGAATGACAGAGATGAGAGAGAGAGACGGAGGGGGAGAGACTAGGGGGAGGTCGTCAGGAGGGGGGAAGAAAGGTCAGGGAGAAGAGAGAGAGAGAGAGAGAGAAACCATAGAGAGAGATGAGAGATAAACAATAGAGAGAAATGAGGAAAGTAAATAGATCGAATCTATTTAAGTTAGGGAATTGGACGCACTTTCAAAGTGCGCCCTATTGTTTTTCAGTAAAGTATATGAGCGCACTTTGAAAGTGCGCTCAGTGATGAAATAAAAATTTATAGTGGGCGCAGTTTGAAACTGGGCCCAGTATATTTGTGTGGGGCATAGTTTTAGAGTACACCCTTTACAGTTGTAATGGGCGCACTTTCAAACCGCGCCCCGCAAAATTTTATTATTCACAGTAGATTGTGAGGAGCGAAGTTTGAATGTGCGCCCCATACATTTGTAATGGACGCAGTTTCAAACTGCGCCTCTTAATAAAAAAAAAATTATTGACGCCAGCGTCAGCACCAAGCTGGCGCTGACGTGACGTCTACGAGACAGAAAGTAGTCTTTTTTGTAATAAGTTTTCAAAATGGTTTGTTTTAAAATTTATTATTTAAAAACGATTTAATATAAAAAATTGTCCTGGTTATCAATGGTATCAAATTTGTCCTTTTGCATTGCACCAAATTCATGGAATTATCTTCCCTTAGTTACAAAATGACATCTTAACAAAAATAAATCAAACTAATCAAATACGATCTATCCAAATATGGAAATATAGATAAATCCAAATTGATTTAAAAATTTAATTATGATCTATCCAAATATAGATAAATCTTAATTGACTGAAAAAATTCCTGATTTTCCTCCCAGCCGCTCGATCTTGGGCCGGTCGCGCTCGTACGTGATGCAAGCATTAAGGTGCGCTACATTAGACTCTCCAGTTTCAGAAAAACTCGTCCTTGAGTTAATAGTGATGTGCACGGGAAGCTCTGGTTTCACTTCTGGTAGATAGTAGTTAAAAAGATTTGCCACGTTGAACTCTTCTGAAAGGTCGATGATGTAGACGTTGTCGTTGATTTTCCTGAGCATGCGATAAGGGCCGATTTTGCGATTAAAGAGCTTGTGATACATACTGAATGGGAAGTGGTATTTGCTTAGATTCACCATAACGAAGTCACCAACTTGGAAGGTATGTTGGCGTCGGTGTTTGTCCGCATTCTCCTTGTACTTGACGTTTGACTCATGGAGCTTTTGGCGAACATCTTTATGAATTAACTGGTTGCGCTCCACCATGTTGTCAGCCGAGACGTTTTGGCCCGGGAGTTTTGGTAAGGGAGCAAGGTCGAAAAGATGTCGAGGAGGTTGGATGTAGATGATGGAGAACAAAGAGCTTCCTGTCGATCGATTTTCCATGGAGTTATTAGAGAACCGTGCTTGCGCTAAAACGACATCCCACTCTTTGGTCGAGTCTCGGTAAGGCTGCGAAGGATATTTCCAAGAGTACGATTCACGACCTCCGTTTGCCCATCGGTTTGCTGGTGACTAGTGCTGCTGAAATTTTTAACAAACCAACGGTAGAAGGTGGCAAGACCATGGAAACTGCAGACTTCGGTCACGGTAGTCGGTGTAGGCCAATCATGGATCGCACAAACCTTTTCCTCATCGACGGTGATACCTTTCGCGCTTACGAAGAATATGAGAATGGTCAAACGGTTCGTCATGAAATAGCATTTCTTGAGTTCAATGTACAATTTATTTTCCTGCAGTACTAGCAAAACCTTCATCAAGTGAATCATATGATCTTCTTCGTTATGGCTGAAAATTAAAATGTCATCAAAGTAAATGACCACGAATTTACCAATGAAAGGCTTTAGGACTTGGTTCATGAGCCGCATAAAGGTGCTTGGTGCGTTGGAGAGCCCGAAAGGCATGACGAGCCACTCACAGAGTCCTTCTCGTGTCTTGAAGACAATCTTCCATTCATCTCCGGGTCGTATGCAAATTTGGTAGTAGCCGCTCTTGAGATCAATTTTCGATAAGACACGAGCACCCGCTAATGTATCCGGCATGTCTTCTAATCGAGGGATGGGGAACCGGTACTTTATTGTGATTTTCTTGATTTCTCGTCTATCGACACACATCCTCCATGTTCTGTCTTTCTTGGGTATGAGTAGCGCGGGAATGGCACATGGACTAAGGCTCTCGAGAATGAAGTCTTTCTTGGAGATCTTCCACTTGAGTTTGTAGGATTTCATTTTACTTGGGGCTTATGCGGTAGTGGGGAAGATTGGGGAGTCTTGAGCTGAGCACGAGATAAATCTCGTGTTGAATATTCCGCGTAGGACTCTAAAGACTCAATCAATACGCTGGCAATAGGTTAGGATCATATCCGATTGAATTTGAAACACTTTCAGATCAATCCCATCACAGGTTAATCCACAAGCACATCAGTGGCACTAATAATGGCTACCAAGGTATTAATCAAAAGAATGGTCGACAAGCAAGCTCATCCGAATGCAATCAGAGCCTATCGGTGATAGTCACCGTACAGTCTGGTCTTTTCGTCAGATAGTGTTGCATACCTGGTCTAGGGGTGGAATCTGTCAAACCCCCAATAACCCAATAAGTCATGCAGACATTAGATTCATAACCATCTGAGATACAGCTGATAACACTTATCAATTTATCTCAGATCCCATGGCCATGAATTTCTGGTTATGGTCATGTCCTGCACAGCGCGATATCAACTCCCTATACCGGGAGAGATGAATCCCTTCGACCGCTCACTGCCTCCATGTGCTTCGGAAATGTACCCAACTAAAACCTGTTTGCATGACTCTTCAAAGCCATGGTAGGGTAGTAATCAAAGTACAGTGGGAACACACATAAGACACTAAGGCGATCTCATATCAAAAGACTACCCTATACTCATGTCACCAGAGAACCGCTATCTGACAATAGGTATAATACCATCTAGGAGTTCTCGATGAGTTCATTCAGTGAAACTCGTTCTCCAATGAGCACATGTATACAATCATCAGTGTCAAACACCAATAGCTGTGGGACCAACTATCGCCCTCCAACTGGGTTAGAAAACGTATACACTAGTCTAAACCGGAGTACCGATGCCCTGTCTCGATACTCCTACGGCTAAAAACATTTAAGGATGTGCTTATAGACTAACCAGGCCTTACTATTATAATCCCCATCATTAATCCTGGTAGTCAAGCAAAGATTCTATAAGCTTTATCATCATGTATTACCGATACGTAATAGCAAGTATAACATATACACATGAATGATAAGGAAAAATCAAATAGTATACTATCATCTCGAGTAAGATTGTTCTATCTTTATAGGTCATATACAATTATAATAACTGCCTTTACGACACCTATATCCAACAGGTACAACAAAATATGAAGTCATATAGCATGAAATAAGGCAAGTATAATATTCAAGTAATATTCAGAAACAGTATTGTAAAGAAGTGTTGTGATCTATTAATTACTCAAGTAAATTGAATTCAGGAATTAAACAAGAAACAGAACCTTAGGTGTTATACAAACGTGAGTTCAAGTCTTACCTAAATGCAACTACTGGATTAGGAGATATACGCGTTTTCAAATCGTGACGCAAAACAAATCAGAATCTGTCCAGCCCCGACACATGTTTTTAAAACACAGTTTACTTAAATTTCTGTTGGTTTTCATATTTTGAAAATTATTAGAAACTTGTAGGTATTTCGGTCTACTTATTAAGCTCTAGTTATGGTCATGTTAATATCGGGGTTTAAAAAAGAATTGATAATTTCTAGACAACAGCTATGGGTTGTCTTGCAGGGCATATATCGGATCGTTCCCTATGTTTCTGAGTCACCAATTATATAGGAAATTTATAGGTCTGCCAATTAGACATCCATACGTATAAGGTTTATCACAAACCGATATCGGGAGCTCAAGTTAAGTCAAGTTTAAAACAAGTGCGCGAATCATGACAGATTCGGTCCAGACATAATTTTAAAAGACAAAATTCTATAAATTATGCCAGTTTTTAGGAAAATATTAAAACTAGGAAAATCTAGATCTTTTGATCTAGATGTCCATAACACTTGATTTTTCTCAAAACGTACCTCGGAAGATCGAGTTATGGGTCTCCGAATGCGACCGATAAAAAACAGTTTTCTGATTTTAAAAACAGTGGATAAAAACGATGTAAATCTTAAACCGCCGTTTGGTTCATCCTGAAATTTTTACAGTGAGTTTAGAAAAATATCTTCTATCTTAAATAGTTTTCTTGAAATTTCTAGAAGTCCAATTGGTCCATAAAATTTTATTGGAAAGATCAAGGTATTATGGGGTCGCGGTTGAAAATGACAACGCTATGGTATTTATTTGTAACTTGATTTCCTTTAAACAAAACTTGGGTATAATTAACTAAAAACACAACGATATAAGTGGTCCGAATCTTAACATATGATTCCAGAATGTCAACAAAGACATACAGTATGAATTCCGATTTTTTATGAGGTTTCATTTGTAAATGTATTATCATACAATATGTGAGGTCGATATTTATTTGTCTATATTTGTTTCATGGTATCACTGATTAGGGTAAAATTTATCTTACTACATGAAGGTATGGTACTATACAAGAAAATAGGTTTAAATATAAAGGTTAACATGAGGTAATCAATATGTTTGATCAATATATATATGACTATATCTCTTTATATAACTATGTGTATTAATATATCCTATATTAGAGACTTTGATAAGACTAAGGGCGACGAGCATGGAATCTTGACAGGAGGAGGAGAGAGAGACAAGGACTTACTCGCGTTGCAATACGGTGTATCAACCGTATTGCCGTTTGTAAGGAAATAAGGACTTGATCGAGAGCTTCATCGTCTAGGTGTAAGGAGATCATCGATTTGCCTTGGGAAGATTTTTGGAGCAAAATTTCAGAAAGGAATGAAGGTTTGGACAACTATGGAAGGAGAAGAAGGCAATTAAAAAGAATGGTTTATTAAAAGGTGAGTAAAAGACATTAAAAAGAAACTTAGTAGAGGAATTCAAAGGCTGGGGGTTCACTGGATTGAATTGGACGTTTTATGATATGAAACGAATAGCCTCTCGTCCAAATGTACTCGTGCTCAGAGGATGAGAACGAGTAGGCCCCACGGAACTGCCTGGACCCGCCTTGTGGCCGCTTGGGTCGGTCATGGTGTTCACCACGAAAAACTACATTTCAATACCGCTCATTCATTATCATTTTTGTGATATATCGGTACTATTAATCCGTGTCTGCTCAATAAATACAGATTACAGGTATTCGTGATAAAACACTGGAAACACACTCAAATGCACGGATATGACATTTGTGGGCAGACACTGCAACCGGAACAGAAAACCGATCAGTATTCAAAGAGTTTGCAAACCAATTCAAGTGTACACATCTTTATTCAAGAATAGTCTAACATGATGCAACATGATACAAGTGTGAACACAAACTCTTTTGATGCATGAACCACGGTGGGACATCCTAGCACAAGTGGGCACACAAGAATCATGATTTGCGCAAGTGGATGAGGCAAGTGGGCATGGGTCATGAGTGAAGAATAAAGGTGTGATGTGATTTAAAGGTTGTATTTCCCTCCAAAACTACAGAGTGCAATTTGATTAGTCTAAAATATTGCACATTTGATGGAACATTTTCCTTACTTTTGTTAAGTACTTAAAAGTGTTTATTGTAATTATGGAACATATATGGGTTTATCTGCAAAATACTCTTTATCATATGTTTATATATTATAATTAAAATTATGAAGGAAAATATATGCATATAATATTTATATGATATTAGTAATTAAAATATGCATATCATATCAAATAATTCTAATCAATATTCTTAAAATATTGTATCATACAAATGGTTAGGATAAAATCTCAAAATAATGACAAATATTACTAACACTGTTACTTGAGATATTGTGCAGATATCAGCTCGGGCCTGGAGATCGAGAGATCCGAGATGTTGGGAATAAAATCTGCCGACAAAGTTGAATCAAATCATAAAATCATAAACGACAGAGACTCAGAGGAAGATTTGAAGAATCCAGACATCACAATGATCTCCAAGTGTCAACATCAAATAGCACAAGAATTTTGAATCCCTAGTCTCACCAAATAGCCGTCCAACCGCGGCCAAAACCCATGATATGCGGCAGATCCGCGGCCTCCTTGTGGCTGTAGGATTTAGGATTTGTTAGGTGTGATCACAACAAAAAATCATCATATATAGGATCTAGGGTTTCTAATTTCTGTGAATATTTAAACGACCGAGAGTTTCACATGAAAAATGATCAACCGAAGAGATCAAGAGGTCCAAGATGATCCACGCATCCGAGTTGACCATTAGCTGTTCATCTACTTCCAACAAGATAGAGATCGAAAGAAAAAACTAGGGTTTTTATACTCTACTTTAAAAGGATTTGTACATGAAATAATTGATTAATAAAGGTAGAGTTTTTATTAGTCTTTTCGCAATTAATTTCTGCACTTAATTTCTGCATCTTACATTATGATTTCCTTCTTTATCCTTTTTTCTTCTTCTCAAAACATGCGTGAGTAATTCCTAACTTGCTAGGGTTCGTAGGACCAGGGTAGATCAATGGATGATAAAATTTCTTAACATCTTTTAAAATTTATAAACTTTAGCAAAACAATTGTTAACATCCTTATCGAGCACGCGACCAATTTATTGATAGTCTCGACCGCGATTTGAGATTAGATTAACAATTGTTTTGGTAAAGGCTAGACATGAATAGAGGTCAATGACAAGATAAGAGTTAAGAGTGGGAACCATATTCCTTCCAAAAATCATATTCTTCATTCACCACTATCGATCTAGTTTTAAATCTATTTTTAAAGATAAAATGAGTTATCTTTAGTTAATCATCCATTACTCCCAAATTCTATGAACCCTACAAGCCTCTTCTTCATAAAATCTACATTTGTATATCGTAGATCTAGATTAAACCATCCATATTTCAATCAACTCGTCTAATGCAAGATAAAGGTTCGACGTTTCCCTGAGGACGACCCGTACTTATCTCGGCTAGCTACTAGCGACACCGTTATTGATTGCGGTTACTTTCTTTACAAACACTTTAAAAACGGATCAATCAAATGGCGCCGTTGCCGGGGAAACGGCTGTAATTTTTTTTTTTTTGCTATTCGGGTTGAATTCTTATTAAATCCGACAACCATAAAAGAGAACTAAAACCGCATATTGTGTATTTAACGATTATTGTACGACTTTTGCGAGGGAATCTGGAATCCCAGGAGCGAGGCAAAAGTGGTTCAGAGACTTTCAACATAGTCTAGAGGACCATAGGGGAGCACTGTAGAAAAATTGTCAAGAGAACCCTCTACCCTGCAGCGGAACCACGGCAGAAACAAGCAATTGGCCGCGGAACGGCGGCGGCGTGGGGGAATTGGGCCCCCAAAATTTTCAGGTATCTTTCTCTGATTCTTTGCTCTCCTCTAAAATCCAATAATCTGATATTTTCTGCAGGATTCTTTGCAAATATCACCGCTCAAAAATCCTTTGCGTGTTTTAATATTGGTTTGTTTGTGTATATTTTAACCAGAATTTAAGGGGCAATAACCCAAATCCAGATTAAGTGGGGATTTCATCATCCTTCCTAGACCCCACATATCATAGAACGAGCATACTTCACCCTATATTAATTAAAAAATATCTAGACCAGGCCTCTAAGGACCGTCGTACTCAATTAGGACAGAGGAAGGTCTTGAGTAATCTATCGCTTATCTGCATCTCTCTTGTGGTGTCTGGACAAGTGTGACTAAGGAAAGTGGTTACTTAATTAGGCCCGCTATTTTCGGTGATTCGTATAGTGGATATCTCCCACTTACCTGGTACTTACCTGGCCATAAGAACGATAAAGAGGTGGTAGAGGATTGATCATGCGGCTTGTCCTTTGGAAGTTTATGAGTGGTCTAGCGCTTGACCTAAGTGACCTTAGCTATAGGGTTTGATTGTACAATTTTTGTGATTTGTTGAGTCAAGTCTCACGTCTAACATTTTTTTAAAAAACAAATCTTTGTAAATTCGTTCTCACACACGCGCCACTTGCACTAAACCCGCTTAGTACCTGATCGGCTGGACACGGGATTCTAGTGCCCGTCTTGTCCGCGTCTTTTCTATCAACTCCGAACTCGGTACTTCTTCATCTTCTATTTCCCCTCCACCCACCATATCGACTGAGATGGACGGTTTTCCATTAGATTTTCACAACACCGCCCTGCCACCACCCATAGGTGCGCAGAATCCACCGTGCATCTCTCTTCAAGAAAGATACTACCCTGTGCATGGACCCCTTCCTACTCGTTTGTCTCTTCCACCAGCCAATGGAGGTAATTTCGAAATTAAACCCCACTTCATCAACTTGTTGCCCAAATTTCATGGGCTTGAATCCGAAGACGCATACGTTTTCATAAACAAATTCGATAACGTATGTACAATGATGGGCACTACACAACTTTCTATGGATGCTATGCGATTACATCTTGTCCCTTTTACCTTGTGCGATCTAGCAGAAAAATGGCTTTATAGCACTGCCGCACACTCTATCGCCAAATGGGATGAATTCTTTATAGAATTCCTTAAGAAATTTTATCCCAATCATAAGACCGTCCATGTTCGAAGTGAGATTAACCAGTTTACCCAATTTCCCAACAAACCATTTTGGAAATACTTTGAACGGTTTAAAGATCTTCTTCAATAATGCCCCCATCACGGAATTGATAGATGGAAACTTTGCCAAATTATATATGAGGGTGTTAATCCTTCCACGAAACAGATGCTTGAAACCATTTGTTAATACCATTTCATGTCAAAAGAAAATAGCGAAGCTGGGCAATTCCTGGAAGATCTCGCCGAACAAACCTTACAGTGGAAAAGCGTTAAACCAACTTCATCTAGGGCAAGTATTCATCAGCTCGATGATTCTATCACAGTAAAAGCCAAAATGGCCGCGATGCAAAAGAAACTAGACGCTATCGAAAACAAATTCTCGTCTGCCTCCCTAAACCAAGTTACTCTCCCCAAAACCGTGTGTGGTTGTTGTTCTGATCTAACACATTTTACAGATGAATGCCCTTTAAATCCTCCGTTTCAAGGTCATGAACAAACTAATGCTGCTTTTCAGCAACGACCTAGAAACGATCCTTATTCTTCCACATACAATCAGGGATGGAGGAATCATCCTGATTTTTCTTGGAACCAAAACCAAAATCAAAATCAAAATCTGTTCCCGAGCCAAAATAACTATCAAAGGCCTCATCCACAACAAGCAACCACCACAACAAAATCAGCACCCCTTCCAACCACAATCTTTTCAAAACCCGGTACCGATAAAAGCTCTGCGCTCGAACGTAACTTAGAAACGTTCATTAAACAATCCACGCAAACGATGGCTAATTTAATGTCTTCTATCCACACATTAGTGCAACACACTGCTTCCTACAGTGAAAGCATAAAATCGATAGAAGCACAACTTGTACAGTTAAATGCTGCAATGAGCGAGAGAGAGAAAGGGAGACTTCCATCTCAACCTCTACCAAATTCCGGCCACTCACAAAGCGCGAATATCATCCTTCAAAATCATAATGTGAGTGTCATAACCATGTTGAGATCGGGAAGAGTGCTGAACAATCAAGTCGGTGAACATGTTGATGATGTTGAATCAGATAAAACCCCGGCTTCTTCTTCTAACCCTAATTCATCAAATCAGATAAAACCCCGGCTTCTTCTTCTAACCCAAATTCGTCTAGCCCACCATTTTCTTCTGAGCATATTCTCCGTTTTCCACCAGGCTCAAACCCTCAGCCCGCTTCCTTGAGTCAACCTAAAACGATCCCAACTCCAATTCTGGGATACATTCCATCCCCACAAACTTCTCCTCAAAAGTTGGACCCAACCCTTATTAACAAAACTCCTTTTTCTACATAGGTTGAGGGCCAACAAACCAAGTCCCCGAATGGAGAAGATCGTGAACATTTTAAAGCAAGTTAACATAAATATTCCCCTCCTAGATGCTATCAAACAAGTTCCTTCCTATGCGAAAATTTTAAAGGACTTGTGCACTAGGAAGAGGAAAACTCAAGTGCCTAAAAAGGTTTTCTTAGCGAGCAATATGAGCAATTCTCTTACCCAATTGGTGCCCACGAAACGTAAGGACCCCGGTTGTCCTACAATATCTATAACTATTGGGGGTAAAAATATCAATCGTGCTCTACTCGATTTAGGTTCTAGTGTTAACTTGTTTCCGTATTCTGTTTATGAGCAACTATGGATAGGAGAGTTGAAACCTATGCATTGCACTCTCCAGATGGCCGATCGATCTATCACCCAACCTCGGGGTGAGCTAGAGAACGTGTTAATCAAAGTCGGGGAATTTATATTCCTTGTGGACTTTATAGTTATAGATACACAGCCTGTAGCGAACCCACGGAACCAAATTCCGGTGATCCTAGGTCGACCTTTCCTAGAAACGTCAAACCCGATAATCAATTGTCGTAACGGTTCTATGAATCTATCCTTCGGGAAGATGACAATTGAGCTTAACATCTATAAGCTAGGAAGTCAACCATCAGAACCCTATGCTCATGTGTGCTCTGTCGAAAAGATAGCTTTCGACAGTTGCGAATTCAAGGACCTTCACTATACCGATCCTACTATTTATTATACACGTGAAGACCCTTCTGTCGACAAGTTCACACCTAAATCCAAACCCTTTGACTTGTCGAATGATTTAGTCAAGCTATCCGAGTATCATGACTTCTTTTCTGATGAGACTATCATACAGAATCTTGATGGAAGTTTTGAAGACATTTTTCCTGATGAACTCGCATTCCTAGAAGACTTGGGAGTTGTGATGAATCAACCTTCACCTAAAGAAGTTGAGCCGCCATCCCTTCTTTTTATCAAGAACGAGAATGCGAGTAGTGCACCATCACCGTTTCATATCTACCATCCGAGACGTAAACCCGATCGATTCCGCCTCCTATCTCCCCACTTTTGCACATCTATGATCTTCCACCAACTATGTTATTACATCGATAAAATATTCGAATGGTTGGTGTTGACTTTTGATCTTTATAAAGCTTTGTATAGACCAATGACTTTACCCCCCTCTTATAATGCTTAATACTGTTTCACTCAAGTTTAGGGGGGAAAAAAATGTTTTGGCTCTTGAAAGAAAAACATTTTTTTATAAAATTGTGAGCCAAAAATAAGTTTGGGGGGGATATTTCACTGTCATTAATTCTTGTCCCCGTTACTAACTTTTCCTCTCAAGTCTATAGATTTTAAGCTTAACAGATGATATCAGTGAGGACACTGCTGCAAATAGATTTGGGGAAGATTTGTGCTTATTTACGCATCAATTTTTGCATTATACTAAATCTAAGCACAAATTTTTTTTGATAATAAAAGATTAGAAAGTGAAAAACTACATATGAAAGATAGGAAAAGTGTAAGAAAAGAAAGAAAATTAGATGCTTTATAACGAAACTGGTAATAGGTAGTCATGAGCTGTTGTCCCAAGGGTTAGTAAGATGAAGGGAATCACTAATTTGAGGATAGAAATAAGTTTGAAAAATAGTCCATATTCTTAAGTCCAAACAGCTGAACGTTGATACCCTACTATATGCACTTGCACACATCTTGAAACTTGGAATAGTAGAGGATACCTTCAAATGCTCTTGTCTAAAAGCCTTAGTATGAAGGAAAATAAATATATAAACAAAATATTAACAAAAATATAAAGAAAAAATGGTGAAGAAAAATGAACACTGGTTTTGTAATTACTTAAGATAGCATAAAAAAATACAGCGAGGTTGCTTTATCACCTAGTGCCTTAGACCAACTGGTTTAGGAGCCACTGCTAAGCCTTAGGTGGTGCAAGACGAGGATATTGCTAATTGCGCCTAACAGAATGAGCACATTCGGTAATCGGTTGGTTAGTACCTCAAGAAATATTAACGGTCGCATGAAAAATGTGTGAGCAATTCCATCTAAAATATTCACCAACTAAAAAATACTAAGGAAGATGGACAAGAGTATGATAGCTTGAATTGAATTCTCTAAGTGTAGAGATGTCTTTTACACATACGCAGGGATATATAATCGATATTTGGAAGAAAGGTAGGAAGGAAGACTAAAGGCGATGTTTTATTGAGGGATGATGTAATTGCTAACATCTTTTCACAACCATTAAGATAGGGCTCATGGCAACTGAAAAGCTGGTATAGTTTGGAACGCTTCTTTTCAATTTCTTTCTTTTATATGTTCCTTGTCTTTGTATGTAACTTTCATTTTCTTTCTTTTATTATGGGATTTTGTGGGTGTAATCCGCTGAAAATCCTCAGGAGACAGCACTCCTCCTATTAGGGACACCTAGAGGTTTAAAAGCTTGTTACACGTGCTAAGTGCAATCGTGTTGCCTACGAAAGCATGGTTTAAAAGCTTGTTACACGTGCTAAGTGCAATCGTGTTGCCTACGAAAGCATGCTAGGCTTTTCTTTTCCTTTTTTCTTCCTCTTTTGAATAACTAGTTTGGTCGGGACGATCAAAGTTAAGTTTGGAGGTATTTGATTAGTCTAAAATATTGCACATTTGATGGAACGTTTTTGTCACGTCCCGAAAGTACGGAACATGACCGGCACTTAGGCTACGAACGTCTCAAGGCATACGTGCTCTAAGTAAGCCGAGCCCAGAAATCCAAACCAAGAAAGTAGTAGAGTATAGGAAGAACCATATCAAATCCACCAGTATGCAACATAATATACAACGCCTAAAGGTGAGGATCACAACAGAAAGGGAACCCAACAGCAGGAAATCCACAAAAATATAACGTACGACTATAAGGTCAAAAAAATAAACATCATTGGTCTCTATCTCAAATAAGTACATGTTTGGTTGATGGAACTTCTAGATACAAATGAATATAATATACAATGTATAATGGTGGGTACGATACAAATAACCCACCTACTAGCAAGTCACCTGAAAGAAGCTGTGCCCGCAAAGCCATAATGAAACCCGTACGGCAACACCTGCAAGAAACTGGGGCACAACGGGGGTGAGTTGCCAACTCGTGAGTAAAAAAAGATCTATGAACAGAAAATCGCATGTATAACGCAATCCTAGGTCATACGATCAATATATATAATCCTCAAATATATAACCAGCAATCTATAACAAGACTAGGGTAAATATCTAACCCAAGTGTAAATCCATGTGCCCGTGTCAGTGCATCAGGTGGCAATATATCATATGAATGATGTATGAATGCATGAAACAGAATGCATGTACTGAAGAAAACTGCTTTCATAAATTTGTGAGATTTATGTATTTTAAAATGAGGTATCATAATGAAATCAGCATAAAACAGTGCCTAGCATCGACACAAAACATAATCTCAATATCTCGATATCTCTGTATCACAATCTCTGTACCTCAATATCTCAAATCTCAATATCTCAATCATAAAATCCAGGGCGCCGTCAGTCCCGATCGGCCCCTACCATCCATCTCATGACTACGACGGTATCCTCCGGATATCCGACGTGTCGGGTAAAATCACCGGTCGGCCGTACTCCCCTGCCAGGCTCAACGCCATCTTCTGCGATCTTCTTGCCCCGGGGTACCGCACCGGGTCTACCATGTACCCGCAATCGGTCTCATCCGCCTCCTCGATTCGGGTTCCACATGTCGCTCTCAGCACCGAGAAAACACATGGTAGACGCACTGAAATCTCATATGAAGGGTAACCGGGTTTTTAAAACATTTACATAATCTCTTTGAACTATCCACGGTTCCCAAATCAAGAAATATCATAGAAACAGCATATCTCAATGCGTATAATCAGGAAGCATGATGTATGTGACATAAAAATGAAATGCAAGTATAACAGTATATCATGCAACATGGAATAATAGTATGCGCATGCAAGGGTTATATTCTGATGCAATAATACTACTGTGTAGTGACATGGCAATTACCGATGAAGATGTGTGTGAGCTGGCAAGTAAGTGTATGTGGAACATACGCATCATCGGTAATGGTGCTGGTGTCCTAACAGCATGATATTAATAATGGAATATGAATCACAATAAGTATGCGATGCAGAGCAACAATAATAATGTACGGGAGCTGAATACTAAGCACAAGGATAGCTAAACTGCATCTAATGTCGCAAGAGTCATACAGCTATGCCAACTAAAGGCTGAGCTAAAAGGCTAACTGCAGGTATGGTAAACTGCCTAATCTCTGAGTCGATACATAAATATACATATGTAGTCGGTGATCCCGTCTCGATAATATCACATCCGATACCATATCTCTATAATCATTTATCCCCAAATCAAGAGTGCGGATCAAACATCAATTTATACCTCGTACGTAAATCCGTCGTACGGCATCCCCAAATCTGGGTACGGGTCAATATCACATTCGTCATATCATTCATCTTGTATTCTCTTTATCAAATATCATTATCTGGGTACTGACCTATGTCTAGTACAATGCTAACATCATCACTATAATCAAGATCTGACTACTGATCGACAGTCTCGTATAAATCAATATCATCATCATATATTGTCAATATAATCATAATCCGGCTTCCGATTGACAGCCTCTAGCAAAAACGATATCATCAGCACATATCATCTCAAGGAGTAAACAACGCCCAAGGCGGCCTATCATAAACATCTTGTCATATCATATCATATCATATCCTATCTCGTATCATAATCACGTGTCGATCACTTAATATGTGTCACCATTCCTATGGCATCATCATCCCCAAAATCCTCTAAAGCATCAAGACGTATCTCAATTATGAATTTTATCATATCACCGATATCGTAATCTCAGCTCAAACTCATCGACTCATCTCAATCCCATATATCATCCTTAAATCCGTATGTGAACACGTGGTCCCATACCCATGTGAACACATATCTATATAGAATCCCATAACCACATATGAAGTAAAGATGTGTGCAAGTATGTATGTGTGTATATGTGTAGCGCACCCACTACTCTAGAGTTTCGCGATACTAAATCATCCAACACACTAATGTCCATCCTAAATATCACCATTTATCCCAAACAACATATAATAATTATAGGTGTATATACGCATCCGTATACATCACCACGGACTGCGGGGGTGCTATACGCCATCCACCCGACTTCTCCCCGTAGATATAAATCTACTCACCTTTCTTTATGCGTGCCGGTACCTATGTCGCCATTGCATCTCAACGCCTCATCGCCACGGGGGTACCTACAAAGATATCACACGCTAAAACACATGAAAATCACATCGGAACCCAAAATGGTGCACGCTACGCCCATAGGTAAAAACCTGTGACCTTGTGTGCAAACACTGCCAATATCCACTGTCGTTAACGTCCAAACGCCACCCGACAGAAACGAATCATCGAATACCAAAATCCATACGAAAACAAGTCGTAAATCATACGCCAACTCATGAAAACCAACCCAGATTTTACCCTAACTGGAAACAGTCAAAACTAGACATACAGGGGGTCAAGTTTACATGAAATAGGACCGTGCACGCAAAACGAGGGGGTTTCACCCTGGTATGGCCGCAATTTGCGGCCAGAAGGGATAAATCTGCGGCAGGGAAGTGGGTTCAGGGTCTGGGGCATTGGGTGTTGGTTTCTACTAGCCTGCACATCTCCCTGCCAAGTCAATTATATTTTAGGGTATCTCGGGTTGTAGCAGATTCCAGAGAGGTTTCAAAATCGACAAAAACGCTAATTTACACTGATTCTAAACTTTCATGTGATATACTGGAATCTGGGTTAGATCTAGGGTAAACTGGTCTCAAACACACCTCATAAGGTTACCCTAACAATCAAAACCATCTCTTGGCCAAACCTCACTCAAATTCACTAAAACTAGCACTAGATCACAAATATAACAGTAAACTTTCAGCTATAAAACCAGAACTAGGCAGGATACGAGTTGGGTTGTGAGATTATACCTCAAGAGTGTTCTAGGATGAAGAAGAAAGGAAGATCAAGATGAAGGAAGGGTTGATGCTGCTGCTGTGCTCCTGGTGTTGCTGAAACTGTTTCCTGGCTGAAGTTGAACTTTTTGGTTGCAGTTGTTGCTGTTGCTGTGGTTTTTGTTGTGGTTAGTGTTGTTGTTGCTTTGGTGTTGTGGGAGTGGTGGTGTGGTGGTGTTGAGGCAGAAGCTTTTGTTGCTGCAGAAGGGGCTGATATAGTGCTGAAGTGAGGAAATTGGGGCTGATGTAGCTGCTGAAATGGCTGTTTCAGCAGCTGATGAGTTGCTATGGGGGGGCTGAAGTGTGCTGATGTGAGTGGGTAGGTGTGGGCTAAGGAACTAAGGGCTAGTGGCTGCAGCTATTGGGGGCTGGGGTAGCTGTTGATGTGAGGGAATGGGGGCTGATGTGGTGTATCAGCAGCTGATGCAGGGGGCTGAAGCTGCTGATGTATGATGGGTGTGGGGCTGAAAAAGTCTTAGGGGCTGGTGTAATGTGTGAGAGTGAGAGGTAGTATGAAAGAGCACAAAGGATAATGAAGATTGAGAGGGATCATGGCACACCCTAGCCACCTCTCTCTCTCTCCTCTCTCTCTCTCTTTCCTACACAAGGCCAACTCCCATCCTAATCACCCTTAACAAGCTAAAACCCTTAATTAACCCAATTAATCTAATCAAATGGTTCAACCCACCATGGTCATCTAAACATGGTCCAACCCTAGGCTACCATGACCAAAACATGAAACAAGTGTAGAAATGTTATGGTGCACAATTTGTACAAAAAGCCAAAAATCCAATTAGCGATTTTTAATCGAGGTTAACACCAAAATAACATTTACGTAACCATAAAAGCTTAAAAATGACATATTTCCACAAAATACCTTATTATAGAATTTCCATAATTTTCTCCGGAATTTTCACCATTTATCGGTATTTAATTATACCGACTACTAAAATATTCATTAAAATTAATATTAAATTATGAAAATTCCCAAAAACAATATTTTATTTTTTTGAAATGTTACAGTCTTCCCCTCTTAAGGAAATTTGGTCCCCGAATTTAAATTTCAACCCCCAAATTCTAAAACATTTCAATAAAATGTCCAAATCAACGGGGCTCCGAAATCATCAATACATAAAACACATCGTAGCGCAATACACGCGCATGAGTAACGAGCAGATAACTCGAAATCAAAACTCCGTCAAGCGTCCTGCAATCATCGGAGTCAAGGCAAAAACACGAATGCCAAATCCAAGGCAAAAACCGATATGCTAGAAATCGGAACTATACATGTAAATATATGAAGGAAATGCATGCCAAATTCTTTAAACTCGATGTACAATACGCCTAACACTGCACATTGATGGACGTCTTTATAAGAAAATAATCATATATGTATATATCTTTTGTTTAATATGCACGCCCCGCCGTTTTGAAAATAATTTAGAATGGTTCCCTGTTTTAAACGTTTCGTGTCATATCGGACACGTATGTAAATAATGAGACTATAGCTTGCTTTTGGAAATCCCTTTGAAATCTATCAGTGCATGCAAAATATATTCAGGCACTGTCATCTGACCAGTCCTGCTTAGTACGAAAACAATCACATCAACACAAAAATGCACTGCTCCATAAGAAATCAGTTCCAAAAATGCATAAGAAAACCCTGTGCGTCCGGTGCGCACGGAAATCAAAATCCATAAATGTGCCAAGAAGGCGCACAAAAATGACATCAAGGTGCAACGGGTGAGCACACAACATCGGTCATAGGCAACGTGTATGCCTGACAGCAAAACAGGTGCATCGGACATGCACAAAAAAATAATCCCGATTTAGTGCATCTGTTGTGCACCAAATCTCATCTCAGAACATGCGCCCAACATGCACTACAAATCCAGTTCCGGTGCATCCATTATGCACGAAATCATGAAATCCAATATCAAGCGCCGAACACGTACAAACTCCAATCAGGTGCATAAAGTGCACAAAACCAATATCGAACATCACCATCGAAATCGAAGTCCAGTGCAACTAAGTGCACAAAATGCTAATCTCTGCACTGCAAGCATATAAGAACTATACCGAGTACAAAAACCAAATCGTGTGCGTGCATACGCACAAAATCAACTCAAATGTCTAAAACCCATAAAATCACAAACATGTGAAACCAAGGCACGAAAACAATATCAAGTGCAACAACTGCGCAAAACTCGCAAATACTCAGTAGGTGCAACCATGGTGCATGAAAACAAATGTCATGAAACCCAATCATCAAAATCAGTCATGCGAATAGATCGCCCAAAATACCGAAATCAAGTATGGCGGAATAGTTCCGCTCAAGCACATCCTTCAAGAATCTCTGGTCAACTGTCGTGATTACTCATGGCATATCTCGTCAACGATCCTGAACTCTGGCCTACTGGTGTGCGTAACATGACCACTCCTGGTTCCAAGTCTTCTCTGTGGATTACCAATCTCACGATCCATCGGCTCATCGGCCCTGTCAGACGTGCTAACGGGGACGATTCCGTTTTGGCACTTCTCGGTCAATTATCGCGACTACTTGTAAAGCAGCATGTCACTGGCGCCGGCCTCTGGCTCTCTGAATGTACATGACACATCTGATCCTGGGTGCAATTATCATAGCAGCAGTGTCCTGGAAGGAATCCTGCTCAAGGTCTCTTCCAAGTCTCATCTCTGCCAACTGTCCGGAAATCATCGTCCTTTACCATATCTGCTTCTTGCTTCGAAACGGCTGCATGCTCATCGTGACTCCTTCTGGAAGGTATATCCAGTACTCTGCATCGGCATGCGCATCGCATCTCTGATGTCGGCGAAGTGGAACGTCATCATATCCAGATTTTGTACGAACTTCTTACTCCACCTTTCTCTAATGCCGACTGCTTCGGACTCGTCTCGTCGTGGCTGCATGAACTGAGCTCCAACGGCTATCCTCGTATCTGGAGTCTCCCAAGGAATGCATCTCACCACCTAGCATCCGAATTAAGTCGAACCATTCGATCAATTTGTCAAGACCTCATAATCCTCCAAGAGCTCAACATCTTGGGTACAGTATAATAGTATCGAGTACATACCACAGCATCGGTGGTCCAGCCGTAGAAGGGCAAATCCAAGCCTCACTAATGGCGCCGTGGAACTGCCGTAAACCCTAAGGTTCAAAGGCTTTCACACGGTCATTAAGTCGAGTTAGGGTTTCATTCTTCTAGAGGGACCATAGAATTGCCTGCATGTCTTTCCGAGTACTTTAAACTTGGAATAATAGGTTACTGACATTTGATCATCTCTGTCGACTCTCAACATCTCCGCATGAAGTCGCCTCTAGCTGGAATCAATCTATCTGATGACCTCGCATCGGAGTAGCGAACGATCCACATGTCCTAGTCATTCATCCTCGGTGACTAGCGACCTTCTATCATCTCTTAGTACAATCTCGTACTGCAATAGCTCCAACATCTGGGGCGCTATCTCGTCGTTTGCAGTAATAACTGGCTCACTCGCCTGCACGCTGAACGGTGCCTCAATCAATATGAGTAAGCAATACTTCAATGGTCATCAAAATCTGGCTGGCCTCTGTCAGTGGCTCAATCCTCTGGGGCTGATCTGCACGTCCGAGTAATCTCATGCAGCAATCCATCCATCGCTCGTGGCGCGAAAACACAGTCAAAAGACACATCTCTACAATCATGTGTCACTGGAATCATGCTCTGGTCAGTCCTCGTTCGTGACGAGCTCGTGCTGACCGCAACTCTAGCCGGAGCTCTCCCTGCCCGTAATCGTGGCAGCAAAACCATACTGGGACCGATGAGGCTAGATCAGGAATGAATATGATACTAAACAAGAAATATACATCCTAAGGCTTCTTAAATGGAGTGGCGTGTCGTAAATATGCCACGGAACATACCAACGGTACGTCACTCTACTTTAGTCACCTATTCCATCAACCAAGGGTCATCCTACGCTCCGAAGGTAAAACCTAACGCTCTGATACCAACTTTGTCACGTCCCGAAAGTACGGAACATGACCGGTACTTAGGCTACGAACGTCTCAAGGCGTACGTGCTCTAAGTAAGCCGAGCCCAGAAATCCAAACCAAGAAAGTAGTAGAGCATAGGAAGAACCATATCAAATCCACCAGTATGCAACATAATATACAACGCCTAAAAGCGAGGATCACAACAGAAAGGGAACCCAACAGCAGGAAATCCACAGAATATAACGTGCGACTATAAGGTCAAAAAAATAAACATCACTGGTCTCTATCTCAAATAAGTACATGTTTGGTTGATGGAACTTCTAGATACAACTGAATATAATATACAATGTATAACGATGGGTACGATACAAATAACCCACCTACTAGCAAGTCACCTGAAAGAAGCTGTGCCCGCAAAGCCGTAATGAAACCCGTACGGCAACACCTGCAAGAAACTGGGGCACAATGGGGGTGAGTTGCCAACTCGTGAGTAGAAAAAGATCTATGAACAAAAAATCGCATGAATGACGCAATCCTAGGTCATACGATCAATATATATAATCCTCAAATATATAACCAGCAATCTATAACAAGACTAGGGTAAATATCTAACCCAAGTGTAAATACATGTGCCCGTGTCAGTGCATCAGGTGGCAATATATCATATGAATGATGTATGAATGCATGAAACAGAATGCATGTACTGAAGAAAACTGCTTTCATAAATTTATGAGATTTCTGTATTTTAAAATGAGGTATCATAATGAAATCAGCATAAAACAGTGCCTAGCATCGGCACAAAACATAATCTCAATATCTCGATATCTCTATATCACAATCTTTGTACCTCAATATCTCAAATCTCAATATCTCAATCATAAAATCCAGGGCGCCGTCAGTCCCGATCGGCCCCTACCATCCATCTCATGACTACGACGGTATCCTCCGAATATCCGACATGTCGGGTAAAATGACTGGTCGGTCGTACTCCCCGGCCAGGCTCAACGCCATCTCCTGCGATCTTCTTGCCCCGGGGTACCGCACCGGGTCCACCATGTACCCGCAATCGGTCTCATCCGCCTCCTCGATTCGGGTTCCACATGTCGCTCTCAGCACCGAGAAAACACATGGTGGACGCACTGAAATCTCATATGAAGGGTAACCGGGTTTTTAAAACATTTACATAATCTCTTTGAACTATCCACGGTTCCTAAATCCAGAAATATCATAGAAACAGCATATCTCAATGCGTATAATCAGGAAGCATGATGTATGTGACATAAAAATGAAATGCAAGTATAACAGTATATCATGCAACATGGAATAATAGTATGCGCATGCAAGGGTTATATTCTGATGCAATAATACTACTGTGTAGTGACATGGCAATTACCGATGAAGATGTGTGTGAGCTGGCAAGTAAGTGTATGTGGAACATACGCATCATCGGTAATGGTGCTGGTGTCCTAACAGCATGATATCAATAATGGAATATGAATCACAATAAGTATGCGATGCAGAGCAACAATAATAATGTACGGGAGCTGAATACTAAGCACAAGGATAGCTAAACTGCATCTAATGTCGCAAGAGTCATACAGCTATGCCAACTAAAGGCTGAGCTAAAAGGCTAACTGCAGGTATGGTAAACAGCCTAACCTCTGAGTCGATACATAAATATACATATGTAGTCGGTGATCCCGCCTCGATAATATCACATCCGATACCATATCTCTATAATCAGTTATCCCCAAATCAAGAGTGCGGATCAAACATCAATTTATACCTCGTACGTAAATCCGTCTCACGGCATCCCCAAATCTGGGTACGGGTCAATATCACATTCGTCATATCATTCATCTTGTATTCTCTTTATCAAATATCATTATCTGGGTACTGACCTATGTCTAGTACAATGCTAACATCATCACTATAATCAAGATCTGACTACTGATCGACAGTCTCGTATAAATCAATATCATCATCATATATCGTCAATATAATCATAATCCGGCTTCCGATTGACAGCCTCTAGCAAAAACGATATCATCAGCACATATCATCTCAAGGAGTAAACAACGCCCAAGGCGGCCTATCATAAACATCTTGTCATATCATATCATATCATATCCTATCTCGTATCATAATTACGTGTCGATCACTTAATATGTGTCACCATTCCTATGGCATCATCATCCCCAAAATCCTCTAAAGCATCAAGACGTATCTCAATTATGAATTTTATCATATCACCGATATCGTAATCTCAGCTCAAACTCATCGACTCATCTCAATCCCATATAGCATCCTCAAATCCGTATGTGAATACGTGGTCCCATACCCATGTGAACACATATCTATATAGAATCCCATAACCATATATGAAGTAAAGATGTGTGCAAGTATGTATGTGTGTATATGTGTAGCGCACCCACTACTCTAGGGTTTCACGATACTAAATCATCCAACACACTAATGTCCATCCTAAATATCACCATTTATCCCAAACAACATATAATAATTATAGGTGTGTATACGCATCCGTATACATCACCACGGACTGCGGGGTGCTATACGCCATCCACCCGACTTCTCCCCGTAGATATAAATCTACTCACCTTTCTTTATGCGTGCCGGTACCGATGTCGCCATTGCATCTCAACGCCTCGTCGCCACGGGGGTACCTACAAAGATATCACACGCTAAAACACATGAAAATCACATCGGAACCCAAAATGGTGCACGCTACGCCCATAGGTAAAAACCTGTGACCTTGTGTGCAAACACTGCCAATATCCACTGTCGTTGACGTCCAAACACCACCCGACAGAAACGAATCATCGAATACCAAAATCCATACGAAAACAAGTCGTAAATCATACGCCAACTCATGAAAATCAACCCAGATTTTACCCTAACTGGAAACAGTCAAAACTAGACATACAGGGGGTCAAGTTTATATGAAATAGGGCCGTGCACGCAAAACGAGGGGATTTCACCCTGGTCTGGCCACAATTTGCGGCCAGAACGGATAAATCTGCGGCCGGGAAGTGGGTTCAGGGTCTGGGGCTTTGGGTGTTGGTTTCTACTAGCCTGCACATCTCCCTGCCAAGTCAATTATATTTTAGGGTATCTCGGGTTGTAGCAGATTCCAGAGAGGTTGCAAAATCGACAAAAACGCTAATTTACACCGATTCTAAACTTTCATGTGATATACTGGAATCTGGGTTAGATCTGGGGTAAACTGGTCTCAAACACACCTCATAAGGTTACCCTAACAATCATAACCATCTCTTAGCCAAACCTCACTCAAATTCACTAAAACTAGCACTAGATCACAAATATAACAGTAAACTTTCAGCTATAAAACCAGAACTAGGCAGGATACAAGTTGGGTTGTGAGATTATACCTCAAGAGTGTCCTAGGATGAAGAAGAAAGGAAGATCAAGATGAAGGAAGGGTTGATGCTGCTGCTGTGCTCCTGGTGTTGCTGCTGCAGCTGTGGCTGAAACTGTTTCCTGGCTGAAGTTGAACTTTTTGGTTGCAGTTGTTGCTGTTGCTGTGGTTTTTGTTGTGGTTAGTGTTGTTGTTGCTTTGGTGTTGTGGGAGTGGTGTTGTGGTGTTGTTGAGGCTGAAGCTTTTGTTGCTGCAGAAGGGGCTGATGTAGTGCTGAAGTGAGGAAATTGGTGCTGATGTAGCTGCTGAAATGGCTGTTTCAGCAGCTGATGAGTTGCTATGGGGGGGATGAAGTGTGCTGATGTGAGTGGGTAGGTGTGGGCTAAGGTACTAGGGGCTAGTGGCTGCAGCTATTGGGGGCTGGGGTAGCTGTTGATGTGAAGGAATGGGGGCCGATGTGGTGTATCAGCAGCTGATGCAGGGGGCTGAAGCTGCTAATGTATGATGGGTGTGGGGCTGAAAAAGTCTTAGGGGCTGGTGTAATGTGTGAGAGTGATAGGTAGTATGAAAGTGCACAAAGGATAATGAAGATTGAGAGGGATCATGGCACACCCTAGCCATCTCTCTCTCTCTCTTTCTCTCTCTCTCCTACACAAGGCCAACTCCCATCCTAATCACCCTTAACAAGCTAAAACCCTTAATTAACCCAATTAACTTAATCAAATGGTTCAACCCACCATGGTCATCTAAACATGGTCCAACCCTAGGCTACCATGACCAAAACATGAAACAAGTGTAGAAATGTTATGGTGCACAATTTGTACAAAAAGCCAAAAAGCCAATTAGCGATTTTTAATCGCGGTTAACACCAAAATAGCATGTACGTAACCATAGAAGCTTAAAAATGACATATTTCCACAAAATACCTTATTATAGAATTTCCATAATTTTCTCCGGAATTTTCACCATTTATCGTTATTTAATTATACCGACTACTAAAATATTCATTAAAATTAATATTAAATTATGAAAATTCCCAAAAATAATATTTTATTTTTTTGAAATGTTACAGTTTTCCTTACTTTTGTTAAGTACTTAAAGGTGTTTATTGTAATTATGGAATATATGTGGGTTTATTTGCAAAATACTCTTTATCATATAATTATATATTATAATTAATATTATGAAGGAAAATATATGCATATAATATTTATATGATATTAGTAATTAAAATATGCATATCATATCAAATAATTCTAATCAATATTCTTAAAATATTGTATCATACAAATAGTTAGGATAATATCTCAAAATAATGACGAATATTACTAACACTGTGACTTGAAATATTGTGCAGATATCAGCTCAGGCCTGGAGATCGAGAGATCCGAGATGTCGGGAATAAAATCTGCCGATTAAGTTGAATCAAATCATAAATCATAAACGGCAGAGACTCAGAGGAAGATTTGAAGAATCCAGACATCACAATGATCTCCAAGTGTCAACACCAAATAGCACAAGAATTTTGAAGCCCTGATCTCACCAAATAGCCGCCCAACCGCGGCCAAAACCCATGATATGCGGTGGATCCGCAGCCTCTTTGTGGCTGTAGGATTTAGGATTTTTTAGATGTGATCACAATAGCAAATCATCACACATAAGATCTAGGGTTTCTAATTTCTGTGACTATTTAAAAGACCGAGAGCTTCATATGAAAGTTGATCAACCGAAGAGATCAGAAGGTCCAAGGTGATCCACACATCCGAGTTGATCATCGGCTGTTCATCTACTTCCAACAAGATAAAGATCGAGAGCCAAAACTAGGGCTCTTGTACTCAACTTTAAAAGGATTTGTACATGATATAGTTGATTAATAAAGATAGAGTTTTTATTAGTCTTTTCGCAATTACTTTCTTCACTTAATTTTTGCATCTTACATTATGATCTCCTTCTCTATCCTTTCTTCTTCTTCTCAAAATATGCGTGAGTAATTTCTAGCTTACTAGGGTTTGTAGGATTATGGTAGATCAATGGATGATAAAATCTCTTAACTTCTTTTATATCTTTTAAAGTTTATAAATTTTAGCAAAACAATTGTTAACATCCTTATCGGGCGTGCTACCAATTTATTGATAGTCTCGACCGTGATTTGAGATTAGATTAATAATTGTTTTGGTAAAGGCTAGACATGAATAGAGGTCAATGACAAGATAAGGGTTAAGAGTGGTAACCATATTCCCTTCAAAAACCCTAATTTTCATTCACCACTATCGATCTAGTTTTATTTTTAAAGATAAAATGAGTCATCTTTAATTAATCAGCCATTACTACCAATTTCTATGAACCCTACAAGCCTCTTCTTCATAAAATCTATATCCGTATATCGTAGATCTAGAACAACCCATCCATATTTCAATCAACTCGTCTAAAGCAAGATAAAGGTTCGATATTTCCCTGAGGACGACCCGTACCCATCTCGGCTAGCTACTAGCGACACCGTTATTGATTGCGGTTACTTTCTTTACAAACACTTTAAAAACATATCAATCACAACCCAAGCTTATATAGAAAAATCAAACAATACCAGAGAGATCATGGAGAGGATATAAGATCACCACAAGAAAACGGTCCCCACCACTCTACAGTAAACCATCAAAATTGGCCAAATTCCCGTTACCATCGGTCCCAACTACCTCTTTTTGGCTCTAATTTTCGTCTGGTCATTCCATACTGTCACATCATCTCATTATTATTGTTTGTTTTTGTTGATTTTGTGCCTATGAATACCATAACAGAGAGCAAGCTCATGGCCATACTTTGACACACTTCATTCCATTTTCATTTTGTAATTTTGTTAAAATTTTGTACATATTAGTTAGTTGGCTTGAGTTCTTTGCTTTTATCTAATCTTGCAATCTCTGAACTGAACTTGCAAGGTTAGATTTTAGTATTTAAATTCATAGTTTGTATCTTGAAATTGAACTTAATGAAGCTTTCATATTTGCAATTTGGTTCTTATTATTCTCTTTAACTTTACTTATTTGCAATTTACTTTCTTGCTATTTGCTTATGTGTAATGTTGTTTTCTTTGATCTCTTCTCTTTTGTATTTTCCTTTAATGTTGCTTATGGTTTGTGAATACCGATATTGTTAGGGAAAGAAAGTGGATGTATAAGCTAAGAATTTCTTTTGCTCATTACTTTTGTTCGATACTTGCTAATGGAAGTCCGCCCAAACCTCATGCAAGCGTTCCGTTAGGCACCCTACCCTACCACGGTATCGGTGATCCCTAACTGTGACCGGTTCCGTTTGGTTTGGCCAGAGGCGAAAGTCAAGAGAAAAGAACGGACGGACAAACGTCAATAAGCCGGATTTCATAAATACCGTGCTTAAACACCCTGATTCACGTTGTTGCCGATTACTTTAACTTCAATAGTCAAGTTAGACACAAAGGAATGAGTACGGATATTTCCTAACTTACACTAAGCTATCTCTATCCCTAACAAGCATTTCGTTGCATATATACAAAACACATATTTTAGATACAAACTTTTCCGACCTTTTGCTTAACTCGTGAGAACAAGAACTTAAAACGCACCATCTCCCTGCAGACGAACCGTACTCATCACGGCTAGCTACACGTGACGCCGTCTTGATTGTGGTTGACTTTAAACTTAGATACGACACACAAAATCCCTATCAATCACATGGCTCAAGCATTGGGCTCGAGCCTCAATCCCTAAGCCCGTGTCATCGTTTATGGTCCAAAAACATATCTTGTTTTTCCTATATGGTTTTCGGGGCCCCGTGTGCATCGTTCGTAAACTTCCTTGGCTCGAAAATGTTAAAAAGAAATTAAAAGAAAAGAAAAAAAGCAGCAAGGATGTAAGACTACGGTAGCGCCCCGGCCGTCTTTCCGAGGCCAAAATGCGGAAACGAAAACTTTTTCAAACTAGAAATCGGCGCTATCGTATGCTTAAATCCCGAATCGGACCATTAACCTACAACTAGCTATCTAGAGAGAGGGTTGGAAAGCTATACCGATCGATCCGTGTCCTTCGGTCTTTGGCCACCATCCTAAGCTCCTCGCGGCATCTCCAGTCTCGATCTCCTCGTCGGAAAGGCACTACATCAATGAGTCATTTTACGGGCTCCCACTTCATCCGAAGCAACTCGGGCATGAAGTTCTCTAGCCGACGTGTCCAAGGAGAAGTAGAGAATGTTTGTAACAACTTTTTCTCTTGCATCCATTGCATGGATGGAGGTTGAAGATGAAGCCATCAATGGAGGTTATGAGCTAGAGGAGGAGGAAGAAGAAGAAGCTTTCTTTTTCTTTCTTTTTTTCTTGTATTGTTTCAATAATAAAATGAGAGAGAGCAAGAAAAAGAAATACAAGAGCTAACCCTTACCTTGGTTGCCCTTCTCTCTCCTCTTATCATTTGAACTCACAAAACCATCACATAATGTGACATATGCACAATAAAAGAGACCATAAGTCACTAGGTTGCATGTGTCACAATAAATGCACTTAATCATGATTTCTAGCTCACAATTTCCATTTGTAAACATTAACCCAAATGTTTACAACAATAAAAAGATACGGCAACATCTAAAGTAAACTCGTGACGGATCACAAGGATACCCCTCACCTGTATATACATACCTGCATCCGCATTCCGACTGAATGCGAATGTGATGAGACTAAAGTAATCCAACAAATCTAATACTAGGATCCGGCTTAAACCAAAGCCCACTAGTATGATCCGCCCGATCATGATCCGTGCAATACCGCACGTATATGATCGAATCCTGCCATATATCATACGGCCTGTACAACGTTTCGCCCGAAACTTGAGAAACAGTCTGTGGGGGACTCTAAAGACTCGTCAATACTTTGGCTGTGGATTTAACCACTAGCACGTCAGTGGTACTAGCTGTACGTAACGGGATACCAGGTATTGACCAAAAGGGAGGTCGATGAGCGAACTCATCCTGACACCCTACTGAGCCTGTCAATGACAATATCCGTACAGTCCGGTCCGTTCGTCTATAAGTATCGCATGGCAGGCCTAAGGGGTTGGTAAAAGTCAGACCCCCAAAAACGGTACAAGTCGTGTCAGAGTGTAGCTCAGAACACCCTGAGATACTACTGGAATACCTACCAGTAAATCTCCTGTCTTGGCCAAGGACTTCGTGTAATGGCTCTCCTAAACACAGCGCGATCTCACCCCCAATACCGGGAGAGACGAAACCCCTGCCGATCCGCTCACTGCCTCCATGTGGCTCGGGACTGTACCCAACTAAAACCTGTTTGCACGACTCCTTTGAGCCGTGGTAGGGTAGTAATCAAAGCACAGTGGGAACTCACACGAGATAAATGACGATCTCAGGTCGATGAACTAACCTGTACACATATCACCAGGGAACTGCTATCTGACGTCAGGTATAATACCAACTAGCATGTTCCCGGCGAGTCATGTCCGGTGTACTCATAACCAAATGAGCACATGTATACATCTTAGGTGAACCAACTGACACCAATGGCTTGTGAGACCAGCCACCGCCCCTCGTCGGGGTCTCGACTGTATACACTAGTCTACTAATGGAGTATCGATGCCCAGTCTCGAAACTCCCACGACTAGGGACCTTTTTAAGGATGTGCTTAGCTCCCACGTATATGATCGCAATCATACTGCTGGTATTTAAGCAAGAATCCTAAGGGCTCTATCAACGTGCAATAGTGACCTGTAATGTCACCTAAAGCTATACACGATAATAAAGATAAACCAGATAGTATACTATCATCTTGAGTAAGACTGTCCTACCGGTATAGGTCCTCCTTCCATCAATGCAATCGCGTGCCTGTGATCCAATAATTGACTCTGAGGGCACTATATCCAACAAAGAATTCGAACATGCAGACTATAATACAACGGTGTAAAAACTTAACCAATGGACTACAAGTTGTTCTTGTACTTAGTTATCAAGAAATAAATATAACTCGGTACTTGAAAAGAAATAACAGTATTTTATTAACGAGGAACAATACAATGGTACACGAATTTTAGGGTCGTTACATCGGGGTTGACGAGGAGGAGGGGAGATTGGCAATGATGAGGAGGAGGAAGAGGCGGGGAGGATGACAAGGAGGAGGAGGCGGCGGCGATGACGAGACGGTGGGGATCGAATTAGGGGAACGGTGAGGAGGAAGCGGCAGGGGCAGTGACGACGATGACGAAGTGGCAGCAGCGGAATACGTGGCGATGACGAAGATGAAGAAGCGTCGGCAGAGGCGACGGCGGCGATTTTTCTGAGGCGATGACGAGAAGGAGGGGAAATTGGGGATTTTTTTGGAGCGGGGAAGTTATTTAGAGGAAGGGCTGATATCGGGTCAGGGTTATTGATTTTGGTGAACACCTATTTCTAAGGGAGACTCCCTACGTAATAGGTGTTGAACAAAGTCAACAAATTTTCAAATATGAAAAGCCTAATTCGACGGGAGTCTAGCATCGAATTTGGACTCCCGTCGAAAAAGGCCTCAGTTTCTTGTAGTTATCAAAATTAGTAAAAAAACAGAAACATAATCTAATCTATATATTTAAAACAAATGAATGTGTAAATAAGAAGAACCCCAATTTTATATGTAAAGAAAAACCCTAATTTGAAGTTGAATAGAATCCCTACTTTAACCCCAAATTGAAAAAGAAGAAGATGACTTTAAGATTATTTTTTTTCTTTTAATAGTCAGTTAACAGTAAGTTAACCAGAATACTAGAATATTCATATAAGATCCTTTGCAAAACTAGCTAAGGGAAGATATATGCACAAGTTAAAGGTTTTAGTGGTGAAATTTAGAAATATGAAATTTTATGGGTGAAAATTAGAAATATGGAAGTTTTGGGGATAAGAAATAATAAAAAACTTGTTCATTTCTTAAAAATCTATATTATGACATAAGTGCCTCGTTAGAACTCAGAATCTCAGGACTTACTTTTAAAGCTAAATTACATAATAATAATCAATCAGAACTATATATAGTTTATTTCTTTAATTTGCAACTTTTATAACTTGAAACCTATAATTCATTATATCTAAATTAAAGTAAATATGAAGTTCAACGACTATTAAGATAAATTAAAAAATAGAAAATATATAAAACTAAAATCCACAACCATTAAGATATTTTTTCAATTTTCTTAAAAATATCATTACAAGATTACAAATTCATTACTTATATAGAGCACATAAACATGTTTGGGTCTAACGGATCCGAACCAAAAAGACCCAACCTGACCTATTTACTACACCAATGAACCGGTCTGGATGGATCTGGGTCTAGACCCATTGACAGGCCTAGTCCTCAGGCATGCAGTGCCTCGCTCTATCAATATACTAGCAACAACAATTGGAGATGGAGAAACTTAACAAATTAAACACCACGACAATTTGATATATAGCTAAATTTGAACTCTTAATCACATATGACAACTGCAAACTCAATAAGATTAAGATCCGAGGCCTTGTCCATTTCACAAATTAATGTTGCATTTGGACTTTCGGTGGCACAAAATGAGTGTCAAACTTGCAGAAATATTCAAAGAGAGTCTCCATCAATAATATTAAGCTAATCCTAACGATATATTGCAGGCTTCACAAATTTAGGCATCATGCATTACAATGGCCCTCTTGATTTTTCATTTCTTCAAATATTTGTATATCCTACTACTACTTTTGTACATTTTGATAGACAAAATTAACAGTCTTTCCACATCAAACATTTCATAACATAAAGATTATCCACACCAAATGAATTGTGTGTCTTTATATAGTTTAAACAAGTAGCTAGCTAGGTCAATATGGGTTGTATTGATCCGGCAAAAAATTAAAAAAATTTGACGGATTGTTAAATATTAGAGCCATCAGTATGGAAAATCTCCGATTACCGCGCTTGCGTTTGATATATATTAATATATATTTCTGATTTTAAATTATAAGATCTTCTGTTCATTGAATTTACAGTCGTTATTCCTAGGCATTAAGCTAGAGCTAGCTACTACCACTCGATCCATCAAGAGAGAGTTATGGCTTTCGATTGGGCAAGAAACCAACCGAACTTAAATTCTTCAACAAAAAAAATTCAAAACTGATGTCATCTTAATGGCCTCAATTTATATATGCATGTACGCTTTGCATGCACTACAGGAAAATAGGTGTAATTTCGACGGGAATTTTTTAAGATTTATTTCGAGAGCATATGCCCGTCGAAATAGGCTAAAAATTTTGAAATTTTGTTGACTTCGATCAACAGTAATTTCAACGGCTAAATACCGTCGAAATATTGTTGACCGTCAACAAAATTTCCCCGTGACCTTTTCCTTCTTTTTCCTTAATTTTCAACAGTTTTTTCCGTGCCCCCGCATTTTCCCCATTTTTTACAAATTTCTTTTCCCCTCCAAAATATTTCCACCCGCACCTCCACCCGATCCGGCCTCCTGCCTCCAATCTGGCCCGCCTCCGAGCACCTCCGATCTCCCGCCTCCACCCTCTTCCGATCCCCTCCGAGTCCCTCCAAGCATCCTTCGAGCCCTTTTCCCCTGCTCCTCCACCACTTCGTCTCCAGCCGCCTCCTCTCCAATTTCTGGCCTCCGATCTACCGCCTCCAAGCCAACCCCTGCCTCCGGCGCCAAATCGGTGAGTAGTTTTTATTAATTTCGTTAATTTGTTGATTTTTTTTGTTAAATTTAATTAATTTTAGGGTTAGTTTTTTGGATTAATTTTAGAGTTAGGAATAGGGTTAATTTTAGGGTTAGGGTCAGGGGTAATTATAGAGTTATTGTTAATATTTTGTTAATTTTAATTCATTTTAGGATTAGGGTTAGTGTTAGGGTTAATTTTATTTAGGATTAGGTTTAATTTTAGGGTTAGGGTTAATTTTATGGCTAAGTTTCGGGTTAGGGTTAATTTAAGGTTAGGATTAGGTTAGGATTAATTTAGTTTATTTGTTGTTAATTTTAGTTAACTGGATCAGATTTAGATTGTTGTTAATTTCAGTTAATTATAACTTGAAGAATATATATATATTATTGTTATTTATAGAGAAGGGAAATACTAAGCTGAATAGTTGTAATTAAATTTTTTTTGTGATTGTAGGGTTGGCGTCGGCGTAATTGCCCATGTTTCTTCGCATTCTATATAAGTCAGTCTCCGGTACACAACTCTATCCCTTTTATGTAATACTCGTTGTATGGATGCGGGTTTGTTTTAATGAATCTAGAAACTTCGTTAATAATAACCATTATTTGAGCAATTTACCATTCAAACTGAAAATTCTAAAACCCTAAACTAAATATTTCAATAACTGACGATATAGAAACGATAACCATCAAAACTAATCTAATTAAGTGCATGCTACTCGATGATGACAAAAATTAAATCGATATATATCGTCATCAAGTATCTCACATTGAAAAAACATCGTGACTTAGAACCCATCTATCAGTTATATGCATACGATTATTTTCGTGATATAAAACTACGTGTGCGTTTTCAATCTCAAACGTTAATCGTTTTTCGTTGACAATTATCTCGTAGTTTATGCGACGAGAATATCAGTCGCACTATAACCAATAGATTTGTCCCGTTTTGAACAAGTTATATGTCACGACCCGAAATATTAGCTCATGACCGGCACTTAAATCACGTTACGTCTACCGGCGTAACGTAACTTAAGTAAGCCGAAGCCCAGCAATCCAAATCACCAAAAGGAATAAGTGAAGAAACATTGTTAAAAACTTTCGGAAAACTCAAGTAAAAATCTTTAAACTTAAATTTACTTTCTTAAAAATTTCGGCAGCACCTCCTTTGGAAAAACTAGCCCCGAAACGGGTACAACATAGAAAATAAATAAAGCATCCCCAAACGGGAGAAAATCACGCCCAACGACGGAAACAACCACCACAAGCATAAATATGTATACGACGCCTAACGGCGAAGATCAACACAAAGTAAAATGAAAAGCAAGACATCAAACCCACCAAGCGAACATATAACCCATCGCTCTAAATCTCGCAACTACAAGTCTTGCTAAGTCTAACCACATATACAAACACTAGTTTCTGATTGATGGAGTTGATTATATACAATAAGAATAATAATACAAGAGGGACACGATCCAACATGTACCACCTACCAAAGCAAGTCACCCGAATGCAAACTGTGTGCCAGCGATACCGCTACTAATCCATGCGGTCAATCTGTAAGAACTGTGGCACAACGGGGATGAGTTGCTAACTCGTAAGTAGAAAACATCATCAGGTAGAAATCAAAATAAACAACGATTCCTAAGTCAACTATATCATAAAGGTAATACTATGATATCTAGGGTGATCGTATCTGCATATGTTCAAACAACATAATAAATGCCTATCAGCAAGTGGATATCATCCAACCATATAATCAATGCCTGTATGCATATGGATCTCATCCACGTGTCAACCAATGATACAACAACCTCATGCATGTAAATATCATAAAAGCATATGCATGTAAATATGAGAATATAAATCAACGTGTGTCCATCAATGACACATCAAGTCATGGAACCTGAGTATCCAAAATTGACACTCGAAACATCATGAAACCCGTGTCCAACATCGATACGTAAATCCTCATATCTCGGGCTCCGTCAGTTTGCGGGATCGGCCCTCAGGCTCCGGCAGTACGGATCAGCCCATACCATCTCTCGACTCCGGTCGGTATTCTCCAGATATCCGCCGAGCTCTATAAAATCACTGGTCGGTAGTACTCTCTCTGCCAGGCTCATCGTCTACACCACGAAAATCACCTCTTGCCCCGGGGAACCATACCGGGTCTACCATGTACCCGCAGATGGTGCCTTCCACTTCTCGAATCGGGTTTCTAACACAAGTCTCAGAACCGAGAAAACTTATGGTGGACGCACTGAAATATCATATCAAGAGAAACCAGGTTTTCAAAACAATATATAATTTCCTTTGAAATATAACCACGGTTCTCAAATACAGAATCCCATAAAAACAACATCTCAATGCGTAATATAGTCGTAAGCATGATGTATGCAAACATATAACAAAAATGTGTGCGTATCCGTATATCATGCAACATGGAACAGTGATGTGAACATAGCAAGTAAATCATGCAACATAGCATAGTGATGTGAGTATAGCAAGTAATATCATGGCATGATATAGCAATTCTACTGTGTAAGTGACATAGCAATCATCAATGATGAAGGTATGTGAGCCGGCCAATCTGTGTAAGTTTAGCATACGCATCATCGATAATGGTGTAGGTGTACTAGCACAGGTATATGTAATGCCATGCGAATAACATGAGCATAGCATAAGGTACATCGTAAGCGAAACGCTACAAGTTATACGTGTCTACAATATATCCGAGTCGGTGAATCTATCAATCGGCATCCAGCCTCACAATATCATGTACGGTATAATCTATCGTACGACATCCTCTAATCAAGAATATGGATCAATCAACAGGTAAAACTCATTATGTATGGTAATCCATCGTACAGCGGCATTAAACAATTAGGGATTCTATCAACCTGTACAACAATGGGGGTACGGATCTAAGTCCCGTACGGCATATCACTCATTATGCACATCGGTATCCATATATATATATACCTATCTCTCAGGTCACATCCGTATCAATCTCGTATCAAGGGACCAGCAAAGTATCAACTATCTCTTATCGACTTGCATCCATATAACGACATATCAACCAAGTCATCATATCCCATCGTATACTCTTTTCATCGCATCAATCTCTCACATCAAGTCATTTTACATATGCCTTCTATCATATGAATCTCATATCACGCTACTCTAAATCTCACACTTAACCTCGTGCAACTACATATCTATATATTGTGATTCATATTCACTTTTCATATCCTTATATATCAATTCGCGGCATCATTTCCATCATATCATGTCCAAGAGTTATGTCCCTATAGCTTTCATCTTATATCTCGATATATATATTCAATCATTCATATCACCTCTAACCATCTTTTTAACCATATCTATAGTTTTCTAATATAGGTTTCTCCAACTGTATTATATATATATATCGGTTTTCATTCATAAATTTGCGGGGATGCTATACGCCATCCACCCGACTTCCCCCGTAAATATAAATCTACTCACCTGCTAAACTTCTCGGTTAGCCGTAGTCGATGCGCTTCGTCGTCTCGGAATCCACGCAAATGTACCTACAATCAATATGAAATCACAAAGCTATTAACATCAAGTTCCGAAATCCAAATACGGCACGCGGTGCGCTCATAGGTTAAAACCTATAGCCTACACATGCAAGAACAACCAAACAACGCTCGTCGTTGACGTACAAATATCCAACGACCAAATAAAATATCAAATCTCAAAACCAAGAACCACAAAACCGAAAAACATAGCCAAAACCATAACTAGGGTCGCTATTCATGAAAACCGCCAAGACTAAAACCCAATCGTACCAATACTCATTCACAACACAATAAATATCGTACAAGACAATATATTTTTCATCACTACGTCAAATAAAACCCACGTCTAATTTTACCGAAAACCTAGTAAGCATCTTTTAACCATTTTAGCACAAATCTAGATATTTGAAAAAATCTAGTGGCCACAATCATCACATAATGGCTTAAATAAGCCATATAAACCGTACTACAATTTTAATCTCATCCATATAAGATTTATTAAAAGTTAGTTTGCAACCAAGCTTAATTAGGCAATTAGGAAAAATAACAATTAACAATCTCACAACTAGGTTAAGTTTTTCAAGTCCAAACTACTCAATTAACCATTACAAACAATCAAAACCCTAACTTGATCTTCATAATCCTTTCTTGAATTTCTAAACTTGCTAAATAAACCATATTTAAACATCTAATAAAATAGATTAAGGTATTTAAACAACAAAGGGTTCGGATTTATACCTCACAAACTTGATTCTCAAACTTGCAAATACACTTCCAAAATAGCCTCCAAAATACTAACTTTCATGAAGATCCAAGCTTGATTAAGGCTAAAGAATAATGGGTATTGATTTGTTTTAGAGTTTGTGGGATTATTTGTTGATTTTTGATAAATTTCTGAAGGTTTAAGAAGTAAAAATGGGGTGAGGAAAAAGAATGGGCAGCAGGGGGGGTTCGGCCAAAATGAAGGAGAAGAGAAAGTTGTGGAGTTGTGTGGAAATTTATAGTCTAAGCTCACATTAAAGCTTAATTAATAAACATTACTTTATTCCACCTCTTAACTCTTTAATTAAAATTTTCTTTAATTCCATCAAAATATCTAGATATTTCTAGGATATTTTGGAAACAAGACAAAATGCTTAATCTTGTGATTAAGTTGGAATGGATTCACATTAGCATAATTAACCCAATCCAAATTGTAATTACCATTAATTAAGTGTATAATTAAAATCTTATAATAATATTTTAATTAAGGAAAAATATTTAAGTGAACTAAAATTTACAAGCGACTGACAAAATACCGCATACTAGCAATTTCCTAGTTAAATTAGGTGCAGTTAAGTCTATGTTGAAAAGAAATCACATCTTGGTTTTTACGGAAAACCCAAATTATTTACCGATTAACGGAAAATTCGCCTAAACGATTTCTGAAACGTTACATTATGAATGTATAACGTATACAACATACTTATATTTTTCATTCGTTTCGATGTGAGTTTCGTCAGTATCTTTCCGCTTGTTCTCCGTGAATAAATATAGTTGAGATGATCATCTCAATACTAATAGTATTGAGATGTTTATCTCTTCTATTGCAGTGTACTCAAAGAACAGCGGGGAAGTGCTGCAGAAATTTTCTCAAAGCGAATGAAAGTATTAGTCTAGAGGGTGTATGCGTTATATATTCTTAATGGGATAGAAACCTTACCCCCGACAGTCATTACCCATTGACATCCAAGATAGAAGCGTTAATATTATTTCCAGCCATGATAAATCACTCAAATGTATTTCCAAGACATTGTTGTCATTCTCTTATTTGTCTATAACCATATCGTTTTTAGCTTTCTCACTACGGTATAAAATTGTTAATATCGTGTATGATTTTAAAATGTTTATTATGATATAATAATTAATTGAGAACTGTATTAGCTTTTACGTATCGGACAAGAATAGATAAGACTTGGATAAATAAGAACAAGTTTAGCTCTGAATTTAAAATCGGTGTAGAAGAGTTTATGCAATTTTCGTCAAGAGTGGGTAGTAGTTGGATCCCCTATCCCTGTAGAAAATGTTGTAACGGCAGAAGTGATAGTCGAGGGGCGGTTCGACTGCATATACTTACTAACCGATTCTGTGAAGATTACACTATCTGACACTTGCATGGAGAGGTCGTGGATTATAGAATTGGTGCACATTGTCTGTTGCTGCCTCCTATGTGAACCCCATCAACCACCAGTTTAAATGATATGATGGACGAATTATATAATGGCATGAACGATAATACCCTTACAGATGATGCGGTTCCAGATTCCAAATCTGCTAGTTTTTTAAGTATATGGAGGATGCTAAGAAACCTCTTTACGAGGGTGTGACAATGACGAAGTTGGATTGGATGGTTCGCATGTTTCATCTTAAATACAAAATTTTATGGAGTAACAAGTCAGTCGATGAATTTTTAAAGATAGAGAAGGAGGTTTACCCGAATTTCGATCTCCTTGCAAATTTTCAAGAAAGGAAGAAAATTATTGCCAACATCGGTTTCAGTTATCAAAAAATCGATGCATGTCCAAATGACTGTATGTTATTCATGACAGATGATGATAGCAACTTAAATAAGTTTAGAACTTGTATGGAATCAAGGTGGATATTACATAAAAGGCCCCCGAGGGATGGAAGTCAATTCCGAAAATTCCTGTGAAGGTGTTGCGCTTTTTTCTATTAAGAAAAGACTATAGAGGTTATTTCTGTTGTCTAAAACCGCCGAGAATATGACATGGCATGCAGATGGTCGCAGGAAGGATGGAGTCTTACGGCATCTCGCTGATGATGAAAAGTGGCAAAAATTTGACGCTCGATTTCCCGTGTTCGCTGCGAAAGCTTATAATATGAGACTTAGATTATTGGCTGATGGATTGGAACCATTTAAAGGAGTAGTATCTTACAGTGTATGGCCCGTTATACTAGTAGTTTATAATCTCCCGCCGTGGATGAGTATGAAACAATCTTACATCCAAATACCTCTGTTGATCCTTGGAAGCAACTCTCCTGGTATTGAAATCGATGTTTATTTGAAACCGTTGATCGATGTATGGGAGACCGGCATCGTTGCTTATGATGTCCACATAAAGGAGAGATTCACACTTCGCGGGGCATTGTTTTAGACAATAAAGAATTTTCTGGCATGTGTCATATTGTCGGGATGGAGTACGAAAGGTCATCTTGCTTGCCCATGTTGTCAAGAGAACACCGTCTGTGAAACACTAATAAATCGAATTTCTTGTTACACTGGATATCGTCGATGGCTACATATTGATCATTCTTATCGACGCAATGGAATCAAGTTCAATGGTGAGCAGGAGAATCGGCCCCATCCTCCTGAGCCAAATGGGATAAAGGCATTTGTAAATGTAGAGCACATCAATGTTGTTTTTGGTAAGAAACATAAGCATATTATCCCGAATGAGATATCAAATAACTGGAGAAAGATATCTATATTTTATGATTTGCCGTATTGGAATTTTCTTAATCTTCACCATAATTTGGACGTCATGTACATCGAGAAGAATGTTTGTGAGCCCTTACTGGGTATCCTGTTGAATACCAAATTCAAGGACAGAGACGCACTAGCGATACGACAACGGTTTGCTACAAAGAATTTGCGGCTAGATTTGCATCCAACTCTGAAAGAGAATTTTAAATGGGCTATTCCACCAGCAAAGCACATGATGTCCGATAATGAGAAACTGAGTTTTCTTAAGATAATTAAACAAGTAAGAGTACCGGATGTATATTCTGCGAATATCAGTAAATGCGTAAACTTGAAAAAGAAAACTCTCGTCGGCCTGAAAAGTCACGACTGTCATGTGATCATGCAGCAATTGCTTTCCATTGCTGTTAGGGCGTTACCAGATAACGGCATTGTATTAGTTATGACTGATTTGTGTCATTTCTTCAGATGGTTATGCTCCAAAAATTACTCGGCAAACGATTTTAGAACCCTAGAAAATAAAATACCTTGCATGTTTTGTAGAATTAAGATGTTGTTTCCGCATTCTATTTTCACCGTAATGTTGCATCTCACGGTTCACCTAGCTCAAGAGGAATGTTTAGGTGGTCCCGTGAATTATCGGTGGATGTATCCGTTCGAGAGGTAAAACTAACATAACAACTCTTTACTGTTCATAATAAATCGAATAGTTATAATAAAACGAATTAAATTTTTTTGCATCCGTCAGGTTCATATACAAAATAAAACGGTATATCCATAACAGGAGTCATCCTGAAGGGTCGATCGCTGAAGGGTTTCTCGCGGAGGAATATATGACGTTATGTTCTATGTATCTATAGGGTGTTGAGACTGCATTTAATAGGCTGAGACGTAATGAGGAAATTGTTCGCCGCCGAAAGACGCGATCGGGACGTTGGGACGTCCGGCCTGAATTTTGCGGGGCAGATACTATTTGGGTTTTATCCGTCCACCTCTCCGAAGATGCCAAGTTGATTTATGGCACCGTGTATCGGAGGTTTAGACAGTTGCGACCGTTGTAGCAGACTTCGTCAGATTCCCCCTCGTTTGAGGGGTTTTTAATTGTAGGGACGCTCTTCCCTGCAGGCGCAAGCCCCTGCAGTTAATTACACTACCGCATCACGGTAACCACTTTCTCTTTCTCCAGATGGTCATTTCATGTCGTGTGTGTTTGTTTTATTTTTAGTTGCCCGTGGATTGTATACGGAGACTAATTTGTGTTGTCGCCCGTAGGGCGTGGATTAGTCCAAATCCGTTTATTCTTAAATTTGGGTTTAGTTTGATTTAAAGATCGTTAATCTCATTTGAGATTAAGATCAACCTAAATATTTGTTGAGGATACGTTAGTCTAATTTTAAACTAAAATCTACTCATCAGGGTTTTGGGATCATTCAGATCCAACAAAAGAGCATTTGTGGCTCTATTGTTTTAGTTTAAGGACATTACTATCCGTTGTTAGATTAAGGACGTTTCGGTCCATTGTAGTTTAAAGACGTTGCGGTCCATACCTATTTTATGGAGGTTGCGGTCTATAAATTTAAGGACGTCATAGTCTGTGAGTTTAAAGACGTCATAGTCCGTGAAGTTTAAAGACATCATAGTCTGTGGGGTTTTTAGTTTAAGGACATCATAGTCTATGAAGGTTAGTTTAAGGACGTTACGGTCCAAAGTTAGTTTAAGGACATTACGGTCCGTAGTTTAGATGCAACCATGGGTTTGGAAATGCACCAGATAGTTATTGGTCGTCGGGACCCACCACCTCTCTGAAGACGTTGAAGAATTACAACGACATGTATCAGAGGTGTGAAAAGATGTACCCTTGAACCAAATGTCAGATTGAAAGCGAATGAGATGGATATTATTTTGAATTCCATCTGAGATGATTAATCCTGGAAGACCTGAGTATAATGTGGGCTCAGTTAAAATGGATTTTGGCTTTAGCAGACTTAGCTGATTCGGGGTAAGATTAGCCTCTTATAGTGTTAAAAAATAGAGTACGTTTGGCGCTCGCGTGTTCCTACGTGAGGCGCTCAAAGTAGTGTTGAACACTAAAATGTTGAAGCGTTCACGTAGGGTCACGAAAGGCGCTCAAAGTTGTCACAGCTCCTTTAGATTTATTCCCTTTTTCTTTTCTGAGTGCTGAGCACCGTTAAGGAGTCACGTGGGGTCACGTGAGGCGTCCCCAAAGGATGAAAACTGTATTTAATTTATTCTCCCTTTCTTCTGAAAGTGCTAAGCACTGTTAAGGGGTCACGTGATGTCACGTGAGGCGCCCTAAAAAATGAAATTGCTTGTGTTCTGAAGGTGCTAATGGGTCACGTGATATCACGTCGACTCCTCTAAAAATAGAAGTTGTTTTGAATTTATTCTCTTTTCTTGAAAGGCTTGTTCAAGGGTCACGTGGGGTCACGTGACCTGATCTCAATTGTTCTCTTTTGTTCAATAAGGGTGCTCACGTGGGCGCACGTGATCTATCATGTTGGGTGCTAATCTCTTTTTTTGCGTGCATGGAGATCTTGAGTTTTAAGACTCTTAAGCCCCTTATTTAATAAGAATTAAATTCTTTTATAGGGTTAAACCCTAGTTTTATTTAGAAGAATTAAATTCATATATGCTCTGTTGTAAGAATTAAATTCTTTGAACTCAATTCGCCCCTAGGTTTTGAATCTGCATAACAGATCTCCCCGATGAGAATTAAATTCTCAACTAATGGGAAGATCTGCTTCTGCAGATTTTCAACCAGAGAAAGAACTAAGTTCTTTTTAGAAGAGATGAACTCTTGTGAAGGTGAAGAAGAGGTAAAAGGTTATGTGTTTTGTTCCTTCCCTTACCTAGGATTTCTTTTTGTCTTTGAGGAGATCTTTTTCTCTCTGGAGAATTAAATTCTTTTTTCTTTTGCTTACGAGGGGAATTTTTTTTCTCTTTTCTCTCCTCCATTTCTTCTGTCTCTTAGCTCTTATTTATTGGAGAAAGAAAAGAATCAATTTTTTTAGAAAATCTCTCATTGAGAGATTTTGATTGATTTTATAATCAACCAACATGATCTTTTATATCACTCGGTGAATTTTACTCATCGTTGGATTTTTAATCCAAGGACTTCTGTTTTACAGAAGATATTTCTTTTGTTGTTCTTAACAAGTTTAGGAATATATTTCCTTGCACAGAATTTTTCTGTAGATTGGTGATTTTTTAATCACCATTGGATCTTTAATTCAACGGTGCTCTGTTTTACAAAGTGTAATCTTTCTTGTTTAGAAAGATCCAAGGAAATATTTTCCCAATAAGGCTTTTGATCCCTTTTGATTAGAATTTAATTCTATCGATTCAGAAGGCTTAGGAGCCCATCACGTGTAGCACGTGACCTCACCAAATTAAGCATAAAGCTTTTGATTCCTTTTAATTAGAATTTAATTCTATCGGTTTAGAAGGCTTAGGAGCCCATCACGTGTAGCACGTGACCTCACCAAATTAAGCATACCAAAGAGCGTCACGTGCTATCACGTGGTTTTTTTCTTTGGCCAATTGTTTGTTTTAGATATGCGCTCGTATACTTTGTATATGGGGTCACATGTCTGCACGTGAGGCTCAGTTTCAGCTTAATTTGTTAAGCGCAGTGCCCATCACGTGTGGGCCCGTGATTCTCCATTTGGGGTTTTTTTCCCGTTGCTTTTTATTTATTATTCAGTTTTTATCAGAGAACAAATGCCCCCACAGCGTTGTTCTCACGTGGTTTGTACGTGAGTGCAACGCTGTTACCTTTACAGCCGTTGGATTGCCTAGGGGAACGGGGAGATGAACCGCCCTTGTCACGTCTTATAAATGCGAGGGTTGGGTTCCTTAGACAGCGACTATTTCTTCATCTTCTTCTTCCTTCGTTTTCTTTGAGAATTCAATTCTCCTTCTCAGAGCTTAGTTCTCTGCCATTGTAATTCCAGAGTTTAACTCTGTCAAAAAGAAATCCTTTTTAGGTAAAGGTCCTCCACATCATAAAAAAACTTTTTCTTTTTGAACAAAAATTTCTGGATTTTAAATCCATCATGAGAGTTTTGCTCTCCTCAGAAACCCATTTGCTTAGGGATCCAAAGATGTGATCTTTGAGCAGTAAACCTCCATATTTCGAACATTCACCTCTGTTTTTTGATATTTCATGAGATCATATATATTTTTTTATGAGTTTCTGGAATTTAATTCTGTCACATAAAGGGAATTTAATTCCTTTGGAGAAGAGCTTAGCTCTGAAAGATCAAGATGATCCTTTGGGAATTTTGTTCCCTGGTTTTTCTTGAAAATCTTTTCATAGGGTTTTACCTTTATTCGCACAAATTTGAATTTATTAGGGTCCTTAACAGAGGTTGTTTTCCCAAGAATTGTTTGAATTCCAATGACTGTTTAATGAGGATATTCTTGATTCTCACAATGATTGCCCTGTCCATATTGATTTCATGGGGTCCATGTGCTTTGTAGGCAGTGGTCCCGCAAAACAGACATCCTGTTGTTTTCTTTTGTTGTTATATATATATATGTGTGTGCGCGTGCGCGGGTTTCACTGATGTTTCCTCTTTTCCTTATTTCAGGCACAATGGCTTCTCTTCCTTATTTCCCTTACACCCGCTCGGATGCCGCCTTTCCACAATCGCCGTCAGATGAGGAGGCAATGGCGATGATCAGAGCTCATGATAAAGACCGAACAAGTCTGATCTTTTGGGGCACTTGGTACGGCCACATCATCCGGGGTCGCCGAAGTTTTATTTGTGAAGAGCCAGTGGAACCTCTTCGCCCTATACTGCCGATGGAATGCCCACAGACTGCTTATGCAGTAAAGGTGACCAATTGGACTCCTTCAGGCCGGCTGGAGCCCTCTACACCTGGGATACCTAACCAGCCCTTGCCGGCTATAGACATCTTGGGGTGTCGGATTTGCCAAGGTGAAGCTCGACCATGGGGACAAGTTTATAAAGTGGGTGTCACTCCCCGGCACCCGGTGGGCTACCTTATTTGGGCTCTCTACATTCTTTCCGCCCATCGCGCAAGACTACAAAAGGTCAGACTGTATCAGGCAGTATACGCGTCGCCATTCCACTATCAGGCTCCTCAAGTCTGGTGGATCAAAGCTTTCGTAAACCAATGGAATCTGCCTACCAACACCTTTCTGCTAGGGGATCGAGAGGTGTCTATTTCATTAGATGAGTTTCATGAGATTTCGGGGTTGCCAATCAGGGGTGAGCATTACGAGGAGTTGCTGCCTCCAGATGAATATGTTTTCTCCACCATACCGGCTACGCTTGACGGCCTGACGCCCGAAACTACTGTCCGTCATAAGTATCCTAGTCTAATCAAGGCTCTTGGTATCTTCGACAGATTGTTTGCGAAGTCAGAAGGGCAGGGCGTCACTTTCAAGAGTTTCATCGCCTGCTTCATCCAGGAAGATGCTCTATCCAAGGATGCCCCGAAGTTTGCGAGTATCGACGACCCTTTTGGGTTTGGGTTGGACAAACTGCCGTCCAGGAAGAAGATTTGCCGCAGTTCTATATTCTGACCACGTCGGCCATGTCTTTTGATGCAATTGCATCCCCCGGCATAGACGAAGAGACCTTCTTCATCGGCTTTATTAGCCTCTGGCTCAGTTGGTTTGCGATACCAACCCACCACCGCTTCATGAGAGCTTCTGCCTTCTACCCCGCCCATCGTGCAGCTGAAGAGGCAAGGTTGGCCGTTAGTATTGCGGGATTATCACACCTTTATTATGGGTTAAGTGTTACAGCCAACACTTCGACTCCAGGTATAGATGTTGTGAATCTCCCCCTTCATTACTTCACATCTAGGATCGAAATGCATGTGCTGGGGGCATTCGCAGCACATCGACGGCCAAAATTCTATGACTCCTACACCTTCCCTCGAGTTATGAGATTGGTGGATTCCTCCGCTTCCGATCCGACTCAATTAAGGGCCCTCCGTGTTCTGCTCAATACATATGCTAATGAGGGAGGGATGGTGTTCACTGATCGCGTTCTTTCTGCTCCGGTGGGGCCCATCCAACAGCTATTCGACTTATCGAAAGGGGGAGAACCATCTTTAAAGACTAAGGAGATCATGCATCTGTATTCGATTAGGCTGGGCTATTTGGTGTTCCGCCGGAATGATACGACTCTCCTCATGCGGTATAATCCGCACCGCTTCGCTCGACAATTGGGCTATAACCAGGGCATCCCCTTCGAAGCGTTTTTGGTTGAGCCTACCTATCACGCCCCGCTTCCCAGTGTACGGCGAAGTGGACGCGACGAGGCCCGCTACTTATATACTCAGAAGTATATACGCTAAGCGTAACTAAGCAATATAAAGTAAATCACAAGAGACAAATGATGTAGAAATAACAGTAACTTTTATTAATAACACTCTTTGTACAATGCATGAAAAGAAAATACAAATGAAATGAAAAAGCGATGCCTAAACAGTGGCATAACAGAAAATGAAAATACTGGAAAGAGAAAGGTACAATATCTAAAGCTCGGGATCTTCGTGGAACTGCTCCAAATCTTCACCGGTGGGCTCGATCTTAGCTTGGTCCAACGCACCTGACGACATTCAAAGAAGAAAGAAATAGAATGTCGCCAGCGAACAGGTCGCTCGGTAAGTCCCAAGATAAAGAAGAATTAGGAAGACAGTGTAAAAGTATTTTCTAAAGTATTATATTGTTGAATATTATGGAATATTGAGTTAACGCTGTTGTTTGTACCTTGGTACAGAAGGATGCCAGTGTATACGACGGGGATTTCTATATGCTAGAAATCAGGGCAAAAGGAAAGTACAAGGAACCATTATGCCATGGTACAACAGCAATAGGATTCAGGTTAGGTGTCTTAATCTGACCACCTCGTGCCACCTTTAACACCTTACGTACCAATCTACCGCTTAAACCCCGTAGTGTTTTAACAGTATTGTGGTATTGTATTGTGTAAGTTGGGTGACTGACCAAAACCATGATACCAGTAAACATGTTGTAACTGTATAATCAGGTAAATGGAATATCAGGATAATAGATGAATATCCATGGTTTGATTCAGTCAAAATGAATAGATTGTTAACTGGATTCAGGGATTCATGTATTCAAATTGTGTTGTAATATAAAAGAATATAGATTGACTTGAATCATATTCAAGTCAGAAATAGTCAGACTCTAACCCGAGTCAGACTAAAAGAAAGGTAATTTGAAGTTCAATAGTTGTTAGGGGCCTTATTGTAATTTATAAAACTTGAGGGGGTTTTATCCAAAAAGTACTTTTGTATAGTTTTCAAAATACACCTCAAGTGTCTAATATTCATCTTTATAGTTATAATGAGTGTGAATTTTATTTGTGTTATTCTAGTGAATATATCCTAATAAAAGTATTAATTGTTTTATTTGAAATTCATGATATTTTAATGTAACTTTTAATCTTGTAATTTTAGAAAATAAAGTGGAAACTTTATCTTATAATAAAATAATTGTTTAAATGATAATTATATATATATTAATACAAGAATAATTTTAAATAAATATTTTATTTTCCAAAATCTCATTTTTCTTAAATGTCGTATTTTAAACCTTTCGAGACCGAATGCTCCTTGCGGAGGTCTGAATCTCGCACTACTAGCCCGCGGGTGCACGATGAACCGTACTATCCCTACCGGGTTCCCCAAAGGTGGGTTGTAGCGGCGCTTTGCTTAGGTTTAACAAATACTATTCATTTAGGAAAACGGTTTTATAAATAAAAGGTATTTATTTGTAAAAGAGTATAGTTTTCTATATTTTAGTTTCTAGGGTTTCCTAAGCCAACTGGCCTATTTCTAAGGGTCTAAACGACAAGTCATTAGAAGTCTCAAATCGCCTCTTCACCGCCAATTGTGGCCAGGTAAGTACAAGTGAGGAGGGAGGGATCCGCTCACGAATCGTGAGACGGGCCTTTTAAAGTTACCCAAGCTCACTTGCCTAGCCTAGACACCACAAAGTCAGTTTAGATAAACGATCGATGTCCATGACATATCGTATTTTCCTATTAAAAGATATTGTTTTAAAATTGTAAACAACTTAGAACTTTTAGAAAAGGTTTATAAAGAAAAGGGTATTTTAGTGAAAAGTCTTGTATTTTCGTATTCTATGTTTTGACGTTTATCAATTAAGGTTATATTTGTGTGTGTGTAGACATAGGTCATTACCTCATGACTTATTTTAAGTTTTAATGAAGTTTAGAGGTTAAACATGATATATTAAACTTGAAGGTATTAAAGCGCAAGAATACGGTATTTGAAAACGTTATCATTTCATGTGTGAAAATTCATTCAAATTATTTTCTACAAGTTTAGTGATTAAGATAGACATATTTAGGAGTGAGGAATTTAATTAGAACAAGAAAAATAAACTTTATGGTATTTTTATGAAAAGAATACGGTTTTACAAGAAAGCTATCATTTCATGTGAGAAACTTTATTTAAATTGGTTTCTAGATGATTAATAGTCATCATAGATAGGTTTAGGTATTATGTATTAGGTGACAAGTGGAAATTTGTAGAAAAACCGAGTCGAAAATCGGTTTGTTCTGATTTCCGTCGGGTTCCAAAAAAGTCGTATTTTCTATTAAAAGAAAAGAGAGATAAAAGAGATGGGACTTACGGGTTTGGACAAACTAAGGAGGCTAAGGAAGTGGTGGTTGTCGGTGTATCGAAAACGTCGTGAAGGTTCTAGTACGATTGCCGGAATCCGTCGTCGGTTTCGGCAGCGCTTCGCTTCTCGCTCTTTGTACCGAGTTCTCTTGAGAATTTGAGAGAGTGGACTTAGAGTTGTAGGGTGAAATGGTAGAGGGTAGGGGTGTTTATATAGGGCTAGGCTAGGGTTTGGGTTTGGATTAAAAAAAATATTTAAAAATGTAAAAATTCATTAAAATTTCATTAAATTTGGGATTAAAAGAGGTGTAATGGGAAATTGGTAACAGTTCTGAAAAATTGAAGTATGCAGGGGTATTGACCAAGTCAACACGGAATTTTTCCGTGTTGACGACTCGGCCAACCGGCCGAGTCCGGCGGGCGGCGCCGGCCGACTCGGCCGAGCCGCCGGCCGACTCGGCCGAGTTGGGCCCGAGTCGGGGCTCGTTGGGTGTGGTTTCTTCTGGGGGGAATTATGGTGTACTTTATTTTTTATATACCGCATTAATTTCGTGTGTTATGGCTGTTTGACCGTTTGACTTCCCAAAAAATTTAAAACAAAATGATATAAAAATTATGTGGGGCATGGGATTTGAACTCTGGTGGCTTGGTTCAGCAGTGCAAGGTGTTACCAATGAGCTACAAGCTCTTTCTTGTAATTATTGTAGGGAAATAGATACTTAAAGTGCTATCAGCAACATCAATACTCCAAGTATACTTCAAATTTAAAGCAAATTTAAAGCAAATTTAGGTATACAAAAATTGGAGTTGTTACAATCTACACTCCTTACAAAAATTTCGTTCTCGAAATTTACAACTTTTATTTGAGGATTAGCTTACAAAAAAGGTGCGGATATCTTGCACGCATTTCATCCTCCCTTTCCCACGTGGATTCTCCTGGAGTGTCTTTCCTCCACATTACCCGGACCAAATTAATTTCCTTGTTCCAAAGTGTCTTCACTTTCCTATCCAGGATCTCCATAGGTTGTTGCTCACAGGACAAATCGGGCTGTATAGTGAGCTCGGAATGATCAAGTACATGGCTGGGGTCACTCACATGCTTTCTGAGTTGAGATATGTGGAACACATTATGCACTCCTTCCAATGAGGGTGGAAGCGCTAAACGGTATGCCACTTCACCGACTCGTTCGAGTATGTCGAACAGTCCAATGTATCTCGGACTCAATTTTCCCCGTCTTCCAAATCAGATCACTCCGCGGTTCGGAGAGATTTTCAGGAATACATGATCTCCTGGCTGGAACTCCAAGTGGCGTCTCTTCGCATCAGCCCAGTGTTTCTGTCTATCTTGAGCTATGCGCATTCTTTCCCTGATAGTATGAACCACATCAACGGTCGCTACTATCATCTCTGATCCAAGGAGTTTCCTATCTCCGATGTCGTCCCAACTTAATGGCGATCGACACTTCCTTCCATACAATACTGCAAAAGGTGCCATAACTATGCTTGCTTGGTAGCTGTTGTTGTATGCGAACTCCACAAGATGCAGGTGATCTTCCCACGATCCCTTGAAGTCGAGCATACATGCTCTGAGCATATCCTCCAAGATCTGAATACTTCGTTCCGACTGACCATCTGTTTGTGGATGATAATCCGTGCTGAAGTTCAGACTTGTTCCCAAGCTAGCTTGCAGACTCTGCCAAAATTACGATCGGAACTTGGTGTCACGATCGGAGACAATGCAGTCCGGTATTCCATGAAGTCTCACAATTTCCTCCATGTACTTCTTTGCTAGTGTCTCAGTAGATTGGCCAACTCGAAATGGGATGAAGTGAGCGGACTTTGTGAGTCGATCCACAATGACCCATATCGCATCGTTACCCTTTGGGCTACGAGGAAGAGCAGTTACAAAGTCCATCGTGATGTGCTGCCACTTCCATTCTGGGATTGGTAACGGTTAAAGTAGTCCAGCTGTCCTGTGATGTTCAGCCTTTACCTGCTGACACACCAAGTATTTTGCGACGCTTCTGGCTACTTCACGCTTCATTCCATGCCACCAATAATTCTGATGTAGATCCTTGTATATTTTGGTACCTCCAGGATGTACTGAATAGGGAGAGCTGTGAGCTTCTTTCATTAACTCTTCCCGAACAGGACCCTTTGGTACACACAATCTGCTGCCGTATCTCAAAGATCCGTCTTCATGGATGATGAAATCTATTCTGAGTCCATTCTTTACTTGTTCTATGATCTTTTGCAACTTAGCATCGCTGGCTTGAGCTGCTTTGATCTGATTGACAATAGTTGATTGAACTTGTAGATTCATCAAACTTGAAACATCACCTGGCATGACTAGTTCAATCTCCATCTGATGTAGGTCTTGCTGAAGCTTCCACTGGGCGGTGAGATTCATTGTTAATGGTTGGCGACTAAGAGCATCAGGTACTATGTTCACCTTTCCTGGATGATATTGCAAATTGATGTCAAAGTCCGCCATAAGTTCTAACCATCTTCTCTGCCGCATATTCAACTCCTTCTGAGTAAACACATACTTCAGACTTTTATGATCTATGTAGATGTTCACTCGTTCACCAAGTAAGTAGTGACGCCAAATCTTGAGAGCAAAAATGACGGCTGCCAACTCCAGATCATGCGTCGGATAATTGCTCTCATGAGTCTTCAATTGTCTTGAAGCATAAGCCACAACCTTACCGTGTTGATGTAGAACACATCCTAATCCCCTACCGGATGCATCGCAATGCACTTCGAATCCTCCAGATTGATCCGGTATTACGAGAATAGGTGCAGATGTCAGTCTTGACTTGAGTTCTACGAAAGCTTGCTCGCATGCTTCTGACCACACAAATTCTTCATCTTTTCGTGTGAGCTTGGTCAGGGGTGTTGCTATCTTCGAAAAGCCTTCAATGAATCTTCTGTAATATCCAGCTAAACCCAAGAAACTTCGAATATCCTTCACTGATTTTGGCGTAGGCCATTCGCTGACTGCTGAAACTTTTGCTGGGTCCACAGAAATTCCTTCTCCTGATACGATGTGTCCAAGAAAACCAACCTGTTTTAGCCAAAACTCGCACTTACTGTACTTGGCATAAAGCTGATGTTGACGAAGAGTTTCCAGGACAATTCGTAGATGCTCCGCATGCTCTTTCCGATTCTTAGAAGATACCAGGATGTCGTCGATGAAGATGACAACGAACCTGTCTAAATACTCCCGGAAAACTTGGTTCATAAGGTTCATGAAGATTGCTGGTGCATTGGTCACTCCAAATGGCATTACTAGAAATTCGTAATGTCCATAGCGAGTTCTGAAAGCTGTTTTGTGAATATCAGCTTCCTTGACCTTCACTTGATGATAACCTGAACGAAGATCTAGTTTAGAGAAGACACAAGATCCACTTAGCTGATCGAATAAATCGTCGATGCGCGGGAGTGGATACTTGTTCTTTATAGTGACTTCGTTCAAGGCCCTATAGTCGATGCACATTCTGTATGAACCTTCCTTCTTCTTCACCAATAGTACAGGTGCTCCCCAACTTGAAGTGCTGGGACGAATCCATTCCTTCGCCAGTAATTCGTCCAACTGTGTTCGAACTTCCTTCAATCCTTCTGGACATAGTCTATACGGTCCTTTGATCACCGGTTGTGCTCCTGGTACTAAGTCAATACTGAATTCAAGAGCTCGATCGGGAGGCAAACCTAATATATCGTCAGGAAATACATCGTCGAACTCTCGAACTACTTCTGGTCTTGATTCTTCCTCTGCCTGAGCTGCTGCAACTACTGCTTCCCTTAGCTTTGCTTTGTAAGTACTTGGCTCTAGTGTACGGTCTCCACTCTTAAAATAGAAGACCGGATGATCTGGGATCTCAAATACTACCCTACTTTGACGACAGTCGATGGTAGCATGAAAGGTTCCAAGCCAGTCCATTCCTAGAACCACATCAAAGTTTGGTATGTCCAGTACCTTGAAGTCAGCATAAAACTCTCAACTGCAGACGACGACTGGACACATGTTGTATCCCATAGTTGCCTTTAGAACACCATTTCCGGAACTGACGTTCCAGCTGGATACAAGCGGTGAGACTGGAATCGCATGGGTTCGGACAAACCGTTGCGACATAAAGCAGTGGGATACTCCAGTATCAAACAGTGCAAGTGCAGGTAGTGAAGCTACTAGGATTGTACCTAAGGTATATGGGATAGGTTTTAGGTATAAGGAAAGTGTGTAGGTAAACAAAACTAAAAGATAAGTTGAGAAGGAATTTACCAGTAATGACTTGGCCAGTGGCCTCAGCTTCTTCCACAGACATCATGAAAGCCTGGCGCTTTGGCACATTCATCTTGGCCTGAAGAGCATTCCTCGGAACGTTCCTTTGAGCTTGATGGAACTGACGAGGAGGTGGTGTAGCTTGTGGTCCCCTAGGTGGTGCAGGCAGTGCAAGTCTGGGAGCAGGTGCCTGAAGAGCTGGTCACTGCGGATAGGTGTTTGCTGGCTTGGGTGCAGCAACTGGGTTCTGTCTTTGGGGACAAGACCCAATACTGTGAGTAGCTGAACCGCAGATTAAGCAAAGGCGGTTGGCTCGACGGCAATCCTTCATCATATGTCCAGTTCTCTTGCAGTAGGTGCAAAAGGCTGGGCTAGGACGATGAGTTGGTACTCCGGGTCGCCTGGGCACGAAAGGTGGTCTGGACGTGGCTCCACCTGCCATCTGGTTGGCATGGCGCTTGACTCCTGCAGACTGAGGTCTGCCCCTCTCTTTTATCACTGCCTCATAACTGCGGGCAGCTTCTAGGACTTCCTCATGAGTCAAAAACTTTCCTGTGGCTAGAGCAGCCTTAATCTCTGTGTCCAAACCTTGCTGAAAGCGACGGGCTCTGATCTCGTCCGTCGGTATCAGGTGTGCCGCGAATCTGTTTAAAGATTGTGTTAGCTGTGTAGTATGTGATAATTAAAAATTGAACTATTGTGACATATCTTACCAGCTCAACATAGTGAATTCAGCATCGTATTCATCTACTGATTTGTCCCACATTGATCCTTGCCGTAGATGAATAAACTGCTGCTCCATAGCGAACCTGGCAGTCACAGGGAAATATTTCGCATCGAACTTCTCACGAAAGGTATTCCATTCAATCGGCTGTACCAGACGGGTTTCTTCTGCCTTCCACCAATTGCGAGCATTATCCGTGAGCTGTAGTTTTGCTACACGGACCCAAGCGTTGTCTGGCACTTGAGCTGCTGCCAGATCGTCTTCGATGCTTTGTGCCCATTCTTCCGCTTCAAGAGGGTTTCCTTTACCCGAGAATTGCTTTGGGTGCAAAGCTCTGAATTGCTTTACTCCCGGTGCATCGGTCTCAGGACGGTTCAAAGTTGTTGATGTCCCTCGAGAAGGCTGCGGATCGCCTCGAATAGCATCGTTTGCTCAGTGGGTGGTGCAGGAACAGCTGGTGTAAGAGGTAGTGCTGAAGGGGTGTTGTTGACGTTGGTGCTGGTGTTGTTCGGGGAATCCATGACCTTGAAGAAAAATTTGGGTTAGGACAGATTCAAATACATGATAAGATTCAAGGAATAGAGATTTGCAAGATTCAAGGAACATGAATTGTAAAGAATGTTTTAGTTGCTGGTTCTTGTGTTATATTGCTTAGGTTGTTCACGCAGACCAGAACTGCATGACAGAGATTCATACAGCTCTGACCTGCATGGGCCACCAACAAAACCTGTCACGCCCCGCTTCCCAGTGTACGGCGAAGTGGACGCGACGAGGCCCGCTACGTATATACTCAGAAGTACATACGCTAAGCGTAACTAAGCAATATAAAGTAAATCATAAGAGACAAATGATGTAGAAATAACAGCAACTTTTATTAATAACACTCTTTGTACAATGCATGAAAAGAAAATACAACTGAAATGAAAAGCGATGCCTAAACAGTGGCATAACAGAAAATGAAAATACTGGAAAGAACAAGGTACAATATTTAAAGCTCGGGATCTTCGTGGAACTGCTCCAAATCTTCACCGGTGGGCTCGATCTCAGCTTGGTCCAACGCACCTGACGACATTCAAAGAAGAAAGAAATAGAATGTCGTCAGCGAACAGGTCGCTCGGTAAGTCCCAAGATAAAGAAGAATAAGGAAGACAGTGTAAAAGTATTTTCTAAAGTATTATATTGTTGAATATTATGGAATATTGAGTTAACGCTGTTGTTTGTAGCTTGGTACAGAAGGATGCCAGTGTATACGAGGGGGGTCTCTATATGCTAGAGATCAGGGCAAAACGAAAGTACAAGGAACCGTTATGCCATGGTACAACAGCAATAGGATTCAGGTTAGGTGTCTTAATCTGACCACCTCGTGCCACCTTTAACACCTTCCGTACCAATCTACCCCTTAAACCCCGTAGTGTTTTAACAGTATTGTGGTATTGTATTGTGTAAGTTGGGTGACTGACCAAAACCATGATATCAGTAAACATGTTGTAACTGTATAATTAGGTAAATGAAATATCAGGATAATGGATGAATATCCATGGTTTGATTCAGTCAAAATGAATAGATTGTTAACTGGATTCAGGGATTCATGTATTCAAATTGTGTTGTAATATAAAAGAATATAGATTGACTTGAATCATATTCAAGTCAGAAATAGTCAGACTCTAACCCGAGTCAGACTAAAAGAAAGGTAATTTGAAGTTCAATAGTTGTTAGGGGCCTTATTGTAATTTATAAAACTTGAGGGGGTTTTATGCAAAAAGTACTTTTGTATAGTTTTCAAAATACACCTCAAGTGTCTAATATTCATCTTTATAGTTATAATGAGTGTGAATTTTATTTGTGTTATTCTAGTGAATATATCCTAATAAAAATATTAATTGTTTTATTTGAAATTCATGATATTTTAATGTAACTTTTAATCTTGTAATTTTAGAAAATAAAGTGGAAACTTTATCTTATAATAAAATAATTGTTTAAATGATAATTATATATATATTAATACAAGAATAATTTTAAATAAATATTTTATTTTCCAAAATCTCATTTTTCTTAAATGTCGTATTTTAAACCTTTCGAGACCGAATGCTCCTTGCGGAGGTCTGAATCTCGCACTACTAGCCCGCGGGTGCACGATGAACCGTACTATCCCTAACGGGTTCCCCAAAGGTGGGTTGTAGCGGCGCTTTGCTTAGGTTTAACAAATACTATTCATTTAGGAAAACGGTTTTATAAATAAAAGGTATTTATTTGTAAAAGAGTATAGTTTTCTGTATTTTAGTTTCTAGAGTTTCCTAAGCCAACTGGCCTATTTCTAAGGGTCTAAACGACAAGTCATTAGAAGCCTCAAATCGTCTCTTCACCGCCAATTGTGGCCAGGTAAGTACAAGTGAGGAGGGAGGGATCCGCTCACGAATCGTGAGACGGGCCTTTTAAAGTTACCCAAGCTCACTTGCCTAGCCTAGACACCATAAAGTCAGTTTAGATAAACGATCGATGTCCATGACATATCGTATTTTCCTATTAAAAAATATTGTTTTAAAATTGTAAACAACTTAGAACTTTTAGAAAAGGTTTATAAAGAAAAGGGTATTTTAGTGAAAAGTCTTGTATTTTCGTATTCTATGTTTTGACGTTTATCAATTAAGGTTATATTTGTGTGTGTGTAGACGTAGGTCATTACCTCGTGACTTATTTTAAGTTTTAATGAAGTTTAGAGGTTAAACATGATATATTAAACTTGAAGGTATTAAAGCGCAAGAATACGGTATTTGAAAACGTTATCATTTCATGTATGAAAATATATTCAAATTGTTTTCTACAAATTTAGTGATCAAGATAAACATATTTAGGAGTGAGGAATTTAATTAGAACAAGAAAAATAAACTTTATGGTATTTTTATGAAAAGAATACGGTTTTACAAGAAAGCTATCATTTCATGTGAGAAACTTTATTTAAATTGGTTTCTAGGTGATTAATAGTCATCATAGATAGGTTTAGGTATTATGTATTAGGTGACAAGTGGAAATTTGTAGAAAAACCGAGTCGGAAATCGGTTTGTTCCGATTTCCGTCGGGTTCCAAAAAAGTCGTATTTTCTATTAAAAGAAAAGAGAGATAGAAGAGATGGGACTTACGGGTTTCGACAAACTAAGGAGGCTAAGGAAGTGGTGGTTGTCGGTGTGTCGAAAACGTCGCGAAGGTTCTAGTACGATTGCCGGAATCCGTCGTCGATTTCGGCAGCGCTTCGCTTCTCGCTCTTTTTACCGAGTTCTTTTGAGAATTTGAGAGAGTGGACTTAGAGTCGTAGGGTGAAATGGTAGAGGGTAGGAGTGTTTATATAGGGCTAGGCTAGGGTTAGGGTTTGGATTAAAAAAAATATTAAAAAATGTAAAAATTCATTAAATTTGGGATTAAAAGAGGTGTAATGGGAAATTGGTAACAGTTCTGAAAAATTGAAGTATGCAGGGGTATTGACCAAGTCAACACGGAATTTTTCCATGTTGACGACTCGGCCAACCGGCCGAGTCCTGCCGGCGGCGCCAGCCGATTCGGCCGAGCCGCCGGCCGACTTGGCCGAGTTGGGGCCGAGTCGGGGCTCGTTGGGTGTGGTTTCTTCTGGGGGAATTATGGTGTACTTTATTTTTTATATACCGCATTAATTTCGTGTGTTATGGATGTTTGACAGTTTGACTTCCCAAAAAATTTAAAACAAAATGATATAAAAATTATGTGGGGCATGGGATTTGAACTCTGGTGGCTTGGTTCAGCAGTGCAAGGTGTTACCAATAAGCTACAAGCTCTTTCTTGTAATTATTGTAGGGAAATAGATACTTAAAGTGTTATCAGCAACATCAATACTCCAAGTATACTTCAAATTTAAAGCAAATTTAGGTATACAAAAATTGGAGTTGTTACACTACTTCATCTTTGGGAGTTATTTGCGACATCATTCATCACTTCATGAAGCAGAACACTGGCTCTGTGCTCATGATCCCAGAACCTGACTACCTCCTAAGGTCTGTGGGGTCCTTTGTGGGCTGGTATCGCCACCGGGTTGGTCCTGTTGTTGCTGAGGAAAAATGGGTACTCTTCGAGTATAAGACTCCTGCTCCAACCCAGGATGCCAGCATTCTATTGCGCTCGCGGTCAGTCGTTTGCCCTTTCTTGAGGGATGGCGGCGTGGTCCTTATCTCGCAAGCCGCAGAAACCGAATCGATTCCTCCCACTGCAGGGATGCCGGTGCGCACCAGAGCTCAGGCAAAGGCCTCCACCGAGGCGCTAGCGGCAGTGCCATTAGTGGCGACGCTATCAGCGGTGGTGTCGCCAAAAGGGGATTATGGAGGCGAAGTGGGCCAACATCGCACCGAAGCGTCGAAGGGAAGGAAGCGACCTTCTTCCAGCGTTAGTTTCGGGTCGAAAAGGAGAAAGAAGATGGTCACCGGTCTGCTTGACCTTTTGCTGGAATCCGAGCCTATTGTTCAGGACGAACCAATATCCATGCAAGAACCGGATGATGGTCTTCTCTTTCCAGGTTCATCTGCCGAGAAAGCCGAACAATTGGCTGAGGCTATAAGGCGTTCATAGGATAAGACTGAGAATTTGCGCATCCCGAAGAAGCCTTACACCCCTGTTGTAACACTTTGGAAGTTCGTTAGAATGTTTTCCGTGATTAATTAGTAATTGTGCGTGTTATTATATGTGTACATAGGATTATTAGTTATTTTAGTCGGGTTTGCCCTAATTGGAAAATTTCCTTGTGTAGTGTACACATGCACACTTAGCCATTTTTGAGACTTAGGTTTAAAGGGTTAACCATTTCTTTTGTGCATGGTTGATAATTTATCCCCACCTTTTTTAAGGAATAAGAATAGCAAGTCAAACCCCTTTTTAATAATTCATTTAGCAATAGAAAAATAGAAGTATGGTGGTTAGGTGAACACTTGACTTTTGACCCATTTTCTCTTCTCTCTTCTCTCTCTTTTCTCATTTCTGGAAATTCTGCAGAGAGGCAGCCACAACACCAGAAATTCATCACCTTTTCATTCCCTTTTCACTTCTCTTTGATCTCTACACAAATCCTACACAAAAACCACTCTTTTCCTTCACAAAACCTTAGGAAAAATGAGATTTTGAGGTGTTTGGAGGCAAATCTGCATACATGAAGAGGGAGCTGAAACTTTTGGTGTTCTTAGGGTCTTTTGAAGGTATATAACTCTTGTTTAACACCCTTCTCCCATATCTTGTAGTAGTTTAGCTAGAAATCGTATTTTGTGTGCATGTTTGGTGGTTTTGGGGGGATTTAGTGATGATAGGTTAAAACTAGCATTTTTATGGCTCAATTAGGTTGGTAATGAGTTGTTAGTGTGATTCTAGACTTGGGTTTGCTTCAGATTTCAGGAAAATACCATAAAATTTCAATTTAGTGCAAAAGTGGGTTTTTTTTAACTAGAAATAGGGTTCTGTTGGATCTGCTGCTACCCGGGTCATTTCAGAATGAAATTGGAATTACTGTAGCATACACAGGGGGTATTGAGTGCACACACCAAACCTGCGAGCCCAATTCCCAAGTGAGGCCGCCGGAATAATCATTCTGGCCGCAATTTGCGGCCAGATGGGTGAGATGGGGGTTGGGGTTTTGGTCCACTGGAGTCTGCTGCTATGTGGAGTATTTGGTATATATATTTTTATAATATCTGTTCTGTATCAAAATCTGGAGTAGAATACCCTATTTCCTATATTTTTAATCTTTCGCGACACGCGTGATACGTGTGTGTGGGTTTGGGGTTTCTGCGTATCGCGACGCGTCGGAGTGGCTTCAGGCGCGTAATCACACGTTTTAGCTTATCGCGCACACGCGCGCTTGGTTTGCGACACGGGTTTCTTGTTGACTTTAAATGTCGTGTTTGTACGGTTTTGAGCATATGAGTGATATGTTGTGAAATTATTGGATTCGCAGGTGAGTGCGAAGGGCACCGCGAAGGAGGGGAACAAGTCATCGGCTATACCTAGCGAGAGACTACGGTGAGTAGATTTAACATCTATGGGGATATCGTCCGCATGGCGTTCTACGTCAGGGCTGATAGGATCTTACAGCTACATTTCCATACATTGACTGTTCATGGCTACTATTTAGTGCATACCACATTCCCTGATGTATGTATATAAACTAGAATTGATAGAACACCGCACCCTTACTAACGGTTCATGTTGCACGAGCGCTATCCTGCATGTTACACACTCACCGTTAGTAATTGCCATGACACTCACACTGTAGAATTTACATCGGATCATTATGTTGTAGCTCATATTTATGTGACTTGACATGATATTCATACTTGATGCATATATCATATCGGATCATTTTGTTGTAGCTCATCTTTATGTGACTTGACATGATATTCACACTTGATGCATATATCACATCGGATCATTATGTTGTAGCTCATCTTTATGTGACTTGACATGATATTCATACTTGATGCATATATCACATCGGATCATTATGTTGTAGCTCATCTTTATGTTGTTAGTTATATGTATGCCCTAGAGGCCATTACTATACATAGGATGTATATTGTAGTGGATGCTGGGACATATATAGGGAGGACTTTCTTGCTCGACATGATAGTATGCTATCTGGTTAATCTTTACCTTAACGTGTACACTGATAGTCTCTCTGTTACATGTTGGTAAAGCCCTTAGGATGTGTGCTTGACTACCTGGACTATGATTCGGATCATATTAGTGGGGACATGGTAGTCCATAAGTACATCCTTCAAAGTCCCTAGTCGTGGGTGTATCGAGACGGGGCGTCGATATACCAGAGTAGACTAGCGTATACCTTCTCGACCCATACAGATGGGCGATGGATGATCCCATATCCATTGGTGTTTGACATCAGAGATGATATACGGGTGCTCAGTGGAGACTGGGTACACTGGACGGACTCGCCGAGAACTCCCAGATGGTATTATACCTCACGTCAGATGGCAGTTCTCTGGTGACACTGGTACAGAGTAGTCTATTGACCCGAGATCGTCATAGAGTCTTGTGTGGTTCCCACTGTGCTTTGATTTCCATCTTACCACGTCCAAGACGGCGTGCAAAACGGTGATTTTTGGGTACAGTCCCGAGTCACATGGAGGCAATGAGCGATAGGAGGGGATTCGTCTCTCCCGGTATAGGGAGTTGATGTTGCGCTGTGTTCGATTGGCTATAACAGGAAATCCCTGGCCAGGGTTGCTGAGATTTACTGGTAAGTGTTACCAGTAGTTTCTCGAATTGTTATAGACCTCATATCGACACGACTTATCGAGCTATTGGGGTCTGACGTTTACCACCCCTAGGCGAGATATGCGACATATCAGACGATCAGACCGGACTGTACGGTAGTGTTACTGGTTGGATTCACTGGAGTGTGAGCGGGCTTGCTCGTCGATCTTCAGATCGCTCAATACCCGGGTGGCCGTTACGTTTAGCAGACCGCTTGCGGCTTGTGGGTGTTTGATATGATCATCGCCTGCTGCCGGCGTATTGACGAGTCTTTAGAGTCCTACACAGAGGTTTCCTGGCTCAAGCGAAACGAAATAGGAGCGCATATGAGATATGTGCGGGATCGAGAATAATGCGTGTATGTGATACCGTATTCTATTCTCGCGATCAATGTGTCGAATGGTTGTATGCGATATAACCTAGTTATCGAATCAAGGATTGATTCGATAAAGCGATACATTGGATATTAGTCGGTTATATGCGATATGACCGGATCGTTAAATCAAGTGTTGATTTAATGATTTAATGTATAATTATATATTTGATATATCACTTTACATTAACTAGTATCGGTTCACTTTAAAAGGATTTTCTCACTTGGTTGTACAAGTTGTATATGTGATATACTTTTTGTGCAAATGATTGTATCATGTTTGATGATACATGTTAACTTGGTTAAGAGTAAAGATTAAACCATGGTTAAATTGATGATTAGGGTTTTCTTTTTCTTAATCATTTATTTATTTATTTATTTGGAAAAGATTAGAAATGAAATGGTTGCAAGTTTTGTTTCTTTCTTTGAAGCTTCATAAAGGTTTGACTTTGTGACCATTTTGTCTCATGCTTAACCCTAACCCTTGCAATTAACCATGGTCTATTCTCTACACCTAATCATGGTTATTATTATGATAAGTTTCCTTTTTCTTTTCTTTTTAATTAACTTATCATAATAGATCATTATCTTCTTCTTCATCTTCTTCATTGAAGAAAACCTTTCTTCATCAATGGTGATTGATGAAATAAAGTGAGAAATCCAATTCTAAAGTCTACCCACTTCCTATTTCTTCATCCTCTACCTCTTGCCAAGTAGTAGAGTGTGTTTCCTTCACAAGTTTTCTAGACTTGGTGAAGTTGGAGCTTGATCTAGCGATGCCTCGACGTAGATCATCTTCGGCACGAAGCCGACGACCTTGCCCGCTCTTTCTCCGATGAAGCCGACGCTAGAGCCCGGATTTTGATTTGGACAGCGGAGATGACTTCATCACGGAGCCGTGGAGGTGGAGGACCGGATCTACAAAGGTTGTATTTCCGTTCTTTTAGTTAAGTTGTTAACTACTTTATTGTTTCGCCTAGATTTCTAGCAAACGGTCCGTAGTCGGGTTTCTCGGCACCTAGAATTTTTGAAATTGGCATGGTTGATGCCTTGTGAGCCTTCACTAGTGTGCCTAGGAACCCTACATATGTGACTTGACATGATATTCATACTTGATGCATATATCACATCGGATCATTATGTTGTAGCTCATCTTTATGTGACTTGACATGATATTCATACTTGATGCATATATCACATCAGATCATTATGTTGTAGCTCATCTTTATGTGACTTGACATGATATTCATACTTGATGCATATATCACATCGGATCATTGACTTGCATATTGGTTTGGATTACATGTGATTTCTGGATTTGGGAACCGTGGCTATTTCAAATATGTAATCATTTAAAAACCCGGTTCCCTTGATATGATATTTCGGTGCGTCCACCATGTGTTTCCTCGGTGCTAGAGTGATATATGTGAACCCGAATCGAGGAGTTGGTTGAGGCCGATTACGGGTACATGGTGGACCCAGTATGGTACCCCGGGGCGAGAATGGTTTCGTTGTGTAGTAAACGGTGAGCCTGGCAGAGGGACTACTACCTACCGGTGATTGGTTGGACCTAGCAGTTATCCGGAGGATACTGATCAGAGTCGATAGATGGATGCGGGATGATCCGTGCTGCCGGGGCCGAGGGCCGATACCGCAGACGGAGCCCGTGGGCTGACCCAGACTGACGGGTCCCGATGGATGAGGATTTGCGTGTCGATGCTGGACACGAGTATTTATGATATTTGGGTGCCGATATTGGGCACTCATGATTCTCAGAGATTTACAGGATTAGAGGGCCGATGAGAGTGCCGGAGCCTGAGCTATTTGGGGGATCTGGGTGCATTGATGGACACCGATTATATATTCCACGTTGACATTCCGTGTAGATGTTATATTGCCCATGCTCAGCATTTATTATTGTACCTCATCCTGTAGTTATATTACCTGATAGAGCACTTGCATGATTATTGCACATATTGCTTATCACATATTGATATCATCTGTTGGCATATGATAGAGTAGCGCAGTACGTGCATGCTCGCGATTACCTTTATATGTTATCTCTATTCACGAGTTGGCAACTCACCCCCGTTGTGCCACAGTGTTTGCAGGTTGCCCTTCGGAGTAGTCGCGGCAGGCTGCGTTTTGCATCTTTTGACATAGATACCCCCATAGTTGGTGTACTAGCTCTTTTGCTGATAGGTGGGTTTTGCGCGGTATCTGTTATCTTTCAGTTATGTATATTGTTGTATCTAGTATTCTCCATCTACCATGTATGTATTTGACTTAGAGACAGTGTGAGGACGATGGTGTATATTATTTGTTTTCTGGGGTCGTGCTTGTTGTGAGCCGACTGTACTTTGCAGTTTATTCTATCTGTGATATTCCCACTTATGGATCTTGATCTTCGCTACGGCGTCGTATATTGCTATCTTGGTGATTGTTTACTTAGATTTCTTAACATGTTAGTAAGTGCTTTCCTTTAAAACTTAAAACATTCCATACTTTTACTGGTTTGATTTCTGGGTTTTCGGTTCACTTAGTCGCGTTACGCCTGTAGACGTTACGAGGTTAAGTGCCGGTCACGGGCCAAACTTTGGGTCGTGACAAAGTTGGTATCAAAGCGTAGGTTTTACCTTTCGGAGTGTAGGATGACCCTGGTATGATGGAGTAGGTAGCTGCAGCAGAGTGGCGTAGCGTGCGTATGTTCCGCGGTATACTCACGACACGGTACTCCGCCTAAGTGACCTTAGGACTTATTGATTGAAATTCCCTCATGATTGTATACATCCTTGCGATTCGATTTCTGTATCCTCATCGAATCCTACCTTCTTTTCAGCCATTATGCCGCCAAGGACTACGAGGGTGCAGAGAGCGGCCGTGAGAGACGAGGTTCGAGTTGATTCATCTGAGATGAGGACTGATCCGAGTAGTACTCCTGTTGTACCAGGACAGATTGTTCCCCCTACGACAGCTCAGATCGCTAGACTAGTGGTAGAGATGCAGGGCTTGCTCCAGGCGATGAGCTTGTTGGTGGAGGTCGTTCGAGCGCAGCGACAGGTGGTTGTCACCCCTGTTACCCAGTTGTTCCTTGCGATCATCATGCAGTATTCCGTCCCCTACATAGCACCGGTGGAGGCAGCCCCAGTTTACGGGACACGTCTTCCAGAAACCGTGAGAGTTCCAGAACAGTTGAGGAATCGTATTGGTGTACCAGCCCAGAGCAGAGGCTTAGGACGAGGAAAGTTGTTTGGCTCTCATCCCCAGGGAGGACGGCAGCCAGCGCGTAGATGTTTACGATGTGGGAGCCTTCAACACCTCATTAGGCAGTGTTCCTTCACACCACGTCAGGGTCGTATTCTGAGACGTCATGGACGCGGAGGGTTCGCGCAGAGGGGTCAGGTTAGTAGAGGAGGAGTTCAGTCAGTCGCAGATGAAGGATAGGCACAAGTTTTCGCTTCGACTCATCGGGACGTGAGGGCGTCCAACGCAGAGCTTTCAGGTACTCTTTCAGTATGTCCTTTGTTGCACACGTATTGTTTGATCCGGATCCTTGTGCTCATATGTTTCCACGTACTCGTACGTATCCACACACTTTGTGCCGAGTTTGGGTAGAGAGTCTGGTTTGCTTGATCAGCCGCTAGTTGTGACTACTCCCGTGGGAGAGTCGTTTGTCGCTAGTCACGTGTTCCGATCCTGTACCGTCCGTTTTGGCGAGAGAGAGTTGCCGGTCGATTTAATCCTTCTTGAGATGTTGGACTTCGACGTTCTTTTGGGCATGGATTGGTTAGCCACGTGCTATGCTTCTGTTGACTGCCGCGAGAAGACAGTTAGATTTTGTTTTCCCGGCGAGTCGGTTTTTGTTGTGTTGGGGGACCGTGGTGCCGTCCCTCACAGTGTGATTTCTTCTTTTCACGCGGAACAGCTTTTGAGGAAGGGATGTCAGGAATTTCTGCCTATGTTTGCGATACTAGAGCTATAGTGGTTCCGTTGGATCAGGTGCCGGTTGTTAGTGAGTTCCCTGATATGTTCCCTGACGAGCTTCCTGGGCTACCGCCCGAGCGTGATATTTCTTTCTGTATTGATTTAGTTCCTGGCACGGGACCTATTTCTGTACCGCCTTATCGGATGGCCCCGGCGGAACTTAGAGAATTGAAGGGTCAGTTGCAAGATTTGCTGGATAATGGACTTATTCGACCCAGTGTTTCTCCATGGGGTGCTCCAGTCCTGTTTGTTAAGAAGAAGGACGGCAGTATGCGTTTGTGTATCGACTACCGCCAGCTGAACAGGGTGACAGTGCGGAACAGGTATCCTTTGCCACGCATTGACGATTTGTTCGACCAGCTTCAGGGGGTAGGATACTTTTCGAGGATCGATTTGCGATCAGGCTACCATCAGCTGCGGGTTCGACAGGAGGACATTTCTAGGACAGCTTTCCGCACGCGCTACGGCCATTATGAGTTTTTGGTGATGTCGTTCGGACTCACCAACACGCCAGCAGCATTTATGGACTTGATGAACCGTATTTTCCGGCCGTATCTTGATCTGTTCATCATAGTGTTCATTGACGATATCTTGGTGTATTCTCGGAGTAGAGAGGAGCACGAGCAGCACCTGCGGATTACACAGCAGACCTTGAGGGAGCATCAGCTTTTCGCCAAATTCTCCAAGTGTGCTTTCTGGCTAGACAGTGTAGATTTCTTAGGGCACGTGATTACACAAGATGGTATATGTGTAGACCCGAGGAAGATCGAGGCAGTTCAGAGTTGGCCTAGACCCACGTCAGTGACGGAGGTTCGCAGCTTTCTAGGGCTGGCAGGTTATTACAGGCGATTCGTGCAGGACTTCTCTCGCATTGCTACACCTTTGACCGGGTTGACCCGGAAGGGAGTTTGCTTCGATTGGACGGAGGAGTGTGAGCACAGTTTCCAGCAGCTACGAGCTCTACTGACTACGACACCAGTGCTATCTTTGCCTTCAGGATCAGGCGGATTTGTGGTCTACTGTGACGCTTCACGAGTAGGGCTAGGGTGCGTTTTGATGCAGCATGACAGGATGATAGCGTATGCTTCGCGGCAATTAAAGAAACATGAACAGAATTACCCCACTCATGATCTGGAGATGGCTGCAGTGGTCTTTGCACTTAAGATCTGGCGACATTATCTGTATGGAGAGTCGTGCCAGATATTCACTGACCACAAGAGCTTAAAGTATATATTCCAGCGGCGAGACCTGAACCTTAGACAGCGCCGATAGATGGAGTTAGTAAAGGACTACAATTGTGAGATCTTGTATCACCCGGGCAGGGCGAATGTAGTGGCGGATGCTTTGAGCAGGAGGTCGAGGGTAGTCTATCTTGTTTGAGCGCAGTGCAGAGGCAGTCGTCGGCAGATTGGCAGATCTTATGCGACAGCCGGGTACAGTTTGAGTTTACGCCGATCGGAGGACAGATTGCGCATGTTCGTGCACGCCCACAGTTGTTTGACCGTATACATGAGGCACAGTACAGTGATGACCGCTGTTCAGAGATCAGGACACATGGGACAGGGCAGATTTTCCGAGTTCGTGATCGATGATCCGGGGATATTACGATTTGGGACTAGACTGTGCATACCAGATGCTGAAGGATTGCGACGCGAGATTCTTGAGGAGGCACATCGATCGGTATATAGTGTTCATCCCGGTTCCACCAAGATGTACCATGTCTTGAGAGGTGTTTACTGGTGGGACGGAATGAAGAGAGACATCGCAGATTTTGTGTCGAGATGCCTGACTTGTCGGCAAGTCAAAGCTGAGCACCAGAGGCCCGCGGGAGAGCTACAGCCGTTACCCATTCCGGAAGGGAAATGGGAGCAGATTTCTATGAACTTCATTGTGGATCTACCCAGGACTAGTTGAGGGTATGACTCCATCTGGGTGATCGTGGATCGTTTGACGAAAGCGGCTCACTTCCTACCGGTGAAGATGACTTTCGGATTTGCTCAGTATGCCCAGATTTACATCGACGAGATTGTACGACTGCACAGAGTTCCGACATGTATCGTGTCCGACAGAGGCACCCAGTTTACCAGCCGGTTAGGGCAGAGATTTCAGGAGGCCTTGGGTACTCGTTTGAGTTTCAGCACAGCATTTCATCCGCAGACCGACGGATAGTCAGAGCGGACTATTCAGACTCTCGAGAACATACTCAGAGCGTGCGTCTTAGACTTTGGAGGTAGCTGGGATCATCATTTACCCTTAGTAGAGTTTTCCTACAACAACAGCTACCAGGAGACCATTCAGATGGCACCGTTTGAGGCTCTTTATGGGAGGAGATGCAGATTGCCCGCTTGTTGGACAGAGCTCAGTGAGGGCAGTATCCTAGGGCCCCAGATTGTGGATGAGACGACCACGAAGATCCAGTTGATTCGCGATAGGATGAGAGCAGCCCAGAGTAGGCAGAGATCTTATGCGGACCGTCGTCGGCGCAGACTTGAGTTTTCTGTTGGTGATCATGTTTTCTTGAGGGTCTCCCCAATGAAAGGTGTGATGAGATTTAGGAAGAAGGGGAAGCTTAGCCCCAGATTTGTGGGCCCCTTCGAGATCCTCGAGCGTGTTGGTGCAGTTGCGTATCGGTTGGCCCTTCCGCCCAGTTTTCCAGACGTGCACCCCGTATTTCATGTTTCGATGCTCCACAGATATCTTTATGATCCTTCGCATGCGATTCAGCACCCGACAATCCAGCTTGAGCGTGACCTTTCCTATGCAGAGCAGCCGGTGATGATTTTGGATCGACAAGTGAAGAAATTGATATCGAAGGACATACCGTCCGTCAAGGTTCATTGGCGTGGTCCGAGCAGAGAGGAGGTCACTTGGGAGACCGAGAGCGAGATGAGGAAGAGGTATCCCCATCTTTTTTAAGGGTGCGTGTAGTTAGATTTTTAAATTCGGGGACCGAATTTCCTTAAGGGGGGTAGATTGTAACACTTTGGAAGTTCGTTAGAATATTTTCCGTGATTAATTAGTAATTGTGCGTGTTATTATATGTGTACATAGGATTATTAGTTATTTTAGTCGTGTTTACCCTAATTGGAAAATTTCCTTGTGTAGTGTACACATGCACACTTAGCCATTTTTGAGACTTAGGTTTAAAGTGTTAACCATTTCTTTTGTGCATGGTTGATAATTTATCCCCACCTTTTTTTTAAGGAATAAGAATAGCAAGTCAAACCCCTTTTTAATAATTCATTTAGCAATAGAAAAATAGAAGTATGATGGTTAGGTGAACACTTGACTTTTGACCCATTTTCTCTTCTCTCTTCTCTCTCTTTTCTCATTTCTGGAAATTCTGCAGAGAGGCAGCCACAACACCAGAAATTCATCACATTTTCATTCCCTTTTCACTTCTCTTTGATCTCTACACAAATCCTACACAAAAACCACTCTTTTCCTTAACAAAACCTTAGAAAAAAATGAGATTTTGAGGTGTTTGGAGGCAAATCTGCATACTTGAAGAGGGAGCTGGAACTTTTGGTGTTCTTAGGGTCTTTTGAAGGTATATAACTCTTGTTTAACACCCTTCTCCCATATCTTGTAGTAGTTTAGCTAGAAATCATATTTTGTGTGCATGTTTGGTGGTTTTGAGGGGATTTAGTGATGATAGGTTAAAACTAGCATTTTTATGGCTCAATTAGCTTGGTAATGAGTTGTTAGTGTGATTCTAGACTTGGGATTGCTTCAGATTTCAGGAAAATACCATAAAGTTTCAATTTAGTGCAAAAGTGGGTTTTTTAAACTAGAAATAGGGTTCTGTTGGATCTGCTGCTACCCGGGTCATTTCAGAATGAAATTGGAATTACTGTAGCATACACAGGGGGTATTGAGTGCACACACCAAACCTGGGAGCCCAATTCCCAAGTGAGGCTGCCGGAATAATCATTCTGGCCGCAATTTGCGGCCAGATGGGTGAGATAGGGGTTGGGGTTTGGTCCACTGGAGTCTGCTGCTATGTGGAGTATTTGGTATATATATTTTTATAATATCTGTTCTGTATCAAAATCTGGAGTAGAATACCCTATTTCCCGTATTTTTAATCTTTCGCGACACGCGTGATACGTGTGTGTGGGTTTGGGGTTTCTGCGTATCGCGACGTGTCGGAGTGGCTTCAGGCGCGTAATCACACGTTTTAGCGTATCGCGCACACGCGCGCTTGGTTTGTGACACGGGTTTCTTGTTGACTTTAAATGTCGTGTTTGTATGGTTTTGAGCTTATGAGTGTTATAGGATTCGCAGGCGAGTGCGAAGGGCACCGCGAAGGATGGGAACAAGTCGTCGGCTATACCTAGCGAGAGACTACGGTGAGTAGATTTAACATCTACGGGGATATAGCCCACATGGCGTTCTACGTCAGGGCTGATAGGATCTTATAGCTACATTTCCATACATTGACTGTTCATGGCTACTATTTAGTGCATACCACATTCCCTGATATATGTATATAAACTAGAATTGATAGAACACCGCACCCTTACTAACGGTTCATGTTGCACGAGCGCTATACTGCATGTTACACACACACCGTTAGTAATTGCCATGACACTCACACTGTAGAATTTACATCGGATCATTATGTTGTAGCTTATCTTTATGTGACTTGACATGATATTCATACTTGATGCATATATCACATCGGATCATTATGTTGTATCTCATCTTTATGTGACTTGACATGATATTCATACTTGATGCATATATCACATCGGATCATTTTGTTGTAGCTCATCTTTATGTGACTTGACATGATATTCATACTTGATGCATATATCACATCGGATCATTATGTTGTAGCTCATCTTTATGTGACTTGACATGATATTCATACTTGATGCATATATCATATCGGATCATTATGTTGTAGCTCATCTTTATGTGACTTGACATGATATTCATACTTGATGCATATATCATATCGGATCATTATGTTGTAGCTCATCTTTATGTGACTTGACATGATATTCAAACTTGATGCATATATCACATCGGATCATTATGTTGTAGCTCATCTTTATGTGACTTGACATGATATTCATACTTGATGCATATATCACATCGGATCATTGACTTGCATATTGGTTTGGATTACATGTGATTTCTGGATTTGGGAACCGTGGCTATTTCAAATATGTAATCATTTAAAAACCCGGTTCCCTTGATATGATATTTCGGTGCGTCCACCATGTGTTTCCTCGGTGCTAGAGTGATATATGTGAACCCGAACCGAGGAGTTGGTTGAGGCCGATTACGGGTATATGGTGGACCGGTATGGTACCCTGGGGCGAGAACGGTTTCGCTGTGTAGTAGACGGTGAGCCTGGCAGAGGGACTACTACCTACCGGTGATTGGTTGGACCTGGCAGTTATCCGGAGGATACTGATCAGAGTCGATAGATGGATGCGGGATGATCCGTGCTGCCGGGGCCGAGGGCCGATACCGCAGACGGAGCCTGTGGGCTGACTTGGACTGACGGGGCCCGATGGATGAGGATTTGCGTGTCGATGCTGGACACGAGTATTTATGATATTTGGGTGTCGATGTTGGGCACTCGTGATTCTCAGATATTTACAGGATTAGAGGGCCGATGAGAGTGTCGGTGCCTGAGCTATTTGGGGGATCTGGGTGCATTGATGGACACCGATTATATATTCTACGTTGACATTCCGTGTAGATGTTATATTGCCCATGCTCAGCATTTATTATTGTACCTCATCCTGTAGTTATATTACCTGATAGAGCACTTGCATGATTATTGCACATATTGCTTATCACATATTGATATCATCTGTTGGCATATGATAGAGTAGCGCAGTACGTGCATGCTCGCGATTACCTTTATATGTTATCTCTATTCACGAGTTGGCAACTCACCCCCGTTGTGCCACAGTGTTTGCAGGTTGCCCTTTGGAGTAGTCGCGGCAGGCTGCGTTTTGTATCTTTTGACACAGATACCCCCATAGTTGGTGTACTAGCTCTTTTGCTGATAGGTGGGTTTTGCGCGGTATCTGTTATCTTTCAGTTATGTATATTGTTGTATCTAGTATTCTCCATCTACCATGTATGTATTTGACTTAGAGACAGTGTGAGGACGATAATGTATATTATTTGTTTTCTGGGGTCGTGCTTGTTGTGAGCCGACTGTACTTTGCAGTTTATTCTATCTGTGATGTTCCCACTTATGGATCTTGATCTTCGCTACGGCGTCGTATATTGCTATCTTGGTGATTGTTTACTTAGATTTCTTAACATGTTAGTAAGTGCTTTCCTTTAAAACTTAAAACATTCCATACTTTTACTGGTTTGATTTCTGGGTTTTCGGTTCACTTAGTCGCGTTACGCCTGCAGACGTTACGAGGTTAAGTGCCGGTCACGGGCCAAACTTTGGGTCGTGACACCGGTTATCTTTTACGAAGATCCCCCATCACTGCGGAGGGTGCATATGGGTCCCCTGCGACCGGAAGAAGATATAGCCCTTAAGCAGCCCATTTCAGCCTCCTCTGAAGATAAGCTAGCAGCGAAGACCGATGGTCATGAGTCTACTTTTGACGCCCGGCGAGCACATTTCTTGAGGAAGGAACGATGGCTTGAAAAAGCCATATTAGAGGCACCCTGGCATATTGGTATGCATGTTTTCGGCATTTTCCTTTGGCAAGTAATTTGTTTCACTTTTTTCATGTCTTCTTATCTTCGTAACACTTTGCAGGGACTTCAGCGATGACAGAATATTTGAGCCCAATTCGTGCCCCGACTGTGGGTTCTACAAATGTTTCAGATGAGGCACCGGCAGGTGTGGAGGAGATCGTTATTGCTACTATCCCTATTGCGGAGCTTCCGACGATTGCCTCTATCCCTTCGGTGTCAATTCCTTCAATGGAGGTAACCCCATTGGCCATAGATCCTATGGATGTCTCTGATGACGTACCGAAAGGTGTAGAAGAGATTGTCGAAACAGTTGACTCTATCTTGGAGTTCCCGGTGATGGCCTCCACTTCTCCATCGTCTATACTTTCCGCAGAGGCGACCTTGCCGGTCATAGACCCGATGGATCTTTCTGGTGGCGCTTCGAAGGTTGTAGAAAGCACCGCCATGGCCACTGTTCCCTCTTTGGAGCCCGAAATGGTAGATGTCTTTTCGCGACTAGAGGCTGCTACGCCAGCACACGTCCTCGATGATATGCCTGAGGGCACGGAGGAGGCTGCCGAAGCTGCTATCCCTCTAGTTCAAAGCGGGAGGAGCATCAAAGGTAGTCTTCTATATTTTGCTTTAATGATCTCTCCATTGTCTGAATCTTTCTGTCTTTTCAGAATTGCGAGGATTGGCGGCATTCATCATGGATTTATCTCCCAGAAAGTCCTTTCAGCGCCTGCTCGAGATGGCCACCCCACAGGCAATATCCCCGCAAAGCATCGTCCTCTCTTTTGGGCAAGGTTGGTGTTATTTGACCCCTTCATTGTATTATCATTATTTCGTATAACGATACTGATATGTCTTCTGCAGTTCTGGAAGCTGATGACAAAGTCGAGATACTCGACGGGCCTGAGGATCTTTCCAACCCTCCTTGCATGACTGTGGGTAAGTAAGATTTTGACGTTGTTTTATATATCCTTTGGGTGTAAATCTCACAGATTGTTCATGGACCTTGACAGCCTTGCCCGCTCTTACCCCGCTGGAGTCTCGCATCATTATGCCATCAGGACCTTATGCCCAGCGTGCATCTGAACGGATGGCGAAGCACAGAATTAACTCCTTGTCGGCTCTTATCGAAGATCTTCGTGCTGGTAGTTCGATCACAGCCGAAGAATTTGCTGCCGAAGCCAACATTTCTTTGTCCTTTCTCACCACATACCATGATGAAACATTGGTGCATGTTTGGGTCAAGTTTTGTCGTCGAGTGGAGGCTTGCTTACATGTTCTCGAGTGCACATGCCTTCCCTCAGAAGTTGTGGCTGCAAAGACGAGCTTGCAGGGGCTGATTGAACGGTGCGCCGCAAATCTAAAATCATGTGAGAAGAGGCTCAATCGTAAATTCTCAGAGAGGGAACTGGCCTCGAATGCTTTGGGGAACTGCAGTCTCAACTCACTACCAAGACCACTCATGCATATGAAATCTGGCGAGTACTTCAAGAAGCTATCACTGAAGTGGTCTCTCTCGACAAACCCGTCATCTTTACCTGTGAGATGATTGAAGCTCATAAGGCCACTGAAAGGGAGCTCATGAGCCGGTTTGCTTCGTTTCAAACCCAACAATCTCAGGCAGAGACTTATCTTGTGGCAATAATGAAGCTTGAAGCCAAGGCTCAGCGGAAGAGTGATGAATTGACGAGCTTACTGCGCCACCCGCCGGCTTAAAGACTTTTCTTTTATTGTATTTCTTTTATTATCATTTTTTATCCATGAATAATATAAAAAAAATTGTATTCATTTCAATTCTTTTATGAGATGTATCTTGTATTCATTTGGATTCATGAATAAAAGAAATATTTCATTTTATGTTGTCGCTTTCTCTTCTTTGCTGTGTTATTGGTGTATTAGCTTTAGCGAACGTGGCTTGTAGTTGGTAAATAACAGTCCATCTTGATTTCTTTGTAGGGTAACGATGGCTTAGGAAACAGATTCAGGTCTGCTGCCTAAGACTTTTCAACTTTATGAGCCGTGAGGGTCTCATAAAGGCTTTTCACCCTACGAATCGAGAAGATCTCGTAGGTGTAATTTCTCCTTAGGGGTCGTAAGGACTCCTAAGTGCATTTTCTCTTGAGAATCGTAAGGATCTCACAAGAGAAATTTCTTTTTACGGGTTGATAGGTTCATATGTTGACTTATTTCTGAGTCGAAGCATTGCTCCGACAGGGAGGTTAGGGGTTGACATGTTTCCGAGTCGAAGCATTGCTTTACGACAAGGAGGTCAGGGGGTTGACATGTTTCCGAGTCGAAGCATTGCTTAGGTCGGGGGGTTGACATGTTTCCGAGTCGAAGCATTGCTTTACGACAGGGAGGTCAGGGGTTGACATGTATCCGAGTCGAAGCGTTGCTTGACGACAAGGAGGTCAGGGGTTGACATGTATCCGAGTCGAAGTGTTACTTTATGACAGGGAGGTCAGGGGTTGACATGTATCCGAGTCGAAGCGTTGCTTTACGACAGGGAGGTCAGGGGTTTGACATGTTTCCGAGTCGAAGCATTGCTTTACGACAAGGAGGTCAGGGAGTTGACATGTTTCCGAGTCGAAGCGTTGCTTGACGACAGGGAGGTCAAGGGTTGACATGTATCCGATTCGAAGTGTTGCTTTACGACAGGGGTTGACATGTATCCGAGTCGAAGCGTTGCTTAACGACAGGGAGGTCAGGGATTGACATGTATCCGAGTCGAAGCATTGCTTGACGACAAGGAGGTCAGGGGTTGATACGTATCTGAGTCGAAGCGTTGCTTGACGACAGGGAGGTCAGGGGTTGACATGTATCCGAGTCGAAGCGTTGCTTGACGACAGGGAGGTCAGGGATTGACATGTATCCGAGTCGAAGCGTTGCTTGACGACAGGGAGGTCAGGGGTTGACATGTATCCGCGACAGGGTCATTTGCTGACGTACCCCACTTTCTGCGGTGTCGGGTTGACTCTAGGTTGTCTGTGAACTGCGGAGTCTTAGAACTAGGGATTGTGACGTAGCTCCGATTGGTGGTTTCGCGTCCGTGCCCTGCTGGTATGAGGAGGAACGCCGTTGTTAGTCTTCTGGGATGCAGATGTTGCTGTCGAGCTCTGACTTCCCCTTTTGACAGGGTCTGGTGGGGGACATGTGGTTCCCTTTTCGTTTATGCCCATGGATTGTATACAGGGGTCAGTATGGACTCGCCTGTAGGGCAAAAGTTTCATCATCTTTTTATTTCTTTCCGCGATGCTCTATCATTTCAGCTTTTTATATCGCGAAAGTCGCGATTGCCCAATCATTTCGGCTATTTTTTGCGGTGCCCAATAATTTCCGTTATTTTTTTCTTTTTACTCGCTGCTTTTTATTGCAAGTTGCCCAAACATTTCGGCTATTTTTATATGCATATATTTTACTCACCGATTTTGTTGCGAGTTTCCCCATCATTTCGGCTATTTCATATGCATTTTTGGCTCGCCGATTTTGTTGTGAGTATGGCACTCAAGACCTGATACCAATCATAGCATCAGCATCGCTGCGACTGGAATATTTCCAGGAACGAATCATCATTTGCCTTGAAAGGACTTAGAATTTGTTACCGATTTAAGTATCAGCATCGCTACAACTGGGATATTGCCGTAGCGAATTATCATTTGCCTTTGTCGATTTAAACAAAGACGGCTTAGCAAACATGGTTAGAATCCTGTCGACTAAGGCTTTTGACTTCATGAGCCGTAAGAGTCGATTCCTAAGTGTATGTTCTCTTATAAGTCGTAAGGATCTTACAAGAGTGTTTTCTCCTTATAAGTCGAGAGGACTTACAAGTGTCGTTCACCACATGAGGACATCTCACGCCATTGGTGGAACTGGGTGGGGGAACGTTTATTTGTGCTCGTGGATTGTATACAAGGGTCAGTGTTGAGCCGCTTGTAGGGCAGTCTGGGAAATGTGATGGCTTAAGAACAGGTTTAGATTCATGTAGTTTAAGGCTTTTGAATCTTATGAGCTGTGAGGGTCTCATAAGTGGTTTCTCCTTACGAGTCGTGAGGATCTCTTAAGTGTAATTCCTCCTTAGGAATCGTGGAGATCCCTAAGTGTGTTGCTCCCTTGTGAGTCGTAAGGATCTCACGCAGGTATTTTCTCCTTACAAGATCGAGATGACCTCGCAAGTGTGCACGAATTTTTTACGAGCCTGCGCCCTCTCGGGTTTTCACAAACTCGCTGGTAGCCCTGCTGTTTTTACTCACGGAGCCCTTTCGGGTTTTCATCCGTGCCCATTTTACTTGTGGACGTATCACCTTTTTTTGGAGTCTTTTTTTTGGTCAGCCCTAGAATGCTGCGGTTTGTAGTAGTTTAAGGACGTTTCAGTCCGTCGCTAGTTTTAGGACATTGCGGTCCACAGCTAGTTTTAGGACATTACGGTCCATTATTAGTTTTAGGGAAATTTCGGTCCGTTGTTAGTTTAGGGACGTTTAGGTCCGTCGCTAGTTTTAGGACATTACGGTCCATTGTTAGTTTTAGGGACGTTTCGGTCCATTGTTAGTTTATGGACGTTTCGGTCCGTAGCTAGTTCAGGGACGTTTCGATCTATAACTAGTTTTAGGACATTATGGTCCATTATTAGTTTAGGGACATTTCGGTTCGTTATGAGTTTATGGACATTTAGGTCCGTCGCTAGTTTTAGGACATTACGGTCCATTGTTAGTTTTAGGGACGTTCCAGTCCATTTTTAGTTTAGGGACGTTTCGGTCCATAGCTAGTTTTAAGACATTGCGGTCCATTGTTAGTTTAGGGACGTTTCGGTCCGTAGCTGCCGTTTTGGAGACAACAGTCTTGCTGGATACTACTTATAAAGTTAGGGCTTGGGAAGATAGCTAGCGGACATAGGCGTCGTCATCTATCATTGATCTAGGCCGTAACTCGTCAGGCGTAGTATTTTTTCAGGAACCGGACATTTATTGGCCTGAAGAGTCTTTCGCCATGCATATCCATGAGAAAGTAAGCCCCACCTTGGTAGACTTTGTCTATGATGTACGGGCCCTCGTAGTTCGGCTCAAATTTCTCTCGTTTGGCACGATTGGGGATCATAGGTCTTTTGTCAACTAGTACGAGTTCGCCTTGGTGAAATGTCTTCGGCCTGGTCAATCTCTCGTATAAGCGTGTCATCTTTGCTTTGTACGTGTTCAGTTGATAAAACTGCACATTTGTATTACATTTTTCCTACCATTTTCATATTAAAAAAAAAGGACTTTATTATAATATATTATACATATGAGGGTTTATGTGTAAAAACATTATTTTCCATGTGTTAATATATTTTAATTAGCATTTGGTAAGAAAATGTATGCAAATAAATCTATTGACCAAATCCTAGCAGAAATAAGCCTACTAAATATTATTTGAGATTATTGTGCAGAATTTTCCAAGTTGTTATGCAGAATTTATCAAACAAATCAATATGTTGAAGAAAACTTGCCAAATTAAGAAGCAAAACTTGGAGACCAAGTCTGGAAGCAACCGAGAGAAGATTTCTGAATTCTAAAGGTGCCTAGGATTGCCACATGTCACAAGAAGAAAGCCCAAGAATTTTGATGAAGAGATCTCTTCCTTTAAACGCGGATCCGCGGCCAAACCCCCCTTGGGCCGCGGATCCGCCGCACTTCTATGGAATTGGGAGCCAATATTTTTTGGCATAAATCTCTGATGAATTTTACCAAGTTTTCAACAAGAAGATTCTGGCTTTGCACTATAAAAGGGCACCGGGAGCCTCTTGGAAAAGTTATCAAGCCGAAGAGATCACGAAGCTCCAGACGCTCACGCATCCAGGCTGGTCATCAACTGTTCGTCTACCTCCTTAGAAGAGATCGAGAAGCAAACTAGTCTTTGTAATCATTTTCTAAGGAATCAAAGTGTAGATTGTTCAAGTTGATTAATAAAGGTAGTTGTTTTATTTAATTCTTTTGCATTTTACATTATGATTTCCCTCTCTATCTTTTCATCTTCTTTTCCCAACATGCGCGAGTAATTCTCCGCTTGTTAGGGTTCGTAGGATTAGGTAGGCTAATGGATGATGAACATCCCTAAAACCTTTTTAAGTCCTATAAAGTTTATGAACTTTATCAAAATAATCTTTAACATCCTAATCGGGCGCGCTAACAATTCTTTGTTAGTTCCGACCGCGATTAGAGATTAGATTAATGATTGTTTTGGTAAAGGCTAGATAATGAACGGAGTTCCGTGTCGAGACAAGGGTTAAGAGTGGGATTCCTTTTCCCTCCAGAAACCCTAATCTACACGCATCACCGTCGTTCTAGTTTTAAATCTATTAATGGATAAAAAGGGTAATTTTTAATTAATCGTCCATAACTACTAAATCCTAACGAACCCTACAAGCCCTCTTATTATATTAATTACATCTTTAAAATAATCTAGATCTATATTTTACATTCTTGTTTAACGTAGATCTAGAAACCATTCCACAAAATTCTTTCTTCCTCCCCTCTTTTTCAACACATCTAAAGTAAGAGTAAAAGATTCAACGTTTCCCAGAGGACGACCCGTACTCATCTCGGTCTAGCTACACGCGACACCGTTCTGATTGCGGTTAACTACAAAGACAACTTTTTCGTATCAATCAGTACGCCTCCAAGTTTTGCTACGCCATGAGACGGGTTTCATCGAGGGCGTCGAGCTCCTCAAGCCCAAGATGAGCATTCTCTTCATCTGTTAGTTCATAATGAACCGCCACTCGTAGAGAGGGTAACTCTATCTCGAGGGGGAGTACCGCTTCTGTGCCGAATACCAACGCGAATGGCGTTGTATTTGTGGCCATTTTGAATGTTGTCCGGTAATCCCAGAGAGCTTCATACAGTCTCTCGTGCCAGTCCTTTTTATTTTTGGACACCGTCTTCTTTATGATCTTCGTTAAGGTTTTTTTGAAAGCCTCAGCTAGACCGTTAACTCGTGGATTGTAGACTGAAGAGTATCTCCAGTCTATATTATGCTGCTGTGCGAAGTGGCTGATCCTATGACTTCTGTAGGCCAGCCCGTTATCGGAGATAATCCGCCGTGGAGTGCCGAACCGATAGATGATATGTGTTTTGAAGAAATAGAGAACGCTCTCCGTCTTTACTTCTCTTAGCGGTACTGGTTCTGCCCACTTAGAGAAGTAATCGGTTGTCGCCAATATGAACCGATGTCTTCTGGATGACGCTGGTTCGATGGGTTCGATTATGTCAGTTCCCTACATTTCAAACGGCCAGCTAGCCACTGTTGGGTGTAGCGGGTTTGGATGCTGGTGGATGAAGTCTCCATGAATTTGGCATGAGTGGCACTACTTTGCATATTCGAGACAGTCCTGGATCATCGTGGGCCAATAGTAGCCTATCTTTTTTATCTTCAGCTTCATCTTCGGCCCGGCTTGATGAGAACCGCAGAGTCCGTCATGAGTGTCTTAGACGACTCTCTTTGCTTCTTCTGGCCCCCGGCATCTCAGCCATAGAGAGTCGAACGATCTCTTATATAGAGTATCATTGACAAAGGCGAAAGACAGAGCTCGTTTCATGAGCTGATGTCTTGAGGACACATCTTCAGGTGTTCGACGGAATTTGAAGTAGTCTATGAAGACTTCTCTCCAATCCTTAACCATTTCTTGGTCCTCTATTTGTAGGGCCATTTGCTTGGTCGCTTCCCTTTCTTCAGACGACTCCGGAGATATTTCCGCTGGTGCAAGAACCCGACGGCTTTGTACAGCGATCCTTACGTCGTCAAGGTTTTCATCAGCCAGTTCTTTAGCGAGTTTGGCTAATGAATCCGCCTTGCTATTTTCCGTACGCAATATGCTTTCTAAGATGTAGGAAGGGATTTGAGTCAGCAATTATTGCACTCTTTTGCCGTACTTTACCAATTCTGGTTTGCACGTTTGATAGTCGTCGTTTACTTGACCAACGACCAGCTGGGAGTCTCTGTATATAAGGAGGTTTTCGATTCTCATGTCGACAGCGATCTCAAGACCTGCTATTAAAGCCTCATATTCCGCTTCATTATTTGTCCTCGGCTCTGCTAAGGAAAAGGCAAAGCGCATTATCCCTCCTTGCGGAGTCACGAAGATAAGGCCTACCCCAGATTTGATTATAGGGGTGTTGTGCTTTCTCTTCTTCATGGAAGATGCCCCATCGAAGTAGAGTTCCCATCGGGTATCACTCTCTCCTCTCTCCCTGTCGATCATGTCAAAGGCGTGCTCGTCCGGCAATTCACAATTTAGGCATGAATCGGCAGGTATCGGATGCTCGGCAAAGAAGTCAGCGATGGCCTGGCCTTTCACTGCCTTGAGAGGTCGGTATGTTATCGAGAATTCCATTAAGAGTAGGGCCCATTAAGCGAGCCGTCTCGTTAGTATGGCTCTCGACATCAAATATTTGAGAGGATCCACTTTTGATATAAGATGGACCTCGTGCACCAAGGCGCAATGCCGAAGCTTCGTTATCGCGAAGATCAAAGCCAGGCAATATTTTTCGATAGGGGAGTAGTTGTTTTCTACCCCCAATAGAACTCGGCTCAAATAGTAGAGAGCTCTCTCCTTCCCTTGGTCGTTCTCTTGTGCCCATAACGCTCCTAAGGAACCTTCAAGGGCGGTTGTGTATAGTATGAGAGGCTTTCCCTTGACCGGAGAGGCCAGTACCGACGGATTCTGCAAATACTGTTTGATTTCGTCCAGCGCGCTTTGGCATTTACAATCCCAAACGAACGGGATTCCCTTCTTCATCAAGTGACTGTAGGGACGGCATTTGCCAGAGAGGTTGGCTATGAATCGTCGGATATACGCGAGCTTCCCTTCGAGAGACTGCAATTGCTTTAGAGTCCTTGGAGCAGGCATTTCCATAATCGCCTTGATCTTCGATGGATCTATTTCGATGCCTCGGTGTCGTATGATGAACCCTAAGAATTTGCCTGAGGAAACTCCAAACGCGCATTTCAGGGGGTTAATCTTCAAGTTGTACTTACGAAGACGTTGGAACACTATTTTCAAATGCTCCCAGTGTTTCTCGTGCTATTTGCTTTTCACTACGAGGTCGTCAATGTAACATTCAACAATCTCGTGTATGAGGTCATCAAAGATCTTTGTCATGGCCCTCTGGTAGGTAGCGCCGGCATTCTTCAGACCGAAAGGCATCACTTTGTAGCAGAATATGCCCAGAAGAATCCGGAAAGCGGTATGCTTCTGGTCTTCAGGATGCATCTTTATTTGATTGTACCCTGATGAACCGTCCATGAAGGAGAAGACTTCGTGAGTGGAAATGTTATCGATCATCAACTCGGTAACCGGTACGGGAAAATCATCCTTCGGACAGGCTTTGTTGAGGTCCTGAAAGTCCACGCAGATGCGCACCGTCCCATTCTTCTTCATCACTGGGACAATGTTGGCGATCCAGTCAGGGTATTGAACTTCATGGATAAAGCCGGAGTCGAATAGCTTCTTGATTTCGGCGTTGATACTCATTTCAAGTTCGAGCCGCATCCTTCTTGGTGCTTGTTTGACTGGCTTGACGTCCGGAGATATCGCCAATTTATGCACAGCTATTTCCGGATCTAGCCCCGGCATCTCGGAATAGTTCCATGCGAAGCAGTCTTTATATTTCATGAGCACGTCTTTTAGCGTAGCTACCTGTTCCTCAGACAGCAGCTCGCTGACGAACGTAGGCCGCGGGTTATTTGCTATCCCCAAGTCGATTTTTCTTAGGTTGTCCGCCGTAGTATGTATTCCATCTTCTAACTCTTTTGGCGCTGGGGGAAATTCTGAGATCAATTCCTCTTCATCCTCGTTTTCGAAGCACCGGGAGAGGTCATCCATATTCTCACGCTCTCCTTCTTCTGACAGCGTTATCACGTGACAGGTATGAGATCGTTTCCAAGACCGATTTTGATCTGGTTCTACTCTCGCCATATACGTTGCTTTTGGTACATGCTTTTGCGGTGGGTCTACCCTCCAACTGTTGGATAAAGCGAATCTGCCGAGTCGATATTGGTCTTCAACCCAGTTTTTGAAAGTGAAGCAGTCTTCAAGAGGATGTCCTATCGCTCGGTGATAGGAACAATAATCCGGATGATGAACTTCGCTTGCTTGATCGGGGTGCCTGGACTCCGGGAGTGTCATCATCTGTTATTTCATGGCGAGATCAAATATCTTCCTTTTCTTGTCTTGAGGGAAGGAATATACTCGACCCATCTTTTTCGTTAAAGACGGATTCCGGCTGACCTTTTCTTGATCACATGGCCTTTTGGATCCGTTTTGCCGTTTTCGAACATTTTTCCTCTCTTTGACTTGTTTTTGCCTATGCGTCGGGCCTTTTTCTTGTCATAGGAATGCACGGCGGGCTGACGGTGGAGGGCATCGTCATCCTCTGAAGCCTGCTGAAGGAGGTGTTGCGTCTTGGCTTTCTCGTAAATGTCCATTTCGCGGCTGTAATCGTTCTGAACCTTTTGACTTGCTTCCCTTATTAGCTTGTCCATCTGTTCTTCAAATGACGGGCTCGGCATTTTTATGGCAGGACCGCGTTCTGGCTCAGCATCGGCGTCTTTTAAAAGGGCACCCTCTTCTTTATCAAGGTCCTTTATGACATGGCAGTCATGGAATTGCTCCCGTTTCTCGGACTGGACATATCCAAGCCCAATCATTTCCATTTTTCCATTGGGCAATTTTCGCTGAGTTCCAGGGACGTTCCAAATCCTGTTGTAGAATCGGACCTGTCGCGTGGTTTGCTTAAAGGGTATGCCTTGGCATCTCAATAACCTTTTCAATCCTTCTTCGTAGTATCTAGGAAGACGGATTTGTTGGAGCCCGTTGAGCGCAAAATCGGCACCATGCCAGACTTCTCTTTCGACTTTAGTCTCCGTGGATCGGTAAAATAGGATCGCCTTTTCACCTTTTTGCCTGGGAGGGACGTAGAATGTCCGTAGCTCTTGCACATTATATGTCTCAAGTGCATCAAGCTCTCTGTAGTGCTGCCGCGGAATCATGGCGATCTGCAAACTCTGATCATCTCCAGTGAGGGCCTGCACCGATGGACGGACCGAGAACATTGCGTTGACTTCGTCTTCAGAGTCGGTGCCAAACACCAGAATAGGGGTAGATGGTCCCGACCTATTGCATTGGGGTGGCCCCGAATAAACTATCTCTTCTTCTTCCTCGGTATCACTTCCAAAGACCGGAATAGTGGTGATAGCTTTTTGCTTGTTCTCCGGTTTATGGCATCTTTCCGTGTCTTCGAAGTCGGGAAGGAAGTACTTGGCGTTTTCGTATCTGCGGACTTTCATTTATGGAGAATGGGTTCAGTTCTCCCGTCACTGTGTACTCGAGACCATCTTTGAAATACTTCATACACTGATGTTGTGTAGAAGGGACGATGTTGTATTCGTGTAACCAAGGCCTGCCGAGTAGAGCATTGTAGCAAGTCTTGGCGTCGATGACGTGAAACTTGATGTCAGTGACGAACGACCCGAAGCGTAATGTTAGTATTACGGACCTGAGCGTCCGTGATGACTGAGAGTCAAAACCAGAGATGGTGATTTTATCTCGCGCCAGATGCTGAATGCTCATGCAGATTTCTTTTAACACCCTCACATTCAGAAGGTTGACGGAGGACCCGTTGTCAACTAGAGTCTTCCCTATCTTAATGTCGTGGTAGTACCCGGTGACATATAGGGGACGGTCACGCTCGCATGTCCCGAGGAGGAGGTCTTCGTCGCTGAAGGTGATGTCGGCTGTGTGCACTTCTTCCAGCTCGTCCTTCATCTTTTCTTCGGCAAGGAAGGCTTGAAACTGCCCAGGGTCCTGTAATGCCTTGATTAGAGAATCTCGTGCATCTTTAGACAAAAGAAGGGCATCCAAGATGCTCAATTGCGAGGGTATCTTCCTCAGGTGTACCAGGACATTGTAATCCACTTTGCTCTTCTTAGACGGATCCTTGGCTGTGAGCTCTTCGGCAACTCGCTCATCGAGGGCGATATCCTCGGGGACTTTTTCCTTCCCCCTATCTTTTTTGTTCGATCCCTTGTTTGTGGGTCCGAGATTCTTTTCAAGTAACGTGCGGTTACGCAGCTGAATGTTCTCATAGTTCTTCGTCTCTTCCTCTTTTTCTGAGGTGGATTCTTTGAAGAGAGGGCCGAGAGATACTTCATCGTCAGAATCACTTCCGAAGGTGAGAACTTACGATCCCCTAGCATCGACCATGTGACAGTTGCCAGCAGCTCTTTTATACTCATCTGTTATGATTCTCTGTTCCCGACGAGCTTTGCGCTTTATCCGCTTGAAATGTTGTCGGTGAGCGACGTACCCTTGCCACCACTTTTTAAAGGCCATACACTCTTCAGTAGGATGTGCAATCCTCTGGTGGTATAAGCAGTAGTTAAGATGCACATCCGCTTCGTCAAGGTGCACATCGCCCGGCATATTCCCTTTGAAAGATGGCAGGTTCATTCCCATGGACAAGGCTTTGGCGAACCGTTTCCTCGTCTTGAGCTTGCTTTTGTCTACTGTGGATGTGTTTTGATCTGGTTGGAGCGTTTTGCGACCCATCCCTACCGCGATTTCTTCAAATTGACGCCGGCGCCTGGCCAATTCGAATATGGCCATTTCACGCTCTTGATCAGCTTTGCTCTTCTGACAGGCTTCGTTTAGTAGTATGTCGATCATTTCGTCAAATGGTTCCAAGGGTTTTGGTGCTGGTTCTGCCCCCAGCTCTTCGATGTTGTCTTCTAACGCCGAGTGAGCTTCTTCGCTAGTTGATGCCGAATGAGAGATCATGTGGCAACTTGCCACATAATTCTCAGATTCTTCTGATGAGTCATCTCCGTCGTCATCATCGTTATCTCCACTCTCAAGGACATGGTTGAGAAATTCTTGGAGTGTGACCGGGGTTCGCGCCTTCTGGTTGTATTCTTCCTGCGCGTCAATATGTTTCTGCAGATCCGTACGTTTGTCATCAAGCTGCGTGGGCTTCTTGGTCTTCTTCTTCTTCTTCGAAGACTTTGACGGCTGGGCCTGGGCGTTTTGACCATCATTGCCAATTTTTGGCGTCGGGCACGGTTTCAGCATTCCCTCAATGATCTCAGGTTCCAGCGGACTTTTCCACTTAATCGCCGGGCATGTTTGAAGATCCTTCAGCATTCGTTTTGTTTTGGCTGAAAGAGCGACTTGCCATGGAGCTTCTTCTATAAAAGAGAACGATGCCCTCAGCATGTCCACCTTTTTAAGAGCATGCGGCTGGGGCCGGCTTACTTTCCAATTCTCGGACAGTACGAATTTGCCTTGTTTGTATTGGTCCTCAATCCAGCCTTTGAAGACAAAGCAATTTTCGATTGGATGGCTTACTACTCGGTGGTAGGGGCAGTAATTTAGATTGTTGACGTCACCGGGCTGCAACGGACATCTCGGATCCGGCAGATTGGTGAGCATGTTATGCACCGCCAGGTCGAACAGTCTTCTCGTTTTATCCGGAGGAAACGAGTAGGGACATTTTAATTTTTCGTTGACGAATCGCTGTCTGTCGTTTTGGTGATCAGCTGGTTTTGGACCATTCGGCTGTTTCTGAGCATTGGCGACGAAGGTCGTTTTCCCTTTCCGCTTTTCATTCTGAGGCCCCGTCTTTGCAGAGGAAGGCCTATGGCTTATCTGGTCCATTTGGGCCAGCTTGTCAATCAAGGCCTGAAAAGTGGTCGGCTTGAAGAACATCATGAATTGGGATATGGTCGCTTGCGGATCGAGGGTTCCCAAAAACATGCCCACTGCAGGAGCCTCTTTTATGCGCTGTTCGCACTTCGGCCATAGGTTCCGCCACCGTATCGCGTACTGAACCCATGTTTCTTCCGGCTTCACCCTGGCATTGATCAATGCCGTGATTGGGGTGCATTCGCTAGCGCTTGCGAAACGCTGGGTGAATAGCAACTCCATCTCCGTAAATGTTTTGACGGAATCATTGGGAAGCTCTGAATACCATTCGAACGTCGTCTCCGCCAAGCTGCCGACGAATTGGAGAAGCAGTAGCTTATCGTCACCTCCAGTGTTGCCGCACAGAGCCCTGAACTGAGCGATATGTTGATGGGGATTTCTTGTCCCCTTGTATATATGAAACTTAGGAATCGTGTATCCTGGCAGGTATTTATTCTGATCGTACCAGCTAGGATATGGTCGCCCAGTTCTGACGACTTGGCCAGCAGCTTAGTTCGCTTGATGGGCTCGTATCTGTTGAGCTATATAATCATCGAGCACAGCCTTCGAGATTGTTTCCTCTTTTGCTGCTGAAAAGGCCGGAAGAGGGTTTGATGTCTCCCCTTTGTTGTCTTCGATTATTATTGGCGGATATTCGGCTGGAGGGTCCGGCTGGATCATCATGCCCACCATATCCTGGAACAATAGCGCCATTTGTTTTATATTGGCTGCTTGTTCCGCTGCCTCTTGGTCTTTCTTTTCTAGGATTATCCGGAAGAACTCGGCATCGGTTTCCTGTTCCTAGCGCTGATCCGACGATGCTTTGGGGATTTCCTTATGTCCCATGAGTGCAGCCATCTTCGTCAACATCTCCTGGAGCTTCTGTTGTTGCTCCTGAACTTTTGTTACCGATCGGGTGAGTAGTCGATGACCCTCAGAGGCACGGCTTTCCTCTTTTTCGGAAGCCATATGAACAGTATGCACCACCATGCCCCTAGACTTGGGGCATTTGGGTTCAGTACTCTTGACATTTGTCATGGGCATAGGGATCTTCTCCGCCTTCTCTTCTCTTGAGCGGTCGAAGTTGAGGGGGTTGCTGCAGTAGGCACCTGAGCAAACGATACTTTGCGTGGCATGGCAGAGGGATGGTCCTCTTCCTGTTGAGTCTTCATCTTCTTTTGTCGGCGGGAGTAGTCCTTGTCGACCACAGAATCCTGGACTCTCCGCCAGACCTTGTGGATTTTGGAAGACAGCCACTGAGGGGGCTGCTCCGGCTTCGCCTTTGTAACATTCTCCACAGGTAGAGGAGATCTTTTCAATACAGCGGTCGGAGAATTCTTGCGGACCCTCCTGAGTGGTTCAAAGCTGTTCCCAATTGGAACAGCGGCGTCAACTTCCACTGTTGGAGCTGGTGGGGTAAGTCCAAAAGGGGAACTACCCCCAGCTTTCCTCACTCAGCGCCAGTGGCGACGTCGAGTGCGTCTTGCAGATGGTACTGGTTCAGTTACGGGGGGTGGCTTCATCATGCCCCCTGATTTGAGGAGATGCTATTGTTGGTGCCAGCCTATCAAAGACTGACGTCCGTTGAAGGGGAACATCCAACCTGTCGAAGACTGTCTTTTAGGTAGGGGAAGCATTTCGGACGACTCCACTCGCAGCGGGAGTTGGAACGGTCAGTCTTCCAAAGACCGATCCTTTAGCAGGAAAAGCCCCTTTGAGGACTTCGTCCGTCGGAGTTGGAATGGCTATCCGCTTCGGGATGACTCGTTCAGGTATTGCAGGCTTCTTTACGGGCCCACTGGAGCTCATGCTCATCCTGTCGAAGACTGAGGCATTGGAATTGGACGACCCGATGAGAGGGGCCGTGGTAGTTGTAAGCTGATCAAAGACCGACTTTTTCGGAGCTTCTTATGACGACATTGGGACACTGAAGCTTGCCGGTGGGATCATGGTCCCAAAGAACAGTCCAGTGGTGGCCTAAGTTACATGTTACACTGGCATGACGAAGATGGAGGCCGCTTGGGTCCCATAGGTCACTCCTCCAGCGAGGACGGAGTTGGAGTTGCTGTTGCAGTTGGTGCAGTTGGAAGCCATTTTCTCTGCACGGGAGCAAGACACTAAATCTTAGTACCTCTAATCCATGGGCAACCACATTAAACCGCGATTCGTTCACGAACACGACACACGAAGTGTGGAGTAGAAAGAGGAAAATGTCCCACCGAGCGTGCCAGAATCTGTTCGCGGCCGAAAGACGCGACCGGGACGTTGGGACGTCCGGCCTGAATTTTGGAGGGCAGATGCTATTTGGGTTTTATCCGTCCACCTCTCCAAAGATACCATGTTGATTTATGGCACCGTGTATCGGAGGTTTAGACAGATGCGGCCGTTGTAGCAGACTTCGTCAGATTCCCCCTCGTTTGAGGGGTTTTTTTTATTGTGGGGACGCTCTTCCCTACAGGCGCAAGCCCCTGTAGTTAATTACGCTACCGCATCACGGTAACCACTTTCTCCTTTTCCAGATGGTCATTTCGTGTCGTGTGTGTTTGTTTTATTTTTGGTTGCCCGTAGATTGTATACAGAGACTAATTTGTGTTGTCGCCTGTAGGGCGTGGATTACTCCAAATCCGTATATTCTTAGATTTGGGTTTGGTTTGATTTAAGGATCGTTAATCTCATTTGAGATTAAGATCAACCTAAATGTTTGTTGAGGATAAGTTAGTCTAATTTTAAACTAAGATCTACTCAACAGGGTTTTGGGATCATTCAGACCCAACAAAAGAGCATTTGGGGCTCTATTGTTTTAGTTTAAGGACATTACGGTCCGTTGTTAGATTAAGGACATTTCGGTCCGTTGTAGTTTAAGGACGTTGCGGTCCATAGCTATTTTAAGGACGTTGCGGTCCATAAGTTTAAGGACGTCATAGTCCGTGAGTTTAAGGGCGTCATAGTCCGTGAAGTTTAAAGACATCATAGTCTGTGGGGTTTTTAGTTTAAGGATATCATAGTCCATGAAGGTTAGTTTAAGGACGTTACGGTCCCAAGTTAGTTTAAGGACATTACGGTCTCTGGTTTAAATGCAACCATGGGTTTGGAAATGCACCAGATAGTTATTGGTCGTCGAAACCCACCACCTCTTTGAAGACGTTGAAGAATTACAACGACATGTATCAGAGGTGTGAAAAGATGTACCCTTGAACCAAATGTCAGATTGAAAGGGAATGGGATGGATATTATTTTGAATGCCATCTGAGATGATTAATCCTGGAAGACCTGAGTATAAAGCGGGCTCAGTTAAAATGGATTTTGGCTTTAGCAGACTTAGCTGATTTGAGCTAAGATTAGCCTCTTATAGTGTTACACAATAGAGTATGTTTGGCGCTCGCGTGTTCCCGCGTGAGGCGCTCAAAGTAGTGTTGTGTAAGTCCACGGTAGCGCCCCGACCGTCTAACAGACGCCAAATGCGGAACAAAAACTTTTTACAACTGGCGCTATCGCGTACTATAACCCGGATCTGCCATTAAAGCTAAACTAACAAACTACAAAGTGGGTAAAATGTTATACCGAACGATCCGAGTCCTTCGGTCTTCGACCATCATCCCACACTTTGTTGCGGCTGCTCCGATCTCCTGAATCTCCGGTCTTCTCGTCCAGGTGGCACCACGTCGACGGATCTTTAAACGGGCTCCCGCCTCTGAACCGAGGCAACTCGTTCATCAAGTTTGCTAAAAGAGATGACCAAAATTGATGTAGAGAATGGGTAGAACACTTTGTCTCGTTACGTCCAAAGCTATGGACGAACGGTTAATGAAGTTGCCTTTTTTGGAATCGGGTGATAAGAATTTGAGCTATATGAAATTTCCATACACAAATCTATCATAATCTTTTCCCTAGTGAGTGAGTGAGAAGAGGAGGGGAGGGCCGGCCATATATAGAGGATGAGGGAGGTGAGTGTAGGAGAGGGGGTGACCATTACCATGAATAAAAGAATGAGTCATGATACACCTTGTGTGAACAAATTTAAAGCAAAGGATGAATCATCAACCTAGTCACCAAAACCATTAATGCAATAATCAATGCACTAATGACTCACAAGCGTAGTCACCATCCTAGTCACCATCTAGAAACTTCCACACTCATCTCAAGAAAAGATAAATCCGCATTTAACCGAATGTTAAATACGGCTGATAGAAAACTGGAAACTGGCAACTTCCAAAAGCGGTCCCGAAACGGATTTCAGGATAACCCCATATCAGTATAAACATACCCGCATTTGTATTATGACCGAATACAAATGCAATAGAGAAAAAGATATTATATCTACACAGTATAATACTCGGATCCGGCTTAAACCAAAACCGACCAGTATTATCTGCCCGAAATATGACACGTGCGTAAACGCACGTGCATTTTCCGAACCCTGCCATAAGACCATACGGCCTCTACAACGTTTCGTCCGAACTTTGGAAAGTGTCTGTGGGGGACTCTAATGACTCATCAACACACTGGCACTGGGTATAACCACTAGCACGTCAGAGATACAAGCTGTACGTAACGTTTGCCTATGTATTGATTGGAAGGGAAGCTGTCGAGCGAACTCATCCATAAACCCTACTGAGCCTGACAGTGACAATATCCATACAGTCCGGTTCGTTTGTCTAAAGAGTATCGCATATCGATTCTAAGGGGGTGGATAAAGTCAGACCCCTAATAACGCGATAAATCGTGTCGGCATGAAGCCCATCACCATCTGAGAAACTACTGATCCAAATCAGTAATTCTCCACTACCTCGGCCGAGGATTTCTAGTGATGGCCACCCATGCACTGTGCGACATCAACCCCTAATACCGGGAGAGACGAATCCCCGACGATCCGCTCACTGCCTCCATGTAGCTCGGGACTGTACCCAAAAAAATACCTGTTTGCACGTCTCCTTTGAGCGTGGTAGGGTAGGAATCAAAGCACAGTGGGAGCTCACACGAGACAAATGACGATCTCAGGTCGACAAACTAACCTGTACACATGTCACCAGGGAACTGCTATCTGACGATATGTATAATACCAACTAGCATGTTCCCGGCGAGCCATGTCCGGTGTACTCATAACCCAATGAGTATCTGTGTACATCTTAGGTGATCCAACTGACACCGGTAGCTTGTGAGACCGGCCACCGCCCCTCGTCGGGGTCTCGACTGTATACACTAGTCTACTCTGGAGTATCGATGCCCTGTCTCGAAACTCTTACGACTAGGGACACTTTAAGGATGTGCTTACAGACCCCAGCTCCCACGTATATGATCGCCATCATACTGTTGGCAGTCAAGCAAGAATCATATGAGCTCTATCAACATGCAATAGCGAACTAAAGTATGTATATGATGATAAAAACAAACCAGATAGCATACTATCATCTCGAGCAAGACTGTCATATCGGTATAGGTCATGTCTCAATCATTGCAATCACATACCTGCGATCCAATAATTGACTTTGAGGGCACTATATCCAACAATCTCCCACTTGCACTTAAGGCTAATTATTGCGATGTCGCATACTCACAGCCCGTGTGATACCGAACATCCAACTCCTCGACTAATCAGTTTCACAAAACTAGTTTGTAAAACTCTTGTGTTCAAGAAATAACCTCAGTGAGTGGATCCGCCCTGAAGTTTCTTTCTATATCTCTCTTAATCTCAAGTTCGCGGAGAAAGCCATCTCCCGAATCGAGTAATACTTGTCTTAGAATATGTCTGAATATCTGATAGGACCTAGTTCATAAATGAACTTCAAAACCAAAATTCTTAGACTGTAGTGATCAATGAACCTAATCAGTATCCAGCACCATACCTCCCACAGTATCCTCTTGGACCAACTGTCCATAATACTGTCTCTCGTCAGAGGGAAAACTATAACTCTGACAATCACTCTGTCATCCATGTCACCTTTGAAGCCTGGAATGATAACTGTCTCCCGAAGGAGGCTGCCGTCATCAAATCCGTAGAACATGCACTTATGTTCTAAAACTACTTCCTTATGTTTCTTCAGGATTGGATTAATATAAACTTATCGTATCTAGTGAAAAACAACATCCGGTGTGGTACTTGACATCTCACGATTGACTCAATTGCCTAAGCAAGTGATCTGCCAATCATGCACATCCCTGTCCCCTTTAGTCTGTAAGACACCTTTAGAGAGGGTGACTCCATCACCTGCAGGTACACCACCATGCCAGGAGTCATCTATTCTAAAATACTATTAGAATACTGTCAAAGTACCCACATTGGGAAGCTACCCAAATTCAGATCTAAAACCATAGATCTAGTAACCAGAATGTCTTATATTATATCCATATCCTTTGTGGAGAAACAACTGTGTGACGACCATAGTACAACCGATCGTAGTATAGGAATTTTACTTCCTACTCTGTGTATGTCATCCAAATACCAGGACATCACACCCTACTACCTTCATAACAGATCCATCCCCTATTCTGATGAAGTCAAACCCATGACTTTCACATCAAAAATAGATGATCTTATCTCCGCTATATCTGCTCAAGCCTATATATAGACATAAGCTACTTGTCCACTATGCTTCCGCTACTCCCACTGACTATGACAATCCTCTGGCAGAATAATATATACATCCACTTCTAAATCTAGTTTAGAACGACGCTATACATATCCTCCTGCTAGGTCTCATAGTCTGGAACAACAGTAGTGTCAAGTCTGGGTAAACAAGAACCTCCCTGTCACCGTCCTTGAGGCTACCGGAGTACCTCTCGGGTGTCTGAGGTTACCCACCATGTTTGCGGAGTGGCTAATGGAATGTCAAACGTGATTGAATATATAGGTCCTATTAAATTTTCCGTAATCGTTTGAGGTTCTGGAATCACTTCCAGTTCTACCATACTCCCACTACTGTTTTCTGAAAAAATACATTTTACTAAAACTGTGGCGAGTCAAGAATAATATCACTATTGATCTTCCAGATGGTAAAAAATCAACCCTCGTCAAAGCCAGGGTCAACCCACAAACTGCCATTACAGAAACGTGCCTTGAGTTATCCAGTGTCTGGTTTTAAGTATAAGCCGGACAACTCCCCGTATCTTAACATCGTTAAGATATGAACCATTCTATATACAATATAGAAATAGAGGCACTAATTTAATTGGAACCAGATTCAAACCATGCAACTGTCTCCAGTGCATATCAACTTAATGGAGATAGGCTAATCAGCATTACTCAACTTAGGAATACATCCAATTATGAGTAACCCGAAAGAGAAACAAGTTTCTCAAAATCATTACTTGAATACCAATCATAAAAATCTACATCTTCGAATTTTTTGAAGAATCCCGATACTTGCGATACCTGGTTCTCTACTTTATTCTTATACTCACAACTTCTCAAAACTTAGACATTATATTTCTACGAAACACTTGTCTAAAAACTAGAGAAGTCACAAGTAAACAGAACATAGTACGAGGACCTACCCCTTTGTCCTTACGGACACTGGACAACATACAACACTCTGTATAAGTCCGCTGAGTTGAATAACTCAAAACCTGTGCATCGTAGGTTGAAAACTGTACCCAGGCGATTTCCTCAAATATCACCAATTACAACGAATTTCGATATAATGAGGATGATCACCTTATTCCCAATAACCTACTCCCACTCATCATCTGTAAAACCATACAGATATGAGAATGAAACCTGGTAAATACATACCCTGGAGTAAGTATGTAATCGGGAAATCAGCTTTCCTTTAACAATGCACTGAAACATGAAAATTTTTCGTAGGGGTATCCTGGTATTCCTAGTAATGCCTCTTCTATAATCCAATTCATGACTTTAACCGTATATTTTATTGCCATCTCTCCATATCCCTTTATTTGTCTTTATTCATTACCTTCTGTACACCATCGTTAGGCTAAGTGGTTTTCTTCCTTCCCTACCGTTCGGCACCAGCCTATGGTTTGGAAGAAGATTATCCAGTAAGCATAATGGGTGTACTCTCCTAATCCTATGAGTACTCACAACTTGAGAGAAGGTGATGATAAAAGACAACTAAATAATACCTTTTTCCATTAAAGATGAAATAGGAGTGGCGATGAAGTACGCGGTTTGGTCGTGAATGATAACAGTCGCAATTTATTTTGCCCTCTTTCTAATCCCTTTATTTTGTCTTTAGTTATTACATTCTGTATACTCTACTTAGGATAATTGGTTTTCTTTATTCCCTACCTTTCGGCATCTACCTATGGTTTGGAAGAAGACTATCCAATAAGCGTAATAGGTGTACTCTCCTAAACCAAGGAGCCCTCGCAACCTGAGAGAAGGTGATAATAAAAGACAGTTGAATAAACCAATTCTATTTCTCCTGAACCTGGATCCATCCTCGAAGAAGTCCCTTCGAGTTCGTATATAACCATACGATGGATCTATCCAATGGAAGTGGATTTCCGTAGTAATACGGGGTATTCTGAGAAATTTAAAGGGTAAAAGAAGGAGCGGCAATGACTTATGCAATTAAGAGAATCCAAAGGCTAGTATTTTAAGAAGGTTCGGTCAACTTGGTCACTGAGTCATAGTCTAGGATCGGTCAAAGGTCGCTGCCAAAGAGAGAGAGAGAAAAGAAACACTCTGCGTGCACTCTAACCTAGATCAGAATGGTTATCACTTTATCTAATCAGGAAACCTCCCACTGTTATCTCAAATTCTCCTCCAAACCTGAAAGAAGAATTAGTCGGGATCACCTGAAGAGTAAACCAACTCATCAGTGAGAATCGGGATCCAACTATCATCGCATGATAACTTGATGGAAGCCACCCAAGTTATCATACTCTAGAAGGTATGCGCATACTTGACAAGTTTCCTGTATATTTGAAACTCCCGATGTGATTTTTGCCCCATGCTCTTATGATCGTGACTTTGGCCAACCCATCATAAGTCACATGCCAAGTTCTACCCGTCATTATCCAGGTTAATTTGAACCCACCCGTACATATCCTTGACTTTTGCCAACAAGGTAATACGACTGTCCCAAACCAGCGCATCTATCTATGCAACAGATGAATACCCAGCAACTACCAAACACTATGCCTTGACTTTGGCCAAACAAACATAGCTTGAATACTACTGACCATCCATAAGACATGACGGAGGGCTACGGCTGGTTTTTGGCGAAAAACCTTTAACGTAATGAACTTGATCTCGTTGAAGGAAACTGATAGCTTTTTATAAAAATATAGTGGCGAAAACCTTTTGCTAAAGAGGTCACTCCCGGTGAAGGGGTCTCGGCTCTTTCCTCATGGAATGAGGTGCAGGATATTCCAACTGAATACCGTGATGCAAAGCAACTTGTAATCGACTATATTGAAGTTATTACCCTGACGTAAACTTCTGCCCAAGGGGTCATTCCCGGTGAAGGGATCTCGGCCCTTACCTCGTCGAATGAGGTGCAGGATATTCTAACTGAATATCACTATGCAAAACAAAAGGAAACGTCTTTGTAATAACACCTTTTAAAATTTGTTCCAACAACATCATTTATAGGTTTGTTTTATCCTTGCATTGATAAGAATCAATGCAGTCCCATCAATCAATCATACCAGAAAAGAACGAAAATATAATGTACGTATATGCCATCCGCATTCGCCACTGGGTCCCGTCATCACTCGTTAGGTTACTTAACTAACGACAGAGCGGGGACTGAACTAGCGCGGGTGTAAAACATATACAACATCTAATAGTATATATACCAATATACAATAATCTCTCCAAGCGTGATAATATGCAACATTACAGAAAAGTAATAAGCATCACAGAACAATACAGATAATCTGGGATCCCCGGGTTTCACAGAGCCGCTACTGAAACCCGACGTTCCCCTGGTCGTGTGGATAGCATGTGCAATGAAACCTAGACCCCTACGGGTGCGGCAAGTTTACCCGCCAAAACCTGAAGCGAGGCAGCCCCCTACAGCATAATGAATGGACCACCCGGCACTTCACGGAATCCGGTAACTTGAGCACCCCTCCTTGGGTCAACCTGTACCCCCTACGAGTGCGGCGAATAGTCTGCCAATTCTAGAGTAAGACCCCTCTGCCTCTCAAAGCCATGAGATACGGACCCGTTGCCCGCCAGAACCCGGCTATCCGTGCACTCCGTCGCGGGGTAAACTTAGTACAGAAATAAAAATATGTACAACGGATACATCGACCTCTGCCCGGTCGTGCCCCAAAAGAATATTATACAAACAGGCAGTGACGGCAGTCCACATGTTGGACGCTCGCCCCGCAATATCAAATGTACAAATAAATCCAAACTGCACTATCATTGCACCCTGCTATCAACCACGACAAATCCGCAACATCACAGCACAACACAGAACATCAACGCGAATGTCACGTTCGCAAACCCGTCTAAAAGAACTATAGCAATTAGACGCAGTTTACCGCTCGAATGACATTCCCGGTCGGAGATATAAAGTAAGTACTGTATACTAACAAGTTTAAAATTTCGATCGACAAAACTTCCCGAAATAGGCCCCACGTACATCTGTTGTACAGTAACAAAAATGGGCCCAAAAGCAATATTCCAGAAACCACAATTTACAGCAAAGAAACACCACAAGAAATTTGACTCTCTGAAGCTCCAAGATGGCCGCGGATCCGGCCAAAGCATGGCTTTGGCGGCGGTTCCGCGGCTGTACGGACGATTCAGAGGATCGTATTTCTTCTGTTTTCTTAGAAAAGCCTGCTTGTTTTTCTGTGATGGTCAAAATAATTTTTAGACACCTTTTAAAATCGACAGAAACTTTAAACAGAAAATTGTAGTTTTGCGAAATTCGGTTCGATCGATGTTTTAAACGCGTTAGCACATATTAGTATAGCTTAATGGTGAGGCTCTGATACCACTGTAAGTCCACGGTAGCGTCCCGGCCGTCTAACAGACGCCAAATGCGGAACAAAAACTTTTTACAACTGGCGCTATCGCGTACTATAATCCGGATTTGCCATTAAAGCTAAACTAACAAACTACAAAGTGGGTAGAAATGTTATACCGAACGATCCGAGTCCTTCGGTCTTCAACCATCATCCCACACTTTGTTGCGGCTACTCCGATCTCCTGAATCTCCGGTCTTCTCGTCCAGGTGGTACCACGTCGACGGATCTTTAAACAGGCTCCCGCCTCTGAACCGAGGCAACTCGATCATCAAGTTTGCTAAAAGAGATGACCAAGATTGATGTAGAGAATGAGTATAACACTTTGTCTCGTTACGTCCAAAGGTATGGACGAACAGTTAATGAAGTTGCCTTTTTTGGAATCGGATGATAAGAATTTGAGCTATATGAAATTTCCATACACAAATCTATCATAATCTTTTCCCTAGTGAGTGAGTGAGAAGAGGAGGGGAGGGCCGGCCATATATAGAGGATGAGGGAGGTGAGTGTAGGAGAGGGGGGGTGACCATTACCATGAATGAAAGAATGAGTCATGATACACCTTGTATGAACACATTTAAAGCAAATGATGAATCATCAACCTAGTCACCAAAACCATTAATGCAATAATCAATGCACTAATGACTCACAAGCGTAGTCACCATCCTAGTCACCATCTAGAAACTTCCACACTCATCTCAAGAAAAGATAAATCCGTATTTAACCGAATATTAAATACGGCTGATAGAAAACTGGAAACTGGCAACTTCCAAAAGCGATCCCGAAACGGATTTCAGGATAACCCCGTATCAGTATAAACATACCCGCATTTGTATTACGACCGAATACAAATGCAACAGAGACAAAGATATTATATCTACACAGTATAATACTCGGATCCGGCTTAAACCAAAGACGACCAGTATTATCTGCCCGAAATATGACACGTGCGTAAACGCACGTGCATTTTCCGAACCCTGCCATAAAACCATACGGCCTCTACAATGTTTCGCCCGAACTTGGGAAAGTGTCTGTGGGGGACTCTAATGACTCATCAACATACTGGCACTGGGTATAACCACTAGCACGTCAGAAGTACAAGCTGTACCTAACGTTTGCCTATGTATTGATTGAAAGGGAAGCTGTCGAGCGAACTCATCCATAAACCCTACTGAGCCTGACAGTGACAATATCTGTACAGTCCGGTCCGTTCGTCTAAAGAGTATCGCATATCGAGTCTAGGGGGGTGGATAAAGTCAGACCCCTAATAACGCGATAAATCGTGTCGGCATGAAGCCCATCACCATCTAAGAAACTACTGATCCAAATCAGTAATTCTCCACTACCTCGGCCGAGGATTTCTAGTGATGGCCACCCGTGCACTGTGCGACATCAACCCCCAATACCGAGAGAGACGAATCCCCGACGATCCGCTCACTGCCTCCATGTGGCTCGGGACTGTACCCAAAAAATACCTGTTTGCACGTCTCCTTTAAGCATGGTAGGGTAGGAATCAAAGCACAGTGGGAACTCACACGAGACAAATGACGATCTCAGGTCGACAAACTAACCTGTACACATGTCACCAGGGAACTGCTATCTGACGATATGTATAATACCAACCAGCATGTTCCCGGCGAGTCCTGTCCGGTGTACTCATAACCCAATGAGCACCTGTATACATCTTAGGTGATCTAAATGACACCAGTGGCTTGTGAGACCAGCCACCACCCCTTGTCGGGGTCTCAACTGTATACACTTGTCTACTCTGGAGTATCAATGCCCTGTCTCGAAACTCCCACGACTAGGGACACTTTAAGGATGTGCTTACAGACCCCAGCTCCCACGTATATGATCGCCATCATACTGTTGGCAGTCAAGCAAGAATCCTATAGGCTCTATCAACATGCAATAGCGAACTAAAGCATGTATACGATGATAAAGACAAACCAGATAGCATACTATCATCTCGAGCAAGACTGTCATATCGGTATAGGTCATGTCTCAATCATTGCAATCACGTACCTGCGATCCAATAATTGACTTTGAGGGCACTATATCTAACATGTTGAACACTAAAAAGTTGAAGCGCTCACGTGGGGTCATGAGAGGCGCTCAAAGTTGTCACAGCTCCTTTAGATTTATTCCCTTTTTCTTTTCTGAGTGATGAGCACTGTTAAGGAGTCACGTGAGGCATCCCCAAAGGATGAAAACTGCATTTGATTTATTCTCCCTTTCTTCTGAAAGTGCTAAGCACTGTTAAAGGGTCATGTGATGTCACATGAGGCGCCCTAAAAAATAAAACTGCTTGTGTTCTGAAGGTGCTAAGGGGTCACGTGATATCACGTGAGACGCCCCTTAAAATAGAAGTTGTTTTGAATTTATTCTCCTTTCTTGAAAGGGTTGTTCAGGGGTCACGTGACTTGATCTCAATTGTTCTCTTTTGTTCAACAAGGGTGCTCACGTGGGCGTACGTGATCTATCATGTTGGGTGCTAATCTCTTTTTTTTACGTGTATGGAGATCTTGAGTTTTGAGACTCTCAAGCCCCTTGTTTAATAAGGATTAAATTCTTTTTTAGGGTTAAACCCTAGTTTTATTTAGAGGAATTAAATTCCTATATGCTCTGTTGTAAGAATTAAATTCTTTGAACTCAATTCCTCCCTAGGTTTTGAATCTGCATAACAGATCTCCCCGATGAGAATTAAATTCTCAACTTATGGGGAGATCTGCTTCTGCAGATCTTCAACCAGAGGAAAAACTAAGTTCTTTTTAGAAGAGTTGAACTCTTATGAAGGTGAAGAAGAGGTAAAACGTTCTGTTTTTTTTGTTCCTTCCTTTACCTAGGGTTTCTTTTTGTCTTTGAGGAGATCTTTTTCTCTCTGGAGAATTAAATTATCTTTTCTTTTGCTTACGAAGGGAATTTTTTTTCTCTTTTCCCTCTTCCCTTTCTTCTGTATCTTGGCTCCTATTTATAGGAGAAAGAAAAGAATCAATTTGTTTAGAAAATCTCTCTTTGAGAGATTTTGATTGATTTTATAATCAACCAACATGATCTTTTAGATCACTCGGTGAATTTTACTCACCGTTGGATTTTTAATCCAAGGACTTCTGTTTTACAGAAGATATTTCTTTTGTTGTTCTTAACAAGTTTAGGAAGATATTTTCTTGCACAGAATTTTTCTGTAGATTGGTGATTTTTTAATCACCATTGGATCTTTAATTCAACGGCGCTCTGTTTTACAGAGCGTAATCTTTCTTGTTTTGAAAGATACAAGGAAATATTTTTCCAATAAGGATTTTGATCCCTTTTAATTAGAATCTAATTCTATCGATTCAGAAGGCTTAGGAGCCCATCGCGTGTAGCACGTGACCTCACCAAATTAAGCATAAAGATTTTGATTCCTTTTAATTAGAATTTAATTCTATCGGTTCAGAAGGCTTAGGAGCCCATCACATGTAGCACGTGACCTCACCAAATTAAGCATGCCAAAGAGCGTCACGTGCTATCACGTGGTTTTTTTCTCTGGCCAATTGTTTGTTTTAGGTAAGCGCTCATATACTTTGTATATAGGGGTCACGTGTCTGCACGTGAGGCTCAGTTTCAGCTTATTTTGTTAAGCGCGGTGCCTATCACGTGTGGGCACGTGATACTCCATTTGGGGGGGTTTTCCCGTTGCTTTTTATTTATTATTCAGTTTTTATCATAGAACAGACATGGTTGACAATAAACCTGTACTATCCGTCTTCCGGGCCCAAAGAAAGGAACTTGGTAAAGTGAAGTCGGGGCACACTGCATCTGAGCAGCTCGGCGTGATTCACCGTTATGTTTTATTTAACTGTTCAAATGTGAACAGTTTTATCGGATAAGTATTTATTACTTTTTTCTTAACATAATTATAGAAAATTTTCAGGTCAAAATTAAATATTTATTTGCGTTATATACAGCATTTGAAATGCTCAATACCGTGCACCTACTAAACAAACTCGGTAATGGGATATCGATAAGGAGTGACATAAACACATTCCCGCTTGGTTGAAATCACGTATAAGTTGTAAACTATAAAAACCAAACTACAATGTTGATAAACACACATACACAACTTAATCCATTTTACCCTGATAGGTTGAAAGAAATTCCAATGATAGACATGTTTCAGAAGATATAAAAGTGTCAGCGTATGGTCGAGATGAACAAACTAAATACCTCTCCGGTTACGTTGTTAACGGGTTTAGATTTCACACCAGAAAAAGAGATTAAAATAAAATTTTTGAGAATTGTTGTGTCTTTGTCACATCCACCTTTACTGGATATTCATCTTCTAGAGATTCAAATCCAACCACGGGAAAAATGGACTATTATGGGGTGCTTAAAAAAATAATTCGAATGCGTTATCATGAACGGACGGTTCTCCCGTTCAAGTGTCTATGGTACGATGTCCATCATGAACATAATGGGTTCAAAGTTGAAAATGACATACTTTTATTCAATTTATCGAAACTCAATTTTGGTGAAGAGCCTTATATTCTCGTCAGCCAAACCCGCCAATGCTTTTATGTCGCAGACCCTAAGGATGCCCAGTAGGATGTTACTATTGTGACGAATCCACGAGACTATTACAACATAGGTGAAAATGATGTAAGCGATTAGTTGTCCTACAATCCCAGTTATATAAGATGATTCTCTTCCTCTCGAATTCACAGCGGTTTATTAAGAACAGACATAGAACCGGAAATAATCTCTGATATGCCATCGGCGGTAATAGAATCAGAAGTCTAATTAAGACTTTAAACATCTTGATACATTAACTCGCTCTTGTATGATACTTATAACTTAAGTAATGTGAAAGTTATATTTTATTGCATCTTTCTTTCTGCATATTATTTCATACATTTTATCTTTTTCCGCATATTATTTCCGCATATTATCTCCTACAGTTTCGAATTCTAATGTACAAACATTTTCAAGTTAATTTATATATGAAGTTATATAAGCTGGTTATATGTATTCTGTTCTTGGGCTAGAATTCTAATGTCCTACATTTCATTTTTCTCCCTGCATATTATTTACACCATTTAGTGCTCATGTATTATATTCTTTTCAGCAATAATTTTCACTATTATTTTTTTTATCTAAAATACTAAACTATATTTCATGAAGTTGTTTTAGATATATCAGGTTCAGATAGCAGGACCGATCATTCTACCGGGAATGAGGGGCAGTCTTCTCAGAAAAAGAAACGGACTGGGAGAGAACCCACACGGGCCAGTGATATATAGAGGAGGATGCCATATGCTCCTGGCAAGCTGATTGTATATCTTGCGTTCACAGGGGACGTTGTGACAGAGCCAGTAAAGAAGTGAAAAAAATGATGCCGTCGATAGTGAACAGTGATGACCGCATGCCTCATTTATTGAAGGATGAATATGATGAGTGGGAGGTCCTAGATTGGGACAGCGAAGCGTTAGGGCTAAAAAAATAAGTCATTATATAAGTGATGATGGTCAGATTTCTTTATACAATTCAATACTGCATTTTTTTTATATGCACACATGTACACACATATACGCGTATATCACAAACACACACATACACATTTACTAAATTACTATAAAATGCCCATACAATAATAAATTATCCGGTTTTGCAGGCTCGGTTCGAATTCCGGTGAGTTGGCGTAGAGGGCCCCCAGGGGGCTTGCGATGAACGAGCAATTTATGATAAGATGTGTAGTCATATGGCAAAGAATTGGAGAGGTTATAAGAACAAAATCTTTAGAAAGTTTGAAAACTGCACTTCACCGGATGAAATGCATTCAATTAAGCCGGATCTAGATTAGTCCGACGAATACTGGCATGCCTTGGTTGATCATTTCTTATCCGGAGAGTTTATGGTATGTATTTGACGATACCTTTTTACTATTTTATAGCAACTCGGTAATCAATATTTGATGTAATTGCAGGAGGAGTGAGCGAGACAAAACATCTCATGCTCAGTTGCATAATATTTATAGGGGTGGGAGCAAGAGTTCTCAGTAGGTTGTCATCGAACACGTAAGTATCGTATTTAATATTAATACGTTAAAATTATTGTAGAAATTTATGTATGAAATTTCTAAATGTTATATGCAGGAAGAAAACCATGGTGGAGAGTCTCTTGATCGTATCAAAATCTACCGGGCTCAATTTGTACGGGACAACGGCGTGTCTGCATCGATTGAGACACAGGGGATATATGTATGTCTCCACATATGCCGAGTTTCTTAATTATTTCAAAATAATTATTGTAGCTTTTAGAACGACATTAATACATTTCTTCTACAAACAGGCGGCGATAGCGGCTGAGAGAGATCGGTTGATCCAGACGATGGAGGTGGAGTAAGGACATCGGGTTGATGACGCGTAGAGAACATTTATCGTAGATAGGGCTTTCACGGCGTTTAGGCCGGATCGTCACGGGAGAGTATAGTGTGTATCCTCCAAGATCACTCCGTGTCAGCATAATACTCCTTTCCAGCCGATCGGATATCCACCTTCTAAGTTTCAGCCGGCAGACGAATCGGCATCGGAGATGCTGATATAGACCAGGGCCTCTAGAACCAGGACCCCTGTGCTTCATGGATTGCCCCAAGAGCAGACACCTGAATCCGGCGGTTCCTCATACCGATCGACTGCCAATCCCACTGCCTATCTATTTGCTGGCTGGACTCTCAAGCAGAGACTTAATCTTATCGACGCGTATGTCCAGACGGGATGGCTAGTACTTTCGGTAAGTTCGATAACTCTTACATATATACACGCATACACACATATCACACACACACACACAATCATACATACACATACACACATGCACGCACAAGCATACATACATGCACGTGCACACACACATACAAAAGCATATCACATACACACATGCACAAATCACATACATGTGTGCACACACATGCATACATACACACAGACATAAACAGGCGTGCGCGTACGCGTACAAGCATACACACAAACAAACAAACGCGCGCGCACAAGCATACATACACACACGCACATAAGCAAGCGCGCACACACATTTAATTAATACCAATTCATATATTTTAAACTTTTAATCGCAAGGTCTTTATCCCCGAAATCCATGAGCGCCTATTTCGTGATCAACTCTCCCTCCCATATTCGTCATCCATTGATTTTTCATTTTCCACTTTTGTAAATTTATGATATTAAGATTGTAATGGAACGCGTAGTCTGTATTGTAATCGTATTTGGATAATCGATATTTGAATGGAATGGATTTTGTATTAGAATCGTTGTTTGAATGGAATGAATTTTGTATTAAAATCGTTATTTGAATGGAATGAAATCGATATTAAATTGAAATAGATTGGATTGAAAATTTTCTTGGCTTTTTTATAAAAAAATTACTGTAATGCACTATATTTCGACGGAACTGGCTCGTCGAAATAGTCTATTTCGACGGGTAATTCCCGTTGAAATAGAAAAAAAAATGATTTTTAAATGATTCTGAAATAATTTTTTTAACTAAAAAATATTATATATTTCGACGGAAATTACCCGTCGAGAAAAAAACTATTTCGACGGGGCATAACCGTCCAAATAGATATGATTATTGCGACGAACGTTAGCCGTGTAAATAACCTATCGCGACAAAACCTACGGCGTTCCTTCGTGGCTATTTGGTGTCTCCCGACGAAATAGACATATTTGGACGTTAAATTTCCGTCTAAATAATTGTGTGATGGATAATTTTTCTTAATTTTATATGGCAAATAAGAGCATTAATTAAATTATTCCACTCGCAATACACCACACATTACACAATATATTGGCTAGCACTGTGGGCCCTTAGTGCCATGTGGGCTTCACGTGATAGCTATGAGACATTATAATCCTTGACATTATATATATATATATATATGAATGCATGATAAATGACTAAGAATAGATTGATTTAACATCCAAGTGATATATATATATATATATATATATATATATATATATATATATGCATGATAAATGACTTACTAAGAATAGATTGATTGAACATCCAACTGAGATTTGTGGCTTTTGTTAGTTGCATAAAGTTTACACCACATCCTTATAATCGATCAAGTTCTCTATATTGATTTTGATTATTTATGACATCACCCTCATGATTTAGTTCCAATAATTCTTAATAAACTAAATACATGCATGTTTAATATGTATTAATAATTAATAGAATTTTAATATTCTTAAGTTGATTCATTACGACCATTAATTTCAAGTCTAGAAAATAGCTAGCTATCCCCTTTGATTCTAATTTGTGTAACGTTGCATGCATGCATGGATGTGTGATAAATTAAGCTAAAGGGAAATATAATTAATAATTTATTATTACCAAGCAATCAGTTAGTAATTGGCCTTCATTGTTTAATAGATATCCAAGGGATCACGGCATTTGAATTCTTGATCGTCAATAGTGATCTCTAGTAGTGAAAAGAAAATTATGCACTCATATATAAGATGGGTTCATGGCTTAAAAGAGAAGGAAAACGGCTCCCCCTATGGCTTTTGCTTGCTTGTGGTACTAGTGTGTGCATGCTAACTTGCCGACTAGGGTATTGTATATGGTCCCAAAGCATGCAAGTATGCATAACCACCACATTCCTTTGTATATGTATGCATGTCACATCGCATGCGTGCTTGCATATATTATATGATGGAGAAAATGGACTTTGAGGATCGAGATCGCGATCTTTCTTGATGAAGACACTCTATTTTGTAATTTCTACACCCGTGATCTCGAAGGAATCACAAACCATACCAAGAGTCGCAGCGGAAAATCTAAGGATCGCGTGAATCAAATTTATCTGAAAAAGGCTAACCGAATAATTACCAAAACACCACAAGTTGTCAAAAGCACACACTGAACAACACAAATACAAGATTTAACCAGGTCCGGTGCAACTGCACCTAATTCTGCAAACCGACAACGAAGCTTTCACTATCAAGAAAGGATTACACGAAAACTGCCGTCTCCAATCACCGCTCAAACCACCCCCCCGCCCCCTCCCCCGCCGCGGCTCTTGTTAGCGTCTTTTGTGGATTAATTGCTGTAGGGTTTTAACTAATCTCATATACACAGGAGAGGGTTTAATATAAAGAGATAAGATTAAATAATTAAATTAGAATTAATTAGAATAACTAATCAAATATTATGACAAACCTGCACCCATCCGCTCATGCTTGATCTCCCGCTATAAGAAAAAATCCCGTGCTTGACACGTGTCCAGCCTCTAATTTTGCAATCAATATCAACGCTATGACAACACCGTTAAATTATAAAGGGTAAATCCCTTACGATATCGAAGTAAGTATTATAGAAACAGGGTTCGATCGTATTTAAGAGTGGATTACTGTAAATTTCAAATAGCGCTATGCAAAAGTGTAGGTTTTGGCCCAATGGTCCCTTGAGATGCGGGGGCATGCTATGTCGCAAAAATTCGTCATGTAGCCGTATCAGATACTTATCAGATTCGTAACCATATCGGATTCTTTCGAATTCATTAAAAACTTATTTAGAACCACTTTTGGTACGTTCTAAAATTTTATATTGTATTCTAGATGTATGAGACAAGTAATACCGGCTAAAAGTCGTCAACATAAGCACCAATATTGACAAATTTGAAGATATTCTCTAATGATATATATGTATTTAAGTAACAAAAGGGTCAGAATATCACAATGAATCCTATAGATTTTTGAGAAATTGCTTATCCGCGAATCAAGTACCTTGCGCTATTCGAATCCATACTAATTAGGGAGCATGTTAAAATATAAAAAGAAATTCTTTTACCCTCATCATAATTTCAATGTTTGATACAGGGAATGAACAAAGATATTTAATACTCTAGTCAAGAAGGAACTTAAGCAACAGAACTTTGCTTTAGATGTCATGGGCACTGACGACAATGTCATGGGATTCTGCAGAAACCTTTATAATTGAATCATATTTATTTTAAGGATGTTTTGGCTTGTTTTTATGGACACCAGAACCTTAGAGCTTATATGCATTGATATTTCCCAATCTATTGACGAATTAATTTCAGGTCTTGGACAATTTCTTTCTATATAAAACAAACAGGTAATGGGCCTGTTTGCTGCTGCACCACAGATCCAGAGGCGTAAAACAAGGAGGGCCAAGGGCCCAGCCGTTTTTAAGTTCGGCAGGGCCCATCCCTTTGCCCCCTCTCACATACCCTTGCGACATGCCGCAACCTCTTAAATTCATATTTCTATATATCTATGGAATATATTTGATGATAATGGTTGTCAAATGTCGTGAGCAAAACAAGAAAAAAAAATGTATTCTTTTCTATGAGAAATAAAAAATCATTTATCTATCTTAAATTTTATTGTCAAGATGTTCTTTCATAGATTTAGAAAAATTGCATACAATGTGTTAAGAGGTAGAAATATGCTATTAGTATAGATTGTTTTTGGGCATTTTAAGGCTGCAACATGCCAACATGGCCTATGAAGGTATGGAACTAATTGCTAACCCTAAAAAAGAAGTAGATATAATTTATTGATGCCTTCTAAGCCCATTAATATGTGGAGAAAACCAGCCCCAATTTCTACATTATCGAGCCAATTATGGGCTAAAAACAATATGTTTGTTTGGGCCCATTTTTGTGTCTACTTAATAGAGTGTACTTGTTTACTGGGTAAATTTCATAAATCTACATCGAACTATTAAGGTTTTTAGATAGCAGCATGCCACGAATCTCCCTTATTTTTGTCAGAAAAAAAGTCATAATCAGTTTATAATGGGCTATTCGGCCCTTCTACCAGATCAATTTGGTCAATCCATTTGTGTTTTAAACAAATTGAAGAAACTAACATTTTCATACAACATTATCAATTCAGAAAAGGTTCATGGCATTCTTTAAATTCAATGGTGCCGTTCAAAAACTTTAAAAGTTCGACGGTACTTTATAAAATTTACCCATATTTATCTGGATTGAAAAAGGCCTTCACATTTATTATTGGGTTTTCTGAACCCAGTTTGTTAGTACTAAGACATTTACTTGGGGAGAGTGCGGACTCGAATCCCAAGAACTCCAGGAGAGAAAGCAGCCACAAATTAACGTTTTCGGAGCAAACTCGTAGGTCCACTGGCTGCGCGGGTGTGTTGTGTTCTTATGTGTGTTGTGTGCGTCGATGTGTTGTTTGGGTTGTATGTGTTTGCAATTGACGCTAAGGTCGCAACACTTGCGGACCCGGCAGAAGCATACAACAAAAATTTCAAGAAGGCAAAGCACCAATTACACACAAGATACATTTACTAGAATATTTAAATAACAAAAGAACAATAGACATGAGAAAAGGAGCTACAACTTTTGTAGCGTGTCCGCTCTCTAGCGGAAGACCCAATCTACGCTCCGCCGACATCCGGGATAAGATTAATGGCTGACCGTCTCGCCGAAAATGATCCACGGTGAAATAACCCACCCAAATTCCATCTAAGTTGAAGAAAACCTTCAGGAGACAACTAGATAAGTGAGTGTGAAAAATACGGGTTGATGATTTCTAAGTTGAAAATAATAGAATTTCTTGCTAGAATACCAAATTGAAGAATGAAAATTAAACAGGCCAAATTGATAGGATTTTGTGGGTAGTATCCGCTGAAAACCCTTAGGAGACAACACTCCTCCTACCGGGGACACCTAGAGGTTTAACGGCTTATTGCACGAGCTCAGTGCAATCACGATTCCCTGTGAAAGTGAGGTTAGGTTTTTTCGAGAATAAATTGGTTTTGCTCGGGACGAGCAAAAGATAAGTTTGGGGGTATTTGTTCATATCAGAATTTTGCATTATTATATTCCTCATTCTTAATCAAATTGCAAATAAATAGATACTTTTGATCCATGTCTGCTAAATAGTTGCAGATTACAGGTTCTCAGAACAAAACAGTGAAATTCAGGAAAAAACGCTACAAATGTGAGACTACGACCAACAAAAAGATAAATCTGCAAATGCCGCCTACAGTTTGAGGAACAAACGAAGATCAGCAAACAGTTCAATATATAAAGTACAAGGGCAGCATAAGATTCAAGATTTCAACGCGAAGCTAACGGTAAAAGTCCACAACATTCTGCACTGTAGAAATCTGGAAGAAAATAGAAGATATTCTGAGAAACCAAGTGAAGAAAACAGAAAAAAAAAGACAACATGAAGCAACCATGGAAAAATGAAACAGAGAGCCCCCAAGTTGGCCGCGGATCCGCGGCCAAACATAGCATTCTGCCGCGGATCCGCGGCCGTGCAACGCACGTGTCGGTGCGTGTCGGTGCATGTCGGTGGGAGTCGGTGTATTGACCCGGTTTTCTTAGGGTAGTCATGTAATTTCAGATGTGGATCAGATGTAAACCCTAGGGTTTCTCCTATCTATAAATAGGAAAGCCTACAGCCTCTTTTAGGCTTGTCTCTTCGAGGGTGCGTTTCTTAGGATACCTCTCTTTGCCTTTTTTCTAGATCTAAAATCAATTGTAATGCGTTCTTAAGGTCATCAATAAAGTAAGAGTTTTTATTTTTCTCTCGCGTTCTTTTATTATCTGAATTTAATTCTTGCAATTTTTATTTGTTCTTTTAATATCTGCAATTTAGTTTTCTAATATAAAAATTATAAAAAAATGAATTTCATTGATCATAACTTTCCTAATGAGTGAGTAATCTCTCACTTGTTAGGGTTAGAATAGGGAAGGTTTGAGAGATGGAAATCTCTCTCACTCTTTTCTTTGCCCATATAATTTTATTAAAAGGACTCTTTTTAAATCAACCACACACCGCTCATTACGGTACCCTATCCTACGTGATAGCGGTAATTCCCTAGTTAGACCGGGTGTGATTGAATTAACTGGAGGTTAGGGCTAAGAGCCAAGAACGGACGAACAAGGATCAAAAGGAAGAAACTTAGTTTCTTCCCAGTCGTGCTAATCCCCGTTGTTGTCGATAATCCTAACACCTTATTCATAACTAAGACATTGATAGAAGCGAGAAAATCCCTATCTCGAACTAACCTAATCCTAACCCTAGCAACCTTTTTATCAACTTTTATCTCATTCTTAGATCTTAAAACAAAACCACCAATTTTTTGGACTTAACTCGTTAAAACATAAAGAAAAGGAATCCTTCTCCCTATGGATCGACCCGTACTCAACCGGCTAGCTACCAAGCGACACCGTCTTGATTGCGGTATATTCTATTCTTTGATTTAAAAGTGCACGCGCGCAAAAACGTGAACAATCAATGGGCCCAGCAGGAAGCTACCCGGCTGCCTCGTGATGAGGATTTTGGATCCACAGCGTTTTTGGGCAGGAAACTACCTGCTGCAGATGGGCCGAGCAGGAAGCTGCTCAGTGATCTCATGATAAGAGCTATAGATCTATGGCATTGTTGGGCAGGAAGCTACCCGGCTGCCTCATGATGAGAACTTCAGATCCACGTCTTCGTTGGGCAGGAAGCTACCCACTATAGTGGGTCAAGTAGGAAGTTATCCGGCGGCCTCGTGATGAGGGCTTTAGATCCACGACGTTGTTGGACAGGAAGCTATCCGTGGTGGATGGGAAGAGCAGGAAGCTACCCGGCCTCCTCGTGATAAGGGTTTTGGATCCACAGTATCGTTGGGCAGGAAGCTACCTATGGTGGATGGGCCGAGCAGGAAGCTACTCGGCCGTCTTGTGATGAGGGATTTGGATCCACAGCGTCGTTGGGCAGGAAGCTATCCGCTGTAGATGGGCCGTGCAGGAAGCTGCCCGGCGATCTCGTGACGAGGGCTTTAGATCCATGGCGCTGTTGAGCAGGAAACTACCCACGATGGATGGGCCAAGCAGGAAGCTACCCGACCGTCTCATGATGAGGTCTTTGGATTCACAGCGTTGTTGGACAAAAAGCTACCCATGGTGAATGGGCCGAGCAGGAAGCTACTCGGCCGTCTCATGATGAAGGCTTTGGATCCAGAGCTTCGTTGGGCAGAAAGATACCCACTGCGGATGGGCCGAGCAGGAAGCTGCTTAGCGGCCTCATGATGAGGGCTTTAGATCCACAACGCTGTTGGACAGAAAGCTATCCACGGTGAATGGGCGAAGCTACCCGACCGCCTCATGATGAGGGCTATGGATCAACAGTGTTGTTGGGCAGGAAGCGACCCACTATGAATAAGCCAAGCAGGAAGCTGCCCGGCGGTCTCGTAATGAGGGCTTTAGATCCACGACGCTGTTGGGCAGGAAGCTATCCACGGTGGATGAACCGGACAGGAAGCTACCTGGCCGCCTCGTGATGAAGGCTTTGGATCCACAGCGTTGTTGGACAGGAAGCTATCCACTGCGGATGGGTTGATCAGGAAGCTGCCCGGCGGCCTCGTGATGAGGGCTTTGGTCAGCTACCTATAAGCACATCCGAGTTTCATTTACTTGAGTGAAGGGCTAGTCTTTACTTGAGGGGCAGAAAGCTATCTGCCGGCCAGTTTAAACTCTCCTGTATTGAATGACTCGATTCGGTGAGTGTCCTTATTGCTCAAACTCGGGTCAATCGGTGACGACCATGATCCGCCCGATCGTCATCTCTCTGGTTTCAAGTTGGTGGGCTTGCCCCCATCTGCTTGACGTTTGTCTCACAGGTATTTTGCCAAGTGACCGGAGCGGATCAGCTTCTCGATGTAATCCCGCGGCTGTTTACAATTCTCGATCGGGTGCCCTTGCATCCGATGATAGGCAAAATACGGGCTGAGGAGTCGCTTGCCCGGCTTTCGTGTCATCGATGGCAGCTTGAAGAATCTTTTGCTCCTTGCCTCCTCTAGCAGCTCGGTCTGGGATACCTTCAGAAGGTGTGCTCATGAAACCTCGAAGAATAAAGTTTCGGCCGATCGGTCGTTTTTATCTCATCACGGTCCTGTTTCCCGGTCCCCGTAGGATAGGTTGGCGGTCACCTCAGATTCAAGTTAGATCTCCCGCTCGATCCAGACCTTTACCTCGGCCATGGTCTTGGGTTGCGCTAATACAAAAGAGAAGAACCACTCTTTGTGCTTAAGACCCGATCTCAAGACGGTAATGACCGTTTCGTCGCCGTGTTCGGGTACTTCCGGAAGGGCATTATAGAATCGGGTGTCGTTACTTTTGAAAGATTCCCTATTCTTGCTCTTGATGGTGAACAGTTAGTCGGCCGTCCTTTTCTGTCGTCGGTTGCCGACGAAATGACCGAGCAACTGAGTAGCCAGCTCGTCAAAGGTTGAGATTGACCGTGGAGTAAGGCCACGGAACCAATCTCGCCCGGTCTGGATAAGAGTGGTAGGAAAGGCCCGGCATTGAGCCGCATCTGAGTTGCCCTGAAAGATCATGCCCACCGTGAAAGTATCCAGGTGGTCCTTTGGGTCGAACTTCCCGTCGAAGAGGGACATCTTGGACGGCTTGTTTCGAGACGAGATGCGCTTATACAGTAACTGCTCCGTGAAGGGTTTTGTGAGAGAATCTGCAGAATATTTCATCGACCCATTAGGTAAACGGGTGGTGAGCCGCATGTCCTCAATTTTCTTCTCGAGGATCTCGATTCGCTGTTGGTACCCTGAGGAATCTCCATAGTCGAAGTGTCTGCTATCTCCGCTACGGGCTCGCATGATGGAGCGGTTTCGGTTTCGTTCTATCATGTTCCTCAGATTCTCAGGATGAACCCTTTGTGGTTGCCCCGACATTCGCCATGGACACGATCTCGTTGAGTGTAGTGACTTCGGTCTTGCCGAGAACCAGGTGACCTGACCGACGTCTCTTCAGGGGCGAGAGAGCGCGGCGAGCGTTGAAGTGGTACTCATGTCGCTCCCGAGATCTTGGCGTCGAACTATCTGGCGCCCAACGAGTCATGGAATCATTTCTCGTGTAGGGATCGTGACTGCCGGAATCGGCACGCCGGTATTTCGTGACATCGAGATGGGCGTAAGCGAGGTGGAAGGCCTGAATGCGCTCCTCCGTTGCTCCACGCATGCCGTCGTTTCGGAGAGTGGAGACGGCGGTTTGGTGGGCATGGTCGGCCATTTGAACATGAGCGAGCGCGCCCACCATCGTCTTGAGCCTATCGGTCCATGCAGATAAGGCGTTGACGATGTTGAGCGGTGGAGTAGAACCGCCCCCGTCTCTATTGTGGAAGATGGGACAGCTCATGCTAGGATCATTGCGATTATCATTGGCTCTCGAATCAAAAACGGAAGATCAACTTTTTGGATAGAAAAGCTTCTCTTTCCCATAGACGGCGCCAACTGATGGAGGCCTGAATGTCCCTCAGATATTGTGCTCCCTTGATTTTGCTTCCAGCGGGGTTGAACAGTTAAAATTCGGTGTGAGGATTGAGTGTGTGGGTCTCAATGGATTGTTGGTTGTTACTGACACCGTGCTACCTGCAAGGAAAGTCCCGGAGTGGAAAATCACCGTAGGACCCTTCGACGATCAAGTAAGTACCGAGAAGTAATCAGGCAGAGTAGCGGTGTCTTGGGAATGAGTTTCACCTACCTGAGTCGTCTGGAGAAGGGGTTTATACAAGGGTCGCGTTAGAACGAGCTAATACAAGATTCTCGCCGTTTGTTACGCCCCTGCGTCATGTTCACGTTGATGACGGGATATGCACATTAATGACGGGATACGCCTATTAATGACGAGATACGCTAGCGTGAGATGTGGGACGTGGAACGGCTGAGATCTCGTCGTAGCGAGATATACGGAGCCGTTACAGGGCCGCTTGGGCTCCGTACTCTCGGCTGGACAGGGAAGCTGAGAATGCTCAGCTCGGTGACTGTCCGGAGTCGAGCAATGAGGCTGAGGAATCTCGGCTGTAGGATGGCTCGGAGACGAGCTGTTGGCTGGTAACCAGGCGACTAGGAAATGTACTCATGAGAGGCCCTCCAAATGCCAGGTGATACCTCGGAGATGAGACTTGAGGAATGTCCCCAATGCATCGTACTTACTCCATCTCCGTAGCCTCCATGAATCCGGAGGGTTTACGTGGACGACACGTCACCTTCTACGTGTTGTAATCTGGCGAATTCCCACTTACGATCATCATTAGAAACACAAAGAATATGTATTTCTACTATCACTTTTATTTAGACATATTGCTTTTAAATCTTTTAAAGGATCAAAAGTAATGATTAGATATGGTCTGAAGATCTAATGTCGATTGCGGGTTCCACGTAAAATGTGGACGATGTATCTGCTTTCTGTACAGGTCTCCTAAGACCCTATACTAGGTTCATGCGCTTAAGGGAGTCCGCTTTCATCAAAATATTTAAATTAACCTTAAAAAGCAGATTGTTATTATCAGCAATATCCTGGCTTGATATCATTTTGCTCTTCTCATGAACTTTTTATCGTGTTTGATCATGATGAAGTGCAGATTGATTGTGAACAGAAGCAGGTTATTTGATATCTCAACGGCTCGAAATCGTCAGCGGCTAGATTATCTCAGGTAATATTAAATTTACTTCATGGGATCCTGAATTGACTCGCAATATACGGAATGCCGTAAAGTTTTGCTTATGGACCATACCTTGACAGTGATTCAGTGGATTGGGTGTCTCTTGCATTGGTTCCAGGTTAGTGATTCAGTGGTCCCTGATGCTTTTGCAGGTACATTTTTTGGATATTGGATATGACTCTCAAATCTCCTTTGATATTACTGTGAGTGTATCATATAAGTGCCATGCCATATTTTGTTATTATTGCTTTCGGGTTAAGTTAAGCTTGATATCACATTGCTTTTCTCTTGAACTCTTAACTTATTGCATTTACTCTTTTGATGAAGTGTATTTGGGTAGTTGCGACAGGTTTGGGAGAACATGTTTGAAAATCAATCCTGACCCTTAATTCTCTCTCTCTCTCATCATATAACTGCCTTGTGTGTGATATAGTTTCGTATTACTGTGTGGCACTGGATATTTTTCATATTGATATCATAAATTTTAGAGTCAGGGTTGTCTTTGCTCGGATCGGATACGGAAAGGCATTTAGATGGCTTATCGTGCCAAGAGAGTGCATAATTATTGAATATGTGATGTGCATGCTTGGATAGAAGATAACTTGACCTATATTCGGAATTTTTTTGTGATATTACAACTGGCATACTGTCTTGCCTATATATGAGACTGTGTTAGATTGCGAGTCGTTATGATTTTTAATAACCGAGGAGTAGTCCTCAAGACGCTTCTAGATCATGATAAAGTTTAGTTGGAGAGGGATGACAGAAAGTTTGGTTAAGGTCTGTTCGGTTGCAACGAAGTAGAACTGCGGTATATTTCCAAATTGCAAGCGGCTTAAATTACTATAGTTAGAGATGTATCATATCCCACAAACCGTATGAACTTTCTTCCTGTCAAGACATGCGGATCCAACTCCCCCTTTGTTGGAACCATATAATATATATTATCTTCCCAAATATAATACATACTTTTCCTTCTTCATATCTTTTTCTTTCCATCATCATGCAACTCCGCCACCGCCGCCTCTACCTCTCTCGTCATCACTTTTGCAACCAACTCTATCACCATCACCCCACTATCTGCGATGCACAGGTTATTTGTAGAGGATGTTTGGATGTCATGAATCCTAACTATGTTCTGCTTCCAAAATCGGCTCAGATTGGTCTCATACATTGACCGTCCAGATACGGACTATTTTTGCATTATCAAATATCAAGATTCATGAAAATCCTTGCACCTGAAGCAAGTCTCATGCAGCGCAATACACAATAACACTATTCATGATATAAAGGAGATGTCACAAATTGCTTTAAAAGCAAATTGCTTAATAATTTTGGCCATGGCTACCAATTCCATGCAACCTTCTCATCACTCCTTTACAAAAAAGGGCCAATGCAATGTAAAGTCTATTGGTGCAAAAGCTCACTCCCATATCTCTGCACCTGACCTGTTTGGCTTTTGCTTTTCAATCTTGAAATGAAAACCGAAAAAAAAAAGTGTTTGCTAAAAGAATTTTAAAGGAAGGCAGTATAGCTTTTAGCCTGTTCTGCTCCCTTGCCCTTAAGATTGCATCAAACAGGAGAAGCCCACATGACAGAAAACCCCCCATACATTGCTACCTTTATCCTCTCCATAGAAAAAAAAGGCTGACAAAGGGGGATCGAAGACATATCATCGCTTTGTTTTCTGATTTAATGAAAGACTAGGCGAGAATCTCCATGTGGCTGCCATGTAGTTTTGGACTTAAGTAAAGAGAAGAAAAGAGCCCCTACTGAAAAGATGAGGGTATGAAAGTTTAATTAGAGAGAGGCTAGTGGTCAGGAATCTTTGATATCAAACTCATGCATGACCCCCATTAAGAACTAAGAACCTTAAACACTCTACCTTTTTCTTTAATTATGAAGAAACAAAGAGTTTGTTCCCTTGATGCCTTGTCAACTTTTTTACTTAGATTTTAGTATGATGGGGCATTTTTATCATATCGCCTTAATGATTAAGAATCTTGGAGTGCTTTGGTTCTGAGGAACTGTTGAGTTCTTGATGATTTTTATCTATTACACCTGGATCAATCATTAGGTAAAAGTGTATGTATTAATTTATGTGGACCTTTTGGTGCGTGTTCGATATTTTCGTATTCCCGTTGGATCTTTTCTGATGATTCTTGATCATGGTTTGAGTTTCGGGGGTTTCGTCTGTATCGGATGGCTTTCGGTTGGAACCGGTTCGGAAACAGCCTTCAAAACTCGGTATCGGTCGGTATCAGCCAAGTATCGGTCGGTACCGGCCAAATTGACCGATATCGTCCAATATTATCCACTTTAGAGGAAAAAGGAAGATAAAAAGAGAGAGATCAATCAAAACTTCCAAATTACATGCCATTATTTTAATATACTCTGCTAATTAGTCATCCCTTCAATACTCTCTTTTAATTTTCAAATCCTATATATATTTATATACATATATGTATGTATTAATTAATATACAAACACATGCACCCACCACATGAATATCAACTGAAACCTGGACCGAAACTAATGAAACCTAGCGAAACCCGACGATACTAACCAAACTTTGAGGAACCGAAACCAATACCGAGTTCTCGAATCTTGTTCTTGATACATTTCAAAACATTTCGGTAAGAAATAATCTCGGAGAATATCGATGCTTCAATCTGCTAATTATAGTACTGGATTGGGTTTATTGTTGGTTACATGTAATGTTCTTGTTGAGTTCATTTATCAAATCTTTTAATCCCTTGAAATAAAACGATTCGTTTTATTTCCTGCAGACTATGGACACAATTGCTATTAAACTTGTAATTTGAACTATGGTTAAACAACATGATAATTTTTCTTTTTCTTTCTTTTTCCTTCCTCGGTTCGAATCGAAAAGGCTCATTGGTGCTCTACGAAAGGCGCGTTCTAATCCATTAGATCTTCGCTCAGAAGAGTTTCTTGGAACTCAGCGCCCGGAGATATTGGTGAGAACAAATTAACACTTTAATTTAGCATAATTATCTTCTGATCACCCCCCACACATTTTTCCTTTCTCATATGGATAGATTTCATAATTTTCGCTATGCTTTGTTCTCATCAAACTGCTACCACATCTTCATCATTCTTTATGTGATGTACTGACCTATAGGCGTTTGAGTGTCGCCTATCGCAAATCTCGTGATATTACTTATAAAAGCCAAGCACCACAAAAATTCGCCTTTCGCTTTTGAGTCTCTATTTATTTCTCCTTGTCTATCGCTTAAACTTTCCTTTTCCGTATACTTTTACTTTTGAAAGGTCCCATTTTCACATGACAAGTAATGGCATCAGATTGTGGCATGCTAAACTTAACACTGATTCCTTTTTCGGCTGAGATGCTTCATGCTATTCTTTCGGCTCTTAATTGTACATGATTAGCAATTAATTCTCTTGTCGAATGTTTGGACTCTCTCTATTAAAAAAAAACTTTATACTTAAAATAATCGTTCCTGTCTAATATATATGCCACAATGATAACGTATATTCCATGGAAATTTAAATCAATAGGCTTTACTGATCTTTCATGCCTAGTTGTTTAATTATATTGTCTGGTCTCAACAATTCTAGCTATTAAGTTTCTTTTCCAATCTTCTTTCTTTTTCCTTTAATTTCTTTCTAACTCAGATACTGGTAGTTTGGAATCTTTTCATATCAACCTCATGCCCCGCATTAACAACAAAAAATCTTAGGCACATTCTTCTTTCTTTAGCTATCAACAAACAAGGGCTAGCTGTTCCCTTTTGATGCCTTGTCAACTTCATACATAGATTTTATTGTGTTACAAAACTTCTTACTGAGCAAATTAATGCTATCATATCACATAAAGGAACTTTTTATTTCAAGCAAACTATATCCAGTAAACTTTATCCGTTATATCTTTCTTCGGAATGATTTTGCAAGCAATGCAGATTGATGTGAAAAACTATATACTTGAATTGTATTAGGACGTCAGCTCACATTCTTGCGTTTTGTGGATATATTGGATAAATTTCATAATGTTACGTACCCATGCTTTGTATCTGAACAAATTTTAACTTTTTCAATGCGTCGAGGAATTGTTTTCTGGCATGATTGGTAATGACACGAGATTGTGATAATGTTTAATTTAAGTTGCAATTCTTTCTGCTCTTATTTTAACACACATGAATAAGAAATAAATCTCTTGTCGAATGTTTGGACCCATGTTTGGACCCTATTTACAGAAACTTTGTACTTATATAAAATTTCTCTTGACTAATATATTTGCCATGACGACGACATAAATTTCGTTCTAAATTCCTTGATGGACTTTTAACGGTCAGACGACGATAACAAACTGATGGATCATATATTCATATAATTGTTTAATTCTATTGTCTTGTTTTGTCTCATCAATTCTAATAATTAAAGGGTTTTCTTCTTGGATTTCCTTTCCTATTCTTTTCTTTTCTTTTTTTATTGTTTTGGAATTTCTTTTGGTGCCACCCATATGTCAGTATATAAGTATGGAAACCCTTTTTTGGGTCTTCTGTGCTCTTGCATAATGTGAGCCATTGAAATGTATTTTATTTTTTTTGGGGATGCGACTCCTTGGATAAATGACCCGGTGAAAAATTATACCGCATGATCTATACCTAATTGGTCATTGACCTATATATTGAAGATCAAAGTTGTCTAAAGTTGTGCTCTTGACAAGAAAACACTCCTTAAAATTGCAACTTTTACGAGGAAGTTTTATCATGATATGATGGGCTTTTTCTAAAAGGATAGAACATTTGTGTCAACTTGTTGAAATTTTCTATCGTAACTAGAGAGCAAGGATTTGTTAATCGGTCGAGTCACTTCCCTATACAAACAATTAGACCTTCATTCTGTTTGTTGCATGTATTGTTGACTGGAGAAGGCTCACAGACTTCAGTAAGAAATTTGTCGAATAATTAGAGCTTTGTTCCACTGCAGACTCATTTTTGTTAGAAGTAAGCTTTTGGGACACTAGATGATAAGAGAAAGCACAAGTATGAGAGCATGATGTTAGAATTAATTCTATAATCCTAATCCTATTTTCTTAAGTATTTGCCTATTAGAGTTAAATCCAAATTAATTATTTAGAGAAGTATATTTAATTTAAATCGTATATTTGATTAGATTCAAATTTAAATCTTATACTTATTTTTAAGGATTAATTGTATGCTATAAATATGAAACTAATTGTTTAGGGTAAGAGAAAGAGAAGATTGAGAGAGAAGAGAAATTCTGTAATTTTCCACAAATAGTGAAACGTCTTCTGCTGCTGCCTGTGATTTTTCCCGTTTGGGTTTCCACATAAAATCTTTGTGTCTCCTCGAGTTGATCTTTTATATTTTCTGCGATTTGTTTGATTTTTGTTTCCGCATTTATCTCTATCATCCTAACAAATTGGTTTCAGAGCTTGTGTCGATTCTACCAATCGAGTACACAGATGGCATCGCATAATATTAAGATCGACAAGTTCTCCGAAAAGAATAGTTTCAATTTCTGACACATTAAGATGCGCGCTCTGCCAAAGTAATATGATCTGTGGACACCGCTTTTTGGAACGAGACCGGCGTCGATGACTGATGAAGGCTATAAGAAGATGGAAGAGAAGGCACATGCGACAATTCAACTATATTTAGAAGATTAAGTCTTATACGAAGTTGCAAACGAAGAGACCGCGTCAGGTCTCTGGCGGAAATTGAAGAATTTGTACATGACGAAATCCCTAATGAACAAGTTGTATCTAAAATAACGTTTATTTCTCTCCATATGAAAGAAGATAAGCCTCTAAAAAAACATCTTGATATGTTGAATACGATTCTCATGAATTTGAAGAACATGGATATTAAAGTAAAGGATGAAGATTCTGCCCTAATTTTGTTATGCTCATTACCATCATCTTTCGAGAATTTTGTATATTCTTTTATTATCGGTAAGGATATCATAGCTCTTGAAGATGTCATATCAGCGCTTCACTCTCGTGAACTTCGATACAAGGTATTAGGAAGTAATGGAGAGAATCAGACGGATGGATTGATGGCAAATGATTTCGATCAAAGAGGATGTTCTAATAAGGACAAAAGCAAACAGAAGTGGAGAGGCATATCTAAATCAAGGACTCGTGATGGAAATATTATTTGTCATTACTGCAAAAAGGAGGGATATATGTAGTATTCATGTCCAAAGAATGAAGAGATGGGAAAAAAGACGAACAATTCTTCGGTTGCTGGTGTAGCAAAATATGAGTTCTCTAGTGAAGCCGAACAAGTTCTATCCGTTACTGATCATGTTCGGATAATGAACGAATGGGTGCTAGATTCTGGTTGTTCTTATCATATGTGTCCCAATCAGGACTGGTTTTCAACATATGATGAGTTCAATAGCGGTAATGTCTTAATGGGTAATAACGTACCCTGTAAGGCTGTTGGTATTGGCTCTATTCGGATTCGTATGTATGATGGTATGGTGAAAACATTGTCTGATGTTCGATATGTTCCATATCTGAAAAATAATTTGATTTCCTTGGACATTATAAACTCCAAAAGTTACTGATGTGTGATTGAAGGTGGAGTTCTTCAGGTCTCGAAAGATATCTTGGTGGTGATAAAAGGAGTAAAGGAGAATACCTTGTCTATTCTGCAAGGAAATACGGTGATAGGTTTTGCAGCAGTCTCGTCTACAAAAGAATCAGAGGCAGAGAAGACCAAGTTGCGGCATATATGACTTGGACACATGACCGAGAAGGATTTTGCGGTTCGCAACAAATAAAGCTTGCTTGGAGGCCACAAGACAGCGACATTCAACTTCTGTAAGCATTGTATTTACGGCAACCAGCGCCGAATTCAGTTCGGCAAGGCAGTGCATAGGATGAAGGAGACACTCAACTACATTCATGCTGATGTTTGGGGACCTTCTCGTGTTCCATCGAAAGGTGGTGCTCGATATTTCTTATCTTTGATTGATGATTACTCTAGAATAGTTTGGATCATTATACTGAAATACAAAAGCGATGCTTTTAAAGCCTTAAAGATGTGGAAGATTCTGGTTAAGAGGAAGATTAAACGTTTTTATACTGATAATGGTATGGAGTTCTGTTCGAATCAGTTTAATGAGTTCTGCAAAGATAAGGGCATCACAAGGCACCGTATAGTTAAAGAGACTCTGCAGCAGAATGGTGTCGCAGAACTTATGAACAGAACGTTATTAGAGAGAGCACGGTGCATACTTTCCAATGCTGGCTTGTCTAAGGATTTTTGGGCCGAAGCTGTTACTATGGCGTGTTACTTGGTGAATCGCTCTCCCTCAACAGCCATTGATTGCAAGACCCCTATATAGGTATGGTTCGAAAAACCTGTTGATTATTCTACCCTTAGAGTATTTGATTGCCCTACTTATTATCATGTCAGTGAGAGAAAGTTGGAGCCTAGGACAAAGAAGGGTATTTTTCTCGGGAATGATATTGAGGTCAGGGTTATAGAATTTGGGTTTCTGATTCAAAAGTTATACATAGTAGAGATATGACTTTTGAATAAAATTATATATTTCGTCCTAAAAAGGAGCTTGATGTTTCTGCACATAAAGAGAAAGATGCCAGTAAACATGTGGAGTTTGAAATCACTCCATTTCAGTCTTATCATGAGAATGTACCCGAGTCAGATACACAGCAGCAACCTCAACAACAACCATACAGTATTGTCTCCGATCGTTCGCGGAGGCATATCCATCCTCCTCAGATGTATGGTTACGAGTATTTGGTACCGTATGTACTTAATGCAGCGAAAGAGGTGGAGTCCCCTGAGCCCTCTAGTTATAGAGAGGCTATTTCTGGCGCCGAGTCTATTCAGTGGATTGCTGCAATGGGAGAAGAGATGGAATCTTTTCATAAGAATTAGATATGAGATCTTGTCAAGCCGCCAGAGGGAAAAAATTATAGGATGCAAGTGGATCTTTAAGAAGCAATACGGAATCCTGGGTAAATAGGGAACAAGATTCAAGACTCATCTAGTTGTTAAGGGCTATAGTCAGAAAGTGGGAGTAGATTACAACGAGATATGTTCCCCCGTTGTGAGGTATACTTCTATTCGCGTGTTACTTGCTATGGTGGCACATCAGGACCTGGAATTAGAGAAACTCGACGTGAAGATGACTTTTCTTCATGGAGAGTTAGAGAAGCATATCTTGATGAGTCAGGCAGAAAGATTCACTGTTCACGGTAAGAAAGATCATGTTTGCAGATTGCGGAGATCATTGTACGTGTTAAAGCGGTCTCCGAAGCAGTGCTACAAGATATTTTACATGTTCATGATAGAACATGGCTGCAATAGGATTCCGTATGATTGTTGCGTTTATCATAGAAGACTAGAAGACGACTCATTTGTTTATTTACTCCTATATATAGATGGTATGCTTATTGCAGCTCGAGACAAATCGAAGATTCAGAAATTGAAAGTGCTTCTTAGTGGTGAGTTCGAGATGAAAGATCTTGGAGCAGCTCGAAAGATTTTGGGTATGGAGATATATAGGGATTACAAGCAGTGGAAGATTTTCTTATCACAAGAGAGCTATATTTAGAAGATGTTGAATAGGTTCAACATGTTAGATGCGAAGTCTATAAGTACTCCATTGGCTGCTAGTATTTGTCTTTCGGTAGCTCTCTCACATCAGTCAGAAAAAAAGTGGAGCATATGTCTCGAGTCCCATATGCTAGTGTTGTGGGAAGTTTGATGTATATCATGGTGTGCACTAGGCCAGATACTGCACACGCAGTTAGCGTTGTTAGCAGATACATGACTCAGCCTGGAAAGGAACATTGACAAGCAGTGAAGTGGATATTCCGACATCTCAGAGGGACGGCGGATGTTGGTCTGATTTTCGGAGAAGTTAATACGTGTCATGAAGTAGCAGGTTATTCTAATTCGGATTATGCAGCCGATCTTTGATGGGAGAAGATCAGTGATTGGCTACGTTTTCACATTAGCCGGTTCTGTCGTTAGTTGGAAAGGTACAGTATAGCCTCCGGTCGTCTTATCTACTACAGAGACAGAGTACATGGTATTGACAGAAGCAGCGAAGGAAGACATCTGGTTAAAAAATTTAGCCGGTGTTCTCGGCTTAAATCAAGATCAAGTTATGTTGTTTTGTGACAGCTTGAGTGCTATATGTTTAACAAAGGATCGGGTGCATCTGTAACGCCCCATGCCCCGGTACGGATAGTATTGTACGCTCTGGCAGAAACTGCATGGTTTTGTCCTTTGAAGCAAACCAGACTCGAGAAGGGGCCACTTCCCAGGAGAACAGACCGCTCTGAGTATGGATAGAGCAGATCACCATGATGTCTGAAAACCGCACTGCTCTGAGGTATTACATTCCCCACCTAAGAACAATGATTCGTTCTCGAACCACAGACCTACTACTGAGGGACCTACATGGGCCACCATAGATGTAACACCCCTATGGCCCAGTACAGATGGTATTGTATACCCTAGTACGGATGGTATTGTCCGCCCTGGCCGAAGCCGTACGGTTTTGTCTTTTAGAGCAAACCAGACTCGAAAAGGGGCCACTTCCGAGAAGGCCACCCATTCTAGGATTTCCCTAACCCGAGCACGCTTAACTCAATAACTCCAGAGTGCCGGTTTATCCAAAAGGAGCCTCCGTAATTAAGGGTGGTATCATTATATTTATAATACAATTCGGCCCTCTTTCGGAATGTGCTTCAGGGAACTGATCTCATTGTTCTAAAGTGTCTCCCTCACTCAGATCACTAAGATGTCAGCAAGAGACCGCACTGAGTATGGACAGAGCAGATCACCATGATATCTGAAGACCACACTGTTGGAATCAAAAATTACACCCCGGTTGACCAAGTCAAAATCAAAGTCAACCCCAAGCCAATTGGACCCAAGCCCAGGCCAAGTGGACCCATGCCCAAGTCGAGCCCCGCGGCCAGCCTCCCACATGCCAATATGAAAATTATATAATAAATAATTTTGATGTAATTTTTATGAATAAATGTAAGAAAATTGTGCATAAAACCAATTTTTTTTAAAGCTCATTGCTCATGTGCAAAAGAAATGAGCACATGAAATATGGAATGAGCAAAATACCATTTGTAAAGCCCAAGGGGCTATGTGTAAATTTGTAAGCCTATATAAAACAACATGATAATGAAATAGAAAAAAAAAACTTTTTTCCATTCCCCTCAAATGCTAGGATTTGTACCTCCTTCCCCTTTCTCAAGGTTCTAAACCCTCTTCCACTTTTCTGAATTAAATCAAGAGTTCAACTCTTTCTTTCCCAAAAATAAATAGTTTTTCACCATAAAATTCTTGAAAGCGAACTCGAATCTTCTATCAAATTTCTAAAAGGAGAGATTTTTAAGTCTCATCATCCTTTTTTCTTCAAGATCCAGCCAATAAAGAGGAGAAAGAAGGAGACCCGTCTCCAAAAATCTCACTTTGGGAAGATCCATAGCTCAAGAGAAGATTTAGAGCTCAAGGGAGAAGAAAGGATTCCCCTTTCATCATCTCCGAAAATATCTTGGGAGTTTAGCTTCATAAAAAAATAATATATATATATAATAATAATAATAATAATAATAAATCTTTCTTTTTGAGAGTACAACTCCCAGTGCTGGGGATAAGCCCCTTTGTCCTCTTCTTCAGGAGTTTAACTCCAAAGGTCAATTGGGAGTACAACTCCCAGTATAAGGGCTAAGTCCTTTTTTTCCCGCTGGCGTCCAGCGCCCACGTGCCAAGCACGTGAGGCGCTGGCGTCCAGCGCCAGTATGCCAAGCACGTGAGATGCTGGTGCCCAGCGCCCGCATGCTGGGCACATGAGGCGCTGGCAGCCATACATCCTTTGAACGCTATTATCCCTCTCTCTTTTTTATATATATATACACACTCCACAACACTTTCCTCGTAAACTCTGTAAGGTCTCCGATATATCCAAAACCCCTCAAGACACACATATGCACACTGCATATTGAGTTTGCATGACCAGTTTGAGCCGTCAATCGGAGGTTCTCTCGCTTCAAAGGCGAGGGCTAATTAACGTCAACTTAGTCCGCGGCTGCCAGAGATTCAGATCCCTACAATCAATAAACCCCCCGCCTATCCTAGGCAGGGAAAATCTGTAATACGTCTGACAAGCGACGCGTATTCCCATCTCAATGGAGTGACGAAAAACACCCTACTCGCACTGCTCTGGAGTATTACAGTTTCATGACAGGACTAAGCACATCGATGTGAGATATCACTTCATCCGGACTGAGAAAATGATCAAGATACAGAAGGGTGGTACAGAAGACAACCCAGAAGATATGTGTACTAAGCCGGTACCTACTCGCAAGTTCAGACATTGTTTCGACTTGCTCATCGTTGATAGATGGAAATAGCTTTAAGGGACGATCAGCAGCAAAGACTCCTAGCAAGACGGTTCACAACTGACAGATTTTAAAACCAAGATGGAAATTGTTAGAATTGATTATATAATCCTAATCCTATTTGTTTTAGAATTTGTTTATTAGAGATAAATCCAAATTAGTTATTTAGAAAAGATTTAAATTTGATATTTGATTTAAATTGTATATTTGATTAGCTCTAAATTTTAATCTTATACTTATTTCTAAGAATTAATTGTAGGCTATAAATATAAAGTCAATTGTTTAGAGTTAGAGAGAGAAAATTGAGAGAAAAGAGAAATTATGTAATTCTCCACAAATAGTGAAATGTTCTCTGCTGATGTATGTGGTTTTTCCCGTTTGGGTTTCCACGTAAAATCTTTGCGTCTTCTTGAATTGATATTTTCTATTTTCCGTTATTTGTTGAATTGATATTTTCTATTTTCCGTTATTTGTTTAATTTTTATTTCCGCGTTTATCTGGTTCATCTATAACTCATGATTTGCAGATAACTTTCAAATATTTATAGCTTCTCATCTTATAATCTCAACTTAGGAGTCAGGATATAAGATGACAAGATGTGATCACTAACCAAAATACTGCTTGTTTTTAACTAACACACACACACGCCACCACCACGCCCCCCCCCCCCCACCCCCACCCCGCACCCACCACCGCCACCCCGGCCCCACAAACCCACGCGCACACACATTTTTTCACCCTACCAAACAAATGCCGTCTTTGCCCCCAAGATCCTTCCTTCGCTATTAAGCCAAAATTCCGTGAGCCCCACACTGACATTGACATCATCCTAAAAGCCATGGGCTGTATTTTCGTCACCCATTTATGCACCCGCTGACTGACAAGCGTGGGCCTATCCACACCAATTTTTATATTGAGTTTTTTCCCCATATAAGTCCCTTAAATTAAGTATTTTTGGATATTAGTACCTAATTCCCACAAGAACACTCATCTCCCAAGTTAATTAACGTCAAGCTAGGTCCGGGTTGTTAAAACACCTTGAAGCTCGTAACCTCGATCATCTTCATAAAAATTTATTCAAACTCAATAGTTTAACAAGTCTGAGTTTGAACCTAAATTAAAACCCGATAAAATAAACGAACAAACATGAAAATAGCTTGTTTCGGTATTACAACGAGGGGTTGCCCCTACGGATAGAAAAATTCATAGGGACAACTTTTTATTGTCCCTACGGTTTACTCCGTAGGGGCATTGTTTGTCCCTACAGCTAAATCCGTAGGAACATAAATAAATTAAAAAATATTAAAATGTAATGTCTTTATTTGGCCCTAAGGTGCCGTAAAAGAGAGCCCTTCGAATTAATCCGTAGGGGCAAAATAGGGTTATTTATAAAAAAAAATAAAGCTAAGAATTTTCCCACTGTTCCCCAAAATTTCCCACCAACCCGCACCACAGACATCGTCACCTATCGTCATCCATCCTCGTCCATCGTCGCCGCCGCACTCTTGTTGTTGCCTTCCTCGTCGCCGAATTTCTCCTCCATTACCGTCGATCAAACTTGTCACGCCCCGCTTCTCAGAGTGCGCTAAGATCGGCACGTGACAGAGCCAACCATACTACCTGTGGTTAGGAAACATCCCTCCACAGTTATATTACGGCTGTTTATAAGATATCAAGAACAGGAAAATAAAATAAACTATTTAGTACATGTCCATATGCCAGAATAAACGAGTTAAGAAAATAATATGCGGAAGTAATAAATCCAAAACAATAAAAATCTGGAAGGTACGTCCCAAATACGGGCTCACATCAGGAAATAAAAAAAATGTTGAAAGGAAACTAAACTAGAATACTAACAGGTCCTCACTGCTCGGCCTGTCGGCTGAAATACTCCTGCTCGGCCTGTCGGCTGAAGTACTCCTGCTCGGTCTGTCGGCTGAAATACTCCTACTCGGCCTGCGACAAGGGTAGCGGATCTGGGTCATGCAAAACCCAGACGTCAGCGCGTCACAATATCAACAATAATATAATCAGGGGTAACAGGATATGCGGGCGTGAATTATAAAATAGTAACATGAATGTAATAAGTGAGCAGGGATAAAGAACAGTGAAGTGTAACAGTATGTGTGAAGTGCAGCGATAAAACTAAACTGTGCTACTGTGTTAACTACTCTCAAGTTTGTGAAATCAATTTAATGAATCGTCGATATAACTCAATAGTATCCCGTGCATGCCCGGGACCACGGTCAAGACTCTCGGGCTGAATCCGAGACATGCCGCTAGGCAGTAAACAGGTAACATGTACAGACGAATAATGTCAGCAGTAGCATCCCGGGGCTGGCCTAGTCCGTAAAACTGATCAGTATAAACATCAAACTGTCGAGTTACAAGTTAGGTTTCATCATTGATTTCCCCATACCCCCAAATTATGTGTTCAAGTCAGGTATTGATAGATCTGAAGCTGATGTCAATACAGGATCAAGCAGAAACAGGTTTGTCTATACAGACAACAGGAAATGTCCATCGGGACAACATATCAGGATTGTTGGCTTTAGAAACAGGATCAGGTATCAAGTCAAGCAGTGGTATAACAGGTCATGTCAGGGGTGCACAGTGTACCAAAAGGGTGCTTATAACAAACTGTCGCAAGTACGGATGCACGATCAAAGCATGGATGCACAAATATTTATCAGGGATTGCAACTATAGTTCCATTACTATGTAGGATGCACATTATCTAGCATGGGGTGTTAATGGAGCAGTAATATGGAATAAGGTCACATGGAATGCAACTAGATATATAATTAATGGTATGGATGCACAAATATCGGTCATGGGTTATATTTACAGCTCCGAGACTAAGTGGGATGCAACTATTAAGCATTGGGTGCTACTACAATAATAACATGAATTAATATGATCTGTAAATGCAGCTACATGTATATTAAATGATATGGATGCATACGGGTATTCGAAAACAGTAAAACATTAGTACGGATGTATAATACAATCAACATGTAATATTTTTATTCATATGGATGCAAGATAAGTATTATAGTATGCAGCAAGATAAACTTGCATCGATTGGATCACACGACGGATACGTACGGCACGTCCGATGTCGGTTAAACGTCGCAACGCACACACGGCACGCGAGACGGGTCCAGGCAGGCAAGAAGGTAACCACGCAAGTAAGGGACGTTCACTGGATTACTCGGATCGTCGGCGTCAAGCACGGCTCCGATGGGTGATCGCTGGAAAAGAACAAGAAATCAAGAAAGAAAGAAGAAAGAAGAAGAAGGAGGAGGAGGAGAAGAAGAAGAGGAAGAAGAAGAAGGTGGTCTGGGTTTTGGAACAGAGGAGACGAGAGGGTGACGACGGTGTGAGGTCGTCGGGTTAACGGAGCTCCGGCGAGGCAATGGTGTGCAGGGTGCTCGGCTCGGTTAGGGTTTCTTAGTGGTCGGGGTTGCAGGGAAAGAAAGGTGATGGTGATGATGAAGAGAAGAAGAGAGGAGAGGATATTGAAGGTGCTGGCGACGACGATGTGAAGGTCGTCGGCGGTGGAGGGTGTAGGTTCTTGGGTTGGTTTGGGTGTGCAGGGGTTATTTGCAGTGGGGAGCTCGGGGATGGCGAGGAAGAAGAGTGGAGGAGATGGAGATGAGGGTGGCGAGGAGATGAGGAAGATGATGATGAGGGTTAAGGAGGCCGAGGAGTTAGGGTTTACGTGAGCGGCAGTGGGTTTTTCGTGATGAGGCTCGGGTTTAAATAGAAGAGGGAGAAGAAAAGAGAAGAGGGAGGTGGGTGTAAGCGAGAGAAGGGAGGTGACGCGACTCGAGGAGTGTACAGTAATCGTGAGGGGAGAGAGAGAGAGAGGTTGTTATGATTTTCTAAAAAAGATTTCATTTTAAAATTTAAAAAAAGATTTTCTGGTAACAAAATTTTTAAGGTACTGTTTAATAAAATATTAATAAAACATTTAATATTTGGCTAATACAAAAATAGTCCAAAACACGCCCGGGTCGGGTCTAAAAATCCAGTTATAAAATACGAAAAATATAAGTGTCGACCAAAATTAAAATTGGATATCTGGGTAACGAAAATGTATACCCCCAAGAACGGATGCACGTACGTGCGCGTGTCCATCCAAACAAGTCTGTTTCACTGAACAGGACGAGAACAGGGTGCACGGATGCTACGACAGGGTCAGGGGTATCATGCAGGCTATGCAAGATATTTTAAAAATATTTTATGTGATTTTAAATGTTATATTAAAAAATGCAGATGCTAGAAATAATGCGAGTATACAATGTACAAATAATGAAAGCGCACGGATCCATATAATGAGCCAGGATAAACCATAAACAGGAATCAAGACGGGTTTCAAGCAAGCGGGTCGGGTCAGATGCAAATACAAATGTCAAATACACTATTCGCACCCAAAACACAAATACTCAGGAAAATACCATAAATAAAGAAATATTAGAATTGTTATAAATGAACTAGGGTGTTACAGAGCTCGTCGTGGAGTTTCTCGTCGCCGCCAATTGACCTCGTCGCCGCCAATCATCATCTTCGTCGCCTCTACCACTTTGTGCTTTATCTTCCCGGCCTCCTCCACCTCGTCGAAGCCTTGCTCTCCACCTCCTCGAGGGATACTCGTCGGCAGAGATGAGTTAATTTTGATTTTAATTTATAATTTTGTTGTTTTAAATTGGTGTTATTGTTGTTGATTTTAGGGTTAGGGTTAAGGGTTACCATGCCGGGATAATTGGGGGTTAATTTGGGTTAGAGTTAGGTATTGGATGATAATTAGGGTTAGGGTTAGGATTAATTAGGTAAAATAAGGTTAGGATTAGAGTTAGGGTTATAGGGCTGGGTTAATTGGGGGTTAATTTGGGTTGGGGTTAGGCTTTGGATGATGATTAGGGTTAGGGTTAGGGTTAATTAGGTAAAATAGGGTCAGGGTCAGGGTTTAGTTAATGATTAGGGTTAAGGTTAGGGTTAATTTGGGTTAATTAGGTAAAATAGAGTTGGTGATGATTAGGGTTAGGGTTAATTTTGGTTTGGGTTAAGGTTAATTTGGGTTAGGGTTTGGATGATAATTAGGGTTAATTTGGGTTAATTAGGTAAAATATGCTAGGGTTAAGATTAGGGTTAATTTAGGTTAATTAGATAAAGTAGGGTTAATTTAGGTTAGGGTGCTGATTAGAGTTAATTTGGTTTAATTAGCTTAATTTTTGGTTAATTAGGGATAATTTGAGTTAGGGTGATGATTAGGGTTAATTAGGTTAATTTGGGTTAATTAAGATTAGGGTTTAAGGTGCACTAGTTTTTTCAGTAGGATACTCGATGATAACGTAAACGTCAAAAAACCTTACCCTAAACTAAAAACTTCAAACCCTTAAAAACGAAACGTAAACGTAAAACCTATTCAAGTTAAAACCAATATATGATACTCGATGATAATATGAAACTTTCATATTCTCATCGATATTCATATGTAAAAATCAAAGCGCGACTTAGTCCCCATCTATCGGTTAATATACATTCGATATTCATCATGACATAGAACCATACGAAGGTTGTTACATATCGGACGGTATAGTTCGGTGCTAACAACCGTCGTGTAGTCTATGTGACGAGAAAATTCAATCGTATGATAATCGATAGATTTGTCCAGTGTGGACAAGTTAGGAATGTATAAATCAAATGCCTGCATTCACTTGTGTTTTCATTCGTTTCGAGTTATTTCGTCGGTACTTTTCCGCTGATTCTCCGTATACAAAGATAGATTAGATGTTCATTTCAAAGTTGTTTCACATCATTGAAATGATTATCTATTCTATTACAGTGTACTCGGAAAACAGCAGGGAGGTGCTGCCGAAATTTACTCGAAACGGATGAAAGCACAAGTCAATGGGTGTCTGCTTTATATATTCTTAATGGGATAGAAACCTTACCCCCGACAGCCGAAACATACACATACAACACGAATACATAACAAACGCATACACAAAACACACACACACTAACAACCCTACATTTAAGCGAAATTATTAATTGAAACACACATACACAGAATACAACTCATACTTGGGTATCTTCAAATCTAACTTTATTTATCAATAATTTATTCTTTTCAACGACAAACTTGCCTCTATGGATTTTCTTCTTTGTCAGTAACCATCTCGTTCTTAAATTTCTCAATATAGTCACCATAACCTACAATTTATATTTTATACAGTCTAACATGGCCCATGAGTACATCAGAGTTAAGGACTGGATGCACGTGGATTGGCAACAACGCATGCAATCTAAGTTTGTCGCGGGAGTTGCTGCTTTAATTGAATTTGCACGCGCACATAATAAGATCGTGTTAGAGAAGATTCTCTGCCTATGCGATAGATGTGGAAATAAGTTCTGGTAGAAGGTAGAAATCGTAGAGCTTAATATCATTAAATATGGTTTTACTAGATTTTATACAACTTGGCTATATCACGGGGAAGGACAAGAAGAAATACGGTAATGCGGCAGAAGAAGAAGGAGAAGACGGTAATGCGACAGAAGAAGAAGAAAACGATAACTTCTTTCCAGAAGAAGAAATGAAGGATATGGTAGAGGCTGCCGTAGGTAATAGTATTCCTACCGGAGATGATATTTCTTCCGGTCAAAGACCGCGTATGAATAAGTATAAAAAGTTCACGAATGATGTTAGAAGATTAATTTATGAGAATGCAAAGCATTCCACCCTATCATGGTTCGTTCAACTTTTCCAGATTAAGTGCCTAAATGGATGGAGTAACAAATCATTGACGATACTTCTGAAGTTCCTGAAAGATTCTATGCCCCCGAGAAATAACAAGCCTGACAGCTGGTACGAAACCCAGAAGATGATGTCTGATTTGGGTCTGAAGTATGAGAAAATTCATGCATGTTATAAAGATTGCGTGTTGTACCGGAAAGAGAATTCAGATTTGAAAGAGTGTCCAACATGCGGAGAGACCAGGTATAAACCGAAAGAATCTGATAAGAAGCCCGATATACCTGTCAAGATAGCACGATACTTTCCCATAACACAGAGGCTGCAGAGGCTATTTAGATGCAAGAAAATAGCCGAGGCAATGATTTGGCATCACCGTGCTGCTCTGAGTGAAAATGGAAAAATGAGTCATCCAAGAGATTCACCGGCGTGGAAGAATTTCGATAGGAGGAACGAAATATTCAGTAGTTATTTTCGCAATATCAGGCTTGGACTCACTAGTGATGGCTTCTGCCCATTCAACTATATGACTGGAAGCCACAGCACATAGCCCATTGTAATGATAGTTTATAATCTGTTGCCTTGGTTGGCTATGGATTAATCCTACTTTATGATACCTCTTCTTATTGATGGACCAAACTCACCGGGAAACAATATCGACATCTATCTCCGACCTCTGATCGATGAGTTAAAATCTTTATTCATTGATGGTATAGAGACTTACAATGCAAACACAGATACAACCTTCACAATGCGTGCGGTTTTAATGTGGACAATTAATAACTTTCCTGCGTATTGAATGCTATCAGGTTGGTCCGTACATGGTCACAAAGCATGCCCTAATTGCCATCAATATACAATATCGAAATGGTTGAATTTTAGCAGGAAGGTTTGTTATTGCGGTCATCGGCATTTCCTGCCACTAGACCATCCCTACAGGTTAGACGCTGCTCAATTTAATGGTCATCAGGAGCTTCTTGGGCCTCCAGACTCATTATCCAGAGAGGACGTGACTGCTCAGTGGGATCGTTACAATAATGTGACTTTCGGGATAGATCCAGCAAAACAGGTCAAACCACCATACTGGAACAAGTTAAGCATTTTCTACAAGCTTCCGTACTAGTCAACAAATTTAGTGCGTCATTATCTGGACGTCATGCACATAGAGAAGTGAGTATCCGAGCACGTATTCAACTTGCTTCTCTGTAAAGACGGAAAATCGAAAGACAACCTCCGTACTCGGATAGATCTTCAGGACTGGGAAATTAGAAGTGAATTGTATCCTAAACCGATAGTGGGTAAACCAGGAAAGTTTGTACTTCCCAATACCGCGTATCATATGTCACAACCGGAGAAGAAAAAGTTCCTGCAGGTGTTGCATGATTTGAAAGTTCCCACAGGTTTCTCATGATCATTTAGCAAGAAGATAAAAATTGTGAAAGGTAAGATCGATAAGCTGAAAAGTCATGACCACCATATTATTATAGAGCACCTTCTCCCATTAACCCTCAGGATTTCCCTTCTCGAATCGGTTGGTCTAATAATCAATGACCTTTATTGTTTTTTTAGAGAATTATGCGCTAAAACCCTGGATGTTGTGACGCTGGAGAATCTAGAAAATTCTATTTCATTGATACTTTGCAAGCTTGAGCGTATATTCCCACCATCATTCTTCGATATCATAATACACCTAACGGTTTATCTTGCAACCAAGGTTAAGTTAGCCGAACCGGTACAATATCGATGGATGTATCCCTTCGAAAGGTACATGGAATTTTTTGTTTCACGCAATTTGTAAAATTATTGTCGTCCTATATGCTCATATTTATTCATTTAACATATTTTTCTTTAGGTACCTCTACACTCTAAAAAAGTATATACGCAATAGAAATCGACCAGAGGTTTCTATCATAAAAGGTTATTTTCTAGATGAAGTAACCACATTTTGTTCCCGCCATCTGGACGAGAATATTGAGACGAAGCTTAACCGGCCTCGAAGAATTCAGGACGGGCCATATGGTAAAGATGATTATAAGAGAGTAGACACTATATTTATCGACAAGATATATCGGTTTATCCTCCTCAATAGCGTATGTTTTGAAGAAATTAAAGAGTAAGTTTTTTGGATTAATTGTTATATTTGTGTTAGTTTTTTGGATTAATTGTTATATTTGTGTTTGTGTGTGTATGAAATGATATAATATTAATATCATAATTTATTGTTATGAACAGAATTCATATTAATGAGGTACGTGAGGGGCATCCTGATTAGAATGATGAACGATTAGAAAAATATCATCAGGATAATTTTTGCGATTGGGTTGCAAATCATGTAAGTTGTTCGAATAACATGTTATTGCTACTAGTCTTAATCTAAACTTATATCGTTATGTATTTGTCGTAAAAAAAAATTGTCAGATCCACGATCTGAACTTGATTGCATCATTAGAGAGAGATTCAAGATATTTAGCTCAGTTTCCTAGTATGGAGGTTGCATATTATAAAGGATTCGGTGTCCTTGGATAAAAATTTGAAGTTAAGGATATATAAACATCTCAAATTACTCATAATAGTAGGATTACGACGGTAGGATCGGATAGTGTGATTTATTATGGTTACTTAAATTGCATACTTGGCATCCAATATCCCGGATGATCAGAACTATTTTATATATTTCAATGTACTTGGTACGATACACGTACCAATATGAATAAGTGGAGAAACAATCCCGGGACATGGAAAAATGAATATGGATTGACTAGTGTGAGCACACTTCGATTTTACGGTCAGGACGATCCATTTAACTTTCCGAACCAAGTGTTTCAAGTATACTACACATTATTTTTGCAATTACTTATATAATCTATTTTTAATTGTCTAATTATAGGTGGTGCATCCACATCTGGCGCAGAGGCCACTCCCGCTACTTCCGTACCCTCCGCTCAGCCTGCAAATTAGTATGAATAAATATAAAATATTTATTCATTTTACATAATCTCTAAGAATAAACATGAACTTCATGTAATTTTATCGTCAATATTTATTTTCTAGTTGTAGGGGATGCGTCCACATTCGGGTCACCGGTTGTTCCTTACCGGAGGAACTATCGTCCCGTTCATGCCGCTGCCCGGGCCCAGGCTCGTGCTGCTGTCGTCGGAGGTATATATCGCACTTCAATTTTCATTAATCCTTGATTTCTTAATACCACTTTGTATTAATATTGCTTGTCTTGATATTTCTTGAAGATGCAGGGCAGCCCCATCCCGAGAGGGGGACTCGAGGGCCGAATCAGTCTCACAGGCTGAGACCCGATAGAGCTAGGGGAGAGGTACCATTCCCCCTCTTTTTACCCCCGATTATCTCTATACTGGCGATTATGCCGAGAGGTTCGGCCAGTATATGGGGGATGAAAGTCGCATCCAAAAGAAATATCCACTTCACGTTGAATGGGGCGATCAACACCGGCACTCATTTGCCCTCTTCTGAGATCAAAGTCGGATATTAATATATTTTTTAATTTGACTTATCCAATATATTTATTATTATTTAACACTTGCAATTTAAATACATTATTTTTTTGTTTTTGCAGTTAGATTACGACTTTCAGCCTATACCCGACCCTGATCACCCTGAGAGAGTGCTCGATCTTCACGCTCTGTACTTAGGCCTGATAAAGAGCATGCAACCAAAGGTCCGATACAATAGGAACGAGCTGAAAATCGACTGCTATTTGGTATGGCTGGCGACCCCCGAAGCATAGAGAGCAGCTCTCCTACATATTTCGGCCTTTGCGAGAGTCGACGTAGATACATGGCCTTTCTTGTGCCAATATTACGACTCTCAGCGCAAACAGGTTTGTAATTTAAATGTAATTCATTATTTAATATATAATTTATTTTTTCTGTTGATTAATTAGAAAACTAAATCTGAATGTGTTGTGCAGAAACAGGCCGATCAAAATAAAGAGAATAAGAAGTCGGCGAAGAGGGGTCGCCCCACTTATACAAGTGGCTCGAGAAACATTACTCATGCCATGGAGGCATCGGTAAATTATAATAGATCTATTTTGATATAATGTAATATTAAGAGTTATTTTATAATATATGTAAATTTTTGGCAAATTGCAGAGAGCTCAAACCCTGGTGCAGGGTGGTACACCGAGCATGCTTACTGCGTATCTTGCCGTCCACGGTACTTCGATAGATCCCGCCACGGGTGAGCTTCGATTCCCCGACACCGCTACCCAGGAGTATTGCGTAAGTGTTAATATTTATTCTAATTCGAATGAAATTTTGTTTTGATAAGTTTAAATTTAAACGATATACTTATATTTTAATGGTTAATATGGGTGTAGGAGCGGGTGGTGGAGCAGGCGGAGGTATCGGCGATCGATTTTAGTGGACAGACCGATCCGATGCTATAAACCCCGGTCCTAGACACCGCACACGGAGGGCACCACGGAGGTTGGGAGAGAGGCCGGGGACTGGATCCTAGCAGGGCTGTTAGTTATATGTATGCCCTAGAGCCCATTACTGTACATAGAATGTATATTGTAGTGGATGCTGGGACATATATAGTGAGGACTTTCTCGCTCGACATGATAGTATGCTATCTGGTTACTCTTTACCTTAACGTGTATACTGTTTGTCTCTCTGTTACATGTTGGTGAAGCCCTTAGGATGTGTACTTGACTACCTGGACTATGATGCGGATCATACTAGTGGGGATATGGTAGTCCACAAGTACATCCTTCAAGGTCCCTAGTCGTGCGTGTATCGAGATGGGGCATCGATATACCAGTGTAGACTAGCGTATACCTTCTCGACCCATACAGATGGGCGATGGATGATCCCATATCCATTGGTGTTTGACATCAGAGATGATATACGGGTGCTCAGTGGAGACTGGGTACACTGGACGGACTCGCCGAGAACTCCCAGATGGTATTATACCTTACGTCAGATGGCAGTTCTCTGGTGACACTGGTACAGAGTAGTCTGTTGACCCGAGATCGTCATAGAGTCTTGTGTGGTTCCCACTGTGCTTTGATTTCCACCTTACCACGTCCAAGAGGGCGTGCAAAATGATGGCTTTTGGGTACAGTCCCGAATTACATGGAGGCAATGAGCGATAGGAGGGGATTCGTCTCTCCCGGTATAGGGAGTTGATGTTGCGCTGTGTTCGATTAGCTATAACCGGAAATCCCTGGCCAGGGTTGCTGAGATTTACTGGTAAGTGTTACCAGTAGTTTCTCGAACTGTTATAGACCTCATATCGACACGACTTATCGAGCTATTGGGGTCTGACGTTTACCACCCCTAGGCAAGATATGCGACATATCAGACGACGAGACCGGACTGTACGGTAAGTGTTACTGGTTGGATTCACAGGAGTGTGAGCGGGCTTGCTCGTCGATCTTCTGATCGCTCAATACCCGGGTGGCCGTTACGTTTAGCAGACCGCTTGCGGCTTGTGGGTGTTTGATATGATCATCATCTGCTGCCGGCGTATTGACGAGTCTTTAGAGTCCTACACAGAGGTTTCCTGGCTCAAGCAAAACGAAATAGGAGCGCATATGAGATATGTGCGGGACCGAGAATAATGCGTGTATGTGATACCGTATTATATTCTCACGATGAATGTATCGATTGGTTGTATGCGATATAACCTAGTTATCGAATCGAGGATTGATTCGATAAGTCGATACATTGGATACTTGTCGGTTATATGCGACATGACCGGATCATTGAATCAAGTGTTGATTTAATGATTTAATGTATAATTATATATTTGATATATTACTTTGCATTAACTAGTATTGGTTCACTTTAAATGGATTTTCTCACTTGAAGTTCACAAGTTGTATATGTGATATACTTTTGTGCACTTGATTGTATCATGTTTGATGATGCATGCTAACTTGGATTTGTGTAAAGATCAAACCATGGTTATATGATAATGGTTAGGGTTTGGTTTTATTCACTTATTTATTTATCTATTGATTTTTGAGAAATAGATAAAAGAGAAACAAAATGGTTTCTTTCTTTCTTTCTTTCTTTCATGAAGCTTGTTGAAGCTTCATGAAGCTTTGACCAAGTGACCATTTTGTCTCATGCTTAACCCTAACCATTCCACTCAACCATGATTCATTCTCTACACTTGACCATGGTTATATTATGATAAGATTTATTATTCTTTTCTATTCAATTAACTTATCATAATATTATCATCATCTTCTTCTTCTTCTACACAAGAAGAAAAGCTTGCTTCATCAATGGTGATTTGATGAAATCAAGTGAGAAATCCAATTCTAAAGTGAACCCACTTCCTATTTCTTCATCCTCTACCTCTTGCCAAGTAGTATAGGGTATTTTCTTCACAAGTTTCATGACTTGGTGAAGTGGGAGCTTGATCTACTGACGCCTCGACGTAGATCATCTTCGGCATCGAAACCGACGACCAAGCCCGCCCATTTTTCCGATGAAGCCGATGCCAGAGTCCGGGATTTGATTTGGACAGCAAGGAGACTTCATCATGGAGCTATGGAGGTGGAGAACCGGATCTACAAAGGTTGTATTTCCGTTCACTTAGTTAAGTTGTTAACTAGTTGCATCTTTCGCCTAAAAATCTAGTTAACGATCCGTATTAGGATTTCTCGGCACTTGTAAAATTTGAAATTGGCATGGTTGATACCTTGTGAGACCTCATTAGTGTGCCTAGGAACCCTACAGTGGTATCAGAGACTAGCTAGAGCCTTAGGCGATGCGAAGACGATGTTAGAAACCCGATCGAACCCGAAACCCTAACCCGACAACCCTCTCTGTACATTTTTCAAATTTGTGGATTTTTGTATATTAAAAATATGCAGAAAAATCAGCAGGGAATCCTAAGAATTACTGTGCAACACGTGTCCATGATTCAACAAGAGTGCGGCGGAACCGCGGCAGAAGCAAGGCTTCTGCGGCGGTTCCGCGGCCGTATTGTCACAATGCCCAATACTTTTTGCACAGTAATTCCTATTTTCTGGTACTGGATTTTCTGGGATGTTTTAATCTGAACTCAAGAGTTGAGTTTTCTGGGTTGTATTGAGGATTCGGTGTTTCGATCGGATTGTCTGATTTTGTCTGTGTGGATTCCGGATAATTTTCGAATATGTTAAAAAGTTCGACCGAATATAAATACCCAACTTTTCCCCTGCCGGAAAATTTCCAAGTGTTGGATTTTTCTGTGGTTTAAGGACGTCCTGAGTAGTGCAAGTAACGCGATGGTCCCTCTAGAAGACAACAAACCTTAACTCGATTATGTGACCGTCTTGAACTGCCCTTTGAACCTTCGGGTTTGGGGCAGTACGGCGTGCCACATGTGAGGCGTTGGCTTGACCCTTCTATGGCTGGACCGTTGGTACTGAGGCATGAACTGGATGTTTTTAAACCTGTTTCATGTGTTGAGCTGTTTCGGGAAAACTTGGGTGTTTGGATGTTCGATCGGAAAGTTTAACATTTTCTATTTATCTGGAATGGGATACAATAATTGGAATTCACAAGTAGTTATGAGATAACTGATTTGAATGTTATAAACATAGCACTTTAGTCTCACTTGATCGGTTGCCACGGAATTTTGATGCGATCAAAAGTCCGTTGCAATCACGTAGCGTACGCGGATACTCGCCGGGTAAACTTAATAGACAGCTACACCCCTTAGCCCCGACCAAGTGACTGTAGGAGAACCCCGTCGCCGAAAGCATCCGTTCCGGTGCTCGCGGTAGCGGTGTTCCGCCTTGGTGCACTTCGTCGACGGCATCGGGGGTGCGGCCGTCTACTAAAGTCTGCGACGAGTATTCGATCAGGATGTCGGGAATCTTGTTGAATTGCCCGACTTGATATTGAAAAGAGTTTTCGTTTTTGAGACTAAAATGCGGGGTTTATAATTGTTAGGCATGCGATGTCTAAGAAATTCATTTGATTAGGCATGCGATGTCTATGCAGATTGCGGATTCCAACTGTTGTAGTTTTACACTTTCTTTTCTGTGACCGTAAGTGTAATATGTGATATCGCCGGTTTCGTTACTATATGCCAACGACAATTGGGATACGCATGTTTACTTACGTTGATGACATGTGATGTTATGTGTTGCTGGATATGTTATATTGGATCGTCGTGTTTGAATAGCCGGGGTTTTTAATGTGAAGTGAGTGTTTTTCATTTTCATTCATGTAAAAAACTTGTATGTAATATTCTTTTATTGGGGCACTTCCAGGTTGCGGAAGATGTCACCGTTTGTATATTATTTTCTTTTCCGCACTAGGATAGACCCAAGGAGGGGAGCACAAGTAACCGGGTTCTGGAGTCCAGTGGGAGACCAACTCGAGGAGTCGAGTCCGGGTCTCCTAACTCTAGAATTGGTAGGGTTGCTTGCCGCTCTCGTAGGAGTCTAGGGGTGTGGGTTTGGCTATTCATCACGACCGTGGAATCCGTGTTTTATACTGGCTCGTATTAAAAACACGGACGTCCTAGTATATCCAATATTTCATATGTTTCTTCTGCTGCGATATCTGTGATGTGATCATATGATGTTCTGTGATAAATACTGTATATAGTATATATGATATATTATATAGACGTTACTTATGTTTTACACCCGCGCTAGCCCTGCCCCGCTCTGCCGTTAGTTACCTAACCTAACGGTGCACGAGGGGACTGTTCCCCTCCGAACGGCGGCCTGCGACGTTAGGACGTCACGTGCCTGAGGTTCGGGGCAGATGCCATTTGGTTTTTATCCGTCCACCTCTTCGAAGATGCCAAGTTGATTTATGGCACCGTGTATCGAAGGTTTAGACGGATGCGGCCGATGTAGCAGACTTTGTCAGATTCCCCCTGCTTGAGGGGTTTTTGATTGTGGGGACGCTCTTCCCTGCAGGCGCAAGCCCCTGCAGTTAATTACGCTACCGCTTTGCGGTAACAACTTTCTCCTTCTCCAGAATTTCACTTCGTGTCGTGTGTGTTTGTTTTGTTTGTGGCTGCCCGTGGATTGTATATGGAGACTGAGTAATGCCGTCTCCCGTAGGGCGTGGATTAGTCCAAATCCGTATTTACTTAGATTTGGGTTTGGTGTTTTTAGTTTAAGGATGCATTAGTTGCGTTGCGACTAAGATCAACTTAAACATTCGTCAAGGATACGTTAGTCTTGCTTTGGACTAAGATCAACCTGACGTGGTGATTCATTTAATTTATGGCCATCGGGACTCATCACCTCTCTAACATCGTTGAAGGATTACAACGATAGGTGTCAGAGGAGCTCAGAGATGTACCCTTGAACCAAAGCTGATTGAGGGTTTTATAGTCCATTTAAGTGCTTAAGGATACGTTAGCCGTATTTGGGGCTAAGATCAACTTAAACGGGATCGTTTAGATCCGGCAAAAGAGCAATTGGCTCTATTGTTCCAGTTTAGGGACGTAGTGGTCCCTTATTAGTTTAGGGACGTCTCGGTCCGATACCAGTTTAAGGACGTAGTGGTCCATTATTAGTTTAGGGACGTTTCGGTCCGATGCCAGTTTAGGGACGTAGTGGTCCATTATTAGTTTAAGGACATTTCGGTCCATCGCCAGTTTAGGGACGTGGTGGTCCGTCATTAGTTTAGGGACATTTCGGTCCGATGCCAGTTTAGGGACGTAGTGGTCCATCATTAGTTTAAGGACGTCTCGGTCCAATATTAGTTTAAGGACATCTCGGTCCGAGATTAGTTTAAGGACGTCTCGGTCCAACATTAGTTTAAGGACGTCTCGGTCCGATATTAGTTTAAGGACGTCTCGGTCCGATATTAGTTTAAGGACATCTCGGTCCGATATTAGTTTAAGGACGTCTCGGTCCAATATTAGTTTAGGGACATCTCGGTCCACGAGTTTAAGGACCCCGCAGTCCATATCGATGTGTGGTCGTTGGGACCCGTCACCTCTTTGACGTCGTTGAGGAATTACAACGACGGATGTCAAAGGAGTTCGGAGATGTACCCTCGAACCGGATGTAGATTGATTTAGGAGAGCCATTTTGCTCAGTCAATTTAATTTAAGGACTTATGGCCAAAATTGGGCTAAGTCCAGTTGAAATGTTCAACATTTTATTTGCTTTTGCATTGCATTTCTTTTTCTTTTTCTTTTTATTTGGGCCTTGCCCAGAAAGGATGCAGAGTATCAATTTGTTTTGAGCTCTACCCTTTTAGGAATGATGCAAGGTATCAATTTTATTTGGGCTCTGCCCTTATATAAAGGATGCAAAGCATCAATTTATTTGGGCTCTGCCCATTTATTGCCTTGCAATTTATTTTGGCCTGTCAGGTCATTTTGATTTGGGCCTGGCCCTTCAAATAGTGCAAAGCACCAAGAATCTTTTGGATTCAAGAAAATGAGTGCAGAGCACTTTTTAATGATCTAAATTTAGATCAAAGAAGAGAAAAGAAAATCTTTTCTTTCTTTCTGTCTCAGAGAACCAGAGGTTCATAGCAAGTGCAAGGCACTATTTTTATTTATTTATTTATCTGAGAACCAGAGGTTCATAGCAAGTGCAAGACACTATTTTTATTTATTTATTTATCTGAGAACCAGAGGTTCATAGCAAGTGCAAGGCACTATTTTTATTTATTTATTTATCTGAGAACCAGAGGTTCATAGCAAGTGCAAGGCACTATCTGTTGTGCGCACGTGCGTTGCACGTGGTGCCGCATGGCGGGCATACGTGCGTTGCACGTGGCGCACATGCGCATTATGAGGAGAAGCAAAGCTTCTATATATGGAGAACAAGCTCCTTTTAATATTATTAAATATTCTCATGTGGTGCGCACGTGCGTTGCACGTAGTGCCGCATGGCAGGCACACGTGCGTTGTACGTAGCGCACATGGCGCTTGCGCATATGCGCATTATGGAGGAGCATGCTCCTATCTTGGAGAACTAAGCTCCTTTGAGTATTGAATCCTTTGAGGATTTTTACCCTCCCCTTTCGAAGAGGTATCCCCTCTTATTTATATGGGAGTGGTAGAGAAGCCAGCTCTCCTTTTCCCGATGTGGGACTAAAAAATGCATTCCCCATGTAGTAGAGCATTACTTTAGATTACACGTGTATAACACATTTGCTCATAACTTTTGATCTCGGATGAATTATGAGGCCCATAATATATCAAATCGAAGGTCTTTTCGAGATGCTTTCAATATCATCAGAATTTAGCTGTTTTTCGTTCCGGAGTTTGTCAAAATACAGCTCGGAAAATACTGGTTCGCATCTTCTTCCTTAAATCACATGTGCATAGACATTTGCTCATAACTTTTGATCCCGGATGAATTATGAGGCCCATAATATATCAAATCGAAGGTTTTATCGAGACGCTTTCGATACAAATAGAATTTATCCATTTCTCATTCGGGAGTTTGTCAAAAAACAGCCCGGAAGATACTGGTTCGTATTTCCTTAAGCGTATCGCTGCCATTTGATACCTTGGACTCTTTTGCGCAGAAATTTTTGGTGGGAACAAATGCCCCCCACTACTTTGCCCACGTAAGTATGTACGTGGGTGAAGTAGTGCAGAGTTATGCAGAGTTATGCATGGCGTATGGCCAGTTTTGGGTTGATGTATCACTTTCAGAATCTTGATCTGAGAAGATAACGAGCGGACACAAGTGTCGTCATTTATCTTTGACTCAAATCTCAACTCTTAAGGGATATAGTTCCAACCCTTAACTCCATGAGCCGCATCCTTCTATTTCTTTTTTTGTCTCACTCTGGCGTGGAGTAGTTCATACGCTTATGAGTAAGTTCTCCATTTCAGTGGCATGTAGCTTTGGCAAGTGTGGCCCATAGATGGTCGGCCCATCTTGACTTCTTTGCAGGGCAGTGATGGCTTAGGAGACAGGGGTAGGATCTGCCACCTAAGGCTTTTCAACTTTACGAGCCGTGAGGGTCTCATAAAGACTTTTCTCCCTACGAGTCGTGAGGATCTCGTAGGTGTATTTTCTCCTTGGGAATCGTGAGGATTCCTAAGTGTGTTTTCTCTTATAAGTCGTAAGGATACTATAAGAAAGTTTTCCCTCTTACGAGTCGAGAGGACCCGTAAGCGGTTGTTTCCCTCCTTATCGAGATTCGACTTTGGAGAGTGTGACCCGTGGATAGTATGCAAGAGACCGTTTTGGGCCGACTTGCAGGGTCCCAGTGCTTAAGAAACAGGTTTTTTAATCCCTACTGCCTAAGGCTTTATCTCACGAGTCGAGACGCATCGAAAAAATCTCGCAAAGACATCAATTTCCTCACGAGTCGAAACGGATCGAGCAGATCTCGCAAGAACATCTTAACGTCGCATTTAACCTCTGATCTTTACGACAGAAGCCCGTTAAGGTTGGTGGTACTTAGGGTTTTGGCCATCGTACCGTCGCATAAGCTGATATAGTCCTCGATAGGCAATCGTGCTGTTCGAGTAGCCCCGCGACTGCCGTGTCTCTGATCCCTTCGGGGGCTGGACAAGACGTCTTCAAGCAATCCTCCTTGGCAGTTTGACCGTCAGAAGAGCAAGTGCTAGGAATTTTCCATGCCGCTTTTTACTTGAGGTTAGGCTCATTTTGGAGAGCCCCGATGAGTCATAACCACTCCGTGCTGGTGTGGGGATGATCTCCGATAGTCTTTCGGGCTTTATATGAGTTGCCGTTAAGACCCTGAAGCTAGGAATTTGGCCTTTGCTTCGTTTGCTGGCATTGCGTCTGCTGTATCGAGACGAATGTTGCGGTGGGAACTAGGGATTTTGCCGTGGCTCCGTTTGTTTGATGACGTTACGTCTGCTGTGTCGAGACGAACGTTGGGGTGACATCTCGTCTGCTGTATCGAGACGGACGTCGAAGTGGTGACCACTCCACACTGGTGCGAGATGATCTCCGATTGTCTTTCCGGCTTTATATGACTTGCCGTTAAGACCCTGAAGCTAGGAATTTAGCCTTCGCTTCGTTTGCTGGCATTGCTTGCTCTGTATCGAGACGAATGTCGTGGTTGTCTATAGGTTACTGGTGAACCGCCGAGGTTTGGAACTAGGGATTTTGCCGTGGCTCCGTTTGTTTGATGACGTTACGTCTGCTGTGTCGAGACGAACGTTGGGGTGACATCTCGTCTGCTGTATCGAGACGGACATCGAAGTGGTGACCACTCCACACTGGTGCGAGATGATCTCCGATTGTCTTTCCGGTTTTATATGACTTGCCGTTAAGACCCTGAAGCTAGGAATTTAGCCTTCGCTTCGTTTGCTGGCATTGCGTCCTCTGTATCGAGACGAATGTCACGGTGGGAACTAGGGATTTTGCCGTGGCTCCGTTTGTTTGATGACGTTACGTCTGCTGTGTCGAGACGAACGTTGGGGTGACATCTCGTCTGCTGTATCGAGACGGACGTCGAAGTGGTGACCACTCCACACTGGTGCGAGATGATCTCCGATTGTCTTTCCGGTTTTATATGACTTGCCGTTAAGACCCTGAAGCTAGGGATTTAGCCTTCGCTTCGTTTGCTTTGGTGTGTCTGAATCCCTGCTGGAGGAAGAACGCTGAGGTTGACATTTCGTCTACTGTATCGAGACGAACGTCATGGAGGTGACCACTTCATGTGAGATGGTCTCCGATTGTCTTTCCGGTTTTATGTGAGTTACCGTTAAGACGTCGAAGTTAGGAATGTGGCCTTCGCTTCGTTTGCTTACACTGCGTCTGGTATATTGAGACGAATGCTGAGGTGGAGCTGGGATTTTGCCATCACTCCGCTTTGTTTCGACCATGGGGTCTTTTGTTAACTTTGCATGTACACCCCGCTGGGCTGCGAAGGAACGCCGTTGTTGACATTGCGTCTGTTGTAACGAGACGAATGCTAAGGTGGAGTTGGGATTTTGCCGTTACTCCGCTTTGTTTTGACCGTGAGGTCTTTTGTTGACGTTGCATCTGCCTCCAGCTGGACTGCGGAGGAACGCTGTTGTTGACATTGCGTCTACTGTATCGAGACGAATGCTGAGGTGAAGCTGGGATTCTGCCATCGCTCTGCTTGATGGTGTAACATCTGTGTCCTGTTGGAATGAGGAGGCACACCGTTGTTGGTCTCCAGGCTTTAGACGTGGCCATTGAGATTTGGAACTAGGGACTTTGTCATGGTTCCGTTTGTTGCGATTCTGAGGTCAGTTGTTAACGCCATGTCTGCATCTAGTTGAAGTGAGGAGAAACGCCGTTGGTGATCTTTAAGTTGTCGATATTGACGTCGAGATCCTGAAGTTAGGGACCTTCCTTTGCTTCATTTGTTGACATCGTGTCTGTAATATTGCGACAAATGTCGAGATGGTCTCTAGGTTATCTATAAACCGTCGAGATTTGGCTTCGCTTTCTGGTGGAGCCTGTTGGGAAGGTATTGTTCCCTTTTTATCTGTGCCCCTGGATTATATACAGGGATCGATGTGATTTCACCTGTAGGGCAAAAGTTTCATTCTTTCATTTTTTTTTATTCTTTCCGCGATGCTCTATCATTTCAGCTTTTATATCGCGAAGGTCGCGATTGCCCAATCATTTCGGCTATTTTTCGCGGTGCCCAATCATTTCGGCTGTTTATTTTATTTTTACTCGCTACTTTTTATTGCGAGTTGCCCAATAATTTCGGCTGTTTATTTTATTTTTACTCGCTGTTTTTTATTGCGAGTTGCCCAATCATTTCGGCTATTTCATATGCATTTTTTTTGGCTCGCTGATTTTTTTCTTTCTCGCGAGTAGGGGATTTGGGATCCGATACCAATCTTGGCATCAGCATCGCTGCGACTGGAATATTGCCAGGAGTGAATCATCATTTGCCATGAAAGGACTTGGAATTTGATACCGGTTTAGGCATCAGCATCGCTACAACTGGGATATTGCCAGGAGCGAATCATCATCTGCCTCCGTCGATGTTGAACAAAGGTGGCTTAGCGAACAGGGTTAAGATCCCGTCGACTGAGGCTTTTGACTTCATGAGCCGTAAGGGTCTCACAAAGGTATTTCTCCCTACAAGTCGTGAGGATCTTGTAGGTGTGTTTTCTCCTTGGGAATCGTGAGGATTCCTAAGTGCATGTTCTCTTGTAAGTCGTAAGGATCTTACAAAAGGGTTTTCTCCTTATAAGTCGAGAGGACTTACAAGTGTTGTTTGCTGTACAAGCATATCCCTAGTCACGGATGGGACTTTGTTAAGGAAATATTTATTCATGCCCGTGGATTGTATACAAGGGTCAATATTGGACTACTTGTAGGGCAATGTCGAAAGTTGTGGGGGTTGCTTAAGCACAGGTTTAGGCCTCTGTAACTTAAGACTTTCAAATCTTACGGGCCGTGGGGGTCCCATAAGAGAGTTCTCCTTACGAGTCGTGAGGATCTCGCAAGTGTATTTTCTCCTTAGGAATCGTGGGGATCCCCAAGTGTGTTGCTCCTTTGTGAGTCGTAAGGATCTCACGCAGGTGGTTTCTCCTTACAGGGTCGAGAGGATTCTATAAGTGTTTCTTTAACGAGGTTGCGCCCTTTCGGGTTTTCACAAACACTCGCCGGTAGCCCTGCTGTTTTTACTCACGGAGCCCTTTCGGGTTTTCATCCGTGCCCTTTTTGCTTATGGACATACCTTTATTTTTTCTTCCTTTTTTTTACGAGGTCGCGCCCTTTCGGGTTTTCACGAACACTCGCCGGTAGCCCTGCTGTTTTTACTCACGGAGCCCTTTCGGGTTTTCATCCGTGCCCATTTTGCTTGTGGACGTACCGTTTTTTTTATCTTTTATTTTATTCTTTTTTTTTTAACGAGGTCGTGCCCTTTCGGGTTTTCGCGAACACTCGTCGGTAGCCCTGCTGTTTTTACTCACGGAGCCCTTTCGGGTTTTCATCCGTGCCCATTTTGCTTGTGGACGTACCCTTTTTTTTTTTTAATTAACACGTCAGCCTGAAGATGCTGCGGGTTGGGAGTAGTTTAACGACGTTTCGGTCATTTGCAAGTTTTAGGACATTGCGGTCCGTCGTTAGTTTAAGGACATCTCGGTCCGTTGTTAGTTTAAGGACGTTTCGGTCCGTTATCTAGTTTTAGGACGTAGTGGTCCGTTAGGCTTTCTCTATGAATGAGCATGATGCCCCCGGCGTGTCCATATTTTTCGGAGCATGCGGTTGTGGCGGGTTCACCTTCCAAATTTCGGACAACGCGAACTTGCCCTGTTGGTATTGGTCTTCAACCCAGTTCTTGAAGACGTAGCAATCCTCGATCAGATGACCTACCGTTTGGTGGTAAGGGCAATAATTAGGATTATTAATATCGCCTGGCCGCAATGGACGTTTTGGATTCGGCAGATTGATGAGTCTGTCGCACACTGCCAGCTCGAACAGTCCCCTTGTTTTATCTTGCGGAAACGAGTAAGGACGTTTCAACTTTTCCTGGAGGGATTGCCGCTTGTTGCTTTGGCAAGCAACCGGTCTAGGGTCACCTGATTGTTGGTGAGTGCTGGCGACGAGGGCCGTTTTTCTTTTTTCTTTATCCTTTTTGTTCGATCCTTTGTTTACGGGGCCGAGATTTTTTCCGAGTAGCATGCGATTGCACGGCTGAACGTTCTCGCAGATTCTCAATTCCTTTATTTTTGAAATAGATTCCCCGATGGAAGAGTTGGGGGTAGCTTCTTCGTCAGAGTCGCTTCCAAAGGTGATAATTTGTGATCCCTTGAAGTCGGCTATATGACAGTCGGCGGTGGCTCTTTTGCGCTCATATATCGCATTTTTCCGATGTCCACAAGCTTCACACTTTGTCCTGTCGAAGTGTTGCTTTTGAGCGACATACCCTTGCCACCAACAGTTAAAGGACTCGCAGTCTTCGGTAGGATGTATGATCTTCTGATGATATAAACAGAAGTTAGGGTGCATCTCTACCTCAGAGAAAGGATTTTCTTCGGAGGGCGGTAGCTTCATTCCTACTGATAGAGCTTTGGCGAACCGTTTCCTCGTCTTGAATTTATTTTTACCCGCAGTGTATGGCTTTTGATTTGACGGGAATACCTTGGTTCTTTCCAGTATGGCCATTTCATGCTCTTGATTGGCTTTTGCTTTCAAACGAATTTCATTTAGGAAGGCATCGATCAACTTGTCTGACGGCCGCGAAATTTCTGTTTCAGGGTCCGCCGTTGATTTCTCAGCGCAAGGATCCTCCTCCTCATCCGTCAGTGAATGAGAAATCACATGACAAGTCGCTACGTAGTCTTCGGATTCATCCGATAAGTTTTCTCCATTGTTTTCATCCTCGACGAAAGAACAAGTTGCCCCCGGCGTGTCCGTCTTCTTTGGAGAGTGCGGCTGTGGGGGGTTTACCTTCCAGCTTTCAGACAGCGTGAACTTGCCTTGCAGGTATTGATCCTCAATCCATCCCTTAAAGACGAAACAATCCTCAATCGGGTGACTTACCGTTTGGTGGTAAGGGCAATAATTGGGATTATTAAGATCGCCTGGCTGCGACAGACGCTTTGGACTTAGCAGATTGATGAGTCTGTTACGCACTGCCAGCTCAAACAGTCTTCTCGTTTTATTCTGAGGAAACGAGTAAGGACGTCCTAGCCTCTCTTCCAGGGATGGGTGTGGACGCACGTTGTTTTGGCGAGCGACTGGCTTTGAGTTGCTCGGCTGTTGCTGAGCGTTGGCGACGATGATCGCTTTTCCTTTCTCATTTCGGGGATCGGGTCTTGGAGGAGACGGTCTATGGCCCATCTGGTCCATTTGGGCTAATTTGTCGATCAAGGCCTGGAAGGTGGTCGGCCTGAAGAACATCATGAATTGCGAGATGGTCGCCTGCGGATCGAGAGTGCCCACAAACATGCCTACCGCAGGAGCCTCTTCTATGCGTTGTTCGCATTTCGACCATAGGTTCCGCCATCGTGTTGCGTATTGGACACATGTTTCGCCTGACCTTATCCTGGCATTTATCAGTGCTGTAATCGGGGTGCGTTCACTAGCACTTGCGAATCTTTGTGTAAACAGCAGTCCCATCTCTGCAAATGTTTTGACAGAGTCGTTAGGTAGCTCCGAATACCATTCAAAGGCTGTTTCTACTAAGCTGCCGACGAATTGACGTAGCAACAATTTGTCATCGCCTCCAGTATTGCCGCATAAGGCCCTGAATTGAGCGACATGCTGATGCGGATTCCCTGTCCCTTTATATACGTGGAATTTAGGGATCGTATATCCTGGCGGGTAATTGATTTGGTCATACCAGCTCGGATACGGTCGTCCGGTTCTAACAATTTGCCCAGCCGCTTCATTCGCCTGATGAACCCGGATCTGTTGAGCTATATATTCGTCTAGGTCAACTTTGGAGATTGCCTCCTCCTTGGCTGTTGACAGAGCCGGCGGAGGATTTGACGTTTCTCCCCTGTCGTCTTCAAGGACGATCGGAGGATCTTCAGCAGGAGGGTCCGGCTGTAACATCATCCCTACCATATCTTGGAAGAGGAGCGCCATCTGTTTTATTTTAGCCGCTTGCTCTGCAGCTTCTTTGTCCCTCTTTTCGAGGACTCTGCGTAAAAAGTCAGCGTCGGTTTCTTGTTCTTGACGCTCATCCGAAGACATTTCAGAGCTTTCTTTTGGCTCAGTGAGTGCAGCCATTGTAGTCATCATTTCCTGAAGCTTTTGTTGTTGCTCCTAGGCTTTCGTCACGGATCGGGTGAGCGGTCGGTGGCCCGTAGAAGTGCGGCTTTCATCCTTTCCAGAAGTCATATAAACAGTGTGCACCACCATGCCCCCAGACTTGGGGCGTTTGTGTTCGGTGTCTTTCCGATTTGCCGAAGACATAGGGGCTTTTTGCGGCCTCCTTTTTTGAGTGATTGGAGTTAAGGGAGCCGTTGTAGTGGGCACCCGAGTAGCTTTTGCTTCTTGTGGTTTGACAGAGTAATCCTTCTCCTGCCGAACCTTCATATTTTTCTGTCGTCGGAGGCAGTCTCGATCGATCACCGACTCTTGGACCTGTCGCCAGACTTTGTAAATTTTAGAGGACAGCCGTTGAGGGGGCTGCTCTAGCTTCTTCTCTGGAGTATTCTCCACAGGTGAAGGAGTTCGTTTCAACATCGCAGTAGGAGAGTTTCTGCGTACCTTGTTGAGCAGTTCAAAGCTGTTCTTGGTTGGAACAGCAGCATCGATCCTCACCATCGGAGTTGGAGGAGTAAGTCCAGAGGGGGAGTTGCCCCCAGCCTTCCTCACTCGGCGCCAGTAGCGACGTCGGGCATGTCGTGCTGATGGAGTTGTTTCAGCTATAGGGGTGACCTCCTCATGCCCCCTGTGTTGGTCAGAATATACCGGTACCAGCTTTTTAAAGATCGACGTCCGTTGAACGGGGACGGCCAACTTGTCAGAAGCGGACTTCTGAACATGGGAAGCAGCCTTGGTGATTTTGCCAGGAACGGGAGTTGGAATGGCTATCCGCTTCGGGATAACGCCTTCTGGTATGGCATGCTTCTTCATTAGCCTGTTAGAGCTCTGGCCTAGTCCGTTAAAAACTGAAGCAGTGGAGTTGGACGACCCGTTGAGAGGGGTCGCGGCAGTAGTAAGTCGATCGAAGACCGACTTTTTTGGAGCTTCTTGCAATGTCATTGAGGCGTTGAAGCTCATTGGTGGGAGCATGGTCCCAAAAAATAGTCCAGTGGTGGCTTGAGCCATCTGCTCCACCGGCATTTTGAAAAGGGAGGCCGCTTGGGGCCCATAAGTCACTCCTCCAGCAATGACGGAGCGAGAGTTATCGCTGCGGACGGTGCAGTTCGAAGCCATCGATTTTCTGTTTTCTGCATAGAGCAAGACAACAAATCTTAGTACCTTGAATCCACAGGCAATCACAGCAAACCGCGATTTGTTCGCGAACACGAAACACGAAGTGTGGAGTGGAAAGAGGAAGAGGTCCCACCGGGCGTGCCAGAATCTGTTCCCCTCCGAACGGCGGCCTGCGACGTTAGGACGTCACGTGCCTGAGGTTCGGGGCAGATGCCATTTGGTTTTTATCCGTCCACCTCTTCGAAGATGCCAAGTTGATTTATGGCACCGTGTATCGAAGGTTTAGACGGATGCGGCCGATGTAGCAGACTTTGTCAGATTCCCCCTGCTTGAGGGGTTTTTGATTATGGGGACGCTCTTCCCTGCAGGCGCAAGCCCCTGCAGTTAATTACGCTACCGCTTTGCGGTAACAACTTTCTCCTTCTCCAGAATTTCACTTCGTGTCGTGTGTGTTTGTTTTGTTTGTGGCTGCCCGTGAATTGTATACGGAGACTGAGTAATGCCGTCGCCCGTAGGGCGTGGATTAGTCCAAATCCGTATTTACTTAGATTTGGGTTTGGTGTTTTTAGTTTAAGGATGCATTAGTCGCGTTGCGACTAAGATCAACTTAAACATTCGTCAAGGATACGTTAGTCTTGCTTTGGACTAAGATCAACCTGACGTGGTGATTCATTTAATTTATGGCCATCGGGACTCATCACCTCTCTAACATCGTTGAAGGATTACAACGATAGGTGTCAGAGGAGCTCAGAGATGTACCCTTGAACCAAAGCTGATTGAGGGTTTTATAGTCCATTTAAGTGCTTAAGGATACGTTAGCCGTATTTGGGGCTAAGATCAACTTAAACGGGATCGTTTAGATCCGGCAAAAGAGCAATTGGCTCTATTGTTCCAGTTTAGGAACGTAGTGGTCCCTTATTAGTTTAGGGACGTCTCGGTCCGATACCAGTTTAAGGACGTAGTGGTCCATTATTAGTTTAGGGACGTTTCGGTCCGATGCCAGTTTAGGGACGTAGTGGTCCATTATTAGTTTAAGGACATTTCGGTCCATCGCCAGTTTAGGGACGTGGTGGTCCGTCATTAGTTTAGGGACATTTCGGTCCGATGCCAGTTTAGGGACGTAGTGGTCCATCATTAGTTTAAGGACGTCTCGGTCCAATATTAGTTTAAGGACATCTCGGTCCGATATTAGTTTAAGGACGTCTCGGTCCAACATTAGTTTAAGGACGTCTCGGTCCGATATTAGTTTAAGGACGTCTCGGTCCGATATTAGTTTAAGGACGTCTCGGTCCGATATTAGTTTAAGGACGTCTCGGTCCAATATTAGTTTAGGGACATCTCGGTCCACGAGTTTAAGGACCCCGCAGTCCATATCGATGTGTGGTCGTTGGAACCCGTCACCTCTTTGACGTCGTTGAGGAATTACAACGACGGATGTCAAAGGAGTTCGGAGATGTACCCTCGAACCGGATGTAGATTGATTTAGGAGAGCCATTTTGCTCAGTCAATTTAATTTAAGGACTTATGGCCAAAATTGGGCTAAGTCCAGTTGAAATGTTCAACATTTTATTTGCTTTTGCATTGCATTTCTTTTTTTTTTTTTTTTATTTGGGCCTTGCCCAGAAAGGATGCAGAGTATCAATTTGTTTTGGGCTCTACCCTTTTAGGAATGATGCAAGGTATCAATTTTATTTGGGCTCTGCCCTTATATAAAGGATGCAAAGCATCAATTTATTTGGGCTCTGCCCATTTATTGCCTTGCAATTTATTTTGGCATGTCAGGTCATTTTGATTTGGGCCTGGCCCTTCAAATAGTGCAAAGCACCAAGAATCTTTTGGATTCAAGAAAATGAGTGCAGAGCACTTTTTAATGATCTAAATTTAGATCAAAGAAGAGAAAAGAAAATCTTTTCTTTCTTTCTGTCTCAGAGAACCAGAGGTTCATAGCAAGTGCAAGGCACTATTTTTATTTATTTATTTATCTGAGAACCAGAGGTTCATAGCAAGTGCAAGGCACTATCTGTTGTGCGCACGTGCGTTGCACGTGGTGCCGCATGGCGGGCATACGTGCGTTGCACGTGGCGCACATGCGCATTATGAGGAGAAGCAAAGCTTCTATATATGGAGAACAAGCTCCTTTTAATATTATTAAATATTCTCATGTGGTGCGCACGTGCGTTGCACGTAGTGCCGCATGGCAGGCACACGTGCGTTGCACGTAGAGCACATGGCGCTTGCGCATATGCGCATTATGGAGGAGCATGCTCCTATCTTAGAGAACTAAGCTCCTTTGAGTTTTGAATCCTTTGAGGATTTTTACCCTCCCCTTTCTAAGAGGTATCCCCTCTTATTTATATGGGAGTGGTAGAGAAGCCAGCTCTCCTTTTTCCGATGTGGGACTAAAAAATGCATTCCCCATGTAGTAGAGCATTACTTTAGATTACACGTGTATAACACATTTGCTCATAACTTTTGATCTCGGATGAATTATGAGGCCCATAATATATCAAATCGAAGGTCTTTTCGAGATGCTTTCAATATCATCAGAATTTAGCTGTTTTTCGTTCCGGAGTTTGTCAAAATACAGCTCGGAAAATACTGGTTCGCATCTTCTTCCTTAAATCACATGTGCATAGACATTTGCTCATAACTTTTGATCCCGGATGAATTATGAGGCCCATAATATATCAAATCGAAGGTTTTATCGAGACGCTTTCGATACAAATAGAATTTATCCATTTCTCATTCGGGAGTTTATCAAAAAACAGCCCGGAAGATACTGGTTCGTATTTCCTTAAGCGTATCGCTGCCATTTGATACCTTAGACTCTTTTGCGCAGAAATTTTTGGTGGGAACAGGGACATCGAGGCGAATGTGGATGGCATAAGTGTACGTCGTATTTATCTGTGATGTTTAGGTATTTAAATGATGTGACTTCATTAATGAGATTAATGAAATAAAAGAAACCTAAGATGTTGTAGAATCGAATTTCAAAAATAAAACAGGTAGCTACAGTTCTTGCTTTGCACAGAGGTATATATGATATATCCTGCACCTTATTCGATAAGGAAAGGACCGAGATCCCTTCACCGGGAGTGACTCCTTTAGCAATAACTGGCAGATGCTACACACTCGGTTTGTCTTTTGATTGCTTTTAAGAGTTTTTGCTTTGCACAGTGATATATATGATATATCCCGCACCTCATTCGACGAGGAAAGGGCCGACGATCCCTTCACCGGGAATGACCCCTTTAGCAAAACTAGAAAAGCCTCAAAAACACTCCATTCCAAAATTCATTTGATTCTACAACGATATCAAGTTCATTACGCAATAGGTTTTCAGAAAAACCTGTCGTAGCCCTCCGTCATTTCAGATAAGTAGTAGTTAGTATTCGTGCTACGTTTGTTGGCCTTTGTCAAGGCGTAGTGTGCGGTAGCTAACTGGTGCTTATCTGCTTATGCATATGATGCAGATTGGATTAGGGTAGTCGTGCGACCTTATTGGCCTTTGTCAAGGGTCGTGCGGGTGGGTATATTTCAATCAAGAAATGACGGGTTGAACTTGACTAGCATCCTATGGTTTATTGGCCTTTGTCAAGGTCATAGGAAGTTAGGGGCAAAATATTATCGGGAATTTCAAGTGTTGAAATTTGCAATGAGATTGCATACCTTCTATGAGATAGTTGGATCCCGATACCCGCTGCGAGTAAGAGTTACTCCTGGGAGAGTTTTACACATTGCAATTAGCCGATCAAGTAGGTGTCTAGAAAGGTGTCAACGGGGTTACGCCTCTGGGAAAACGAGATTTACATTAATTAGGTTCGTGCGAAAGCACGGGGGACCTCCCTCAAAGTACCGACACTGGTCTGGCTGAAAGATTGGCGAACTTGTAATGTGTAATTAATCCCGGCTAGTCTTTCCTTTTAGGGTTTGAAGGAAGATTTGATAAAAAGCAGTGGGAGCTATCCTGATTAGATAAAATAATAACCAATCTATTCTTGCAAGAGCGCACGCTGAGTGTTTTCTTCTCTCTCTCTCCTGGTAGCGACCGTATCACGCCTTAATCAAGATAATAATACGGATTATTGACCGAACCCGCTTGTTATACTGAGCTGGGGAACGTTGGTCCCGCTCCAACTTATAATTGTTATAAGACAGAGCAGGAAATTGGGGAATACCAGAATTCCCGTGCCGCCCAAACGAAGAGAGTGCATGTTGATGCATCATCTTCGGGTGTGTTCATTATACAGAAATATTTCTCAGCGTCCTTTACGTCCTGGGTATTTGATACCGGATCAGGATTCCAGATATGTAATATGATTACATAGGGCTACAGAAAGGTAAAGAACTGAGAACGGGTGATAAGTTTCATGAGGCAGAAAACGGGGCAAGTGTTGCAGCCAAGTCTGTTGGTCACTGTCACCCTGTATTACCAATACATTGATTCTGAATGAATGTTATTAGATACCGAACCTGATATACAAAATCATATCAGTCTCTTTATTAGTAAAGAAATGATAAAATTTTGTATTGTTGGATAATGTTTTGAACATTTCCTATATCAAAAGTTGATCGGGTCAGGCACGTTATCTAAAAGCATTGATGTTCTAAATCAAACTACAGTTCTTAAATATACGGAACACACACAAGAGGAAGAGTTCAGAAATGAACGAATCCTTCTTGAGATATTGTAGACTAGGTCATATCAAAGCGACCCGACTAGCTCAAGTTACATTTAGATGCATATTTAAATCAGTTTGAATTTACATCTTATGAAACTTGCCAGTCATGTCACAAAGATAAGATGACCATAGCTCCGTTTACTGAAAACAGAGAAAGAGTTAGTGAACTCTTGGGATGATACATGTTGATGTATGTAGGTCTCCTGTCTACACATGCCAAGACTGGTTCTTTGTATTTCATTACATTCTCTGATGATCTTTCGAGATTCAGACATCTGTTCCTGTTGAAACACAAGTCCGAACCTTTTGAGATATTCACAGAATATAAGTTAGAAGTAGAGAACCAAAATACGGGTAAAAGTATTATGTCCTTTGATGTGATCAAGGAGGAGAATACTTGAGCACGGAATTCCTGGATTATTCTAAAGGAGAATGAGATTCTCTCTCAGCATTACTCCTCCGTATACACCATAGCACGATGGTGTATCGGGGCGGAGTAATAACACCCTATATGATAAGGTATGCTCTATGATGAGTACTACTGAGTTTTCTATTTCCTTTTGGGAGTTATGCACTTGAGAAGCTGCATACCTATTGAATAGGGTTCAAATTAAATCAGTTGCCTACCACTTCATATGTGATATGGAAAGGGAAGGGCCCATATCTTAAGTTAGTTAAGATTTGGAGTTGTCCGGCCTATGTCTAAAAGCAAAATCCGTACAAGCTCGAGGCAAGGTCAGTTCTGTAGAACTGGAAAGGTTCCAGCTATACAAAACTGCAGCTGATGATTTAGTAGAACCATAGAATTCAATAGTTACCAACGAACCTCAGCCTCTCCGCCAATCTAGTAGGGTTCATCACCCACCTGAGAGATACTTCAGTTTCTCTATGATAGTGGGAGCGAGGATTGCATCATGAGATGATGACCCAACTAGTTTCGACCTGGCCATCAGGAGTGAGACTCTGTAAGAATGGCTGGATGCTTAGTGATCTAAGATAGAATCCATGTACACCAACAAAGTATGGACTTTGGTTGCTATATCTGAAGGGTTAAATCCCCATCAGGAGCAAGTATATCTTGAGAAGATTACTTGGTGTAGATGGAAAGGTTGAGACTTTCAAGGCTAGACTTGTTAAAGGTTTTCGTCATCGACTAGGCGTGGATAATGATGAAACCTTTTCTAAGGAGCTATGCTTAAGTCCATCCAGATCCTACTTGCCACGGCTACATACCATGACTACGATATCCGGCGGTTGGGTGTCATGACTGCTTTTCTAAAATGATATTTTAGAAGAGAGCGTCTGTAAGTACACAGCCAGAGGGCTTCGTAAAAAGTGGGAGCAGCGGAAACGTTTACAAGATGCTTTATAGGTTAAAGCAGGCATCGCGGAGTTGGAACATCTGTTTTGATGTAGTAGTCAAACAGTTTGAAATCATCAAAATGGTAGATGAACCTTGTATATACAAAAAGGTAGTAGGGAGTATGGTGGTGATCCTCGTAGAGTACGTGGATGACATACTCTTGATAGGGAAGGAGTTTCCTATGCTACGCTCGATCAATCTCCGCTTATCACTATGATTCTCCATAAAGGATCATAATGATACCTACTAAATCCTGGATTTTGGATCTATGAGATAGATCTAAATGGATGTTAGAATTCTCACTAGCTGTAGTGAGATGGTATCAATTGATCCTGGGGAGAATCACTGGAAGGGTTCCAGGGTGATAAAGACGACTGAATGTCAGTCACAGGCATTGTCTTTACCCTCAGTAAAGGGACGGTATGTTGGAAGAGTTCCAAGCTAGATACCGTGGCATACTAGATGATAAAGGCAGGATACATCGCTACTTAAGATGCTACCAAAGAGGCAGTCTGGATGTATAATGGTTCATGAGATGAACTACGTTCCTACCATTGTGTGACAATGGAAGTGTGGCTTTGGCCCGGGAACCCCGGTCCCATCAGTGACCCAGACATAATCTAAGGCAGTATCACCTGATCATGGAGATGGTTGATCTCCAGGGTGATCGAGGTTAGGAGAACAGACTCAGAGGACAACACGGCGGATCCACTCACAAAGGCCTTTTCCCAGAGAGAGACTTTTATGGGATGGTTGTGTATGAGATACTACAACCACTGCTATCAGATGGCCCTAGTGCAAGTGGGAGATTGTTAGTTATATGTATGCCCTAGAGGCCATTACTGTACATAGGATGTATATTGTAGTGGATGCTGGGACATATATAGGGAGGACTTTCTCGCTCGACATGATAGTATGCTATCTGGTTATTCTTTACCTTAACGTGTATACTGTTTGTCTCTCTGTTACATGTTGGTGAAGCCCTTAGGATGTGTACTTGACTACCTGGACTATGATGCGGATCATACTAGTGGGGACATGGTAGTCCACAAGTACATCCTTCAAGGTCCCTAGTCGTGCGTGTATCGAGATGGGGCATCGATATACCAGTGTAGACTAGCGTATACCTTCTCGACCCATACAGATGGGCGATGGATGATCCCATATCCATTGGTGTTTGACATCAGAGATGATATACGGGTGCTCAGTGGAGACTGGGTACACTGGACGGACTCGCCGAGAACTCCCAGTTGGTATTATACCTTACGTCAGATGGCAGTTCTCTGGTGACACTGGTACAGAGTAGTCTGTTGACCCGAGATCGTCATAGAGTCTTGTGTGGTTCCCACTGTGCTTTGATTTCCACCTTACCACGTCCAAGAGGGCGTGCAAAACGGTGGCTTTTGGGTACAGTCCCGAATCACATGGAGGCAATGAGCGATAGGAGGGGATTCGTCTCTCCCGGTATAGGGAGTTGATGTTGCGCTGTGTTCGATTAGCTATAACCGGAAATCCCTGGCCAGGGTTGCTGAGATTTACTGGTAAGTGTTACCAGTAGTTTCTCGAACTGTTATAGACCTCATATCGACACAACTTATCGAGCTATTGGGGTCTGACGTTTACCACCCCTAGGCAAGATATGCGACATATCAGACGACGAGACCGGACTGTACGGTAAGTGTTACTGGTTGGATTCACAGGAGTGTGAGCGGGCTTGCTCGTCGATCTTCTGATCGCTCAATACCCGGGTGGCCGTTACGTTTAGCAGACCGCTTGCGGCTTGTGGGTGTTTGATATGATCATCATCTGCTGCCGGCGTATTGACGAGTCTTTAGAGTCCTACACAGAGGTTTCCTGGCTCAAGCAAAACGAAATAGGAGCGCATATGAGATATGTGCGGGACCGAGAATAATGCGTGTATGTGATACCGTATTCTATTCTCGCGATGAATGTATCGATTGGTTGTATGCGATATAACCTAGTTATCGAATCGAGGATTGATTCGATAAGTCGATACATTGGATACTTGTCGATTATATGCGACATGACCGGATCATTGAATCAAGTGTTGATTTAATGATTTAATGTATAATTATATATTTGATATATTACTTTGCATTAACTAGTATTGGTTCACTTTAAATGGATTTTCTCACTTGAAGTTCACAAGTTGTATATGTGATATACTTTTGTGCACTTGATTGTATCATGTTTGATGATGCATGCTAACTTGGATTTGTGTAAAGATCAAACCATGGTTATATGATAATGGTTAGGGTTTTGTTTTATTCACTTATTTATTTATCTATTGATTTTTGAGAAATAGATAAAAGAGAAACAAAATGGTTTCTTTCTTTCTTTCTTTTATTCTTTCTTTCATGAAGCTTGTTGAAGCTTCATGAAGCTTTGACCAAGTGACCATTTTGTCTCATGCTTAACCCTAACCATTCCACTCAACCATGATTCATTCTCTACACTTGACCATGGTTATATTATGATAAGATTTATTATTCTTTTCTATTCAATTAACTTATCATAATATTATCATCTTCTTCTTCTTCTTCTACACAAGAAGAAAAGCTTGCTTCATCAATGGTGATTTGATGAAATCAAGTGAGAAATCCAATTCTAAAGTGAACCCACTTCCTATTTCTTCATCCTCTACCTCTTGCCAAGTAGTATAGGGTGTTTTCTTCACAAGTTTCATGACTTGGTGAAGTGGGAGCTTGATCTAGTGATGCCTCGACGTAGATCATCTTCGGCATCGAAGCCGACGACCAAGCCCGCCCATTTTTCCGATGAAGCCGATGCCAGAGTCCGGGACTTGATTTGGACAGCAAGGAGACTTCATCATGGAGCTATGGAGGTGGAGAACCGGATCTACAAAGGTTGTATTTCCGTTCACTTAGTTAAGTTGTTAACTAGTTGCATCTTTCGCCTAAAAATCTAGTTAACGATCCGTATTAGGGTTTCTCGGCACTTGTAAAATTTGAAATTGGCATGGTTGATACCTTGTGAGACCTCATTAGTGTGCCTAGGAACCCTACAAGGGCCCATATAAGGTTGGTCTCCTCTCCGGCGGTTACTTCCCCTATCCCCCGTGAGCGACGTCTGGAGCATGATTGTAATATCTCTGTTGTCTGTGTACAGAAAATTGTTTAAAAATTAATGTACAAATAGAGTATTTGCAATCCTCTGTATGCTATAAGTATTTGAATTGCTTTTGAATAGTAAGAAAACACTTGTAGCTCATTGGTAAAGCCTTACACTGCTGTGACGTAGCCCCTGTGATCGAATCCCCCCAGCCACATTATCTTTTTGTTGATTTTTCTTGTAATCTTTTAGAAGCCCAAAGGTTTACACGTGCACTACACGTAAATGAATAGTCACAGATTAAATAAATATGTGCACTGAGTTATACCAAACGACACCAACACGTGGCAAAAATCCCAAGCCCCCTCACCGGAATTTGGCCGGCGAGATCAAGGCCAAGACCGGCACCGCCGGGCCTCCCATAGGGGATGCTCCCTAATATTTCCCCTGGCATCCCTTCGCCTACCCCATTACCCCCATGTTGTTTGTTTACTCTGAAAACATCCAGAGAGTGTTAATTCCTCTCTTTAATTCATTTTTAATGTAAATTTTAATTATATTCTTCATTACCCTAAACCTTAATTTTCCCTATAAATACCACACCACATTTCACCCCTCCTCACTCAGAATTTTATTACAAAAACTCTTTAAAATTTCCAAGTCCTAAGTAGTGCAAGTGAAGTTAGCAAAGGGCAAAATTCCGGCGAACTTCCGGGAAGATTCCGGCAATGAAACGACGCCCCGACGGTTCTGAGAGCTTCCTCCTTCTCCCCTCTTTCTTTATAGCCAGTAAGTCCCCTCTCCCCTCCTATTTTTCTATTCTAAAACTTCTCTTTCTCAAAACTTGTCGGAAGCGGAGTTATTCCAACTTCTGATTCGTTTTTCTTTAAAAACTCCATTTTTCTTACATAATAAAATACCATATTATCTCATAATTTTTAACAAATATAAATAAACATATTAGAATAAGTTTCATCTCAAAAGAATCTATTATGCACCTTGTATCGCATTTTTACTGTTAAATGCCATATACTTTACTTTCAACACAATTCAAAATATTTCCTTATATTACCTTTAGATAACTCACGAGGTAATGACCTATCTCATCACAACACACATATTTGACATAGCACGATGAATTTTAGAACTCTAGTGTATGGGAAAATACTAGATTATGAATAAATATCTTGAACATTCAAAACCGTTTTCTCTATAAAAAAAATGTTAATCAAATTCCTTGCAATTGCGTCTCTACAACCCATTTTGGGGACCCCGATCGGGATGCTGCGGGATATCGCACATCCTCGAGCCTAGTAGAGCGAGATGCAGACCTCCGCAAGAAGCATTCGATCTCGATGGAATTTTTAATGCAATTTTTAAGAAAATGAGATTTCTACAAAAATAAATAAAATTTATTTTTATTAAATATATATTTATAAATATTATCAAAATATCTATTTTAAAATATATTATAAATATTCCATATTTTCTAAATCAAAGGAATCACAATTTCATGAAACTACCATTACAATTCAATACAAATTCCAGCATTTCATTAAAATACCATATACAATGAAAACTAGGTTCTACTCACTAGAAAATTTCACTTTTATAAAATATACATCTATGAAAACCCTAAAGACGATAATTAAATACTTGAGGTGTATTTTAAAAATATATCAAACTATTTTTACATAAAACTCCCTCAAGTTATATAAAATTACAATAAGGACCTTAGTAAATATAGGTTTAAACGGGACCAATTCTCTTGAGCCTTAGGGAGCCGGAAAATATGGGTGCTTGCCTATCTAACAACGGTGTTATCAATATGGTAATTGTCTTGGAAAAAGACACAAATCCTGCTGTCCATGTGCAGCAGTTACCAATAACATCAAAACTTAAATCAGGACTTCAATTTTGTTCAAAAGTCTGACTCGGTTCGAGTCACGGTCAAATATGTAATCAATCTGACTTGAATATGATTCAAGTATAAACTGCAATCCAACATGAATCTGTCTATACCAGAATTCAATCTATATCAATTTGTCTCGACCAAACCAAACCATGGATATACTCTATTTACATGTATATCCATTATATCCATTCCATTTACCTGATATCATGGTTTCGGCAAGTCGTACAAATCTATTATACAAACAATACAAATCAATACAAAATACATTACGAGGTTTAAAGGGGTAGATTGGTACGGAATGTGTTAGAAGTGGCACGAAACGGTCATCTTAATACACCTAACCTGAATATCCATTGCCGTTGTACCATGGCTGAACGGTTCCTTGTACTCCATATACCTTAGTCTCCGGAATAGTGAGACTCCTCTCGTATACACTGGCATATTCTGTACAATGCTACAAACAACTATGTTAATATTATAATAAAAAATTACTAGTTATACTCTCTTTCTGTCTATTCTATCTCTACTCATCTTTTGGACTTACCGAGCGATTGTTCGCTGACGACATTCCTTTCTTCTTTCGGAATGTTGTCAGGTAGATTGGACTCACTGGAGATCGAGCCCAGTACTGAAGACTTGGAGCAGTTTTCTATCGACCCAGAGCCGTAGGCACTTGTATATACTTTTCATTTCAGTTATGCTATTATTTAGGCATTGCTTTCTATTTATGTATTTACATTTCCAGTTGTACCTGTAAAGAATTGTTAAATAAATAAAAGTTGATGTTAATTTATATTCCTTTCTCTTGTTTATATTTTTACTTTATATTGCTTAGATACGCTTAGCGTATTTACTTCTGAGTAAATACGTAGCGGACCCCGTCGCGTCTCCTTACCCGTACACTGGGAAGCGGGGCATAACAGGTTTTGTTGGCGGCCCATGCAGGTCAGTTCTGCATGGACATGCAGGTCAATTCTGCATGAAGTCCTAAGCAATATAACACAAAAATCAGCAACTAAAAATATTCTTTACAATTCATATTTCTTGAATCTTACAATTTCATATATTTTGAATCTATCCTAATCCTATTTTTCTTTCAAGGTTATGGATTCTCCAAACAACACCAGCATCAATTTCAACAACACACCCCCACCTCTACCACTTATACCTACCGTCACTACTCCTATCAATGAGCAGATGGTACCGCTTGAGGCGATCCGGAGCCTCCTGGAAGGACAGCAGCAGCAGACTGCTATTCTGATGAACTGTCCAGAACCGAAAGCGCCCAGAGTGAAGAAATTCCGGGCTTGCACCCAAAGCAATTTTTGGGAAAAGAGAATCCTCTGGAAGCTGAAGAATGGGCTCAGAGTATTGAGAATGACCTGGCAACGACACAAGTGCCAGAGATCGCTTGGGTTTGAGTTGCGAAACTGCAACTCACTGACAACGCCCGAGTTTGGTGGAAGGCGGAAGAAAGCCGTCTTGTCCAACCTATCGAATGGAGGACTTTTCGTGACATGTTTGACGCGAAGTACTTCCCAGAAACTGGCCGATTTGATATGGAGCAGCAATTTATCCATCTACAACAGGATTCGATGTGAACTAAATCCGTGGATGAATATGATGCTGAGTTTACCATACTCAGTAGGTAAGATATGTCTCAATATTCGATTTTCAAATATCACATACTACATAGCTAACACAAGACCTTAACAGGTTCGTGGCACACTTGATACCAACTGCTGAGATCAGGTCCAAACGATTTCAGCAAGGATTAGATCCGGAAATCCAAGCTGCCTTAACTACAGGGGATTTCCGAACCCACGAATTGGCTCTGAAAGCTGCCCATCGATATGAAGCAGTGGTGAAGATGAAGGGCAGACCCCAATCTGCTGGAATGAAGTACCCTGCCACCCAGATGGAAGGAAGAGCCTCTTCATGTCCACAATTTGTGCCCAGTAGACCGGGAGTACCAAACAACCGGCCCAACCCAGCATTTTGTACCTACTACAGGAGAGATGGACACCTGACGAAAGACTGCCGGCGTGCAAATCGCCTTTACTTAGTCTGCGGCTCAGCCACTCATGACATTGGGTCTTGTCCTCGTAGACATAACCCAAATGCTGCATCCAGACCAGCAATTACTTATCAGCAGCGCCCAGCTTTCCAGGCACCTGCTCCACGACTCGCTATCCCTGCTCCACCTCCTTGTGGACTAATTGCACCTCCTCCTCATCGGTTCCATCAAGCTCAAAGGAACGTACCTCAAGAACAACGGAATGGACAGAGGAATGCTCCTCCAGTAAGGAGGAATGTACCGAGGCGACAGGCTTTCACAATGACTGTGGAAGAAGCTGAAGCCACCGGCCAAGTCATCACTGGTAAAAATTTCCTTTCAAACTTTCTTTCAGTCTATATACATACCTATATATCTTTTCCTTATACCTAAACCTATTCCACATAACTTAGGTACAATCTTAGTAGCCCCACTTCCTGCACTAGCACTCTTCGATATTAGAGCATCTCATTGCTTTATGTCGCAGCGGTTCGTCCGAACTCATGCGATTCCAGTCAAATCTCTCGTATCCAGTTAGAATATCAGTTCAGGGAACGGCGTTCTAAAGGCAATAATGGGATACGCCCTGTGTCCAGTGGTCGTCTGTAGCAGAGAATTCTATACTGACTTCAAGGTGCTGGACATACCGAGTTTTGATGTCGTTTTGGGTATGGATTGGCTCGGAACTTTTTACGCTACCATTGACTGTCATCAAAGAAGGATAGTGTTCGAGATTCCAGACCATCCAGTCTTTTATTTCAAAAGTGGAGACTGTACCCTGGAGCCAAGCACATACAAGGCAAAACCGAAGAAGGCAGTGATTGCAACACTTCAAGCGGAGGAAGGATCGAATCCAGAGATAGTTCGAGAGTTCGACGATATATTTCCTGAAGACATATCAGGTTTGCCTCCTGATCAAGCTCTTGAATTCAGCATTGATTTAGTACCTAGAGCACAACCGGTGATCAAAGCACCATATCGTCTAAGCTCTGAAGGTTTGAAGGAAGTCCATACTCAGTTAGACAAATTATTGACGAATGGATGGATTCGTCCCAGCACTTCAAGTTGGGGATCACCAGTTCTACTTGTGAAGAAGAAGGAAGGTTCATATCGAATGTGCATTGATTATAGAGTTCTGAACGAAGTAACTATAAAGAACAAGTATCCACATCCGCACATCGATAACCTGTTCGATCAGCTAAGCGGGTCTTGCGTTTTCTCCAAATTAGATCTTCGTTCGGATTATCATCAGGTGAAGGTCAAAGAATCTGATATTCATAAAACGGCATTCAAAACTCGCTATGGACATTACGAATTTCTTGTGATGCCATTTGGAGTGACCAACGCACCAGCTATATTCATGAACCTAATGAATCAAGTTTTCCGAGAGTACCTAGACAGATTTGTTGTCATCTTCATCGATGACATACTGGTGTATTCTAAGAGTCGGAAAGAACACGCCGAACATCTATGAATTGTCCTGAAGACTTTATGACAATATTAACTCTATGCCAAGTACAGCATGTGCGAGTTTTGGCTAGATCAAATCGGTTTTCTCGGACATATTATATCAGGCGATGGAATCTCTATATATCCAGCTAAAGTATTAGCAGCAAGCGAATAGCCGACATCGAAGTCAGTGAAGGACATTCGAAGCTTCTTGGGATTAGCAGGATATTACAGAAGATTTATTGAAAGATTTTCGAAAATTACAACACCCCTGACCAAGCTCATGGGTAAAGATGAAGAATTCGTGTGGTCAGAAGCATGCGAACAAGCTTTCGTAGAACTCAAGTCAAGATTGACATCAGCGCCTATCCTTGTCATACCGGACCAATCTGGAGTTTTTGAAGTGTATTGTGATGCATCCGATAAGGGATTAGGATGTGTTCTACATCAGCATAGTAAAGTTGTAGTTTATGCTTCAAGACAGCTAAACATTCATGAGCGCAACTATCCGACGCATGATCTGGAGTTAGCAGCCGTAATCTTTACTCTTAAGATTTGGCGCCATTATTTTCTTGGTGAACGAGTGGACATATACAACGACCACAAGAGTCTAAAATATGTATTTACTCAAAAAGAGTTGAATATGCGTCAGAGAAGATGGTTAGAACTTATGGTAGATTTCGACATCAACCTACAATATCATCCAGGGAAGGTGAATGTAGTACCTGATGCACTTAGTCACCAACCATTAGCATTGAACCTCACCACACAGTGGAAGCTTCAACAAGATTTACATCAAATGGAGATTGAAGTAGTCATGCCAGGTAACGCTTCAAGTTTGATGAACTTACAAGTTCAATCTACCATTGTTAATCATATTAAAGCAGCTCAAGCAAGTGATGATAAGTTGCAAAAGATCAGAAAATAAGTAGAAAGTGGACTTCAAACAGACTTCATCATGCATGAAGACGGATCTTTGAGATACGGTAGTAAATTGTGTGTACCAAAAGATTTTGTACAAGAAGAGTTGATGAAAGAAGCTCACAACTCTCCTTATTCAGTACACCCTAGAGGTACAAAGATCTGCGTCAAAATTACTGGTGGCATAGAATGAAGCGTGAAGTAGCCAGAAGTATCGCTAAATGCTTGGTGTGTCAGCAAGTAAAGGCTGAACATCACAGGACAGCTGGATTACTTCAACCGTTACCTATCTTAGAATGGAAGTGGCAACACATCACAATAGATTTCGTGACTGCACTTCCTCGCAGCATGAGAGGTAACGATGCGGTATGGGTTATTGTGAATCGACTCACAAAGTCAGCTCACTTTATCCCTTTTTGAGTTGGACAATCTACCGAGACACTAGCAAAGAAGTATATGGATGTAAGAATCTAAGTAAGATTTAACTCTTCATTATGCACTATTTCTGATACCCATGAACTCATGCAGGAAATCGTGAGATTACATAAAGTACCGGTTTGCATTGTCTCCGATCGTGACACCGGATTCCGATCGCAATTTTGGTGAAGTCTGCAAGCTAGCTTAGGAACAAGTCTGAACTTCAGCACAGCATACCATCCACAAACAGATGAAAAGTCTGAGCGAACTATTCAGATCTTAGAAGATATGCTAAGAGCATGTATGCTAGACTTCGGAGGATCGTGGGAAGATCACCTACATCTTGTGGAGTTTTCATACAACAATAGCTACCAAGCAAGTATATGAATGTCACCATTTGCAGCGTTCTATGGAAGGAAGTGTCGATCGCCATTAAGTTGGGACAATATCGAAGATAGAGAACTCCTTGGACCTGAGATGATAGTAGCAACAGTCGATGTAGTTTGCACTATCAGGGAAAGAATGCGCCCAAGATCGACAGAAGCATTGGGCTGATACAAAACGCCGTCACTTGGAGTTTCAACCCGGAGATCATGTATTTATGAAGATATCTCCGAACCATGGAGTGATTCACTTTGGAACACGGGGTAAGCTAAGTCCAAGGCATATTGGACCGTTCGACATACTCGAACGTGTCGGAGAGGTGGCTTATCGCTTGGCACTTCCACCTTCATTAAAAGGAGTGTACAATGTGTTCCATATATCCCAACTCATAAGGTATGTGAGTGACCTCAGTCATATTCTTGATTACTCCGAGCTTACTGTACAGCCAGATTTATCCTGTGAGCAACAACCTATTGAAATCCTGGATAGAAAAGTGAAGTCATTCCGAAACAAGGAAGTAAACTTGGTTCAAGTGATGTGAAGAAAAGACTCACCATGAGAATCAATATGGGAACGTGAGGACGACATGCATGCAAGATACCCCCAATTGTTTGTAAATTAGTCATTAAAATAATTGTAAATTTCGAGAACGAAATTTTTGTAAGAAGGGTAGAATGTAACATCTCTGTTTTTAGTGTACAGAAAATTGTTTAAAAATTTATGTACAAATAGAGTATTTGTAATCCTGTGTATGCTATAAGTATTTGAATTGCTTTTGAACAGCAGGAAAACACTTGTAGTTCATTGGTAAAGCCTAACACTGCTATGACGTAGCCCCTGTGATAGAATCCCCCCAGCCACATTATCTTTTTGTTGATTTTTCTTTTAATCTTTTAGAATCCCAAAGGTTTACACGTGTAATACACGTAAAATGAATAGTCACAGATTAAATAAACATGTGCACTGAGTTCTACCAAACGACACCAATACGTGGCCAAAATCCTAAGCCCCCTCACCGGAATTTGGTGTAATACCCAATTCTTTTATACACCAATATCCGTATTTTTATAAAAGGGCCAATTACAAAATTTACTTATTTATATTTATAATTATTTCAAGTATCTTAAAACCCTAATCCCTTCATTTTATTTTGTTTCCTTTTATAACCCTAACCCTATTTCTATTCCCTTTTAAATTCCTTTTTCCCTAAACTAACCCAAACCCAGCCCACTCCCTCTCTAACTCTCTTTTATTTATTTTCTGGCCCGGCCCAATAACCCCGGCCCAAAACCCCTCCCCGTCACCCGACCCGACCCGTTTCCTTCCTCCTTCTCTCCCCCGTTCTTTCCCTTCCCGCTCATTTCTTTCCCCCACGTCGACGCGCACGTTCCCGAGCCCCCGCTTCTCACGCGCGCCCACTCCCCGCGACTGTCGTGCCGCCTCTCTCCCCCCTCTCCCCATGTCTCTCTCTCTCTCTCTCTCTATTCTCACATCTCTCAATCCCCCTCACAACCACCTCCCCTCTCTCCCTCGTCACCATCACCCTCTCGCCACTGCCACTCCCTGCCTCCAGCCGCAACCCACCTCGCCAGCGTCACCCCTTCTCAAACTCTCCCCTCATCTCCCTCCCCAATCTTCTCCAACCCACGAGCTCACCAGCGGCCACCCTCTCCTTCTTCCCCGAGCTCGAACCCTTCCTCCCCCGAGCACACCTCCACTTTCACCCCGCCGACCTCGACCTCGCCTCATCCCCGTCGCCACCTCCTTCTTCCTCACCTTCCTCTCCTCTCCGAGCTCCCTACTTCCTCACTCCCTCGACCCAACCCCAACAGTCGCTACCTCCATCACCACTGAGAACCATCGTCATCACACCCCTGCCTCACCACCGACGCCCGAGCCATCAATACCGTCGACGGCGAACTCCGGCCACCAACCCACAACCACCTCCCCTCTCCTCCTTCCTCCTTCCCCTTACCAGACCCCTGCAACCCGTCCCCGACGAACCGAACCCTAAAAACCCAATCCGAGACTCGCAACTGATCGCGCCTGCACCGGCCACCATAGCTGCATCCACCTTCTCGGTAGTCCAAAGTAGCCGAGCACCAGCCCAGGTCAATTCCTGCAGCCAGGCTGAGCTCCCCGTCGCGACTATCGCGGCCCCAGCCCGCACCGCATCTCGTCACCAACCCCCAGGCCCGTACCCGAGATTCCTTGCTCCCTCCACCTGCTCCGGCCATGACCCAGAACTGCGTGACGACCCCTCCACCATCGACGACCTCACTTCTGCGAACTCGGAGCCTTCAAGTACCGCTGCCCACGTCGATCGGTGCAAGCTGTAGCCAATCAAAAGCAAGGATTCGAGGCCACGCTATTGCAATTCCAAGGCTCGCGAACTTCGGTTTCGTCGCAACCACCGTTTTTCACATCCATGCCGCGCATTGCAGCGCCCGACCGATCCATCATCTCCTTGATATCGTCAAAGAGGCAAGTGATTTCCACTTGCTTCACATAATATTAGTGTTAAACCTATAATTGTTTATATCTTTCGCACAACCAAAACTTCGATCACCATACGTATAAACAAGTATTCGATGTGAACTCTTAAGTGAAAACCTATCTTTAAATGGCGGAACTTATGATCATTATGCCCGTTTACTATCCATAGAGGTTCTATGGAAATTTGGTTACAAACAAATATCATTTCACCTACAAAATACTACCCCCGACAATTATTGCGAAATCAGAATTTTTCTGCACACGCTAGATGGTTAAATTCATATTAAATATTTTACAAATCGGATTTTAGTGTTCCATGGCTTGTATCGAATCTAACTGTTTAACCTACAGTATTCTATAGTTGATCACTGAATTTTAACAAATTATGATAGAGATAATTGCGGAGGATTACGATTCTGGACTGCAGTCCAGAACGGAAATCCCAGTTAGCCCCTGTTTTTAAATCCCTGTATATTCCTGTTAAAATATGAGAATGTGCGGAACCCTATATCATTACGTAGAAAATTGAGTTAGATTTCTTACTCAACTAGTTTCACTGGATTCCTGTTCTGTTTGTTATTTTTAACACATTTTATAATATCGACGTATCTAGCTGAATTCTGCAGAGACAGATTTTACACATCAACCTTAACCTGACCATAACATCCCGTTGATATAGGATATTACTGATCCACCAATTGCGGTGGAAACCTAACTGATAACCCTAAATACTGTTCATAGAGTCACCTAATTACGATCCCAACTGGGATTAAAATATGTTACGAAACGGACTTTCAATTCAGAAATTGGGTTTCCAGCAGTGAACACTTAAAATGAAATGGTCATAACTAGCAAACCTGAAACCCGATTGACGCGAAACCAATTTTGATGGATAGATAATTAAACATACTGCATACTCCCTTTACATTGTTTCACTTAATTCTGCATGTATGACCTATAATAAATTCTGCAAGTGGTAGGATACTGACTGATGATATCTTAATCATGCCTTAATTATCGCATTCTCATCATATCATGTAAAGCTCATATGCATTGGTAACCTAGTGATCGTGTACATTACCCAGTGTTAGATATTAGTGTTTTGATTGTGGCAAGTACGTTAGTGTTTAAGCGTGAATGAATAAGTGAAAGTGACACGTACTTGTACACAATCAGCGGACCCTATTGATATATTGCATTGTCGACGTATATGGGACACATATAAGTGTAACTATAATTGGTATGGGACGATTATGGAAGCACTTATATGGGTGTCATAGGTAAGGCACCAAACACTGTCCATTTATCTTGGGTATCAGTCGAGACATGCTTGATGGAGATCCTGTCTCCAGTTCTCGCGTAGACTTGTCATGGACCGACTGGTATTTGAGTTTATGCTTGGCGTTTGATGTAGACCACGGGGTGTGGGGTAGTTTGAGTGTGAGTTCAACAGAATCTCGGGAGTCCCATTGCCGGCACATACAGCGATTCTGGAGATATATGGGTGATATTACTGATTATTAGCGAGCGACTCGGGCCCGTGTTCCCTTTCCCTTGGGTCCAACCCTTGGGTGGGGGATACTCACGAGTGGTTGAATCTCACACTTGGACTGACAATAGGTTTAGCGACCTGGATGGTGAGACTTAGAGACTGATAGGTTTAGTGACATGCATTGGTTACTGATTCAATATACCCGCCATACTATTTACCTGAATTACTGTTTACCTGTACTGGCTACTTCACGCTCATGTTATTACTCCATGCTTATTGTTTCATGTTCGTCATCATTGCATGTGTTTATATTGTGTGTGTGTATTTTTCTATGGTGTCGCTCTGACGACCTGAGTATGCATGCTCAGAGTGAGAAGTGGATTTAGCTCGGACCAGGACCTAACGTACCTCAAGGATATTGCGGACATCTTGATCAGCGACTCAGAGCTGTACTTCTTTGATCTCTATCTGGTTAGTTCTTTGTATTTGTTTTGATTTAGTGACTGCATTTCTCATTACCTGTGTATTGATTACTGATTACCACGTAAAGCTAGAAGCCGAAGTGTGACTACGGCAGGATGTTTCCTTGACCGTAGGAGCATGGCTGGCCTTGTCAACCCCTCGTATTCCGTATTTTGGGAAGCGGGGCGTGACATGGTTTTGTTGGTATCAGAGCCAGGTTTTACTTCGATTGGGATTGCGGTTTCCGTATAGGGCTTGAAAATCTAAGACATCCTTCAGTCTAGATTGCGAACTCGTTATCTTTGATCTTGATTCACGTAGTGTGTTCTGCTACATGTTTTGATCCGTCCGCTAGAGTTTTGGATGACTTAGTAGAGTTACGTGATTGTAATTATGAACTGCAGCATGGTTACAATACGGTACTCTATTTGAGTGACTTGGAGTTCTACATTTGATTTCCACTCGTTTGAATTTCACCTCACCCGATATTCTTGTTTCCTTGCCTAATCTATATTGTATTTTGGTTCTTATAGCTTGTACCTTATGCCGTCCTAAAATTGTTGTTTCAGGACTATATCTTCAAACGACTCTTTTTCTATCTCCACTCCCCAAAATCAGACCATCGAGATTTTGAATGTACTGCAAGATTTGAAGGAAGCCCAGGAGCGAACGAACGATCTGTTAGCTGAAGGATTAAGAAGGCAGATGACTCAGGCACCAGCGGAAGCCTCCAATCATAAGGGGATCCCTGTTAGACAAGAAAAAGAGGTGAAGATGAAGCACCCACTTGTTCCTCAGCAACGGAAGCAGCGGAGGACTCAATGTTGTGGATACTGTAAGAAGCCAGGACACTTTCAGAGAGACTGTCGCAGCGCCAAAGGGCAGTGCCTGATTTGCGGATCCAATGAACATCTTGTCAATGGTTGCCCTCAAAGGAAGGAGCTATAAGGAGGAGATTCGTCCACACTCTCCACTCCTGCTAAATGACTTGGTTATTTTGTAGTTCGAGCTTCGAGGATAGTACGGGCCCAGCGCAGGATTCCACTCGCTTGACGAGAATGCAGCGGTCTAGATATCAAAGAAGAATTATCACATTTCTGCTTTCAATAAAAATATTGTCACTCTTCTGTAAAAAATTCCTTTCGTTTAAAATTTGTATCCGTTGAACTTTTAGTTGAATGCAGTAAAATTCCGAATTGTGATGTATGTATCGTCCCCTTGCCACTCATTTTCCTTATACTACTTATTGCATCAGTATTCTAAATTTTGATTTTTCAGTTCTTACCTACCGCATATTTTCCTTGTACTCCGTATCCTTGGTTATTTTTTTGGTGTGTTCCACTGTCTAATCATGACTCCTTTTTTTCAGGCCATGGCCCACCCTGGAGCAGCGCCGCCTCTAGATAAGGACACACGGTCGTGTGTTTCCTTAGACTGCATGCTGGTAAGCTCAGATGACGAGATCAACGGCCCACAGGTTATTTTCGGAAACAGCGATTCCGAGGATGAGGGAGTCGCAACCTCAGAAGTCGACATGATCAGCGACTCTGACAACGAAGAAGAGGACCCTGAAGAGGACCCGATAGAGGAAGATCCCGAGGAGGACCCGATAGAGGAAAATCCAGGAGAGGAAGACCTTGAGGAGAATCCAGTGGAAGGAAATCCCGTGGAAGAAGATCCAAAAGAGTTGAATCACGTAGAAGCATACCACGATGAAGAAGCTCCAGCCGAGGAAGAAGGACCAGAAGAAGAAGACCCCGCGGCAGAAGAACCTCCAGTGGCGATCCCTGCCAGGCACTAAGGAAATGGATGCCCCTATCTTAGCGCGCGAGCTTACCGTAACCTGCTGAACTTCCACAACCGCGACTGACGCGATTTATCTTCTGTTTCCTCTAGCCAAATAAAATCTATGTATAGTTTAGGGCCACCTTTTATCTTTCGAGTATGCCTTGCTTGAAATTCTTCTGGAAAATAAATAATGAAAAATTTCCTGAGTGCGCACATCTTTTGAGTATCGATTCGCATGATGCATTGACTGTCCCCCCAATACATTTCTTTCCCTCCTAAGATTCATTACTATTCTTCATTCCTGCACCTTGTGCTGATCTGACCCTCGTCTCTTCAACGCTTAGATTAAAAGTACCACATTCCGCCCTTTTGAATGGGCCATACTCCCCTGAAGCCCATACCCCGACTAGCCCTTATACATTAGTAGTACTTTCTTTATTACTATAAGTACGTTCAGTGACGCTGTTATTCGAAATTTAGCTTTCAATATTTTGTGTTTATCGAAGAATTGCGTGTTATTAATTACTCCCGTTTTATTCATTTTAAATGCTTTGCTATTTTCCATGTTTTCAAAAGTGCAAACATATATCGCGCATATTATTTTGTTCAATATTTCTTATTTTCACCATGTGGGTTTTCTCTAGTTATTTTAAAATTGTTTGATCGATATATTTATTCTAAAATACTTTGGCCTATCGGCAAACCCTTCACTATTGGTTGTTATTGCTATTTTATTCTCTTGTACATATAGTTTATCCTTATAGATGGTTCTGCCTTATACTTAGTTAGACCTATCTTTTTAGTTGCGTTATTTCTTATACATATATAGACTTTCAATTTTTATCTAGCTGTTTTTAAGTAAATCACTATATGTTAGTGTTCGATGTTGTAGCTTTTCGCATATTATTTTATAGCTTATTGTTTATTTTAAATTTCGAGGACGAAATTTTTTGTAAGGGTGGTATGATATAATACCCAGTTCTTTTATACGCCAATATCCGTATTTTTATAAAAGGGTCACTTACAAAATTTACTTATTTATATTTATAATTATTTTTAGTATCTTAAAACCCTAATCCCTTCATTTTATTTTGTTTCCTTTTATAACCCTAACCCTATTTCTATTCCCTTTTAAATTCCTTTTTCCCTAAACTAACCCAAGCCCAGCCCACTCCCTCTCTAACTCTCTTTTATTTATTTTCTGGCCCAGCCCAATAACCCCGGCCCAAAACCCCTCCCCCTCACCCGACCCAACCCGTTTACTTCCTCTTTCTCTCCCCCGTTCTTTCCCTTCCCGCTCTTTTCTTTCCCCCACGTCGACGCGCACGTTCCCGAGCCCCCGCTTCTCGCGCGCGTCCACTCCCCGCGACCGCCGCGCCGCCTCTCTCGCCCCCCTCTCCCCACGTCTCTCTGTCTATATATATATTCTCACATCTCTCAATCCCCCTCACAACCACCTCCCCTCTCTCCCTCGTCACCATCACCCTCTCGCCACTGCAACTCCCTGCCTCCAGCCGCAACCCACCTCGCCGGTGTCACCCCTTCTCAAACTCTCCCCTCATCTCCCTCCCCAAGCTTCTCTAACCCACGAGCTCACCGGCGGCCACCCTCTCCTTCTTCCCCGAGCTCGAGCCCTTCCTCCCCCAAGCGCACCTCCACCTTCACCTCACTAACCTCGATCTCGCCTCATCCTCGTCTCCACCTCCTTCTTCCTCACCTTCCTCTCCTCTCCGAGCTCCACACTTCCTCACTCCTTCGACCCAACCCCAACAGTCGCTACCTCCATCACTACTGAGAACCATCATCATCACACCCCTGCCTCACCACCGATGCCCGAGCTATCAGTACCGTCGACGGCGAACTCCGGCCACCAACCCACAACCACCTCCCCTCTCTTCCTTCCTCCTTCCCCTTACCCGACCCCTGCAACCCGTCCCCAACGAACCGAACCCTAAGAACCCAAACCGAGACTCGCAACTGATCACGCCTGCACCGGCCACCATAGCTGCATCCACCTCCTCGGTAATCCAAAGTAGCCGAGCACCAGCCCGGGTCAATTCCTGTAGCCAGGCTGAGCTCCCCGTCGCGACTATCACGGCCCCAGCCCGCGCCGCTGCTCGTCACCAACCCCCAGGCCCGTACCCGAGATTCCTTGCTCCCTCCACCTACTCCGGCCACGACCCAGAACTGCGCGACGACCCTTCCACCATCGACGGCCTCACTTCTACAAACTCAGAGTCTTCAAGTACCGCCACCCACGTCGATCGGTGCAAGCTGTAGCCAATCAAAAGTAAGGATTCGAGGCCACGCTATTGCAATTCCAAGGCTCGCGAACTCCGGTTTCATCCCAACGACCGTTTTTCACATCCGTGCCGCGCATTGCAGCGCCCGACCGATCCATCATGTTCTTGATATTGCCAACGAGGCAAGTGATTTCCACTTGCTTCACATGCTATTAGTGTTAAACCTATAATTGTTTATATCTTTCGCATAACCAAATCTTCAATCACCATACGTATAAACAAGTATTCGATGTGAACTCTTAAGTGAAAACCTATCTTTAAATGGCGGAACTTATGATCATTAAGCCCGTTTACTATCCATAGTGGTGCTACGGAAATTTGGTTACAAACAAATATCGTTTCACCTACAAAATACTTCCCCCGATAATCAGTGCGAAATCAGAATTTTTCTGCACATGCTAGATGGTTAAAATCATATTAAATCTTTTACAAATTGGATTTTAGTGTTCCATGGCTCGTATCGAAGCTAACTATTTAACTTACAGTATTCTATAGTTTATCGCTGAATTTTAACAAATTATGATAAAGATAATTGCGGAGGATTACGATTCTGGACTGCAGTCCAGAACGGAAATCCCAGTTAGTCCCTGTTTTTAAATCCATGTATATTCCTGTTAAAATATGAGAATGTGTGGAACCCTATATCGTTATGTAGAAAATTAAGTTAGCTTTTTTACTCTACTAGTTTCACTGGATTCCTGTTCTGTTTAATATTTTTAACACATTTTATAATATCGACGTGTCTAGCTGAATTCTGCAGAGACAGATTTTACACATCAACCTTAACCTGACCATAACTTCCCGTTAATATAGGATATTACTGATCCGCCAATTACGGTGGAAACCTAACTGATAACCCTAAATATTGTTCAACTATAGAGTCACCTAATTACGATCCCAACTGGGATTAAAATGTGTTACAAAACGGACTTCCAATTCAGAAATTGGGTTTCCAGCAGTGAACACTTAAAATGAAATGGTCATAACCAGCAAACCTGAAACCCGATTGACGCAAAAACAATTTTGATGGATAGATAATTAAACATACTGCGTACCCCCTTTACATTGTTTCTCTTAATTCTACATGTATGGCCTATAATAAATTATGCAAGTGATAGGACACTGACTGATGATATCTTAATCATGCCTTAATTATCGCATTCTCATCATATCATGTAAAGCTCATATGCATTGGTAACCTAGTGATCGTGTACATTACCCAGTGTTAGATATTAGTGTTTTGATTGTGGCAAGTACGTTAGTGTTTAAGCATGAATGAATTAGTGAAAGTGACACGTACTTGTACACAATCAGCGGACCCTATTGATATATTGCATTGTCGACGTATATGGGACACGTATAAGTGTAACTATAATTGGTATAGGACGATTATGGAAGAACTTATATGGGTGTCATAGGTAAGGCACCAAACACTGTCCATTTATCTGGGGTATCAGTCGAGACATGCTTGATGGAGATCCTGTCTCCAGTTCTCGCATAGACTTGTCATGGACCGACTGGTATTTAAGTTTATGGTTGGCGTTTGATGTAGACCATGGGATGTGGGGTAGTTTGAGTGTGAATTCAACAGAATCTCGGGAGTCCCATTGCCGGCACATACAGCGATTCTGGAGATATATGGGTGATATTACTGATTATTAGCGAGCGACTCGGGCCCGTGTTCCCTTGCCCTTGGGTCCTACCCTTGGGTGGGGGATACTCACGAGTTGTTGACTCTCACACTTGGACTGACGATAGGTTTAGCGATCTGGATGGCGAGACTTAGAGACTGATAGGTTTAGTGACATGCATTGGTTACTTATTCAATATACCCGCCATACTGTTTACCTGTTTTACTGTTTACCTGTACTGGCTACTTCACGCTCATGTTATTACTCCATGCTTATTGTTTCATGTTCGTCATCATTGCATGTGTTTATATTGTGTGTGTGTGTGTGTGTATTTTGCTATGGTGTCGCTCTGACGACCTGAGTATGCATGCTCAGAGTGAGAAGTGGATTTAGCTCGGACCAGGACCTGACGTACCTCGAGAATATTGTGGACATCTTGATCAGCGACTCAGAGCTGTACTTCTTTGATCTCTATCTGATTAGTTCTTTGTATTTGTTTTGATTTAGTGACTGCATTTCTTATTACCTATGCATTGATTACTGATTACCACGTAAAGTTAGAACCCGAAGTGTGACTACGGCAGAATGTTTCCTTGACCGTAGGAGCATGGCTGGGCTTGTCAACCCCTCGTATTCCGTATTTTGGGAAGCGGGGCGTGACATTTGGCCGGCGAGATCAAGGCCAAGATCGGCACTACCGGGCCCCACGTAGGGGATGCTCCCCAATTTTTTCCCCTGGCACCCTTTCGCCTACCCACTACACCCATGTTGTTTGTTTACTCTGAAAACATCCAGAGAGTGACAATTCCTCTCTATAATTCATTTTTAATGCAAATTTTAATTCTATTCTTCATTATCCTAAATTCTAATTTTTCCTATAAATACCACACCACATTTCACCCCTCCTCACTCAGAATTTCATTACAAAATCTCTCTAAAATTTCCAAGTCCTAAGTTGTGCAAGTGGAGTTAGCAAAGAGCAAGATTCCAGCGAAGTTTCATGATGATTCCGGCGACGAAATGACGCCCCGACTATTTCGAGAGCTTCCACCTTCTTCCCACTTTCTTTATAACTAGTAAGTCCCCTCTCCCCTCCTCTTTTGCTATTCTAAAACTTTTTTTTCAAAACTTATCGGAAGCGGAGTTATTCCGACTTCTGATTCGTTTTTCTTTAAAAACTCCATTTTTATTAAATAAAAAAATACCATATTCTCTCATAATGTTTAACAAATATAAATAAATATATTAGAACAAGTTTCATCTCAAAAGAATCTATTATGCAACTTGTATCGCATTTTTACGGTTAAATACCATATACTTTACTTTCAAAACAATTCAACATATTTCCTTATATTAATTTAGATAACTCATGAGATAATGACCTACCTCATCACAACACACATCTTTGACATAGCACGATGAATTTTAGAACTCTAGTTTATGGGAAAATACGAGATTACGAATAAATACCTTGAACATTTAAAACCGTTTTCTTTTAAAAAATGTTAATTAAATTACTTGCAATTGCGCCTCTACAACCCATTTTGGAGACTCCGATCGGGATGATGCGGGTTATCGCACGTCCTCGGATCTAGTAGAGCGAGATGCAGACCTCCGCAAGGAGTATTCGATCTCGATGGAATTTTTGATGCAATTTTTAAGAAAATGAGATTTCTACAAAAATAAATAAAATTTATTTTTATTAAATATATATATTTATAACTATTATCAAAATCTCTATTTAAAAATATATTATAAATATTCATTGTTTTCTAAATCAAAGAAATAACAATTTCATGAAACTACCATTACAATTCAATACAAATTCCAGCATTTCATTAAAATACCATATACAATGAAAAGTAGGTTCTACTCACTAGAATATTTCACTTTTATAAAATATATATCTATGAAAACCTAAAAACGATAATTAAATACTTGATGTGTATTTTGAAAATATATCAAACTATTTTTACATAAAACCCTCTCAAGTTATATTAAATTATAATAAGGACCCTAGTAAATATAGATTTAAGCGGGACCAGTTCTCTTGAGCCTTAGATAGCCAGAAAATATGGGTGCTTGCCTATCTAACAACGGTGTTATCAATATAGTAATTGTCTTGGAAAAAGACACAAATCCTGCCGTTCATGTGCAGCGGTTACCAATAACATCAAAACTTAAATCAGGACTTCAATTTTGTTTAAAAGTTTGACTTAGTTCGAGTCACAGCCAAATATGCAATCAATCTGACTTGAATATGATTCAAGTATAAACTGCAGTCCAACATGAATCTGTCTATACCAGAATTCACTCTATATCAAGTTGTCTCGACCGAACCGAACTATGGATATACTCTGTTTACATATATATCCATTATATCCATTCTATTTACCTGATATCATGATTTCTGCAAGTCGTACAAATCTATTATACAAACAATACCAATCAATACAAAATACATTACGGGGTTTAAAGGGGTAGATTGGTACGGAATGTGTTAGAAGTGGCACGAAACGGCCACCTTAATACATCTAACTTGAATATCCATTGCCGTTGTACCGTGGCTGAACGATTCCTTGTGCTCCATATACCTTAGTCTCTGGAATAGTGGGATTCCTCTCGTATACACTAACATATTCTGTACCAAGTTACAAACAACTGCGTTTAACATTATAATAAAAAATTACTAGTTATACTCTCTTTCTGTCTATTCTATCTCTACTCATCTTTGGGACTTACCAAGCAATTTTTCGCCGACGACATTCTTTTCTTCTTTTTTGGAATGTTGTCAGATGGATTGGACTCACTGGAGATCGAGCCCAGTACTGAGAATTTGGAGCAGTTTGCTATCGATCCAGAGCTGTAGGCACGTGTATATACTTTTCATTTCAGTTATGCCATTGTTTAGCCATTGCTTTCTATTCATGTATTTATATTTCCAGTTGTACTTGTAAAGAATTGTTAAATAAATAAAATTTGCTGTTAATTTATTTTCATGTCTCTTATGTACATTTTTAATTTATATTGCTTAGATACGTTTAGCGTATTTACTTCGGAGTAAATACGTAGCGGATCTCGTCGTGTCTCCTTACCCATACACTGGGAAGCGGGGCGTGACAATGATGTTGCCGCCTTGAAGATCACCGTCTAGGAGTTGAAGGAGATGTTGGTATGTATATTAGTTAATAGTAAAATATTATATCACATTATAAATAGTAACATATGCAATATTAGTAGCCTGAGCTTATTTGGTTGTAGACTTAGTTTTGATTAATCATACTTATATAAAACTATCTAATTAAAATAAACTATGGTTTTCCAAACTAGATACCCAAACGAGGCCTAAGTCCCTAAGTATTCTTAGATTGGGGTTTCGCAATAACCTGATAATGATACGATTTCAACTAAAATCTAATACACCGTTCTTACTCGTTTATTACACACAAAATTTAACAGATGTGATAGGCTTCTTCGGCTGCGGCTCCACAAGTATCTCATTCGGCTACGGCTCCGCAAGCCACTACCTCGGCTGCGGTTGTGCAGACCACTCCTGCAGCTCCACAGCCTGTTCAGACTTCCGCACAGTCCGCTCCTTCATTAGTCGAGTTTTTAACGACATGTCTTAAATTGACAAAACTTGCGAATTGCAATTACTAAGATTTCAAGGGAAATTGATAATCAAATTTTGAGTGACAAGTATCCCAAAAAAAAAAACCTCTTAAAAATCCACGGAGTGCCTCATGACTCAAAAGCAAACAGGAGCCTGACACGTCAGCAGCCCATCAGCCTAGCCCCATACCAAACCCCGCCCCTCAGCCAATAAATACCCATCGACCCCTCAGCAATCCTTCCCTTTTCCCACTCGCTCTCCTCTCTCTCCCCCCTTATTTTCCTTCAAAAAATTCCCCTCCAATATGTCTCTATTCGAATTCGGGTCCAAGCCGAAACCCGCTTCTCCCCAGCCCGACCCGCACCTGACCACCCCGGCCGAGCAGCGCAGGCTCCGCCGCATGATCTCCAACCGCGAGTCGGCGCGCCGCTCCCGCATGCGGAAGCAGCGCCACCTCGAGGACCTGCGCTGCCACGTCGGCAGGCTGCGGGCCCTCAACCGCGAGCTCGCGAGCCGGGTCGGGTCAGTCTCCAACAACAGCATGATCATCCGATCCGATAACGAGCGGCTGTGGCACGAGTCCAATATCCTCAGGGATAGGCTGTCGGAGATCCGGAGAATCTTGATGTTTCGGCAGCTGCAGCGGCTGTCATTGTCGGGTGCTGTCTGCGGCGGGTTCGGGTCCGGAAATGAGCAGCAGAATTTGGCTTCGCTAATCGCTTAAAATTCGGAACATATATATATATATATATATATATATATATATATATATATATATATATATCCTTAATCAGGGTTAACCTGGGTCATTTCACATATATATACCATCTAGATTTCGCTTTCTCAACTCTTTTGTAAATTGGAAGTTTTTCTTTTCTTTTGGCCGGAAATCGGCTAGCTTTTCCTTTTCGAAAAGATGTTTTACGTAAAATATTTTGAGCTAGGCTGATTTCTTTGTCTTGATATTGCTGTATTTTAATTCAGAACGAGACGCACATATTGTAGCAGAAGATAAGGCTCCATATTCTATTATTGTAAGCATCACCATGATCCGAGACAAAATTACTTGCCTCATAAAAGAAGAATGATTGGATAAGTTGAGAAGCATATACTGCTATAATAATAACAAAGAGGAAACATAAATATGGTGTTAATCAGTTAGTTTAGGACATGACCAATGCCATAAAAGTGTTGAGAGCATTTTCTTAGTGCTTAACAACCCTAAGTCGACGAGAGTTGTCATATTTGCTAAAGCTTGAGGAAATGGGTAGCCATCTTTACTTATTGTGACTTGATTAATCAGTTTAATGATTAATTTATAATATTGCAAAAGTTAGGAAGACAACTTTTGGTATGTCTATTGTGATCGTTGTCGTTGTTTTTTTGGTGAAGTGATATCTAAATATTATTAAGATAATAATGGAGAAAATGTGCCATTGGACGAAATTTTCCATCCATGGCATCGAAAAAATACATCCTCCGTGAGTTTTTTTAACGATCGGCACCCATCATCATCTTTATCATATAAGATATGGATAAACCAACTTTCATGTGATTTCATCACTTTTCACCGTTGATTTAATGGGTGCAAAATTAACGATTTACCGACAATAGAACATTTTACACTCCTAATTCAACGATGAAAAAATGGTGAAATCATATGAAGTTCGGTGTATTAACATATTAGACGATAAAGATTAAAATGCACGGTGCTGATCGTCGAATAAAATGGTGGAGGGTGCATTTTTTCCGGAGGCATAAGAAAAAAAGGCATCTCGGACAACGTTCCTCCATTATTCACTATTATTAATGATTACTATTCTATCAAGCTTCAAATATTATATGTGATAGAGAATTGCATTGTCACAAGGCAAGGCAATATAAATTAAAGAGAATGATCCAATGAGCCAATTGTAACTTGTGGATGACTTGACCAATTATAACATTTCTTTTGGTAGACAATGACTAGTTTTGTATTTATACTGTTTGAGAAACAATATATTGCCTTCTAAGAATCCATTTTTTCCACCTAAAACATATCACTATAATGTTGATGTATTTAAATAGGTGATGTGGACTATAAAAATGCTTTTTAAAAGACGAAAGTAAAGAATTAAAATAAAATCATTGTTGATGTCACCAAAAAAAGATACATGTTATATATTATATATTCTAAAGCTTGAGAATATCCCATCAAATATAAATCTGTTGTGGAATATACTTAAAGACGAACGATTTGTTGAAAAGAAACCAGTGAGATCGGAAAATTAATTATGAGGATAATGAAAGGAGCATTTTCAATTTAAATGTTATTGGAATTGAAGAAACCTTTGATGTTATAAAGTAATTGAGCTTGAATTGATTTTTGCATATCATCAGAAATAATGGTAAAATAGTTCTCCTAAAGGCTTTTATTTTTAGGAAAGCTTATATTTAATGACGTGCATAAATAAATGTTGTTTTTACTTCCTACTTTTGTCTAGCTGTATGTGTGCCCCAAGAGAAAAAAATTGGATTCACACCATCTAAATATGAAAGACAGCAGGGTCCAAACTTTGAAGTGTATCTTTTGAATAGTATTTTGATAGGACAGAAAAATGGGTGGAAAAAGCATTGCTTATTTATGTAAATAAATAATACTATACCGTTTCTAGAAATAAAATTTTATATATATATATATATATATATATATATATATATCAGAGAACGTGAACAAAAGATAATAGATCATGTTTAATGAAGCAGTTTAGTGAGTAATAATATGAAATAAAATCAATCACGATCCTTTCCATATTTAATACCCTCCCGCAACGAGAGCAACAGTGTTCTGATGCATTGAGCAAGGCGGACTTCAAACCTCTAGTCACTTTCGCATAATGCTAGGTGGACCGTAATCCGGAGTCCCTTGAAATTGAGGCAGAGTCTCACCACGAAACCACTTTCGCCAAAAGAAGAAGATGCTAGAGAAGAGAGACTATGTCGTCGATAACAATATTGTAAAAAGATAAGATGCATACTTAGGTAGGCTTGGAAGAAATCAATGATAATAAAATGTTTTATTTGAAGGAAGATAAAAGATAAAACATTTTTTTCTCTCTTTTTAAAATCAGGATCATAGCTCCGATACCATCTTAAAGAATGAGAACTTGATACATAAGGCAATAGATCTTGTTTAATGAAGCAGTCTAATAGGCTCATTTCTTGAAAACACCTCTATAGTTTGACCTAATTCATAGAAATCTACTTGAACTTTTTTCCTTACCCAATACCCCATGTTACCTCTTAACCCCCTCTACTTTTATTTGTTAAGGTTTTTTTAAAAATCCATGGAAATAGTCACATGTAATATATATGACCTTGTTTTTCTTTTTTCTTTTCCAATATTGCCTTTTACATCCATTAAATGGCTTCTTACTCGAATTAAAATCACAAACATCCCTAATTCCTCTTCTTTAGGAATTTTTAGATTTGTAGCAGCCTCAAGTGACTACGAATTCTAGACGTAGGTTTACTCACTCGATTGGGAAAAATTCCAACAATGTTCATTGTATAAGTATTTTGATAATATTGGTTGTAATCTTGATTTTCTTTTATGTAATTGTATTGATTTTGAAGTGTAATAGACAATGTAAGATTGTGATAGTAATGGATCTATGTTATGAATCTTATACCCTTGGTTGGATCTATATTATGTGAAGGAAATAATTGTAGAGATAATGTCATAAATGTAAATCGATAATTAATATCGATCTCATACCATTGAGTATGGAAGCGTTCTCGAATCTTAAATTGATCACGGCCTTCGCGGTCAGTTGTACAATCACATTAGAAAGCATGCACATTTTCACGGATTAAATCCCCTTTTGCTCTTGCAAGGATTAAAGAATTAGAAGAACTTTTATGTTGGAAAAACTTTATGAGAGAAAGAGAGGAATCAGACGTTTTCTTCTTCATCATTTGAGAGAACCCATGTTCCTTTTTTTTATAGCCTTTTAGGGCGGAAGTTATTTGGTTAGTTTCTAAAACTCCCAAATAATTACTTAATAATTAATTAATTGATGGGTTGGGTGCTCAATAACCCAAAACCAACATCTCCCACTCGCACATGATGGATTTTATATTGCCCAATCTTAATCATATTAATTCTTTCTATTCTTTTTCTCTGAAGCCAATCATACGGATAGATAAACCATGCGACCTGCGAGCATCTAGTTTAGAAGCTCCACACTATACACCTGTTAGGGATGATATAATAGCTACAACCCATTATTGATATTTTTCTCGTTATGCCCCAGACTAATTTTGTTACATCGGTCATAATATACCTAATCCCTCTAAGGCTATATTTGACTCATCTTTTTTACCATACATTCACAATTATATCTAAAAAGTGACATAATTGGTCGACCAGTGAATATATGTAAACGATGTATAACAAAATAGTCTTCCTTTTGTACATGTACCTTTCCATTTTGCTTCAACTGCTTTCCTAGACATGTTCCATAAAACCGAATCTCTCGTAAACATTGAAAACATGCTAAAATAGTTATCATTGAACTAAAAATTTAAGATACAGTTAAAAGTCACATAGGACAAAAAAATTCTTTTTGAGGTCTATTTTTCCTATAAGGACTCACACAATAATAAAAAAGGGATTTATTCACTTACTTCCTTTATTGGTCGCTAAGCACACGTGGTATGATTCACACATTACGGTGAAACTCTTTTAAGCGTATGTCTCAAAGTACTTGTCACCATACAAATATGAGTTCAGTCGCCTTCAAGCGTCTAACTCGAACCTTCTAAATACTCACTTTTCTAATTGTACACTGAGGTCTCGTGTCTGGCTGTAATATAGGTTATATGAATAGTGGGACAGCAATATTGGTCAGTTATTATTATTATGACCTCATCTTGACTCTCTCTAGGACGACATATTTCAAATCTTATAGCATCTCATCGCTATAGTTATAGTATTTGAATGTCTCATCTCCGCTCGCATTTATAGCGCTAGAGGTGATTGCCAGTGTGAAAAGGCCAATCTGTCACGCCCCGCTTCCCAATGTACGGAGAAGGAGACGTGACGGGCACACGACGTATTTACTCAAAAATAAATACGTTAAGCGTAAATAAGCAATATGAATAAATACACAAGAATGACAATAGATGTAAAATAAACAGCAACTTTTATTAACATTCATCTTTACAATACATTGCTTTGAAAAGGAAAGTACAAGAATATAAAGCAATGCCTAAACAGTGGTATATGAAATGAAAAGTAAGTACAAGGAAAAGCTAGAAGTCTGGCTACTCTGTGAGCTGGTCCAAGTCGTCCTGGCTGGGCTCGATCTCCTAAGAGTTGGATCCTCCTGACGAACATTCCAAAGAAAGAAAAAAGACAGGTATGTCGTCAGCGAATTAGCGCTCGGTAAGTCCCAAAAGAAAGAAAAAAATAGGACAAGTAGAGAGAATAGAACTGGTAATTGTACAGATATATGTTTGTTATACTAACGTAGTTGTTTGTAGCTTGGTACAGAAGGTATCAATATATACGAAAGGAGTCCAACTATCCCGTGGACTATGGTAACATGTAAGTATAATACCCCGTCAATGTTAGGGATATGTATGCCCTAAAGGCTATTATTGTACATTGATGTATATTATAGTGGATTCTTGGACATATATATATATGACTTTTTTGCTCGACATGATAGTATGCTATCCGATTGCCTTTATCTTAACATGTTCACTAGTATTATTATATTGTCTTTCATATACATGTTGATAAAGCTCTTAGGATGTGGGCTTGACTACCAGGACTATGATGCAGATCATACTACTGGGACCTAGGTAGTCCACAAGCACATCCTTTAATTGGTCCTAGTCGAGGAAATATCGAGACAGGGCATCGATATTCCAGAGTAGACTAGTGTGTACCTTTCTTGACCCTGTAGGGGGCGATGGTTAATCCCATAGCCATTGGTGTTTGACATCAAAGATTGTACACATGTGCTCATTAGAGAATGGGTACACTGAACAGGACTCGCCGAGAAATCCTAGATGGTAATATACCTATCGTTAGATAGCAGTTCTCTGGTGACATTGGTACATGTTAGTCTGTAGACCTGAGATCGTCATAGAGTCTTGTATGGTTCCCATTGTGCTTTGATTTCCTCCCTACCACGGCTCAAAAGAGTCGTGCAAATAGGTGGATTTTGGGTACAGTCCCGAGTCACATGGAGGCAATAAGCGATAGGAGGGGTTTCGTCTCTCCCGGTATAGGGAGTTGATGTTGCGCTATTCTCGATTGGCTATAACAGGAAGTCCCTGGCCATGGCTGTTGATGAGATTTACCGGTAAGTGTTATCAGTGGTTTCTCGTACCGTTATAGGCCTTACATCGGCATGACTTATCAAGTTATTGGGGTCTGACGATTCCACCCCCAGACTCGATATGCGACATATCAGACGAAGAGACCGGACTGTACGGTAAGTGCTACTTATATGCTTTATGGGAGTTTGGACAAGCTTGCTTGTTTATCTTCTATTCGCTCAATACTTGGGTAGCCGTTACGCACAGCTAGTACTGCTAACGGCTTGTGGGTGACTGATATGATCATCACCTACTGCTGGCGTATTGACGAGTCTTTAGAGTCCCACATAGAAGTTTCCCGGTTCAAGCGAAACGAAGTAGAGCACATATGTGGATATGTGCGGGGGGCTGATTAAATACGAGTATGTGATACCGTATTGTAATCTGGCGGCTATTTGTTATCAGTTAGGTTATATGTGATATAACCGGATTATTGAATCAAGTATTGATTTGATAATGTGATATACATATAAATGATATTAGTTGGTTATATGTGATATAACCGGATTATTAAATCAAGTGTTGATTTAATGATTTGATATATATTATATTTTATATAATTATATATTAACTAATATTATTAGCTCACTAATTATTCTTCATTATATATATATATATATATATATATATATATATTATATGAAGCATGGAATGGATTTTCTATTTTTAGAAAATAGAAAATGAGGTAGAAAATAGGGAGACTTTTTGTGTATGGTGTGAAGCATGGGCTTTAACATTTGTTTATTAGTCTTGACTCGCTATTCAAGCATGGTTTCAATTTATTATTGCAAATAATTCCATGCTTGAATAAGTGAAGTCAAGAAAGAGCCATTATTCACTTCATTCCATACTTAGCCATTTTTCTTGAGTTGAGCTCTTGCTCTCTACATTTTCCTCACATCTACCTCCAAGCTTAATCTCTCACATGAGTTGTGAAACCTTGAGCTTGTGAGAACCCCAAACAAAACCCCTACTTCACCATCCTACACTTGATTAGCAATCAAGTGTAGTGCGTTTCCTTCACTAAAGAGTTTAGTGAAGAGGTAGCTTGGATTAGTGGAGTTTCGGATGGATCATCTTCGGCACAAAGGTCATCGGAGGAAACTCGTTCATTCTCTTAAGTGGAGCCTTGAGGAGTCGCATGGACTACTACCCAGAGCATTTGAAGAGAAGGACTTGGTCTACGAAGGTCGTATACTCTTTCTCTTATTGTAGTTTTTTGATATCATCATGTTAACCCTAATAATCTAGTTAGCTCCTTGTTTAGTGTTGATTATCACCTCTAAAATTTGAAAATAGCATGTGTGATGCCCGTTTTGACCACATGGTGGTGCTAGTAAACACTTTCATGGTATCAGAGCCAAGCTAGACAATTAGGGAAAGTCTTTACGGTGTTAAAGTGTTCGATCGATTTTTCGAAGCTGAAACTTGTGAAGTTTCTGTCAATTTTTCAAAAGTTGAAAGTTTCATGATTAAAAATATGCAGAAAATCGTGCATGGATTTTAATGGAGCCTCAAGAAATTCGAGGACCCAACTCGTTCAAATGGCTGCGGAACCGCGGCAAAACCCCATGTTTAGCCGCGGTTCCGCCGCAAGTTAGTGGAGTTGAGGTGTTGTTTTTCTTGTGTTGCTCCATCTTGTCATCATGCACTTTCTGATGTTTTTAATGAGACTCAAGTTATTGAGGTCTCTAGGATTTGTGGGTGTTTGTTGAATCGATCAAAAAGTTTGGCGTCGTATAGATTTTGATGATATGTGATACAATTTTTAGAATCCAAAATAACTAGTTTTGTGAAAACTAGTTAGTATTTTTTAAATCTAGCATTGTAGTCTCTTTTGATCTATTGCCACAAAGTTTTGATTCGGATCGAAACTCCGTCGCAATCGCGTATCGTACGTGAATACTCGCCGAATAACTTTACTAAGTAGCCACGCCCCATAGTCTTGACCAAGTGACTGTAGGAGAACTCCGTTGCCAAAAGCATCCACTCGGGTGCTCGTGGCCACGGTGTTTCGCCTAAGTGCACTTCGTCGACAACATCGGGGGTGCGTCCATCTACTAAAGTTTCCGACGAGCATTCGATCGGGTAGTCGGGAATCTTGTTGAATTGCCTGACTAAGTTATTGAAAAGTGTTTTTGATTTGAGACTAAAATGCAAGGTTTAGAGGTTAGGCATGAAATTCAGAATATGAGATGTTCCGGGTTTATAATGTCTAAGGAAATACGGATTCTAATTATTGTAGTTTTTCATTTCTTTTCTGCGACCGTAAGTATAATATATGGGGTATCCCAAATCTCGTTGCTATATATCAACGGAATTTGGGATATACATATTTACTTACGTTGATGACATGTGATGTTATGTGCTGCTGATATGTTATATTGGATCGTCTGTTCTCTTATAAAAATTCAGAAAGAAAAGGGGAAGGGAAAATTCCCCACTAATGGAAGCATCACGTGTAAGCACGTGATCATCGATCCCTTATAAAGAGACTCAAAGAGGGAAAGGAAAAACTTCCTGCTAGCGGAGCATCACGTGAAAGCACGTGATGCATCTGTATACTGAGTAAGCGGCTCCACTTAATAAGCGGCAATTAAAGCCTCACGTGCAAGCACGTGATCGTCTTTCACACAAAACGTGTAGGACCCAGTTATAAAACGAACAAAGAGTAAAGAAGCTCACGTGTTACCACGTGATGCCTTCCCTCTGTTTGGGCTGCTGCATACAAACGAACCATGTTAATTCTATGAAGGGTTACGTGCTGCACGTGAGAGGTCTCAGATGCCTTCTGAGCCAATTGGTGGGCTTAACTTCATGGAGTCACGTGCTGGACGTGAGGGATTCTAATGCCTTCTGAGCCGATAGAATTAAATTCTAAATACGAGAATCCAAATCCTATTTGGAAAATATTTTCTCAATCTTTCTAAACAAGAAAGATTGTGCTCTGTAAATCAGTGCACCGTTGGATCAAAGATCCAATGGTGATTAAATATCACCAAGATACAGAATAAGTTCTGTATGGGAAAATATTTTCCCAAGCTTGTTAAAAACAAGAGAAATGTCTTCTGTAAAACAGAAGTCGATAAATTCCTCAAATCAATTAAGAAATCTCTCAATGAGAGATTTCCTTAACTGAATCAACAAATCAGCCTCCCTTATATAAAGGGCCCAAGACTTCAAGTCTTGTAGAGAAGAAGCACCACATAAACTGCAAGTTCAAAAGAAAGAAGAAACCTTAGGTAAGAAGGAACAAAACACAGAGAACACCTTACTTCTTTTTCGTCTCCACAAGAGTTTAACTCTTCCAAAGAACTTAGTTCTTTCTTCTGGCAAAGGATCTGCAGAAGCAGAACTCCCCACAAGTTGAGAATTTAATTCTCATCGGGGAGATTCTGCCATGCAGATCCAAAACCTAGGGGAAGATCTAAGTTCAGAGAATTTAATCCTCACAAAAAGTATTTAGGAATTTAATTCCTCTGATAAAACAAGGGTTTAACCCTTCTTATAAGAACTTAGTTCTTCCTTATGGTAAAAGATTTGCAGAAGCAGATCTCCCCACAAGTTGAGAATTTAATTCTCATCGGGGATATTCTTCCATGCAGATCCAAAACCTAAGAGAAAAACTAAGTCTTAAGAATTCAATTCTTACAAAACAGTGGGCTTGAAAGTCTCAAAACTCAATATCTCCATGCACGTAAAAAGATTAGCACCCAACATGATAACGGCCGATCACGTGCTCCCACGTGAGCACCCTTGATGAATGAAAGAGAACAACTGAGATCAGGTCACGGGTCCCCACGTGACCCCACTAAAAGTGCTTAGCACTTCCAAAAGAGAAAGGGTATAAACCCTAGAGACAGTTACCACTTTTGTGGCACCTCACGTGTTCGCACGTGAGCGTTAATGAGCTAAGCGCTCAGCACCCAAATACAGCGCTTACATTTGGAGAATACCTCACGTGTCCGCACGTGGCCATTTAATGAACCAATTGCTCAGCACTCATATGGAAAAGAAATATATCCAAAAGCAACGCTCACATTTTGAAGGCACCTCACGTGTTCGCACGTGAGCACCACCGGAAGCTAAGTGTTTAACACATACATATATAAAAGGGGAATATAACCCAATGAACAACACCAATTTTCAAGTGCCTCACGTACCACATGTGAGCGCCCCCAAAATTTCAGTGTTTAACACTGCTTTAAAGCCGCACGTGAGAGCACGTGAGCGCTGAGCATATACTAGTGTTTAACACTATGAGAGGCCAATATTAGCCAAACTTAGACCAAAGCTCCCGAGGACAATCAATTGAGCCCCTCATGCTTAAGGTCCCCCAAACCGATCTCTGTCCCAAAGATAGCTAATGAGCTCCTAACAGATGGCATCTAAAATGATGTTCATCCTATCCCCTCTCAGTCGGGACATTGGTTCAAGGGTACATCTCTCCACATCTCTGATACATGTCGTTGTAATTCCTCAACGTCTTCAGGGAGGTGGCGGGTCCCGACAACCAACAACTTTTTGGTACATTTCTAAACCCATGGATACACCCCAAGACCGTAACGTTCTTAAACTAACTATGGACCGTAATGTTCTTAAACTAACTATGGACCGTAATGTTATTAAACTAATCTTTATGGACTATGATGTCCTTAAACCAAATGGAAACCCAATGGACCGCAACGTCCTTAAACTAATGATGGACCGCAACGTCCCTAAACTAAACTCTATGGACTATGATGTCCTTAAACTCTATGGACTGTGATGTCCTTAAACCCAATGGACCGCAACGTCCCTAAACTAAACTCTATGGATTATGATGTCGTTAAACAACAGACTATGATGTCTTTAAACCCTACAGACTATGATGTCTTTAAACCTTACAGACTATGATGTCTTTAAACATGGACTATGATGTCCTTAAACCCAACGGACCGTAATGTCCCTAAACTAAAACGACAGAGCCCAAATGGTCTTTCATTGGATCAAAAATGATCCTGAACCCCGTTAAGTAGATCTTAGTCTAAAACTTAGACTAACGTATTCTTAACAAACATTTAAGTTGATCTTAATCTCAAATAAGGTTAATGATCCTTAAATCAACCAAACCCAAATTTAAGAAAATACGGATTTGGACTAATCCCCGTCCTACGGGCGACAACATAAATCAGTCTCCGTATACAATCCACGGGCATCCTAAAACAAAACAAATATACACGACATGAAGTGAACATCTGGAGAAGAAGAAAGTGGTTATCACTACGCGGTAACGTAATTAACTGCAGGGGCTTGTGCCTGCAGGGAAAAGCGTCCCCACAATCAAAAACCTTCGCAAACGAGGGGGATCTGACGAAGTCTGCTACAATGGCCGCATCCGTCTAAACCTCCGATACACGGTGCCATAAATCAACTTGGCATCTTCGGAGAGGTGGATGGATAAATCCAAATAGCATCTGCCCCTAAAATTCAGGCCAGACGTCCCAACGTCCCGGTCGCGCCTTTCGGTGGTGAACATCGTCGTGAATGAATAGCCGGGGGTTTTATGTGAGATGGGAGTTTTTCAATTTTCATTCATGTAAAATTTGTATATAATATTCTTTTATTGGGACACTTCCGGGTTGAAGATGATGTCACTATTGATATATATTATTTACTTTTCCGCATTATGATAGACCCAAGGAGGGGAGCACAAGTAACCGGGTTCTGGAGTCCAGTGGGATACCATCTCGAGAAGTCGAGACCGGGCCACCTAAATCTAGAATTGGCAGGGTTGCTTGTCGCTCTTGTAGGGGTCTAAGGATGTAGGTTTGGATATTCATCACGACTGTGGAATCCGTGTTTTTCATTACTGGCTGAATTTAAAACACGGACCTCCTAGTATATCCAATATTTCATATGTTGACTTCTGCTGCTTGGTTCTGTGATGTGATCATATAACTGCGTGAGACGAATGCTATATATATATGATATATATAATAAACGTTGCTTATGTTTTGCACCCGCGCTAGTCCAGCCCTCGCTCTGCCGTTAGTTAAGTAACCTAACGGTGCATGACGGGGCCTCGTGGCGGATGCGGATGGCATAAGCGTACGTTCTATTTTCGTTTCATTTTCTGTGATGTTTAGGAAACATTAAATGATGGAACTTCATTAATGAGATTAATGAAAAGAAAAGAAAAGAAACCTAAAGATGTTGTAGAATCAAAAGTTTTTAAAAAGATAGCTCTAGTTCTTGCTTTGCATAGTTGTATTCCTTGATGAATATCCAGCACCTCATTCGATGAGGAAAGAGCCGAGATCCCTTCACCGGGAGTGACCTCTTTAGCAAAACTAGTAAATGCTACAACCCACTCGGTTTTTTTAATAGCTTCTCTAGTTCTTGTTTTGCATAGTGGTATTCTTTGATGAATATCCAGCACCTCATTCGATGAGGAAAGAGCCGAAATCCCTTCACCGGGAGTGACCTCTTTAGCAAAACTAGCAAAAGCTATAAAAAACACTCATTTTCAAATCACTAGATTCTACAACGATATCATGTTCATTACGCTAAAGGTTTTCTTAAAAACCAACGTAGCCCTCCGTCATTTCAAATAAGTGCTATTTAGTATTCGTGTTGCGTTTGTTGGCCTCCGTCAAGGCGTAGTGTGCGGTAGCTAATTAGTGCTTATCTGCAGCATGTGATGTGATTGGATTAGGGTAGTCGTGCGACTTTGTTGGCCTCCGTCAAGGGTCGTGCGGGTGGTTTAATTCAATTAAGAAATGAACGGCTTGAACTTGACTAGCGGCCTATGGTTTGTTGGTCTCCGCCAAGATCGTAGGAAGCTAGGGGTAAAACAATATTGGGAATTTTAAGTGTTGAAATTTGCAATGAGATTGCATACCTTCTATATGATAGTTGGATCCCGATACCCAGTGCGAGTAGAGTTACTCCTGGGAGAGTTTTCCACTTTACAATTAGCCGATCAATTAGGTGTCTAAGAAAGGTTTTAACGGGGTGATGCCCCTGCGGAAACGAGATTATTTAATTAGTTCCATGCGAAAGCATGGGGAGACTCCCTCGGAATACCAATACCTGCCTGGCCGAACGATTGGCGAACTTGTAGGGTGTAATTAATCCCAGCTAATGTTACCTTTTAGGGTTTGAAAGAAGATTTGATAAAAACAGTGGGAGCCATCCTGAATAGATAAGATAATAACCAATCTATTCTTGCAAGAGCGCACGCTAAAGTGTTTCCTTCTCTCTCTCTCCAGGTAGCGACCAATGACACGCCTTAATCAAGATAATAATATGGATGTATTGACCGAACCCGCTTATTATACTGAACTGGGGAACGTTGGTTCCGCTTTATCTTATGATTGTCATAAGTCCGAGTAAGGCATAGTAGAATATCAGGATTTCTACGCCACCCAAGAGAAGAAAGAGCATGACGATGAATCTTCTTCGGGTATATTCATTACCGAGAACTGTTTCTCAGTATGCTCTACGTCCTGGGTATTAGATACCGGATCAGGATCCCATGCATGTAATTTGTTACATGGGCTAAAGAGAGGTAGAGAACTGGGAAAGGGTGATAAGTCTCTAACAGTAGGGAATGGAGCAATTGTTGCAGCCAAAGTAGTTGGCGAATATCATCTTGTATTACCAAATGGTAATACATTGATTCCGAACGACTGTTACTACGTACCAAAGATGATGTGCAATATTATATCAGTTTCTTTGCTAACTAAAGAAGGGCATAATTTCACATTAGAGGATAATGTTATGAACATTTTTCTAAATCAAGTGTTGATTGGGTTTGGTACGTTGTGTAATGGTGTATACGTTCTGAATCAAACTACAGTTCTAAATATACAGAACACACACAAGAAGAAAAGTTCAGAAATGAACGAAGCTTTCTTGTGGCATTGTAGACTAGGTCATATCAATGCGGCACGACTAGCTAAGTTGCATAAAGATGGATTTTTGAATCAGTTCGAACTTACATCTTATGAAACCTGCCAGTCATGTCTCAAAGGCAAGATGACCAAGACTCTGTTTACTGGACAGAGAGAAAGAGCTACTGAACTCTTGGGGCTGATACATAGTGATGTATATGGTCCTATGTCTACACATGCCGGCATGGTTCCTCGTACTTTATTACATTCACCGATGATTTCTCAAGATTCGGACATGTGTTCCTGTTGAAACATAAGTCTGAGGCCTTTGAGAAATTCAAGGAATATAAGTGTGAAATCGAGAATCAAACGGGTAAAAGTATTAAAATCCTTCGATTTGATCGGGAAGAAGAATACTTGAGCACAGAATTCCGTGATTATTTAAAAGAGAATGGGATTCTCTCTCAGCTTACTCCTCCGTATATACCATAGCACAACGGTGTATCGGAGCGGAGGAATCGTGCCCTATTAGATATGGTGCGCTCTATGATGAGTACTGCTGAGTTGCCTATTTCTTTTTGGGGTTATGCACTTGAAACAGCTGCTTACCTATTGAATAGGGTTCCGACCAAATCAGTACCTACCATTTCATATGAGATATGGGAGGGGAAGAGACCATATCTTAATTTCATTAAGATTTGAGGTTGTCCGGCTTATGTTAAAAAGCAAAATCCAGACAAGCTCGATGCAAGTTCCGTTCTATGTAAGTTTGTTGGATATCCTAAACATTCACGAGGATATATCTTCTATCACATCGAGGAACAAAAAGTGTTTGTTTACTGGAATGCCACTTTTTTAGAAAAGGAATTTATTGTGAAAGAAATTAGTGGTAATGAGGGTAAACTGGAAGAAGTTCCAGCTGCACAAACTAGAACTGATGATTTGGTGGAACCGAAGGATCCAATAGTACCCAACGAACCCCAGCCACTCCGCAGATCTAGTAGGGTTTCTCATCCATCTGAGAGATACTACGGTTTTCTCATAGACAGTGGCAGCGAGGATTGCATCATGGAAGATGATGACCCAACTAATTTCGAGCAGGCCATCACAAGTGGAAACTCTGTGAAATGGCTGGATGCTATGCGATCTAAGATGGAATCCATGTACACCAACAAAGTATGGACTTTGGAAGTTGCTCCTGAAGGGGTAAAACCCATCGGGAGCAAGTGGATCTTTAAGAAGAAACTTGGTGTAGATGGAAAAGTTGAGACTTTCAATACTAGACTTGTAGCAAAAGGTTTTCGTCAATGATCAGGTGTCGATTATGATGAAACCTTTTCTCCAGTGGCTATGCTTAAGTCCATCAGGATCCTATTTACTATTGCTGCATACCATGACTATGAAATCTGGCAAATGGACGTCAAGACCGCTTTTCTAAATGGCGATTTAAAAGAAAGTGTGTACATGACACAGCCAGAGGGCTTCGTAGATAGTGGGAGCAGCGGAAGCGTGTGCAAGCTGCTTAAATCAATCTACGGATTAAAGCAGACATCGCGGAGCTGGAACATCTGTTTTGATGAAGCTGTCAAAGAGTTTGACTTCATCAAAAACGTAGATGAACCTTGTATATACAAGAAGGTTATAGAGAGTAAGGTTGTCTTCCTCATATTGTACGTGGATGACATACTCTTGATAGGAAATGATGTTCCTATGCTACACTCGGTCAAGCTCTTCTTATCACACAAGTTCTCCATGAAAGATCTAGGTGATGCCTCCTACATCCTGGGGATTAAGATCTATAGAGATGGATCTAAATGGATGTTGGGATTGTCTCAATCCAGGTACATTGACACCATACTAAAGAGCTTTAGTATGGAAGATTCTAAGCGTGGTAATTTACCCACTTGTTTAGGAATCACTCTCCAAAGAGATGTCTCCCAAGACTGATTTGGAGAGGGCTCGCATACAAGGGATACCTTATGCTTCGGCAGTCGGGTCAATCATGTATGCGATGTTTTGTACCAGACCGGTTGTAGCTTACTCGCTAGGTGTAGTGAGTAGGTATCAATCAGATCATGAGGAGAAACACTGGACAGCTGTAAAGAACATTCTTAAGTACTTGAGAATGACTAAGGAAATGTTCTTGGTGTATGGTAACGGTGAACTCCAGGTGGAGTCCTTTACCGATTCGAGCTTCCAGAGTGATAAGGACGACAATAAGTCGGTCTCGGGTTTTGTCTTCACCCTCAATGGAGGGGCGGTATGTTGGAAGAGTTCCAAGCAAGATACCGTAGCAGACTCAACGATGGAGGCTGAATACATCGCTGCCAACGATGCTGCCAAAGAGGCTGTATGGATGAAGAAGTTCATAGCTAAACTTGGTGTGGTTTCATCCATTGAGCATCCAATGCCTGTGTATTGTGATAATAATGGAGTTGTGGCTTTGGCCAAGGAACCCCGGTCCCATCAGAGATCCATACATATTCTTAGGCGGTATCACCTGATCTGGGAAATAGTTGATCACCGGGAGATCAAGGTCTGGAGAGTTGACACGGAGGATAACACAGCGGATCCACTCACGAAGGCCCTCCCCCAGACGCGATTCGAGAGACTATTTGGGATGTTGGGTATGTGATACTACAACAACTGGCCTTAGTGCAAGTGGAAGATTGTTAGGGATATATATGCCCTAGAGGCCATTATTGTACGTTGATGTATATTATAGTGGATGCTTGGACATATATATAAAGGATTTTCTTGCTCGACATGATAGTATGCTATCTGGTTGCCTTTATCTTAACATGTCACGCCCCGCTTCCCAGTGTACGGCGAAGGGGACGCGGCGAGGTCCGCTACGTATGTACTCAGAAATACATACGCTAAGCGTAGCTAAGCAATATAAAATAAATACACAAGAGACAAGAGTATAAAAGAACAGCAACTTTTATTTATTAACATTCTTTGTACAATACATGGAAAGGAAAATACAACTGAAATAAAGATGCCTAAACAGTAGCATAACAGGAAAAGGAAAGTACTGAAAAGAAAAGTGTACAATGAAATTATACTGCAGGGTCTTCAGCAAATTGCTCCAAGTCTTCCTGGGTTGGCTCAACTTCTGCCGGGTCCAAGTCACCTGACGACATTCAAAGAAGAGAGAACAGAATGTCGTCAGCAAACAGATCGCTCGGTAAGTCCCAAGGGTAAGAGGGAAGTAGAGAGGACAGAATAAGAAGATACATTTTTAAAGTGTAAACTATTGCTGTAATGTTATGTTAACGCTGTTTGTTTGTAGCTTGATACAGAAGGATGCCAGTGTATACGAGGGGAGTCTCACTTGCCAGAGACTAGGGCACGTGTAGTACAAGGAACCGTTATGCCACGGTACAACAGCAATAGGATTCAGGTTAGGTGTATTAATCTGACCACCTCGTGCCACCTTTAACACCTTCCGTACCATTCTACCCCTTAAACCCCGTAGTATTGTTGTATTGTAAAAATGGTATAGATTGCATGATCGATTGACTGACTGACCGAAACCATGATATCAGGAAACGGTTATAACCGTAGAGTCATGTAAATGGAATACTGGGAAACATGTAGAAGGAATATCCATGGTTCGGTTCAGTCAAGTTATATAGATTGTTAACTGGATTCAAGGATTCATGTATTCATCTTGAGTTGGAATATGAAAGAATATAGATTGACTTGAATCATATTCAAATCAAAAATAGTCAGACTCTAACCCGAGTCAGACTAAAAGAAAGTGAGTTGAAGTTCAATAATTGTTAGGGGCCTTATTGTAATTTATAAAACTTGAGGGGGTTTTATGTAAAAAGTACTATTGTATAGATTTCAAAATACACCTCAAGTATTTATTATTCGTCTTTATAGTTATAATGAGTGTGGATTTTATTTGTGTTATTCTAGTGAATATATCCTAATAAAAGTACTAATTGATTTATTTGAAACTCAGGGTATTTTAATGTAACTTTTAAACTTGTAATTTTAGAAAAAGTGGAAACTTTATATTATAATAAAATAGGTGTTTAAATGATATTTATATAAATATTAATACAAGAATAATTTTTAAATAATATTTTTATTTTCCAAAATCTCATTTTTCTTAAATGCCGTATTTTAAACCTTTCGAGACCGAATGCTCCTTGCGGAGGTCTGAATCTCGCACTACTAGCCCGCGGGTGCACGATGAACCGTACTTTTCCTAACGGGTTCCCCAAAGGTAGGTTGTAGTGGCGCTTTTATTAGGTTTAGTAAATACTATTCATTTAGAAAAACGGTTTTATAAATATAAGGTATTTATTTGTAAAGGATGTAATTTCCGTATTTTAGTTTCTAAGGTTTCCTAAGCCAACTAGCCTATTTCTAAGGTCTAAACGATAAGTCATTAGAAGCCTCAAATCGCCTCTTCACCGTCAATTGCGGCCAGGTAAGTGCCAGGTAAGTGGGAAGGAACCACGGTCGTGGGCCTAATTAAAAACCACTAGCCTAGACACACTTGCCTAGACACCACAAGACAGTTTAGATAAACGATCGATGTCCATGACATATCGTGCTTTTATTTTAAAAGATTTTATTTAGAATTGTGTGCAACTTAAAGCTTTTAGAAAAGGTTTATAAAGAATATGGTATTTTAGTGAAAAGTCTTGTATTTTAGTATTCTATATTTTGATGTTTATCAATTAGGGTTATATTTGTGTGTGTGTAGAGGTAGGTCATTACCTCGTGACTTATTTTAAGTTTTAATGAAGTTTAGAGGTTAAACATGATATATTAAACTTGAAGGTATTAAAGTGCCAGAATACGGTATTTGAAAACGTTATCATTTCATGTGTGAAAACTCATTCAAATTGATTTCTACAAGTTTATTTATCAAGATAAACATATTTAGGAGAGAGGGAATTGATTAAACGAAGAAAAATAAACTTCATGGTATTTTATGAAAAGAATACGGTTTTACAAGAAAGCTATCATTTCATATGAGAAACTTTATTTAAATTGGTTTCTAGGTGATTAATAGTCATCATAGATAGGTTTGGGTATTATCTATTAGGTGACAAGTGGAAATTTGTAGAAAAACGAATCGGAAATCGTTTTGTTCCGATTTCCGTCGGGTTCCAAAAAGTCATATTTTTAAGAAATAGAAAGGTGAGAAGGATGGGACTTACGGGTTTAAACTCTTCTAAAGAGTAAATAGAACTAGGGAGGAAGACCGAGGGGTGGTTACGTTGCCGGTTGCTCTAGAACACGTCGTCGGAATTCCTTCAGGGCATCGCCGGGAACTCGATTTCAAAGCACACTTCTTGTGGAAATTTCAAGAGAGTTTTTCTAGAGTTTTGGAATGAGAATGTAGGGGGTAGGGGTCTATTTATAGGGTAGCTAGGTAGGGTAGGTGAAGGGTCTTCTTTTATAAAAAAAATTATAAAAATTTGATAAAAAGCATTAAAATTGACATTAAAATGGTTGTAATTAAAATTCAGAACTGCTACATTAAAAATGGAGAAAACCATGAGTTTCAGAAGGCCAAACGCCGCAACTTTGGTGTTGGGACCCCGGCCGTCGGCGCAACTCCGGCCGGCGGCGCCGGCCGCCCGCCGGCCGAGTTGGCCGATTCCGGCCGATTTCGGCCGGCGTTGGGTCGGGGGTCTCCTGACTAGGCTTTTGGCATGGTTCAAATTTTGGGTTCAGTTCACTATTTGGGAGTTATGGCCTGTGGACTTTTGGACTTCCAGGAATTTTTAAAGAAAAATGTGCTAAAAATAATGTGGGATGTGGGATTCGAACTCTGGTGGCTTGGTTCAGCAGTGCAAGGTATTACTAATGAGCTACAAGCTCCTTCTTGTAATTATTGTAAAGAGATAGATACTTAAAGTGTTAGCAGCAACATTAATACTCCAAGTATACTTCAAATTTAATTCAAATTTAGGTATACAAAAATTGGAGTTGTTACATAACATGTTCACTGGTATTATTATACCGTCTCTCATATATATATTGATAAAGCCCTTAGGATGTAGGCTTGACTATCAGGACTATGATGCAGATCATACTACTGGGACCTGGGTAGTCCACAAGCACATCCTTCAATTGTTCCTAGTCGAGGGAATATCGAGACATGGCACCAGAGTAAACTAGTGTGTATGTTTCTTGACCCTGTAGGGGGCGATGATTGATCCCATAGCCATTGGTGTTTGACATCAAAGATTATACACAGGTGCTCATTAGAGAATGGGTACACTGAACAGAACTCGCCGAGAACTCCTAAATGGTAATATACCTATTGTTAGATAGCAGTTCTCTGGTGACACTGGTACAGGTTAGTATATAGACCCGAGATCGCCATTGAGTCTTGTGTGGTTCCTACTGTGCTTTGATTTTTTCCCTACCACAGCTCAAACGAGTCGTGCAAACAGGTGAATTTTGGGTACAGTCCCGAGTCATATGGAGGCAATGAGCGATATGAGGGGTTTCATCTCTCCTGGTATAGGGAGTTGATGTTGAGCTATGCTCGATTAGCTATAACAGGAAGTCTCTGACCAGGGCTGTTGATGAGATTTACCGGTAAGTTTTATCAGTGGTTTCTCGTACCGTTATAGGCCTTATATCGACATGACTTATCAAGTTATTGGGGTATGACGATTCCACCCCTAGACTCGATATGTGACATATCAGACGAAGAGACCGGACTGTACGGTAAGTGTTACTTATAGGATTCATAGGAGTTTGGACAAGCTTGCTTGTTTATCTTCTATTCGCTCAATATCTGGGTAGCCGTTACGTCCAGCTAGTACCGTTGACGGCTTGTGGGTGACTGATATGATCATCACCTACTGCTAGTGTATTGACGAGCCTTTAGAGTCCCACATAGAAGTTTCATGGTTCAAGCGAAACAAAGTAGGGCACATATGTTGATATGTGCGTGGGCCTGATAAAATACGAGTATGTGATACCGTATTGTAATATGGCGGCTATTTGTTATTAGTTAGGTTATATGTGATATAACTGAATTATTGAATCAAGTGTTGATTTGATAATGTGATATACAGATAAATGATATTAGTCGGTTATATATATGATATAACTGGATTATTAAATTAAGTGTTGATTTAATGATTTGATATATATTATATTTGATATAATTATATATTAACTAATATTATTAGCTCACTAATTATGCTTCATAATATATATGTGTGTGTGTGTGTGAGATATATATATATATATATATATTATATAAAGTATGGCATGGATTTTCTATTTTTAGAAAATAGAAAATGAGGTAGAAAATGGGGAGACTTTTTGTGTATGGTGTGAAGCATGGGTTTTAACATTTGTTTATTAGTCTTGACTCACTATTCAAGTATGGTTGCAATTTATTATTGCAAATAATTCCATACTTGAATAAGTGAGGTCAAGAAAGATCCATTATTCACTTCATTTCATACTTAGCCATTTTTCTTGAGTTGAGCTCTTGCTCTCTACATTTTCCTTACCTCCACCTCCAAGCTCAATCCCTCACATGAGTTGTGAAATCTTAAGCTTGTGAGAACCCTAGTGAGCAAACAAAATCCCTACTTCATCAAGTGTAGTGTGTTTCCTTCACTAAAGAGTTTAGTGAAGAGGTAGCTTGGATTAGTGGAGCGTCGGGTGCATCATCTTCGGCACGAAGGTCATCGGAGGAAGTTCGTTCATTCTCTCAAGTGGAGCCTTGAGGAGTCGCGTGGACTACTACCCGGAGTATTTAAAGAGAAGGACTTAGTCTACAAAAGTCGTATACTCTTTCTCTTATTGTAGTTTTTTGATATCATCATGTTAACCCTAATAATGTAGTTAGATCCTTGTTTAGTATTGATTAGCACCTTTAAAATTTGAAAATAGCATGTGTGATGCCCGTTTTGACCTAATGGTGGTGCTAGTAAACACTTTCAGTTAAAACCCACGGGACAACGGCACGAGAGTTTATGTAGGCGTCTTTTAGTGTCCATCATCGTGCCACTTTTAATACATTCCGTATCAATCTACCCCGTTAAACCCGTAATATATATTGTATTGATTATAGTCACAACGCTTGACGAAACCATGGATACAAGTTGTTCATGCAATCAGGTTCAGGATCTAAACAAGTAGTCATGTAATCAAGTCAAGTTATAGCCATGGTTCGGTCAAGTCAAGTCATGTTTGCATGTTGATCTTGTTCTAGTATTCAGTTTTAGGTTCAAGTATACATGTTAGAGTTTGGATTCATGTTTGAACTGTATTGAGTTTGGATTGAATTCAAGTTTGGTTTAGACTCAGACTTGAGTCAGACACTTAGAACTGATTTGGATCCTGAATTATATTCGGGCGTTATCGGTAACTGCTGCACATGAACGACATGATTTGTGTCTTTTTCCAGGACAATTACCATTAATAACACCGTTAAGTTTTTCTACCTTAAATAGACAAGCACTCACTTTCTCTGGCTCCCTGAGGCTCACGAGAATTGATCCCGCTTAAACCCATATTTACTAAAGTCCTTAAATGTAATTTTATATAACTTCAGGGGGTTTTATGAAAAATATTTTATATAATTTCAAAATAAACCTCGAATATTTATTTATATTATTTAGGGTTTCCATAATTGTGAATTTTAAGAATGTGAAGTATTTTAGTGATAATAGTTTAGCTTGGATAGTTCAAGATATTTTACTGTAAAACTTGACTTTTGGATAACTTGAAGGTATTTTGATGAAACCTGTCATTCTTTTAATTTTTAAAAAATATAGAATTTTATTTTATCTTGAAAATATGTGGTTTAATAATATTTATATAATTATTAAAAATTAATTTTATTATTAAATAGAAATTTTCGTTTTTCTAAAAAAATCGTATTATAAATCTGTCGAGACCGAATACTCCCTGAGGAGGTCTGCATCTCACTCTACTAGCCTTAGGATATGCGACAATCCGCACCATCCAATAGCGGGTTCCCTAAATGGGTTATAGAGATATATTTGCAAAGAGTTTTGATAATACAATTCAAAATAAAATCGGGTTTTTATAGTACATGGTATTTTGATGAAATATTGTAATTGTAACCAAGAATTTGCTAAAAGAGTATCGTATTATGGAAACCATGTGTGTTTGTGAGGGGTAGGTCATTACCCCGTGAGGTTTTCTAAAGGTATGATTAAGTAAAACAATTAAATATAGTAGATACAAAGTTAATGGTATTTTAATGTAAAAGTTGATTTAAAATTATGTTTCATGATATTTTTGAGTGAAAGTTGTTCTAAACATTAGTTATATGATTATAAATATAGGGTAAGAATTTGAATGAAAGATATGGAAGAAATAGTGAAATTTTTAGGTTTAGAATAAAAGGTCGGTGTTAACTCCACTTACCGACATATTTTGAAACAAAGAACTTTTTAAGAAGAAAAAGAAGAATAGGGAGGGACTTACAAGTTAGATGGATGAAGAGGAGGTAGAAGGAGAGGGGGTAGTCGCTGTGGCGTCGCGGGGTCGCCGGAATTGCCTCGATTCCTCGCCGGAAGTTGATCTTTGGCTAACTACACTTGTACTTTTCTTGTACTTGAGAAAATGCGATAGTTTTGGCTAGAATTTTCAGAATAAGAAAGGGTTAGAGTATGGGGTTGTATTTATAGTGTGAAATTAGGGTTTTGGAATTGAAAGAATGAATTAAAATGCATTTTAATTTGATTTTAAGGTGAAATTGAAGTCTCTGTTTAATTTCAGAGTAATCAAACAGTGCATGGGTGATGTGGATAGGCCGAGGGTTTTGTGTACAAAGGCCGAGAACTTTTACCTATGGGGGGCCGTCCCCGCTGGCCATACAGCCCATCTCGCCGGCCATTTGGTGGGTAGAGGCCGGTGGATTCTTGTCGCGTATACATCTCGCTGTTAATTCCATTGTGCACATATTTGTTTTCCCTGACTTTTCATTTTTATGTGCAGTGTACGTATAAACTTTTGGGCTTTCAAAAAGTTTAAAAGAAAATTCAGAAAAAAATAATGTGTCTGAGGGGATTCAAACACAGGGGCTACGTCACAGCTGTGCAAGGCTTTACCAGTGAGCTACAAGTTATTTCTTGTCGTTCTTAAACAAAATTAACTTTTAAAGTGTACTCAGGCTTGTAAACTCTATTCTATACATTAACTTAAAAAATATCGTACAGTAAAATCAGAGTCGTTACACAATCTCTAGCTATACTTTCACATCTTGTATGTGTATGCACCAGTGTTTTATATTAAACAAACATATGAAAAATACAAAAAACAAAACAAATATTTATTATAGAACAAACGAAGTGTCATAATGATACAACAATTTATCACATTCTATGCAGTTCTAGAGATTTAACATGTCCCGCATACACATTTATAGGAATTGGTTTGGTAAAAGGATCCACAACCGTTTTATGTGTAGAGATATATTGAATGACCACTTCTTTCTTCTCAACCATGTCTCTTACAAAGTTATATTTGATATTAATATGCTTAGCTCTGCTATGATATTTTGGGTCTTTTGTGTAAGAAATCGCTGCTTAACTGTCACAAAATATCGTTACTGGAATTAGAATGAAAGTTAATACTTCCAAATGTTGTAGAAATCTCCTGAGCCATATTGCTTCTTGTACTACAGCGGAACATGCCACAAATTCTTTCTCTATCATTGATAAGGCTATGCATGTTTGCTTCTTACTATCCCAGGAGATGGCGCGATTATTAAGTAAGAATGCATATCTTGACGTTGATTTGCATTCATCTAGATCTCCTCCCTAATCAGCATCCAAGTAACCCAATAATCGCAAATCATGTCCTTGATTGCATAGTGAATAATTCATAGTAACTCTCAGATATCTGAAAATCTTTTTTACAGCCTTCTAATGTGCTCTTCCTGGATTTGATTGATATCTGCTCTCTAGGCTCACGGCATAACAAATATCCGGCCGAGTACACACCATTGCGTATATCAGGCTCCCAACAGCACTGGAATAGTGAACATTTTTCATTTTATTTCGCTCTTCTGGAGACTTGGGACATAAGCTAAGGTTTAAAGCCTCGCCTTTCGCAATAGGGTTGTCAATGGGTTTGCAACTATTTATGTTAAAACGTTCAAGAATCTTATTAATATATGGCTCTTGCGATAGAGCTAAAAGTTTTCTTGAACTGTATCTTTGGATTTTAACCCCGAGAATATAATCTGCTTCACCCATGTCCTTCATTTCAAAATTGGAGGATAGACAATCTTTAATGGTGACAACAAACTTATTGTTATTCCCAGCTAATAAAATATCGTCCACATAGAAAGATAGTATTACAAAACTATCTTCAGACTGCTTTACATACACACGGTGGCCTTCATCAATCATCACAAATCCAAAAGTGATCATGGATTGATGAAATTTCAAATACCACTGTCTGGATGATTGTTTTAGACCGTATATTGAACGTTGAAGTTTACATACTTTGTGCTCCCGACCTTTAACAACAAAACCTACATGTTGTTCCATGTAGATTTCTTCATCCAATTCTCTATTGAGAAATACAGTCTTGACATCTATCCGGTGCAATTCTAAGTCCAGATGTACCACTATGGATAGAATAAGGTAAATAAAGGCAAACCTAACTATAGGAGAAAAAATTTCCTTGTAATCTAACTTTTTGAAACAAGACGAGCTTTATATCGTTCAATAGAGCCATCCACATTACGCTTAATTTTGAGAATTCATTTATTCCCAATTGCTTTGCATTCTGACGGAAGATTAACCAAGTCCCAAACATGGTTGGTTCTCATTGACTCCATTTCCTCTTCCATCACATTTTGCCATTCTCACTTTGCAAGACACGAGAGAGCTTCTTTCACTGATTGTGGCTTTTTGCCATCTTGAGAAGTAACAATAAATATTTCTCCCTCAATATCAAAACGACGTCGCGGGATACTCCTACGGTTACTCCTTCGCATTAGAGATTCTTGTCGAATAGACTCATTAGATATTTTACTCCCACATGGATCAAGATGTCTAGGATTTTCCCATTTACCTCAAATACTTTAGAAGGTTTGGGGAAATCCTCATTGACCCTAGGTGCGCTAATATCCTCAGGTTCTTCCATTTCAGAAAACGGAATATTCCTATCGACCTCATCTTTCTTTCAAAATTCATTCTCCAAGAATGTAGCATCTCACGATTCGAGTTTTGTTACTCTTTCATCTTCATGTTCACCAAGAAACATATACTCTTTAGAGGTTTCCGAATATCTGATAAAGATACATTTCTTTTCTTTTGGACCTAATTTCCCGTATTTATTAGAAGGGTCATGGACAAAGGCTGCAGATCTCCAAGACCGTAAATTACTTAACTCTGGTTTCCTATCTGTCCATAACTCATACGGAGTAGAAGTAACTGATTTAGAGGGCACTCAGTTAAGTATACAGGCTTCTATCAATAGTGTGTCTCCCCAATATGATATTGGTAGATTTGCTTGGGCCATCATGGACCTAACCATCTCTAATATGGTTCTATTCCGTCTTCTCGCCACACCATTCTGTTGCGGAGTTCTGGGAGTAGTTAACTGTCGAATTATACCCTTTTCATCACATAGATTTTTGAATTGATCTGATAAATATTTACAGCCTCTATCGGTTCTTAAAGTCTTGATGGTTTTGTCTAATTGATTTTCAACTAAGTTTATATATTGTCTAAAGCAATCCAGCACTTCGGACTTATGTGAAATCAAATAGATATAGCTATAACGTGTGAAATCATCTATAAATGTGATGAAATATGAGGCTTCATGCCTCGCCCTCATACCCATCGGACCACAGATATCCGAATGGATTAATTGCAATCGAAATCCGGCTCTGGTTTCTTTGCCAAATGGTTTTCTAGATATTTTTCCTCCTGGATAGTATTCACAAATATAATAATCTAATTTTTCAAGTGGGCTAATTAAACCATCTCTTGCTAATCATAGCATTTTGTCGTGTCCAATATTTCCAAGTCTCGCATGCCAAATATTTGCATCGATATGAACATTACTAGATGATGCAATTAAGGAAAAACATTCATTATTATTAAAATCAAATACATCATAGTCAACGTCTAAAACCATAAAATTATTATACATAAAACCAGAACCATAAAACGTTGTTCCCAAATACAAATCAACACCACGATTGTGAAAATCAAGTGTAAAACCTGAACTAAGAAAGACTAAAACAAAAACTAAATTTCATCGAATTTCAGGAGCGAAGAGGAAATCGTGTAGGAATAAGGTTCGACCCCTTTAACTTCAACTCTTGAGTTGTTTCCTACATATATCCACCTAGTTCCACTTTGAATTCGACGATACTTCACAAATGCTTCGCGGTCTTTAGCTACGCGATCTATGGCTCCTGAGTCTACAGTCCACATTGGATGAGATTCCGTTAGGAAAACCGTGCTAGAAACATAAGCAAAAAATTGAGAAGTAGATAAGCATAATACCTTCTTTTACTCAGTGCATTCATGAGCAAAGTGACCCGGTTTGCCACAATTGTAGCACGCCATCTTAGTCTTGTCTTTCTTTTTACCATTGCGCTTTCTTCTCTTATGACTTTTAAAGTTGTCATTTTTGTCTTTCGGTCTATGTCCTTTTCCTCCCTTGGACTAAAAAGGCTTAAAGTTCTTTTTGCGCTTAAAGCCCGAAACCTCGCGTAAACTTAATTTGGCAACATAAGCCTGCCGTGAAGATTTAGATGCCTCTAAGAACTCATCTGCCAACTCCAAATGACGCACAAAATCATTGAAAGTCTTGATATTTTCATTGTGTCATACTAATTTTCATATGTTCACAATTGTGAGGAAGAGATCCAATGACTGCTTGCACCTGCTGCTCATCAGTAAGAGTGTGCCCTGCCGACCCCAACTCTTTGATCATATTGCCCATTTCTCTTAGGTGCTGCCTCATAGTAATGTTTTGGCGCTTCCTAAAAGTTTCGAACTTGATAGTGAGCCTTCTCAGCTTAGTTGCAGAGGTGCCGCCAAACTTGTCTTTCAAGACAAGTCACATCTCCTGAGCAGTGTGATATTTTTCAAACTCTCACATGAGACTATCGTCCATACTGCTCAGCAACGTAATGCGAGCAATATTATTCTTTTTCTTCCAAACTTGAAAAATTTCATGATCTTTTTTATTTTGAGCAGAATTTCCACTCTCAGGTTCAAACATAATGCGGTTGAGTGTTTTCAGAACTTCTTGTTTTTCAAGGATGTACCGAACCTTATGGTGTCAAATATCTCAGCAGTCACCATTCAGTTTTTCACCCTTGTTTAAATCAACAACAATTGATTTCGATACCACAGTCATAGATATCTTCACAAAAAAAATAAGCATATTAACAAAGGTTACACACCATCACATACATACGTAATAAAAAAAATTCCTACATAATCCAACTAAATAAATGATAAATAAATGTAAGGTTTGAGATCGAAAGTTTGCTTTGCTCCCAATCATCGCCCTTTTCACAAACGTTTAAATACCATGTATGTCGCGCCCCGCTTCCCAGTATATGGGCAGAGGACGCGAAGAGACCGCTACATATTTACTCTGAAATAAACACGCTGAGTGTATCTAAACAATATAAGTAAAATGCACAAGAGACAGAGACAATAGATATAAATGAACATCAAATTTATTTATTCGCATTCCTTTTACAATACATATGAAAAGTAAATACATGGAATGAAAAGCAATGCCTAAACAGTAGCATAACAGAAATGGAAAGTATAGAATGTAAATATGTATAAGTATCTAGAGCTCCGGGTCGAAGGCTAGCTGATCCAAGTCCTCGTTGGTGGGCTCGATCTCCTGAAGGTCCGAATCACCTGACAACATTCCAAAGAAGAAAGAGAGAGAATGTCATCAACGAACAATGGCTCGGTAAGTCCCAAAGATAAGGGAGAAGTAGAATAGACAGAGAGAGAGTGTGTGTGTGTGTAATTTTTAAAGTGGTATTATATTGTTATAATGTTGTATTTAGCGTTAACGCTGTTGTTTGTAGCTTGGTACAAAAAAGGCCAGTGTATACGAGAGGAGTCTCGTTAGACCAGAGACTACGGTGGACGGAATATAAGGAATCGTTCAGCTACGGTACAACGACAATTAAATTCAGGTTAGGTGTCTTAATGGTTGCAGTCTCGTGCCACTTCTAACACCTTCCGTACCAATCCACCCCTTAAACCCCGCGATGTCTTGATTGTATTGTATTGTCTTGTAATTTGAATTGTATAGATGGATGACTTGCCGAAACTATGATATCAGTAAATGGATGTAACTGGAGAATCATGTAGATGGATGTATATCCATGGTTCGGTTCAGTCAAGCTGTATAAATTTATAGATTGAACATATTGAATATATGGATTCATATTGAATTTTTATATATACTTGAATCTCATTCAAGTCAGATTGATTATATTGAGACTCGGTCTGAGTCGGACAATTAGAAAAGAAATTGAATCCTGAATTAGGTTTTGGTGTTATCGGTAACGCTGCACATGGACGGCAGGATTTGTGTCTTTTTCAAAGACGATTACCGTGTTGATAACACCGTTTCTTAAGTTGTCTACCTTAAATAGGCAAGCACCCATATCTCCGTCTCCCTGAGGCTCAAGAGACCGGTCCCGCTTAAACCTATGTTTATTAGGGTCCTTATTGTAATTTAGTATAACTTGAGGGGGTTTTATGTAAAAATAATTTTGTATAATTTTCAAAATACACCTCAAGTATTTTATTATCGTCTTTAGGGTTTTCATTGATGTATATTTTATTATTGTGACATTTCTAGTGAATTAAAACATAATTTCATAATATATGATATTTATTTGTAATATTGAAATTTGTATGGTATTTTCTTGTAAATGAGATGTTTTTCTTGAATTTTGGAATTGTGGAATATTATAAATATTAAAATTAGATATTTTGATATTAATTACATATATATTTATTTATTAAAAATATAATTTTTATTTATAATAGAAATCACATTTTCTAAAGAAAATTGTATTTTAAAATCTTTCGAGACCGTATGCTCCTTGCGGAGGTCTGCATCTCGCACTACTAAGCCCGAGGATGTGCGATAATCCGCACCATCCTGAACGGGTTTCCCGAAATGGGTTGTAGCGGCACATTGCAAAGATTTGTTAAAAATACATATCTTGTAGAAAAAGGTTTTTATAAGTTGGAGATAGTTTTGTGTAAACTCGTATTTTCCCAAAACTATGTTTCCAAAGATCATCATGCTATGTTACATATGAGTGTTGTGAGGAGGTAGGTCATTACCTCGTGAGTTTTCTAAAGGTATAGTAAGGAGTAATGATGTTTTTATGTCGAAACTAAACTATAAGGTATTTTTCTATAAAATTGCGATAAAAAGTAAAATAGGAATTCTTTTGATATGAAACTTGTCTATATATTTTGTTAATGTTTAATGATCATGATGTGATGGTTTGGTATTATTGTTTTTAAGAAAAATATGATTTTTAAGGAAAAACCGAATCGGAAGTCGGATTAACACCACTTCCGTCGGATTTTAGAATTCTAAATTTTTAGAATAGTAAAGAGAAAGGGGAGAAGGGACTTTCTGGATTGTAGTGGAGAGGAGAGGAAAATGAAGAAGTAAGAGATGCCGGTGCGTCGTTTCGTCGCCGGAATCTCCTCGGAACGTCGTCGGAAGTTCGACGGAGCTTCGTCCTTCGCTAACTCCACTTGCATACAAAAAGTTTACGGAATTTTCTTGAGAGTTTGGACAGAGATTTGGAAGTGAGGAGAGGTGAGTTTAGGTGTGGTATTTATAAGAAAAATTAGGGTTTGGGGTAAATGAAAGGGTGTGATAAAAATTGTATTAAAATGGATTAAATGTGTGATTTAAATTGCTCTGTAAATGTGCAGGGAAATTAAACCATACAGGGGTTATGGGGGAGTTCAAGAGTCACAGAGAAAAGAAGAAAATTAGGGTTTCGGCCGAGTCGGGCCGGGTCTCGACGCCATGTGTCCCTTGCCTCTTGGTCTACCTCGTGGACCCGTTTGTTTAAGCCGTGACTCTTGGTTTTACGGTTTATGCATGTGTTTACTTTTGGGCTTCTAAAAAGATTAAAAGAAATCAAAATAAAAAGATAATGTGGCTGATGGGATTTGAACTCTGGTGTTTTGGTTCAGCAGTGCAAGATCTTACTAGTGAGCTACAAGCTCCTTCTTGCTGTTCAAAAGCAAATTAAATACTTATAGTACTCACAGGAAATGTAAATACCCCATGTATACATTAACTTGTAATCAAATTTATGTACACAAGAATTGGAGTTGTTACAGTCTACCCTCCTTACAAAAATTTCGTCCTCGAAATTTACAATTTATTTTAAGGACTGGTTTACAAATAGGTGAGGATATCTTGCACGCATCTCATCTTCTCTTTCCCATGTCGATTCTCCTGGAGTGTCTTTTCTCCACATCACTCGAATCAGGTTGACTTCCTTGTTCCGAAGTGACTTTACTTTCCTGTTCAGGATCTCCACAGGTTGTTGCTCACAAGATAAGTCAGGCTGTACAGTGAGCTCGGAATGATCGAGAATAAGGCCGGGGTTACTCACATACCTTCTGAGTTGGGATATGTGGAATACGTTATGCACTCCTTCCAATGAAGGTGGAAGGGCTAAGCGATAAGCCACTTCACCTACTCGTTCGAGTATGTCGAACGGTCCAATGTATCTTGGACTAAGCTTACCCCGTCTTCTAAATCGGATCACTCCACGGTTCGGAGATATCTTTAAGAATACGTGATCTCCCGGCTGGAACTCCAAGCGACGTCGCTTTGCATCAGCCCAGTGCTTCTGTCGATTTTGGGCTATGCGCATCTTTTCTTTGATAGTGCGTACCACATCTGCAGTTGCTACTATCATCTCAGGTCCAAAAAGTTCCCTATCACCGATATCGTCCTAACTTAATGGCGATCGAAATTTCCTTCCATAAAGTGCTGCAAAAGGTGTCATTCCTATGCTTGCTTGGTAGCTCTTGTTGTATGAAAACTCCACAAGATGTAGGTGATCTTCCCACGATCCTCCAAAGTCTAGCATACACACTCTAAACATATCCTCCAAGATCTGAATAGTTCGTTAAGACTGACCATCTGTTTGTGAATGATAAGCTGTGTTGAAGTTCAGACTTGTTCCCAAGCTTGCTTGCAGACTTTGCCAAAATTGCGATCGAAATCTAGTGTCACGATTGGAGACAATGCAGACTGGTACTCCATGAAGTCTCACAATTTCCTGTATGAGTTCATGGGTATCAGAGATAGTACATATTTGAAGATTTAAAATCTTACTTAGATTCTTACCTCCATGTACTTCTTTGTTGATGTCTCAGTTGATTGGCCAACTCGAAATGGGATGAAGTGAGCCGACTTTGTGAGTCGATCCACAATAACCCATACCGCATCGTTACCCTTTGTGCTGCGAGGAAGTGCAGTCACAAAATCCATTATGATGTGTTCCCACTTCCATTCTGGGATAGGTAACAGTTGAAGTAATCCAGCAGTCCTGTGATGTTCAGCCTTTACTTGCTGACACACCAAGCATTTAGCGACGCTTCTGGCCACTTCACGCTTCATTCCATACCACCAGTAATTTTGACGTAGATCTTTGTAAATCTTTGTACCTCCAGGGTGTAGTAGGGGGAGCTGTGAGCTTCTTTCATTAACTCTTCCCGAACAGAACCTTTTGGTACACACAATCTGCTGCCGTATCTCAAGGATCCGTCTTCATGGATGATGAAGTCTGTTCTGAGTCCATTCTCCACTTTTTCTCTGATCTTTTGCAACTTAGCATCACTTTCTTGAGCTGCTTTGATCTGATTGACAATTGTTGATTGAACTTGTAAATTCATCAAACTTGAAGCGTTACCCGGCATGACTACTTCTATCTCCATCTGATGCAAGTCTTGTTGAAGCTTCCACTGAACGGTGAGATTCACTGCTATTGGTTGGCTACTAAGAGCATCAGGTACCACATTCACCTTTCCCGGGTGATATTGCAGGTTGATGTCAAAGTCCGTCATGAGTTCTAACCATCGTCTCTGCCGCATATTAAGCTCCTTCTGAGTAAACACATATTTTAGACTCTTGTGATCTGTGTATATGTTCACTCGCTCACCAAGAAGATAATGGCACCAAATCTTAAGAGCAAAGATTACGGCCGCCAACTCCAAATCATGCGTCGGATAATTGCGCTCATGAATCTTCAACTGTCTTGAAGCATAAGTCACAACTTTACGGTGTTGATGTAGAACACATCCTAATCCCTTACCTGATGCATCACAATGCACTTCAAAACCTCCAGATTGATTCAGTATAACGAGAATAGGCGCTGATGTCAACCTTGACTTGAGTTCTACGAAAGCTTGTTCTCATAGTTCTGACCACACAAAGTCTTCATCTTTATGTGTGAGCTTGGTCAGGAGTGTTGCTATCTTAGAAAAGCCTTCAATGAACCTTCGGTAATATCCAGCTAGACCCAAGAAACTTCGAATGTCCTTCACTTATTTTGGCGTCGGCCATTCGCTTACTGCTGAAACTTTCGCTGGATCCACCGAGATTCCTTCGCCCGATACAATATGTCTAAGAAAACCAACTTGATCTAGCCAAAACTCGCACTTGCTGTACTTGGCGTAGAGTTGATGTTGTCGTAGAGTTTCCAGGACAATTCGTAGGTGCTCGGCATGTTCTTTCCGACTCTTAGAATATACCAGGATGTCGTCGATGAAGATGACAACGAACCTGTCTAAGTACTCCTGAAAAACTTGATTCATCAGGTTCATGAATATTGCTGGTGCGTTGGTCACTCCAAATGGCATTACAAGAAATTCGTAATGACTATAGCGAGTTCTGAATGTTGTTTTATGAATATCAGCTTCCTTGACCTTCACTTGATGATAACCTGAACGAAGATCTATCTTAGAGAAAACACAAGATCCACTTAGCTGATCGAATAAATCGTCGATGCGCGGGAGTGGATACTTGTTCTTTATCGTTATTTCGTTCAAGGCTCTATAATCGATGCACATTCTGTATGAACCTTCCTTCTTCTTCACAAGTAGAACTGGAGATCCCCAACTTGAAGTGTTGGGACGAATCCATCCTTTCGCCAATAAATCGTCCAACTGAGTTCGGACATCCTTCAAACCTTCCGGACTTAATCGATAAGGTGCTTTGATCACCGGTTGTGCTCCTGGTACTAAATCAATGCTGAATTTAAGAGCTCGATCGGGAGGCAAACCTGATATATCGTCAGGAAACACATCGTCGAACTCTCGAACCACTTCTGGCTTTGATCCTTCCTCCACTTGAATTGATGCAATCACTGCCTTCTTTGGTTTCGCCTTGTAAGTACTTGGCTCCAGGGTATGGTCTCCTCTTTTGAAATAGAATACCGGATGGTCTGGAATCTCGAATACTACCCTCCTTTGACGACAGTCAATGGTAGCATAAAAATGTTCCAAGCCAATCCGTACCTAGAACCACATCGAAGTTCGGTATGTACAGCACTTTGAAGTCAGCATAGAATTCTCTGCTGCAGACGAATACTGGACACAAGCTGTATCCCATTGTTGCCTTTAGAACGTCATTTCCTGAACTGACATTCCAACTGGATACAAGCGGTGTGACTGGAATCGCATGAGTTCGGACGAACCGTTGCGACATAAAGCAATGAGATGCTCTAGTATCGAAGAGTGCTAGTGCAGGAAGTGAGGCTACTAAGATTGTACCTAAGGTATGTGGGATATGTTTTAGGTATAAGGAAAAATATGTAGGTAGGTGTTAAGACTGAAAGAAAAACTTGAGAAGAAAGGGTTACCAGTGATGACTTGGCCAGTGGCCTCAGCTTCTTCTACGGACATCGTGAAAGCCTATCGCCGTGGTACATTCCTCCTGGCCAGAGGAGCATTCCTCGGAACGTTCCGTTGAGCTTGATGGAACTGACGAGGAGGAGATGCAGTTGGTGGTCCTCTAGGTGGTGGAGCAGGGAGAGCGAGTCTTGGAGCAGGTGCCTGAAGGGCTGGTCGCTGCTGATAATTGATTACTAGCCTGGGTGCAGCAATTAGGTGTGTCTTCTGGGACAAGACCCAATATCATGAATAGCTGAGCCGCAGACTAAGCAAATACGGTTGGCTCACCGGCAGTCTTTCATTAGATGCTCATCTCTCTTGCAGTAAGTACAAAAGGCTGGGCCGGTTGATTGGTACTCCGGTCTCCTTGACACAAATGATGGCCTTGATGAGGCTCCTCCTACCATCTGGGTGGCAGGGCGCTTAACTCCAGCAGATTGAGATCTGCCCCTCATCTTTACCACTGCCTCATAACGGCGGGCAGCTTTCAGAGCCGATTCGTGGGTCGTAAAATCTCCTGTGGCTAGTGCAGCATGGATCTCCGGATCTAACTCTTGTTGAAATCGATGGGCTCTGATCTCATTCGTCGGTATCAGGTGTGTCGCAAATCTGTTAAAGTATCGTGTTAGCTGTGTAGTATGTGGTATATTGAAGAATCGAATTATTGAGACATATCTTACCGACTGAGCATGGTGAACTCAGCGTCATATTCATCTACTGACTTGGTCCATATTGAACCTTGTTGCAGATGGATGAACTGTTGTTCCATGTCAAACCTGGCAGTCTCTGGGAAGTACTGTTCAGTTGATAAAACTGCACGTTTGTTATTACATTTTTCCTACTATTTCCATATTTAAAAAGATCTTTATTATAATATATCATACATATGAGGGTTTATGTGTAAAAATACTATTTTCCATGTGTTGATATATTATAATTAGCATTTGGTAGGAAAATGTATGCAAATAATATCATTGACCAAATCCTAGTAGAACAAAGTCTACTAAATATTATTTGTTGAGATTGTGCAGAATTTTCAGGTCTTAAATCAAGGAAATCAAGTTGTTAAAGCTAACCTGCCTAATTAAGAAATCAAAAATAAGAAATCAAGTCTGGCAGCAACTACGAGAAGATTTCCAAATTCCAAAGATTCCAGAGAACACCACATGTCACATAAAGGAAGCCTCAGAATTTTGATCAATGGATATGATCAAATGGCCGCGGATCCGCGGCCATACCCTTCCTTGGGCCGCGGATCCGCGACAGGTAAGGGGAGTCAGGAGCAGCAAAGTTTTGTGAAGAATCTTTACAGTTAATTTACAACTTTGGAAACTAAATTTCTGGCTTTGGGACTATAAATAAAGACCGAGAGCCTCTTGGAAAAATCATCAAGCCGAAGAGACCACGAAGTCAAAGACAGCTCACGCATCCAGGCTGATCATCAACTGTTCATCTACCTCCTTCGGAAGAGTTCAAGAAGCAAACCAAGTTTTTGTAATCATTTTCTAAGGAATAAAGTGTAGATTGTTCAAGTTGATTAATAAAGGTAGTTGTTTTATTTAATTCTTTTGCATTTTACATTATGTTTTCCCACTCTGTCTTTTCATCTTCTTTTCCCAACATGCACGAGTAATTCTCCGCTTGTTAGGGTTCGTAGGATTATGGTAGGCTAATGGATGATGAACATCCCTAAACCCTTTTTAAGTCCTATAAAGTTTATGAACTTTATCAAAAGAATCATTAACATCCTAATCAGGCGCGCTAACAATTCTTTGTTAATCCCGACCGCGATTAGAGATTAGATTAATGATTGTTTTGGTAAAGGCTAGATATGAACGGAGTTCCGTGTCGAGATAAGGGTTAAGAGTGAGATTCCTTTTCCCTCCAGAAACCCTAATCTACACGCATCACCGTCGTTCTAGTTTTAAATCTATTAAAGGATAAAAATGGTAACTTTTAATTAATCGTCCATAACTACTAAATCCTAACGAACCCTACAAGCCCTCTTATTATATTAACTACATCCCTAAAATAATCTAGATCTATATTTTTGCATTCTTGCTTAACGTAGATCTAGAAACCATTCCACAAGATTCTTATTTCTTCCCATTTTCTCAACACATCTAAAGTAAGAGTAAAAGGTTCCACGTTTCCCAGAGGACGACCCGTACTCATCTCGGTCTAGCTACACGCGACACCGTTATTGATTGCGGTTAACTACTACACACTTTTTTCGTACCAATCAAATGGCGCCGTTGCCGGGGATACGTGCGTAATTTTTTATTCTTACTATTTGTGTTGAATTCTTATACGATCAATATCATAAATAAAACAAAACTGCAAATTGTATATTTAACGATTATTGTGTGAATTTTTGCGAGGGAATCTGGAGTCACGGACTTGAGGAAACAGAAGACAGAGACATTCATCGAGATCCAGAGGAGTTCAGGAGGCCACGTAGCAAATTTCATCAAGTGATCCATCCTTCTTGCGGCGGAACCGCGGCCGGAAGTGCACATCGGCGGCTGAAGCGCGGCCAGTTAGGAGATCTAGGGCTTCAGTCTTCTTTGGTAAGATTCTAACCTCATTCTCTCTTCTCTGAAATCCAATAAAATATCTTTTCTGCAGGATTCTTTGAAAAATATCGCCGCTCAAAAATTTTTTTGCAAAGTTTTGTTTTGCGGTTTGTTTTTGCATATTTTAATACGGATTTTTAAGGGGCAAAGACCAGATCAAGATTGGGTGGGGATTTCATCACCCTTCCTAGCCCCACAAATCACAAACCGAGCATCTGCATCAACCCTACATTAATTAAAAAAATATCTAGACCAGACTCTAAGGACTGTTGCGCTCAATAAGGACAGAGGAAGGTCGTGGGTAATCTATCGCTTATCCGCATTACTTTTGTAGTGTCTAGGCAACTGTGTCAAAGGCTAGTGGTTTTTAATTAGGCCCACTACTGTGGTTCCTTCCCACTTACCTGGCACTTACCTGGCTACAAGGGTAGTACAGAGGCGGTAGAGAATTGATCATGCGGCTTGTCCTTTGGAAGTCTAGGAGTGGTCTAGAGACTGGACCTAGGTAACCATAGTTCTAGGGTTGTTTGTGTATTTTTGTGTGATTTGTCTAAATCCGTCATTTTTCAAAACAAACCAATTATTTTCTCCCATTTTTACCCCTTCCCCCTTCTTCTCCTCTTATAATGGGTGACCTAAACAGAAGAACACTTGCCGAGCTTTGCTGTCCACAACTAGATATTTCTTGTTTTCGTAATCCCTTCGGTATACCGTCCGGCTCTTCCATGTCCTTAAGAGATCATACAGAACAAGAGGGAAGAAACAGTTGGCCGCCTCAGTCTAGGTCTTATCAACCATATCCTAATCCTACACCTGTTTCAGTTCATACCCAGAGTGAGGAAGCCCCTAGACAAATGTCCATTGCCGAGCATATAGCTAGGGCTAGAGGCCAAAGTTTCAATCCGGACCAATATCAACCATCACCACCACTGTCCAAAGAAGAGTTTGATAAGAGGTTTGTGGCATATAAGATGTCTATTGAAAATAGCCAACCAACCAACCCATATCAATATTCTTCTTATCATAATATTGATCCTACTTCCACCCAATTTTCGCAACCATTCTATTCCTATCAATTCAATCTGACTTTTCCACCTTCTCTAGACAGTTCTTCTAATCAGTCATTTGGGAGTTTTAATTATCCACAGGAATTTCAATCTTATACTGAAACCCCTTATCAATCAAAGACTAGTCTGGAGCAGACATTAGAAAAATTTCTGGAACTGTCGAACCAAATTAGGAAGGATTTGGGTAGTAAGACATAACTGTACACCCTTCCTAATCAAACCTCCCCATTCCAAACTGAAATCCACAACTCCAGTTTCATAGATTCATCAAGTACACCAAATAGAATGTCTGATAAGTTGTGTGACTTTGTAGTGTTTGATTTACCTGACTGTGAAGGGTCCATTTCAAGTGAAACCATACCCAACCCTTGTGATCTCTACACCTCCACTCTTGAACCAAAACTGATTGAAAACCATACTTTTGAAGAGGTGTTTGAGAATTTTAACCTTCACTTGAATGAGGTGATTGACGTTGGGGATATATTGATTGATGAACCCGAAATTTTGGATGATTTTGTCCCACCAATTCATCAAATCCTTTCACTTCCTTGTGGTCATCATCTTGAGCCTTTAATTCTTCCCGAACCCCAAATATGTCTTGAAGTTGATGACAAAGGTATACCTGAAGAAATACAGCCTCCATCTTCCACATCTGGTACAGCAACACTCGACACACCCATTTATTTACCCATTTCACCTTCTACTTTCTCCGGTTCTTCTTCTGTTCCTATAGTTTCAGTGAGTTTTGATAAATCACAATCCGTTAATTCAAGTTCAATAATACCATAAATCCAACTTGATATGGATATTTTTGAAAATGAGGTAGATGAGTTTTTCGAGTCCTCTACCTCAATGTTTTTTGATAAATCAAGTAGGATAAATTCTGGCACAAAACTCTTTGACAGCAAAATGTTCAATCACACCATTGATAAAAGTTTTGAAGAACTTTTTGCTAACGAACTTGAATTTTTAAATAATACGGATTTTGTGATTGATCAATCTCCACCTATAGAGGTTGAACCGCCATCATTTCTTCTTCCCAATCATTCACATTCATCCTCATTCTTTCTTTTCTTTAATTTCAAACCCTTTCCAGACCACCTCTTATCCCTTCCCCATTTTTTCTTGACTCGATACAACACATTATTCCACCATCCTATATGCTATACTGATAAAATCTTTGAATGGTTGGTGTTAACTTTTGGTCTTTGTAAAGTCTTACTTTGACCAAATGACTCACCCCCTCTTAAAATGCTTCATATTGTCTAACTCATGTTTGAGTAGGGGGTATATTTTTGGCTCTTGAACATAACTTTTGTTCTCAAATTTGTGAGCCAAAAATAAGTTTGGAGGAGGATTTTCACTTTCATATATTCTTGCCCCCATTAATAATTTCCTTCCAAATCTACAGGTTTTTGAGCTTAACGGATGACACCAGTGAGGACACTGCTGTAAACAGGTTTGGGGGAGGTTTGTGCTTATTTACACATCAATTTGCATCATACTTTGCATAAGCACAACATTTTCAAAAATTAAAAAAAAAGTTTTTCTTTTATAACAAAAGAGTAGAAAGTGAAAAATTACATCCAAAAGATAGGAATAGTTTAAGAAAACTAAGAAAATTAGAAGTTTCTTAAACGGACTAGTAATAAGTAGTTATGAGCTGTTATCTCAAGGGTTAGTAAGATAAAGGAAATCACTAATTTGAGGATAAAAATAAGTCTGAAAAATAGTTTCTATTCTGGAAGCCAAACATTTGAATGTTGATACCCTACTATTTGCACTTACACACGTCTTGAAACTTGGGATAGTAGATGATACCTTGAAATGCTCTTGTCTAAAAGCCAAAGTATGAAGGAAATGAAAAAATGAAGAAAATATAAAAATGGTGAAAAGAAAAATGAACACTGGTTTTGTTATCGCCAAGTCAGCAATAAAAAAATATAGCGAGGGTGCCTCTTCACCTAGTGCCCTAAGGCCAACTGGTCTGAGAGTCACTGCTAAGCCTTAGGTGGTGCAAGACGAGAAAAATATTATCACCTAATCAGCAATCACATGAGTAATCGGTCGGTTATTACCTCAAGAAGTATTAACGGTCGCATGAAAATGTGTGAGCAAATCTAAATATTCATCAAGTTAAAAAGCATTGCGGTAGATGGACAAGAGTATGATAGCTTGAATTGAATTCTCCGAGTGTAGGGATATCCATTTCACACACGTAGGGGTATATGATCGATGTTTGGATGAAAGGTAGGAACGAAAAATAAAGACGATGTTTTATTGAGGGATGATGTGATTTCTAATATCTTTTCATGACTATTAAGATAGGGCTCATGACAACTGAAAAGCTAGTATAGTTGGAAACTCTTATTTTCAAGGTCTTTCTTTTATGGTTCTTATCTTTATATGTAAATTTCACCATATCTCTTTTATAGGATTTTGTGGGTGTAATCCGCTGAAAACCCTTAGGAGACAACACTCCTCCTACTAGGGACACCTAGAGATTTAACAGCTTGTTGCACGTACTCAGTGCAATCGTGTTTGCCTACGAAAATGTGCTTAGTTTTCTCCTTCTCTTGAATAAACTACTTTGCTCGGGACGATCAAAGATAAGTTTGGGGGTATTTGTTCAGTTGATAAAACTGCACATTTGTTATTACATTTTTCCTACTATTTCCATATTTAAAAAGATCTTTATTATAATCTATCATACATATGAGGGTTTATGTGTAAAAATACTATTTTCCATGTGTTGATATATTATAATTAGAATTTGGTAGGAAAATGTATGCAAATAATATCATTGACCAAATCCTAGTAGAACAAAGTCTACTAAATATTATTTGTTGAGATTGTGCAGAATTTTCAGGTCTTAAATCAAGAAAATCAAGTTGTTAAAGCTAACCTGCCTGATTAAGAAATCAAAAATAAGAAATTAAGTCTGGCAGCAACTACGAGAAGATTTCCAAATTCCAAAGATTCCAGAGAACACCACATGTCACATATAGGAAGCCCCAGAATTTTGATCAATGGATATGATCAAATGGCCGCGGATCTGCGGCCATACCCCCCTTGGGCCGCGGATCCACTGCAGGTAAGGGGAGTCAGGAGCTGCAAAGTTTTGTGAAGAATCTTTACTGTTAACTTACAACTTTGGAAACTAAATTTCTGGCTTTGGGACTATAAATAAAGACCGAGAGCCTCTTGAAAAAATTATCAAGCCGAAGAGATCACGAAGTCGAAGACAGCTCACGCATCCAGGCTGATCATCAACTGTTCATCTACCTCATTCGGAAGAGTTTGAGAAGCAAACCAAGTTTTTGTAATCATTTTCTAAGGAATAAAGTGTAGATTGTTCAAGTTGATTAATAAAGGTAGTTGTTTTATTTAATTCTTTTGCATTTTACATTATGTTTTCCCTCTCTGTCTTTTCATCTTCTTTTCCTAACATGCGCGAGTAATTCTCCGCTTGTTAGAGTTCGTAGGATTATGGTAGGCTAATGGATGATGAACATCCCTAAACCCTTTTTAAGTCCTATAAAGTTTATGAACTTTATCAAAAGAATCATTAACATCCTAATTAGGCGCGCTAACAATTCTTTGTTAGTCCCGACCGCGATTAGAGATTAGATTAATGATTGTTTTGGTAAAGGCTAGATATGAACGGAGTTCCGTGTCGAGATAAGGGTTAAGAGTGGGATTCCTTTTCCCTCCAGAAACCCTAATCTACACGCATCACCGTCGTTCTAGTTTTAAATCTATTAAAGGATAAAAAGGGTAACTTTTAATTAATCGTCCATAACTACTAAATCCTAACGAACCCTACAAGCCCTCTTATTATATTAACTACATCCCTAAAATAATCTAGATCTATATTTTTGCATTCTTGCTTAACGTAGATCTAGAAACCATTCCACAAGATTCTTATTTCTTCCCCCTTTCTCAACACATCTAAAGTAAGAGTAAAAGGTTCCACGTTTTCCAGAGGACGACCCGTACTCATCTCGGTCTAGCTACACGCGACACCGTTATTGATTGCGGTTAACTACTACACACTTTTTTCGTACCAATCAAGTACTTTGCATCGAATATGTCGCGGAAAGTCTTCTATTCGATGGGTTGATCAAGACTGTTTTCTTCCGCTTTCCACTAAACCCGTGCATTGTCCGTGAGCTGTAGTTTCGCAACATGGACCTAAGCTATCTCTGGCACTTGTGCTGCTGCCAGATCATCTTCGATGCTCTGAGCCCATTTCTCAGCTTCTAGAGGGCTCTCTTTTCCTGCGAACTGCTTGGGGTGTAAGGCCCTGAATTGCTTCACCCCAGGTGTTTCTGTCTCGGGTCGGTTCATCAGGATAGCAGTCTGCTGCTGCTGTCTTTCTAGGAGGCTGCGGACTGCCTCAAACAGAACCGTCTGCTCGTTGATCGGAGCAGCTAATCGGTAGGGGAGGTGGAGTGTTGTTGAAGTTGGTGCTGGTGTTATTTGGGGAATCCATAACCTTGAAGGCAAAATTTGGATTAGGACAGATGATAAGATTCAAGGAATATGAATTGTAAAGAATATTTTTAGTTGCTGATTCTTATGTTATATTGCTTAGGTTGTTCACGCAGAACTGAACTGCATAGTAGGGTTCCATACAGCTCTAACCTGCATAGGCCACCAACAAAACCTGTCACGCCCCGCTTCCCAGTATACGGGCAGAGGACGCGACGAGGCCGCTACGTATTTACTCTAAAGTAAACACGCTGAGCGTATCTAAATAATATAAGTAAAATGCACAAGAGACAGAGACAATACATATAAATGAACATCAACTTTATTTATTGGCATTCCTTTTACAATACATCTGAAAAGTAAATATATAGAATGAAAAGCAATGCCTAAACAGTGGCATAATAGAAATGGAAAGTACAGAATAAATGTGTACAAGTATCTAGAGCTCCGGGTCGAAGGCTAGCCGATCCAAGTCCTCACTGGTGGGCTCGATCTCCTGAAGGTCCGAATCACCTGACAACATTCCAAAGAAGAAAGAGAGAGAATGTCGTCAACGAGCAATCGTTCGGTAAGTCCCAAAGATAAGGGAGAAGTAGAATAGACAGAGAGAGAGAGAGTGTGTGTAACTTTTAAAGTGGTATTATATTGTTATAATGTTGTATTTAGCGTTAACGCTGTTGTTTGTAGCTTGGTACAGAAGAGGCCAGTGTATACGAGAGGAGTCTCGTTAGACCAGAGACTACGGTGGACGGAATATAAGGAACCGTTCAGCTACGGTACAACGCCAATTGAATTCAGGTTAGGTGTCTTAGTGGTTGCAGTCTCGTGCCACTTCTAACACCTTCCGTACCAATCCACCCCTTAAACCCCGCGATGTCTTGATTGTATTGTAATGTTTTGTAATTTGAATTGTATAGATGGATGACTTGCAGAAACTATAATATCTCAGGGAGCCGGAGATATGGGTGCTTGCCTATTTAAGGTAGACAACTTAAGAAACGGTATTATCAACACGGTAATCGTCTTTGAATTGTATAGATGGATGACTTGCCGAAACTATAATATCAGTAAATGGATGTAACTGGAGAATCATGTAGATGGATGTATATCCATGGTTCGGTTCAGTCAAGCTGTATAAATTTATAGATTGAACATATTGAATATATGGATTCATATTGAATTGTTATATATACTTGAATCTCATTCAAGTCAGATTGATTATATTGAGACTCGGTCTGAGTCGGACAATTAGAAAAGAAATTGAATCCTGAATTAGGTTTTGGTGTTATCGGTAACGCTGCACATGGACGGCAGGATTTGTGTCTTTTTCAAAGACGATTACCGTGTTGATAATACCGTTTCTTAAGTTGTCTACCTTAAATAGGCAAGCACCCATATCTCCGGCTCCCTGAGGCTCAAGAGACTGGTCCCGCTTAAACATATGTTTACTAGGGTCCTTATTGTAATTTAGTATAACTTGCGGGGGTTTTATGTAAAAATAATTTTGTATAATTTTCAAAATACACCTCAAGTATTTTATTATCTTCCTTAGAGTTTTCATTGATATATATTTTATCATTGTGACATTTCTAGTGAATTAAAACCTAATTTCATAATATATGATATTTATTTGTAATATTGGAATTTGTATGGTATTTTCTTGTAAATGAGATATTTTTCTTGAATTTTGGAATTGTGGAATATTATAAATATTAAAAATAGATATTTTGATATTAATTACATATATATATATATTTATTAAAAATGTAAGTTTTATTTATAATAGAAATCACGTTTTCTAAAGAAAATTGTATTTTTAAATCTTTCGAGACCGTATGTTTCTTGCGGAGGTCTGCATCTCGCACTACTAAGCCCAAAGATGTGCGATAATCCGCACCATCCCGAACCGGTTTCCCGAAATGGTTTGTAGCGGCACATTGCAAAGATTTGTTAAAAATACATATCTTGTAGAAAAAGGTTTTTATAAGTTGGAGGTTGTTTTGTGTAAACTCGTATTTTCCCAAAACTATGTTCCCAAAGATCATCGTGCTATGTTACATATGAGTGTTGTGACGAGGTAGGTCATTACATCATGAGTTTTCTAAAGGTATAGTAAGGGGTAACGATATTTTTATGTCGAAACTAAACTATAAGGTATTTTTCTGTAAAATTGCGATAAAAAGCAAAATAGGAATTCTTTTGATATGAAACTTTTCAATATGTTTTGTTAATGTTTAATGATCATGATGCGATGGTTTGGTAGTATTGTTTTTAAGAAAAATATGATTTTTAAGGAAAAACCGAATCGGAAGTCGGATTAACTTTACTTCTGTCGGGTTTTAGAATTCTAAGTTTTTAGAATAGTAAAGGGAATGGGGAGAAGGGACTTACTAGATTGTAGTGGAGAGGAGACGAAAAGGAAGAAGTAGGAGGTGCCGGTGCGTCGTTTCGTCGCCGGAATCTCCTCGGAACGTCGTCGGAAATTCGCCGGAGTTTCGCCCTTCGCTAACTCCACTTGCACACAAAAAGTCTAGGGAATTTTCTTGAGAGTTTTGATAAAGATTTGGAAGTGAGGAGGGGTGAGTTTAGGTGTGGTATTTATAGGAAAAATTAGGGTTTAGGGTAAATGAAAGGGCGTGATAAAAATTGTATTAAATGTGTGATTTAAATTGCTCTGTAAATGTGCAGGGAAATTAAACCATACAGGGGTTATGGGGGAGTTCAAGAGTCACAGAGAAAAGAAGAAAATTAGGGTTTCGGCCGAGTCGCCGGCCCGAGTTGGCCTGGGTCTCGACGCCACGTGTCCCTTGCCTCTTGGTTTACCTCATGGACCAGTTTGTTTAAGTTGTGACTCTTGGTTTTACGGTTTATGGACGTGTAGACTCTTGGACTTTTAAAAAGATTAAAAGAAATCAAAATAAAAGGATAATGTGGCTGATGGGATTTGAACTCTGGTGCTTTGGTTCAGCAATGCAAGGTCTGACCAGTAAGCTATAAGCACTTTCTTGCTGTTCAAAAGCAAATTAAATACTTATAGTACTCACAGGAAATGTAAATACACCATGTATACATTAACTTGTAATCAAATTTATGTACACAAGAATTGGAGTTGTTACAATGTAGTTGATTAATTCGAAAAAAAATGATAGTTCTAAGTGAGAACTCTTATAAGTTCTACCAACAACAGAACTCCCACCCAATCAAGTAGTTTAAAATATTTATCATGTGCTATTGAGTTTATTTCAATGTGCCATGTAAGAGGGCTTGGCGACTTTTATACGGTAGAAGTTGTTAAAAACGTTGTAAACAAAATATTTTCCCATAATAGAATAAGTAATGAATAATTAGTTCATTCTAGTCACTATTGAGTAGGGCGTCAAAACCAATCTCGAATAGAGTAGAGTATTCACTAATAATTCATTTGTATCCTCTTACATTGGTTAGACTTGAAAAAACCATATCAAAACTAATCTCGAATAAAGTAAACCATTCACTAATAGTTAGTTTAGGCTAGTCTCTGTTGAGCAGACGTCAAAACCAATCTCGAATAGAGTAGAGCATTCACTAATAATTAGTTTAGGCTACTCTCTATTGAGTAGCGCGTCAAAACGAATCTCGAATAGAGTAGAGCATTCACTAATAATTATAGTTTAGGCTAATCTCTATTTTCCACAATACTCAAAAGGCCAATCAATAATTTTCCAATCCCGGGTTCGCTCACTCACGAACCCATTAGGGATTTCTCTCGGTCGTGATTTGTTCTTCACGTCGTCTTCAAAGCCTTGGTGGCGGTAGCGGCCATCTCAGGTTCCGAGATGGTAAGCGGCCAAGTCGCCGGTGACTCCAGCACCTGCCTCCGCCAGTCCAATTCTCCGGCGATCCACTGCCGGTAAAATTTTTCTGATTTTTCATCATAAAAAAACTCTCACTTATAAAACAAAGAAAAAAACGATTTGACCAGAATTTGGCCGGAAACAATTCAAGCTGGGCTTGATACAAATGAAGGAAATAATTTAGAGACAACGTCATAAATGTAAATCGATAATTAATATCGATCTCATACTTTTGAGTGTGGAAGCATTCTCGAATCTTAAATTGATCATGGCCTTTGCGGTCGGTCGTACAATCATATTGGAAAGCGCACATACTTTCACGGATTAATCCCCTTTTGCTCTTACAAAGATCAAAAGACTAGAAGAACTTTTATGTTGGAGAAACTTTGTGGGAGAAACAGAGGAATCAGATTTCTTCTTCTTCATCATTTGAGAGAACCAATGTTCCCTTTCTTTTACTGCCTTTTAGTGCGTAAGTTATTTAGCTAGTTTCTAAAACTCTCAAATAACTACTTAATAATTAATGAGTTGGGCTAGGCCATCATGGACGCCCAATAACCCAAAACTAACATTTTGAATTTTATTTTGTGCTTGTGGAACCAATTATTTCATAAATTGATAAAATGCTTATTTGAATTAAGAGATGAGCTTTCTTTGTGTTTGTAGCACAAGTGTTTAAAGAAATGCTAGTTTGGATGAAAAAAATTTGATGAACAGAATTTTTTTTTACACTCTAGACCACCAACCTCAAAAACTTTGAGGAATTGTGAGAGGGTGCCCTAGCTCTCAAATTGGGACAGCTTTTGTTTCATAAGACATAATTATTAATTTATTTTGGGGGAAGGGGTAGATATGCCTTTTAATTAGAGTTAACGATAAGGGGTCAAGTATGTAACGGAATTAAAATACATGGGGTTATTGGACAAAGGAAAAAGCTAAAATAGGTATTTAGTAATTAGGCCAAACCATACGTGTGTTTTCAAGAAATAAGCCTAAATAATGATATGAAATAAAATCAATCACGGTTCTTTTCATCTTTAACAATATACATCAAATCCTCTGCACTGGGAAGGTAATCAATTAAATATTATCCTATACACATGGTATGAAATCAACCTAAATAAATAACATAATAGATCACGCTAAATCCGATAACAAATTATCCTAAAATGTGAGTAAAATCAATTATTATTTCCACCTTCAACAATATACATGTTAAAAAGAATGAGGCAGTCCAAATATTTCAAAACAAGAAACTTCCAATAAAAACACCAACCTCTCGTAATACTAAAATCCACAGCTAATGACAAAGTGTAGGCAAATAAAAATGAATAAAGTGGATATTGGAGGCGCATGAGACAAGAGAGCTGAATTAATTTGTCACTTAATTAATCAAATGATTGGATGTTAACCATAATGGGTCCCCTTTAACATCTCCACAAAGAGATACATAGTGACGACACCATAGATTTCTTCTTAATTTCTCCATCGCTTAAAAAATATAATTCAAAGAAGATTTAAGAGCAAATCAATGTCCCTCGCTCACTAATAACCACTATGCTTTGGTCTTGGCAGTTATTATATGCATTACTTAGATATGCATAAACAAACAAGAGCTTGGCACATACCAAAAGCTTAGGGCCCGTTTTAATGGCTGAAAGTATCGGAAGAACTCTTGATATAACTTTCCAAAAAAGGTCAAGAAAAAAGTCCTAAAAAATTACTTCTAATGTTTGTTTGCTTGTATTCTGATGAAGAAAGTAATTCTGAAGTAACCTTTTGTATTTCTTCTATGAGCATAACAAGCAAAAAAGTTGCTTAATTTAGTAGACAACATTAATTGCATTTTCCAAATTTATTTTCAAATCCATTTTAAGTGTGATGCTAAACAAACATAAAAACTTTGGCCAGCATTCCGTTATTAATGCAAATGTTACATACAGCTCAATTTTCTATCAATAAAACAATTTCTAAGCTAAAAGCCATATATTTAAACTAGCAATACCTTGCACTTTTCACGAGGGTGTTAAATGAATCTATGATTATATATATCTGTCTGTGTGTGTTTGTGTGTGTGTTGCTGTAACAGCCGTAAAATCCGTGTCCTTTTTTTAAAATAATTTTTCTTCTTTAATAAATCACTATTCATTGAATTAAGCATATATTGATCATATTGTTGATTTTATTATATAAATATAATATATTATTTACTTATTTAAGATAATCTTATTAGAGAAAAGGTTGAGTGTATTATATTGTTCTTGATCGTCTTACAATTTCATATAGTGAATTAGTTCTAATGGCCATATATATTCGAGAAGTTAATTTTATTGTCGATTTCATATTATCTAGTTAATTTAATATGATATGTGGTTACATACTGTTATTAGTGTAAATATTATACATCTATATTTACTTTACTATATCAATCAAAATTAACTAATTTAAATAAATGCTCCTATTTTATATATGGTCCAGAGATATGGGAAGATAATTGTAGATCTTGTAAATATTTTTACACAAAATTTGTTTATGGGGTTTACCTAATAAAACCTTTAAAAGGAAAGGGGGTTTATGTGAAATTGAGAAGTACCCCATCTCTCTCCTCTCTAGCTCCAGTCTCCAGCCACCCATTGGATCTCATCTTTACCCCCTTCTCAAAACTGAAGCCGACCCTAAAACCCAAAACCGAGCATCCCACAGTCAACTCCGATTGCGATCGTCGCCATCTTCTTCGTCGTCGTCGTCGTCGTCACCGAGCAAGCCAAGCGAGATCGTCACCGTCGGTCCAGTCGTCGCCGCTCTCCTTCTTCTGGACTCCGTTCCCCTCGATATTGGGTAAGTTTTTCCCTCTCTTATTTATTTATTTTTTTGAACTGCATTGGTTTTCTATAATGGATCTATTGAAGAAGAAAAAAATTACATTTGGGTTGCATCTACTTTTTTGTGCATGATGAAGGGGATTGAAGATTCACGATCATAAATTTGAAGTAATTCTGAGGAAGATTGATAGTGGTTTTGAGAAATGGATTTCAAATTTTAGTACCAGTGTGCTTATATTGTTGATAGAATTGGTAGAAAAGATGATGGCTTGATAATGGGGCAGTAGATATGGTTTTAATATTTAGAAAAATTGAGTTTCATGATAATTAGCAGTTCAATCTAAATAATTGAATAATGAATAATGTGACATGTCACGTGAGATTGGGAAGAGTTAATGTATTATCTTCACTGAAAAGTTCCTCTTTGGTTGAAGCTTTGACTTAGTATTTATATTCAACGTACACTGGATTAGTAGTTTAGTGAAGAACATTACGGCATAGCTGATGAATTTATTAGGGCAACGGAGACTAATTGGAAGGTTATTAGCTGCAGTAGATCTGTTCTTATTTTTATATTTTTGATATGGCATTTCCTTTTTACTCCATATTATGATTTGCGTCTTTGATTGTTTTTAGTTGAATTTTCATGTTATTATTCACTTGTCCCCGAATTGGGTTTTGTTAGTCACCTAACACGATCGATCTAAAGTTGTTTATCGGTAGAAAATTCTTGGTTATGGACTATTTAATTAGTTGCATATGAAATCATTCTCATCTTTATGAGGTTAAATTCTTTCTATATTAGGATGGTGGACTTATTATACTTGATCATCAACTCTGCCATTTGGTTGCATTCTGAGAAGAGAGAGAATGCTAATCTAATTAGAGGACGCCTCTTAATTTTTCTATTTGCCTTGACTTGAATTCTATAGATGGTTATTTGTAATAAACATCTTATTAATTATCAAAAATCTCGGGTAAAGTAAAACCACATGGAAAAATTCATATATTCCTTCGTTACTATAATATGAAAAACATAGAATCTTTTATAGATCTAAGCTGCACCCACACGTCCCTGTAATACAATGTATCAATGACTCATTTTTCATTGATCATATATATATATATATATATATATATATATATATATATATATATATATATATATATATGAGAGAGAGAGAGAGAGAAGAATGTAGAAAAGACGCCATATGAGGCTTTTTTGTTTGTGTCGTAAAAAAACCACACCCTCCATCATTTTATTTGACGATCGACACCCATCATCATCATCTTTATTATGTAAGATGTGGATACACCAAATTTCATGTGATTCCACCACTTGTTCACCACTGAATTAGCAATGTAAAAAGGCATATTGTCGGTAAACCATTAACTTTGCACCCATTAAATCGACAGTGAAAAAGTGATGGAATCACATGAAATTTTGTATATCAGATATTGGATGATAAAAATGATGATGGGTGCCGATCGTCGAAAAAATCGTGGAGGCTGTGTTTTTTCAACGCTAGGAAATTCCCTCATATGTCACCTTTCCTCTACTATCCTATATATACACCTTTCCTCCATTATATATATATATATATATATATATATATAATGGAGGAGGAAAGGTGTGTGTATATAGGAAAATGAAGGAGGCCATGCGTCGAAAAATGCACCCTCCATGATTTTTTTTGACGATTGGCAACCATCACCTTCATTTTTATCATCTAAGATGTTGATACACCAAATTTCATGTGATTCCATCACTTTTCACCGTTGATTTAGTGAGTGCAAAATTAACGGTTTCCCTACAATAGAACCTTTTACATTGCTAATTCAATGGTGAAAAAGTAGTAGAATCACGTGAAATTTAGTGTATACACATCTTAGATGGTAAAGATGAAGATGATGAATGCTGATCGTCAAAAAAATGGTGGATGATATAGATCTTTGACGCAACCTGCCGAAAAAGCCTCCCAAAGCCTCTTTTCTTCATTATTCTCTCTATGTGTGTGCATGACAGATTACTTATTGTTCATATATCTAAAGATTTGATAGAAAAACCATTCTACCTTTCAAAAAAATTATTTGAAATTACCTACCAAAACAAGATTAATTTTATTTTTTAATTAAGTGGTAAGAGTAAATTAGAAAGTTAGTACTAAAATCTCTAAATTTGAAGAGGAAATAAAAAAGATGTCTTCCGAATACTTCTGATAACCATTTGGGTCAAACCTCTATGTATACATACCTTTCTACATTAATGTTTAATATAAGATATACTTTTCTATTTTACTTAGGTGCATCGCACATATTAGAGTTTCAGAATCTTGCTCAAAGGATATTACATGATATTGATCCTTTCACTTACATCTTAAAATTTAATTTTCTAGCAAATTTGGTCAAGTGTATTTAAAAATTAATATGTAACTAAACAAGCACATAACCTTTGAGATAAAATTTTTCAATAAATCAACCATGTAAAATGAAGTTCTAACGCATTGAAGCCATCCATAGCAATTAATCATAAAAAATTAATTTTTCCATATCCGTCAAATTAAAATAGAGAATTTATATTAGTAATCTTTTTTGATGTCGTCATTAACAACATCATCGACTAAAACACTAATTGATCAACAAAGTAAAAAAGAATGAAGAAATTGTTTTCGAAGCTCCGAAGCACCAATTTTCCTCTTCAAGAACACGTTAAAATAATTCAAAGGATATGAGAGAAAATAAGATTTAAAACTAAAAATTTAAGGTAAAGTGGCCAAAATCAAGCATAATGATTATAAAAAATAAAAAGGTAAATTACAATAAAATACTCTTAACTATCATGAATTTTGACTAAAATACCTTGATTTTTTTAATATTATAGTATATACCTTCAATGTTACTTTTGAGGGTATTTTACTGAAAATTATCTCTTGAAAATCATAGTTAATTAAATGCATTTTGCTTAATAAAAATACTTTATGGTATGTTAGTGATAAATCTTGATAGTTAAGGGTATATTAGTGTAATTCACCAAATATAATAAGAAAATAAAGCCAAAGTCAACACACAAAAATAGGAAAAAGAAAATTCCAAGGCTCTCAAGTATTATTCTTAACCAAGGGCAATTTTGGTAATGTCAAAAATAGTGTTTTTGTCTTTTAGCAAAAGATGCTCTATTTAACTCCACTTTGTATTAGATATATGATAGCCGAGATTAGGAGTTCACAACTCCCAACATAACCAGAATTAGAAGATTAGAGCTTGTCATATTAACTATTTAATATGTTATAAAAAGTAACTTGAATATGAGTGCCGCTGTAGGATTTTTCTATAGGGCCGAAAATAGGTTATATATGTAATTCTTTTCCCTTATGTTTGCATTTAATCGTTCGTATTTTAATTAAGATAGACACAATATATAGAGTTTTTTTGATATACAACTACCAAAAATCTCATATTTTTAAAAACAATAATCAAAAAACAATATTTTTAAAATCAATCACTAAAACGTCTAACCTAACTAAATACAATCCTTTAGTTAACATGACTGCTAACTCCGTTACTTTTCCGTTAGGGAAGGCAAAATGGCTATCTTTCACCTCCAATGCCGTATCCTCTCTTTAAAACCAAATAGCTTCCTTCTCTTCTCAAATTACAAGAATAACAAAATTAGGCAATATCACTCGGTTGTGGTCTTGCCACAAAAATCCTGCAGCGCAATCAAGTGGCCCCAAGGTCGTTGAGGTTGTTAGCTTGAGCCCCGCTACAATTTTGGACTTATCTTCCAAATTGATGCATGAAGCTCCAAGTGTTTGATTAAATTCCTCAGCAATGCAGTGTTCAGAGTTTTTGCTAACGACTTCCATTAAGTTAGCAAAAGGCTCAAACACATGCAGTAAAAAAAATACTTAGCTTAAAAACAATAGAACTTGTTCCAAATTATCTTTTCATTGTGAAGAATTGATAGAACAAGATTGGATAAATTTGGTTGTATTTGTTCTTCATTTTGTATGTGTGTGCGTGATAAAGAGATGAGGAAGGAGATTGATGGAAGAAAGAAGAAATTTAGTCGGTGATTTTTTAAGGTTTTGATAAGTTTAAACCCATAATTGAGAGAAGGAAGATGAGGGTATTTTGAATAATGACTCGCATCATTTAACCATGGTTATCTCATAACCAGGACTGAATATAAGTTAAACCATCAAAAGATTGTATTTAGTTAACAGTTGGGCTTTGGTGGTTATTTTTAAAAATTTCCTTTTTAGGGTTTTTAAAAATTGTATAGTGTTTTTCGTCACCCTATTGAGATAAGATGTGCGCGCTTGTCAGGCGCGTATAGACTCACCCTACCTAAGATAGGTATAAGTTTAATGATTATGGGGATCTTAATCTCTGGCAGTCGCGGATAAGCCGTCGCTAATTACCTCTCGCTTTGAGGCAAGAGAACCTCCGATTAACGGGTTGTAAAAGTTATACAAACTCGATGTGTAATATGCGCATGTTGTGTTTTGAAAACAATTTTGAGAATGTTTTGGGCATAACGGGGGCCTCACAGAGTTTACAGGGGTCCCGCTAATAGATTAGCGGGCTGGGGGTCAAGAAGGCTAGCAGTCCCCTTGTGGGGTGTGGGACAACGTTCCGTTAGAAATTTTTTAAAAGGGAGAAGTCTTTTGAGTGTGTCAGGAAGCTCCCGAAAAGCGAAAAAAATAGGTAAGGCATATGAACGCTTCAAAAAGGGTCCTCGCATTGGAGCATATCCGTTAGGAGAGGTCTCCGCTTGCGAGTACATCAAAGGAGAGGGGTCCCCCCTGTGGGTACCTCCATTGGGGGGTCACTGCCGCGGGTACCTCCCTTTAGGGCCTCCGATAGCGGGTTCCTCACGAAGGGTAGGCAGCATAAAACCTCGTCTCGGGATTTCCAAGGCGGAAAATTCCCTTGAGAGGATTTCCGAAAGCCGTGGATAACCCTCTTATGGGGTATCCGACGTGAGTCATCTTGTCGTAGGGACACGGAGGCTTTCATCGAGTTCCCTAATTGAAAAATATGCTTGTTCGGGATGAAAGCCATGTGCTTCCACCTCACGAACCCCTGTTCTCTCTTGTTTTTCACGTTTTATGAAGAAAGCTTGCTTCTTTGTTGGGTTTTATTCTTGGATCTTTAGCTTTGAGAAATTAAGTCTTCTACAAGAGATGGGTTCTCTGTTGGATTGATTTGAGTAAGAAAGGGATAGAGAATATGAAAGAGACCTAAAAGAAACTTTCTATTTGGAGCTCGCTCATTTTTTTGAGGAAGAAGACCTGCATCTTTTATGGAGATTCAAAACCCTAAAAGGATTTGAGGGAATGAAAGTTCTTTATTTTTTCATATGTTTGTCTTAAATAGGCTTTATATTTTACACTTTGCCAATTGGGCATTACAATTTTGGTTTTATTCCATTTTTCTTACATTTATTTCTAAAAATTACATTTAAATTTATTTGTTACATCATTCTTTTCCCCTCTTGGCATGGAGCCAGCCCTATGCTTGGGCTCGACTTGGGCTCGGGGCCGCTGGCTCAGGCCCGCTTGCTTGGATGTTGACCTTGAGTTTGACATTTTGAACAAAGGTGTGTAAATTGACCCCACAAAAATATGAGTTTTTTATTTGTTGTATATAAAAAATATGAGTTTTTTACCCCCAAAAATAATGTGATTTTTATGTCATTTGTACTTCATGAAAGATACCATAATTAGCATATAATTACCATGATATGACTAAATTGACATGATTCTCTTCGACTTTTATATAGATTTAAGATGGAAGAAGACGATACCTTTTCCTTTAATAGAACATGGAGTACTCACTAACTACAAAGGTATTCATAAAGATCCATGCATTTATCTTTTTAATCATTTTTAAAACTACATGAATTTTATAGCTATTTTTATATTTATTAAACTTTTACTCAAAAATCTGAAAAAGAAGGGTTACTTGTTAAAAATCCCTTGTCCCGTTCAGAAGTTGTCTAAAAACCCCTGTAATTTTCGAAACTGTTGAGAAGAGCCCACTGTTCAAAATCTTTGTAAAAAAAAAACCCTGGACCATATTCCATTTAAGCTTTGTATTCCTTCAACTGCTTTGATATGACATGCAATTGCATAGATATTACATGCAACCCCTATAAGGGGGTTCTGATTGGGCCCGGTTTTTTGAAAAAAAAGAGCAAAAGGCCCTGGAGTTTTTACACAAGTTTGAAGAGGGCCGGGCGCTTTTTGACAATTTACTAGAAAAAGAATAACTTAGGATAGATGAAATATTTGTGAAGAATCTGACGAGTATAATCTCAATAGGCCAGCTAATCCCAGTCCAATTTCTTTTTCATTAATTTATGGCAACCTTCAAGCCCATTACAGAAAACCCCCATCACTTTAGAGTAAGAACAAGAGCTATCAAAGACGCCAATGAGTAATGAATGCTGATGCTTGCGCAAATTTTTTCCCCATCATCAAGAAAGAGATAAGAAGTCGATGAATTTACTTTATTTGCTTCTATTATACTTTACTCGGAAAATATATAAAATATTTGATCTTAGTATTGCTTTGTAAAACTTGGGCATTGAAAAATTGTGTCATGCACATTACCTGTTAGTCGAAATGCCTTACTCATGTGACCAGAATGATTTCCGTCGTCGAAGCGCATTATTTTTTTTATTTTGTTCTTGACGTTATTCGATTGTTATATTATCTTTTACTGGAACAGAACTAAGGTATATAATACTGGTATCTATGCATGTTTTGAACACTAAGACGGTTATGTATGCTATATGCTCTTTTAAATAATTTGCATGATATCATAACACTAAGACGGAGAGATCCAGATTTCTTGCTTTTCTTATGAAAAGATCGTTCGGCTCTGTCAGTATTATATCAAGTATATGTTTAGTTATTTGTGTGTTATAATACTTATTTATTCATCTAAAGTTTATTGGTGAGATTGCATTATACATATCGGAACGGCACAACAGTAGTTTAGTTAACCATAGAAATAGATTATCAACTTTAACTCAAAAGATGGTTCACAATTAATTTCTTATGGTCTACAGAATGATAAAGAGTAGTTATCTCTCAAAATCAAAATTTTCTCAATATCAAATTTTACTCAACTGCTTGTATTGTGCTGCAAATTTTTGTGTGACGTGAGCTTGCTTAAGGAAATGTTAAAATAATATGATTTGTTTAATAGTTTTGACGTTGAACCTAATGGTTAAGCCATTGCTAAAGGTGATCAAGGCACTTGTGTGAATGCAATGCCGCCCGCATCTTTTGTGGAGAGCGGTAGATATATGTCTTTGATGTTTATTGTACTTGAAGCCGAAACTTCGAATAGAGAGGATTGAGTCCATGCCAATTGAATGTTTAGATTCAGAGGACCGATTTCAATAAAAGGGTTTTCTTTTCTCATCAAGAACGTCGATTCTCCAGCATGTAATTCCATGAAGACCTTTACTTCCTACGAAATCAATCTCAACCTTTTGAAAACAATTACCAAAACAAAGAATCTGAAGATCGAAAAAGCTGTTCATGCTCTGCTAATCCATATCCAGCAATATAACGTTATCATGTTTAACTATTTGATCAATCTTTATGTAAAATACGATCAACTTCAAATCGCGCGATATGTTTTCAATATGATACCCGAGAAAAACGTTGTCTCTATTAGTACCCTTATGGCTGGCTATTTTCATAATGGATATTCGCCGGAGGTCCTTTCTATGTTCAAATCGATGGCTTTCGATCAATTTTTCCCAAACGAGTACATTTTCACAACGGTGCTGGCTTCTTGTTCGAATTTAGAAGACCTATATAAAGAACGACAATGCCATTCTTATATACTCAAATTTGGGCTAAGCTCTTATTCTTAAGTCAGAAACGCTCTTCTTCATATGTACACTATATGCTCGGGTGTCGATGATGCTTTAAAAATCTATGAGACTACAAGATTTAGATTGTTTCTCATTCAATTCTATGATTAATGCCTTTCTGGAGCATGGGCGCTTGAAAGACGCTATAGATGGTATAAAAGCCGTAATGGGTAAGATTTGCAAGTGGGGTCAGATGACACACGTTGCCATTCTTGGTCTTTCTGTTAATTTGAAGGATTTAAACTTGGGTTGCCAGCTTCATTGCCAAATTATGAAGAGGGGTTTTGAAAGTGGTATTTTTGGTGGGGGTGCCATAGTTGATGTGTGGAAAATGCAACGATGTGTTAAGTGCTTGACGTGCTTTTGATGGGCATCGAAATAGGAATGTGGTTTCTTGGACTTCAGTAATGTCCGTTTGCACTCAAAACAATTTTTTCGAAGAAGGTTTAAAATTATTCTTAGAGATGATATCAGATGGAGTGAGGCCTAATGATTTCATTTACGTTGTTGTATTAAACTCATGTGCTTGCTTGTCTTCAATGAGAAACGGCGAAGCAATCAATGCCCTTGTGATAAAATCAGGATATAAGAAATATTTAAACATAGGCAATGCCCTCATCAACATGTATTCAAAATGTGGTAGCATCGAAGTGCATGAAATATTCGTAAATATGCACGACAAAGACATTATTTCTTGGAATTCTATAATAACAGGTTATTCACATCATGGTCTTGCCCGCAAAGCTCTTAAAAATTTTCACATTATGTTAAACGAAGGAGTTGCTCCAAATTATGTAACGTTTATAGGTGTGCTTTCGGCTTGTAGCCATCTTGGTTTAGTAGAAAAAGGGCTCGATTATTTGAATTTTATGAGAGAACTAGGGATAACCCCGAGCTTAGAGCATCATACTTGCATCATTGGGATTTTTTGTCGAGCTGGATTGCTGAATGATGCAGAGAAATATATGAGACTTACCAATATAGAATGGGATGTCGTGGCATGGAGATCTTTATTGAGTGGTTGTCGAGTATATAAAAATTTTGCGCTTGGAAAGAAAATAGCTCATCGCATTCTTGAGTTGGACATGTGGGAACCTATATTCTTTTATCAAATATTTATGCAAAAGAAACTCGGTGGGATGGAGTTGTTGAGGTGCGAAAGCTAATGAGAGGGCGGAGCATTAAAAAAGAGCCTGGTGTTAGTTGGATTCAAGTGAGGAACGAGACCCATGTTTTCGCTTCGGAGGACAATAAACATTCGTTAGTGGGTCGGATACATGAGAAATTAGCGGAGTTAATAGCCCGAATCAAGTTAATTGGGTACTTGCCTGATATTTCTAGTGTGTTACATGATGTTGGAGACGAACAGAAGGAAGAGCATCTGAGCTATCATAGTGAGAAGCTAGCAATACCTTTTGGGCTTATTAGTACTCCTGAGGGAGCCATTATTTGTATTATGAAAAATTTGCGCGTCTGCAATGATTGTTACATTGCATTAAAACTGATTTCTAATGTTAAGGGGAGGAAAATAATCGTGAGAGATGCGAACCGATTCCATTCCTTTCAGAACGGGGAATGCTCTTGTTATGATTACTGGTGAGTTTTATGTAATCAATATGTTGAAAAAGAGATTGCTAGTGCAGATGCAGAGAGCAAACTCAATCACTAGGAAGCCAACCGCAATGCATATTTCAGGTAACTAACAGAGTTCACAAATTCTTGTAGTTGATTGGTTTTTTCTCTACACAAATGAACTGATTCGATATATTTGAAATTGCTGTTTGTTATTCAGTTTAGAAAAATTGATTGCTTCTATTTAGAAGCATTTTACTTGAAATGGTGAGTGAATTGTCAAGGAATTTCTTTATTCTTTCATCACTTAGATCTCTTTTCTTCTTCTTTCTACTGACAGTTAACTCAGTTTACATTGAAACACTTGTCAATTTGCAACGCCGTTTGGAGAAACTGTGCTTTCGAATCCCAAACGAAGTTCGGATCGAGCCTCAATTTATTTCTGCCCTTCCACCATTGCCATAAAGTGTGTACGACTACTGTGCGAGCATACCTAAGCTCCCCCACTCCGTCCTTTTTCCTTCTGAACAAGTAGCGGATCCAAATTAACGTCAGTGGGACATTTCCCAGTTTCATCCTCATTTTAATGGCATCCCAAAACCCCTTGAGAGCATTGCAGTCTTGAAACAGAAGGCACATCACTTAGATCTCTTGCTCAAAGAGTATTGTTCTTTTTACATTCATAAGAGAGGCCTGTTTGGTAATTAGCGATTGAAAAAACTTAATGGCATAATTCTTTTTAGCATGGTACTTGTTACGTTTTTTTATCAACAATAATTACCCTCAAAACAACCACATATCTCATAAATGCAGGTGGAATGCATAGACCAAGAGAGACTTCAGCTAGCCTGAGACTTTGGTGAGCTGCTTTGAGAAGAAATATAAAAGCGATTAGTGATGAAAGATAGCATGAAATTGGATATATTGAACAAAAATCTTGAAAGGAGAAGGAAAAGGAATCTAATGGTAAGAGGAAAAGGATTATTTTATCCTAAAGATGATAGATTTACACATCAGCTATGAATCTAGAAAGCTTTGGCTATGGAGCTCAAATTCCCAAATTAGATGACTGTCAAAGCTGCTGCTTATAATATCACACTGGAGGATTCCACATACACTAGCTCATGGTATGTATTTAAATTACTATCCATCTTTGTCCTTTCAGGATTGAAACATATATTCCAATTTCATGTAATTGCATAGTATTTTTATGGCAGCTTTTCCCTTTTTTCACAATCTTCAGGAGATATCTTTTCCTGGAAGTATTTTTGTATCTATCTAAACTGATATCCTGCATTCCGGAGTACTTATTTATCATTTTACCCATCAATGAAGATATTCAAATTTCAAAGTAGGGAAAATATTTTTCTGGGCTATAAATGACTAGATTAGATATCTATGTCAACATGCTATGATTGTAGTTTATGAATCGATATTTCGCTTTATAAATAACCTCATTTTATAGCCTGTTGAATTACTGTACTGTTTTTTTATCAGTGGAGAGAATCCGAATCCGTAGCTGATTTACTAATGACCGCCCTATTTTGAATTTACAAGTAACTAGCTAGAAGAAGGTGTAGCTTTTTTTTAATCAAATTCTCATATTATAAAAAGTAGTCTCCATCACTCTATTTTAACACCCTACATGTACATCCATGGAACATAAATCTATGCAATACTAAAATCAAATGTCTCTTGATTTGTTTTTCCCTCCATTTCCATCACTGCACCTTTTGGCACAATAACTAGAAGCCAATAACTTTTTGAGCCATATGGGACACCCATTAAGCATTCAGGGAGCATAGAGAACCATCTCGCTCTTGTCTTGTAGCCTTTTTTTTTCTTATTAGAAATGTAAGAGCTCAAAAAAGTGCTTTGGACTGTCTTCTGATTGAGTGATCAATAGCTTGAGGCCCATGCATTGGTCTGAGAGCTAAGAGGCAAAAGTGGAGAGAAATTAGGGTTTTGAAGCATTCTTCATAGTACATGGCATGCCTGTCTCAACTTTGAGAGCAGAAGCCAGAAGAAAGAAAAACCCGACTAGGCTCTGAAGAATCCCAAAGTAAACAAATCAGTTCAATCTTTTCCACTGTCATCTCTCATCTTATGCACCGATGGGTTCAACAGCTATAAGACAAATTAGCGAGGTCCATTTTTTTTGCATGTCAGTACTTTTGGCTGAGCCCCTTTTGAGTTTTTTTTTTGAATGTGCAATCCTTTTATGCATGTCTATGTGTCATATGTGAGAGTTCAATCTAATTAACTTCAGTGAAATAATTCTGCTATCGTTAGCTTTCTGGCAAGGGCAACAAAAACCATTGAAGTTGATTTTTTTAAGATAAATGTGATTTTTTCATTTAGTTAATGATATTAATTAAAGGGGAGTGATCCATTGCAAGCCGGTCCGCGTTTTTTAAAGACAGGATCTCTCGATCCACGATGTATTTGAATAATCGGCATCATTCATGTTTTTTTTCATACCTCCAAACGTATATGTATGAAAAACAAAAGACTTGAAGCATTCATTGGACGACGTTTATGTTGCAATATCGATAAACATTCATTTTTGCACTCATTCGATGCATGTGCCAGAAGACTTCAAATCCTTCGATTTTCCATACACATAGTTTTGGAGGTAGGGTGATCAACTTGAACAGTTCAGAACGTTTAAATATGTCATGAATCAAGAGTTTCCATTTTTGTAAACATGAACCAGTTTGCAATAGAGCATTGAGTGGATTTAAACAATTTTTTATTATTCATTAGTAATAAGAATATGCAATGCATGAACATTTTGTCAAAAATTAATTGCATGTGACCCTCTCATTTTCAGATATGGAACCTATGCTATTTTGTTCCATGTTGCTTTGGTACTCTGAGAGCATCCTGACTGCACACCACACGTGCAAAACACGTAAAAAAAACACCAACACCAAAGCCCCTTGTTTTACATTTTTAAGATCAAAAAATCTGGGACGTTGATCTTATAGCACGGAATAGCAGGTGGTGAGAATAACAGACCCTGGATCCCCCATTTTCGCCTTGTTTAGTACTTAGCATCTTTCAACTGGCATGTTTGCACAAATAGCTACGTTTAGTCTCGATATGACGTAGAAGATAAACTTTAACCTGAATGTCACTCCTCAACCTTGTCAACACATAACACCATGGGGTTAATCTCGATACTAATAATAGTATATACCATGATCTTTAACAAGCCCGGTGTTGTTACGTGCTAATAAACCAGCTGAATGTTGATAAGTGCCAAAAAAGTTAATAACCAGCTGAATGTTGATAAGTGCCAAAAAAGTTAATAATCAAGGGCGTTACATGCAATTAACTCTTTTGTCATTGTCCAAAACAAATTAGTTTGTAAAAATCTTGACTTGGGCTAAAGTCATTCCTTGAGACAAAGCCCTAGGACACAAAGCTTTACATTGGCAAAATCTTGAGATCTAGAAGGAGACATGTATGTGTTGCTTCTTTAAAGAGCTTAGAGTGGGGTTGATATAGAGAAGAACAAAAAGTACAAAGGGAGGTTATTATGCAACAAAAGAAGAAAGGACTAGAGATAATTGATGACATCACAACCGTTCATTTCATCAGAAGTTTGTTGTAGCATGCCTTTACCCATATAGAGCTCTCAGTAAAAAAACATTCTTCTTTTGTTCTCTCCTCCCTCAATGATAAAGGCTATTGCTTATGCTAATGTTTCTTGTCAAGGGAGTAGAGTATTTTTGTTCCATTTCCCCTCTTTATTCTCATTTGTCATTGCGTTCTCTCTAAGCTTTGAGTCGTGATTCACAGCAATGACCTCACCTCCCAAATCAATGCCAAAGAGGCTCTTTGAGCTGCTACAAGAGCAGCAAGAGCCTTTCCTTGTGAAAAGAAGATTCAAATCCAAAGGCACATTCAAATGCTGGAGTCTTAGCTTTAGAAGAAGAAATAGTGGGGATGGCATTTTGAGACGTGTTTTGAATAAAATCGTGTACTTGAAGGTTATGAAGAAAGCATTGAATTGGGAAAGACTCAAACTTGCTGATTGTTTCTCTGAAATGGGAAGGGACAGCAATGCCGCTGGCTTTCATCGGTTTTCTTGTTCTAGTGCCATTGGTGATGGAGCGTTGAGTTGTGAGATTGGATGGAAGGAGAATATTGAGCATAGTCCTGTTTCGGTGCTCGAACGACATTCCGATGAAGGCTCCTCTGATCACTACCATTGTAAGTTCTACTTTGTTGAATAAAAGCCACATTTCTTTTTCCTTCAATTTTATTATTATTATTTAAAAATCTTTTGTTTCAATGTTTTTTCTTCTTTTGATTAAAAGGCAGGCTAAAAACCTCGCGTTTCATTAAACGACGATTTGATGTAGCTTATATTTCAATGTTAGTGGCAAAGATTTATATCAATGATAACGAAAAGGTTGCGAAACTGGTTGTTTTGAGAATAGAAAGAAATGCTTTATATTTCTTCAACAACGTACCTTTTTTTATATATATCTTTCTATGAATTTGAGAATTAATGTTATCACTTACGTTTATGTTTCTCTATGATAGCAATGGAGGAAGAAAACACATCAACCTCTAGGCTTACTTCACCCACAATGCTCCATGAAAGCAAGAGAGATTTGCATCAACCAAGACAACTCCTTTTGGACTATTTAAAAGAAATGGAGGAGAAAAGCTTTGACCCTTATGAAATCTTAGGCCAAAAAATCATTGAAGACGAGTCTTTTCTATGGGAAAAGCAAGTAGGAGATGTGGCATTGTTTAGCCATTTGATAAGCTTAGATTTATCAGAAACAAGCAAAGAATGGAGCCAGTTCAAAGCTGAGAAGAGAGAGATTGAGAAAGAGATAGAGGGGATGATCTTTGAAGAGATGAGAGAGGAGTGTGTGTTTGATATGCTGCTTGGCTTGCTGCTCTGAGTTCGCTGCTATTCCGGTGCTATTTTTGCATCCTACCCGCACATCTCCCATCAAAAAAACCACACAAACAACGCCTCCACCGTTTTGCCCAATTTCCCAATTTCGGCCTTGAGATTCAGTAGCATGGAATAGCAACGGGAGAAGAATAGCAGAATCCGCTTTCATTGTACATTTGAAATGTCATGATGATGATGGGGGTGGTGTTGATGATGAGTGTAATTATGAGGGCATAATTGAGTTTGCTGGATGTTTCAGTATTTATTATTTTTAAAAACTAAATTTTTGATTTTGTTTCTTTTGTCTTGGTGTTTGTTTTGGCTTTGAGAAGATCTTAAAATTGACACCAGAGGAAAGGACAAAATTGATCAATAGTCAAATAGGACAGTTTTTATTGTATCCAAGCATGCCCATCGGCATTATATTTTAGCCAATGCTCATCGTCCTATTAATGCTTTTTATATATATAAATAAAACTAATGATGCATAGGAGTTTGTGATGATTCTTATTAGGGCCTGTTTGGTAGCAGGATTATGGAATTTGGATTCCAAAATAGTACGGATGCAATTTCTGGATTTGGTAATTTGTTGTTTGGTTGGTTTTGGATCCCTAGTATTGGATTTGTAGATCCTTGTAATCTTTGTTTTGTTTGGTTGGTGAAAAAAATTGTGATTTGGATTTGAGTATTTTAGAGAGAGATAGATAGAGAGGGGATTATTAAATAAATAAAGTACACGGGTCCCATCTAAAAGTACAATGAATAGTGCCAAATTCTTGAAAATCTTTTAAAAATTTTAGGATTCAAGAATCCTTGTTTTGAGGTGCCCCCATAAAAAACAAAGGAATCCTAAAAATTCAAATCCATCAACCAAACACAAAATTATGGAATCCTAGAATTCCACAATCCAAACAGTAAATCCAAATCCATAATCCTGGAACCAAATAGGTCCTTAAGCTATTGTCATTAGAGTAAACAATATATTGACGCATTGACTTCATCTTCTTGCTTAGGTGATGAGCATCAGTATATTATACTGTAACATTTCAGAAAATAGAAAATAATATTTTTAAAATTTAAATAATAAAATAATGAATTTAATGAATATTATGCGAGTATAGATTTGGGTTTTCAAAATTTGGTATAATTATATACCTATATTTCGGCAAATAATTAAAAATTAAAATGAATTATTATTTATGGAAACATTTATTTAATATGGGCTTTTTATAAATTAATATATAATTATTTACATATAAATTCAATGTTAAACTTGATTAGTGTTTCCTAAATTATGCATTAAACCTAATTTATTTTGTTAGCCATGCTTATGTGCATGACATGATATCTACATGTTTCTTTATCTTTTATTTGTCCTGGTTTCTACTTTTCTTTTAAAAAAAATGAAAATGAAAATGAAAATGAAAATGGGGGATAAAGGGACACATAGGTATGGTTGGAGAGAGAGAGAGTGTATGAGTGTATGAGAGAGAGGGGGATGGTTGTATCACCCATTTGCTTTTCCTTCATCATCCCTCCACCTCCTTCCTCTTCATCTCCTTCCACCTCCTTCACCACCTTCTACCATCTCAAACCATCTCAAAACTCATGTTTTTCTTCACAAAAAATATTCTTCACCTCATCCTACATCTCATGGCATGTTCAAAATTTCGTTTTGGGAGAGCTTTGGCCATCTAGGAATTTTCTTGAGTTGCTCTTTCGAGGTAAAACATTCATCTTTCTTCAAGTCGTTAAGTTTGCTAATCTCATATCTTAATTTAGAGCGTAAAATCTTATGTTTAGTGAACTTGGAAAATTCTAGAATGAGAATTAGTGAGTGAAACTTGTAGTAGTGATTTACCAGAGGCTTAGTTAGTGACTAAAACCTCTTTAAGTGATAGATAAGGGCCTGCGAGTGCATGTAACCTCCATTAGAAATGAATTTAGAATTTACCGATATCATTTTTGTTGAACTTGTGGTGATCAAATGAAATCTGGAATGACTCGGAAACTCTGAAAATTAAATAGCGAATACATTGAGATGTGTAGACCTATAGAAAGCCACCTTAGAAGCCCGAACCACCAATTCCAAAATCTGGCCACCGTTTTATTCAATTTGACTGCAATTTGCGGGACGATTTTTGAGTTAGGCCTTGAAATTTGGTCTGTAGCCCACTTACTAGTTAACTAGGCCTACCTATATGCGAAAAAGTCTAATATCACCTTAAGTAAAATCTGAAGTTGTTTTACTTGTTTTCTGTCGATATTTTGCAACTTTTGAAACTTGATTTTTGGATATTTGTGTTTTGACTCGGTCGTTTGATATTCGTACGTCGACATTGGGGGGTTATATGTTGTTCTAGCACGCATTGACCATAGATTCTAACCTATGTGCGTTTCGCTTGTCGTATCAGTTTTCGAATTTGATTTTGATGTGATAGAATATACTTTGACTTGTAGGTACAAGCGCGTGGACTTCCGGGATAACGAAGGGGGGTAAGGAATTCGTCGGAATCGGCTAGGGTAAGGCGAAACTAGGTGAGTGGATATATTTCTACAGGGAAAGTCGGTTGGATGGCGTATAGCACCCCCGTAACCGTAATACTAGGATACTAGATATATAGTTATATATAAATATATTAGATATGTATACCTAGCTAATAGGATTCTAGGACACTATATGCAATTGTAGTATACGTGTAGGAAGGTATATCCCTAATTTTAGTTTTTCTTAGCCTTTGATCTATATGTATATACGCTTATACACACACACACACATGAGGATAATTACAATATGATATTATGAGATGAGAATATGATCGGATATGATGACATGAGTCGATATGATTAGATATGATGATATGAGGCGATATTGTATGATATGATATATAATGACATGAGATGATATATGATGATATGAGATGAGATGATGTGCGCGACTATAGATCCGTACTATTGATTGATGATATCGTACGATGGATTATACCATACATGATGTGATGAGAATGGATCGCCGACTTATATATCGACTCGAGAAATATTGTTTTTAAATCACTTAAATAGATATTAGGATATATTTAGAGCCATACTTATCTTCAAAACTAACGAATCATTACGCACTTTTAAATAATAAGTTCAAAGGATGTTACGACTTTTCAAATGGTATCTTTTTTCAAAAACATCGTATCACCCTATTTTTCGAAAAACAACGATTCATACTATTTTAAACTATGACTGTATGGCTTCTACGTAATTGCGTATTTTTAAACTGTTCGCGTTTAAGATTTCTGTCACGCCCCGCTTCCCGGTGTACGGATAAGGAGACGCGACGAGGCACGCGACGTATTTACTCAGAAGTAAACACGTTAAGCGTAAATAAGCAATATAATATGAATGTATACAAGAATGACGCGAGATGTAAATGAACATCAACTTTTTATTTATTAAATATTCTTTACAATACAACTGAAAAGCAATGCCTAAACAATGGCATGAACAGAAAGTAAAGGTATATACAAGTGACTAAAGCTCTGGGTCTTCTGCGAACTACTCCAAGTCTTCTGAGCCGGGCTCGATCTCCAAAGAGTCGAGTCCTCCTGACAACATTTCAAAGAAAAAATAGAAAATAAATGTCGTCAGCGAACAATCGCTCGGTAAGTCCCAAAGAGAGGTAGAAATAAACTGAACAGGTAAAGAGAATATATCTGGTATAATGTATGATTATTATGTTAACGCAGTTGTTTGTAACTTGGTACAGAATGTGCCAGTGTATACAAGAGGAGTCCAGCTTACCCCGTGGACTATGGTATATGGAGTACAAAGCCCCGTCAAAACCCATGGGACAACGGCAACGGATGTTTAGGTTAGGTGTACTATAGTGACCATTATCGTGCCACTTTTAACACATTCCGCAACAGTCAACCCTTTAAAAACCCGTAATGCATATTTTATTGTTTTGCAGTGATTTGTAAATATAAGACTTGCCGAAACCATAAAATCAATTGTTCATGTAAACGGATAAGGATATAAATGGATAGTCATGTAGACAAGTCAATGTATATCCATGGATCTGTCAAATCAAGCCATGTTGATATAAATTGTATTCTGGTATATATGGATTCATGTTGTATTGGAGTTATATTTGGATTGTATTCATGTATGGATTGTATTCCGATTAGACCGAGACTCTGTCTGAGTCAGACGCTGAAACAGAATTGGATTCCTGAATTAGGTTTTGGAATTATCGGTAACTGCTGCACATGGACGGCAGGATTTATGAATTTTTCCAAACCAATTACCATTGATAACCCCGTTTTAGTTTTCTATCTTAAATAGGCAAGCACCCACTTTCTCCGGCTCTCTGAGGCTCAAGAGAATTGGTCCCGCTTAAACCTATATTTACTAGGATCTTTATTGTAAATTAATATAACTTGAGGGGGTTTTATGAAAAATAGTTTTAGTATACTTTCAAAATAAATCTCAAGTATTTATTTATCGTGTTTAGGATTTTCATGGATGTAACTTTTAAAAGTGAGGTATTCTAGTGAATAAATGCCTAGTTTTAATAATATATGGTATTTTTGTGTAAATTTGACTTGTATTGATTCTTGATGGTATTTTCATGAAATGTGATTCCTTTGTTTAGAAAACATGGAATTTATTATATGTATTTAAAATAGATAATTTGATAATATTATAAATAATTATCGAAAAATAAATTTATTTATTAAATAGAAATCTCGTTTTTTTAAAAATTGTAATAAAAATTCTATCGAGATCGGATGCTCCATAAGGTTGTCTGCATCTCGCTCTACTAGTACCGAGCATGTGCGATAACCCGCACCATCTAAACCGGGTTCCCCAAAATGGGTTGTAGAGGTTTAATTGCAAGGAATTTAATTTAAAACAATTTTAAAGAATACGGTTTTATTAGTTTAAGGTATTTTATTGTCAAATTTTATTTATCCCAAAATATTGTAAAGAGGCAATCGTGATATGTCATGATGAGTGTTGTGATGAGGTAGGTCATTACCTCGTGAGTTTTCTAAAGGTAATATGAGCAAATATATGAAATAATGTCGTAGGTAAACCTTATGGTATTAAACTGTAAATGTATAATAAACATGGTTTTACATGGAGTTTTATGGTGAAATTAGTTTCTAAGTTTTAGTTAATGTTTAATAAGCAAGGTTTAATAATATGGATCTGAGTTTCTTAAGAAAATTGTTATTTTAAAGAGAATAGAATTTAAAAGTCGGTTAACTCCACTTACCGACGTCATTTGAAAAGAGAACTTGTTTAATAGAGAAGAGTGGAGAAAAGAAAGGAATTACTGGATAAAAAGAGAGAGGGGAGGTATGGGAAGGGTTTAAAAGCGTCGTGGAGTCGCCGGATTTGTCCCGAGTCGTCGCGGAAGACGACTTTGGGCTAACTCTACTTGTACACCTTATTTGACGTGGAAAATTTTGAGAGTTTTGATGATAGATTTCAGAATGGAGAGGGCTGGGCATGGTGTGGTATTTATAGGATAAAATTAGGGTTTAGGGAATTAAAAATGAGAATTAAAATGCATTTAATATTGGATTAATGGATGATTTTAATTATCTGTTAATGTGCAGGAAAAACAAACAGAAGAGGAGTAGTGGGGAGATGCCAAGGGGTGTTAGGGCAAAATTTTGGAGGCATTTAGTACGGGGGGCCCGGTGGCGCCAGCCCTAGAGCTCATCTCGCCGGTCGTTGGTGGGGGTGGGGTGCTTGGATTTTGGCTATGTATCGGGGTTGTTTCATATAACTCAGTACACATGTTTGATTTCTGAGACTTTTTCGTTTTTACGTGTGTTGCACGTGTAAACTTTTGGGCTTCCAAAAAATTTAAAAGAAAAATCAGCAAAAATAATATGTGGATGAGGGGATTTGAACACATGGGCTACGTCATAGTAGTGCAAGGTTTTACCAATGAGCTAAAAGTTGTTTCTTTCTGTTCTAAGAAACAAATTAAAAACTTATAGCATACTTAGGGTTGCAAATACTCCATTAAGTACTTTATCTTTAAACAAATTTTGTACATTATAAACAGAGTCATTACATTCTACCCTCCTTACAAAAATTTCGTCCTCGAAATTTACAATTATTTAAGGACTAATTTACAAACAAGTAAGGGTATCTTGAACGCATGTCGTCTTCTCTTTTCTACATTGATTCTCCTGGCAAGTCTTTCCTCTACATCACTGGAACTAAGTTTACTTCCTTGTTCCTAAGTGACTTTACCTTTCTGTCTAGGATTCCAACGGGTTGTTGCTCACAAGATAGATCCGTCTGTACAGTGAGTTCGGAGTGATCAAGAATGTGACTGGAGTCGCTTACATATCTTTGGAGTTGGGATATGTGGAACATATTGTGCACCACTTCCAATGAGGGTGGAAGTGCCAAGCGATAAGCCACTTCTCCGACTCGTTCGAGTATGTCAAACGGTCCAATGTATCTCGGACTTAGCTTACCCCTCTTTCCAAAGCGAATCACTCCACGGTTTGGAGAGATCTTTAGAAAGACATGATCTTCCGGTTGGAACTCCAAGTGACGACGCTTTGCATCAGCCCAGTGCTTCTGTCGGTCTTGGGTTATGCGCATTCGTTCTCTGATAGTGCGAACTACATCTACAGTCGCCACTATCATCTCAGGTCCAAGGAGTTTCCTATCTCTGATGTCATCCCAACTTAATGGTGAATGACACTTCCTTCCATAAAGAGCTGCAAACAGTGCCATTCCAATACTCGCTTGGTAGCTGTTGTTGTATGAAAACTCCACAAGATGTAGGTGATCTTCCCACGATCCTCCGAAGTCTAGCATACAAGCTTTTAGCATATCTTCAAGAATCTGAATCATTCGCTCAGACTATCCATCTGTTTGTGGATGGTAAGTTGTGCTAAAATTCAGACTTGTTCCTAAGCTATCTTGCAGACTCTACCAAAACTGCGATCGGAATCTGGTGTCACGATCAGAGACAATGCAAATCGGTACTCTATGTAATCTCATGATCTCTTGCATGAGTTCATGGGTATCAGAGATAGTACATATTGAAAAGTTAAATCTTACTTAGATTCAAACTTACCTGCATATACTTCTTTGCTAGTGTCTCAGTAGATTGGCCAACTCGAAATGGGATGAAGTAAGCCGACTTTGTGAGTCGATCTACAATAATCCATACAACATCATTACCTTTCGTGCTGCGAGGAAGAGCAGTCACGAAATCCATGGTGATGTGTTACCATTTCCATTCTGGGATAGGTAACGGTTGAAGTAAACTAGCAGTCCTGTGATATTCAGCTTTCACTTACTGACACACCAAACATTTGGCTACGCTTCTGGCTACTTCACGCTTCATTACATGCCACCAGTAATGTTGCCGCAGATCTTTGTACATTTTTGTACCACCAGGGTGTGCTAGTATGGAGAGTTGTGAGCTTCTTTCATCAACTCTTCCCGAACAGGACCTTGTGGTGCACACAATCTGCTTCCGTATCTCAAAGATCCGTCTTCATGGATGATGAAGTTTGTTCGAAGTCCACTTTCTACTTGTTCTCTGATCTTTTGCAACTTGGCATCACTTGCTTGAGCTGTTTTGATTTGATTGACAATTGTAGACTGAACTTGTAAGTTCATCAAACTTGAAGCGTTACCTGGCATGATCACTTCTATCTCCATCTGATACAAATCTTGCTGTAGCTTCCACTGTGCGGTGAGATTCATTGATAGTGGTTGACGACTAAGTGCATCAGGTACTACATTCACCTTTCCTGGATGATATTGTAGGTTGATGTCGAAGTCTGCCATAAGTTCTAACCATCTTCTCTGCCGCATATTCAACTCTTTCTGAATAAACACATACTTCATACTTTTATGGTTTGTGTAGATATCTACCCGTTCTCCAAGAAGATAATGATGCCAAATCTTGAGTGCAAAGATAACGGCTGCCAACTTCAGATCATGCGTCGGATAGTTGCGCTCATGAACTTTCAGCCGCCTTGATGCATAAGCTACAACTTTACCATGCTGGAGTAGAATATATCCTAATCCCTTATCGGATACATCGCAATGTGTTAGTTGTATGTATGCCCTAGATGCCATTATTGTATATATGATGTATATTATAGTGGATGCTTGGAAATATATAGAGAGTACTTTCTTGCTCGACATGATAGTATGCTATCTGGTTGCTCTTTATCTTAACATGTATACTTGTCTCTTGATACTGTCTCATGTGTTACTTGACTACCAGGATTGTGATGCAGATCATACTAGTGTGGCCATGGTAGTCCATAAGTTCATCCTTTAATGTTCCTAGTCGTGGGTGTATCGAGACAGAGCATCGATATACCAGAGTAGACTAGCGTATACGCTTTTCGACCTATGAGATGGGCGATGGATGATCCCATATCCATTGGTGTTTGATATCAGAGATGGTATACGGGTGCTCAGTAGAGACTGGGTACACTGGACAGACTCGCCGAGAACTCCTAGATGGTATTATACCTGACTTCAGATAGCAGTTCTCTGGTGACGCTTGTACAGGTTAGTCTGTAGACCCGAGATCGTCATAGAGCCTTGTGTGATTCCCACTGTGCTTTGATTTACACCTTACCACGTTCAAGATGACGTGCAAAATGGTGGTTTTAGGGTACAGTCCCGAGTCACATGGAGGCAATGAGCGATAGGAGGGGATTTCGTCTCTCCGGGTACTGGGGGTAGATGTCGTGCTATGCTCGATTGGCTATAACTGGAAGTCCCTGGCCAGGGCTGATTTGAAGATTTACTGGTAAGTGTTATCAGTAGTTTCTCGACCCATTATGAGCCTCGTATCGGTATGACTTATCGAGTTATTGGGGTCTGACGTTTACCACCCTTAGACTTGATATGCGACTTCTCAGACGAAGAGACCGGACTGTACGGTAGTGTTACTGACAGGCTTTATAGGAGCTAGAGCGGGTTTGCTTGTTGATCTTCTGATCGCTCAATACCCGGATAGCCGTTACGTCCAGCTAGTACCGCTGACGGCTTGTGGGTGCTTGATATGATCATCACCTACTGCCGGCGTATTGACGAGTCTTTAGAGTCTTACACAGAGGTTTTACTGGCTCAGGCAAAACGAAGTAGGAGCACATATGTGATATGTGCGGGACCGAGATTAATACGAGTATGTGATACAGTATTCTATTCTCGCGATATTTGTATCGGTCTGTTATATGTGATATAATTGGGTTATCGAATCAAGTGTTGATTCGATAAGTTGGTACATATAATATTAGTTGGTTATATATGATATAGCCGGATTATTAAATCAAGTGTTGATTTGATAATTTAGTGTGTAATTGTATAATTGATATACTAGTTTGCATTAACTAATATTAGCTCACTTAAGCATTTATTTTTCTCACATGTGTACACTTAATATATATATAAGTGATATATATTAATTGTGTTTTATTATGTGTCGTGGTTGATGAGACATGCAATATGGGTGTATGAGACTTACACCATGCTAATTATAATGGAGGGTTTAAATATTTAAAGTAAATCCAAATTAGTGGATAATTAGTCACATGCATGAAGTTTGTAGAAGCTTGTGGGTGCATTGACTTGGTCCACTAATTTTGTCTTACTAAACATATTTATTAACCTAACCATTATAACTTAGCCATGGTTATATCTCTACATGAGTTAGATATATGATACAACTCACCCATGATTGCCATTCACTCTCACAACATTATCTCTCTTCATCTTCTTCTTCAAAGCTCAAGAGCTCTCTAGGTTTTGTTCAAGTGAGAAATAAAAGTGAGAAAATTAGTTCTAAAGTGAGAAAAAATCTTACTACATCATCCTGTACTAGATTAGCACTTTAGTATAGGGTGTTAGCTTCACTAATCTCTCATTAGTGAAGTGGTAGCTTGAGTTAGTGTCTCCTCGACGTAGATCATCTTCGGCCTCGAAGACTTCAAGCAAGTTCGTTCCTTTCACCTTGAGAAACTATGCTAGAGTCCGGTAGATCACCACTTGGAGCAAAGGGACTACTACAAGGAGCTATTGAAGTGAAGGACCGGTCTACAAAGGTTGTATTCCGTTATCATTTAGAAGTAAAGTAGTTTACTTTATGTTTATGACCCTAATTCTCTAGTAAAGATCCTTGCTTAGCTTGTTTGGCACTTAAAAATTTAAAATACGGCTGTTTTTCCTAATCAGAGCAAAGCTCTGTTCAAAATTCAAAATTTGAAATGAAGCAACACTTCAGAAGCAGCACCAAGTGCGCTGCGTCCTAAGCAGCGCACCAAGTGCAAAGCACGTGTGCGCTAGCGCCAAGTGCGCTGCGCACCACGTCCAAAGCATGGTTGCGCTAGCGCCAAGTGCGCTGCGCTCTAAGCAGCGCACCACGCGCAAAGCACAGGTGCGCTAGCGCTAAGTGCGCTGCCTTCTAAGCAGCGCACCATATGCAAAGCACGGGTGCGCTAGCGCTGGAACTAAAAGCTCCTCACCGTCAGATCAGAGATCCAATAACGATGATAAATCATCAATTAATCAGAGTTAAATTCTGTTAAGGAAAGATTCCTCAAAATCTTTCCAAACAACAAGATTGTGCTCTCTAAATCAGAGCACCGTTGGATCAATGATCCAATGGGGATTAAAAATCACCAAAAATGCAGAATAAATTCTGTATGGAAAGATTTCCCAATCTTTTTAAAAACAAGAAGATTGCCTTCTGTAAATCAGAAGCCCTTGGATCAAAAATCCAATGGTGGGGAATCTCCAAATCAATTGGAGAAAAGATCTCCTTAACTGATTGAACAAATCAGCTCGCCCTATATAAAGGCCCCAAGACTTCAAGTCTAAGGATACACAGAAACAAATAGAGGAACACCCCATAAGTTTTGAGAGATCTCAGAAAGAAGAGCCAAGCTCTCAGAAAAAGAAGATTTTCTTTAAGGTAAAAAAAATGATGAACAGAGAGATGAAATCATCTCATAATTAAAAAGAAGAATTCACTTCTTTAAAGATCATAAATCTACAAGACCAAAGTCTTTCACAAAGAGATCAAAAGATCTCATCCTAAAAGAAGAAGAAGAACACAATTCTTCTCACAGATCATAGATCTATAAGACTAACGTCTTTCTCAAAGAGATCATAGTATCTCATTATAAGAGGGGGAAGAATAATTCAATTCTCTTAGAATCACATATCCATAAAGGCAAAGTCTTTCATCAACATAAGAGATTGAAACATCTCCTACAAAGTAAGAACTTTTGTTCTTAGAATCTTGAGACAATGTCTCTTATAAACGAGAATTTATTTCTCAGATCATAAAATTAATCAGATGCGCTTCTGTGCTCCTGGACTGGCGCTCAGTGCCAAGCGCACCATGTGTCCCTCACGTGTGCGCCACTTAACAGTTAGCGCTTTGCGCTCTTGAACTAGCGCTTTGCGCTAATGGACTGGCGCTCAGCACCAAGCGCACCACGTGCTCCTCACGTGTACGCCACTGAACAAATAGCATTTTGCGCTCACAAATTAGCACAATGCGCTCATGGACTGGTGCAAAGCGCCAAGCGCACCACGTGCTCTTCATGTGTGCGCTACCCAGCAGAAGTGCAATGCGCTCATAAACTAGCACTCTGTGCTCTTTGACTGGCGCAAAGCGCCAAGCGCACCATGTGCCCCTCACGTGTGCGCTGATAGAACATAAATTGTTTTTTAATAAGCCCCAGAGCTATGATGAATGCTCAGCATTCAATAAAAGACAAAAATACTGTCAGAACTCAAATCAATGCTCATCATTGTCAAATGTTTAAAATTTTTAACTGAGTGGGCCGAGCCCAAATTGGATATAAACCCCTCATTCAAATTAATTGAGCCCATGTGCTCATAAATCTTTTAACAGATCTTAGCCCCAAATTGGACTACAGATCTTTCAACCAAAATTGGTTTAAGGGTACATCTCTTTACTCCTCTGATATTTGTCATTGTAATCCTTCAACGTCTTCAGAGAGGTGACGGGTCCCGACAACCAAACATTCCATGGACTGTGGGGTCCTTAAAATCATGGACTATGATGTCCTTATACTTTATAGACTATGATATCTTTAAACCGGACTGTGGGGTCCTTAAGCCATGGACTGTGGGGTCCTTAAACTCATGGACCGTAATGTCCTTAAACTAATGGACCGCAAAGTCTCTAAACTAAACAATAAAGCCAAAATGCTCTTTTGTTGGATCTAAACGATCCCGTTAAGTTGATCTTAGTCTAAAATTAGACCAGTGTATCCTTAACTAACGTTTAGGTTGATCTTAGTCTTAAATGAGACTAACTTATCCTTAAACCCAACCCCAAACCCAAATCTAAGAAAATACGGATTTGGACTAATCCACGCCCTACGGGCGACAACATAAATTAGTCTCCGTATACAATCCACGGGCAACCAAAAACAAAACAAACACACACAACACGAAGGACCATCTGGAGAAGGAGAAAGTTGTTGCCGCGATGCGGTAGCGTAATTAACTGCAGGGGCTTGCGCTTGCAGGGAAGAGCATTCCCATAATCAAAAACCCCCTCAAATGAGGGGAAATCTGACGAAGTCTGCTACATCGGCCGCATCCGTTTAAACCTTTGATACATGGTACCATAAATCTACTTGACATCTTCGGGGAGGTGGACGGATAGCACCAATTAGTATCTGCCCCTGAAATTCAGGCCCGGACGTCCCAACGTCCCGGTCGCGTCTTTTCAGCGGAGAACAGATTCTGGCACGCCCGGTGGGACTTTTTCCTCTTTCCACTCCACACTTCGTGTGTTGTGTTCGCGAACGAATCGCGGTTTAATATGGTTGCCCTTGGGTTCGAGGTACTAAGATTTGGTTTCACTCCCTTGCAGAAAAAAGAACATCAATGGCCTCTAACTGCTCCAGCTGCAACTGCAACTCCCGTTCCGCCTCATCCGGAGGAGTAACTTACGGGCCCCAAGCGGCCTCCCTGTTCAAGATGCCAGTGGAGCAGGTAACTTAGGCTACCAGTGGGCTATTCTTCGAGACCATGCTCCCGCCCATGAACTTTAATGCCCCAATGCCGTTGCAGGAGGCTTCAAAGAAGTCGGTCTTTGATCAGCTTACAATTACTGCGGCCCCTCTCAATGGGTCGCTCAACTCCACTGCCTCAGTTTTCAATAGACTGGGACAAACCTCCAACGGGCCCGTGAAGAAGCCCGCAATACCAGAAGGGGTTATCCCGAAAAGGATAGCTATTCCTGGTTCTGAAGTCGTCAAAGCGGCTTCTCCTGCCAAAGGGTCGGTCTTCACAAGACTGGCCGTTACAACTCCCTATCCAAGTGAAGTCGCTGAGGCTGCTTCCCCCGCTCGAAAGTCTTCCTTCGACAGGCTGGCCATTCCCTCTCAACGGACGTCAGTCTTCAAGAGGCTCGCACCGGCAATATGTAGGGTTCCTAGGCACTCTAGTGAGGTCTCCCAAGCCATCAACCATGGCAATTTCAAAAATTATGGTGCCTACAAACCCTAAACTACGGATCGTTTGCTAGATGTCTAGGCGAAAAGAACTAGTTAACAAATTAACTAATGAGAATACGGAAATACAACCTTTGTAGATCCGGTCCTCCACCTCCACGGCTCCGAAACGAGGTCGTCTCCGCTGTCCAAATCAAATCCGGGCTCTAGAGTCGGCTTCGTCGGAGAATGGGCAAGCTAGGTCGTCGATGTCCATGCCGAAGATGATCTACGTCGAAGCATCGCAAGATCAAGCTCTCAACTTCACCAAGTCATGAAACTTGTGAAGTAAACACACTCTACTACTTGGCAAGAGGTAGAGGATGAAGAAATAGGAAGTGGGTTAACTTTAGAATTGGATTTTGCTCACTAGAACACAAGTTGCCATGAATGGCATCAAGGTTGCTCACTTGAAGAAGAAGAAGAAGATGAGCATAGAATTATGATAAGTATTCATTTAATCAAAAAGAAAATTCAATACTTATCATAACTAACTAGGGTTAGGTGTAGAGAATTAACCATGGTGATTAGAGTGGGTTAGGGTTAAGCAAAATGACAAGAATGGTGGCATAAAGTCAAATGTTCATGAAGCATCCAATAAGAAACAAAAATGGCCTCCATTCTTATCATAACTCATAACCTTTTTCATTTAAATAAATAAATGAATAAATAAAATGATAAAGCAAACCCTAATCATCTCTTAACCATTGATTAATTCTTCACACTTAACCTCAATAGCAAGCATCATCAAACATGATACATAGATGTGTACTAAAGTATATCACATATACTTTGTGCACAAACCAAGTGAGAAAATCCGTTTAAAGTGAACCAATACTAGTTAGTGCAAAGTAATATATCAAATATATAATTATGCATTAAATCATTAAATCAACACTTGATTCAATGATCCGGTCATGTCGCACACAACCGACTAGTATACAATGTATCGGCTTATCGGATCAACGCTTGAATCGATAACTAGGTTATATCGCATACAACCATTCGATACATTCATCGCGAGAATGAAATACGGTATCACATACACGCATTATTCTCGGTCCCGCACATATCTCATATGCGCTCCTATTTCGTTTTGCTTGAGCCAGGAAACCTCTGTGTAGGACTCTAAAGACTCGTCAATACGCCGGCAGCGGATGATGATCATATCAAACATTCACAAGCCGCAAGCGGTCTGCTAAACGTAACGGCCACCCGGGTATTGAGCGATCTGAAGATCGACGAGCAAGCCCGCTCACACTCCAGTGAATCTGACCAGTAACACTACCGTACAGTCCGGTCTGATCGTCTGATCTGTCGCATATCTCGCCTAGGGGTGGTAAACGTCAGACCCCAATAGCTCAATAAGTCGTGTCGATATGAGGTCTATAACTGTTCGAGAAACTACTGGTAACACTTACCAGTAAATCTCAGCAACCCTGGCCAGGGATTTCCTGTTATAGCCAATCGAACACAGCGCAACATCAACTCCCTATACCGGGAGAGACGAATCCCCTCCTATCGCTCATTGCCTCCATGTGACTCGGGACTGTACCCAAAAACCACCGTTTTGCACGCCCTCTTGGACGTGGTAAGATGGAAATCAAAGCACAGTGGGAACCACACAAGACTCTATGACGATCTCGGGTCAACAGACTACTCTGTACCAGTGTCACCAGAGAACTGCCATCTGACGTGAGGTATAATACCATCTGGGAGTTCTCGGCGAGTCCGTCCAGTGTACCCAGTCTCTACTGAGCACCCGTATATCATCTCCGATGTCAAACACCAATGGATATGGGATCATCCATCGCCCATCTGTATGGGTCGAGAAGGTATACGCTAGTCTACTCTGGTATATCGATGCCCCGTCTCGATACACCCACGACTAGGAACTGTGAAGGATGTACTTATGGACTACCATATCCCACTAGTATGATCCGCATCATAGTCCAGGTAGTCAAGTACAGATCCTAAGGGCTTTACCAACATGTAACAGAGAGACAATCAGCATACACGTTAAGGTAAAGTTCAACCAGATAGCATACTATCATGTCGAGCAAGAAAGTCCTCCCTATATATGTCCCAGCATCCACTACAATATACATCCTATGTACAGTAATGGCCTCTAGGGCATACATATAACTAACAATCTCCCACTTGCACTAGGGCCATCTGTAGCAGTGGTTTGAAGTATCTCATACTCAACCATCCCATAAAAGTCTCTCTCTGGGAACAGACCTTTGTGAGTGGATCCGCTGTGTTGTCCTCTGAGTCTACTCTCCTAACCTCGATCCCTTAGAGATCAACCATCTCCATGATCAGGTGATACTGCCTTAGAATATGTCTGGATCACTGATGGGACGGACGTTCCTTGGCATAAGCCACAACTCCATTGTCACACAATGGGAGGAACTAAGTTCATCTCATGAACCAATATACACCCAGACAGCCACTTTGGTAGCATCTTAAGTAGCGATGTATCTTGCCTTTATCGTCTAGTATGTCACGGTATCCAGCTTGGAACTCTTCCAACATACCGTCCCTTTTCTGAGGGTAAAGACAATGCCTGTGACTGACACTCAGTCGTCTTTATCACCCTGGAACACTTCCAGTGATTCTCCCTAGGATCGTTTGATACCATCTCACTACAACTAGTGAGAATCCTAACATCCAATTAAATCTATCTCATAGATCCAAAATCCAGGATTAGTAGGTATCACTTTGACCCTATATGGAGAATCATCGTGATAAGCGGAGATTGATCGAGCGTAGCATAGGAAACTCCTTTCTTATCAAGAGTATGTCATCCACGTACTCTACGAGGATCGTCACCATACTCCCTACTACCTTTTTGTATATACAAGGTTCATCTACCATTTTGATGATGTCAAACTCTTTGACTGCTTCATCAAAACAGACGTTCCAACTCCGCGATGCCTGCTTTATCCTATAAAGCATCTTGCACACGTTTCCGCTGCTCCCACTGTCTACGAAGCCCTCTGGCTGTGTACTTACAGACGCACTCTTCTAAATCATCATTTAGAAAAGCAGTCAAGACACCCAACCACCAGATATCGGAGTCATGGTATGTAGCCGTGGTAAGTAGGATCTGGATGGACTTAAGCATAGATCCTTGAAAAGGTTTCATCGTGATCCATGCCTGGTCAATGAAGAAAACCTTTAACAAGTCTAGCTTTGAAAGTCTCAACTTTTCCATCTACACCAAGTAGTCTTCTCAAGATATACTTGCTCCTGATGGGGATTTAACCCTTCAGATATAGCAACTAAAGTCCATACTTTGTCGGTGTATAAGGATTCCATCTCAGATCACTAAGCATCCAGCCATTTTTACAGAGTCACACTCCCGATGGCCTGCTCGAAACTAGTTGGGTCATCATCTTATGATGCAATCCTCGCTCCCACTGTCATAGAGAAACTGAAGTATCTCTCAGGTGAGTGAGGAACCCTACTAGATCGGCGGAGAGGCTGAGGTTCGTTGGTATCTACTGAATACTTTGGTTCTATCAAATCATCAGCTATAGTTTGTATAGCTGGAACCTTTCCAGTTCTACATTACAGTCCTTGCCTCGAGCTTGTCCGGATTTTGTTTTTAGACATAGGCCGGGCAATCCCAAATCTTAACTAACTTAAGATATGGGCTCTTCCCTTTCCATATCACATATGAAGCGGTAAGCAACTGATTTGATTTGAACCCTATTCAATAGGTATGCAGCTTCTCAAGTGCATAACTCCCAAAAGGAAATAGGAAACTCAGTAGTACTCATCATAGAGCACACCATATCAGATAGGGTGTATCTGCTCCGCCCCGACATACCATCTTGCAATGGTGTATACGGAGGAGTAATGCTGAGAGAGAATCTCATTCTCCTTTAGAATAGTCCAGGATTTCCGTGCTCAAGTATTCTTCTCCTTGATCTCATCATAGGACATAATACTTATACCCGTATTAGTTCTCTACTTCTAACTTATATTCCGTGAATATCTCAAAAGGTTCGGACTTGTGTTTCAACAGGAACATAGGTCTGAATCTAAAGAGATCATCAGAGAACATAATGAAGTACAAAGAACCAGTCTTGGCATGTGTAGACAGGGGAGCTTACATACATCAACATGTATCATCCCAAGAGTTCACTAACTCTTTCTCTGTTTCCAATAAACAGGGCTATGGTCATCTTATCTTTGTGACATGACTGGCGAGTTTCACAAGATGTAAATTCAAACTGATTTAAATATACATCTATATGTAACTCTAGCCAGTCGGGTCACATTGATCTGACCTAGTCTACAATACCTCAAGAAGGATTCGTTCATTTCTGAACTCTTCCTCTTGTGTGTGTTCCGTATACTAAGAACTGTAGTTTGATTTAGAACATCAATGCTTTTAGATAACGTGCCTGAACCGATCAACTTTTGATATAGGAAATGTTCAAAACATTATCCAACAATACAAAATTATATCCTTTCTTTAATAATAAAGAGACTGATATGATTTTGTATATCAGGTTCGGTATCTAATAACATTCGTTCAGAATCAATGTATTTGTAATACAGGGTGACAGTGACCGACATACTTGGCTGCAACACTTGCCCCGTTTTCTGCCTCATGAAACTTATCACCCGTTCTCAGTTCTCTACCTATCTGTAGCCCTATGTAACAGATTACATATCTGGGATCCTGATCTGGTATCACATACCCAGGACGTAAAGGATACTGAGAAACAGTTCTATATAATGAACACACCTGAAGATGATGCATCAGCATGCACTCTCTTCGTTTAGGCGGCACGGGAATTCTGGTATTCCCCAATTTCCTGCTCTGTCTTATAACAATTATAAGTTGGAGCGGGACCAACGTTCCCCAGCTCAGTATAACAAGCGGGTTCGGTCAATATTCCGTATTATTATCTTGATTAAGGCGTGATATGGTCGCTACCTGGAGAGAGAGAGAAGAAAACACTCAGCGTGCGCTCTGTCAAGAATAGATTGGTTATTATTTTATCTAATCAGGATGGCTCCCACTGCTTTTTATCAAATCTTCCTTCAAACCCTAAAAGGAAAGACTAGCCGGGATTAATTACACACTACAAGTTCGCCAATCTTTCAGCCAGGCCAGTGTCGGTACTTTGAGGGAGGTCCCCCGTGCTTTCGCACGAACCTAATTACTGTAAACCTCGTTTTCCCAGAGGCGTAACCCCGTTGACACCTTTCTAGACACCTACTTGATCGGCTAATTGTAATGTATAAAACTCTCCCAGGAGTAACTCTTACTCGCAGCGGGTATCGGGATCCAACTATCTCATAGAAGGTATGCAATCTCATTGCAAATTTCAACACTTGAAATTCCCGATAATATTTTGCCCCTAGCTCGCTATGACCTTGACGAATGCCAAACAACCCATAGTCCACTAGTCAAGTTCAACCCATACATTACTTGATCGAATTAAACCCACCCGCACGACCCTTGACGAATGCCAAACAACGCCGTACGAATACCCTAATCCAATCTGCATCATATGTATAAGCAGATAAATACTAGTTAGCTACCGCACACTACGCCTTGACGAATGCCAAACTACCGTAGCACGAATACTAACTAGTACTTATCTGTAATGACGGAGGGCTACGACAAGTTTTTCTGAAAACCTATTGAGTAATGAACTTGATATCGTTGTAGGATCGAATGAATTTTGAAATGGAGTGCTTTTGAGGCTTTTCTAGTTTTGCTAAAAGGAGTCACTCCCGGTGAAGGGATCGTCGGTCCTTTCCTCGTCGAATGAGGTGCGGGATATATCATATATATCACTGTGCAAAGCAAAAACTCTTAAAAGCAATCAAAAGACAAACCGAGTGTGTAGCATCTGCCAGTTATTGCTAAAGGAGTCACTCCCGGTGAAGGGATCTCGGTCCTTTCCTTATCGAATAAGGTGCAGGATATATCACATATACCGCTGTGCAAAGCAAGAACTGTAGCTACCTTTTTATTTTGAAATTCGATTCTACAACATCTTAGGTTTCTTTTATTTCATTAATCACATTAATGAAGTCCCATCATTTAAATACCTATACATCACAGATAAATACGACGTACACTTATGCCATCCGCATTCGCCTCGATGTCCCCTCGTGCACCGTTAGGTTAGGTAACTAACGACAGAGCAGGGCAGGGCTAGCGCGGGTGTAAAACATAAGTAACGTCTATATAATATATCATATATACTATATACTGTATCTATCACAGAACATCTCATGATCACATCACAGATATCGCAGCAGAAGAAACATATGAAATATTGGATATACTAGGACGTCCGTGTTTTCAATACGAGCCAGTATAAAACACGGATTCCACGGTCGTGATGAATAGCCAAACCCACACCCCTAGACCCCTACGAGAGCGGCAAGCAACCCTACCAATTCTAGAGTTAGGAGACCCGGACTCGACTCCTCGAGTTGGCCTCCCACTGGACTCCAGAACCCGGTTACTTGTGCCCTCCTCCTTGGGTCTATCCTAGTGCGGAAAAGTAAATAATATACAACAGGTGACAACTCCCGCAACCTGGAAGCGCCCCAATAAAAGAATATTACATACAAGTTTTTACATGAATGAAAATGAAAAACACTCATCTCACATAAAAACCCCCGGCTATTCAAAACACGACGATCCAATATAACATATCCAGCAACACATAACATCACATGTCATCATCGTAAGTAAATATGCGCATCCCAATTGTCGTTGACATATAGCAACGAAACCGGCGATATCACATATTACACTTACGGTCACAGAAAAGAAAGTGTAAAACTACAACAGTTGGAATCCGCAATCACCTCAGACATCGCATGCCTGACCAAATGAATTCTTTAGACATCGCATGCCTAACAATTATAAACCCCGCATTTTAGTCTCATTATCGAAAACACTTTTCAATATCAAGTCGGGCAATTCAACAAGATTCCCGACATCCTGATCGAATGCTCGTCGCAAACTTCAGTAGGCGGCCGCACCCCCGATACCGTCGACGAAGTGCACCAAGGCGGAACACCGCTACCGCGAGCACCCGAACGGATGCTTTCGGCGACGGGGTTCTCCTACAGTCACTTGGTCGGGGCTATGGAGCGAGGCTGTCTATTAAGTTTACCCGGCGAGTATCCGCGTACGCTACGTGATTGCGACGGACTTTTGATCACATCAAAATTCCGTGGCAACCGATCAAGTGAGACTAAACTGCTACGTTTATAATATTCATTTAGTTATCCCATAACTATTTGTGAATTCCAATTATTGTATCCCATTCCAGATAAATAGAAAATGTTAAACTTTTCGATCGAACAATCAAACACCCAAGTTTTCCCGATACAGCTCAACACATGAAATAAGTCTAACAACATTCCGTTCGTACCTCAGTACCAACGGTCCAGCCGTAGAAGGGTCAAGCCAACGCCTCACATGTGGCACGCCGTACTGCCCCAAACCCGAAGGTTCAAAGGGCAGTTCAAGACGGTCACATAATCGAGTTAAGGTTTGTGTCTTCTAGAGGGACCATCGCGTTACTTGCACTACTTAGAACATCGTCAAACTACGGAAAAATCCAACACTTGGAAATTTCCCGACAGGGGAAAAATTGGGTATTTATATCCGGTCGAACTTTTTAACATATTCTAAAATTTATCCGGAAAGCCACACAGACAAAATTTGATACCCCGATCGAAATACCGAATCCCCAAATCAACTCAGAAAAATTCAACTCTTGAAAATATATTAAAAATACCCAGGAATACCAGCAATGTTAAATAGGAGTTACTGTGGAATCAATACTTCACAACACGACAAACTGGCCGCGCTTCCGCCGCACGAGCTATGCTCGTGCCGCGGAAGCGCGGCGCTTTAATTGAATTAGGGTATACGACTTCACAGTAACTCTTAGATATTCCTGCTGATATTTCTACATATTTTTAATACTGAAAAATCCCTGTTTTTAGAAAAAGTACAGAGAGCTATTTTGGTTCGGGGTTTCGGGTTCGTTCGGACTTCAATTTCCGTCTGGACTTCGCCTAAGGCTCTAGCTAGGCTCTGATACCACTGTAGGGTTTCTAGGCACTCTAGTGAGGTCTCCCAAGCCATCAACCATGGCAATTTCAAAAATTATGGTGCCTACAAACCCTAAACTACGGATCGTTTGCTAGATGTCTAGGCGAAAAGAACTAGTTAACAAATTAACTAATGAGAATACGGAAATACAACCTTTGTAGATCCGGTCCTCCACCTCCACGGCTCCGCAACGAGGTCGTCTCCGCTGTCCAAATCAAATCCGGGCTCTAGAGTCGGCTTCGTCGGAGAATGGGCAAGCTAGGTCGTCGATGTCCATGCCGAAGATGATCTACGTCGAAGCATCGCAAGATCAAGCTCTCAACTTCACCAAGTCATGAAACTTGTGAAGTAAACACACTCTACTACTTGGCAAGAGGTAGAGGATGAAGAAATAGGAAGTGGGTTAACTTTAGAATTGGATTTTGCTCACTAGAACACAAGTTGCCATGAATGGCATCAAGGTTGCTCACTTGAAGAAGAAGAAGAAGATGAGCATAGAATTATGATAAGTATTCATTTAATCAAAAAGAAAATCCAATACTTATCATAAATAACTAGGGTTAGGTGTAGAGAATTAACCATGGTGATTAGAGTGGGTTAGGGTTAAGCAAAATGACAAGAATGGTGGCATAAAGTCAAATGTTCATGAAGCATCCAATAAGAAACAAAAATGGCCTCCATTCTTATCATAACTCATAACCTTTTTCATTTAAATAAATAAATGAATAAATAAAATGATAAAGCAAACCCTAATCATCTCTTAACCATTGATTAATTCTTCACACTTAACCTCAATAGCAAGCATCATCAAACATGATACATAGATGTGTACTAAAGTATATCACATATACTTTGTGCACAAACCAAGTGAGAAAATCCGTTTAAAGTGAACCAATACTAGTTAGTGCAAAGTAATATATCAAATATATAATTATGCATTAAATCATTAAATCAACACTTGATTCAATGATCCGGTCATGTCGCACACAACCGACTAGTATACAATGTATCGGCTTATCGGATCAACGCTTGAATCGATAACTAGGTTATATCGCATACAACCATTCGATACATTCATCACGAGAATGAAATACGGTATCACATACACGCATTATTCTCGGTCCCGCACATATCTCATATGCGCTCCTATTTCGTTTTGCTTGAGCCAGGAAACCTCTGTGTAGGACTCTAAAGACTCGTCAATACGCCGGCAGCGGATGATGATCATATCAAACATCCACAAGCCGCAAGCGGTCTGCTAAACGTAACGGCCACCCGGGTATTGAGCGATCTGAAGATCGACGAGCAAGCCCGCTCACACTCCAGTGAATCTGACCAGTAACACTACCGTACAGTCCGGTCTGATCGTCTGATCTGTCGCATATCTCGCCTAGGGGTGGTAAACGTCAGACCCCAATAGCTCAATAAGTCGTGTCGATATGAGGTCTATAACTGTTCGAGAAACTACTGGTAACACTTACCAGTAAATCTCAGCAACCCTGGCCAGGGATTTCCTGTTATAGCCAATCGAACACAGCGCAACATCAACTCCCTATACCGGGAGAGACGAATCCCCTCCTATCGCTCATTGCCTCCATGTGACTCGGGACTGTACCCAAAAACCACCGTTTTGCATGCCCTCTTGGACGTGGTAAGATGGAAATCAAAGCACAGTGGTAACCACACAAGACTCTATGATGATCTCGGGTCAACAGACTACTCTGTACCAGTGTCACCAGAGAACTGCCATCTGACGTGAGGTATAATACCATCTGGGAGTTCTCGGCGAGTCCGTCCAGTGTACCCAGTCTCTACTGAGCACCCGTATATCATCTCCGATGTCAAACACCAATGGATATGGGATCATCCATCGCCCATCTGTATGGGTCGAGAAGGTATACGCTAGTCTACTCTGGTATATCGATGCCCCGTCTCGATACACCCACGACTAGGGACTGTGAAGGATGTACTTATGGACTACCATGTCCCACTAGTATGATCCGCATCATAGTCCAGGTAGTCAAGTACAGATCCTAAGGGCTTTACCAACATGTAACAGAGAGACAATCAACATACACGTTAAGGTAAAGTTCAACCAGATAGCATACTATCATGTCGAGCAAGAAAGTCCTCCCTATATATGTCCCAGCATCCACTACAATATACATCCTATGTACAGTAATGGCCTCTAGGGCATACATATAACTAACACAATAACCCTTCACCAAGACATGGGGCGTGATGAAACCACCCCCATAGCTGAGCTAGTCCTGGCCGCACGACATGCTCAACGTCGCCACTGGCGCCGAGTGAGGAAAGCTGGGGGCAATTCCCCTTCCGGATTGACTCCGCCAGCTCCAATGGTGGAAGTCGACGTTGCTGTTCCAACTTGGAACAACTTTGAACTACTTAACAATGTGCGTAGGAATTCTCCAACCGCTGTGCTGAAAAAATCTCCTCCACCTATGGAGAAAGCCCCAAAGGCGAAGCTGGAGTAGCCCCCTCAGCGGCTGTCCTCTAAAATTTATAAAGTTTGGCGACAGGTCCAGAACTCCATAATATATCAAGACTATCTTCGCCGACAGGAAAAGATGAAGGTTCGGTGAGAAGAGGACCACCCTGTCAAGCCACAGAAGGCGACATCTATTTGGGTGCCCACTGCAATGGCCCCCTCAACTTCGACCGCCCACAAGAGGAGAAAGCTGGAGAAAATCCCAGTGTCTGCGACGAATCGCAAGACCACTGAACCCAAACGCCTAAAGTCTGGGGTCATAGTGGTACATACCGTCTATATGGCATCCAGAAAAGAGAATAGCCGTATCTCCACAGGCCATCGACCGCTTACGCAATCTGTAACAAAGGCCCAAGAACAACAACAGAAGCTTCAGAAAATATTGACGCAGATGGCCGTACTCACAGGGCCAAAAGAAAGCTCGGAAACGTCATCAGAGCAACGTCAAGAACAAGAAACTGATGCTGAGTTCCTTCGCAGAATTCTCAAAAAGAAGGATAAAGAGGCAGCGGAACAAGCTGCCAACATAAAACGAATGGCGTTCTTATTTCAAGACATGGTCGGGATGATGTTACAGCCGGATCCTCCAGCTGAAGATCCTCCGATTCTCCTAGAAGACGACCGAGCGGAGACGTCAAACCCTCTTCCGGCTTGTTCAGCAGCCAAAGAGGAGACCATCTTTAAAGCCACGCTCGATGATTATATAGCTCAACAAATACGAGCTCATCAGGCGAATGAAGTAGCTGGGAAAATTGTTAAAACTGGACGACCCTATCCGGGTTAGTATGACCAAATAAAGTACCCGCTGGGATACACGATCCCCAAATTCTACGTATATAAGGGGACGGAAAATCCACAACAGCACGTCGCTCAATTCAGAGCCTTGTGCGGCAACACCGGAGGTGACGATAAGTTACTGCTTCGCCAATTCGTTGGCAGCTTGTCGGAGACAGCATTCGAGTGGTATTCCGAACTCCTAAATGACTCTATCAAGACATTTGTAGAGATGGAGTTGCTATTCACCCAGCGTTTCGCAAGCGCTAGCGAACGCACCCCAATCACCGCATTAATTAACGCTAAAGTAAATCCAGGAAAAATATGGGTGCAATACGCGATACGGTGGCGGAATCTATGGTCGAAGTGCGAGCAGCGCATCGAAGAAGCTCCTGCGGTAGGCATGTTCGTGGGTACTCTCGACCCTCAGACGACCATATCTCAATTCATGATGTTCTTCAAGCCAACTACTTTCTAGGCCTTGATTGATAAGCTAGCCCAAATGGATCAGATGGGTCATAGACCATCTCCTTCGAAACTGGAATCTCGAAATGAAAAAGGAAAAGGGAAAGCAACCTTCGTCGCCAATACTGAAAAACAACCGAGCAACTTAAAGCCGGTTGTTCGCCAAAACAACGCGCGCCCATGCCCATCCCTCGATGAGAGACTGGGACCTCCTTACTCGTTTCCCCGGGATAAAATGAGGAGATTGTTCAAGCTGGCAGTGCGCAACAGACTCATTAATCTGCCGGATCCAAAACGTCCGTTGCAGCCAGGCGATGTCAACAATCCTAATTAGTGCTCTTACCACCAAGCAGTAAGCCATCCAATCAAAAATTGCTTCGTCTTCAAAGGCTGGATTGAGGACCAATACCAACTGGGAAAATTTGTACTGTCTGAAAACTGGAAGATGAACCCACCACAACCACATGATCCGAAAAAGATGGACATGCCGGGGGCATCGTGCTCATTCATAGAGAAAGCCCCTGGACCAAAAAGTCCATAAACTAGAAATTCGCCTCAAATAGGGCAACGACGGACCGAGATGTCCATAAACTAACGACGGAACGAAACGCCCTTAAACTAACAATGGACCACTATGTCCTAAAACTGGCTGATGACCGAAACGTCTTTAAACTACTACAAACCCGCGGCATCCCCAGGCTGACGTGGTAAAAAAAAGGGGTACGTCCACAAGCAAGATGGGCGCGGATGAAAACCCGAAAGGGCTCCGTGAGTAAAAACAACAGGACTACCGACGAGCTTTGTGAAAACCTGAAAGGACGCAATCTCGTTAAAGGACACTTGCAAGGTCCTCTCGATTTTGTGAGGAGACAATACCTGCGTGAGATCCCTACGACTCACAAGGGAGAAACACACTTAGGAATCCCCACGATTCCTAAGGAGAAATTACACTTACGAGATCCTCACGACTCGTAAGGAGAATTCCCCTTTGAGACCCTCACGGCTCACAGGGTTTAAAAGCCTTAAGCTACAGGGATCTGAACCTGTTCTTAAGCCATCACAATCTCCAATACTGCCTTACAAGCGTCTCGATATCGACTCTTGTATACAATCCACGGGCACGAATAAACATTTCCCTAACAAAGTCCTGCCAGAGACTGGGGATATGCTCGCACGGTGAACAACCCTTGTAAGTTCTCTCGACTTATAAGGAGAAAACACTCTTGTAAGATCCTTACGACTTATAAGAGAACATACACTTAGGAATCTTCACGATCCACAAGGAGAAAACGTACCTACGAGATCCTCAAGACTCGTAGGGAGAAATACCTTTATGAGGCCCTTACGGCTCATGAAGTCAAAAGCCTTAGTCGACAGGATCCTAACCCTGTTCGCTAAGCTACCTTTGTTCGACATCGACAAAGGCAAATGATGATTCACTGCTGGCAGTATCCCAGTTGTAGCGATGCTGATGCCTAAATCGGTATCAAATCCCAAACTTGCGGTGAAAAGCCAGCGAGCCACAAATGCATACGAAATAGCCGAAATGATGGGGCGACTTGCAATAAAATCAGCAAGTAAAAATGTATGCATACAAAATAGCCAAAATGGTTGGGCAACTCGCAAAAAAAAGTAGCGAGTAAATAAAACAAATAACCGAAATGATTGGGCACCGCGAAAAATAGCCGAAATGATTGGGCAATCGCGACTTTCGCGATATGAAAGCTGAAATGATAGAGCATCGCGAAAAGAAAAAATATATATAAAATGAAACTTTTTGCCTTATAGGTGAGATCACGTTGATCCCTGTATATAATCCAGGGGCGCAAACAAAGAGGGAATCATATCATCCCACCAGGCTCCATAAAAAAAAAGCCAAGTCTCGACGACCACATCTACAGCCTGGAGACCCACAACAGCGTTCCTCCTCATTCCAGCAGGACTTAGACATGACGTCAGCAAAGCGGAGTGACGGCAAAATCCTAACTCCACCTCAGCATTCGTCTCGTTATACCAGACGCAATGTCAACAACGACCCTTCGCAGTCCAGCAGGATGCAGATGCAACGTCAACGAAAGACCTCAACGTCGAAACAAAGCGGAATGATGGAAAAATCCTAACTCCATCTCAGCATTCGTCTCGTTACAGCAGACGCAATACCGGCAAACGAAGTAAAGGCCAAATTCCTAGCTTCAGGGTCTTGACGACAACTCACATAAAACCTGAAAGACTATCGGAGATCATCCCACACCAGCGCGGAGTGGTCACCACCTCGACGTTCGTCTCGATACAGCAGACGAGATATCACCCCAGCGTTCTTCTTCAAGCAGGACTCAGACGCGACAATCAAATGATGGAGCCACGACAAAGTCTCTAGTTCCAAGCCTTGACGGTTCACCAACAAACTAGAGACAACCGCGATATTCGTCTCGATACAGCAGACGCAATGCCAGCAAACGAAGCAAAAGCCAAATTCCTAGCTTCAGGGTCTTGACGGCAACTCATATAAAACCTGAAAGACTATCGAAGATCATCCCACACCAGCGCGGAGTGGTCACCACCTCGATGTTTGTCTCGATACAGCAGACGAGATGTCACCCCAGCTGTTTACCCAATAAGAGCAAAGCTCTGTTCAAATTCCAAGGTGGGAAATTGTCACGTCCCGAAAGTACGGAACATGACCGGCACTTAGACTACGAACGTCTCGAGGCGTACGTACTCTAAGTAAGCCGAAAACCCAGAAATCCGAACTAAGAAAAGTAGTGGAGTGAAGGAAAACCAACTAAAACAAGTAGTTTTAATAGCATAAGCCGAATTATGCGTTTAAAAAAAACATCAAGTATTTTCTGAAAATTTCGGCAGAGTCTCCTTTGTAAATACTGGCCCCCAAACGGGATACAACATGAATAGTATACGAAATCAATAAAAAGGCATCCCTAAGTGGGAGCTAGCTCTTCGTCAATCGACGGTCACAACCACACAAGCAATATAATATACAACGCCAAGGGCGAGGATCAAAACTCAAAGGGAAACTCAAAACAGCAAGAAAATCCATAGAAATACAACGCGCGACTCTAAAGTCGAAATAATAAACATTACTGGTCTCTATCTCTAAAATAAATATATGTTTGGTTGATGGAACTTCTAGATACAACAGAATAATAATATACAAGGTAAAATGATGGGTATGATACAAATAAACCCACCTACTAGCACGTCACTCGAAAAGAAGCATTGCCAGCTGATTTGATCTCAAAAACTATCTATTACCGCAATCAAGAACGGCGTCGCTTTGCAGCTAGCCGGTGAGTAGAGGTCGGTCCACAGGGATGTTGTGAATCTCCTAATCGCGCTTACGAATTAATTCCGATGAATGTTCGGATTGATTATTAAATCTAAAAACTAAATCTACCTATACTAAAATTATCTAGATCTAAATCTTGCTAGGGTTAGGTTTAGGAATGGTTTAGAAATGTAAATAAATCTCAACGCTTTCTATACCCAAATTAGGATCTAAGAGAAGTTATGGTAATTATCAATAAAGGGGATTAGATCCATTCGGGAAGGTGTTTCTTCCTTTAGGTTCTTGTCCTTCCTTTAGAGATCCTTACCCTAACCTCCATGGAAAACGCGCGCAACCGGGCTTTTATACTACGGTATCACCGCTACCTCGAGGGATAGGGTGCCGTAGGGCGCGGTGTGTGCGTGTATGCATGGAGTCCTATTGATTATATGTGATGGGTAAGAAAGGGATGAGAGATCTCATCTCTCAAAAGCCTTCCCCAAAGCTAACATCTAAGGCAAGGAATTAAAATCTAAACTAGAGCAATTAAATGAAACTACTTACAGATGGCTCTCTCCAAACATCAACACAGGGTTGCCAGATCAGAATTCATGAAATGAAAAGAGGCACCGATGCTCTCCAAAAGAATTCTAAAATTTATTAATGAAGGGAGGCATGGCCAATACAATGATTTAGAGTTCCTATTTATAGAGGATAGGAAACCCTAGGGTTACAATGACTCGCACATCTGCTATTACAAAAATACCCCTAAGAAAAGACCTAGTCAACGATACTCGCACCGCCACAATTTTACGCGCCGACACGGGCTTTACCCGGCCGCGGTTCCGCGGCCAAAGAGTGGTCTTGAATTCTGAAATTTTCTTTAATGCTTCTTATTGACTTTTTATGACTATTTCTTAGGTTGGTTCTCAGATTGGCTTCCAGGTTGCTTCCAGATCTCCACCGTGAACAATTGTAGTGAACTTTTGCCGTTGCTTCATGACGAAGTCTTGAACCTTGCACTGCCTTGTACTTTGTGAACCGATCTTCGTGTAGGCTTGATCAAGGTTCTCCCATTTGTCGGTCTTAGTCTCACTTTTTGTATCGTCATTTGTCTTTTTCACTGTTTTTGTCCAAGAACCTGTAACCTGTAACTAAGTAGCAGATATGGGTCAAAAGCACCTGTTTATTTGTAAAATACATAAGAATGGGGAATATAATAATGCAATATTATGATATGAACAAATACCCTCAAACTTATCTTTTGCTCGTCCTCGAGCAAACTTATTTTTTATTCTCTACAAAAAACCTAACCGCACTTTCGCAGGGAAACGCGATTGCACTGAGCTCGTGCAACAAGCCGTTAAACCTCTAGGTGTCCCTAGTAGGAGGAGTGTTGTCTCCTGAGGGTTTTCAGCGGATACTACCCATAAAATCCTATCAATTTGGCTCATTAACTTTAATTCTCCAATTAGGTTTTCTAACAAGGAATTCTATTATCGTCGACTCGTAAACTATCCACCCGTATTCTTCACACTTCCTCATCATTTAACTTAAGATTATATATGTTCTGCAGACCTACTTAGCTTTCGGCATTTCTTAAGTTTTCCTTCTAGGGTTCCCTCTCCACTTAGGAATTTTTATCAACTCTATTAAAGATACAAGTTCTATTCTTCACTCCTTTCTTTCATCTAAACTCCAATCAGATATCCCTACATGTGTGTATATATCACCCCTACACTCGGAAATTCAAATCAAGCAATCATACTCTTGTCCGTTGTCCATAGCACTTCTTAATTGGTGAATTTTTATGAATTTTGCTTACACATCCTTCATGCGACCGTTAATATTTCTTGAGGTACCAACGACCGATTACAAAATGCGTTTGCACTTTAAAGGGTAATTTCTAGTCTTGCAACACCTAAGGCTTTTTAGCAGTGACTCCCAAACCAGTTGGTCTAAGGCACTAGGTGATGAAGCACCCTCGCTAAATATTTTTTTCATTAATGCAGCCTTAAGTAATCACAAAAACCAGTGTTCATTTTTTTCCCTCTTTATTCACTTTTTTTTCTTTTATTTTCATTGTACTAAGGACTTTAGACAAGAGCGTTTCAAGGTCTCCTCTACTATTCCAAGTTTCAAGGTGCGTGATTGTGCAAATTGTAGGGTATGCATTTTCAGAATATAGACTTAAGCTAGGAATTATTTTTCAAACATATACTCTAATAAAAATATTAATACTTTTCCTCTGCATTGACTTAGCCCAAGAAGTGAACTCAAAATTTGCCTATTTCTAAATAAACTATAAAGACATACACTTTCTACCGTTAAACTCTAAAGAAGGTTATTTTTAGGGTTTTTAATTTACTAAGTCTAAGATCTAGTTGTTCCTAGCTAGTTAACCTATCTGTCAAACTCGAGTCAAATAAGCCAAAATTGAATACAATAATTTTATAATTTTTGAAAATTTTCAATTTTTTATGGGTTTTTAAATAAGTATGCAAATGCAAAAAATATGTACAAATGAATGCGAAGGAATAAGACGTACCGAGCTACACCAAGAGGGTCAAAATGCTGGCACTCCCCTGTTTATTTATTTATAAATTTTTTAAATATTTTTTTAATGTTTAGAATTTTTTTTATAGAAAAAGAAAACAAAAAATATATATACATATATATAACAAGGTTCCCCCCAAACTTAAGCTTGGCCTTACACAAGCCAAAAGTTAGCACCAGCCATTCAAAAATCTTATCATGGTAATGGTCGAGTTGGTGAAAGAATGGAGTGGAAAGAAAAGAGATGAGAAGCATACGTGTCACAACCCGCAGGGTACGGAACGTGACTGACACTTAAGTTTACGAAACGTCTCAAGACGTCCGTAAAATAAGTAAGCCAAAGCCCAGAAACCAAAACCAAATAAGCAAAAGAGTGAAGGAAAACCAATCAATTGAAAGAGAGTTTATCAGATAAGTCATATCAAGGATTTTTAAAAGCAATATTAATTTTCCCGAAAATTTCGGCAGAGTCTCCTTTGTAAATACTGGCCCCCAAAATGGGTACAACAAGAATATATATATATATATATATATATATATATATATATATATGCAACAAAAAAAGACATCCCCAAGCGGGAGCTAGCTCTTCGCCACAAGGCGGTCACAAATCCCACGCAATGTAAAACAGCAACATGCAAAATAATCATAAAGAGGCATAAGTAAGAAGCAACGTGTCGGCTCAAGTGAGCTCGACCCAAAGAACAAAATACAAGCCCAAAAATCTCACTGTCTCGCCTCTAAGTCAATATACAACAGTACTGGTAGATACAATAGATGGAGTACTCTAGATACAAAAAATATACAAGGTGGTACAAAAATAATAATACAACCTACCTACGAGCAAAAGCCTCGAGTCCTGGCAAAAGAGGCAGAGAAGCGGTGCGCCCGCCGCTACTGTGCTGACGGAGCGGACCTGCAAAAGACTGTGGCACAACGGGGGTGAGTTGCCAACTCGTGAGTAATAAATAACATCTATAGAGGCTATCGCAAGTGTGCACACAAGCATCCTAGCATCTATAATACAGGTATGGCAGGATATAATAGCAGGTATGTATGCAATATGAATATACTAGCAGGTATGTATGCAATATAAATATACTAGCAGGTATGTATGCAATATGAATATACTCGTGATCTGCATGTGTAAATATAAGAAATCATCTTTTTCCTTTAGGCATCTCTTTTAAAATATCAGCACAATACCAATAGAATCAACAAGAATCCGTGTCCAGCAACGACATCTCAAAACTGTCTCAAATCTCATATATCCATATCGTAGTATCTCTGGCCTCAGCTGTCCGGCTGACCCATCTCAAATATCAATATCTCATCATCTCGCGGCCACGGTCGGTATCCTCTGGATATCCGCCGTGCCAAAACAGTCACCGGTAGGTAATCCATCCCCTGCCAGGCTCAACGTCAACAACACGATCCTCTTGCCCCGGGGTACCTTACCGGGCCCACCATGTACCCGTGATGGTTCATCCACTCCTCGACACGGATCTCGAAAACCACATCAAACTCATGGTGGACGACACTTTATATTACTAGAAAACCGCAACTTTTTATATTTTAAAAGATCATAAGTTGTAAATTTTGCGGCTTTCCCCGAAATCCAGAAATATCATAAATCTCAATAAATCATCATAAGTGCATATGTCAATGATAATGATTGCATATGGTATCAATAACCAAGTTGCAATGTATGATTAATAAACTAGGCATGAACAATTGATGTAATGGTATACATGCACATGAATAGCAATTCTACAATATTATTTTAAGGATTTATTGCAATAGTACAGGTTTAAGTATCAAATATGGTGACAACATTCTAGATTATAAGTTATCTAGTGTCGTGGCATGACAATTACCAGGGCGTGTGTGTTCGCATGAATAGTGCTCGTGCTGCATATAAAAACCCTGGCAATGGTGCATGTGTCATATAGAATGGGTTCGCATAAGTCTGACAATATAAAGCATGGATGTAGCAAGATGTTACGCAAGCATTTACTCCTAATTACTAATATCACTAAAAATCTTTAAACTACTTAAACTATCGGGCGACTTGCGCCATTCGAACGATAGTCCCCCGTAGATGTTACATCTACTCACCGGAATCCCCAGCTAGCTACGTCCAATCACCGCTTTTCCTTTTCGTGCTGCGTCCGACGTCTCCGCGACCGAACCTGGAATTCACATAAATACAAAACATAAGGTTACATATCATGAAAAGACGCAAATCCCGAACGAGAATATCTACGTTCACAAGCTAGGCACAACGTGCACAATGTGCGCGGAACATACACGAAAGCCGCAAAAACTAACTAGAATCGCCGATTTGGTCGCCCGGCAAAGCTAAAACCCGAACACTCAAAAATCCGCACTCACACATCCTAAATGTCATAGGATATGCTAAAAATATAATCAAGTTATCACAATTAATCATCACATAAATTTATATAAAAACTAGTAAGCATAAACATTCCAAAAATCGGCGCAACATCACCGTTTTGCGACAAAAAGGACTACAATCTAGCATAACATCCAACCGCATAACTAGTTAACCACAATCACTTTGATTAAAACACATTACAAAGCTTCAAATCCTATGTTTCCATAAACAACCCTTTCTTGATTTTTCAAACTTAGCAAAATCCAACCCAAATCATACATGATACACTAAATTAACTCTAATTTAAAGTCCAAAAGGCAAGTTAACTACTTAGATTAGGCTAACAAAATAACTAGATAACAAAATAGATTTAATTAACCTACTAATGATTTCTAAAACCCTAGTTTAATTTCAAACCATGAACTAGAAAAAACTAGATTAGAATTTAGTTATAATTTTAACACTAAAACAACTTTCAAGTTCTAATTAGCACACTTTAACTACAAATTAGCCAAGGATTGAAATTATACCTCAAACTAGAGATCTAGCAAGAACAAAATGCCTCCAAATATGGCTTCATAGCACCATGACCCAAGCAAGAAAGGCTAAGGAGAAAGGGATGAAGGATGGGGGTTAATTTGTGAGGTTTAAATTGGAATTTTGGAGCAATCTTGATGAAATTTTGAAGGAAATGAAAAGAAAAAATGTGAAGGGGGAGGGCTGCTGCATTTCGGCCAGAGGAGGGAGGGAAATTGATGTGGGTGGTGATGGAAAAGTCAAGGTCAAACCATACCAATCAACCAAAGACCCATACCCACTTTAATAAATCAAAACCCTTTAAAAACACCTCATTTCAACACATGAATAAAAGTCAAAAGAGGCAAGGAAATTTCCTTGTGCTGCTGATGGTAGGGCTGGCCTAGGGGTGAGGAAAGAGTGAGAGGGGTTTTACAAAAAAAATTCTATGCAAAAAGACCCCCTACAAGTCCAAAATTGCAAGTTTTAGCTTAAATTCAATAAATTTCGTTTTCCATAATAAAAATTAGTTAAAACTTGAAATAAAATACTAAAAAATTATATTACAACTAGATTTTAATTAACATGATTTTAAAGATTAAAATTAGCCCAAAGAAATTTGTATTTATCCCTAATTTAATGTATTTTCTTACCGGCTTAAAATAATATAAAAAAATTGAAAAATAGGAATTTTTTTTAAATGACCAAAAATTAATAAGTAACTCATTAGATACTAAAAACAAGCAATTACCTATCCGAATTAGGTATAATTTGGCTTAAACTACAAAATAACAAAAAAGACGATTTACGGAAAAATACCAAATTTTCACCGATTTTTGGAAAACACCAAAACGACTTTTCAAGGCGTTACAATCTTTCCCCCTTAAAGAAATTCGGTCCCCGAATTTAAAAATATAGCTACGCGTACCTTCAAAGAGATGGGGATATTTCTTCCTCATCTCGCCCTCGGTCTCCCAGGTGACCTTCTCGCTGCTCGGGCCACACCAAAGGACTTTGACGGTCGGTATAATTTTCGATCTCAATTTCTTCACCTGCCGATCCAGGATGGCCACCGGCTGCTCTGCAAAAGAAAGGTCGCGCTCTAGTTGGACTGTCTGGTGCTGAATCGCATGCGAAGGGTCGTGAAGGTACTTGCGGAGCATCGAAACATGGAAGATGGGGTGAACATCGAGAAAGCTGGGTGGAAGAGCCAAATGATATGCAACAGCGCCGACACGCTCGAGGATCTCGAAGGGACCTACGAATCTAGGGCTAAGCTTCCCCTTTCGCCCAAAACGCATCACGCCCTTCATCGGAGAGACTCTCAGAAAAACATGGTCGCCAACTGCGAACTCTAATCTGCGACGGCGCCTGTCCGCATATGATTTCTGTCTGCTCTGAGCTGCTCTCATCCGGTCTCGAATCAACTGCACTTTCTCGGTCGTCTCCTGCACAATCTGCGGCCCGAAAATACTGCTCTCGCTCAACTCGGTCCAACAAACGGGCGATCTACATCTCCTCCCATACAACGCCTCAAAAGGTGCCATCTGAATAGTATCCTGGAAGCTGTTGTTATAAGAGAACTCCACTAGAGGTAAATGACGATCCCAGCTACCGCCGAAGTCTAAAACGCACGCTCTGAGTATGTCCTCGAGAGTCTGAATGGTCCGCTCTGACTGTCCGTCGGTCTGCGGATGAAATGCTGTGCTGAAGCTCAAATGAGTGCCCAAAGCCTCCTGAAGTCTCTGCCAAAGTCGGCTGGTAAATTGGGTGACTCAATCTGACACGATACAAGTCGGTACGCCATGCAACCGCACGATCTCGTCGATGTAAAGCTGGGCATACTGAGCGAAGCTGAAAGTGGTCTTCACTGGCAGGAAGTGAGCCGCTTTCGTCAATCGATCTACGATCACCCAGATGGAGTCGTACCCTCGACTGGTCCTGGGTAGATCCACAACGAAATCTATCGAAATCTGCTCCCATTTCCACTCCGGAATGGGTAACGGCTGTAGCTCTCTTGCGGGCCTCTGGTGCTCGGCTTTGACTTGCTGACAAGTCAGGCATCTCGATACGAACTTCGTGATGTCCCTCTTCATTCCGTCCCACCAATAGGTCTCTCTCATATCATGGTACATCTTGGTGGAACTGGGGTGGACACTATACACTGATCGGTGTGCCTCCTTAAGAATGTCGCGCCGCAATCCATCAGCATCTGGTACGCACGGTCTAGATCTCTATCGTAAAATCCCCTGATCATCAATCACGAACTCGGAAAATCTGCCCTGTCCATCTGTGCCATGATCTCTGAGCAACGGTCGTCTCTGCGCTGTGCCTCATATATACGGTCAAGCAACTGTGGGCGTGCACGAACATGCGTGAGCTGTCCCCCTGTCTGAGTGAACTCGAACTCAACTCGGCTGTCGTATAAAATCTGCTAATCTGCTGACGACTGCCTCTGCACTGCCTGCAAATAGGATAGACTACCCCCGGGCCTCCTGCTCTAAGCATCTGCCACCACATTCGCCTTGCCTGGGTGATATAAGATCTCACAGTCGTAGTCTTTCACCAACTCCATCCAACGATGCTGTCTGAGGTTCAGGTCTCGCTGCTGAAATATGTATTTTAAGCTCTTGCGGTCTGTGAATATTTGGCACGACTCGCCATATAGGTAATGTCGCCAAATCTTCAGCGCAAAGACCACTGCAGCCATCTCCAAATCGTGAGTAGGGTAGTTCTGTTCATGTTTCTTCAATTGCCGCGAAGCATACGCGATCACCCTGCCATGCTGCATCAATACGCATCCTAACCCTACTCGTGAAGCGTCACAATAGACCACAAATCCGCCTGATCCCGAAAGCAAAGATAAAACCGGCGCCGTAGTCAAACACGTCCGTAGCTGCTGAAAACTGCGCTCGCACTCCTCTGTCCAAACGAAAGGAACTCCCTTCCGGGTCAAACCGGTCAAAGGTGCAGCTATACGGGATAAGTCCTGAACAAAACGCTTGTAGTAGCCCGCCAGGCCTAGAAAACTACGGATCTCAGTAACCGATGTAGGTCGGGGCCACTGTTGAACAGCCTCAATCTTCTTCGGGTCCACACATATGCCGTCTCTCGTAATCACGTGACCTAAGAATCCGACGCTGTCCAGCCAGAATGCACACTTAGAGAACTTCGCGAACAGCTGGTGCTCCCTCAGAGTCTGTAACGTAATCCGCAGGTGCTGCTCGTGCTCCTCTCGGCTCCGGGAGTACACCAAGATATCGTCGATAAACACGATGATGAACAAGTCAAGATATGGCCTGAATGTATGGTTCATCAAATCCATGAATGCTACTGGGGCGTTGGTGAGTCCGAACGACATCACCAAAAACTCATAGTGGCCATAGCGTGTACGGAAGGCTGTCTTCGGAATATCCTCCTGTCGGACTCGCAGCTGGTAGTATCCTGATCGTAAGTCGATCCTCGAAAAATAACCCGCACCCTGGAGCTGGTCGAACAAATTATCAATGCGTGGCAACGGATATCTGTTACGAACGGTCACCTTGTTCAGCTGGCGGTAGTCGATACATAAGCGCAAACTTCCGTTCTTCTTCTTGACAAACAGGACCGGAGCACCCCATGGAGAAACACTGGGTCGAATAAGTCCCTTATCTAGCAAATCTTGCAGCTGAACCTTCAACTCTCTAAGCTCCGCCGGGGCCATCCGATAAGGCGGTATAGAAATAGGCCCCGAGCCGGAAATCAAATCAATACAGAACTCGACATCGCGCTCAGGTGGTAGTCCTGGCAGCTCGTCAGGGAAAACATCGGGGAACTCGCATGCAATCGGAACCTGGTCCAATGGTACATCCGTAGCTCTAGTATCACATACGTAGGCTAGAAATCCCCGACATCCCTTCCTCAACAGCTGACTAGCGCGAAGGGAAGAAATCAAAATGTAAGGGGCAGCACCACGGTCTCCCTGCACAACAAAAGCCGACTCGCCGGGAAAACAAAATCTAACTGTCTTCTCGCGGCAGTCCACCGACGCATAGCACGTGGCTAACCAATCCATGCCCAAAAGAACGTCGAAGTCCAACATCTCCAGAAGGATCAAGTCGACAGGCAGCTCTCGCTCGCCAATACGAACGGTACAGGATCGGAACACGTGCCTAGCAACAAAAGACTCTCCCACAGGAGTGGTCACAACGAGCGGCTGATCAAGCAAACCGGACTTTCTACCCAAACTCGGCACGAAGTGGGTGGAAACGTAAGAGTGCATGGATCCGGGATCAAACAATACGTGTGCATCAACAGAGCATACTGACAGGGTACCTGTAACGACGGCATTGGATGCCTGCGCATCCTGGGGTGTCAATGCAAAAACTCGGGCCTGACCTCCTCCAATAGCGGGCTGACCTCAGCCTCCTCGTCCTCTCTGGATCAGTGCGCCGCGCCCACGGCCTCTGGGTGCACCTAACTGGCGTGGAGCATCGCCTGTAGCAGGAAGTAGAGCTTTCTGAGGAGGGGGCGGTGATGGAGGTAGAGTCACATGCGGAACTGTCGCCGCTCCCTGTCGTCTCACTGGACAATCTCTAATACGATGGTGCAGACTCCCGCACCTAAAGCACCCTGGCGACGACTGCTGTCCCTGCGTATACGATCCATACAGCTGACCTTGTCCGAACCCTCTGTCGACCCTACCTCTCGGAATGAATCTGGCATGCTGTCTCTGATCTGGTGTGCCGGTACGAATCCTCTTCGGCCCGGGAACAGCCGACGTCGCTGAAATACTTGTCTCCATCCGCAATGCCATATCCATAGCTTCCGAATAGGTATCGAAATGCTGGGCGCCAATGGCAAGATATAGCTGGGCATCCAGTCCCTGTATGAACCTCTTCACCCTCTTCGCTTCGGTATCAACCAGGTACGGGGCATATCGAGACAACTGTGTAAACTGAACGTCATACTCAGACACCGTCATCCCAGGTGTCTTGACCAAGGCCTCGAAACTACGAGCTCTGGCGTCACGAACGCTCTCCGGGAGGAAACAGGCAAGGAAAACTGCTGTGAACTCGGTCCAGGTCATAGGTGGTAGACCTGCAGCTCGACCTCTCAAGACTGACTCCCACCATATCTGTGCGAGACCCTCTAGTCGGAAACTCGCAAGCTCTACCCAGCGATCGTCAGAACATCTCAGCGATCGGCAGATCCTGGTCAAGCTGTCAAGGAACGTCTGCGGGTCCTCTGCTGCATCGGTACCCGTGAAAACTGGAGGTCTCAGCCTCATGAACTCCTGTAGTGAAACCGGGATAGTCACGGCGGTAGTAGTAGGAGCAGGTATCATAGTAGTCTGGGATGTAGTAGGTGCGTCCTCCGGCCTCGGTGTACGACTGGCTGCAACTAGGGATCCTACCATCTGACGTAGCTCCTGCATACTCCCCATCATCTGTCGCAACTCCTCCATACCAGTCTCAAGCCTATCCATACGGCCTGGGGAAGGTGGATCGGTCTGTCCCTGCGGCGTAGGCATACCACCCTGCTCAGTCCTAGTCTCGGACGAGCCAGCTCGAATCTTGTCTCGGGCGGCAGCCCTCTGTGCTCTCGTAGCCTTCGGCGGCATAGTGGCTAGTACAGGAAAAAGGATAATAAGAACAGTGCAATAGAATCATAGGATACACAGAATTGAAGAAGGAATCTCAAGCAAGTATATCCTAAAGTCACTTAGGCGGAGTACCGTATCGCAAGTATGCCGCGGACATACACACGCTACGTTACCCTACTTAAGTCACTTACTCCATCTACCAAGGGTCATCCTACACTCAAAAAGGTAAAACCTATCGCTCTGATACCAACTTTATCACGACCCCCAGGGTACGGAACGTGACTGGCACTTAAGTTTACGAAACGTCTCAAGACGTCCGTAAAATAAGTAAGCCAAAGCCCAGAAACCAAAACCAAATAAGCAAAAGAGTGAAGGAAAACCAATCAATTGAAAGCGAGTTTATCAGATAAGTCATATCAAGGATTTTTAAAAGCAATATTAATTTTCCCGAAAATTTCGGCAGAGTCTCCTTTGTAAATACTGGCCCCCAAAATGGGTACAACAAGAATATATATATATATATATATATATGCAACAAAAAAAGGCATCCCCAAGCGGGAGCTAGCTCTTCGCCATAAGGCGGCCACAAATCCCACGCAATGTAAAACAGGAACATGCAAAATAATCATAAAGAGGCATAAGTAAGAAGCAACGTGTCGGCTCAAGTGAGCTCGACCCAAAGAACAAAATACAAGCCCAAAAATCTCACTGTCTCGCCTCTAAGTCAATATACAACAGTACTGGTAGATACAGTAGATGGAGTACTCTAGATACAAAGAATATACAAGGTGGTACAAAAATAATAATACAACCCACCTACGAGCAAAAGCCTCGAGTCCTGGCAAAAGAGGCAGAGAAGCAGTGCGCCCGCCGCTACTGTGCTGACGGAGCGGACCTGCAAAAGACTGTGGCATAACGGGGGTGAGTTGCCAACTCGTGAGTAATAAATAACATCTATAGAGGCTATCGCAAGTATGCACATAAGTATCCTAGCATCTATAATACAGGTATGGCAGGATATAATAGCAGGTATGTATGCAATATGAATATACTAGCAGGTATATATGCAATATAAATATACTAGCAGGTATGTATGAAATATGAATATACTCGTGATCTGTATGTGTAAATATAAGAAATCATCTTTTTCCTTTAGGCATCTCTTTTGAAATATCAGCACAATACCAATAGAATCAACAAGAATCCGTGTCCAGCAACGACACCTCAAAACTGTCTCAAATCTCATATATCCATATCGTAGTATCTCTGGCCTCAGCCGTCCGGCTGACCCATCTCAAATATCAATATCTCATCATCTCGCGGCCACGGTCGGTATCCTCTGGATATCCGCCGTGCCAAAACAGTCACCGGTAGGTAATCCATCCCCTGCCAGGCTCAACGTCAACAACACGATCCTCTTGCCCCGGGGTACCTTACCGGGCCCACCATGTACCCGTGACGGTTCCTCCACTCCTCGACACGGATCTCGAAAACCACAGCAAACTCATGGTGGACGACACTTTACATCACTAGAAAACCGCAACTTTTTATATTTTAAAAGATCATAAGTTGTAAATTTTGCGGCTTTTCCCGAAATCCAGAAATATCATAAATCTCAATAAATCATCATAAGTGTATATGTCAATGATAATGAATGCATATGGTATCAATAACCAAGTTGCAATGTATGATTAATAAACTAGGCATGAACAATTGATGTAATGGTATACATGCACATGAATAGCAATTCTACAATGTTATTTTAAGGATTTATTGCAATAGTACAGGTTTAAGTATCAAATATGGTGACAACATTCTAGATTATAAGTTATCTAGTGTTGTGACATGGCAATTACCAGAGCGTGTGTGTTCGCATGAATAGTGCTCGTGCTGCATATAAAAACCCTGGCAATGGTGCAGGTGTCCTATAGAATGGGTTCGCATAAGTCTGACAATATAAAGTATGGATGTAGCAAGATGTTACGCAAGCATTTACTCCTAATTACTAATATAAATCTTTAAACTACTTAAACTATCGGGCGACTTACGCCATCCGAACGATAGTCCCCCGTAGATGTTACATCTACTCACCGGAATCCCCAGCTAGCTACGTCCAATCACCGCTTTCCCTTTTCGTGCCGCGTCCGACGTCTCCACGACCGAACCTGGAATTCACATCAATACAAAACATAAGGTTACATATCATAAAAAGACACAAATCCCGAACGAGAATATCTACGTTCACAAGCTAGGCACAACGTGCACAATGTGCGCGGAACACACACGAAAGCCGCAAAAACTAACTAGAATCGCCGATTTGGTCGCCCGGCAAAGCTAAAACCCGAACACTCAAAAATCCGCACTCACACATCCTAAATGTCATAGGATATGCTAAAAATATAATCAAGTTATCACAATTAATCATCACATAAATTTATATAAAAATTAGTAAGCATAAACATTCCAAAAATCGGCGCAACATCGCCGTTTTGCGACAAAAAGGACTACAATCTAGCATAACATCCAACCGCATAACTAGTTAACCACAATCACTTTGATTAAAATACATTACAAAGCTTCAAATCCTATGTTTCCATAAACAACCCTTTCTTGATTTTTCAAACTTAGCAAAATCCAACCCAAATCATACATGATACACTAAATTAACTCTAATTTAAAGTCCAAAAGGCAAGTTAACCACTTAGATTAGGCTAACAAAATAACTAGATAAAAAAATAGATTTAATTAACCTACTAATGATTTCTAAAACCCTAGTTTAATTTCAAACCATGAACTAGAAAAAACTAGATTAGAATTTAGCTATAATTTTAACACTAAAACAACTTTCAAGTTCTAATTAGCACACTTTAACTACAAATTAGCCAAGGATTGAAATTATACTTCAAACTAGAGATCTAGCAAGAACAAAATGCCTCCAAATATGGCTTCATAGAACCATGACCCAAGCAAGAAAGGCTAAGGAGAAAGGGATGAAGGATGGGGGTTAATTTGTGAGGTTTAAATTGGAATTTTGGAGCAATCTTGATGAAATTTTGAAGGAAATGAAAAGAAAAAATGTGAAGGGGGAGGGCTGCTGCATTTTGGCCAGAGGAGGGAGGGAAATTGATGTGGGTGGTGATGGAAAAGTCAAGATCAAACCATACCAATCAACCAAAGACCCATACCCACTTTAATAAATCAAAACCCTTTAAAAACACCTCATTTCAACACATGAATAAAAGTCAAAAGAGGCAAGGAAATTTCCTTGTGCTGCTGATGGTAGGGCTGGCCTAGGGGTGAGGAAAGAGTGAGAGGGGTTTTACAAAAAAAATTCTATGCAAAAAGACCCCCTACAAGTCCAAAATTGCAAGTTTTAGCTTAAATTCAATAAATTTCGTTTTCCATAATAAAAATTAGTTAAAGCTTGAAATAAAATACTAAAAAATTATATTACAACTAGATTTTAATTAACATGATTTTAAAGATTAAAATTAGCCCAAAGAAATTTGTATTTATCGCTAATTTAATGTATTTTCTTACCGGCTTAATATAATATAAAAAAATTGAAAAATAGGGAAAATTTTTTAAATGACCAAAAATTAATAAGTAACTCATTAGCTACTAAAAACAAGCAATTACCTATCCTATCTAGGTATAATTAGGCCTAAACTAAAAAATAACAAAAAAGACGATTTACGGAAAAATACCAAATTTTCACCGATTTTTCGAAAACACCAAAACGACTTTTCAAGGCGTTACTGTAGGGTTCCTAGGCACTCTAGTGAGGTCTCACAAGGCATCGAACATGCCATTTTCTAAAATTCTAGGTGCCGAGAGACCCGACTACGGATCGTTTGCTAGAAAACTAGGCGAACAAGCTAACTAGTTAACACTTAACTACAAGATACGGAAATACAACCTTTGTAGATCCGGTGCTCCACCTCCATAGCTCCGCAACGAGGTCCTCTCCGCTGTCCAAATCAAATCCGGGCTCAAGCGTCGGCTTCGTCGGAGAATGGGCAAGCTAGGTCGTCGATGTCCATGCCGAAGATGATCTACGTTGAGGCATCGCTAGATCAAGCTCCACCTTCACCAAACCGTGAAAACTTGTGAAGGAAACACACTCTACCACTTGGCAAGAGGTAGAGGATGAAGAAATAGGAAGTGGGTAGACTTTAGAATTGGATTTCTCACTCAAATCATCAATCCACCATTGATGACCTCAAGCTTCTTCAAAGAAGAAGATGAAGAAGAAGAAGAAAGTTATGATAAGAATAATTAAAATAGAAAAGAAAAAGTCATTCTTATCATAACTTTTACCATGGTCAAGTGTAGAGAGTTGACCATAGTTAAATAAATGGTTAGGGTTTAATAGATGAAGACAAAAGGGTTAGAATGGTCAAAGCTTCATGAAGCTTCACTTAGCTTCATGAAAGAAACCCTTTTGTTTTCTTTTTCTCATTTATCTTTTAAATCCAAATGAAAAGATAAATGAATGAATAAAAGAAAACCCTAATTATTTATTTAACTTAGGTTTACTTCATTACACAAACCCTAGCAATCTTGCATCATCAAACATGATACAAACAAGTGCACAAAATCATATCGCATATGTAATGCGCACAATCGAGCGAGAAAATCCATTTAAAGTGAACCGATACTAGTTAATGCAAAGTAATATATCAAATATATAATCATGCATTAAATCATTAAATCAACACTTGATTTAACGATCCGGTCATATCGCATATAACCGACTAGCATCATTAGTAACAACTCATCGAATCAACACTTGATCCGATAACCCGGCTATATCGCATATAACCGATCAATGTCACATCGCGAGAATCGAATACAGTATCACATACTGGTATTATTCTCGGTCCCGCACATATCTCATATGCGCTCCTATTTCGTTTCGCTTGAGCCAGGAAACCTCTGTGTAGGACTCTAAAGACTCGTCAATACGCCGGCAGCAGGTGATGATCATATCAAACACCCACAAGCCGCAAGCGGTCTGCTAAACGTAACGGCCACCCGGGTATTGAGCGATCTGAAGATCGACGAGCAAGCCCGCTCACACTCCAGTGAATCCGACCAGTAACACTACCGTACAGTCCGGTCTGATCGTCTGATATGTCGCATATCTCGCCTAGGGGTGGTAAACGTCAGACCCCAATAGCTCGATAAGTCGTGTCGATATGAGGTCTATAACTGTTCGAGAAACTACTGGTAACACTTACCAGTAAATCTCAGCAACCCTGGCTAGGGATTTCCTGTTATAGCCAATCGAACACAGCGCAACATCAACTCCCTATACCGGGAGAGACGAATCCCCTCCTATCGCTCATTGCCTCCATGTGACTCGGGACTGTACCCAAAAACCACCGTTTTGCACGCCCTCTTGGACGTGGTAAGATGGAAATCAAAGCACAGTGGGAACCACACAAGACTCTATGACGATCTCGGGTCAACAGACTACTCTGTACCAGTGTCACCAGAGAACTGCCATCTGACGTGAGGTATAATACCATCTGGGAGTTCTCGGCGAGTCCGTCCAGTGTACCCAGTCTCTACTGAGCACCCGTATATCTCCTCTGATGTCAAACACCGATGGATATGGGATCATCCATCGCCCATCTGTATGGGTCGAGAAGGTACACGCTAGTCTACTCTGGTATATCGATGCCCCGTCTCGATACACCCTCGACTAGGGACTTTGAAGGATGTACTTATGGAATACCATGTCCCCACTAGTATGATCCGCATCATAGTCCAGGTAGTCAAGTACAGATCCTAAGGGCTTTACCAACATGTAACAGAGAGACAATCAGTATACACGTTAAGGTAAAGTTCAACCAGATAGCATACTATCATGTCGAGCAAGAAAGTCCTCCCTATATACGTCCCAGCATCCACTACAATATACATCCTATGTACAGTAATGGCCTCTAGGGCATACATATAATTAACAATCTCCCACTTGCACTAGGGCCATCTGATAGCAGTGGTTGTAGTATCTCATACTCAACCATCCCATAAAAGTCTCTCTCTGGGAACAGGCCTTTGTGAGTGGATCCGCTGTGTTGTCCTCTGAGTCTACTCTCCTAACCTCGATCCCCTGGAGATCAACCATCTCCATGATCAAGTGACACTGCCTTAGAATATGTCTGGATCACTGATGGGACGGACGTTCCTTGGCATAAGCCACAACTCCATTATCTCACAATGGTAGGAACGTAGTTCATCTCATGAACCAATATACACCCAAACAGCCTCTTTGGTAGCATCTTAAGTAGCGATGTATCCTGCCTTTATCGTCTAGTATGCCACGGTATCTAGCTTGGAACTCTTCCAACATACCGTCCCTTTACTGAGGGTAAAGACAATGCCTGCGACTGACATTCAGTCGTCTTTATCACCCTGGAACCCTTCCAGTGATTCTCCCCAGGATCATGTGATACCATCTCACTTCGACAAGTGAGAATCCTAACATCCATTTAGATCTATCTCATAGATCCAAAATCCAGGAGTTAGTAGGCATCATTATGATCCTATATGGACAATCATTGTGATAAACGGAGATTGACCGAGCGTAGCATAAGAAACTCCTTCCCCATCAAGAGTATGTTATCCACGTACTCTATGAGGATCATCATCATACTCCCTACTATCTTTTTGTTTATACAAGGTTCATCTACCATTTTGATGATGTCAAACTCTTTGACAACTTCATCAAAACAGATGTTCTAACTCCGCGATGCCTGCTTTATTCTATAAAGCATCTTGCACACGTTTCCGCTGCTCCCACTGTCTACGAGGCCCTCTGGCTGTGTACTTATAGACACTCTCTTCTAAATCATTATTTAGAAAAGCAGTCAAGACACCCAACCACCAGATATCGCAGTCATGGTATGTGGCCGTGACAAGTAGGATCTGGATGGACTTAAGCATAGCTACTTGAAAAGGTTTCATCATTATCCACGCCTGGTGGATGACGAAAACCCTTAACAAGTCTAGCTTTGAAAGTCTCAACTCTTCCATGTACACCAAGTAATCTTCTCAAGATATACTTGCTCCTGATGGGGATTTAACCCTTCAGATATAGCAACCAAAGTCCATACTTTGTTGGTGTATAAGGATTCCATCTCAGATCGCTAAACATCCAGCCATTCTTACAGAGTCTTACTCCTGATGGCCAGCTCGAAGCTAGTTGGGTCATCATCTCATGATGCAATCCTCGCTCCCACTGTCATAGAGAAACCGAAGTATCTCTCAGGTGGGTGAGGAACCCTACTAGATCGGCGGAGAGGCTGAGGTTCGTTGGAATCTACTGAATCCTTTGGTTCTACCAAACATCTGCTGTAGTTTGTATAGCTGGAACCTTTCCAGTTCTACATTACAGACTTTGCCTCGAGCTTGTCCGGATTATGCTTTTAGACATAGCTCGGACAACCCCAAATCTTAACTAACTTAAGACATGGGCTCTTCCCTTATCATATCAAATATGAAGTGGTAGGCAACTGATTTGATTTGAACCCTATTCAATAGGTATGCAGCTTTTCAAGTGCATAACTTCCAAAAAGGAAATAGGTAACTCAGTAGTACTCATCATAGAGCACACCTTATCAAATAGAGTGTATCTGCTCCGCCCCGATATACCAACGTGCTATGGTGTATTCGGAGGAGTAATGCTGAGAGAGAATCTCATTCTCCTTTAGAATAGTCCAGGATTTCCGTGCTCAAGTATTCTCCTCCTTGATCACATCAAAGGACATAATACTTATACCCGTAGTTTGGTTCTCTACTTCTAACTTATATTCTATGAATATCTCAAAAAGGTTCGGACTTATGTTTCAACAGGAACATAGGTCTGAAACTCGAAAGATCATCAGAGAACGTAATGAAGTATAAAGAACCATTCCTGGCATGTGTAGACAGGGGACCTACATACATCAACATGTATCATCCCAAAAGTTCACCAACTCTTTCTCTGTTTCCAATAAACAGAGCTGTGGTCATCTTATCTTTGTGACATGACTGGCGAGTTTCACAAGATGTAAATTCAAACTGATTTAAATATGCATCTATATGTAACTCTAGCTAGTCGGGTCACATTGATTTGACCTAGTCTACAATACCTCAAGAAGGAATCGTTCAATTCTGAACTCTTCTTCTTGTGTGTGTTCCGTATACTAAGAACTGTAGTTTGATTTAGAACATTAATGCTTTTAGATAACGTGCCTGAACCGATCAACTTTTGATATAGGAAATGTTCAAAACATTGTCCAACAATACAAAATTTTATCATTTCTTTACTAATAAAGAGAGTGATATGATTTTGTATATCAGGTTCGGTATCTAATAACATTCGTTCAGAATCAATGTATTTGGAATACAGGGTGACAGTGACCGACAGACTTGGCTGCAACTCTTGCCCCGTTTTCTGCCTTATGAAACTTATCACCCATTCTCAGTTCTCTACCTTTCTGTAGCCCTATGTAACAGATTACATATATGGGATCCTGATCTGGTATCACATACCCAGGACGTAGAGGATACAGAGAAACAGTTCTTTGTAATGAACATACCCGAAGATGATGCATCAGCATGCACTCTCTTCGTTTGGGCGGCACGGGAATTCTGGTAATCCCCAATTTCCTGCTCTGTCTTATAACAATTATAAGTTGGAGCGGGACCAACGTTCCCCAGCTCAGTATAACAAGCGGGTTCGGTCAATATTCCGTATTATTATCTTGATTAAGGCGTGATATGGTCGCTACCTGGAGAGAGAGAGAAGAAAACACTCAGCGTGCGCTCTGTCAAGAATAGATTGGTTATTATTTTATCTAATCAGGATGGCTCCCACTGCTTTTTATCAAATCTTCCTTCAAACCCTAAAAGGAAAGACTAGCCGGGATTAATTACACACTACAAGTTCGCCAATCTTTCAGCCAGGCCAGTGTCGGTACTTTGAGGGAGGTCCCCCGTGCTTTCGCACGAACCTAATTAATGTAAACCTCGTTTTCCCAGAGGCGTAACCCCGTTGACACCTTTCTAGACACCTACTTGATCGGCTAATTGTAATGTATAAAACTCTCCCAGGAGTAACACTTACTCGCAGCGGGTATCGGGATCCAACTATCTCATAGAAGGTATGCAATCTCATTGCAAATTTCAACACTTGAAATTCCCGATAATATTTTGCCCCTAGCTCGCTATGACCTTGACGGAGGCCAAACAACCCATAGTCCGCTAGTCAAGTTCAACCCGTCATTTCCTGATTGAATTAAACCCACCCGCACGACCCTTGACGGAGGCCAAACAACGCCGTACGAATACCCTAATCCAATCGCATCATATGCTAGCAGATAAGCACTAGTTAGCTACCGTACACTACGCCTTGACGGAGGCCAAACAACCGCAGCACGAATACTAACTAGTATGTATCTGAAATGACGGAGGGCTACGACAGGTTTTTCTGAAAACCTATTGCGTAATGAACTTGATATCGCTGTAGAATCAAATGATTTTAAAATGGAGTGCTTTTGAGGCTTTTCTAGTTTTGCTAAAGGAGTCACTCCCGGTGAAGGGATCGTCGGTCCTTTCCTCGTCGAATGAGGTGCGGGATATATCATATATATCACTGTGCAAAGCAAAAACACTTAAAAGCAATCAAAAGACAAACCGAGTGTGTAGCATCTGCCAGTTATTGCTAAAGGAGTCACTCCCGGTGAAGGAATCTCGGTCCTTTCCTCATCGAATAAGGTGCAGGATATATCACATATACCTCTGTGCAAAGCAAGAACTGTAGCTACCTGTTTTATTTTGAAATTCGATTCTACAACATCTTAGGTTTCTTTTATTTCATTAATCACATTAATGAAGTCCCATCATTTAAGTACCTAAACATCACAGATAAATACGACGTACACTTATGCCATCCGCATTCGCCTCGATGTCCCCTCGTGCACCGTTAGGTTAGGTAACTAACGGCAGAGCGGGGCAGGGCTAGTACGGGTGTAAAACATAAGTAACGTCTATATAATATATCATATATACTATATACTGTATCTATCACAGAACATCACATGATCACATCACAGATATAGCAGCAGAAGAAACATATGAAATATTGGATATGTTAGGACGTCCGTGTTTTCAATACGAGCCAGTATAAAACACGGATTCCATGGTCGTGATGAATAGCCAAACCCACACCCCTAGACCCCTACGAGAGCGGCAAGCAACCCTACCAATTCTGGAGTTAGGAAACCCGTACTCGACTCCTCGAGTTGGTCTCCCACTGGACTCCAGAACCCGGTTACTTGTGCTCCCCTCCTTGGGTCTATCCTAGTGCAGAAAAGTAAATAATATACAAACGGTGACAACTTCCGCAACCTGGAAGTGCCCCAATAAAAGAATATTACATACAAGTTTTTACATGAGTGAAAATGAAAAACACTCATCTCACATAAAAACCCCCGGCTATTCAAATACGACGATCCAATATAACATATCCAGCAACACATAACATCACATGTCATCAACGTAAGTAAATATGCGCATCCCAATTGTCGTTGACATATAGCAACGAAACCGGCGATTTCACATATTACACTTACGGTCATAGAAAAGAAAGTGTAAAACTATAACAGTTGGAATCCGCAACCACCTCAGACATCGCATGCCTGACCAAATGAATTCCTTAGACATCGCATGCCTAACAATTATAAACCCTGCATTTTAGTCTCATTATCGAAAACTCTTTTCAATATCAAGTCGGGCAATTCAACAAGATTCCCGACATCCTGATCGAATGCTCGTCGCAAACTTCAGTAGACGGCCGCACCCCCGTTACCGTCGACGAAGTGCACCAAGGCGGAACACCGCTACCGCGAGCACCCGAACGGATGCTTTCGGCGACGGGGTTCTCCTACAGTCACTTGGTCGGGGCTATGGAGCGAGGCTGTCTATTAAGTTTACCCGGCGAGTATCCGCGTACGCTACGTGATTGCGACGGACTTTTGATCACATCAAAATTCCGTGGCAACCGATCAAGTGAGACTAAACTGCTATGTTTATAACATTCATTTAGTTATCTCATAACTATTGTGAATTCCAATTATTGTATCCCATTCCAGATAAATAGAAAATGTTAAACTTTCCGATCGAACAATCGAACACCCAAGTTTTCCCGATACAGATCAACACATGAAATAAGTCTAACAACATTCAGTTCGTGCCTCAGTACCGACGGTCCAGCCGTAGAAGGGTCAAGCCAACGCCTCACATGTGGCACGCCGTACTGCCCCAAACCCGAAGGTTCAAAGGGCAGTTCAAGACGGTCACATAATCGAGTTAAGGTTTGTTGTCTTCTAGAGGGACCATCGCGTTACTTGCACTACTTAGAACGTCGTTAAACTACGGAAAAATCCAACACTTGGAAATTTCCCGACAGGGGAAAAATTGGGTATTTATATCCGGTCGAACTTTTTAACATATTCTAAAAATTATCCGGAAAGCCACACAGACAAAATTTGATACTCCGATCGAAACACCGAATCCCCAAAACAACTCCAGAAAATTCAACTCTTGAATAAATTTTAAAAATTCCCAGAAAATCCAGAAGAATTTATCAGGTATTACTGTGCAAACAGTAAGGGATGACGTCACGATTGAGCCGCGGAACCGCCGCATAAGCAGGGCTTATGCCGCGGTTCCGCCGCCTAAGTTACTGTTCATCCAATAATTTTTGCATCGTAATTCTTATTTTTTCCTGCTGAATTTTTTAGAAATTTTTAATTTGAAAAAATCCACGTTTTCTGAAAACGTCCAGAGAGCATTTTCCGGTTGGGGTTTCGGGTCGTTCGGACTTCAAAATCCGTCTAGACTTCGTCTAAGGCTCTAGCTAGGCTCTGATACCACTGTAGGGTTCCTAGGCACTCTAGTGAGGTCTCACAAGGCATCGAACATGCCATTTTCTAAAATTCTAGGTGCCGAGAGACCCGACTACGGATCGTTTGCTAGAAAACTAGGCGAACAAGCTAACTAGTTAACACTTAACTACAAGATACGGAAATACAACCTTTGTAGATCCGGTGCTCCACCTCCATAGCTCCGCAACGAGGTCCTCTCCGCTGTCCAAATCAAATCCGGGCTCAAGCGTCGGCTTCGTCGGAGAATGGGCAAGCTAGGTCGTCGATGTCCATGCCGAAGATGATCTACGTCGAGGCATCGCTAGATCAAGCTCCACCTTCACCAAACCGTGAAAACTTGTGAAGGAAACACACTCTACCACTTGGCAAGAGGTAGAGGATGAAGAAATAGGAAGTGGGTAGACTTTAGAATTGGATTTCTCACTCAAATCATCAATCCACCATTGATGACCTCAAGCTTCTTCAAAGAAGAAGATGAAGAAGAAGAAGAAGAAAGTTATGATAAGAATAATTAAAATAGAAAAGAAAAATTCATTCTTATCATAACTTTTACCATGGTCAAGTGTAGAGAGTTGACCATAGTTAAATAAATGGTTAGGGTTTAATAGATGAAGACAAAAGGGTTAGAATGGTCAAAGCTTCATGAAGCTTCACTTAGCTTCATGAAAGAAACTCTTTTGTTTTCTTTTTCTCATTTATCTTTTAAATCCAAATCAAAAGATAAATGAATGAATAAAAGAAAACCCTAATTATTTATTTAACTTAGGTTTACTTCATTACACAAACCCTAGCAATCTTGCATCATCAAACATGATACAAACAAGTGCACAAAATCATATCGCATATGTAATGCGCACAATCGAGCGAGAAAATCCATTTAAAGTGAACCAATACTAGTTAATGCAAAGTAATATATCAAATATATAATCATGCATTAAATCATTAAATCAACACTTGATTTAACGATCTCATATCGCATATAACCGACTAGCATCATTAGTAACAACTCATCGAATCAACACTTGATCCGATAACCCGGCTATATCGCATATAACCGATCAATGTCACATCGCGGGAATCGAATACAGTATCACATACTGGTATTATTCTCGGTCCCGCACATATCTCATATGCGCTCCTATTTCGTTTCGCTTGAGCCAGGAAACCTCTGTGTAGGACTCTAAAGACTCGTCAATACGCCGGCAGCAGGTGATGATCATATCAAACACCCACAAGCCGCAAGCGGTCTGCTAAACGTAACGGCCATCCGGGTATTGAGCGATCTGAAGATCGACGAGCAAGCCCGCTCACACTCCAGTGAATCCGACCAGTAACACTACCGTACAGTCCGGTCTGATCGTCTGATATGTCGCATATCTCGCCTAGGGGTGGTAAACGTCAAACCCCAATAGCTCGATAAGTCGTGTCGATATGAGGTCTATAACTGTTCGAGAAACTACTGGTAACACTTACCAGTAAATCTCAGCAACCCTGGCCAGGGATTTCCTGTTATAGCCAATCGAACACAGCGCAACATCAACTCCCTATACCGGGAGAGACGAATCCCCTCCTATCGCTCATTGCCTCCATGTGACTCGGGACTGTACCCAAAAACCACCGTTTTGCATGCCCTCTTGGACGTGGTAAGATGGAAATCAAAGCACAGTGGGAACCACACAAGACTCTATGACGATCTCGGGTCAACAGACTACTCTGTACCAGTGTCACCAGAGAACTGCCATCTGACATGAGGTATAATACCATCTGGGAGTTCTCGGCGAGTCCGTCCAGTGTACCCAGTCTCTACTGAGCACCCGTATATCTCCTCTGATGTCAAACACCGATGGATATGGGATCATCCATCGCCCATCTGTATGGGTCGAGAAGGTACACGCTAGTCTACTCTGGTATATCGATGCCCCGTCTCGATACACTCTCGACTAGGGACTTTGAAGGATGTACTTATGGACTACAATGTCCCCACTAGTATGATCCGCATCATAGTCCAGGTAGTCAAGTACAGATCCTAAGGGCTTTACCAACATGTAACAGAGAGACAATCAGTATACACGTTAAGGTAAAGTTCAACCAGATAGCATACTATCATGTCGAGCAAGAAAGTCCTCCCTATATACGTCCCAGCATCCACTACAATATACATCCTATGTACAGTAATGGCCTCTAGGGCATACATATAACTAACAGTTACAACACGAGACCGTGTGGAGGTAGAAACGGGATGCGGTCTCGGTGGGGGAGAAGAATGGTGGAAAAGAGAAAGAAGTGGAGTACGATCTTGAGGGTGTAAATCGAGTGAATAAATTAGCGCAATTTGTGATGACCGATGTGTTAAAAGAGATTGTGCTAACCTATCAACCCGTCGAGAAATGGGGTCAAATCCCTCAAGATTCGCAAGAAAGTATGGGTACGCCGAACTTGGTATTGGAGATGAAAGCGTAACGGTCTCTTGTACGGTCGGAACGATAGGAAGGACGAAAGGGAGTGAATTAGGGATAGTGTTATTCTCACCTAAGTAATCTGTCGCGAACTTGAAGGATTCAATCAATGGTTCGAAACAACTGTAAGCAACCGAGTCTGATGGTTCGACTAACTCATCTGAAAATGTAAAGGACTCAAACTCAGGTGGTGAGTCATCAACATCGTCCAAAAAAGTGAAACACTCGTACGTGTTATCGGCTGTGAGAACTGTGTCAGATTCAAAGGAAAATTTTTCAAGCTCACAGTCTTCAAGCGTGATATTAGGCGTGGACGGAACGATGGAAAGGAGGGAGGGAGATATAACAGTTAAAGTTTCAGGAGGATGAATTGGAAAATCCGACACATCAAACAAAAATGGTTCAACCTCAATATTATCCTCAAGACTCTCCTCAATACTATCCTCATAAGTCTCCTCAATAGTTAACTCATCCATGCCATTATCATCAAAATCAAGACGCATATGAAGTTCGGGAGAAACATTTAATGACTCGGGATGATGAATTGGACATAAAATTTCAATCAAATCGACTGGTTCATCATACAAAATATTCCCGGCGTCTATATCCTCAATCAAGGGAAAATCAATATTTTCAGACACCTCCTCAAAAGCATGGATATTTATCAATTTAGGTTCTAGATTGGAGGTGTAAAGATCAAACGGATTAGGTGCGGTTTCACTCGAAAGGAGTTCCTCATAATCTGGCAAATCAAGCACTACAAAGTCGCACAACTCATCATTTTGGACCCATGTTTGAAAATTGGAGTTGTTGGATTCAATTGGGTATGGGTAGGTTTGATTTGGAAATCCTCTCAAATTCTCACTCTGTCCAACCGCCTCCTCATATATTGGAAAATTTGGAGCTAGTTGGAAACTAGCTACCGGTTCACTTGGTTGCATAAGGGCGGCCATGGACGCTTCCACATTCCTAGTCATTTTGTTTGTTGCTGCAATATAAGCTGCCAATGATTGTTCCAAACTAGACATGGGTGGTGAAGGGGTTTCGGTAAAAGATTCGAAATTGTTTGGATACGTGAAACTCCCAAAAGGCTGTGTAGAAACAGGGTCTAGTGAAGGTGGGAAAATCGGGTAGGACTGGTAGGAAGTGGATGGTTGGACAGGATTAGGATCAACATGTGGATAAAAAGGTGGATGGACTTGTTGATTTCTAGAACTAGATGAGGGGAGAGGGGTGAAAGATCGGCTATGAGATTGAGCGATATGCTCAGCAATGGACATCGGTTTAGGAGTTACAGCAGGACTTGAAAAAGTGGTATCAACATGTAAAGGTGGTAAAGGTTGACTTGGTTGACACAAAGTGGGTTGCAAAGTCGAACTGTTTCTCCTAGACGCTTCAATTTGATCTTTCAAAGAAATTTTGGGCATGGAGGGGTCATCCTTAAATCGACCGAAATAATTGACGTACGACGCAAAGTTAGGTTCGGGATACCAAAGTTCGGCAAGAGATTTATGATGTGGGGTACCCATGATGTCGGAAGGAGAAGAGAAAGAAGGTGGGTGTAAGTGGGGTGCAAGGATTTCTTAGCGACAAAATTTTTGCAAGTTTTTATAAAATTTTTTTCCTTTTTCTCTTTATTTAGAACTGTTTGCAAAAAGATTTTCGAGAAAAGAGCTAAGACACACTTTCGATCAACCAAAAATGCACAATCAGGCTTAGATCTAGGGTCACCTAGGTCAGCTAGACAGCTCCTAACTATTCCAAAGGGCTAGAAATAGGACCTCAAACCGCCTCTTCACCGCCAATTGCGGCCAGGTAAGTGCCAGGTAAGTGGGAGGCTCTCCGCTACAAGTAGCGGTCCTAATTAAGTAACCATTCGCCTTGGACACACTTGCCTAGACACCGCAAAGTCAGGTTAGGATAAACGGTCGATGCCTATAACTAGTCCTCTGTCCTATTGAGCTCGAAGTCCTTAGGGCTGAGTCTAGTATTTTTTTAATTAAAAATTGGTCAATGCAAATGCTTTATGTGATTTCTGGGGTCCTGGGAAGGGTGATGAAATCCCCACCCAATCTGAATTGGTCAAAAGCCCCTTAAAGTTCGATTAAAGATATGCAAAACAGTAAATCACTTGCAATCAAATCTTTTTATTTTATGCACGGCGCAAAGAATCCTGCACAAGATTTGTTATTGAGAAAGGGGAAGATTTTTTAAGCGCAAAGAATCCTGCAGGAGATTTTTCAGAGGAGATATCAGAGATTTGCAGAGGAGGAGATCAGAAGACTTACAGTTTTTTTTTAATGAACCGCAGAGGAAGTTTGGGGATCTGATCAGCTGAGATGACCGCGGAACCGCCGCCCGAATCCACCAACGACCGTGGATCCGCCGCAAGGCGATGACGTCAGCAGGCGGATTTTTTTTTCACTAGATCGCACGGTTGATATGTTGACTCGGTCCTCCAAATTTCTTCTATTGTCTGTTGTGATATTCCTCTGTTTGTTTGGATTTGATATTTGCTGTTTTGATCTCTGTAGATTTCTAGATCCGAATTTGTTCGTAGATCCTGCAAAATTCACACAAAAGTACCCTTCCCAAAAATAACAGATGATATATTTTTATATTTTTCAGATTTTTCAGATTTTTTTAATTAAGATTAACCCGAAATTGCAAAAAGGAAATAACACGCCATCCCCGGCAACGGCGCCATTTGATTTGATCTCAAAAACTATCTATTACCGCAATCAAGAACGGCGTCGCTTTGCAGCTAGCCGGTGAGTACGGGTCGGTCCACAGGGATGTTGTGAATCTCCTAATCGCGCTTACGAGTTAATTCCGATGAACGTTCAGATTGATTATTAAATCTAAAAACTAAATCTACCTATACTAAAATTATCTAGATCTAAATCTTGCTAGGGTTAGGTTTAGGAATGGTTTGGAAATGTAAATAAATCTCAACGCTTTGTATACCCAAATTAGGATCTAAGAGGAGTTATGGTAATTATCAATAAAGGGGATTAGATCCATTCGGGAAGGTGTTCCTTCCTCTAGATTCTTGTCCTTCCTTTAGAGATCCTTACCCTAACCTCCATGGAAAACGCGCGCAACCGGGCTTTTATACTACGGTATCACCGCTACCTTGAGGGATAGGGTGCCGTAGGGCGCGGTGTGTGCGTGTATGCATGGAGTCCTATTGATTATATGTGATGGGTAAGAAAGGGATGAGAGATCTCATCTCTCAAAAGCCTTCCCCAAAGCTAACATCTAAGGCAAGGAATTAAAATCTAAACTAGAGCAATTAAATGAAACTACTTACAGATGGCTCTCTCCAAATATCAACACAGGGTTGTCAGATCTGAATTCATGAAATGAAAAGAGGCACCGATGCTCTCCCAAAGAATTCTAAAATTTATTAATGAAGGGAGGCATGGCCAATACAATGATTTAGAGTTCCTATTTATAGAGGATAGGAAACCCTAGGGTTACAATGACTCGCACATCTGCTATTACAAAAATACCCCTAAGAAAAGACCTAGTCAACGATACTCGCACCGCCACAATTTTACGTGCCGACACGGGCTTTACCCGGCCGCGGTTCCGCGGCCAAATGCATGCTTTGGCCGCGGTTCCGCGGCCAAAGAGTGGTCTTGAATTCTAAAATTTTCTTTAATGCTTCTTGTTGACTTTTTATGACTATTTCTTGGGTTGGTTCTCAGATTGGCTTCCAGGTTGCTTCTAGATCTCCACAGTGAACAATTGTAGTGAACTTTTGCCGTTGCTTCGTGACGAAGTCTTGAACCTTGCACTGCCTTGTACTTTGTGAACTGATCTTCGTGTAGGCTTGATCAAGGTTTTCCCATTTGTCGGTCTTAGTCTCACTTTTTGTATCGTCTTTTGTCTTTTTCACTGTTTTTGTCCAAGAACCTGTAACCTATAAAGCTGATCAGGGAGTATGGACGTTGGACATTGCTCCAGACGGGGTAAAACCCGTAGGATGCAAGTGGATCTTCAAAAGGAAGATTGGTGTAGATGGACAGGTTGAGACCTATAAAGCTAGACTGGTTGCAAAGGGTTTTCGTCAAAGAACTGGTTTGGACTATGACGAGACCTTTTCTCCAGTAGCTATGCTGAAATCCATTCGGATCCTTCTTGCCATTGCTGCCTTCCACGATTATGAGATCTGGCAAATGGACGTAAAGACCGCTTTTCTAAATGGAAATTTAGAGGAGTGTGTCTATATGGACCAACCAAAGGGTTTCATTCAGAGTGGGAGCAGCGGAAAGGTGTGCAAGTTGCTTAAGTCCATCTATGGACTAAAGCAGGTATCGCGGAGTTGGAACATCTGTTTTGATGAGACGGTCAAGGAATTCGGCTTTATCAAAAATCCAGATGAACCATGCAACTATAGTAGATTTGTAGCGAGAACTGTAGTATTCCTCGTTTTATACGTGGATGACATTCTCTTAATAGGAAATGACATTCCTATGCTACAATCTGTCAAGGGGTTCTTGTCACACAGGTTCTCCATGAAAGACCTGGGTGATGCCTCATACATCCTGAGGATCCGGATCCATCGTGATAGGTCCAAGAGGATATTAGGACTTTCACAGTCCAGGTACATCGACACCATACTGAAAAGATTCAGTATGGAAGATTCCAAGCGCGGTAACCTACCGGCTTGTCACGGGATCACCCTCTCTAAAGAGATGTCTCCCAAGACTGATTTGGAGAGGGATCGCATGTCTATTATACCCTACGCTTCTGCGGTAGGCTCTATAATGTATGCGATGTTGTGTACCAGACCGGATGTAGCTTATGCACTGAGTGTGGTAAGCCGGTATCAGTCAAACCCTGGGTAGAAACATTGGATAGCGGTAAAGAATATTCTCAAGTACCTGAGAAGGACTAAGGAGATGTTCTTGGTGTATGGCGGAAAAGACCTCCAGATCGAGGCCTTTGCTGACTCCAGCTTCCAGAGTGACAAGGATGATTCCAAGTCCATGTCGGGTTTTGTCTTTACCCTCAATGGAGGGGCGGTGTGTTGGAAGAGTTCCAAACAGGAAACCGTTGCAGACTCGACGATGGAAGCGGAATACATCGCTGCATCTGATGCCGCAAAAGAAGCTGTCTGGATGAGGAAGTTCTTGAAAGAACTTCAGGTGGTTCCGTCCATTGTTGATCCAATACCTCTGTATTGCGACAACAACGGGGCTATAGCTTTAGCGAAGGAACCCAGGTCCCATCAGAGATCCAGACACATCTTGAGGCGGTATCACCTGATCAGGGAGATCGTGGATCGCCAGGAGATCGAGGTTCAGAGGGTCGCTTCAGAAGATAACACTGCAGATCCATTCACCAAGGCCTTGCCCCAGACTCAGTTCGAGCGGCTGATCGAGATGATAGGTCTTCGATACGCCAGTACATGGCCTTAGTGCAAGTGGGAGATTGTTAGTGTATATGCCCTAGAGGCCATTACTGTATCATACTAGTTTGTATATTACTTAATGGAAGCTTGGGATATTCACCTTGTATATACAATCTTGCTCAAAATAGTAGTATGCTTCAATGTGTATCATACTAGTTTGTATACTTGGAGATAGTATACGGGTGCTCGTTGGGTTACGAGTACACTGGACAGGACTCGTCGGGAACTGACCGGTTGGTATTATACCTATCGTCAGTTATCAGTTCCCAGGTGACATGAGTACGGCTTAGTCCGCTGACTTGACACTGTCACTTCGCCTCGAGTGTGTTCCCACTGTACTTTGATCACTGCCCTACCACGGCTCAAAGGAGTCGTGCAAACAGGTAGTAGTTGGGTACAGTCCCGAAGCACTTGGAGGCAGTGACGGTTAGACAGGATTCTTCTCTCCCGGTATTGGGGGTTGACATCGCGCTGTGTCTAGGAGAGCCATTACACGAGTAGTCCCTGGCCAGGGCAATCGAGATATACTGGTAGGCTTCCAGTGTTATCTCAGGGTGTTTTGGGCTTCACTCCGACACGACTTGTACCGCTATTAGGGGACTGACGTTTACCGCCCCCCTAGGCCCGCCATGCGATGTATCAGACGAACAGACTGGACTGTACGGAGATTGTCACATTCAGGCTCAGTAGGAGTTCAGATGGGTTTCACCTCGTCAGTCTTCTTGTCGGCATCTACCTGGGGACCGTTATGCACAGCTAGTGCCGCTTGCGGTCTGTGGTTAAACCTACTGCCAGCGTAGTGTCGAGTCTTTAGAGTCCCATACAGAAAGCTATTCGCCTTTAGGCAAAAGAGTAGAGGTCGCATGGTTTTGCGACAGGTCGCATGGTTTTGCGACAGGGTTCAGTCACATCCGTGCACTTGTGCACGTTTAGTGTCGGGACAGTTAACACTAGCGGGCTTTGGTTTAAGCCAGATCCTAGTGTACGTTTTGGGATTGGATTTATCCAGTTTGTATTCGTGTTCCTCGGAACGCGGATACGGGTGTGTATGCACAGTTGACGGAGAGACAGAGGTAGAGGATTCTCATTAGGGTTGTTGACCGTTGACTGTTGACTATTGACTTTTTGCTCAACCCTAATGAGAATATGATATATGATTAACAATAATATTAATTAAGTATTATGGTGACATGGTTGTTGAGGGGTTGACTTTGTTGACCGGTTTGACTAGTTGACCATCATGATGACAATGGCTATCATTTCATGGCAAAGACTTTTTACTTGCTTGTTTCTTTTGTGAGAAATGAGTGCATGAAATGATATGGCTATTGTAGCTTAAACCATTTACACAATACTTGATTATTATTATTGTGATGATGGCTTTGGATTATGAGAGCTAAGAGAGAAAAGTCTTTCTCAATTCTATCATTCTCATTCTTTCTCTTGTTCTTGAGCTCTCATCTCCTTCCTCTTGCTCTCCCTCTCTTGAGTCTATGGTTCACTTGTCTCATGTGTTGAGAACCAAGAACCATAGAGTAAAATCCCAACACACTCTTCTCTACTCATTCTAGTTCATAAGATTTAGCAAACCAAGTGAACTAGTTTCTTCAAAGACCGAAGAAGAAGCCAAAGGTAGAAGCTTTCGAGGTGGATCTATCTTCGGCGCAAGGAGACGATGGAGTGAAGCCGATCCGGACAACCATCGAGGCTTGAAGATGAAGGAGTTCAAGAAAGAAAGGTATAACCCCCTAACCGAGTAGTTAACAACTCCTAGTTAGGTTGTTAGTTAGATGTTTAATAAAGATCCGGTTTTGAGTCCATGTTACCACCTCTAGAAAAATTGTTTTTCGTCAAATTCCGCATGCCCGAAAGTACCGGGAGAGGTAGCATGGACTTACACACGTGTCAACCATTCAATGTATAACACTATTCACATGTATCGTCGTCCCAAGATCCGCTATAATATCAGGACGTATCTCAAGTACGAATCCTGCCATATCACCGTTCTCGCGGTCTCAATCAAATCTTATCGACTCATTTCAAATCCCAAATACTATTCTCAAATCCAGTATGTGAACACATAGTCCCATACCCATATGAACACATAACAATATAACCCCATATAAGCACATATGAAAGAAGAATGTATGCAAGTATGGGTGTGTGTGTGTAAATGTGGTGCAACCTCTACTCTAGAGTCTCGCAACACTAAACCTATCCAATCACACCTAAAATCTATCTCTATCATCAATAGACTCAACAATATATAATCAATATATATATGTGTATACGTATTCGTATACATTACCACGGACTGCGGGAGTGCTATACGCCATCCACCCGACTTCTCCCCGTAGATATAAATCTACTCACCTGGTCCTCCCTCGCCGGTGCCGACGTCGCCACGCGCTTGCTTGTCGTCTCGAAGTCCACATGGGGTACCTACATGTCATAACGCACCATATCGCATTAAAAACCACATTCGAAATCGAAACGGCATACGAAAATTAAATCGGCATGCGTATCACGCATAGGTCAAAACCTATCGCCTACGCATGCAAGAATAGCCAAACCAACCCTCGATGTCGATGTACAAACGTCAAACCATCGAGAAAAATCCAAACACACTCATTTTCACATTCACGAACACTAATTATAATATAAAATAGGTTAAAATTCACAAAAATCCCAAACTCACTTTAAAAGCCATTTTTCCGAAAATCTAGCAAGCAAAAATTTACCGTTTTAGTACAAAACTTGATGTTTTAACAATTCTAATGGCCATAATACTTATTAAACATCTTAAATAAGTCATAAAACGATTTCCATAATTTAATCTTATTAAATTTCATTAGCCCCAAAATTCTAGTTTACAAATTAACCAATTTTAACAATTTTATAGCAAAAATGCACATACAACAATCTAGCTTGGATTTGCATGATCTAAAGCATTAAACTACATTTTATAATGTTAATGAAGTCATGAAAAACCTAATTACACTTTTCTCTTAATCAAATTCATGGTTTACAAAAATCTAGTTTGCAATTTAAGCAATTTGGACAATTGAAATGTAGCAATCTAGCAATATAGCAAGTAGCTTAGCTTTAGCATTCATAAAAATGTTAAACTACACCTTGCAAACCTTTACACATGATAAAAACCCTAACTTACTCTCAATTCCCTTTTCTTTAAATTTCAAACTTGAAATTTAGAACCCTAATTAAACACATAATAGCTAGATTCAAGTAATTAAACAATAACTTAAGTAAAATGCTAAGATTATACCTCACTTAATTAGAGATCTAGCATGAAAATCTTGGCCTCCAATTTGCTCTCTTTTCACCACAATCCATGCTAGAATAGGTCAAAAAGAAATGGGTAGAGATTGGATTTTGATTTTGTGAGGTTATAGTTTGATTTTTGATGAATTTGTGAGGATTTTTTTGAAGAGAATGAGAGGAGAAACAAAGGGGAGGGCTGATGAATTTGGACTGCAGAAATGGGGAAAGGGAGAGAGAGAGAGTGGGTGTGGGTGCATATGGAATTGTCAAAGTCAACCCAATATCCATACCTCTTTATAAAACAATTTCCTCACATGAATTAAAGCCAAAAGGGGGGGGGGGAGTGACTGTCCAGCAGAGGTGGGGCCGGCCAAAAGTGAGGGGTGAGGTTGTGAGAGAGTGGACAAAAAAAATTCTATGCAAAAAGACCCCCCACAAAAACATATTTGCAAGTTTTAATTCAAATAATTAAAATTTTAGTTTCCTTCGATTATAACTAAATAGAACTTGAAATAAAATACTAAAAATTTATATTACTAACTAGATTTTAGTTGTCATGGTTCTATAGATTAAAATTAGCCCATTCAACTTTGTATTTATCGCTAATTAAATGTATTAGTGACGGCTTAAAATAATATTAAAATAATTAATTTCGGAAAAATTTTCAGAAAATTAGAAATTTTACCAGTGGCTCAATAAACACCAAATACTAGCAATTACATAGCTAGAACATGTACATTTAATTTTATAATAAAAATATTTGTATTTTGACTTTTTACAGAAAACCCCCTTATTTTACCGATTTTCCGAAATTTCACCGAAACGATTTTCAAAATGTTACTGAAATGAAGCAACGCGTCTGTTTCCCCCAATCAGAGCAAGGCTCTATTTAAAATAAAAATGAAGGAAGTAACGCTTCAGATGATTTGCGCTCTGCGCAGCGCGACACGTGACAGCGCAGTTGCGCTGCGCGACACGTGTCAAGCACAGATGCGCTTGCGCCAGCACTAAAAACAGAATTAAAATTCCAGAAAGATCTTTCTAATCTTATTAAAATAATAAGATTCCCTTATGTAAAACAGGAGCTCTTGGATCAAAGATCCAACGGTGGGGAAAAATCCCTAAATCACTCAGAGAAAGATCTCTTTAACTGATTTAACAAATCAATTGGAACTATATAAATGCCCCTAGACTCCAAGTCTAAAACACATTGGACAGATATTGAAATCAAGATAGAGAGACACAGAACTCCTCTAAAATATTTTGAGAAGAGCTCAGAGAAAGAAAAGGTAAAAACCTTTAAATAAAAGAAGAATTTCTTCTAAAAGAGATCAATGATCTAAGAACAAGATCAAGATCTTGGATAAAAAAAATAATAATAATAAAAAAAAAGTAATTTACTTCTTTACTAGATCTTTTGATCTATATAAAGGCATTGCCTTTTGATGGACCACTGGTTCTATGAAAACAAGAAAAACTTGTTTTCTTTGATCTAAATTTGATCAAAATATTAAACAGTGCCTTGCACTTTTGAAATTTGCACTGTTGTGCTCCTTGGATTGGCACATGCCACCAGGGAGCGCCACGTGTCAACCCCAGAACAAACTGCGCTATGCGCTTCTAAAACAGAGCACTGCTATCATAAATTGGCGCAAGTCATTAGAGCGCGCCACGTGTCAGCAGCGCATTGGCGCAGTGCACTGCGCTAACGGACTTGCGCTCACCAGAGCACGACACGTGTCACCTCCACATGCGCTGGCGCCTTGCGCTCTTTAATTGGCGCAAAGCGCCTGATAAGCCACGTGGCGCTCTGTCAGACTAATTGATGCAGTGCATTATTAAAAAGAAGGGACATGGCCCAATCAAAAGGCCTAACATGCCTAATAAAAATGCAATGCATTATAAAAGGGATAGAGCCCAAACAAAGGTCTATCAGACTAAAACAGATGCTGTGCATCATTTTAAAAAAAAGGGCAGAGCCCAAATAAAGGTCTAATAGACCAAACAAAAATGCCATGCATTATTAAACAGGGGCAGAGCCCTAGGAAAGGCCTAACAGGCCAAATGCAGATAAAACGTTGAACATTTTCAACTGGACTTAGCCCAATTCTAGCCGTAAGTCCTCAAATTAAATTGAACCAAGCACGACTGCTCTCTCAAATCAATTTACACCCGGTTCAAGGGTACATCTCTGAACTCCTCTGATGTTTGTCGTTGTAATTCTTCAACGTCGTCAGAGAGGTGACGGGTCCCGACAACCACACATTGATATGGACTAATGCGTCCTTAAACTTATGGACTAATGCGTCCTTAAACTCATGGACTAATGTGTCCTTAAACCAGTATTCGTCCCCAAAATGGGAATGATGGATCACTATGTCCCTAAACTGGAACAATAGAGCCCAAATGCTCTTTTGTCGGATCTAAACGATCCCGTTCAGTTGATCTTAGTCTCAAATTAGACTAACGTATCCTTAACAAATGTTTAAGTTGATCTTATCCTCAAATAGGGCTAACGTATCTTTAAACCCTCAAACAGACTTTAGTCCCAAATTGGACTATAGATCTTCCAACCAACTTTGGTTCAAGGGTACATCTCTGAACTCCTCTGATATTTGTCGTTGTAATCCTTCAACGTCGTCAGAGAGGTGACGGGTCCCGACGGCCATACATTAAATGGACCACTATGTCCCTAGATTGGAACAATAAGAGCCCCTAAATGCTCTTTTGTCGGATCCAAACGATCCCGTTAAGTTGATCTTAGTCTCAAACTGGACTAACGTATCCTTATTAAACGTTTAAGTTGATCTTAGCCTCAAATATGGCTAACGTATCCTTAAACCAAAACACCGAACCCAAATCTAAGAAAATACGGATTTGGACCAATCCACGTCCTACGGGCGACGACATAAATTAGTCTCCGTATACAATCCACGGGCAACCACAAACAAAACAAACACCCACGACACGAAGTGAAATTCTGGAGAAGGAGAAAGTTGTTACCACGATGTGGTAGCGTAATTAACTGCAGGGGCTTGCGCCTGCAGGGAAGAGCGTCCCCACAATCAAAAACCCCACAAGCGAGGGGGAATCTGACGAAGTCTGCTACATCGGCCGCATCCGTCTAAACCTCCGATACACGGTGCCATAAATCAACTTTACATCTTCGGAGAGGTGGACGGATAAAACCAAATAGCATCTGTCCCGAATCTCAGGCAAGACGTCTCCATGGCTTGGCCGCCATTCGGAGGGGAACAGATTCTGGCACGCCCGGTGGGACCTCTTCCTCTTTCCACTCCACACTTCGTGTGTCGTGTTCGCAAACGAATCGCGATTTGTTATGGTTTCCTGTGGATTTGAGGTACTAAGATTTGGTGTCTTGCTCCGTGCAGAGAGCAGAAAATCAATGGCTTCAAACTGCACTACCTGCAACTGCAACTCTCGCTTCGTCCTTGCTGGAGGAGTGACTTATGGGCCCCAAACGGCCTCCTTTTTCAAGATGCCAGTGGAGCAGGTAACTCAAGCCACCGCTGGACTATTCTTCGGGACCATGCACCCACCAATGAGCTTCAATGCCCCAATGACATCGCAAGAAGCTCCAAAGAAGCCGGTCTTTGATCGACTTACCACTGCCGCGACCCCTCTCAACGGGTCGCCCAACTTCAATACCTCAGTTTTCAACAGACTGGGCCAGAACGTCTACAAGCCCGCGATACCCGAAGATGCCATCCCAAAGCAGATAGCCATCCCGGCTCAAGCGGACGAAATCATTGAAAAGGCTTCTCCTTCCAAGAAGTCAGTTTTTACAAGGCTGCCCATTCCAGTTTCTGCTCCAGACGAGGTCCTCAAAGCAGCTTCCCCTGCCCAGAGGGGGCATGATGAAGTCACCCTTATAACTGAAACAACTCCATCCGCACGACACGCTCGATGTCGTCACTGGCACCGAGTGAGGAAGGCTGGGGGCAACTCCCCCTCTGGGTTAACTTCGCCAGCTCCGATGGTGGGGATCGATGCTGCTGTTCCAACCGAGAACAACTTTGAACTGCTTAACAAGGTGCGCAGAAACTCTCCTACTGCAGTGCTGAAGAGAACTCCATCACCTGTGGAGAATACTCCAGAGAAGAAGCTAGAGCAACCCCCTCAACGGCTGTCCTCTAAAATTTACAAGGTCTGGTGTCAAGTTCAAGACTCCGTAATGGATCAAGACTATCTCCGCCGACAGAAAAAGATGAAGGTTCGGCAGGAGAAGGATTATTCCGTTAAGCCACAAAAAACAACAGCTACTTGGGTGCCCACTACAACGGCCCCCTCAACTTCGATCACTCAAAAAAGAAGGAGGTCGGGGAAGATCCCTACGTTTTTGGCAAATTGCAAAGACACCGAATCTAAACGCCCCAAGTCTGGGGGTATGGTGGTGCATACCGTTTATATGGCATCTGGGAAAGAGGACAGCCGCGCTGCGACGGGTCACCGACCGCTCACTCGATCCTTGACCAAAGCCCAAGAACAGCAGCAGAAGCTTCAGGAGATGATGACTGCGATGGCCGCACTTACCGGGCCAAAAGAAAGCTCGGAGGCATCATCAGAACAACGGCACGAACAGGAAACTGACGCTGACTTCTTACGCAGAGTCCTCGAAAAGAAGGATAGAGAAGCAGCAGAACAAGCTGCCAACATAAAACAAATGGCGCTTCTCTTCCAAGATGTCATGCCCCGCTTCCCAAAATACGGAATACGAGGGGTAGACAAGGCCAGCCATGCTCCTACGGTCAAGGAAAGTCCTGCCGTAGTCACACTTCGGCTTCTAGCTTATCATGGTAAACAGTAAACGATGCACAGGTAATGAGAAATGCAGTAACTGAAAGATACAATAATATAAACTAACCTGAAGTGGAACAAACGAAAGTAACTCGGAGTAGTAAGTCAGGGAGTCGGTGATGCACGTCTAGTTCTGATCCAAGCTAAATCTTCTCCTCACACTGAGCATGCATACTCAGGTCGTCAGAGCGACACAATAGCAATATAATAGTTATAAAATCAAGTGACAGTTCTAACAGTGATAATAGGTATGTGAAGCAGTAAATAAATGGCATCATGAATATGCATGTGTAGTAATCAACGCAGCGGAACAGTAAAGCAGTATAACAATATATCATGTATGTCGACACAGTATATAAGGAATGTAAATGACAGTAACCCTATCAGTCTCTAAGTCTCACTGCACAGGTCAATAAGCCTATCGTCAGTCCAAGTGTGAGAGTCAACCACTCGCGAGTGTCCTCCACCCAAGGGTAGAACCCAAGGGCAAGGGACCACGGGCCCAACATGTAACGAGTGTATCACGGTGTATATAGCACATACCCTGTAAATCTCCATATAACTCCCTAATTGTATAAGCCGGCATGGGACTCCCGAGATTCTGTTGAACTCACACTTAAACTACCCCACATCCCGTGGTCTACATCAAACGCTAACCATCACCCTAAATACTAATCGATCCGTGACAAGTCTGCGCGAGAACTGGAGGCAGGACCTCCATCAAGCACGTCCCGACTAATACCTAAGATAAATGGCAGTATCGGATGCCTTATCTGTGACACCCGTGCAAGCGTTTCCATAAGTGTCACATACCACTTATAGTCACACGTACACGCATCCCACAGACGTCGACAATGCAATAGAAATATAGGGTCACTGATTGTGCACAAGTACGTATCACTTTCACTTAATCACGGATACACGAACAATGACGTACTTGCCACAATCATCGCTAGAAAACTAACCCTGGGTAAATGCACGATGTCACTAGGTTATCACTACAATGATATAGGTATGATATGATGCATGAATAGCATAAGAAGCACAACTAAGGTATCATAAAAACAACGGTCTATCACTTGCACGATTTATCATGAAACATATGTATATAATTTAGCGAAATGATAAACAGGTAGTAATTAATATGTTCAGTTATCCATCCATAGGATTTTGTTTCAAGCCAATCGGGTTCCAGAATCAAAAGTTATAACCATTTCATTTTAAGCGCTCGCGGCTGGAAATCTGGTTTCAGAATCAGGAATCCATTTCGCAACGCATTTTAACCCCAGTTGGGATCATGATTTAGCGACGCTACAGTTGGATGAATTCTAGGGTTTTCAGTAAGGTTTTCAACGTAACAGACGGATCTTCGATCGCGTCTGTATGTCAGGAGTTATACTCTATTTAACAATAATGTGTCAGTTCTGATTCTGCTGGGACTGCTATGCGTCCCGATCTTTTAAAATACAGAATAAATAGCAAATTGTAACGAAACATTATGAAATTAATTGTGTTGTCTAGCTAACAGATTCATCTACAATAAACAGCGGAGTTCCGCAACCTAAGTGTTAAGCAAGTCTTGTGGTACACATTATGGAACAGCAACCAATAACTGGAGTCGCTCTGGACTGCAGTCCAGAGTCGCACTCCGATCCGAATATCATCACAGTTTAAGTACAGGATTGTCTGGAAACTATTATAGGGTTAAAGTTCATCGAGTAGGCTTCGATTTGAGCCCTCGAACGCACCATTCTAATATGTATATGATTTATGGTGAATTTAACGGTTTTCAGGTGCAACATAATTTCAGGTTTGCAATTAAACTTGGGGACGGTCGTTTTAATCTTTAACGGTCGTATTTTCTTATGAAACTTGCACGAGGTATTCATCATATCTAGGGCCACAGCATTATATCTAGTTCCGTCAAATTGGATAATAGTTTTCTATGAGAACAAGTATCGAACGGTTTTATGGCGATATTTAGCATCAAGCAAAACATGGAATATCTACGATTTTAATTTGTAATTTAATGATAAATAGCATGAAAGCAAGTAAAAACTTGCCTGGAGAGCGTCTCGGGGATGCACGGCAGTGACGCGGTCTATTGTGATGGCCCGACGCGATCACGACAAGTATTGGCCTCGGCTCGATCTTGGCTCGGCCTCGGAACTTGGACTAGGCTTGAAGCTCGAGCATGGCATCAAGGCTCGGTTGCTGAGGTCTTGACGGTGAGTGTAGTGTTTCACAGGTGGTGTTAGAGAGAGAGAGAGACAGAGAATGAGAGAGAGAGGGACAGTGAGGGATAGAGTGAGGCAGATGAGAGAGAGACTGAGAGAGAGACAGAGAATGAGAGAGATAGAGAGATGCAGTGAGTGAGAGAGGGAAGTAGAGATTGAGAGAGAGAGAGAGAGAGGCAGGTGAGAGAGAGAGAGAGAACGAGACAGAGTGAGAGAGAGGGGGGAAAAAGCCTGAGAAAGAGAGGGAGAGGCGATCACAGAGGGAGGTGAGAAAGAGAGAGATTGGGAAGTGCGGGTGAAGGCTCGGGTGAGCGAGGGGGTCGAGGATGGTGGCGATGGTGACGATGATGATGATGATGGGGGTCGTCGATGAGACGAGGAACTCGCCGGCGCCGGGCAGGGGTGGTCGAGCTCTGATGCAGGGGCTCTATGGAGGTGGCAACGGGTTGGTGTGCAGGGGTGCTCGGCAGGGGCGACGAGCGGAGTTGTAGGAGGAGGAGTTGAAGGTGCGATGAGGTTGGGGACGAGGCGATGGTGATGGAGGTGGTGGCCGGTGATGGGAAACGGGAGAAAAGAGAGGAGGAAGGAGAACGAGGGAGACGAGGATGAGAGGGGAAGGAGGCGACGGGGGTTAGAGAGGGGGTGCGCTTCGTGGGATAACGTCGCGACAACGTGGCGCAAGCACGGGCGAAGGAGGCGGCGGGGAAAGGGGATCGCGAGCGGGAATGAGGGATATAGCCGTTGGAGGAAGACGTCACTGTAGGGAGTGGGTTTTGATCGCGGGCCGCAGGGAGTTTTGGGGAAAAAATTTTGGGAATAAATGGAGTGGGCCGGGCCGGCAGAATAAGGAAAATAAATTGGAGAATTGTGTGGTGGGCTGGTTCTGTGGGCTGAAGAAAGGAGAATCGAATGAATAATAATGAAGGGGAGAATGGGGCCGGGCTGAGTGAGTGCGGGCTGGAAATAGAAAACAGTTTTAAATGAAAATAAGAATATGGGCCGGCAGAATTATATGGAATAAATAAAAGGGAAAAGTAACGAAGTGGGCTTAGGGTTTGGGCAGAAAATAATAGTAATTAGAATTGTTAGGATAGGGAAAAATAGGGCTGGGCCAAATAATCATAGTTTGGGTTTTGGGTTGAAACGGCTGCGGGGAAAAATCAAATGGAAAAGATCTTGTTTTCTGTTCTAAACAGGAAGTGGCTAAGACGGAGGAAGAAAGATAGGATCTGGGTTTAATAAGATTTTGAAAATAAATAAATAATTATAAATAAATCTTATAGGTAAAAGAAATACGGATTTAGACGTATAAGAAAAACTGGGTATTACATCATACCACCCTTACAAAAATTTCGTCCTCTAAATTTAAAATAAACGATAAGTTATATCAACAAGACGAAACCATTAGATTGCACACTAACACCAAGGATTTATTAGTAGTACGGGGACGAAGAAATTTGAAAATTTATATATATATGTAAAAACAACATACGAAAGTTAGGTCTAAATAGGTATAAAGCAAGAATAACTATGAGAGCAACTATGAGTATACGAGAATATAGGTATCAATAGCGAACAATAATAATCAAAGAGTGTTCGATAAGAGTCGAATCCCACATATGTGCACATCAAAATAATCAACAGAAATAATAAGTATAAGGCTCAACCGCTTATAATAGTAAGCATATGCATAATACTAGAAATAAAGTAACGATAATAAAGTAGTGAAGAATTTGTCTGTAGTTTAAAACATTTTAGGATGTTGTATCGATCAAATAGTTTTGAATCAACTTAGAAAACTCACATAACGAAAACAGGAACACGGAACAATATATGCGCGGTGTAAGTTTGCGCTACTGAAGACGGGATTAATAACAGTGTACTTAAAATACATGAAACAGGGTAATCAATAACACACTCACTTTGATAAATTCAAAATACTGAAAACTAAATTTGAATAGCAGTGTCCCTAAATATAATTAGGGTAAAAGGAAGAACACTAAATTGCATAAGCTAGCTAGGGTAATGATTACAAGGAAGTGTGGCTCAATCAGAAGGTCGGAACGTGGCGGTTTTAGGCTGAATGTTAAGGAGATCGGGATAGGGTCAGCACAGGAAATAAGGATGAGTAATAAAGGAATACAAAAGGGAAAGTGTGGGGAAAACAACAGTCGATACAACACACGAATCAGAGTTTGAAGAGTTAGTGAACTCGGAAGTTTCACAAAAATTGTTCTCCTCCCGGAAGGATCTCAAACGGGGCACAGACGAGGGATGGAGGATGGCTCATTCCAAGGATCAGGGTGCGGTACTCTCTAATCGAACGAAGGTGAAAGCTATACAATGAGTGGGGGTGGACAGTCAGGGAACTCGGCAGACAAAATAAATGGATATGGACAATAAACAAGTATTAGGCGAACCAATAATCAAAAGGTTTACAAATTCAGAAGATTTATTTCATTCAAGAAAATTTGAAACAAGGCATTCTCAAAGGCGAAAAAGTGGCCCTAAACTATACACATTTTATTTGGCCAGAAAGACAGCATCAAAAGGAATCCCGTCAGTCGCGGTTGTGGAGATTCAGCAGGTGGCGGTACGCTCGCGCACTCAGGTAGGGGCGTCCATTTCCAAATCGTCTCGCGGGCACCTCAATTGGAAGTCCTTCCACTACAGGATCTTGATCTTCTGGTCCTTCTTCCTCGGATAGAGCTCCTTCATCGAGATCCGATTCTATGTGATTTTCTTCTACTGGATTTTCTTCCATGGGGTTTTCCTCCGCTGGGTTTTCTTCTATCTGTTCTTCCTCGGGGTCTTCCTCTATCGGGTCTTCCTCTACAGGGTTCTCTTCGGGATCTTCTCCCTCTTCATCAGAATTAGCTATCATGTCGAACACTGGGATGTCTGCTCCTTCGTCCCCTGAATCATTGTTTTCGAAGTTGACTTGGGGACCGTTGACTTCATCATCAGAACTCGTCAGTGCGTGATCTAAGGAAACGCATGACTGTATATCCTCGTCTAGATGTGGCGCTGCTCCAGGGTGGGCCATGGCCTGAAAAAGAGAAGTCATGATTAGACGGTGGAATACATCAAGGAAAGCTCAAGGTACGAAACGTAGGAAAATATGCGGTTGCAGGAACTGAAAGATCAAAATGAAATACTGTGATAATGAATAGGATTTTACATAGAGAAAGCATGAGAATGATATATACATATATTATGATTCAAATTTCATTTCATTCAACTAAAAGTTTGACGGATACAAAGGTTCAAATGGAAGGAAATATTCATAAAAGATGACAACATTATTATTGAAATTGGAAATCATAGAATTCTTCTTCGATTGCCAGAACGCTGCATCATCGTTATGCAAGTTGAATCCTGCGTTTGATCCACCTTATCGTCGGAGTCCGAACTATGCAGTAATCCTCACTTGGCAGAAGTGGGGAGTGTGGATGAGTCTCCTCCTCTTAGTTCTTTCCTTTCTGGGCAGCCGTTGATGAGATGTTTGTTGGAACCGCATATCAGACATTTCCATTGGGCACGGCGACAATCCCTCTGAAGGTGTCCTGGCCTCTTACAATATCCACAGCAGGGGTTCTTCTGGTACTTCTGTTGCGGGGAAACAAATTGGCGTTTCATCTTCTTCTCTTTTCCTCGTCCAATAGAGATCCCTGTATGATAGAAGACTCCCGCTGGGGTCTGACTCACCTGTCTTCTCAGCCCTTCAGCTAATAGGTCGTTTGTTCGCTCCTGGGCTTCCTTTAAACCTTGTAGTACACTAAGGATCTCAACAGTCTGATTCTGGGGAGCGGACAAAGATGAAGAGTCGTTGGAAGACATGATCCTGAAATAACAATTTCGAGAATGATATGAGTCACACGCTAAATGAATCAAAATATGTTATGGATAGAACAAGGATTCAAGAATATCAGAGATGATGAATATCATTACAAGTGGAGAATCAACTGTATCAATCTAAATCACTTGAATAGAGTACGGTAGTGCAATTGCCACTACGTGCCCTTGTCAAGTCACCCGAAACCATAGTGAATGGATAGCTGAACGCACGATGTGAATATGAATCAAGAATGACAGTTTACAACCTAGACCGAAAGATGTCTTAGATTGCCAAAACTGTACACAGAAAACTGCAATCCCAATTGATGCAAAACCTGGCTCTGATACCAACTAAACCATGTCACGCCCCGCTTCCCAAAATACGGAATACGAGGGGTAGACAAGGCCAGCCATGCTCCTACGGTCAAGGAAAGTCCTGCCGTAGTCACACTTCGGCTTCTAGCTTATCATGGTAAACAGTAAACGATGCACAGGTAATGAGAAATGCAGTAACTGAAAGATACAATAATATAAACTAACCTGAAGTGGAACAAACGAAAGTAACTCGGAGTAGTAAGTCAGGGAGTCGGTGATGCACGTCTAGTTCTGATCCAAGCTAAATCTTCTCCTCACACTGAGCATGCATACTCAGGTCGTCAGAGCGACACAATAGCAATATAATAGTTATAAAATCAAGTGACAGTTCTAACAGTGATAATAGGTATGTGAAGCAGTAAATAAATGGCATCATGAATATGCATGTGTAGTAATCAACGCAGCGGAACAGTAAAGCAGTATAACAATATATCATGTATGTCGACACAGTATATAAGGAATGTAAATGACAGTAACCCTATCAGTCTCTAAGTCTCACTGCACAGGTCAATAAGCCTATCGTCAGTCCAAGTGTGAGAGTCAACCACTCGCGAGTGTCCTCCACCCAAGGGTAGAACCCAAGGGCAAGGGACCACGGGCCCAACATGTAACGAGTGTATCACGGTGTATATAGCACATACCCTGTAAATCTCCATATAACTCCCTAATTGTATAAGCCGGCATGGGACTCCCGAGATTCTGTTGAACTCACACTTAAACTACCCCACACCCCGTGGTCTACATCAAACGCTAACCATCACCCTAAATACTAATCGATCCGTGACAAGTCTGCGCGAGAACTGGAGGCAGGACCTCCATCAAGCACGTCCCGACTAATACCTAAGATAAATGGCAGTGTCGGATGCCTTATCTGTGACACCCGTGCAAGCGTTTCCATAAGTGTCACATACCACTTATAGTCACACGTACACGCATCCCACAGACGTCGACAATGCAATAGAAATATAGGGTCACTGATTGTGCACAAGTACGTATCACTTTCACTTAATCACGGATACACGAACAATGACGTACTTGCCACAATCATCGCTAGAAAACTAACCCTGGGTAAATGCACGATGTCACTAGGTTATCACTACAATGATATAGGTATGATATGATGCATGAATAGCATAAGAAGCACAACTAAGGTATCATAAAAACAACGGTCTATCACTTGCACGATTTATCATGAAACATATGTATATAATTTAGCGAAATGATAAACAGGTAGTAATTAATATGTTCAGTTATCCATCCATAGGATTTTGTTTCAAGCCAATCGGGTTCCAGAATCAAAAGTTATAACCATTTCATTTTAAGCGCTCGCGGCTGGAAATCTGGTTTCAGAATCAGGAATCCATTTCGCAACGCATTTTAACCCCAGTTGGGATCATGATTTAGCGACGCTACAGTTGGATGAATTCTAGGGTTTTCAGTAAGGTTTTCAAGGTAACAGACGGATCTTCGATCGCGTCTGTATGTCAGGAGTTATACTCTATTTAACAATAATGTGTCAGTTCTGATTCTTCTGGGACTGCTATGCGTCCCGATCTTTTAAAATACAGAATAAATAGCAAATGGTAACGAAACAGTATGAAATTAATTGTGTTGTCTAGCTAACAGATTCATCTACAATAAACAGCGGAGTTCCGCAACCTAAGTGTTAAGCAAGTCTTGTGGTACACATTATGGAACAGCAACCAATAACTGGAGTCGCTCTGGACTGCAGTCCAGAGTCGCACTCCGATCCGAATATCATCACAGTTTAAGTACAGGATTGTCTGGAAACTATTATAGGGTTAAAGTTCATCGAGTAGGCTTCGATTTGAGCCCTCGAACGCACCATTCTAATATGTATATGATTTATGGTGAATTTAACGGTTTTCAGGTGCAACATAATTTCAGGTTTGCAATTAAACTTGGGGACGGTCGTTTTAATCTTTAACGGTCGTATTTTCTTATGAAAATTGCACGAGGTATTCATCATATCCAGGGCCACAGCATTATATCTAGTTCCGTCAAATTGGATAATAGTTTTCTATGAGAACAAGTATCGAACGGTTTTATGGCGATATTTAGCATCAAGCAAAACATGGAATATCTACGATTTTAATTTGTAATTTAATGATAAATAGCATGAAAGCAAGTAAAAACTTGCCTGGAGAGCGTCTCGGGGATGCACGGCAGCGACGCGGTCTATTGTGATGGCCCGACGCGATCACGACAAGTATTGGCCTCGGCTCGATCTTGGCTCGGCCTCGGAACTTGGACTAGGCTTGAAGCTCGAGCATGGCATCAAGGCTCGGTTGCTGAGGTCTTGACGGTGAGTGTAGTGTTTCACAGGTGGTGTTAGAGAGAGAGAGAGACAGAGAATGAGAGAGAGAGGGACAGTGAGGGATAGAGTGAGGCAGATGAGAGAGAGACTGAGAGAGAGACAGAGAATGAGAGAGATAGAGAGATGCAGTGAGTGAGAGAAGGAAGTAGAGATTGAGAGAGAGAGAGAGAGAGAGGCAGGTGAGAGAGAGAGAGAACGAGGCAGAGTGAGAGAGAGGGGGGAAAAAGCCTGAGAAAGAGAGGGAGAGGAGATCACAGAGGGAGGTGAGAAAGAGAGAGATTGGGAAGTGCGGGTGAAGGCTCGGGTGAGCGAGGGGGTCGAGGATGGTGGCGATGGTGACGACGATGATGATGATGGGGGTCGTCGATGAGACGAGGAACTCGCCGGCGCCGGGCAGGGGTGGTCGAGCTCTGATGCAGGGGCTCTGTGGAGGTGGCAACGGGTTGGTGTGCAGGGGTGCTCGGCAGGGGCGACGAGCGGAGTTGTAGGAGGAGGAGTTGAAGGTGCGATGAGGTTGGGGACGAGGCGATGGTGATGGAGGTGGTGGCCGGTGATGGGAAACGGGAGAAAAGAGAGGAGGAAGGAGAACGAAGGAGACGAGGATGAGAGGGGAAGGAGGCGACGGGGGTTAGAGAGGGGGTGCGCTTCGTGGGATAACGTCGCGACGACGTGGCGCAAGCGCGGGCGAAGGAGGCGGCGGGGAAAGGGGATCGCGAGCGGGAATGAGGGATATAGCCGTTGGAGGAAGACGTCACTGTAGGGAGTGGGTTTTGATCGCGGGCCGCAGGGAGTTTTGGGGAAAAAAATTTGGGAATAAATGGATTGGGCCGGGCCGACAGAATAAGGAAAATAAATTGGAGAATTGTGTGGTGGGCTGGTTCTGTGGGCTGAAGAAAGGAGAATCGAATGAATAATAATGAAGGGGAGAATGGGGCCGGGCTGAGTGAGTGCGGGCTGGAAATAGAAAACAGTTTTAAATGAAAATAAGAATATGGGCCGGCAGAATTATATGGAATAAATAAAAGGGAAAAGTAACGAAGTGGGCTTGGGGTTTGGGCAGAAAATAATAGTAATTAGAATTGTTAGGATAGGGAAAAATAGGGCTGGGCCAAATAATCATAGTTTGGGTTTTGTGTTGAAACGGCTGCGGGGAAAAATCAAATGGAAAAGATCTTGTTTTCTGTTCTAAATAGGAAGTGGCTAAGACGGAGGAAGAAAGATAGGATCTGGGTTTAATAAGATTTTGAAAATAAATAAATAATTATAAATAAATCTTATAGGTAAAAGAAATACAGATTTAGACGAATAAGAAAAACTGGGTATTACACAAGACATGGTAGGAATGATGTTACAGCCGGACCCTCCAGCCGAAGACCCTCCGATCATTATTGAAGACGATAGAGGGGAGACATCTAATCCTCCTCCGGATCTTTCAGCAGCCAAGAAAGAAACCATTTCCAAGGCCGCACTGGATGACTATATAGCTCAGCAAATACGAGCCCATCAGGCGAGTGAAGCGACTGGGCAAATTGTTAAAACTGGACGACCCTATCCGAGCTGGTATGACTAAATCAGTTACCCGCCGGGATACACGATCCCTAAGTTCCGCGTATATAAAGGGACAGGGAATCCCCATCAGCATGTTGCTCAATTCAGGGCTTTTTGTGGCAACACTGGAGGTGATGACAAACTGCTGCTCCGCCAATTCGTCGACAGTTTAGCAGAAACAGCCTTTGAATGGTATTCGGAGCTACCTAACGATTCTGTCAAAACATTTGCGGAGATGGAGCTACTGTTTACACAAAGATTCGCAAGCGCTAGTGAACACACCCCGATAACAGCACTGATTAATGCCAGGGTAAGGCCAGGCGAGACGTGGGTTCAGTACGCGACACGATGGCCGAATCTGTGGTCGAAATGCGAACAACGCATCGAAGAAGCACCTGCGGTAGGCATGTTCGTGGGCACCCTAGACCCTCATGCAACCATTTCACAGTTCATGATGTTCTTTAAACCGACCACGTTCTAGGCTTTAATTGATAAGCTAGCCCAGATGGATCAAATGGGTCACATACCGTCTCCTCAGAAGCTGGAATCCCGAAACGACAAGGGTAAAGGGAAAGTGACCTTCACTGCGAACACCCAACAGCAGCCCAGTGCCCCAAAGCTAGCGGATAAACTGGAAGAGAGACGACGGTATTATAATGAGAAAATGAAGCGCCCTTACTCATTCCCGCGGGATAAAACGAAGAGGCTGTTCGAGCTAGTGATGCGCAATAGGCTTATCTATCTCCCGAATCCAAGGAGACCACCACAACCCAGCGAGGTGAATAATCCCAATTATTGCCCTTACCACCAAACGGTAAGTCACCCGATCGAGGATTGCTTCATCTTTAAGGGATGGATTGAAGACCAATACCTACAGGGCAAGTTTGCGCTGTCTGAAAAGTGGAAAGTAAACCCACCACAGCCGCACACTCCAAAGAAGACGGACACGCCGAGGGCAACTTGCTCTTTTGTTGAAGAAGCTCCGTGGGAGGTCGTGCTATCAGCCAAAACCAAAAGAATGCTGAATGATCTCCAGACATACCCGGCGATCAGGTGGAAGAACCCGTCGGAACCTGAGATCATCGAAGGGATGCTGAAACCGCGTCCAACTCCAAGGATTGGTGGGGATAGCCAAAGTGTTCACACCCAGCCGTCGAAATCTTCGAAAAAGAAGAAGAGATCCAAAAAGCCCGTGAAGCCTGGCGACAAGCGCACGGACCTGCAGAAACAAATCGACGCACTGGAAGAGTACAACCAGAAAGCGCGAACCCTAATCACGCTCCAAGAGTTTCTCAGCCATGTCCTTGAAGACGGAGATGATGGAGAAGACTCATCAGATGGATCTGAGAATTACGTGGCAAGTTGTCATGTGATCTCTCACTCGTCAATAGATGATAACGAAGCTCTGTTGAAAAGTAAAGTTGATCGGGAACGCGAGACGTTCATATTTAAAAGGGTCAAGTGCCGGCGACTAAACGAAAGGGTTGAGACCCTCCCATCAAATCAAAAGACATCCATTGCGGATAAAAACAAATTCAAGATGAGGAAAAGGTTTGCTAAAGCCATGTTAATGGGGATGAAGCTACCACCCTTTGAAGGAAATGCTGCCGGCAAAGTAGAAATGCACCCTTCCTATTGTTTATATCATCGAAAGATTTCGCACCCTACTGAGGAGTGCAATGCTTTCAATAGATGGTGGCAGGGGTATGTTGTTCACCGGCAACATTTTAAGCGGGAGAAGCGCAAAGCTCGTCGGGAGCGGAAAAGTACGACCGAAGAGCTTATAAGAACTACCAGCGATTGTCGCATGGTTAACGCCGGGGAAGCGCAAATTCTCACATTCGGGAGCGACTCTGATGAGGAAATGGCTCTTATCCCTCTCTTTAAAGAGTCCACCTCGGGAAAAGAGGAAGAGCCGAAGGCCTGCGAAAATATCCGGCTGCGTAATCGTACGCTACCCGAAAAGAATCTTGGACCCTCAAATAAAAAAAATAAGGGAAAAGAAAATGTCTCTGAGGATATCGCCCTAGATGACCAAGTCATGGAAGAGCTAACCGCTAAGGACCCGCCAAAGAAAAATAAGGTGGACTACAACGTTCTGGCACACTTGAGGAAGTTACCCTCGCAACTCAGTATTCTCGACACCCTTCTACTATCCAAAGAAGTGCGAGATTCGTTGATCAAAGCGCTACAGGAGCCGGAGCAGTTCCAAGCTTTTCTCGCCGAAGAAAAGATGAAGGACGAGCTGGAAGAAGTGCACACAGCTGATGTCACTTTCGGTGATGAAGACCTCCTCCTTGGGACGTGCGAACACAAAATCCCCTCTATGTCTCAGGATACTGCCACGATATAAAGATAGGCAAAATCCTGGTCGACAATGGGTCTTCCGTCAATCTCCTCAACGTGCGAGTGTTAAAGGAAATCTGCATGAGCGTCCAGCATCTCGCTCGTGAAAAGATCACCATCTCTGGTTTTGACTCTCAATCATCACGGACTCTTGGGTCTGTGATACTGACGTTACGCTTTGGGCTACTCGTCACGGACATTAAATTCCACGTCATAGACGCCAAGACATGCTATAATGCTCTGCTCGGCCGGCCTTGGTTACACGAGTACAACATCATCCCTTCTACACAATATCAGTGTATGATGTATTTCAAGGATGGTCTCGAGTATACCGTAACAGGAGAGCTGAACCCATTCTCCGTGAACGAAGTCCGTAAGTACGAAGATGCAAAATACTTTTTACCGGATTTTGAAGACACGGAGAGATGTCACAAACCGGAGAACAAAGCTATCGCCGCCATTCCAGTCTTCGGGAGTGATACTGAAGAAGAGGAAGTGATAGTTTATTCAGGTCCACCTCAGCATAACAAGCCGGGACCATCTGCTCCTATGTTGATCTTTGGCAGTGACTCGGAAGATGAGGTCCATGCTATATTCTCTTCTCGGCCTTCAATACGAACATTCGCTAATGAAGAGCAAAGTTTGCAAGTTGCTATGGTTCCGCCCAAACATCATAAAGAACTGGACGCGCTTAATACCAATAGTGTGGAAGAGCTGCAGACGTTCTATGTCCCTCCCAGGCGAGAAGGTGAAAAGACGATCCTATTCTACCGCTCCGGGGAAACTAAAGTGGAGAACGAAATTTGGCACGGCGCAGATCCTACACTTGACAGGCTTCAGCCTATCCGTCTGCCTAGATATTACATGGAAGGATTGAAAAGGCTATTGAAGCGCCAAGGGATACCCTTCAAACAGACTGCTCGAAAAGCCAAATTCTATGACAGGATCTGGAACGTTCCCGGAACTCAGCACAAATTTCCCAATAGGAGAATGGAAGCAATCGGGCTTGGATATGTTCGGTCCAAGAAACGGGAGCTAATCCGCGTCTGCTATGCCGTGCATAACTTTGATGAAGAAGGGGATGCTCAATGGGAAGATGTTAACCCTGAACCAGAAAAAGTCCCGGACGTAAAAATGCCCAGTTTGTCGTTCGAAGAACAAATGGACAAGCTTATAAGGGAAGCTGGTCAAAAAGTTCGAGACGACCACAACCGCAAAATGGCCATCTATGAGAAAGCCAGGATGCAACGCCTCCTTCAACAGGCTGTGAAATACGAAAATGTCGCTCCCTGTCAACCTGTTTTAAAAAAGGCCCAACGCAGGGGCAGAAACAAGTCAAAAAGCGGAAAATACATTCAGCAACGACAAAGCGGGACCAAGAAGCCACGCAGTCGGGAGTCGAGCGGTCCGGATTTGTCCCTTATGAAGAAGATGAGTCGAGTATACTCTTTTCCTTAAGACAAGACAAAGAAGATACTTGACCTAGCTATAAAGCACCAAATGCTTACACTTCCGGAGTCCAAACACCCTGAACAAGCAGGCGAAATCTCACACCCGAACTATTGCTCTTATCACAGGGTAATAAGACATCATCTCGAAGATTGCTTCACCTTCAAGAACTGGGTCGAAGATCAGTATCAGCTCGGCAAGTTTGCTCTATCTGACAGCTGGAGGGTAACGCCGCCACAGAAGTTTGAACCCAAAGCCATGGGAACAGAACCAGATCCACATCGGTCTTGGAAGCGAGTTCGTGCTTGTCATATGATAACGATATCAAAAGAAGAGCCCAAGAATATGGATGACCTTCCTTGGTGCTTCGAAAACAGCAATGACGAGGTGATCTCAGAATTCCCACCAGCGCCAAAAGAGCTAGAAGATAGGATACACACCACGGCGGACAACCTCAAGAAAATTGAGTTGGGGACGGCGAACGACCCGCGACCGACATTCGTTAGTGAGCTGCTATCTGAAGAAAGGGTGGCTTCATTAAAAGACGTGCTTATGCAGTATAAGGATTGCTTCGCATGGAACTATTCCGAAATGCCAGGACTAGATCCAGAGATTGCCGTCCACAAACTGACGATATCTCTGGACGCTAAACCAATCAAACAAGCACTGAGAAGAATGCGGCTCGAGCTTGAGATGAGCATTAACGCCGAAGTCAAGAAACTGATCGACTCTGGCTTCATCTAAGAAGTTCAGTATCCTGATTGGATCGTCAACATCGTCCCAGTGATGAAGAAGAATGGGACGGTACGCATATGTGTAGACTTTCGGGATCTTAATAAAGCCTGCCCAAAGGACGATTTCCCAGTGCCAGTCACCGAGCTGATGATAGATAACACGTCCACTCACGAGGTTTTCTCCTTCATGGACGGCTCATCAGGATATAATCAGATAAAGATGCATCCCGAAGACCAGAAGCACACCGATTTCCGGACCCCTTTGGGTATATTCTGCTACAAGGTGATGCCCTTCGGTCTAAAGAACGCCGATGCCACCTATCAAAGGGCCATGACAAAGATCTTCGATGACCTTATACATGAAATTGTCGAATGCTATATCGACGACCTCGTGGTTAAAAGAAAATCGTACGAGGAACATCTCGAGCATCTGAAGATCGTGTTTCAACGTCTTTGGCAATACAACTTAAAGATGAACCCTCTCAAGTGCGCATTTGGAGTTTCCTCGGGCAAATTCTTAGGATTCATCGTCCGACACCGAGGTATCGAGATGGATCCGTCAAAGATCAAGGCGATCATGGAAATGCCTCCGCCAAGGACTCTCAAGCAATTGCGGTCTCTCCAAGGGAAGCTCGCGTACATCCGATGATTTATAGCCAACCTTTCAGGAAAGTGCCGCCCTTACAGTCACCTGATGAAGAAGGAAACCCCTTTCGTTTGGGATCACAAATGCCAGAGCGCGCTGGACGAAATCAAGCAGTACCTGCAGAATCCGCCAGTGTTGGCTGCTCCGGTCAAGGGAAAGCCTCTCATTCTTTATACAAACGCCCTCGAAAGTTCCTTAGGCGCATTATGGGCATAAGAGAATGACCAAAGGAAAGAAAGAGCTCTCTATCACTTAAGTCGAGTTCTCCTGGGGGCAGAAAGCAACTACCCCCCCATCGAAAAACACTGCCTGGCATTAATCTTCGCAATAACAAAACTCCGGCATTATGGGTTGGCGCATGAAGTCCGTATCATTTCGAATGTGGACCCTCTCAAATATCTGAAGTCAAAGGCTATATTGACAGGGAGACTCGCTAAATGGGCCCTACTCTTGATGGAGTTTTCAATAACTTATCAGCCTCTTAAGGCAGTGAAAGGCCAGGCCATCGCTAATTTCCTCGCTGAGCATCCGATACCGGCCGATTCTCCTCTGAATTGCGAGCTGCCAGATGAACATGCATTTGATGCGATCGACGGTAGTGATACCCGATGGGAACTCTATTTTGATGGAGCGTCTTCCATGAAGAAGCGCAAACAAAACACCCCTATAATCAAATCGGGGGTGGGCTTCATCTTCGTAACTCCACAAGGAGGGTTAATGCGCTTCGCTTTCTCCTTAACAGAGCCGAGGACAAACAATGAAGCCGAGTATGAAGCTTTGATAGCAGGACTCGAGATCGCCATCGACATGGGAATTGAAAACCTCCTCATATATGGAGATTCTCAACTGGTCGTCAGTCAAGTAAATGGCGACTACCAAACGTGCAAACCAGAGCTAGTAAAGTACGGCGAGAAGGTGCAGCAACTGTTGACCCAGATTCCTTCCTACACTCTGGAAAGCATACCGCGTGCGGAAAATAGTAAAGCGGATGCATTAGCCAAGCTCGCTAAAGAACTGGCCGACGAGAACCTCGATGACGTAAGAATCGTGGTACAAAGCCGTCGGGTGCTTGTCCCAGCAGAAATATCTCCGGAATCATCCGAAGGAAAGGGAGCGACTGAGCAAATGGCTATGCAAATACAAGACCAGGAAAAGGCTGTGGATTGGAGAGAAGTCTTTATAGACTACTTCAAATCCCGTCGAACGCCTGAAGATGCGTCCTCAAGACATCAGCTCATGAAACGAGCTCTGTCTTTCGCCTTCGTCAATGATACTCTGTACAAGAGGTCGCTTGATTCTCTGTGGTTGAGATGTCTGGGACCTGAAGAGGCGAAAAGAGTCGTTCAGGAAGTTCACGACGGACTCTGCGGTTCTCATCAAGCAGGCCCGAAGATGAAGTTGAAGATTAAATGGATGGGCTACTATTGGCCCACGATGATTCAGGACTGCCTCGAATATGCGAAGCAATGCCACTCATGCCAGATTCATGGGGATTTTATCCATCAGCACCTAAATCCTCTACATCCAACAGTGGCCAGCTGGCCGTTCGAAATGTGGGGGACTGACGTAATCGGCCCCATCGAACCAACATCATCCAGGGGACATCGATTCATTTTGGCGACGACTGACTATTTCTCCAAATGGGCAGAAGCAGTACCGCTGAGGGAAGTGAAGACGGAGAATATCCTCCATTTCTTCAAGATGCATGTCATTTATCGGTTTGGAACTCCGCGACGGATCATCTCCGATAACGGGCCAGCCTACAGAAGCCACAAGATCAGCCGCTTCGCACAACAACATAACATAGACTGGAGATATTCCTCAGTTTATAATCCCCGAGGTAACGGTCTAGCTGAGGCTTTCAACAAGACCTTGACGAAGATCGTGAAGAAGACTGTGTCCCGAAATAAGAAGGACTGATACTGCAAGAAGCTCTCTGGGCGTATCGAACTACGTTCAAGACAGCCACGAACACAACGCCGTACGCGTTGGTCTTCGGTACAGAAGCAGTACTCCTCCTCGAAATAGAATTACCCTCTCTGCGAGTGGCAATCCACTACGAACTGACGGATGAAGAAAATGCTCACCTTCGGCTTGAGGAGCTTGATGCCCTTGATGAAACCCGGCTCATAGCGCAACAAAATCTAGAGGCTTATAAAGCAAAGATGACGCGCTCATATGAAAGATTGACCAGGCCGAGGACATTCAGCCAAGGCGAACTCATGCTAGTGGTCAAAAGACCTATGATCCCCAATCGCGCCAAGCGGGAAAAATTCGAGCCGAACTATGAAGGCTCGTACATTATAGACAAGGTCTACCAGGGTGGAGCCTATCTGCTCATGGATATGCACGGTGAAAGGCCTTTCAGGCCAATAAACGGCCGCTTCCTAAGAAATACTATGCTTGACGAGTCACGGCCTAAGTCAATGATAGATGACGACGACTATGTCCGCTCGCTATCTTCCTAAGCCCAGACTCTATAAGTAGTAGCCGGCCTTCTTCAACAACGGACCGAAATGTCCTTAAACTAATGACGGACCACTACATCCTAAAACTAGCTGTTGACCGAGATGTCGATAAACTGGTGGATTGCAACATCCCAAAGCCGATATATAAAAAAATAATAAAAATAAATAAATAAAAACGGTATGTCCATAAGCAAAAAGGGCACAGATGAAAACCCGAAAGGGCTCCGTGAGTAAAAACAGCAGGGCTACCGGCGAGTCTTGTGAAAACCTGAAAGGGCGCAGCCTCGTTAAAAAAAAGGGAATAAAAAAAAAAGAAAGAGAAAAAAACGGTATGTCCATAAGCAAAAAGGGCACGGATGAAAACCCGAAAGGGCTCCGTGAGTAAAAACAGCAGGGCTACCGGCGAGTGTTTGTGAAAACCCGAAAGGGCACAACCTCGTTAAAAGACACTTACAGGGTCCTCTCGGCCTTGTAAGGAGAAACCACCCACGTGAGATCCTTATGACTCACAAGGGAGCAACAAACTTAGGGATCCTCACGATTCCTATGGAGAATTACACTTGCGAGATCCTCACGACTCGTAAGGAGAATTCTCTTATGGGACCCTCACGGCTCATAAGATTTGAAAATCTTAAGTTACAGAAACCTTAACCTGTTCTTAAGTAACTCCCACAACCTTCGATATGGCCTTACAAGTGGCTCAATATTGACCCTTGTATACAATCCACGGGTGCGAATAAACATTTCCCTAACAAAGTCACATCCATGACTAAGGATATGCTCGTACAGCAGACAACACTTGTAAGTCCTCTCGACTTATAAGGAGAAAATCCGTTTGTATGATCCTTACGAGTTACAGAGGAACATGCACTTAGGAATTCCCACGATTCCTAAGGAGAAAACACACCTACGAGATCCTCACGACTTGCAGGGAGAAATATCTTTGTGAGACCCTTACGGCTCATGAAGTCAAAAGCCTTAGTCGACAGGATCTTAACCCTGTTTCGCTACGCCACCTTTGCTCGACATCGACAGAGGCAAATGATGATTCGCTCCTGGCAATATCCCAGTTGTAGCGATACTGATGCCAAAATCGGTGTCTAATTCCTAGCTTGCAGCAAAAAGCCAGCAAGCCATACATGCATAGGAAATAGCCGAAATGATTGGGCAACTTGCGACAAAATCAGCAAGTAAAAATGTATGCATGCAAAATAGCCGAAATGATTGGGAAACTCGCAATAAAAAACAGCGAGTAAAAATAAAACAAATAGCCGAAATGATGGGGCAACTCGCAATAAAAAGCAGCGGGTAAAAATAAAATAAATAGCCGAAATGATGGGGCAATCGCGACCTTCGTGATATAAAAAGCTAACATGATAGAGCATCACGGAAAGAAATAAAGAAAAATGAAATTTATGCCCTACAGGTGAGATCACATCGATCCCTGTATACAATCCAGGGGCACAAATAAAGAGGGAACTATACCTTCCCGACAGGCTCCACCAGAAAGCGAAGCCAAATCTCGACGGTTCATGGATAACCTAGAGACAAGCTCTACATTTGTTGCAATATTGTAGACACAATGTCAACAAACGAAGCAAAAGAAGATCTCTAGCTTCAAGGTCTCGACGTCGATATCGACAACTTAGAGATCACTAACGGCGTTTCTCCTCACTCCGGCAGGATGCAGATGCAACGTCAACAAAAGACCCCATGGTCAGCAAAGCGGAGTGACGGAAAAATCCCAGCTCCACCCCAGCGTTCGTCTAGATACAGCAGACACAACGCCAAAAGCAAATGAAGCAAAGGCCAAATTCCTAGCTTCAGGGTCTTGACGGCAACTCATATAAATCCTGAAAGACAATCGAAGATCATCTCACACCAACATGAAGTGATCACCATCTCGACGTTTGTCTCTACACAACAGACGAAATGTCACGACAGAGTTCTTCTTCCAATAGGATTCGGACGTGACAAAGCAAACAAAGCGAAGGCCAAATTCCTAGCTTCAGGGTCTTAACGGCAAGTCATATAAAGCCTGAAAGACAATCGGAGATCATCTCGCACCAGTGCGGAGTGGTCACCACCTCGACGTTCGTCTCGATACAACAGACGCAATGCCAGCAAACGAAGCGAAGGCCAAATTCCTAGCTTCAGGGTCTTAACGGCAAGTCATATAAAGCATGAAAGACAATCGGAGATCATCTTGCACCAGTGCGGAGTGGTCACCACCTCGACGTTCGTCTCGATACAGCAGACGAGATGTCACCCCAGCGTTCTTCCTCCGATAGGATTCGGACGTGACAAAGCAAACGAAGCGAAGGCCAAATTCCTAGCTTCAGGGTCTTAACGGCAAGTCATATAAAGCCTGAAAAACAATCGGAGATCATCTCGCACCAGTGCGGAGTGGTCACCACCTCGACGTTCGTCTCGACACAGCAGACGCAATGCCAGCAAACGAAGCGAAGGCCAAATTCCTAGCTTCAGGGTCTTAACGGCAAGTCATATAAAGCCTGAAAGACAATCGAAGATCATCTTACACCAGTGCGGAGTGGTCACCACCTCGACGTTCGTCTCGATACAGCAGACGAGATGTCATCCCAGCGTTCTTCCTCCAAAAGGATTCAGACACGACAATCAAACAGCGGAACCACGGCAAAGTCCCTAGTTCCAAACCTCGACGGTTCACCAACAACCTAGAGACAACCGCGACATTCGTCTCGATATAGAGGACGCAATGCCAGCAAACGAAGCAAAGACCAATTTCCTAGCTTCAGGGTCTTGACGGCAAGTCATATAAAGCCTGAAAGACTATCGGAGATCATCCCACACCAGCGCGGAGTGGTTATGACTCATCGGAGCTCTCCAAAATGAGCCTAACCTCAAGTAAAAAGTGACATGGAATATCCCTACGCTTTCTCTTTCGACGGTAATATTACCTGAAAGATTACTTAAAGACGTCTTGTCCAGCCCCCGAAGGGATCAGAGACACGACAATCGCAAGGCTACTCGAACAGTAAGATTGCCTATCGAGGAATACATCAGCCAAAGCGACGGTACGACGGACAAAACCCTAAGTACCACAGACCCTAACGGATCTCTGTCGTAAAGAGCAGAGGTTAACTGTGACGTTAGGATATTCTTGCGAGAAATGCTCGATTCGTCTCGACTCGTGAGGAAAAGCCTTAGGCAGCGGGGATTAAAAAACCTGTTTCCTAAGCACTAGGACCCTGCAAGTCGGTCCAAAATGGAATCTTGCATACTATTCATGGATCACACTCTCCGAAGTCAAATCTTGATAAGGAGGGAAACAACCGCTTACGGGACTTGTAAGAGGGAAAAATTCTCTTATAAGATCCTTACGACTTATAAGAGAAAACGCACTTAGGAATCCTCACGATTACAAAGGAGAAAATACACCTACGAGATCCTCTCGATCCGTAGGGAGAAAAGTCTTTATGAGACCCTCACGGCTTATAAAGTTGAAAAGTCTTAGGCAGCAGATCTGAACTTGCGGCTTAAGCCATCATTACCTCTTGAAGAAGCCAAGACAGGATGCTCGCTCTATCATCTGTCGACCATGTTTACTAAGGTAGCATGCTAATAATAAAAGAAGGGAGAAAGCGATAGAAAGAACGTCCGATTTGCATCTGATTAAGCGTTTGAGACATACCCATTCATGCATATGCAAAAGATTTAGTACGCGAAACAAGACAAGCTGAAATGAGAAATTTTTCATTCATATTGCAAAAGGTTCTTACAATTATAAAGAAATAAACAATGACATTATCCAGATGATTACAACGGTAAAACCTCAAATCCCGGACATGGATTGAGAAACTCGAAAGTAACCTTGTCCAAGACTTTCCAAGCCTGGCGAACCATCCTAGTGTGCTTCCTTTCGCGAGCACGGGTGTCGGGATCTCCACTGATGTCCTCCACCCTCCGATAGACAGCAAGAATGACGGACTGTTGAAAGGCCTGGTGCAAGAGATCGACAAGATTGTCTCGCCGTCTCTTCGAGATTAAGTTCATCAGATACACCGAGTGCACCTTATCCTCAGCGGCATCCAATGCTCCAAGCGGCACGCCGGTACAGAACAAGGGAAGCGCTTTCCAGATGGCTCCCAAGATAACCTTCAAGAGAGAGGAACGCCGGGGAAGCAGTTGACCGTTATATGCGTCGAAGTGACTCATGATTTCAGCACACTCGGCGTTGGTGAACTCTCGATTCTGAGAACGGCCGAGTCGGCGGATGTCCCCATAAGAGATAATTTCGTCGAGATCGTACATATGGGCATCCATTACTCCTGTAAAAGAAAAGCAGCAACATCAGCAGACAGACTGATTAAGTAAGACGATATAATTCATTGAAGAATAAAATGCTATCTTTAAACTCCAAGATCCATAAAAAACTCCTAAGAGTTCTTCTGTATGATTTGGAAGGAGCAAAGCTCCATTGATGAATTAAGAAAATACAAGGAAAATCTTTTAAAGAGCACAGCTTTATAATGGAACCCTAACAGGGTTCTCTTTAGTTCTCTTAGATCCCTAGAGCAAAGCTCTGCTAAGTGAAACCCTAAATGGGTTTTCTTTAGATCAGGGATCTATTGAGAGCAAGGCTCTTAAAATTAATTTAATCTAATCTAATTTTTACCTAAAAATTCTCTAGAGTTTGAACTCTTAAAAGTGCTTAAACAAAAGAGCAAGGCTCTGAATGAAAATTCTTATGAAGAGATGCAAAATCATCTAAGGGACCAAAGGTCCTATTTATAGGCATTAAGATAGCCGTTTCAACTTCCAAAAATTGGCGCAACGGTTGGAATTCTGCCACCGCTGCGCTCACGTTTGGGGCCATGTAAGCGCAACGGTGGGGGGGGGAATTTGTTTACCCAATAAGAGCAAAGCTCTGTTCAAATTCCAAGGTGGGAAATGAAGCAATGCTTCTGTTTCTCCCAATCAGAGCAGGACTCTATTTAAAATAAAAATGAAGGAAGCAACGCTTCAGATGATTCGTGCTCAGCGCAGCGCGACACGTGTCAGCGCAGCGCGACACGTGTCAGCGCAGTTGCGCTGCGCTCTGCGCTGCGCGACACGTGTCAGCGCAGTTGCGCTGCGCTCTGCGCTGCGCGACACGTGTCAAGCGCATGTGCACTTGCGCCAACTGTGCCAGCACTAAAAACAGAATTAAAATTCCAGAAAGATCTTTCTAATCTTATTAAAACAATAAGATTCTCTTCTGTAAAACAGAAGCCCTTGGATCAAAGATCCAACGGTGGGGGAAAATCCCTAAATCACTCAGAGAAAGATCTCTTTTACTGATTTAACAAATCAATTGGCACTATATAAAGGCCTCTAGACTCCAAGTCTAAAACACATTGGATAGACATTGACATCAAGATAGAGAGACACAGAACTCCTCTAAAAATTTTTGAGAAGAGCTCAGAGAAAGAAAAGGTAAAAACCTTTAAATAAAAGAAGAATTTCTTCTAAAAGAGATCAATGATCTAAGAACAAGATCAAGATCTTGGATAAAAAAATAATAATTAAAAAAAAGAAGTAATTTACTTCTTTACTAGATCTTTTGATCTATATAAAGGCATTGCCTTTTGATGAACCACTGGTTCTCTGAAAACAAGAAAAACTTGTTTTCTTTGATCTAAATTTGATCAAAATATTAAACAGTGCCTTGCACTTTTGAAATTTGCACTGTTGCGCTCCTTGGATTGGCACAAGCTACCAGGGAGTGCCACGTGTCAGCCCTAGAACAAACTGCACTATGCGCTTCTAAAACAGAGCACTGCTATAATAAATTGGCGCAAGTCATCAGAGCGCGCCACGTGTCTGCAGCGCGCTAGCGCAGTGCACTGGCGCAGCGCACTGCGCTAACGGACTTGCGCTCACCAGAGCGCGACACGTGTCACCTCCACATTCGCTGGCGCCTTGCGCTCTTTAATTGGCGCAAAGCGCCTGACAAGCCACGTGGCGCTCTGTCAGACTAATTGATGCAGTGCATTATTAAAAAGAAGGGACAGAGCCCAATTAAAAGGCCTAAAATGCCTAATAAAAATGCAATGCATTATAAAAGGGATAGAGCCCAAACAAAGGTCTATCAGACCAAAACAGATGCTGTGCATCATTTAAAAAAAAAAGGGCAGAGCCCAAATAAAGATCTAATAGACCAAACAAAAATGCCATGCATTATTAAACAGGGGCAGAGCTCTAGTAAAGGCCTAACAGGCCAAATGCAGATAAAATGTTGAACATTTTTAACTGGACTTAGCCCAATTCTGGCCGTAAGTCCTCAAATTAAATTGAACCGAGCACGACTGCTCTCTCAAATCAATTTACACCCGGTTCAAGGGTACATCTCTGAACTCCTCTGATATTTGTCGTTGTAATTCTTCAACGTCGTCAGAGAGGTGACGGGTCCCGACAACCACACATTGATATGGACTAATGCGTCCTTAAACTTATGGACTAATACATCCTTAAACTCATGGACTAATGCGTCCTTAAACCATTATTCGTCCCCAAAATGGGAATGATGGACCACTATGTCCCAAAACTGGAACAATAGAGCCCAAATACTTTTTTGTCGGATCTAAACGATCCTGTTCAGTTGATCTTAGTCTCAAATTAGACTAACGTATCCTTAACAAATGTTTAAGTTGATCTTAGCCTCAAATAGGGCTAACGTATCTTTAAACCCTCAAACAGACTTTAGTCCCAAATTGGACTGTAGATCTCCCAACCAACTTTGGTTCAAGGGTACATCTCTGAACTCCTCTGATATCTGTCGTTGTAATCCTTCAACGTCATCAGAGAGGTGACGGGTCCCGACGGCCATACATTAAATGGACCACTATGTCCCTAGACTGGAACAATAAGAGCCCCTAAATGCTCTTTTGTCGGATCCAAACGATCCCGTTAAGTTGATCTTAGTCTCAAATTGGACTAACGTATCCTTAACAAGCGTTTAAGTTGATCTTAGCCTCAAATATGGCTAACGTATCCTTAAACCAAAACACCAAACCCAAATCTAAGAAAATACGGATTTGGACTAATTCACGTCCTACGGGCGACGACATAAATTAGTCTCCGTATACAATCCACGGGCAACCACAAACAAAACAAACACCCACGACACGAAGTGAAATTCTGGAGAAGGAGAAAGTTGTTACCGCGATGCGGTAGCGTAATTAACTGCAGGGACTTGCGCCTGCAGGGAAGAGCGTCCCCATAATCAAAAACCCCTCAAGCGAGGGGGAATCTGACGAAGTCTGCTACATCGGCCGCATCCGTCTAAACCTCCGATACACAGTGCCATAAATCAACTTGGCATCTTCGGAGAGGTGGAAGGATAAAACCAAATAGCATCTGCCCCGAATCTCAGGCAAGACGTCTCCATGTCTTGGCCGCCATTCTGAGGGGAACACCAGCGTTCTTCCTCCAGCAGGACTCAGACACGATAATCAAATGACGGAGCCACGGCAAAGTCCCTAGTTCCAAGCCTCGACGGTTCACCAACAACCTAGAGACAACCGCGACATTCGTCTCGATACAGCAGACGCAATGCCAGCAAACGAAGCAAATGCCAAATTCCTAGCTTCAGGGTCTTGACGACAACTCATATAAAACCTGAAAGACTATCGGAGATCATCCCACACCAGCGCGGAGTGGTCACCACCTTGACGTTCGTCTCGATACAGCAGACGAGATGTCACCCTAGCGTTCTTCCTCCAGCAGGACTCAGACACGACAATCAAATGACGGAGCCACGGCAAAGTCCCTAGTTCTAAGCCTCGACGGTTCACCAACAACCTAGAGACAACCGCGACATTCGTCTCGATACAGCAGACGCAATGCCAGCAAACGAAGCAAAGGCCAAATTCCTAGCTTCAGGGTCTTGATGGCAACTCATATAAAACCTGAAAGACTATCGGAGATCATCCCACACCAGCGCGGAGTGGTCACCACCTCGACGTTCGTCTCGATACAGCGGACGAGTTGTCACCCCAGCGTTCTTCCTCCAGCAGGACTCAGACGCGACAATCAAATGACGGAGACACGGAAAAGTCCCTAGTTCCAAGCCTCGACGGTTCACCAACAACCTGGAGACAACCACGACATTCATCTCGATACAACAGACGCAATGCCAGCAAACGAAGCAAAGGCCAAATTCCTAGCTTCAGGGTCTTGACGGTAACTCAGATAAAACCTGAAAGACTATCAGTGATCATCCCACACTAGTACGGAGTGGTCACCACCTCGACGTTCGTTTCGATACAGCAGACGAGATTCCACTACAGTGTCCTTCCTCTAATAGGATTCGGAGACGCCAAAGCAAACGAAGCGAAGGCCAAATTCCTAGCTTCAGGGTCTCGACGACAACTCATATAAAACCTGAAAGACTATCGGAGATCATCCCACACCAGCGCGGAGTGGTTATGACTCATCGGGGCTCCCCAAAATGAGCCTAACCTCAAGTAAAAAGTGGCATGGAAAAATTCCTAACGCTTGCTCTTCCGACGGTCAAACTGCCTAGGAAGATTGCTTGAAGACGTCTTGTCCAGCCCTCGAAGGGATCGGAAACACGACAGTCGCAAGGCTACTCGAACAGCAAGATTGCCTATCGAGGGATACATCAGCCAACGTGACGGTACGATAGGCAAAACCCTAGTACCACAAACCCTAAAGGACCTATGTCGTAAAGAGCAGAGGTTAACTGTGATGTTAGGACATCCTTGCGAGGACTTCTCGATTCGTCTCGACTCGTAGGGAAAAGCCTTAGGCAGTAGGGATTAAAAAACCTGTGTCCTAAGCACTGGGGCCCTGCAAGTCGTTCCAAAATGGACTCTTGCATACTATTCACGGGCCACACTCTCTAAAGTCGAATCTCGACAAGGAGGGAAACAACCACTTATGAGCCCTCTCGACTTGTAAGAGGAAAAATTCTTTTGTGAGATCGTTACGATTCTCAAGAGAAAGCACACTTAGGAATCCTCACGATTCTTAAGGAGAAAATACACCTACGAGATCCTCTCGACTCGTAGGGAGAAAAGTCTTTATGAGACCCTCACGGCTCATAAAATTGAAAAGTCTTAGGCAGCAAACCTGAACGTGTTTCCTAAGCCATCGTTATCCTGCAAAGAGTCTAAGATGGACCATCACTTACTATCTACAGGCCACATTTTCTGAAATTACATGGCAATGACACAGCGAAGAGAAGAAAGCAGTAATAAAACAAAAAAAATATGTATCTTTTATTCATGAATTCAATGGAGTACAAATTGAATCATATGAAAGAATAAAAAATGGATACATGTTATTCAAAGATTACAAGCAAAACAGATACTGAGAAGGAAGCGTTTTCAATAAGTCCGCAAGCTGCTCTCGCACTCCTTTCAGTGCCTTCTTGTGATCAGCTGCCGCGGCCAGCTCCGCTTTAATTCGAGCCCTTTGCTGCAAGCATGATGAAATCTTTTCATCGATTTCCCGTTGGGAAGCTTCGCGACTCTGCGTAACCCGCTCAATAGAGTCAAAGCTTCCGCCTCAATACAAGCCCATCCGAGATACATTGCTGCAAGGTGTCAAAAGCAGCTCTCAGTAGCGCGGCATTTGTTTTAACTTGGGCGCACAGCTGGGCAGATTCATCCGAAGCCTTCTCGTGCTCCTTCCGCTTCCAGGTCGCTTCTTGTTCAAAATAGCGGAGGAACGACACACTCTGCTCGACCCATGCAGCTCGTTGGAAGTTCACAGCCAGAATCTCAGGAGCGGGATGCCTAAGCTCAAGCTCGTGCAGGCAGGCCTCAATCTTTCTGCAGTGGTTAACCCAAGAATCAACGACGCCTTCATTATGGAAGTTCACAAGCGTCGCCAATATTCGATTAACCTCTACAGCAAAATCTGCAGTGATTGTAGGGGCCTCTGCGTCAAGCTCCTTGATGTAATCGCCCAACATACGTAGACTGGTCATGGCGCCTTTTGAAGATGGACGTTTGGAAAAGGGCCCTGCTGGCATTATGATTCGAGACTCGAATGGAGCTGGAGTTGGTGTCACCACTGCAAAACAAATCATAATCAGATGACGGCTCAAGAAATAAAAAAATGCACGAACAATAGAGTCTACTGTACCGGCTGCAACAGGGGGCAGAGTTGGGAGTTCCGGTGGCACGACGATACCCTCGTCCCCTCTTTCAATTTGTAATGCTACAAGTAATGCAAAGAAGAATTAGCAACGACATGACTGCCCGTTAAAGAAAAGAAAGGACGTCGTTTAGAAAAGATACTCACCGGCACCAGCGGGCAAACTAATCTCCGGCTGGAAAGAGAAGTGCGGGTTCAGCACCTGATACAAGTGATCAAAAAGAACTCCTGCGAGATCACGATGATACATAGTCAGTACACGAAAGATGCTGTCCCCAATTTAAATTTATCACAAACCCATACCTTCCAGCATTTGAGAAGATAGAAGAGAGGATGGAGGGGCAACGACCGTCAAAGCAGCAACTGGTGGTGCTTCTTCAGGTATCGCAACCTCAGTGCTTGCTACACCTATATTCGAAAGGAAAAGAATGTCATCAGAAAGGATTGCGAAACGAAAAGAAAGCAGCGACCCGAGACCTACCAGACAGGTTATCAACCAGAACCGCGACGGGAGCATCGCCAAGCATCATGACTTCTTCAATCTCATTTGTGGGGATGGTTTCTCCGCCCGTAGCTTCGTCCCCCGATTCCACGAGAGCTGTTGTGACACTCACGATGCCAGGAGATGGCAGGGAACCGCAGGCGGAAAGAGCGGCAATTGGAGCAGTCCCGGGCTCCTGGGAAAGAGTAGCCGCTTTGGACTCAGTAGTTGCAGTCATCTCACCCGCCACCTCCTCACCAGGACTTGGCCCTGCAGGATAAGATATATGAGAATCTAAAGATTAAAGCTTTGACAAAAAGGCTCAGTGTTACGTTACCTTGGGTCGGCTTTTCAATTGCTTCCCGAGTCGCACGTGCCGCCTGTCTGTGAGCGGTAGACAGGGTGCTCAGAGCACCCTCTGAAGAAGCAGAGACAGGGGAAGCAGCGCTCGAGCCTGCACCCACGGCCAAGGCGGTGTTGCGTTCTTTAGCTGCACGCCTCCTGCGTTTCCTTTCCGCCCGGGCCGTCAGAGCCGATCTTCTCAAGACCTCCATCAAGGAGACGCCATCGTCCGCGACATGAGCTACCTATGGAACCGTTATGGCGTCCGTCATCGGTTGCTTAAGTGAAGCTTCTTTCGGCAATACCGGCGGAACTGGGACTTCGGTAGCCGGCCTCGGAAGCGTCTCCGCACCGCCTTGCGAAGTTGGTACCACACCTGGAATAACATGAGCAGAGGTAGTCCCTGTAATAAGATGAAAAGGAGGGGTCAGATTACCCATAAGAAACGGGAGTGGAGACGCGGTGAACCGAAATGTACCGATACCTAAGGATGCTCGAAGCCTTTCCTCCTCCTCAAAAGTCTTGAGAGAAACTGCGAGAGCTTCTTCAGTGGAAATGCCTGTTGAAGGAAAAGTGTCAGTCAAAATATGATAATAAAAATGTAATGCAATGACAAAAGATACGGTTGAGGTTTACTTGACTGTGCAAGGATGACCAAGCCCGCTTTATGGCTTGCTAATTGCTCGGAAGCTGCAATAGCAGCTTCCAGGTCGGTATCATCCGGCGCCATAAATAGACCCTCGTTGGTCCCATATTCGCTCAGACCTTCTCTATAAAGAGCATGAGGCTCCTGGCTGAGTACAATGTCTGCAGAAAGAATCGACTTCTTCTTCTTCTTCTGCGAGCGAGCACTGGTCGCCGCTAGCACAAGCTTACGCTTGGTGGGCACCTTGGGACGACGAGTCCCGATATCTGAACCTATGCCAGACTCGGGAGATGCAACAGTCATCTCTTTCACAGGAGCACGGGGTATCGGTAGCTCAGGCCTATCACGCGGTACCACAGCCGCAATAGCTTCCCTTAAGGGAGGATGAACGATGGTCCGTCGCTTCAGAGGAACGTCTGGATTACCCGCTGGGGTGGTGCCTTTACGATCAAGCAATAATCGCTTCTCTTCTCTGATAACGACGCCCATCGAATGCTGGTATCACGCCACATATACATTCAGGGCTTTTGGAACGCAACCCGGCTCACTAATAAAGAAATTGGAGCCGGTGTTCAATCGCATAAAATGGTGCATTGCGTTCCGAATACCCTCTTCAGTCGCAGGTGGTTCTGACAGGAAGGCCTCAAGTGGGATGCCTTGATTGTAGCTTAACTGCTGGGCAAAACGATGCGGGTTGTACCTCATGAACAACGTCGCATCATTTTGCCTAAACACGAGAAAGCCCGGCCTGATGGAGTATAAATGAAGATTTTCCCGAGCTTTCAAAACAGTGGATCCGTCTTTAAAAATGTGCCGCAATGGCTGCACCGTTGTTGCGGACTCTTTTCCGATAGTTAGAATCTTGTCGGTAAAGGTCATGCCATCTCCAACCGTGTGAGGACGAAGGAGCAAACCCCTAGCTTCCCACGGTGTCGGATTTACAATGGATGCGTCAACTAGCTGCATGATCCGAGGGAAGCCACACCTGTCGTAGAAGGAAAGCCTTTTATAGATACCGAAAACACCAAGTACATGTAGCTTGAGCCATGACATAAAGTAATGCATCAAGAAGTTCACATGCTGCACTCCTGGTTCAGTAGTATCCGCCGCTTGGCTGAGGCCGTAATACAAATGAGCTAACCCAGCAACCCCGACAATCACTTTCACCCCAATAACCATTCGGTGAGCTGGGTAGAAGACAGACGGCCTCATACGGCGAGGGTGCATCGGAAGCGCAAACCAGCTCAGCCATAACCCGAGAAACCCCAAAAAGAACGTTTCCTCGTCGATCCCAGGAACTGCAAGCTCTGCAAAAGAGACGACCGGGATGTTGGGGAGGAAGAAACTCTTCTGATCTTCCTCCGCCGTTGGCAGGTTGCCCAAACCTAAGCCGAAAGGATCGTCAAGTTTGGCGAGTTTTGCGGCCTCCTTCGAAAGGACTTCTGGGTGGAGAAAACGAGCGATGAAATCCGTGAAATTAACCCCATGGCTCCCAGATTCGAGGAAAAGGTCCTCATAAATATTCAGCACTTTAATCAAACTAGGGAATTGGTGTTGAATGGCGTTCTCCGGGGTAAGGCCTGTCATCACTGACTTGGCACTAAAAACATATTCATCCGTAGGAAGCAGTTCCTCATAATGCTCCCCTATAACTGGTAAGCAAGAAACTTCTGCAAACTCCTCTAAAGAGATTGATACTTCTCGATCCAGCAGAAGGAAGGTGTGAGTCAGAATATTCCACTGCTCTAGAAAGTCCTTAACCCACCAGGAAGGAAGCGTAGAATACTGAAAAAGAGAAGCATAAATTGCGGGATACAACCCAAGCCTCAGCAGCTGCGACTTCTTCGCTGACAGAATATAGCGGGCCCATTGCAGATACCCAGCTGGATGACGAGAAGTTAGGCCAATCATATATGGTTGTCCCCACGGACGCGACTCGCCTTGACAAATACGTCGCCCCAGGGTATCCAAAGCCATTGGAGGCTGAATGGGTATTGAAGCCATAGCAGGCTGAAGAAGACCTCCCGAAGTCCAGTTGACTTCTTCCACGGTATAGTTCACCGGGGGTGAGTCGGCGTAGTGGATCGCCATGATGGGCTCTGAGGGTACCGCGCACGAAAAGCTCTTCCGACTCTTAACTATTTGATTGTACCATGTTCCCCATAGATGAAGATTCTTATGTTCCGGGTCATGATCTCTGATCAATGCTAAGACTTCCCTGTCCACAGGCGCTTCAGGGAATCCTCCCTCTGAACGAACAAATGGGAAAGAACTATCGAAAGACATGTCACCTGCGCGAAAAAGAACAAGAGCCAACCGTCAGTGCTATAATTTAAATTCTGGCACTTTGTACTTTAAAATTCGTACCGCACTGCAATGTAGTAGAAAGGGACCAAAGAGGACCCACATAATCTAGATGACAGTTCATCATTAATAAAAACAGTCTCATCATTTGATGAGACTGTCATTAAATGAGGAAATCCTCAATTGATTCTCATTTAATGAGAACCCCTCGGGCTGAGTAAATCTCCCCTTGAGAGCAGTGCTCTGTGGCAGAGCAACATCTGTGGACTCTAATGATGAAGGAATAAAAATTCCTTAAGTGCCTTGCTCTGAAAAAATGATAGAATAATCCATCAGAAAAATTGAAATCAATTTTTATATATGAATTAAAATTCTGAGATCTTCAAGATCTATGAACAAACTCTTAAGAGTTCTTCATAAGAGATTAACAAATCTTCATTATTCAAGAGAGCAAAGCTCTGTTAATGGGTTAAGAAACCCTAAGAAAAATCTCTTTAGATCTATGAGAGCAAAGCTCTGTAAATAAAACCCTAAAAGGGTTTTCTTTAGATCTAAGATCTATGAAGAGCAAAGATCTGTTAACGGGTGAAACCCTAGATCCTTTAAAATATTTAATCCTTACCTTAATTTTGACAGAGTTCTGTCCTTAAGAAAATTCTTAAGATGAAGAGCTTTGCTCTAAAAAGAGAATTAATTCTCAGGAAAAGACAAGGAGGAAGATGAACAGAAATCATCTCAAGGGCCAAGGATCCTATTTATAGGCACAGAGATACCGTTTCAACTTCTGAGTTGATCCAAGGGCGCAGATGCTGCCACCGCTGCACTCACGTGTGGGCCACATGAGCGCAACGGTAGGGAGGCATTTGTTTCCCCCAATCAGAGCAAAGCTCTGTTCAAAATTCAAATTTTGAAATGAAGCAACGCTTCAGAAGCAGCACCAAGTGCGCTGCGCCCTAAGCAGCGCACCAATTGCAAAGCACGTGTGCGCTAGCGCTAGGTGCGCTAGCGCCAAGTGCGCTGCGCTCTAAGCAGCGCACCACGTGCAAAGCACGGGTGCGCTAGCGCCAAGTGCGCTGCGCTCTAAACAGCGCACCACGTGCAAAGCACAGGTGCGTTAGCGCTGGAACTAAAAGCTCCTCACCGTCAGATCAGAGATCCAATAAAGATGATAAATCATCAATTAATCAGAATTAAATTTTGTTAAGGAAAGATTCCTCAAAATCTTTCCAAACAATAAGATTGTACTCTGTAAATCAGAGCACCGTTGGATCAATGATCCAAAGGTGATTAAAAATCACCAAAAATATAGAATAAATTCTGTATGGAAAGATTTCCCAATCTTGTTAAAAATAATAAGATTGCCTTCTGTAAATCAGAAGCCTTTAGATCAAAGATCCAATGGTGGGGAATCCCCAAATCAATTGGAGAAAAGATCTCCTTAACTGATTGAACAAATCAGCTCGCCCTATATAAAGGTCCCAAGACTTCAAGTCTAAGGATACACAGAAACAAATAGAGGAACCCCCCATAAGTTTTGAGTGATCTCAGAAAGAAGAGCCAAGCTCTCAGAAAAAGAAGATTTTCTTCAAGGTAAAAAAATGATGACAGAGAGATGAAATCATCTCATAATTAAAAAAAAGAATTCACTTCTTTAAAAATCATAGATCTATAAGACCAAAGTCTTTCACAAAGAGATCAAAAGATCTCATCCTAAAATAAGAAGAAGAACACAATTCTTCTCACAAATCACAAATCTATAAGACTAAGGTCTTTCTCAAAGAGATCATAGTATCCCATTATAAGAGAGGGGAGAATAATTCAATTCTCTTAGTATCACAGATCCATAAAGGCAAAGCCTTTCATCAACATAAGAGATTGAAACATCTCCTACAAAGTAAGAACTTTTGTTCTTAGAATCTTGAGGCAAAGTCTCTTATAAACGAGAATTTATTTCTCAGATCATAAAATTGATCAGATGCACTTCTGCGCTCTTAGACTGGCGCTCAGCGCCAAGCGCACCACGTGTGCGCCACTTAACAGTTAGCGCTTTGCGCTCTTGAACTAGCGCTTTGCGCTCATGGACTGGCGCTCACCAAGCGCACCACATGCTCCTCACGTGTGCGCCACTGAATAAATAGGGCTTTGCGCTCACAAATTAGCGCAATGTGCTCATGGACTGGCGCAAAGCGCCAAGTGCACCACGTGCTCTTCACGTGTGCGCTACCCAGTAGAAGCGCAATGCGCTCATAAACTAGCGCTCTGCGCTCTTTGACTGGCGCAAAGCGCCAAGCGCACCACGTGCCCCTCACGTGTGCGCTGATAGAACATAAATTGTTCTTTAATAAGCCCCAGAGCTATGATTAATGCTCAGCATTCAATAAAAGACAAAAATACTGTCAGAACTCAAATCAATGCTCAGTATTGTCAAATGTTTAAACATTTTAACTGAGCGGGCTGAGCCCAAATTGTCTATAAACCCCTCATTCAGATTAATTGAGTCCATATGCTCATAAATCTTTTAACAGATCTTAGCACCAAATTAGACTACAGATCTTTTAACCAAAATTGGTTCAAGGGTACATCTCTTTACTCCTCTGATATTTTTCGTTGTAATCCTTCAACGTCTTCAGAGAGGTGACAGGTCCCGACAACCAAACATTCCATGGACTGCGGAGTCCTTAAACTCATGGACTATGATGTCCTTAAACTTTATAGACTATGATGTCTTTAAACTGGACTGTGGGGTCCTTAAACCCATGGACTATGATGTCCTTAACCTTGGACTGCGGGGTCCTTAAGCCCATGGACTGTGGGGTCCTTAAACTCATGGACCGTAATGTCCTTAAACTAATGGACCGCAAAGTCCCTAAACTAAACAATAAAGCCCAAATGCTCTTTTGTTGGATCTAAACGATCCCGTTAAGTTGACCTTAGTCTAAAATTAGACTAACGTATCCTTAACTAACGTTTAAGTTGATCTTAGTCTCAAATGAAACTAACGTATCCTTAAACCCAACCCCTAACCCAAATCTAAGAAAATACGGATTTGGACTAATCCACGCCCTACGGGCGACAATATAAATTAGTCTCCGTATACAATCCACGGGCAACCAAAAACAAAACAAACACACACGACACGAAGTGACCATCTGGAGAAGGAGAAAGTTGTTGCCGCGATGCGGTAGCGTAATTAACTGCAGGGGCTTACGCCTGCAGGGAAGAGCGTCCCCACAATCAAAACCCCCCTCAAATGAGGGGGAATATGACGAAGTCTGCTACATCGGCCCGTTTAAACCTTCGATACATGGTGCCATAAATCAACTTGGCATCTTCGGAGAGGTGGACGGATAGCACCAATTAGCATCTGTCCCCGAAATTCAGGCCCGGGCGTCTCAACGTCCCGGTCGCGTCTTTTCGGCGGAGAACAACGGCATGTTTGATGCCTTGTAGAACCATGTTCTAGTGCCTAAGAACCTTACACAATATAATACGAAACCTCCAGATTGGTTCGGTGTTATGAGAATAGGCGTTGTTGTCAATCTTGACTTGAGTTCTACGAAAGCTTGTTCGCATACTTCTGACCATACGAATTCTTTATCTTTACGTGTGAGCTTGGTCAGGGGTGTTGCAATCTTCAAAAATCCTTCAATAAATCTTCGGTAGTATCTCGCTAATTCTAAGAAATTTCGAATGTCCTTCACTGTCTTTGGTGTCGGCCATTCGCTTACTGTTGATTCTTTAGCTGGATCCACATAGATTCCTTCACCTGAAATGATATGTCCGAGAAATCCGACTTGTTCTAACCAAAACTCGCATTTGCTGTACTTGGCATAGAGTTGATGCTGTCGCAAAGTCTCCCGGACAATTGATAAATGTTCAGTATGCTCTTTCTGATTCTTTGAATATACCAGGATGTCGTCGATGAATATGACAACGAACCTATCTGGGTACCTCGGAAAACTTGATTCATCAGATTCATGAATATGGTTGGTGCATTGGTCACTCCAAATGGCATCACGAGAAACTTATAATTTCCATAGCGAGTCCTGAATGCTATCTTCGGAATATCAGACTCTTTGACCTCACCTGATGATAACCCGAACGAAGATCTAATTTGGAGAAAACGCAAGACCCACTTAGCTGATCGAACAGATCGTCAATTCACGGTAGTGGATACTTGTTCTTTATCGTGACTTCATTCAAAGCTCTATAATCAATGTATATTCTGTATGAACCTTCCTTCTTCTTCACAAGCAAAACTGGATATCCCCAACTTGAAGTACTAGGATGAATACATCCTTTCTGCAGAAGTTCGTCTAGCTGAGTACGGATCTCCTTCAAACCTTCAGGACTTAATCGGTATGGTGCTTTGATCACCGTTGTGCTTTAGGTACTAAATCAATTCCAAATTCAAAAGCTCGATCAGGAGGCAAATCTGATATGTCTTCAGGAAATACATCATCAAACTCTCGAACTACCTCTGTCTTATCTTCTTCCGCCTATAGAGTTGTAATCACTGCCTTCTTCGATTTTGCCTTGTATGTGCTAGGCTCCAGGATATGGTATCCACTTTTAAAATAAAAGACTGAATGATCTGGTATCTCAAACACTACTCTCCTTTGACGACAGTCGATGGTAGCGTAGAAAGTTCCTATCCAATCCATAACCAAAACTACATCGAAGTTCGGTATGTCCAGCACCTTGAAGTCAGCATAGAATTCTCTGCTACAGAAAACCACTGGACATAGGTCGTATCCCATTGTTGCCTTTAAAATGTCGTTCCCTGAAAAGATATTCCAGCTGGATACGAGCGGTTTGAATGGAATTGCATGAGTTCGGACGAACCGTTGCGACATAAAGCAATGAGATGCTCCAGTATCGAAGAGTGCTAGTGCAGGAAGTGAGGCTACTAAGATTGTATCTAAGTTATGTGGGATATATTTAGGTATGGAAAAGAATATATGGATGTAAACAAGTATTGAATATATTTGAAAGATGGGAAGTTACCAGTGATGACTTGGCCAATGGCTTCACCTTCTTCCGTAGTCATTATGAAAGCCAGACACCTAAGTACATTTCTCCTTGTGGGAGGCACATTCCTCTGTCCGTTCCTCTGTCCCTGAGGTGGGTTCCTTTGTGCTTGATGGAACTGACGAGGAGGAGGTGCAGTAGGTCTACCAGGAGGTGGAGCTGGAAGAGCAAGACGTGGTGCAGGTGCCTGGATAGCTGGCCGCTGCGGATAGGTGATTGCTGGTCTGGGTGCAGTATTCTGATTGAGTCTGTAAGGACAAGACCCAATATCATGTGTGGATGAGCCACATACTAAGCATAGGCGATTAGCACGCCTGCAATCCTTCGCCAGGTGTCCATTCTGTTAGTGTATATGCCCTAGAGGCCATTACTGTATCATACTAGTTTGTATATTACTTAATGGAAGCTTGGGATATTCACCTTGTATAAACAATCTTGCTCAATATAGTAGTATGCTACTTGGTTTGTTTCTACTTCAATGTGTACATGTGTTTATTTTAGTATATCACCTATACGCATTAGTGGAGCCCTTAGGATCTTTGCTTGATTACCAGCGTTGTGATGGCAGTCACACTAGTGGGGGCTGGGTAATCTATAAGCACATCCTTATACAGGTCCCTAGTCGCAGGACTATTGAGACAGGGCATCGATACTCCGGAGTAGACTAGCGTATGCGCTTCTCATCCCAGTGTGGGAGATGGTCTGTCCCACAGCCATCAGTACGTCGTACTGGAGATAGTATACGGGTGCTCGTTGGGTTACGAGTACACTGGACAGGACTCGTCGGGAACTGACCGGTTGGTATTATACCTATCGTCAGTTATCAGTTCCCAGGTGACATGAGTACAACTTAGTCCGCTGACTTGACATTGGCACTTCGCCTCGAGTGTGTTCCCACTGCACTTTGATCACTACCCTACCGCGGCTCAAAGGAGTCGTGCAAACAGGTAATGGTTGGGTGCAGTCCCGAAGCACTTGGAAGCAGTGACGGTTAGACAGGATTCGTCTCTCCCGGTATTGGGGGTTGACATCGCGCTGTGTCTAGGAGAGCCATTACACGAGTAGTCCCTGACCAGGGCAAGCGAGATATACTGGTAGGCTTCCAGTGTTATCTCAGGGTGTTTTGGGCTTCACTCCGACATGACTTGTACCGCTATTAGGGGACTGACGTTTACCGCCCCCTAGGCCCGACATGCGATGTATTAGACGAACAAACCGGACTGTACGGAGACTGTCACATTCAGACTCAGTAGGAGTTCAGATGGGGTTCACCTCGTCAGCCTTCTTATCGGCACCTACCTGGGGACCGTTACACACAGCTAGTGCCGCTTGCGGTCTGTGGTTAAACCCACTTTCAGCATAGTGTCGAGTCTTTAGAGTCCCACACAGAGGGCTATTCGCCTCTCGGCAAAACAGAGTAGAGGTCGCATGGTTTTGCGACAGGGTTCGTTCTCATCCGCGCACTTGTGCACGTTTGGAGTCCGGACGGATATTACTAGTAGGGTCTGGTTTGAGCCAGATACTGGTATACGTTTTGGGGTTGATTTTATCTCATGGTATTCATGTTCCTCGGAACAAGTATGCGGGTGTGTATGCACAGTTGATTGAGGCGGAGGAAGAGGATTTTCATTAGGGTTTCGGAACGGGTGCGTATGCACAGTTGACAGTCGTCTTTTTCCAAACCCTAATGGAATTATGATATATCAATTAATAATATTAATTAAATGAAATTGTGTCATGGTTGGGTTTTGTTGACTTGTTGACCATGGTTGACTTGTTGACCATGGTTGAAGGTTTGACCATCATCATTACATAAGAAAGATGCTTTTTGATTCTAGCAAAACCATTTAAAGATTGTAATGATAATGGTCATTCCAAACCATCCATCAACTATTTCATTTTATTATTATTGTTAATTAATAATTCTTTTCATTTTGTGATATGGTTGTAGAATGAGAAAAAGAGCTCATTCTATCATAACACTTCTCTCTCCTCACTTGTTCTTCTTCCTCCTCTAGTTCAAGGAGAATCCTTCTCATGAGTTGAGAATCCCTCTCCTTGAGATAAAAACACCCCAAAGACACTCTCTACTCACTCTAGGGTTAAAGGTTTAGCAAGACGAAGATTCTAGTTCTCTTAAAGTTCGAGAAAGAGCCCGAAGGTTGAACCCTCAGGTGGATCCATCTTTGACGGAAGAAGGCAACGAGGAAAGCACCATCAACCCCTACGAAGGTTTCAAGAAGAAGGAGTTCAAGTTAGGTATAACTTCTTTTCAGAGTAGCTAACTCCCTTTAGCATGATAGCTAGTTTTAGTTTAGAAAAGATCCCAACTTTGTTAGTCCATGTTGCCCCATGCGCTAAAAATTTGAGTTTTATACCGTTTCCGCCTCCCCGTAAGAACCGGGGGTCGCAACGTGGACTTACAGTGGTATCAGAGCCTAACTAAACTTAAACTAGCTTAGTAGTAAAGTGTATGGAAGTTCGATCGAGAAAAATCGCAAAACCGGAAAATCAAAAGCCCTAAGTTTCTGTTGAAATTTTTTGTGCTCTAAAAGTAAAAAGTTTTACTCCTAAAATCGGCTCAGGGTTTTGTGAAAACACCCACGAAAAACGATCGCATGATTCCTTCAAACCGCCGCGGTTCCGCGGCAATGGGTGGCTTAGGCCGCGGAACCGCCGCCGTTTTGTCTCCTCTTGTGATCGTGTTTTGTGCAGTGTTCTTCTGGTAGGGTTTTGGGATTTTTCAGATATGTTATTTGTGCCCAGATTTTCCAGAAAAGAAATTTGTTTTTGGGGGCCTATAAATCCGTATTTTTATCGAACTTCACTGCACTTTGACTACAATGGCTATATCTGTGATGTTTGCATGTATTGAACGTCGGCTAATCGCTATATGTCGATTAGTCGGGGTTATACATATCTGTGATCTGTGTTTGTTGATGGTATGTGTATATGAATGGATTGGATTGTCGCAGGTGAATAGCCGGGATGGATGTGAGATGAGTGTTGTGTTTCTTTCATTCATTTGTAATATGTAAATTGATGTAATATTATTATTTGTATGGCCGCACAACCGGGTCGGGGTTGTAGCCGTCATTGTATAATTCTTTTTACAGTTTTTGCTCCTAGGATAGACCCATGGAGGGGTCCACAAACTACCGGGTACTTGGCGGGTAGTTTGCCGCACCCGTAGGGGTCTTGGGTGGGGTATTGGCTATTCACCGCGACCGTGTAATCCGCTTTTCATTGCAGGCTCGAACGGATTGCGGATTCCTAGTATATCCAATGTATTCATCTGTGATCTGTAATATCTATCATTGCTATATATTTATAACTATTTAGGCGTTGCTTATGTTTTACAGCCGTGCTAGCCCAGCCCCCGCTCTGTCGTTAGTTAAGTAACCTAACGGGTAATAACGGGGCCCCGTGGCGAATGTGAATGGCATAAGCGTACGTCATATTTTGGTTGTTTTCTGCAATGGTAGGATTAAATGATGGGACGCATTAAAAGAACTAATGCAAGAATATCACGCATTAAAAGAACTAATGCAAGATAATAAACCAAGTTAAAGTCGTTGGAACACTTTCGAAAAAACCACTCGGTTCTTTTCAAAACTAACTTTTAAATGCGGAGATTGAGCCACTCCTTCTAAAAGCTATCTCGTTCCATCGATTATATCAAGTTCTCTACGTTCACGGTTTCGCCAAAACCATTCGTAGCCCTCCGTCGTTTCACATGAATAGTCAATAGTATTCAAGCTGTGTTTGTTGGCTAAAGTCAAGGCATAGTTATTGGTGGCTATTGGGTATTCATGTGCAGCATAGATAGATGCGTTGGTTTGGAACAGTCGTACTGCCTTGTTGGCCAAAGTCAAGGGTAGGTACGGGTGGATTCAAATTAACCTGGAGAACGACGGGTAGAACTTGACATGTGACTTATGATTTGTTGGCTAAAGTCAAGGTCATAAGAGCATGGGGCAAAAATCCACATCGGGAGTTTCATAAGTACTGAAACTTGCTAGATTTGCATACCATTTGGAGTGTGGTGATTCTGGTAGGATTCCTTCAGTTTCGTCACGCGATGATATTTGGATCCCGATCCTACTATGAGTATATGCTACTCCTCGGGAAATTTCTCACTAAATGATCAATGCTATAAACCTAGTAGGTGTCTAGAAAGGTGTTAGCGGGGCTACGCCCCCAGGGAAAAGAGGTTCTTTAATTAAGGAACTTCGCGAAAGCGTTGGAAAACCTCCCTCGAAGTACCGACACTGGCCTGGCTGAACGGTTAAGCAAGTATTGTGCGGTGGGATTGATCCCGACTAATTCTTCCTTTATGGTTTGAGGAGGGATTCGAGAGACAGTGGAAGCCATCCTGTTTAGACAAATTAAAAACCACTCTAAACTTGCAAGAGCATCATGCTAAAGTGTTTCTTCTCTCCCTCCTATTTGCAGCGACCAATCGACATGACTGGACTTAAGTTACTTCTAGATAAAAACATACTGACAAGGCCAAACTACAAAAATTGGCTCAGGAATGTCAAAATGGCAATCACTTACGACAAGCTGGGGTATCTTCTTACCACCAAAGCTCCCCCCGTCCCAGGTCCCACCTCCAGCGTCGCGGATAAGGAAATCCGTAAGACTTGGGAGATTGATTGCGCGAAGGCCAAGTGCCTCGTGCTTGCCTCTATGGACAACGAACACCAGAGGAGGCACGAGAATATGGACCTGGAATCCATATTTCTTCATACAAAAGAACTGTATGGAGAGCAGTCTCGTATCGCAAGATACGAAGTGTCGAAGAAGTTATTTTCGGCAAAATTGGCCATCGGATCATCGGTAGCGGACCATGTGCTTAAGATGATTGGCTACATTGAGGAGCTCGCGGAACTTGGGACCACGTTGGAAAGTGAACTCTATACGGATTTAATTCTCCAGTCCCTTCCATCCACTTACGCCCAGTTTATACTGAACTTCAACTTACAAGAAAAGGAAGTTGAACTTTCAGAACTCCTCAACATGCTGAGGAGCGCAGAGGGCACCCTACAGAAAGGTAGGGAAACACCCGCTTTGTTTGTAGGAGGATCTTCTTCTTCTAGGTCCAAGGCGAAAGCCAAGGGAAAGAGGAAGAAAGCCCCCGCCAAACCAAGGGGCGGTGTTAGTAAAGTGGGTACGAAGGGAAAAGAAAAGGCAACAATGATAGCGGGGAAGCTTGTGGGTAAAGAAGAATGCTTCTATTATCATAAAAGTGGACACTGGAAGAAAGATTGCAGGGCTTGGAAAGCCAGGACACAGGAACTGAAGCAGGTTGCGGCTTCAGCTTCAGGTGTGTATGTTATTGAAAACTGTCTTTCCATAAACTCTACTTCCTGGGTATTGGATACCGGATCAGGATCTCATATCTGTAATTCTTTGCAGGCGTTGAGAAACCGTAGGTTTTTGAAGGCAGGTGACATGACCCTCAGAGTTGCGAACGGAGCTAGCATGGATGCTAAAGCCGTGGGGGACTATCACCTGGGAATGTCAGATGGGCATGTTTTGGTTTTGCGTAATTGCTTTTTTGTACCCAACGCAACTTGTAATATCATTTCTGTATCTTTGGTTTCTAAAGAAGGTTATGAATTTGCGTTTGTAAGTAATGTTGTAAACATTCACCTTAATCAAGTTCTGATTGGGTCAGGTACACTGAGCAATGGTATATACGTATTGAACCAACCACAGATTTTCAATGTCCAGAATACACACAAAAGAAAGTCTCAAGATATCAATCAGACTTTCTTATGGCATTGCAGACTGGGTCACATCAATGAGAGAAGGTTGACTAAGTTACATACAGGAGGATATTTGGATCCGTTCGAATATCAATCGTATGCCACTTGTCAATTCTGTCTCAAAGGAAAGATGACAAAGACTCCGTTCACTGGACACGGAGTAAGAGCGAGCGAGCTCTTGGGACTCGTACACAGCGACGTGTGCGGTCCAATGTGTACACATGCGCGAAGCGGTTACTCTTACTTCATTACTTTTACGGATGATTTTTCAAGGTACGGTTATGTCTTCTTAATGAAACATAAGTCCGAAGCCTTCGAAAAGTTCCAGGAATATAAGAATGAAGTAGAAAAACAAACCGGCAAAAGTATCAAGATTCTAAGATCGGATCGAGGTGTAGAATACTTAAGTGCCGAGTTCCTGAATTATTTAAAAGAGAATGGAATTCTCTCTCAGCTTACTCCTCCATACACTCCGCAACATAACGGTGTATCGGAGAGACGGAACCGAACCCTATTGGATATGGTACGGTCCATGATGAGTAACGCTGAGTTACCGTGATCATTCTGGGGGTATGCGCTAAAATCAGCTGCGTACCTTTTGAACCGAGTTCCTACTAAGACTGTGCCTACTACACCATATGAGATGTGGTGTGGGAAGAGGCCCCATCTCAGTCACATTAAGACATGGGATATCCAGCTTTTGTTAAAAAGCAGCATGCGGACAAGCTCGAGGCACGCTCAGTACAGTGTAAGTTCGTGGGATATCCAAAGAACTCCAAGGGATATTTCTTCTACTGCGAGGAGGAACAAAAAGTCCTTGTTTCTCGTCATGCCTACTTCTTGGAAACTGAGTTTTTGGAAACCCGGATAAGTGGGAGCACAGTAGAACTGGAAGAAATTCCAGAACCACAGACTATTACTGAAAGCTTAGTGGAACCAGAGGGTTCAAAAGAACAGGACATTCCTATGCCGCTCCGCAGGAGTAGTAGGCAGTCTCATCCGCCCGAGAGATACTACGGTTTTCTCATAGACGGGGATAGAGAGGATTGCATCATAGATTATGATGAGCCTACTAGCTTCCAGTAGGCCGTTCAGAGTGTTGACTCGGTAAAATGGCTGGATGCAATGCGGACCGAAATGGAGTCCATGTACACCAACAAAGTATGGACGTTGGACATTGCTCCAGACGGGGTAAAACCCGTAGGATGCAAGTGGATCTTCAAAAGGAAGATTGGTGTAGATGAACAGGTTGAGACCTATAAGGCTAGACTTGTAGCAAAGGGTTTCCGTCAAAGACCTGGTTTGGACTATGACGAAACCTTTTCTCCAGTGGCTATGCTGAAATCCATTCGGATCCTTCTTGCCATTGCTGCTTTCCACGATTATGAGATTTGGCAAATGGACGTAAAAACCGCTTTTCTAAATGGAAATTTAGAGGAGTGTGTCTATATGGACCAGCCAGAGGGTTTCATTCAGAGTGGGAGCAGCGGAAAGGTGTGCAAGTTGCTTAAGTCCATCTATGGACTAAAGCAGGCATCGCGGAGTTGGAACATCTGCTTTGATGAGACGGTCAAGGAATTTGGCTTTATCAAAAATCCAGATGAACCATGCATCTATAGTAGATTTGTAGCGAGAACTGTAGTATTCCTCGTTTTGTACGTGGATGACATTCTCTTAATAGGAAATGACATTCCTATGCTACAATCTGTCAAGGGGTTCTTGTCACACAGGTTCTCCATGAAAGACCTGGGTGATGCCTCATACATCCTGGGGATCCGGATTCATCGTGATAGATCCAAGAGGATATTAGGACTTTCTCAGTCCAGGTACATCGACACCATACTGAAAAGATTCAGTATGGAAGATTCCAAGCGCGGTAACCTACCGGCTTGTCACGGGATCACCCTCTCCAAAGAGATGTCCCCCAAGACTGATTTGGAGAGGGATCGCATGTCTATTATACCCTACGCTTCTGCGGTAGGCTCTATAATGTATGCGATGTTGTGTACCAGACCGGATGTAGCTTATGCACTGAGTGTGGTAAGCCGGTATCAGTCAAACCCTGGGGAGAAACACTGGATAGCGGTAAAGAACATTCTCAAGTACCTGAGAAGGACTAAGGAGATGTTCTTGGTGTATGGCGGAAAAGACCTCCAGATCGAGGCCTTTGCTGACTCCAGCTTCCAGAGTGACAAGGATGATTCCAAGTCCATGTCGGGTTTTGTCTTTACCCTCAATGGAGGGGCGGTGTGTTGGAAGAGTTCCAAACAGGAAGCCGTTGCAGACTCGACGATGGAAGCGGAATACATCGCTGCATCTGATGCCGCAAAAGAAGCTGTCTGGATGAGGAAGTTCTTGAAAGAACTTCAGGTGGTTCCGTCCATTGTTGACCCAATTGCGACAACAACGGGGCTATAGCTTTAGCGAAGGAACCCAGGTCCCATCAGAGATCCAGGCACATCTTGAGGCGGTATCACCTGATCAGGGAGATCGTGGATCGCAAGGAGATCGAGGTTCGGAGGGTTGCTTCAGAAGAAAACACTGCAGATCCATTCACCAAGGCCCTTCCCCAGACTCAGTTCGAGCGGCTGATCGAGATGATAGGTCTTCGATACGCCAGTACATGGCCTTAGTGCAAGTGGGAGATTGTTAGTGTATATGCGCTAGAGGCCATTACTGTATCATACTAGTTTGTATATTACTTAATGGAAGCTTGGGATATTCACCTTGTATAAACAATCTTGCTCAATATAGTAGTATGCTACTTGGTTTGTTTCTACTTCAATGTGTACATGTGTTTATTTTAGTATATCACCTATACGCATTAGTGGAGCCCTTAGGATCTTTGCTTGATTATTAGCATTGTGATGGTAGTCATACTAGTGGGGGCTGGGTAATCTATAAGCACATCCTTATACAGGTCCCTAGTCGCAGGACTATCGAGACAGGGCATTGATACTCCGGAGTAGACTAGCGTATGCGCTTCTCATCCCAGTGTCGGAGTTGGGTTACGAGTACACTGGACAGGACTCGTCGGGAACTGACAGGTTGGTATTATACCTATCGTCAGTTATCAGTTCCCAGGTGACATGAGTACAGCTTAGTCCGCTGACTTGACACTGGCACTTCGCCTCGAGTGTGTTCCCACTGCACTTTGATCACTACCCTACCGCGGCTCAAAGGAGTCGTGCAAACAGGTAATGGTTGGGTGCAGTCCCGAAGCACTTGGAGGCAGTGACGGTTAGACAGGATTCGTCTCTCCCGGTATTGGGGGTTGACATCGCGCTGTGTCTAGGAGAGCCATTACACGAGTAGTCCCTGGCCAGGGCAAGCGAGATATACTGGTAGGCTTCCAGTGTTATCTCAGGGTGTTTTGGGCTTCACTCCGACACGACTTGTACCGCTATTAGGAGACTGACGTTTACCGCCCCCTAGGCCCGACATGCGATGTATTAGACGAACAGACCGGACTGTACGGAGACTGTCACATTCAGACTCAGTAGGAGTTCAGATGGGGTTCACCTCGTCAGCCTTCTTATCGGCACCTACCTGGGGACCGTTACGCACAGCTAGTGCCGCTTGCGGTCTGTGGTTAAACCCACTGCCAGCGTAGTGTCGAGTCTTTAGAGTCCCACACAGAGGACTATTCGCCTCTCGGCAAAACAGAGTAGAGGTCGCATGGTTTTGCGACAGGGTTCGTTCTCATCCGCGCACTTGTGCACGTTTGGAGTCCGGACGGATATTACTAGTAGGCTCTGGTTTGAGCCAGATACTGGTATATGTTTTGGGGTTGATTTTATCTCATGGTATTCATGTTCCTCGGAACAAGTATGCGGGTGTGTATGCACAGTTGATTGATGCGGAGGAAGAGGATTTTCATTAGGGTTTCGGAACGGGTGCGTATGCACAGTTGACAGTCGTCTTTTTACAAACCCTAATGGAATTATGATATATCAATTAATAATATTAATTAAATGAAATTGTGTCATGGTTGGGTTTTGTTGACTTGTTGACCATGGTTGACTTGTTGACCATGGTTGAAGGTTTGACCATCATCATTACATAAGAAAGATGCTTTTTGATTCTAGCAAAACCATTTAAAGATTGTAATGATAATGGTCATTCCAAACCATCCATCAACTATTTCATTTTATTATTATTGTTAATTAATAATTCTTTTCATTTTGTGATATGGTTGTAGAATGAGAAAAAGAGCTCATTCTATCATAACACTTCTCTCTCCTCACTTGTTCTTCTTCCTCCTCTAGTTCAAGGAGAATCCTTCTCATGAGTTGAGAATCCCTCTCTTTGAGATAAAAACACCCCAAAGACACTCTCTACTCACTCTAGGGTTAAAGGTTTAGCAAGCCGAAGATTCTAGTTCTCTCAAAGTTCGAGAAAGAGCCCGAAGGTTGAACCCTCAGGTGGATCCATCTTTGACGGAAGAAGGCAACGAGGAAAGCACCATCAACCCCTACGAAGGTTTCAAGAAGAAGGAGTTCAAGTTAGGTATAACTTCTTTTCAGAGTAGCTAACTCCCTTTAGCATGATAGCTAGTTTTAGTTTAGAAAAGATCCCAACTTTGTTAGTCCATGTTGCCCCATGCGCTAAAAATTTGAGTTTTATACCGTTTCCGCCTGTAAGTGCACGGCGGCGCCCCGGCCGTCAATCCGACGGCCAAATGCGGAAACGGTGATAAACTTTAATTTTGCGAACTTAGCAAACCGGCACCACCGCGCACTAAACCCCGGATCGGGCCATTAAACTAGTTCTAGCAAAGTAACAAGATAGGGAAGAGATATACCGACTGATCCGAGTCCTCCGGTCTTCATCTCCACTCCGATCTCCTCGCGGAAACTCCGGTCGTCGCCTCCTCGCCGGAAGGGCACCACATCGCCTGTTTCTTTTACGGGCTCCCACCTCAATACCGAGGCAACTCGGGCATGAAGCTGGCAAGTCGACATGCCCAAGATGTGCTGTAGAATGTAGTGTAGAGTGCATGTCTCACTTTGGGGTATTGGTTGCCTTTTGAAGATGGAGGAATGAAGGTATGAAAAATGGTGCTTTCATTTTTCCTTGTATCAAAAATGAGATGAATGAAATTTGCCACACCACCAAAATCAAAGCTCTCATTTTCTCTCCTCTCTACAAAATGTGGCCGGCCATTTCTTTTGAGGAATGGTGGAGGGAAACAAAATATATCACAAGAGGGAGGTGATGGTAGGAGATAGAAATGGTGACCATAAACAAAACATCATCATAACAAAATGAACATCAAACCCATACCCTTTCTAATCTCATTTAATGCAAGTGATGGAGGGAATCAAAGATGCTATCATAATCTCTCATCTCACAAATAAACCCTCCACAAAATGTTATTTGCAAACTTGCAAATAACACCCTCCATCGGAAAAGTCCGGCCGGGAAAGAACAAAGGAAAACCGGCCGGAACGGAATGCAAACTGGCAACTCCAGAAAACTGGTCCCGTAATAAATTACAGGAAAACCCCGATACTGTGCATACACACCTGCATCTGTATTCCGACCGGATACAAATGCAATGAGACAAAATCTACACTGTACTATACTAGGATCCGGCTTAAACCAAAGCCGGCTAGTAATATTCGTCCGATCCTGATCCGTGCAATACCGCACGTATCTGATCGAACCCTGCCATATATCCATACGGCCACTAGTACAAACCGTCCGATCCTGATCCGTGCAATACCGCACGTATCTGATCGGACCCTGCCATATCTCCATACGGCCTCTACAGCGTTTCGCCCGAAAGCTTGAGTAACTGAAAGTGTGGTGGACTTTAAAGACTCGTCAATACTATGGCTGTGGATTTAACCACTAGCACGTCAGAGGTATAAGCCAATACGTAACGGGCCACCAGCTATTGACTAAAAGGGACGTCGATGAGCGAACTCATCCTGACACCCTACTGAGCCTGTCAGTGACAATATCCGTACAGTCCGGTCCGTTCGCCTATGAGCATCGCATGGCGGGCCTAGGGGGTTGGTAAAAGTCAGACCCCCAAAAGCGGTACAAGTCGTGTCGGAGTGTATCCCAGAACACCCTGAGATACTACTGGAATACCTACCAGTAAATCTCCTGCCTTGGCCAAGGACTTCGTGTAATGGCTCTCCTAGACACAGCGCGACCTCACCCCCAATACCGGGAGAGACGAACCCCTGAAGATCCGCTCACTGCCTCCATGTGGCTCGGGACTATACCCAACTAAAACCTGTTTGCACGACTCCTTTGAGCCGTGGTAGGGTAGTAATCAAAGTACAGTGGGAACTCACACGAGACAAATGACGATCCCCAGGTCGATGAACTAACCTGTACACATGTCACCTGGGAACTGCTATCTGACGTCAGGTATAAGACCAACTAGTATGTTCCCGGCGAGTCCTGTCCGGTGTACTCATAACCCAATGAGCACCTGTATACATCTTAGGTGAACCAACAGACACCAGTGGCTTGTGAGACCGGCCACCGCCCCTCGTCGGGGTCTCGACTGTATACACTAGTCTACTCTGGAGAATCGATGCCCTGTCTCGAAACTCCCATGACTAGGGACCTTTTAAGGATGTGCTTATAGACTCCAGCTCTCACTTATATGATCGCCCTCATACTGCTGGCAGTCAAGCAAGAATCCTAGGGGCTCTATCAACGTGTAATAGCGACCTGTCAGGTCACCTAAAGCAGTACACGATGATAAAGGTAAACCAGATAGCATACTATCATCTCGAGTAAGACTGTCGTACCGGGATAGGTCCTCCCTCAATCATTGCAATCACGTGCCTGTGATCCAATAATTGACTCTGAGGGCACTATCTCCAACAATCTCCCACTTGCACTCAAGGCTAATTATTGCGATGTCGCATACTCACAGCCCGTGTGATACCGAACACCCAACTCCTCTACTAGTCAGTCTCATAAAGCCTGTTTGCGAAACTCTTGCGTTCGAGGAATAGCCTCAGTGAGTGGATCCGCCTAGATGTTTCTTTCTATGTCTCTCTATATCTCAAGTTCGCGGAGAAAACCATCTTCCGAAATGAGCAATACCGTCTTAGAATGTCTGGATGCCTGATGGGACCTAGCACATAAATAAACTCCAAATCCAAACTTCTTAGACTGTATCGTCAACTGAACTTAATCAGTATCCTGCGCCATGCCACCCTCAGTATTGCCTTGGATCACCTGTCCAAAATACTGCCCCTCGTCAGAAGGAAAACTATAACTCTGACGATCACCCTGTCGTCCATGTCACCTTGGAAGCCTGGAGTGATAACCGTCTCCTAAAGGAGGCAGTCGTTATCATATCCCTAGAACATCCACTTATGTTCTAAAACTGCTTCCGACTGTTTCTCCAGGATTGGATCAATGTCAACTTATTGCATCTAGTGCAAGAACAACATCTGGTGTGGTACTTGACATCTCATGATTGACTCAATTGCCTAAGCAAGTGATCTGCCAATCATGCGCATCCCTCTCCCCTTTAGTCTATAAGACACCTTTAGAGAGGGTGACTCCATCACCTGCAAGTACACTACCGTGCCAGGAGTCGTCCATTCTAAATACTCTTAGAATGCTGTCAAAGTACCCTGATTGGGAAACCACCCAAAACTAGATCTAAAAACCATAGATCTAGTAACCAGTATGTCTGATATTGTGTCCAAGTGCCTTGTGGAGAAACCACTGTGTGACGACCAAAGTATAACCGATCATAGTATAGGAGTTTCCTTTCCTACTTTGTGTATGTCATCCAAAACCCGGATATCACACCCTACTACCTTCTTAACAGATCTATCCCCTATTCTGATGACGTCAAACCTATGACTGTCACATCAGAAATAGATGATCTATCTCCGCTATATCTGCTTTAGTCTATAAATAGACATAAGCCTGATGTCCACCAATGCTTCCGCTGCTCCCACTGACTACGACAACCCTCTGGCAGAGTCATATAGACGTGCACTTCTAAAGCTAGTTTAGAACGACGCTATACTCATCCTCCTACCGGGTCTCGCAGCCTGGAACAACAGCAATGGCAAGTGTGGGTAAACAAGAACTTCCCTGTCACCGTCCTTGAGGCTACCGGAGTACCTCTCGGGTGCCTGAAGTTACCCACCTTATCTGCGGAGTGGCCAATGGAATGTCAAAACAGATTGAATCTTTAGGTTCCTTATCAAATCTTCAGTAATCGTTTGCGGTTCTGGAATCACTTCCAGTTCTACCATACTCCCACTACTGTTTTTGAAAAAAAAAATCCATTTTTATTAAAACTGTGGCGAGTCAAGAACAATATCACTATTGATCTTTCTTATGGTAGAAAGTCAGCCCTCGTCATAGCCTGGGTCAACCCACAAACAGCCATTACAGAAACGTGCCTTGAGTTATCCAGAGTCTGGTTTTAATCATAAGCCGGACAACTCCCCGTACCTTAACAATGTTAAGATATGAACTGTACTATATCCAATATAGAACCAGAGGCACTGATTTAAATGAACCTGATTCAAATCATGCAGCTATCTCCAGTGCATGTCAACTAAATGGAGAGAGGCCGATCAGCGTTACTCAACTTAGGAATGCTTCCAATTATGAGTAACCTGAAAGAGAAGCAATTTCTTTTTATCACTACTATCAACTGAATACCATACACAAGTATCTACATCTTCGATCACTTTGAAGAATCCCGATACTTGCTACACCTGGTTCTCTACTCTATTCAAATACCTATAACTCCTCAAAACTTAGACCCTGTGTTTCTACGAAACACATGTCTAAGAACTAGAGAAGTTAAAAGTAAACAGAATATAGTATGAGGACCAACCCCTCTGTCCTAATGGACACTGGACAACATACAATACTCTGTATAAGTCCGCTGAGTCTAACAACTCTTTCACTGTGTGTCGTAGGTTGAAAACTGTACTTATGGTTAAGAAGAATTACACCGCTGTTTAATGCTCCTTACCTAACCATCTACTGATATGGGTAAATGTCATCGACATAATATCAAAAAGGTATATCTCACTCTATGAAAATAGACGTACAGATATATCAATTTGAAATTGGTGCACAACAGCGGATATTCAAAACCAAATATTTGCCAACCGGCAAACAGCCCAGGCGATCTCCTCAAAATATCACCGATTACAACGAATCCCGATATAAATGAGGATGATCACCCAATTCCCAATAACTTACTCCCACTCATCATCTGTAAAACCATACAGATGTGAGAATCATACCTGGTAAATACATACCCTGGAGTAAGTATCTAATCGGGAAATCAGTTTTCTTTTAACAGTACACAGTCGAACTGAAACATTGAAATGTTTCGATGGGGTATCCTGGTATTCTTAGTAATGCCTCTACCATTATCCAGATTCACAACTATAACCGCATAATTCTTTGCCACCTCTCCAAATCCCTTTATATGTCTTTAGTCGTTACCTTCTGCACACCCGTTAGGCCAATTGGTTTTCTTCCTTCCCTACCGTTCGGCACCAGCCTAAGGTTTGGAAGAAGACTATCCAATAAGCATAATCGGTGTACTGTCCTAACCCTAGGAGCACTCGCAATGCGAGAGAAGGTGAAGATAAAAGACAACCGAATAATCCTTATTCCTATTTCTCCTGGACCAGAATCCATCCCCGAACTGGAAAAAGTTCCTTTCGAGTTCGTATATAACCATACGATGGAGTATTCAATAAACTGTGGATCTTCATAGTGATACGGAGTGTCCTGGAGAAATACAAAGGTGATTTAGGATTGGTGAAGAAATACTTGGTTTGGTTGTGAATATCAGTCGCAATTTACTTTGCCCTCTTACTAATCCCTTGCTTTGTCTTAATCTTAATACCTTCTGCACACCATCGTTATGCTAATTGGTTTTCTTCATTCCCCACTGTTCGGCACCAGCCTAAAGTTTGGAAGAAGACTATCCAATTTGCGTAATAGGTGTACTATCTCCTAAACTAAGGAGTACTCGTAACTTGAGAGGAGGCAAAAAGGAAAAGACAACCGAATAATCCTATCCGTTTTCTCCAGAACCGGAAACCATCCTTGAATTCCTTCGAGTTCGTATCTAACCATACGATGGCTTTGTCCAATGGAAGTGGACGTTCGCAGTAATACGGGGTGTCCTGGAGAAAAGGGTAAAAGTGGGAGTGGCAATGAGGTCTGCAACTCTGACAATCCAAAAGCCTGTGTTAAGAAGGTTCGGTCAACTTGGTCACTGAGTCAAAGTCTAGGGTCGGGTCAATGGACGCTGCCAAAGAGAGAGAGAAAAGAAACACTCAGCGTGCACTCTAACCAAGATCAGAATGGTTACCAATTTATCTAATCTGGAAACCTCCCACTGTACCTCAAATTCTCCTCCAAACCTGAAAGAAGAATTAGTCGGGGTCACCCGAGGAGTAAACCAACTCATCAGTGGGAATCGGGATCCAACTATCACCGCATGATAACGTGACGGAATCCGCTCACGTCATCACACTCCAGAAGGTATGCGCATATCTGGCAAGTTTCAGTTCTTTTGAAACTCCCGATATGATTTCTACCCCATGCTCTTATGACCTTGACTTTGGCCAACATATCATAAGTCACATGTCAAGTTCAACCCGTCATTCTCCAGGTTAATTTGAGCCCACCCGTACATACCCTTGACTTGGGCCAAAATGGTAGTACGACTGCCCCAAACCAACACATCTATCTATGCTGCATATGAATAACCAACAGCTACCAAACACTGTGCCTTGACTTTGGCCAACATACACAGCTTGAATACTATTGGCTATCCATATGAAACGACGGAGGGCTACGAATGGTTTCTGGCGAAAACCTTTAACGTAATGAACTTGATATCGTTGAAGGAACGGATAGCTTTTTAGAAAATATAGTGACGAAAACCTTTACTAAAGAGGTCACTCCCGGTGAAGGGATCTCGGCTCTTTCCCCGTAGAATGAGGTGCAGGATATTCCAACTGAATACCACGATGCAAAGCAAAAGTAATCGGCTATAGTGAAGTTAATGCCCTGACGCAAACTTCTGTCCAAGGGGTCACTCCCGGTGAAGGGATCTCGGCCCTTGCCTCGTCGACTGAGGAGCAGGATATTCCAAATGGATACCACGATGCAAAACAAAAGTGAACGTCCTTGCAGTAACAGCTTTTTGAAAAGTGTTCCAACAACATCAGAATAGGTTTGTTTTAACTTGCATTGATCCGAATCAATGCAGTCCCATCAATTGATCACACCACAAAGAACGAAAATATACTGACGTACGTATATGCCATCCGCATTCGCCACTGGGTCCCGTCATCACCCGTTAGGTTAACTAACTAACGGCAGAGCGGGGACTGGACTAGCGCGGATGAAAAACATATACAACATCTACTAATATATATACCAATATATTATATTTCGCTCAAGGCGTGAATAAAATGCAACATCACAGAAATGTACAGCATCACAGAACAATACAGATATCTGGGATCCCCGGGTTTCACAGAGCCACTACTGAAACCCGACGTTCCCCTGGTCGTATGGATAGCCTGTGCAATGAAATCCTAGACCCCTACGGGCGCAGCAAGTCACCCGCCAAAACCTGAAGCGAGGCAGCCCCCTTCAGCGCCGTGAATGGACCACCCAGCACTTCACGGAATCCGGTAACTTGGGCACCCCTCCTGGGTCAACCTGTACCCCCTACGAGTGCGGCGAATAGCCCGCCAATTCCAGACTGAAGCCCCCTCCGTCTCAATGCCCTGAGATGCGGGCCCGTTGCCCTCTAGAACCCGGCTATCCGTGCACCCCTCTGCGGGGTAACCCTAGTACAGAAAGTAAAATATACATACACCGGGTACATCGACTGCAACCAGGTCGTGCCCCAAAAGAATAATACAATCAGGCAGTGACGGCAGTCCACATGTCGGACGCTCGCCCCGCAATATCAAATGTACATAATACAACAGAAACTGTACTAGCATTGCATCCAGGCTATCCCCCACGACCGATCCGCAACATCACAGCAAAACACAGAATATCAACGTGAAAGTCACGTTCGCAAATCCGTCTAACCGGGCTATAGCAGTTAGATCGGATTTACCGATCGAGTGACATTCACGGTCGCAGATATAATGTAAATACTGTGAAAAATGTGTTTAAAATATCCGATCGATCAAAAATTAACAAGTGGGCCCCCAAGCAATACTGTAGCACTCACAGAAATTCTGGGCCCAATTTTAATATTCCAAAACCCCTAAAATCAGCCTACAAGCCCACTGAAAAAAAACGATGAGATGATCCTTCATTACTGCGGTGGATCCGCGGCCTAAGAAAGGTTAATGGCCGCGGATCCGCGGTCTTACTGAGGGATCATGTTGTCGAATTTTTCCAGTGTTCTTAGAACTCCCTGCACATCATTCTGAGACAACCTGAAAAATTTTTTGAGACCAAAACTTTTCAACAGAAACTGATGCTAACACAAAATGTAGATTTTGGAATTTTGGTCGATCGGAAATACAAAACACATCAAACGAAACTAGACGAAGTTAATGGCGAGGCTCTGATACCACTGTAAGTGCACGGCGGCGCCCCGGCCGTCAATCTGACTGCCAAATGCGGAAACGGTGATAAACTTTAATTTTGCGAACTTAGCAAACCGGCACCACCGCGCACTAAACCCCGGATCGGGCCATTAAACTAGTTCTAGCAAAGTAACAAGATAGGGAAGAGATATACCGACTGATCCGAGTCCTCCGGTCTTCATCTCCACTCCGATCTCCTCGCGGAAACTCCGGTCGTCGCCTCCTCGCCGGAAGGGCACCACATCGCCTGTTTCTTTTACGGGCTCCCACCTCAATACCGAGGCAACTCGGGCATGAAGCTGGCAAGTCGACATGCCCAAGATGTGCTGTAGAATGTAGTGTAGAGTGCATGTCTCACTTTGGGGTATTGGTTGCCTTTTGAAGATGGAGGAATGAAGGTATGAAAAATGGTGCTTTCATTTTTCCTTGTATCAAAAATGAGATGAATGAAATTTGCCACACCACCAAAATCAAAGCTCTCATTTTCTCTCCTCTCTACAAAATGTGGCCGGCCATTTCTTTTGAGGAATGGTGGAGGGAAACAAAATATATCACAAGAGGGAGGTGATGGTAGGAGATAGAAATGGTAACCATAAACAAAACATCATCATAACAAAATGAACATCAAACCCATACCCTTTCTAATCTCATTTAATGCAAGTGATGGAGGGAATCAAAGATGCTATCATAATCTCTCATCTCACAAATAAACCCTCCACAAAATGTTATTTGCAAACTTGCAAATAACCCCCTCCATCGGAAAAGTCCGGCCGGGAAAGAACAAAGGAAAACCGGCCGGAACGGAATGCAAACTGGCAACTCCAGAAAACTGGTCCCGTAATAAATTACAGGAAAACCCCGATTCTGTGCATACACACCTGCATCTGTATTCCGACCGGATACAAATGCAATGAGACAAAATCTACACTGTACTATACTAGGATCCGGCTTAAACCAAAGCCGGCTAGTAATATTCGTCCGATCTTGATCCGTGCAATACCGCACGTATCTGATCGAACCCTGCCATATATCCATACGGCCACTAGTACAAACCGTCCGATCCTGATCCGTGCAATACCGCACGTATCTGATCGGACCCTGCCATATCTCCATACGGCCTCTACAGCGTTTCGCCCGAAAGCTTGAGTAACTGAAAGTGTGGTGGACTCTAAAGACTCGTCAATACTATGGCTGTGGATTTAACCACTAGCACGTCAGAGGTATAAGCCAATACGTAACGGGCCACCAGCTATTGACTAAAAGGGACGTCGATGAGCGAACTCATCCTGACACCCTACTGAGCCTGTCAGTGACAATATCCGTACAGTCCGGTCCGTTCGTCTATGAGCATCGCATGGCGGGCTTAGGGGGTTGGTAAAAGTCAGACCCCCAAAAGCGGTACAAGTCGTGTCGGAGTGTAGCCCAGAACACCCTGAGATACTACTGGAATACCTACCAGTAAATCTCCTGCCTTGGCCAAGGACTTCGTGTAATGGCTCTCCTAGACACAGCGCGACCTCACCCCCAATACCGGGAGAGACGAACCCCTGAAGATCCGCTCACTGCCTCCATGTGGCTCGGGACTGTACCCAACTAAAACCTGTTTGCACGACTCCTTTGAGCCGTGGTAGGGTAGTAATCAAAGTACAGTGGGAACTCACACGAGACAAATGACGATCCCCAGGTCGATGAACTAACCTGTACACATGTCACCTGGGAACTGCTATCTGACGTCAGGTATAAGACCAACGAGCATGTTCCCGGCGAGTCCTGTCCGGTGTACTCATAACCCAATGAGCACCTGTATACATCTTAGGTGAACCAACAGACACCAGTGGCTTGTGAGACCGGCCACCGCCCCTCGTCGGGGTCTCGACTGTATACACTAGTCTACTCTGGAGAATCGATGCCCTGTCTCGAAACTCCCACGACTAGGGACCTTTTAAGGATGTGCTTATAGACTCCAGCTCTCACTTATATGATCGCCCTCATACTGCTGGCAGTCAAGCAAGAATCCTAGGGGCTCTATCAACGTGTAATAGCGACCTGTCAGGTCACCTAAAGCAGTACACGATGATAAAGGTAAACCAGATAGCATACTATCATCTCGAGTAAGACTGTCGTACCGGGATAGGTCCTCCCTCAATCATTGCAATCACGTGCCTGTGATCCAATAATTGACTCTGAGGGCACTATCTCCAACACCGCCTCCCCGTAAGAACCGGGGGTCGCAACATGGACTTACACATTCCTTTTGCAATAAAAGCATAAATCTGGACTGGGCTGGTTGAATAGTACTCCCAGTCTCCTAGGTACAAACGATTGCCCGGAAGAGGCTCCTCCTACTATCTAAGTAGGAGGGCGTTTCATACCGGCAGATTGAGGTCTGACCTTCTTCTTCACTACTGCCTCATATCGACGGGCAGCCTTCAAAGCTAAGTCATGGGTTGGGAAATCCCCTGTAGCTAGAGCAGCTTAGATTTCCTGATCCAACCCCTGCTGAAATCTTCTGGCCCTGATCTCAGCAGTCGGTATGAGATGTGCCGTGAACCTGTTACGGTCTTGTGTTAGCTGTGTAGTATGTGATTATAGAAATTTGAATATTTAAGACATATCTTACCTGCTCAACATGGTGAATTCAGCGTCATACTTATCCACGGATTTGGTCCATATCAAACTTTGTTGCAAGTGGATGAATTGCTGTTCCATGTCGAATCGGGCAGTCTCGGAGAAATATTTCACGTCGAACATCTCGCGAAAAATCCTCCATTCGATCGGTAGAGTAAAACGGCTTTCTTCCACCTTCCACCATACTCGGGTGTTATCGGTAAGTTACAACTTCGCAACCTTACCCAAGCAATTCTAGTACTTGTGCTGCTGCCAGATCATCTTCAATCAACTGAGCCCATTCTTCAGCTTCCAAGAGGCTCTCTTTCCCAGAAAATTGCTTCGGATGAAGTGCCCGGAATTGCTTCACTCCAGGTGCTTTCGCTTCTGGATAGTTCATAAGTATAGCAGTCTGCTGCTGCTGTCCATCCAAGAGGCTCTTTATTTCCTCGAGCAGTACCGTCTGCTTGTTGATCGGAGTTACAACGGTAGACGTAAGTGGAAAAGGAGGTGGTGTGGTGTTGTCATTAGCATTCGTGCTCATATTATTCGGTGAATCCATAACCTTGAAAGAAAAATAGGGTTAGGATAGAATTCAAGTAATAGAAATAAATGTTTAGTTGCTGATTCTTGTGATATATTGCTTAGGTTTCCATGCAGAACTGACCCTGCATGGTACGGTTCCATGCAGAACAAGCCTGCATGGGCCACCAACAAAACATGTCACGCCCTGCTTCCCAGTGTACGGATAAAGAGACGCGACGAGGCACGCGACGTATTTACTCAGAAGCAAACACGTTAAGCGCAAATAAGCAATATAATATAAAGGAACACAAGAATGACACGAGATGTAAATGAACAACAACTTTTTATTTATTAAACATTCTTTACAATACAACTGGAAAGTAAATACAATGCGGAAAGCAATGCCTAAACAATGACATGAACAGAAAGTAAAGTTATATACAAGTGACTAAAGCTCTGGGTCTTCTGCGAACTGCTCCAAGTCTTCTGAGCTGGGCTCGATCTCAAAGAGTCTGGTCCTCCCGACAACATTTCAAAGAAAGAATAGAAAATGAATGTCGTCAGCGAACAATCGCTCGGTAAGTCACAAAGAGAGATAGAAATAGACTGAACAGGTAAAGAGAATATATCTGGTATAATGTATGATTATTATGTTAACGCGGTTGTTTGTAACTTGGTACAAAATGTGCCTGTGTATACGAAAGGAGTCCAGCTTACCCCGTGGACTATGGTATATGGAGTATAAGTCTCCGTCAAAACCCACGGGACAACGGCAACGGATGTTCAGGTGGTGTATTATAGTGATCATTATCGTGCCACTTTTAACACATTCCGTTCCAGTCTACCTCTTAAAAACCCCGTGCATATTGTTTGTTTTGTAGTGATTTGTAAATATAAAACTTGCTGAAACCATTATATCAATTGTTCATGTAAACGGATAAGGATATAAACGGATAGTCATGTAGACAAGTCAATGTATATCCATAGATCGGTCAAATCAAGTCATGTTGATATAGATTGTATTCTGATATATATGAATTCATGTTGTATTGGAGTTATATTTGGATTGTATTCATGTATGCATTGTATTCCGATTAGACTGAGACTATGTCTGAGTTATACGCTGAAACAGAATTGGATTCCTGAATTAGGTTTTGGAGTTATCGGTAACTGCTGTACATGGACGGCATGATTTATGACTTTTTCCAAGCCAATTACCATTGATAACCCCGTTTTAGTTTTCTATCTTAAATAGGAAAGCACCCACTTTCTCCGGCTCCCTGAGGCTCAAGAGAATTGGTCCCGCTTAAACCTATATTTACTAGGGTCCTTATTGTAAATTAATATAACTTGAGGGGGTTTTATGAAAAATAGTTTTAGTATACTTTCAAAATAAACCTCAAGTATTTATTTATCGTGTTTAGGGTTTTCATGGATGTAACTTTTAAAAGTGAGGTATTCTAGTGAATAAATACCTAGTTTTAATAACATATGGTATTTTTGTGTAAATTTGACTTGTATGGATTCTTGATGGTATTTTCATGAAACTTGTGATTTCTTTGTTTAGAAAACATGGAATTTATTATATGTATTTAAAATAGATAATTTGATAATATTATAAATGATTATAGAAAAATAAATTTATTTATTAATTAGAAATCTCGTTTTCTTAAAAATTGTAATAAAAATTTTATCGAGATCAGATGCTCCGTGAGGAGATATGCATCTCACTCTACTAGTACCGAGGATGTGTGATAACCCGCACCATACAAATCGGGTTCCCCAAAATGGGTTGTAGAGGTTTAATTGAAAAGAATTTAATTTAAAACAATTTTAAAGAATACGGTTTTATTAGATTAAGGTATTTTATTGTAAAATTGTATTTATCCCAAAATACTGTAAAGAGGCAATCGTGCTATGTCATGATGAGTGCTGTGATGAGTTAGGTTATTACTTTGTGAGTTTTGTAAAGATAATATGAGCAAATATATGAAATAATGTCAAAGGTAAACCTTATGGTATTAAACTGTAAAAGTGTAATAAACATAGTTTTACATGGAGTTTTATGGTGAAATTGGTTTCTAAATTTTATTTAATGTTAAATAAGCAAGGTTTAATAATATGGATCTGAGTTTCCTAAGAAAAATTGTTATTTTAAAGTGAATGGAATTTAAAAGTCGGTTAACTCCAGTTACCGACGTCATTTGAAAAAAGAACTTGTTTAATAGAGAAGAGAGGAGAAAAGAAGGGACTTACTCGATAAAAAAAGAGAGGGGAGGTATGGTAAGGGTTTGAAAGTATCATGGAGTCCCGAGTCGTCGCCGGATTTGTCCCGAGTCGTCGCCGGAAGTCGACCTTGGCTAACTCCACTTGTACACCTTATTTGACTTGGAAAATTTTGAGAGTTTTGATGATAGATTTCAGAATGGAGAGGGCTACGTATGGTATGGTATTTATAGGGTAGAATTAGGATTTAGGGAATTAAAAATGAGAATTAAAATGCATTTAACATTGGATTAATAATGGGTGATTTTAATTCTCTATTAATGTGCAGGAAAAACAAACAGAAGAGGAGTGGTGGGGGAGACCAAGGGGTGTTAGGGCAAAATTTTGGAGGCATTTGGTACGGGGGGCTCGGCGGCGCCGACCCCAGAGCTCATCTCACCGGTCGTTGGTGGGGGTGGGGTGCTTGGATTTTGGCCATGTGTCGGGGTCGTTTCATATAACTCAGTGCACATGTTTGATTTCTGAGACTTTTCGTTTTTACGTGTGTTGCACGTGTAAACTTTTGGGCTTCCAAAAAGTTTAAAAAAAATTCAGCCAAAATAATATGTGGCTGAGGGGATTTGAACACAGGGGCTACATCACAGCAGTGCAAGATTTTACCAATGAGCTACAAGTTGTTTCTTGCTATTCTAAAACAAATTAAATACTTATAGAATACTCATGGTTGCAATTACTCCATTTAGTACTTTATCTTTAAACAAATTTTGTACATTATAAACAAAGTCGTTACAATTTCTTTATTTTGTTTACGGTATATATATACACTACGCTTTATATCCTATCTGTACGTGACTTTGTTTATAAGGACACAAGCACCATTACTAATGATGCACATGTTGCACGTACACCTACTGGCCAGCTCACACACACATCATCGGTAATTGCCATACCACGTACACATTAGAAATCGTTATGCTACCGTATCACTTTATAAGCTGTTATCATTTTAGTTACCGATTAGTACACAGTACCCCATATTATTGTAAATATTACACTTTCTTTATCTTGCTACATGACATGCTCATATGAACACACTTGCGATGCATTATAATATTGTTCTATGCCTGTACATATTATTTCATTATTGCTATATTCTTATGAGATTATGTTTTCATAAGATTTCTGGATTTGAAAAACCGCAGATATTATTTAAAAACTTGTGAATATTTTAAAAACGAGGTTTTATCTTGATATGATATTTCGTCATCCACCATGAGATTTCTCGGTTCTGAGCTATGATGATTATCCGAATCGAGGCAGAGAGAGACCGGTTGCGGATACATGATGGACCCGGTACGGTACCCCGGGACAAGAAGATCGTTTAGAAAGGCGTTGATCCTGACAGGAGAACACTACCTACCGGTGACAGTATTTGGACTTGGAGGATATCCGGAGGATACCGACCGGAGTGATATGAGACAGATGGATATGAGGACCAATCTGATGAGACGGTGCCTGAGATATGAGGGCTGATCCGATGAGACGGCGCCAGAGATATGAGAATTTACATGTCGATACTGGACACGGGTTTTATGATGATTTCGATTGTCGATACTGGACACTCAGGATTTTACGATGATTTTGATGTGTCGGTGATGGACACATGATGGATGACATATACATATATATAACACAGATGATATGATACCACAAAATGATACAGGCACGATATTATATATTACACACATATGTATACATGATCAACTTCTGTTCCATACGATATGATATTATATTACAGTATAACCAAGAAGATCGTTATACATTCGATTTTTATCTGGTGATGTTTTCTACTCATAAGTTGGCAACCCACCCCCGTTATGCCACAGTTTTCTTGCAGGATCGATCGCTCGGATTCAGTAGCGGCTTACTGGCACATTTTTCCTTTCTGGGTGATTTGCATTGGTATGTGGGTTATAGTTCAGAGCGTAACCACTATTATTTACTTTTATATTCATTGTATTTAGTTAAATGATCCATCAACCAGACTATATTTATTTGGTAGACTTAGAGACCAGTTGTATTTTCTTTGGATTTAGAGTCGAGACTGGTGTGTGTCTATGTATATATATATATATATATATATATATATATATATATATATATATATATATATATATATATATATATTCTCTTTATCTAGAGTTTGATGATGTTTTGGTTTTCTTTACTTTCTTTCTGTGATTGATCATCACCTTGGGCGTCGTATATTTCATATTGCGTGGTTGTGTTTCCGCCGATTGGCGAAGAGCTAGCTCCCGCTTAGGGATGTCTATATTATTATTGATTATGTTCTTATTTAATCAAAATTTATAAAGGAAGTGCTACCCAAATTTCAACTGACAAAAATATTTTCAAATTATAGTATATAATTCACTTGCATTTCAAACAAATCTTATTTATACTTTAAAAGAAAGAACTTGATTTCATTAAACCCTTATTTCAAAACTTCACCTCCATTATTTTCCCAAAAAATGTTTAGATTTCTGGGTTTTCGGCTTACTTGGGTTACGGTGGGGTCCTATAGACTTCACATGATTCAAGTGTCGGTCACGTGCCAATTTCGGGTCGTAACAAAGTTGGTATCAGAGTATTAGGTTTAACCTTTGTTCGGGTCTAGGTTTGACTATGCGGAGTTTAGGGCGTATATTTCGGTACCCAGACTTAACCTTACGGAACTTAAACTTGACTGCGAGGGTATTAAACCCGAACTTTCGTTACGTAGGTTGACCTTGGTTGATAGAGTAGGTAACTCAAGTAGAGTAACGTACCGTGTGTATGTTCTGCTGCATACTTATGATACGCCGATTCACTTAGGTAACCTTAGGATGTACATATCTTGAGTTCCATTATTCTATTCGTTCTTGTGATCTATCCTCATCGATATTTGTTTGCGGTTCCTGTCACCTTGGCTATGCGAGCTGAGAGAGCTGCGGCTAGAGATGCGGTCAGAGCGAGCTTGTCAGGGACGAGGACTGGCCATGATGTTATTTCGGTGACACTGGAGCAGTTTGATTTATTGTTTATGTTAGGATTTCTCATTTGAGACGAGCGTCCGGGATCTGCACCAGATGATCGGGCCATTGTGTGAGACCAGTCAGATTGAGAGGACCGTTGACATACAGCCTACTCCAGAGATCGTGGTGTTGTCTACTGTGCGGATACATGAACCGGATGTTGCTGAGATTGACGAGATGTTGCTTTCAGGGCTCATGAAGCTGAAGCCACATGAGTTTGCAGGCAGGGATGTGACAGAAAATCCCTAAGCATTCTTACATAAAGTAACTAGGATATTTCGTTCGTTTGGATGCCCCGATACAAGATCGGTTGAGTTGGCTAGCTTCAGTTAGAGGGGCCTTGATCAGACATGTAGGATTTCTTGGCATGACAGCAAGATTTCGGGAGGTATCGTCCATGCCATTTTAAAAAATTTGCCGTACAAAATAATCCTAACCCTAGAATCTTAACTAAAGATTTAGACAATACAATGTGCAAACTACTTTACAACTAAGTGAACTAGGAATACAACCTTTGTAGACCGGTCCTTCACTTCAATAACTTCGTGTAGTAGTCCCTTCGCTCCAAGTAGTGATCTTGCGGACTCTAGAGTGGCTTCACAAGAAGAAAGCAACGAGCTTGCACGAAGTCTTCGAGGCCGAAGATGATCTACGTCGAGGAGACACTAACTCAAGATACCTCTTCACTAATGTGGTATTAGTGAAGCTAACACCGTAAACTAAATTGCTAATCTAATAGAGGATGATGAAGTATGATTTTTGCTCACTTTAGAATTAATTTTCTCACTTATTTTAAGCTTCTCTCAAAAACCTAGAGTGCTCTTTCTAGAGCTTGAGGAAGATGAAGTAAATAATAGATGAGAGAGTGAATGGCAACCATGGGTGGAAAAATATCTAATATCACTCATGTAGAGACTGACCATGGGTTTAGATAATGGTTGGGTTAATAAATATCTAGTGTAAGACAAAACTAGTGAATTAAGTCTATGGGTCTCCAAGCTTCTACAAGCTTCATGCCATGTGACCAATTTCCAACTAATAATTGATTTACTCTAAATAAATAAACCCTTCATTATCATTATCATGGTGTAAGTCTCATACACCCATGTTTCATTTATCATCAACCATGACACATAAAGAAAATACAATTAATATATATCACATATATATTAAGTGTGCACATGTGAGAAAAAGAAATGCTTAAGTGAGATAATATTAGTTAATGTAAATTAATATATCAAATATATAATTATACATTAAATCATTAAATCAACACTTGATTTAATAATCCGGTTATATCTTATATGACCGACTAATATTATTTGTATCAGCTTATCGAATCAACACTTGATTCGATACCCCGGCTATATTCTTATATAACCAACTGATACAGTATCGACTTATCGAATCAACATTTGATTCGATAACCCGGCTATATCTCATAAAACCGATTCATACCTTATATCGCGAGAATAGAATATGGTATCAAATACTCGTATTAATCTCGGTCCCGCACATATCACATATGTGCTCTTACTTCGTTTTGCCTGAGCCAATGAAACCTCTGTGTAGGACTCTAAAGACTCGTCAATACGCCGGCAGTAGGTGATGATCACATCAAGCACCCACAAGACGTCAGCGGTACTAGCTGGACGTAACGGCTACCCGGGTATTGAGCGATCAGAAAATCAACAAGCAAGCCCGCTCTTTCTCCTGTAAAAGCCTGTCAGTAACACTACCGTACAGTCCGGTCTCTTCGTCTGATATGTCACATATCTAGTTTAGTGGTGGTAAACGTCAAACCCCAGTAACCGATAAGTCGTACTGATGTAAGGCTCATAACAGGTCGAGAAACTACTGATAACACTTATCTGTAAATCTCCGTAGTAGCCCTGGCCAGGGACTTATCGTTATGGCCAATCGAGCACAGCGCAACATCAACCCCCAATACCTGGAGAGACAAATCCCCTCCTATCGCTCATTGCCTCCATGTGATTCGGGACTGTACCCAAATGCCACCGTTTTTCACGTTCTCTTGAACGTGGTAAGGTGGAAATCAAAGCACAATGGGAATCACACAAGACTCTATGACGATCTCGGGTCTACAGACTTACATGTACCAGTGTCACCAGAGAACTGCTATCTGACGATAGGTATAATACCAGCTAGGAGTTCTCAGCGAGTCCGTTCAGTGTACCCAGTCTCCACTGAACACCCGTATACCATCTTTGATGTCAAATACCAATGGATATGGGATCATCTATCTCCCATCATATGGGTCAAGAAACATATACTTTAGTCTACTCTGGAATATCGATGCCCTGTCTCGATATACCCTCGACTAGGAACAGTTATAGGATGTACTTGTGGACCACTTTTGATCCCACCGGTATGATCTCCATCATAGTCCTGGCAGTCAAGTACATATTGTTAGTTATATGTATGCCCTAGAGGCCATTACTGTACATACGATGTATATTGTAGTGGATGCTAGGACATATATAGGGAGGACTTTCTTGCTCGACATGATAGTATGCTATCTGGTTGTACTTTATCTTAACATGTACTATGATTGTCTCTATATTACATGTTGATAAAGCCCTTAGGATATGTACTCGACTACTGGGACTATGATGAGATCATACTAGTGGGGCCACGGTAGTCGACGAGTACATCCTATAATTGTTCCTAGTCGTGGGTGTATCGAGACAGGGCATCGATGCACCAGAGTAGACTAGCGTATACGCATCTTGACCCATATGATGGGCGATGGATGATCCCATATCCATCGGTGTTTGACATCAAGGATGGTGTACGGGTGCTCAGTGGAGACTGGGTACACTGGACGGACTCGCCGAGAACTCCCAGATGGTATTATACCGTACGTCAGATGGCAGTTCTCCGGTGACACTGGTACAGAGTAGTCTGTTGACCCGAGATCGTCATAGAGTCTTGTGTGGTTCCCACTGTGCTTTGATTTCCATCATACCACGTCCAAGAGGGCGTGCAAAAAGGTGTCTTTTGGGTACAGTCCCGAATCACATGGAGGCAATGAGCGATAGGAGGGGATTCGTCTCTCCCGGTATAGGGAGTTGATGTTGTGCTGTGTTCGATTGGCTATAACCGGAAATCCCTGGCCAGGGTTGCTGAGATTTACTGGTAAGTGTTATCAGTAGTTTCTCGAACTGTTATAGACCTCATATCGACACGACTTATCGAGCTACTGGGGTCTGACGTTTACCACCCCTAGGCGAGATATGCAACATATCAGACGACGAGACCGGACTGTACGGGAGTGTTACTGTTTGGATTCGCAGGAGAATGTACAGGCTTGCTTGTTGATCTTCTGAGCGCTCAATACCTGGGTAGCTGTTACGTTTAGCTGACCGCTTGCAGCTTGTGGGTGTTTGATATGATCATCACCTACTGCCGGCGTATTGACGATTCTTTAGAGTCCTACACAGAGGTTTCTTGACTCAGGCAAAACGGAGTAGGAGCACATATGTGATATGTGCGGGACCGAGGATAATGCGATATGTGATACCGTATTCTATTCTCGCGATATTTGATATCAGCCGGTTCATCGGATCAAGTGTTGATTCGATGAATCGGTACGGATAAATATTAGCCGGTTATATGCGATATAGCCGGATTGTCGGATCAAGTGTTGATTCGATAATTTAATGTATAATAATATATATGATATATTAAATTGCATTAACTAATATTTGCTCACTAAAAGATTCTTTTTCTCACTCGGGTAATACATTGATATATATGCGATATATGCTAAATGTATTATTTTATTTTGTTACGATAAATATTATATATGTGATATATAATATTGTAACATGATATGATAACTAATGCAACTTGTTTAGTGGAGTTTAAACATGATTAGGGTTTGGATTAGGGTTAAGCTTTCTAGATGTTTCTAGAAGCTTTTCTTTTTGTCATGATAAAGATATTTTCAAGTGAGTCATGCTTTAACCCAACCCAAACCCTAACCCTAGTTAATTCTCTACAAAGGTTCACTTGACCATGGTTGCATAATTCTATCATATTATTCTTTTCCTATTCATCACAAAAGGATTCTAACATTATTCATCTTCTTCCTCCTTCATTCTTTCATGAAAAGCTTACTAGTTTTTCAAAAGGTGATGAATAAATATGAGAAAAAGATAAATAAAGAGAGCAAAAATCCTACTTCATCATCCTCATCTTCCCTTGCCATTTAGATGAGGGTGTTCACATCATTTCATGACTGTTAGCTTGTGTTAAAGAAACTTCAAGGTAGATCATCTTAGTATCGAAGATCGGAAGCAAATGTTGCGTCTTTCTCTTCGTGGAACCTCTCGAGAGTCCAGATCCCGATGATCGCAGCGAAGGGACCACAACACGGAGCATATGAAGTGAAGGACCGGATCTACAAAGGTTGTAATCCCTCTCACTTAGTGTTAAAGTGTTTAGCATGCTTGTTTTCGCCTAATCTCTAGTTTAAAGTTCCGTATTCGGGTTGTTCGGCACGGCTAATTTTTTAATCGGGCATGGTTGATGCCTCGTAGACCCTTGTGCGCGTGCCTAGAAACCCTACAGTTGTATCAGAGCCAAGCTAGAGCTTTAGGCAAAGTCTAGACGAAGTTTAAAGTCCGATCGAACCCGGAAAACCCGATATAACCCCTTCTCTGGAAATTTTCTGAAACTTTGGATTTTTGTGAATTAAAAATTGCCAAAAAATTCAGCAGGGAATTCTATGAGTTACTGTGAAGCACGTGATTCTAACTCGACAAAGGAGGCGCGGAACCGCGGCCCAACCCTGGGTTTCGCGGCGGTTTCGCGGCCACTTTGGTGAGTTACACCACGTGGCTTGCACAGTAATTCTTGTCTTCAAGTGCTGAGTCTTCTGGAATTTTTTTTTTTATTCAACTGTTGAATTATCTGGGTTGTATTGGGGACATAAAGATTCGATCGGATATTTTAACTTTGTTTAGTTTTGTCCGGATAATTTTTAGAAACTGTTAAAAAGTTCGAACGGATATCAATAACTCACTTTTTCCCCTGTCGGAAATTTTTTCAAAAGTTGGATTTTTCCTCGTGTTTAAGAACGTTCTAAGTCGTGCAAGTAACGCGGTGGACCCTCTAGAAGACAACAAACCTTAACTCGATTATGTGACCGTCTTGAACTGCCTTTTGAACCTTAGGGTTTGGGGCAGTACGGCGTGCCACATGTGAGGCGTTGGCTTGACCCTTCTACGGCTGGACCATTGGTACTGTGGCATGTAATGGATATTTTTTTAAACTGATTTCAAGTGTTGAGATAAATTGGGGAAATCTTGGGTGCTTGATGATTCGATCGGAAAGTTTAACTTTTTCTATTTATCTGGAATGTGATACAATATTTGGAATCCACAGGTAGTTATGAGATAACTAATTTGAATATTATAAACATAGCAGTTTAGTCTCTGGTGATCGGTTGCCACGGAATTTTGATGTGATCAAAAGTCCGTCGCAATCACGTAGCGTACGCGGATACTCGCCGGGTAAACTTAATAGACAGCCACGCCCCATAGCCCCGACCAAGTGACTGTAGGAGAACCCCGTCGCCGAAAGCATCCGTTCGGGTGCTCGCGGAAACGGTGTTCCGCCTTGGTGCACTTCGTCGACGGTAACGGGGGTGCGGCCGTCTACTAAAGTTTGCGACGAGCATTCGATCAGTTTTTCGGGAATCTTGTTGAATTGCCCGACTTGATATTGAAAAGTGTTTTCGATAAGGAGACTAAAATGCGGGGTTTATAATTATTAGGCATGAGATGTCTAAGGAATTCATTTGGTTAGGCATGCGATGTCTATAAAGGTTGCGGATTCCAACTGTTGTAGTTTTACAATTTCTTTTCTGTGACCGTAAGCGTAGTATGTAGTGTATCGCCGGCTTCGTTGCTATACATCAACGACAATCGGGATATGCATACTTGCTTACGTTGATGATATGAGATATTATGTGTTGCTGTGATATGTTGTATTGGATCGTCGTGTTTGAATAGCCGGGATTTTATGTGAGATGAGAGTTTTTTCTTTTTCATTCATGTAAAATTCATTTGTATGTAATATTCTTTTATTGGGGCACTTCCAGGTTGCGGAAGATGTCACTGTTGTATATTATTTTCTTTTCCGCATTAGGTAGACCCAAGGAGGGGAGCACAAGTAACCGGGTTCTAGGGTCCAGTGGGAGACCATCTCGAGGAGTCGAGACCGGGTCTCCTCACCCTAGAATTGGCAGTGTTGCTTGCCGCTCTCGTAGGGGTCTAGGGATATGGGTTTGGCTATTCATCGCGATCGTGGAATCCGTGTTTTATACAGGCTCGTATTGAAAACACGGACGTCCTAGTATATCCAATATTTCATATATGTTCTTCTGCTGCAATGTTCTGTGATGAGTTCATATTACTACCTGAGACGAATGTTTATATTATATATATGAGATATATGTTATATTGCAGATTTCGTTTCAAATGTGATGCTTGCGAAGCATAATTAAAATGGGACTTCATTAATGAGATTAATGAAATAAAATAAACCTAAGATGTTGTAGAAACTTGTTTATAAAAACTGGTAGCTCTAGTTCTTGCTTTGCATAGCGGTGTTCCTTGTAGAACATCCAGCACCTTATTCGATAAGGAAAGGACCGAGATCCCTTCACCAGGAGTGACTCCTTTAGCAATAACTGGCAGATGCTACAAACTCGGTTTGTCTTTTGATTGCTTCTATAGTTCTTGCTTTGCATAGTGGTATTTGTGAAATATCCTGCACCTTATTCGATGAGGAAAGGGCCGACGATCCCTTCACCGGGAGTGACCCCTTTAGCAAAACTAGAAAAGACTCAAAAACATTCCATTTAAAATCACTCGATTCTACAACGATATCAAGTTCATTACGCAAAGGGTTTTCTTAAAAACCCGTCGTAGCCCTCCGTCATTTCAGATAAGTACTACTTAGTATTCGTGCTGCGATAGTTTGGCATTCGTCAAGGCGTAGTGTACGGTAGCTAACTAGTGCTTATCTGCTAGCATACGATGCGATTGGATTAGGGTATTCGTACGGCGTTGTTTGGCATTCGTCAAGGGTCGTGCGGGTGGGTTTAATTCAATCAAGAAATGTACGGGTTGAACTTGGCTAGCGGACTTTGGGTGGTTTGGCATTCGTCAAGGTCATAGGACGCTAGGGGCAAAATATTATTGGGAATTTCAAGTGTTGAAATTTGCAATGAGATTGCATACCTTCTATGAGATAGTTGGATCCCGATACCCGCTGCGAGTAAGAGTTACTCCTGGGAGAGTTTTACACAATACAATTAGCCGATCAAGTAGGTGTCTAGAAAGGTGTTAACGGGGTTACGCCCCTGGGAAAACGAGGTTTACTTTAATTAGGTTCGTGCGAAAGCACGGGAGACCTCCCTCAAAGTACCGACACTGGCCTGGCTGAAAGATTGGCGAACTTGTAGCGTGTAATTAATCCCGGCTAGTCTTTCCTTTTAGGGTTTGAAGGAAGATTTGACTAAAACAGTGGGAGACATCCTGATTAGATATATTAGATAACCAATCTAATCTTGCAAGAGCATACGCTGAGTGTTTTCTTCTCTCTCTCTCTCCAGGTAGCGACCATATCACGCCTTAATCAACATAATAATACGGATATATTAACCGAACCCGCTTGTTATACTGAGCTGGGGAACGTTGGTCCCGCTCCAACTTATAATTGTTATAAGACAGAGCAAGAAAATTGGGGAATACCAGATTTCCCGTGCCGTCCAAACGAAGAAAGTGCATATTGATGCATCATCTTCGGGTGTGTTCATTACACAGAACTGTTTCTCAGTATCCTTTACGTCCTGGGTATGTGATACCGGATCAGGATCCCGTATATGTAATCTGTTACATGGGCTACAGATAGGTAAAGAACTGAGAACGGGTGATAAGTTTCATGAGACAGAAAACGGTGCAAATGTTGCAGCCAAGTCTGTTGGTCACTATCACCCTGTATTACCTGAATACATTGATTCTGAACGAATGTTATTAGATACCGAACCTGATATACAAAATCATATCAGTCTCTTTATTAGTAAAGAAAGGATATAATTTTGTATTGTTGGATAATGTTTTGAACATTTCCTATATCAAGAGTTGATCGGTTCAGGCACGTTATCTAAAAGCATTGACGTTCTAAATCAAACTACAGTTCTTAGTATAAGAAACATACACAAGAGGAAGAGTTCAGAATTGAATGAATCCTTCTTGAGGTATTGTAGACTAGGTCATATCAATGCGAGCCGACTGGCTGAAGTTACATAAAGATGCATATTTAAATTAGTTTGAATTTACATCTTATGAAACTTGCCGGTCATGTCACAAAGATAAGATGACCACAGCTCTGTTTATTGGAAACAGAGAAAGAGTTAGTGAACTCTTGGGATTGATACATGTTGATGTATGAAAGGTCCCCTGTCTACACATGCCAAGATCGGTTTTTTCTACTTTATTACATTCTCTGATAATCTCTCAAGATTCAGACATATGCTTCTGTTGAAACACAGGTCCGAACCTTTTGAGATATTCACAGAATATAAATTAGAAGTAGAGAACCAAAATACGGGTATAAGTATTGTGTCCTTTGATGAGATAAGGGAGGAGAATACTTGAGCACGGGATTCCTGGACTATTCTAAAGGAGAATGAGATTCTCTCTCAGCATTACTCCTCTGAATACACCATAGCACGATGGTATATCGGGACGGAGCAATAGCACCCTATGTGATATGGTGTGCTCTATGATGAGTACTACTGAGTTGCTTATTTCCTTTTGGGAGTTATGCACTTGAGAAGCTGCATACCTATTGAATAGAGTTCAAATCAAATCAGTTGCCTACCACTTCATATGTGATATGGAAAGGGAAGAGCCCATATCTTAAGCTTGTTAAGATTTGGGGTTGTCCGGCCTATGTATGAAAGCAAAATCCGGACAAGCTCGAGGCAAGATCTGTTATGTAGAACTGGAAAGGTTCCAGGTATACAAAATGTAGCTGATGATTTGGTAGAACCAAAGGATTCAATAGTTTCCAACGAACCTCAGCCTCTCCGCCGATCTAGCAGGGTTCCTTACCCACCTGAGAGATACTTCGGTTTCTCTATGACAGTGGGAGCGAGGATTGCATCATGAGATGATGACCCAACTAGTTTCGAGCTGGCCATCAGAAGTGGGACTCTGTAAGAATGGCTGGGTGCTTATCGATCTGAGATGGAATCCTTATACACCAACAAAGTATGGACTTTGGTTGCTTTATCTGAAGGGTTAAATCCCCATCAGGAGCAAGTATATCTTGAGAAGATTACTTGGTGTACATGGAAAAGTTGAGACTTTCAAAGCTATGCTTAAGTCCATCCAGATCCTACTTGCCACGGCTACATACCATGACTACGATATCTGGTGGTTGGGTGTCATGACTGCTTTTCTAAGTGATGTTTTAGAAGAGAACGTCTATAAGTACACAGCCAGAGGGCTTTGTAAACAGTGGGAGCAGCGGAAACGTGTGCAAGATGTTTTATATGATAAAACAGGCATCGCGGAATTGGAACATCTGTTTTGATGTAGTAGTCAAAGAGTTTGACTTCATCAAAATGGTAGATGAACCTTGTATATACGAAAAGGTAGTAGAGAGTATGGTAGTGATCCTCGTAGAGTACGTGGATGACATACTCTTGATAGGGAAGGAGTTTCCTATGCTACGCTCGGTCAATCTCCGCTTATCACAAGGATTCTCCATATAGGATAAAAGTGATACCTCCTAAATCCTGGGTTTTGGATCTATGAGATAGATCTAATTGGATGTTAGGATACTCACTAGTTGTAGTGAGATGGTATCAATCGATCCTGGGGAGAATCACTGGAAAGGTTCCAGGATGATAAGGACGACTGAATGTCAGTCGAAGGCATTGTCTTTACCCTCAGTGGAGGGACGGTATGTTGGAAGAGTTCCAAGCTAGATACCGTGACATACTAGACGATTAAAGGCAAGATACATCGTTACCAAGGATACTACCAAAGAGGCAGTCTGGACATATATAAGTTCATAAGATGAACTTCGTTCCTACCATTGTGTGACAATGGAGTTGTGGCTTATGCCAAGGAACTACCGTCCCATCAGAAATCCAGATATAATTCTTAGGCAGTATCACCTGATCATGGGGATGGTTGATCTCTAGGGAGATCGAGGTTAGGAGAGTAGACACAGAGGACAACAGCGCGGATCCACTCACGAAGGCCTTTTTCCCAGTAGAGACTTTTATGGGATGGTTGAGTATGAGATACTTCAACCGCAGCTAATTGTTGGGTATGCGATACCATAACAGATGGCCCTAGTGCAAGTGGGAGATTGTTAGTTATATGTATGCCCTAGAGGCCATTACTGTACATACGATGTATATTGTAGTGGATGCTAGGACATATATAGGGAGGACTTTCTTGCTCGACATGATAGTATGCTATCTGGTTGTACTTTATCTTAACATGTACTCTGATTGTCTCTATATTACATGTTGATAAAGCCCTTAGGATATGTACTCGACTACTGGGACTATGATGAGATCATACTAGTGGGGCCACGGTAGTCGACGAGTACATCCTATAATTGTTCCTAGTCGTGGGTGTATCGAGACAGGGCATCGATGCACCAAAGTAGACTAGCGTATACGCATCTTGACCCATATAATGGGCGATGGATGATCCCATATCCATCGGTGTTTGACATCAAGGATGGTGTACGAGTGCTCAGTGGAGACTGGGTACACTGGACGGACTCGCCGAGAACTCCCAGATGGTATTATACCGTACGTCAGATGGCAGTTCTCCGGTGACACTGGTACAGAGTAGTCTGTTGACCCGAGATCGTCATAGAGTCTTGTGTGGTTCCCACTGTGCTTTGATTTCCATCATACCACGTCCAAGAGGGCGTGCAAAAAGGTGGCTTTTGGGTACAGTCCCGAATCACATGGAGGCAATGAGCGATAGGAGGGGATTCGTCTCTCCCGGTATAGGGAGTTGATGTTGTGCTGTGTTCGATTGGCTATAACCGGAAATCCCTGGCCAGGGTTGCTGAGATTTACTGGTAAGTGTTATCAGTAGTTTCTCGAACTGTTATAGACCTCATATCGACACGACTTATCGAGCTACTGGGGTCTGACGTTTACCACCCCTAGGCGAGATATGCAACATATCAGACGACGAGACCGGACTGTACGGGAGTGTTACTGTTTGGATTCGCAGGAGAATGTACATGCTTGCTTGTTGATCTTCTGAGCACTCAATACCTGGGTAGCTGTTACGTTTAGCTGACCGCTTGCAGCTTGTGGGTGTTTGATATGATCATCACCTACTGCCGGCGTATTGACGATTCTTTAGAGTCCTACACAGAGATTTCTTGACTCAGGCAAAACGGAGTAGGAGCACATATGTGATATGTGCGGGACCGAGGATAATGCGATATGTGATACCGTATTCTATTCTCGCGATATTTGATATCAGCCGGTTCATCGGATCAAGTGTTGATTCGATGAATCGGTACGGATAAATATTAGCCGGTTATATGCGATATAGCCGGATTGTCGGATCAAGTGTTGATTCGATAATTTAATGTATAATAATATATATGATATATTAAATTGCATTAACTAATATTTGCTCACTAAAAGATTCTTTTTCTCACTCGGGTAATACATTGATATATATGCGATATATGCTAAATGTATTATTTTATTTTGTTACGATAAATATTATATATGTGATATATAATATTGTAACATGATATGATAACTAATGCAACTTGTTTAGTGGAGTTTAAACATGATTAGGGTTTGGATTAGGGTTAAGCTTTCTAGATGTTTCTAGAAGCTTTTCTTTTTGTCATGATAAAGATATTTTCAAGTGAGTCATGCTTTAACCCAACCCAAACCCTAACCCTAGTTAATTCTCTACAAAGGTTCACTTGACCATGGTTGCATAATTCTATCATATTATTCTTTTCCTATTCATCACAAAAGGATTCTAACATTATTCATCTTCTTCCTCCTTCATTCTTTCATGAAAAGCATACTAGTTTTTCAAAAGGTGATGAATAAATATGAGAAAAAGATAAATAAAGAGAGCAAAAATCCTACTTCATCATCCTCATCTTCCCTTGCCATTTAGATGAGGGTGTTCACATCATTTCATGACTGTTAGCTTGTGTTAAAGAAACTTCAAGGTAGATCATCTTAGTATCGAAGATCGGAAGCAAAGGTTGCGTCTTTCTCTTCGTGGAACCTCTCGAGAGTCCGGATCCCGATGATCGCAGCGAAGGGACCACAACACGGAGCATATGAAGTGAAGGACCGGATCTACAAAGGTTGTAATCCCTCTCACTTAGTGTTAAAGTGTTTAGCATGCTTGTTTTCGCCTAATCTCTAGTTTAAAGTTCCGTATTCGGGTTGTTCGGCACGGCTAATTTTTTAATCGGGCATGGTTGATGCCTCGTAGACCCTTGTGCGCGTGCCTAGGAACCCTACACATATCCTAAGGGCTTAATCAACATGTGAGAGCAAGACAGTATCACTATACTAATCTACATGTTAAGATAAAGAGCAACAATATAGCATACTATCATGTCGAGCAAGAAGGTCCTCTCTATATATATCCAAGCATCCACTATAATATACATCTCATGTACAATAATGGCCTCTAGAGTATATACATAACTAACAATCTCCAACTTTCACTAAGGCCAGTTGTTGCAATATCTCATACCTAACATCTAAAAGAGTCTCTCAAATTGTATCTGGGGTATGGCCTTCGTGAGTGGATCCGCTGTGTTGTCCTTCGTGTCAACTCTCCTGACCTCGATCTCCAGGCGATCAGCTATCTCCCGGATCAGGTGATACCGCCTCAGAATATGCCTGGATCACTGATGGGACATGGGTTCCTTGGCCAAAGCCACTGATCCATTGTTATCACAATACAAAGGTAGTATAAGTGTTGGATATAGTGCCCTCAGAGTCAATTATTGGATCAAAGGCACATGATTGCAATGATTGAGGGAGGACCTATGCCAGTAGGACAGTCTTACTCAAGATGATAGTATGCTATCTGGTTTATCTTTATCATCGTGTACTACTTTAGGTGACCTTACAGGTCACTATTGCGCGTTGATAGAGCCCTTAGGATTCTTGCTTGACAGCTAACAGTATGATGGCGATCATATACGTGGGAGCTGGGGTCTATAAGCACATCCTTAAAAGGTCCCTAGTCGTGGGAGTTTTCGAGACAGGGCATCGATACTCCAGAGTAGACTAGTGTATACAGTCGAGACCCCGACGAGGGGCGATGGCCGGTCTCACAAGCCACTGGTGTCAGTTGGTTTACCTAAGATGTATATAGGTGCTCATTGGGTTATGATTACACCGGACAGGACTCGCCGGGAACATGCTAGTTGGTCTTATACCTGACGTCAGATAGCGGTTCCCTGGTGACATGTGTACAGGTTAGTTCATCGACCTGAGATCGTCATTTTTCTCGTGTGAGTTCCCACTGTACTTTGATTACTACCCTACCACGGCTCAAAGGATGTTAGTGTTTATGCCCTAGAAGGCCATTACTGTATCATACTAGTTTGTATATTACTTAATGGAAGCTTGGGATATTCACATGTATATAACAGTCTTGCTAAACATGGTAGTATGCTACTTGGTTTTTTCTATCTTAATATGTGAGTATACGTATTGATAGAGCTCTTAGGATCTTGCTTGACTACCAGCGTTGTGATGGCAGTCACACTAGTGGGGGCTGGGTAGTCTACAAGCACATCCTTTTTCAGGTCCCTAGTCGTTGGATTATCGAGACAGGGCATCGATACTCCGGAGTAGACTAGTGTGTACGCTTCTCATCCCAGCTGGGGAGATGGTCTGTCCCACAGCCGTCAGTACGTCGTACTGGAGATAGTATGCAGATGCTCGTTGGGTTACGGGTACACCGGACATGACTCACAGGGAACTGTTGGTTGGTTTTATACCAGTCGTCAGTGAACAGTTCCCAGATGACATGAGTACAGCATAGTCCGCAGACTTGACACTGCTACTTCGCCTCGAGTGTGTCCCACTGTTCTTAGATTGCTACCCTACCACGGCTCAAAGGAGTCGTGAAAACAGGTAGCAGTTAGGTGCAGTCCCGAGCACTTGGAGGCAGTGGCGATTAGACAGGATTCGTCTCTCCCGGTATTGGGGGTTGATATCGCGCTGTGTCAGAGAGCCATTACGCAAAGTCCCTGGCCAGGGCAAGCGAGATTTGATGGTAGGTTCCAGTAGTTTCTCAGGGTGTAATGGGCTTCGCTCCGACACGACTTATACCGCTATTAGGGGACTGACGCTTGCCGCCCCCTAGGCCCGATATGCGATAGTCTTAGACGAACGGACCGGACTGTACGGAGATTGTCACATCAGACTCAGTAGGAGTTCGGATGGGTTTCCTCATCGGCCTTCTTATCGACATCTACCTGGGGACCGTTACGTATAGCTAGTGCCGCTTGCGGTCTGTGGTTAAACCCACTGCCAGCGTAGTAGTCGAGTCTCTAGAGTCCCACACAGAGAGTTTCCCTACTCCAGGCGTAACGATATAGAGGTCGTATGGTTTTACGACAAGGGTTCGGACGCATACGTGTGTTTACGCACGTACGACTTTCGGACAGTTTTTACCAGTCGGCTTTGGTTTAAGCCAGTTACTGGTATCCGGTTATTAGATTTATACAGTCTAAAGTTTTTCCGTATTTTTGCGGAAAGGAGGGGCATTCTCGTAATTGCGCGAGAAGCTTCTAGAAGATGGTGACTAAGGAGGTTTAGGTGGCATATACAATGAATGTGATTAGTGAGTCATATGGATGATTCATCCATGTCATTAATGCATCATAAATGCTTAATGACTCATGGATGTGAATCATCACTAGATATTATCAAGCATGGTTGTTAAATTCATTTCTTTTCTTTTCTTGATAAAAAGAAATGCTTCATATATATTATGATAACTTATTATTCTCACTTCATTTTATTATCTTCACCTTCTCTCTCCTCAAGCTCTCCCTCTTCAAACCCTAATCCTCCCCTCTCATGTGTTGAGTACAAGGATTAGTTAGACTAATTAAACCATAACCCTCACTCTATATCACCTAGCTTCTTTGATTAGCACTTAAAGAAGGTTAGTTGCCTCAAGTTTAGAGGCTAAGCTTGGAGTAAAGCTCTTGGGTGGATCGTCTACTACTTCGAGAAGGCCGAGGAGGAGGAGGAGTTCGCAAAGACGAAGGACACGATTCGTTAGGTATAATCCCTAAACATAGTAGTATAGAACTTCTATATTTCTTGTTAGTTATCGTTTAGCTTCGATTCGTGCGGTTAGTCGATGTTTAAGCAAAGAACAAGATCGTTTTGCATATTTCCGCCTCCCCTCAAGTCGTGGGGTGTTGTACATCGACTTACAAAGGAGTCGTCCAAACAGGTTTTAGTTGGGTACAGTCCCGAGCCACATGGAGGCAGTGAGTAGATCTGCAGGGGTTCGTCTCTCCCGGTATTGGGGGTGAGGTCGCGCTGTGTCTGGAAGAGCCATTACACGAAGTCCTTGGCCAAGGCAGGAGATTTGCTGGTAGGTATTCCAGTAGTATCTTAGGGTGTTCTCGGCTACACTCCGACACGACTTATACCGCTTTTGGGGGTCTGACTTTTACCAACCCCCTAGGCCTGCCATGCGATACTCATAGACGAACGGACCGGATTGTACGGATATTGTCACTGACAGGCTCAGTAGGGTGTCAGGATGATTTCGCTCATCGACGTCCCTTTTGGTCAATACCTGGTAGCCCGTTACGTATGGCTAATACCTCTGACGTGCTAGTGGTTAAATCCACAGCCAAAGTATTGACGAGTCTTTAGAGTCCCCCACAGACAGTTTCTCAAGTTTCGGGCGAAACGCTGTAGAGGCCGTATGGATATATGGAAGGGTTCGATCATATACATGCGGTATTGCACGGGTCGTGATCGGACGGATAATACTGACGGGCTTTGGTTTAAGCCGGATCATAGTATTGTACAGTGTAGATTTTGTCTCATTGCATTTGTATTCGGTCGGAATACAAATGCGGGTATGTATATACAGTCGCGGGGTTTTTCTGTAATTTATTATGGGATCGTTTTTCTGAAGTTGCCAGTTTGCTTTCCGTTTCGGCCATTTTTCTTTCTATCTTTCTTTGGCTGAAAATTGGTGTGGAGGGGCTTATTTGAAAATGTGCAATTTAGCAAAGTGGAGGGTGTTTCTTGTTAATGGTTGGTTCATGATGGTTCTTACTTCCTTTGACTTCTTTGGTTCATCATTACTTGACTTTTTGTTTGATGAGATTGGTGATGGGTTTATGAGTGTGGACTTTGTTGTGATGATGATTCTTAATCATCACCTTTCTCTCTCTCTTGTATGATTACTTGCCCCCCTTTTTTGACATCACTCCCCATTCTCATTCTTAGGGCTTTGGCCGACCATTCCTTGGTAAGGGTTGTCCAAATTTTGTGTGAGGGGTTTTTATCTTTTTTGCTCACACAAAATTCCATAGCACCATCCAAAACTTCATTCCTCCACTTTGACATTCATATGGCAACTTCATATAACCCCATGAGACAAAACCATTCTACACTTAGCCTACAGCATTCTTGGACACGTCGACTCGCCAACTTCGTGCCCGAGTTGCCTCGGTCCAGAGGTGGGAGCCCGTAAAAGAACCCGGCGATGTGGTGCCCTTCCGACGAGGAGATGAAGACCGGAGATTCTGCGGGGAGATCGGGATGACGACGAAAAGACCGAAGGACACGGATCGCTCGGTATATCTCTCTACCCCTTCTCTAGTTAGCTAGGATTAGGTTAATGGCCCGATCCGGGTTTTAAAGTCCGCGGTAGCGCCGGTTCTAGTTTATAGAAAAGTTTTGGTTTCCGCATTTTGGCCTCGTTCAGACGGCCGTGGCGCTGCCGTGCACTTACAATGGTATCAGAGCCACGCTATTAACCTAATCTAGCTTGCTCTAACGTGTTTAAAAGTTCGATCGAATGGATTTTCCAAAAACCGCGTTTCCATGTCAAGTTTCTGTCGAATTTTTCCAGTGCTCTAAAAATTATTTGGTACATTGTAAAATTACGTGCAGGGTTTTTTATGCATTCTGTGAAAATTTGGTGCTCTGATATTACTGTTCCACCGCAGACCCGCGGCCAAACCCATGCATTGGCCGCGGTTCCGCGGCCATTATGACTCCTCTCTGCACCAAATGTTTACAGTGGGCTTCTGACATGGAAATAGGATTTTTGGTATGTTCTGTTTGGGCCCAGATTTATTTTGAGTGCTACAGTTGTACTTGGGGCCCACTTCGAGAAATTTAGTCGATCGAAAATTTTAAACATGTTAGTTCACAGTATTTACATTATATCTGCGACCGTGAATGTCATTTGATCGGTAAATCCTGTCTAACTGCTATAGCCCTTTTAGACGGATTTGCGAACGTGACATTCACGTTGATGTTCTGTGTTGTGCTGTGATGTTGCGAATTTATCGTGGTGGATAGCCTGGATGCAATGTTAGTACAGTTTGGTTATTTATGTACATTTGATATTGTGGGGCGAGCGTCCGACATGTGGACTGCCGTCATTGCCTGTTTGTATATTATTCTTTTGGGGCACGACCGGGCTGAGGTCGATGTACCCATTGTATGTATATTTTACTTTCTGTACTAGGATTACCCCAAGGTGGGGTGCACGGATAGCCAGGTTCTAGAGGGCAACGGGCCCGTATCTCATGGCGTTGAGACGGAGGGGGCTTCACTCTAGAATTGGCGGGCTATTCACCGCACTCGTAGGGGGTACTGGTTGACCCAAGGAGGGGTGCACAAGTTACCGGATTCTGTAAAGTGCTGGGTGGTCCATTCACGTTGTTGAAGGGGGCTGCCTCACTTCAGGCTTTGGCGGGTAACTTGCCGCGCCCGTCGGGGTCTAGGATTTCATTGCACAGGCTATCCACACGACCAGGGGAACGTCGGGTTTCAGTAGCGGCTCTATGAAATCCGGGGATCCCAGATATCTGTATTGTTCTGTGATGCTTATTACATTTCTGTGATGTTGCATTTTATCACGCCTTGAGCGAATATTATATATTGATATATATACTAGTAGATGTTGTATATGTTTTGCATCCGCGCTAGTCCAGTCCCCGCTCTGTCGTTAGTTAAGTAACCTAACGGGTAATGACGGAACCCAGTGGCGAATGCGGATGGCATATACGTACATCATTATTTTCGTTCTTTATTGGAGTGATCAATTGATGGGACTGCATTGATTCGGATCAATGCAACCAAAACAAACCTAATCTGATGTTGTTGGAACATTTTTCAAAAAGCTGTTATTGCAAGGACGTTTTCTTTTGTTTTGCACAGTGGTATTCGGTTATGAATATCCAGCACCTCAGTCGACGAGGCAAGGGCTGAGATCTCTTCACCGGGAGTGACCCCTTGGACAGAAGTTTGCGTCAGGGCAATAACTTCACTATAGTCGATTACTTTTGCTTTGCATCATGGTATTCAGTTGGAATATCCTGCACCTCATTCTACGGGGAAAGAGCCGAGATCCCTTCACTGGGAGTGACCTCTTTAGAAAAGGTTTTCGCCACTATATTTTTATAAAAAGCTATCTGGTTCCTTCAATGATATCAAGTTCATTATGTTAAAGGTTTTTCGCCAAAAACCATTCGTAGCCCTCCGTCATTTCATACGGGTAGCACGTAGTATTCATGCTATGTTTGTTGGCCTTCGTCAAGGCATAGTGCATGGTAGCTGCTTGTTACCTTTCTGTTGCATAGATAGATGCGTTGGTTTGGGACAGTCGTACTGCCTTGTTGGCCAAAATCAAGGGTAGGTACGGGTGGGTTCAAATTAACCTGGACAATGACGGGTAGAACTTGACATGTGACTTATGATTTGTTGACCTTCGCCAAGGTCATAAGAGCATGGGGTAAAAATCACATCGGGAGTTTGTAAAGGAACTGAAACTTGCCAGATATGCGCATACCTTCTGGAGTGTGATAACGTGAGTTGATTCCATCACATTATCATGCGATGATAGCTGGATCCCGATTCCCACTGATGAGTTGGTTTACTCCTCGGGTGATCCCGACTAATTCTTCTTTCAGGTTTGGAGGAGAATTTGACGTTACAGTGGGAGGTTTCCAGATTAGATAAATTGGTAACCATTCTGATCTAGGTTAGAGTGCACGCTGAGTGTTTCTTTTCTTTCTCCCTTTGGCAGCGACCATGGCCCGACCCTTGACTATGACTCAGTGACCAAATTAACCGAACCTTCTTAAACACTGGCTTTTGGATTGTCAGAGTTGCATACCTCATTGCCACTCCTACTCTTACCCTTTTCTCCAGGACACCCCGTATTACTACGAACATCCACCTCCATTGGATAAAACCATCGTATGGTTATATACGAACTCGAAGGAATTTATTCGAGGATGGTTTCTGGTTCTGGAGAAAACGAGTAGGACTATTCAGTTGTCTTTTTCTTTTACCTTCTCTCAGGTTGCGAGTGTTCCTTGGATTAGGATAGCACACCTATTACGCTTATTGGATAGTCTTCTTCCAAACCATAGGCTGGTGTCGAACGGTGGGGAATGAAGAAAACCAATTAGCCTAACGATGGTGTGCAGAAGGTATTAAGTAAAGACAAATAAAGGGATTAGTAAGAGGGCAAAGTAAATTGCGACTGCTATTCACAACCAAACCAAGTATTTCATTACCACTCCCATTTCACCTTTGTATTTCTCCAGAACACTCCGTATCACTATGAAGATCTACAGTTATTTGGATATTCCATCGTATGGTTATATACGAACTCGAAAGGAACTTGTTCCAGTTCGGGGATGGATTCTGGTTCAGGAGAAATAAGAATAAGGTTTTATTCGGTTGTCTTTTATCTTCACCTTCTCTCGCATTGCGAGCGCTCCTAGGATTAGGACAGTACACCCATTATGCTTATTGGATAGTCATCTTCCAAACCATAGGCTGGTGCCTAACGGTAGGGAAGGAAGAAAACCATTTAGCCTAAGAGAGTGTACAGAAGGTAATGACTAAAGACATATGAAGGGATTTGGAGAGATGGCAAAGAAATATACGGTTACAGTTGTGAATCTGGATAATGGAAGAGGCACTACTAGGAATACCCGGATACCTCTACGAAACATTTCAATGTTTCAGTTTTACTGTGCATTGTTAATAGAAAACTGATTTCCTGATTAGACACTTGCTCCAGGGTGTGTATTTACCAGGCATGATTCTCACATCCGTATGGTTTTACAGATGATGAGTGGGAGTAAGTTATTGAGAATTAGGTGATTATCCTCATTATATCGGAATTCGTTGTAATTGGTGATATTTGAGGTAATCGCCTGGGTTGTTTGCCGGACGGCAGATATTTGGTTTTAAATATCCGTTGTTATGCACCAATTTCAAATTGATATATCTATACGTCTATTTTTATAGAGTGAGATATACCTTTTTGAAATTATGTCCATGACATTTACCTAAATTAGTGGATGGTTAGGTAAGGAGTATTAAACAGCGGTGTAATTCTTCTTAACCATAAGTACAGTTTTCAACCTACGACACACAGCGAATGAGTTATTAGACTCAAGGGACTTATACAGAGTATTCTGTTTCTATTAGGACAGAGGGGTTGGTACTCGTACTATATTCTATTTACTTATGACTTCTCTAGTTCTTAGACAAGTGTTTCGTAGAAACACAAGGTCCAAATTTTGAGAAGTTATAGGTATATGAATAAAGTAGAGAACCAGGTGTTGCAAGTATCAGGATTCTTCAAGGTGATCGAAAGTGTAGATATTTGTGCATGGTATTCAGTTGATAGTAATGATTAAGAGAACTTGCTTCTCTTTCAGGTTAATCATAATTGGAAGCATTTCTAAGTTGAGTAACGTTGATCGGCCTCCTTCCATTTAGTTGACATGCACTGGAGACAGTTGCATGATTTGAATCTGGTTCCAATTAAACCAGTGCCTCTGTTTCTATATTGGATATAGAACGGTTCATATCTTAACGATGTTAAGGTACGGGGAGTTGTCCGGCTTATGATTAAAACCAGACTCTGGAAAACTCAAGGCACGTTTCCGTAATGGCTGTTTGTGGGTTGACCCAGGTTATGACGAGGGTTGACTTTCTACCATCTGGAAGATCAATAGTGATATTGTTCTAGACTCGCCAAAGTTTTAAGTAAAATGGATTTTTTTCAGAAAACAGAAGTGGGAGTATGGTAGAACTGGAAGTGATTCCAGAACCGCAAACGATTACTGAAAATTTGATAAGAACCTAAAGATTCAATCTGGTTTGACATTCCATTAGCTACTCCGCAGATATGCTGGGTAACCTCAGGCACTCGAGAGGTACTTCGGTATGCTCGAAGACGGTGACAGGGAGGTTCTTGTTTACCCAGACTTGCCATTGCTGTTGTTCCAGACTGTGAGACCCGGCAGGAGGATGAGTATAGCGTCGTTCTAAACAAGCTTTAGAAGTGCACGTGTATATGATTCTGCCAGAGGGTTATCGTAGTCAGTGGGAGCAGCGGAAGCGTTGGTAGACAAGTAGCTTATGTCTATTAAGAGACTAAAGCAGATGCAGCGGAGATAGATCATCTATTTTAGATGTGACAGTCATAGGTTTGACTTCATCAGAATAGGGGATGGATCTGTTAAGAAGGCAATAGGGTGTGATGTCCTGGTATTTGGATGACATACACAGAGTAGGAAGTGAAATTCCTATACTACGGTCGGTTATATTTTGGTTGTCACACAGTGGTTTCTCCACATAGGACTTATATCAGACATTCTGGTTACTAGATCTAGGGTTTTAGATCTAGATTTGGGTAGTTTCCCAATCTGGGTACTTAGACAGCATTCTAAAGGTGTTTTAGAATGGACGACTCCTGGCACGGTAGTCAACCTGCAGGTGATGGAGTCACCCTCTCTAAAGGTGTCTTACAGACTAAAGGGGAGAGGGATGTACATGATTGGCAGATCACTTGCTTAGGCAATTGAGTCAATCATGAAATGTCAAGTACCGCACCAGATGTTGTTTTTGCACTAAATGCAATAAGTTGATATTAATCCAATCTTGGAGAAACATTCATAAGCAGTTTTAGAACATAAGTGGATATTCTATGGATATGATAACGACAGCCTCATTCGGGAGACAGTTATCATTCCAGGCTTCCAAGGTGACCTGGATGACAGAGTGACTGTCAGAGTTATAGTTTTTTCTCTGACGAGGGGTAGTATTTTGGACAGGTGGTCCAAGAAGATACTGAGAAAGGCATGGCGCAGGATACTGATTAAGTTCAGTCGTCGATACAGTCTAAGAAGTTTGGATTTGGAGTTCATTTATGAACTAGGTCCCATCAGATATCCAGACATATTCTAAGACAGGTATTGCTCATTTTGGGAGATGGCTTTCTCCGCGAACTTAAGATAAAGAGAGACATAGAAAGAAACATCAGAGCGGATCCACTCACTGAGGCTATTCCTCGAACGCATTAGTTTCGCAAACGGGTTTTTGTGAGACTGATTAGTAAAGGAGTTGGGTGTTCGGTATCACACGGGCTGTGAGTATGCGACATCGCAATAATTAGCCCTGAGTGCAAGTGGGAGATTGTTGGATATAGTGCCCTCAGAGTCAATTATTGGATCACAGGCAAGTGATTGCAATGATTGAGGGAGGACCTATGCCGGTAGGACAGTCTTACTCAAGATGATAGTATGCTATCTGGTTTATCTTTATCATCGTGTACTGCTTTAGGTGACCTTACAGGTCACTATTGTGCGTTGATAGAGACCTTAGGATTCTTGCTTGACGGCCAGCAGTACGATGGCGATCATATACGTGGAAGCTGGGGTCTATAAGCACATCCTTAAAATGTCCCTAGTCGTGGGAGTTTTCGAGACAGGGCATCAATACTCCAGAGTAGACTAGTGTATACAGTCGAGACCTCGACGAGGGGCGGTGGCCGGTCTCACAAGCCACTAGTGTCAGTTGGTTCACCTAAGATGTATACAGGTTCTCATTGGGTTATGAGTACACCGGACAGGACTCGCCGGGAACATGCTAGTTGGTCTTATACCTGACGTCAGATAGCAGTTCCCTGTTGACATGTGTACAGCTTAGTTCATCGACCTGAGATCATCATTTGTCTCATGTGATTTCCCACTGTACTTTGATTACTACCCTACCATGGCTCAAAGGAGTCGTGCAAACAGGTTTTAGTTGGGTACAGTCCCGAGCCACATGGAGGCAGTGAGCGGATCTGCAGGGGTTCGTCTCTCTCGGTATTAGGGGTGAGGTCGCGCTGTGTCTGGGAGAGCCATTACACGAAGTCCTTGGCCAAAGCAGGAGATTTACTGGTAAGTATTCCAGTAGTATCTCAGGATGTTCTGGGCTACACTCCGACACGACTTGTACCGCTTTTGGGGGTCTGACTTTTACCAACCCCCTAGGCCCACCATGCGATGCTCATAGATGAACGGACCAGACTGTACGGATATTGTCACCGACAGGCTCAGTAGGGTGTCAGGATGAGTTCGCTCATCGACGTCCCTTTTGGTCAATACCTGGTAGCCCGTTACGTATGGCTAATACATCGACGTCCTAGTGGTTAAATCCACAGCCAAAGTATTGACGAGTCTTTAGAGTCCCCCACAGATAGTTTCTCAAGTTTCGGGCGAAACGCTGTGGAGGCCATATGGATATATGGCAGGGTTCGATCAGATACATGCGGTATTGCACGGGTCGTGATCGGACGGATAATACTGGCGGGCTTTGGTTTAAGACGGATCCTAGTATTGTACAGTGTAGATTTTGTCTCATTGCATTTGTATTCGGTCGGAATACAAATGCGGGTATGTATATGCAGTCGCCGGGTTTTCCTGTAATTTATTACGGGATCGTTTTTCTGAAGTTGCCAGTTTGCTTTCCGTTTCGGCCATTTATCTTTCTACCTTTTTTTGGCTGAAAATTGGTGTGGAGGGGCTTATTTGCAAATGTGCAATTTAGCAAAGTGGAGGGTGTTTCTTGTTAATGGTTGGTTCATGATGGTTCTTACTTCCTTTGACTTCTTTGGTTCATCATTACTTGACTTTTGTTTTGATGAGATTGGTGATGGGTTTATGAGTGTGGATTTTGTTGTGATGATGATTCTTAATCATCACCTTTCTCTCTCTCTTGTATGATTACTTACCCCCCCCCCCTTTTGACATCACTCCCCATTCTCATTCTTAGGGCTTTGGCCGGCCATTCCTTGGTGAGGGCTTTCCAAATTTTGTGTGAGGGGTTTTTATCTTTTTTTCTCACACAAAATTCCATAGCACCATCCAAAACTTCATTCCTCCACTTTGACATTCATATGGCAACTTCATATAACCCCATGTGTCAAAACATTTCTACACTTAGCCTACAGCATTCTTGGACACGTCGACTCGCCAATTTCGTGCCCGAGTTGCCTCGGTCCCGAGGTGGGAGCCCGTAAAAGAACCCGGCGATGTGGTGCCCTTCCGACGAGGAGATGAAGACCGGAGATTCCGCGGGGAGATCGGGATGACGACGAGAAGACCGAAGGACACGGATCGCTCGGTATATCTCTCTACCCCTTCTCTAGTTAGCTAGGATTAGGTTAATGTCCCGATCCGGGTTTTAAAGTCCGCGGTAGCGCCAGTTCTAGTTTATAGAAAAGTTTTGGTTTCCGCATTTTGGCCTCGTTCAGACGGCCGGGGCGCTGTCGTGCACTTACAGTACGCTCAATGGATGGAACTACACCAAGTTTAGTTATGAACTTCTTCGTCCAGACAGCCTCTTTGGCAGCATCTTTGGCAGCGATGTATTCATCTTCCATCGTCGAGTCTGCCACAGTTTCCTGTTTGGAACTCTTCCAACAAACCGCCCCTCCATTGAGGGTAAAGAAAAATCCCGAGACCGACTTAGAGTCGTCCTTATCACTCTGGAAGCTCAAATCGGTAAAGGACTCCACTTGGAGTTCTCCATTAACATACACCAAGAGCATCTCTTTGGTCCTTCTCAAGTACTTGAGAATGCTCTTCACAGCTGTCCAGTGACTCTCTCCTGGATCTGCTTGATACCTACTCACTACACTTAGTGAGTATGCTACATCGGGTCTGGTACATAGCATCGCGTACATGATAAAGCCTACTGCCGAATCATAGGGTATACCTTCCATGTGAGCTCTCTCCAAATCAGTCTTGAGAGACATCTCTTTGGAGAGAGTGAGTCCTGAGATCGTGGGTAAATTCCCACGCTTGGATTCTTCCATACTAAACCTCTTTAGTATGGTGTCAATGTACCTGGATTGGGACAATTCCAGTATCCGTTTAGATCTATCTCTATAGATCTTAATTCCCAAGATGTAGGAGGCATCACTTAGATCTTTCATTGAGAATCTTTGTGATAAGAAGGGCTTGACCGAGTGCAGCATAGGAACATCATTTCCTATCAAGAGTATGTCATCCACGTACAATACGAGGAAGACAACCTTACTCTCTGCCACCTTCTTGTATATACAAGGTTTATCTATATTTTTGATGAAGTCAAACTCTTTGACTACCACATCAAAACAGATGTTCCAACTCCGCGATACTTGCTTTAACCCGTAGATGGATTTAAGCAGCTTGCACACTTTTCCGCTGCTCCCACTGTCCACGAAGCCCTCTGGCTGAGTCATGTACATGCTCTCTTCTAAATCACCATTTAGAAAGGCGGTCTTAATATCCATTTGCCAGATTTCATAGTCATGGTATGCAGCGATGGCAAGTAGGATCCGGATGGACTTAAGCATAGCCACTGGAGAAAAGGTTTCATCATAGTCCACACCTGGTCGTTGACGAAAACCTTTTGCAACAAGTCTAGCTTTGAAAGTCTCAACTTTTCCATCTACACCAAGTTTCTTCTTAAAGATCCATTTGCTCCCAATGGGTTTTACCCCTTCAGGAGCAACTTCCAAAGTCCATACTTTGTTGGTGTACATAGATTCCATCACAGATCGCATTGCATCCAGCCATTTCACAGAGTCCCCACTCGTGATGGCCTGCTCGAAGTTAGTTGGGTCATCATCTAGTATGATGCAACCCTCTCTCCCACCGTCAACGAGAAAACCGTAGTATCTCTCAGGTGGATGAGGAACCTTACTAGATCGGCGGAGAGGCTGGGGTTCGTTGGGTACTATTGGATCCTCCGGTTCCACCAAATTTTCTGTCGTAGTTTGTATCCCTGGAACTTCTTCCAGTTCTACCTCCTCGCCACTAATTTTATTTGCAAGAAATTCCTTTTTCAAAAAGGTGGCATGTTGAGCAACAAACACATTTTGTTCCTCAGGGTGGTAGAAGATATGTCCTCGCGAATGCTTGGGATATCCTACAAACTTGCACAGAACTGATCTTGCCTCGAGCTTGTCCGGATTTTGCCTTTTAACATAGGCCGGGAAACCCCATATCTTAACAAAATTAAGACACGGTCTCTTCCCCTCTCATATCTCATATGGAGTGGTAGGCACTGATTTGGTTGGAACTCTATTCAATAGGTATATGGCTGTCTCAAGCGCATACCCCCAAAAGAAAATAGGCAACTCAGCAGTGCTCATCATAGAGCGCACCATATCTAATAGGGTGTGATTCCTCCGTTTTGATACATCGTTGTGCTGTGGTGTATACCGAAGAGTAAGCTGAGAGAGAATCCCATTCTCTTTTAGATAGTCATGGAATTCTGTGCTTAAGTATTCTCCTCCCCGATCGAATCGTAGGATTTTAATAATTTTACCCATCTGGTTCTCAACTTCATGCTTATATTCTTTGAATTTCTCAAAAGCTTCAGAGTTGTGTTTCAACAGGAACACATGTCCGTATCTTGAGAGATCGTCAGTGAATGTAATGAAGTATGAGGAACCATTCCTGGCATGTGTAGACATGGGACCGCATACATCACTATGTATCAGTCCCAAGAGTTCCGTAACTCTTTCTCCGTGTCCAGTAAATGGAGTTTTGGTCATCTTTCCTTTGAGACATGAATGGCAAGTTTCATAAGATGATAATTCGAACGGATTCAAATACCCATTCTTATGTAACTTAGCTAGTCGTGTCGCATTGAAATGACCTAATCTACAATGCCACAAGAAGAATTCATTCATTTCTGAACTCTTCCTCTTGTGTGTATTTTGTACGTTAAGAACTGTAGTTTGATTTAGAATGTATATGCCATTATTTAACGAGCCTGGTCCAATCAACTTTTGATTCAAGAAGATATTCATAACATTATCCTATACTACAAAATTATATCCTTCTTTACTTAATAAAGAAACTGATATAAGATTGCATATCAAGGTCGGTATGTAGTAGCATTCGTTCAGAATCAATGTATTACCATTTGGTAATATAAGGTGATATTCGCCAACTGATTTGGCTGCAACATTTGCACCATTCCCTACAAGTACGGAATGATCACCTATTCCCAGTTCTCTACCTTTCCTTAGCCCATGTAATATATTACATATATGGGATCCCGATCCAGTATCTAATACCCAGGACGTAGAGTGTACCGAGAAACAGTTCTGGGTGACTAACACACCCAAAGAAGATGCATCAACATACTTATTCTTCGTTTGGGTGGTGTGGAAATCCGGATATTTTTCTATTTCCTACTCAGACTTATAACAATTATAAGTTGGAGCGGAACCAACGTTTCCTTGCTCAGTAGAACAAGCGGATTCAGTCAATACATCCATATTATAATCTTGATTAAGACCTAACATGGTTGCTACCTGGAGAGAGAGAAAAAATACTTAGCGTATGCTCTTGTAAAATTAGATTGGTTTATTATCTTATCTAATTAGGATGACTCCCACTGTTTTTATCAAATCTTCCTTCAAACCCTAAAAGGTAAGACTGATCGGGATTAATTACACCTTACAAGTTCGCCAATCTTTCGGCCAGGCCAGTGTTGGTACTTTGAGGGAGGTTTCCCGTGCTTTCACACGGACCTAAATAAAATAAACCTCGTTTACCCAGGGGCGTAACCCCGTTAACACCTTTCTAGACAATTACTTGATTGGCTAATTATGATGTGTAAAACTCTCTGTTCAGTTGAAAATATTGCACTTTAGTATAAGTATTTTCCTTACATTTCTTAAATAATAAAAGGTGTTTATTATAAATATTAAACATATTTGGATTTATCTACAAAATACTATTTTCCATATGTTTATATATTATAATTAATATTATGAAGGAAAATATAGGCATTTTATATTTATATAATATTTTGGTAATTGAAAATATGCATATCATATCAAATATTCTAATCACAATTCTTAAAAGATATAATATCTTACAAATGGTTAGAATAATATTTCAAAATATATGCATAATATTTTAGTAATTAAAAGATGCATAGCATATCAAATATTCTTAATCATGTTTCTTAAAGATTTATTACCATATAAAGTGCATAGCATATTAAATATTCTTAATCAAGTTTCTTAAAGATTTATTACCATATATAGTGATTAAGATACTCTCTCTAATTTAATAAATAATTTAATAAATAAACTAACATTATTCATAGAGATATTGTGCAAGATTTAGCTCAGGTCAAGAGATCAAGGTGTTCAAAATGTCAGGATCAAAAATCTGCCAAAATCATTAAATCAATACTGACAGGGACTCAGAATCCAGGCATGGAAAGTCACCATATTAGGAAGTCACCATATATGGTAACTAGTTTTTCTTCTTTGAGGGCTATATAAAGGACCAAGGGCTAAAGTTAGAAGGCATCAAACCGAAGAGATCACGAAGTCCAAGACGGCTCACGCATCCAGGCTGATCATCAACTGTTCATCTACCTCCTTCGGAAGAGTTCGAGAAGCAAACCAAGTTTTTATAATCATTTTCTAAGGAATAAAGTGTAGATTGTTCAAGTTGATTAATAAAGGTAGTTGTTTTATTTAATTCTTTTGCATTTTAAATTATGTTTTCCCTCTCTGTCTTTTCATCTTCTTTTCCCAACATGCGCGAGTAATTCTCCGCTTGTTAGGGTTCATAGGTTATGGTAGATTAATGGATAATGAAGATCCTTAAACTCTTTTTACGTCCTATAAAGTTTATAAACTTTACTAAAAGAATCATTAACATCCTAATCGGGCACGCTACCAATTTATTGTTAGTCTCGACCGCGATTAGAGATTAGATTAATGATTGTTTTGGTAAAGGCTAGATATGAACGGAGTTCCATGTCGAGATAGGGATTAAGAGTGGGAACCCTTTTCCCTCCAGAAACCCTAATCTACATGCATCTCTGTCGTTCTAGTTTTAAATCTATTAAAGAATAAAAAGAGTAATTTCTAATTAATCATCCATAACTACTAAATCCTAATGAACCCTACAAGTCCTCTTCTTATATAAACTTACATTCATAAATAATCTAGATCTATATTTTGCATTAGTGCTTAACGTAGATATAGAAACCGTTCTACAATACTCTTTATCCCTCCTCTCTTTTTCAACACATCTAAAGTAAGGGTAAAAGGTTCCACGTTTCCCAGAGGACGACCCGTACTCATCTCGGTCTAGCTACAAGCGACACCGTTATTGATTGCGGTTAACTACAAATACACTTTTTCACATCAATCAAATGGCGCCGTTGCCGGGGATCGAACCCGGGTCACCCGCGTGACAGGCGAGAATACTCACCACTATACACACCATGACTGAGATGGACGGCACTCCATCAGAATATAACACCACGCTGCCACCGCCCGTAGGTGTGCAGAATCTACCGCGCATCTCTCTCCAAGAGAGATGCTATCCTATCCGTGGTCCTCTTCCCATTTGTCTATCTCTTCCACCAGCTAACGGGGATAATTTCGAAATTAAACCCCACTACATCAATCTGCTGCCCAAATTTCACGGGCTTGAGTTGGAAGACGCGTACGTTTTCATCACCAAATTCGAAAACGTATGTGCAATGATGGGTACTTCACAGTTGACCGTCGATACTATGAGCTTGCGTCTTCTCCCATTCACACTGTGCGACTTGGCAGAAAAATGGCTTTATAATACTGCCGCACACTCTATCACTAATTGGGATGAATTCGTAATAGTATTTCTTAAGAAGTTTTACCCAAACCATAAGACCGCCCGTGTTAGGAGCGAGATCAACCAATTCACCCAGCTTCCCAATGAACCATTTTGGAAGTGCTTTGAACATTTCAAGGATCTGCTTGTCCAATGTCCTCATCATGGAATACAAAGATGGGATTTATGTCGAATAATATATGAGGGCATTAATCCAGCGACAAAGCAGATGCTTGAAACAATGTGTCAATGCAATTTCATGTCTAAAGATGACGGTGAAGCTTGGAAATATCTGGAAGACCTTGCTGACACACTTTGCAGTGGGAAAGCGTAAGACCACCTTCATCTAGGGGAGGTATTCACCAGCTCGATGTTTCTATCGCAGTGAAAGCCGAAATGGCAGCGATGCAGAAGAAACTCGATGCTATTGAGAACAAACTTTCATCAGTCTCCCTAAATCAGGTCACGCTTCCCAAGACCGTCTGTGGTTGCTGTTCAGATCCTTCACACTTAACGGAAGAATGTCCTATGAATGCATCGGTTCAAACTAATGCTGCTTTTCAGCAGCGACCTAGAAACGATCCTTATTCTTCCACGTACAATCAAGGATGGAGGAATCATCCTAACTTTGCTTGGAACCAAAACCAACAAAGCAATTATCAAAGACCTCTTCCACAGCAACCACAACCATAAAGTCAGCTCCCCTTTCAGTCACAAAATTTCCAAAATCCGGCCAACACTTCTACACCACAAGTGGCCGGTACTGACAACTCTTCACTTGCACGAACTTTGGATTTGTTTATGAAACATTCCATGCAATTTTCGGCTGAGATGAAGTCTTCTATTGATACCATACAGAAAGACTCCGCCTCCCATGGCGAAAGTATTAAATCAATAGAAAACCAACTCGCACAGTTAAACGCCGCAATGAGTGCGAGAGAGAAAGAGAAACTCCCATCTCAACCTATACCTAATCCTGGCCACTCACAAAGTTATAATGTGAGTGTCGTTACTACGTTGAGATCGGGAAAGGTGCTGAATAACCGAGTGGGTGAGCAATGTGATGATGTTAGTGACACCAATGATACCCCAGCTTCTTCTTCTTCCCCTAATTCGTCTAGTCTCCCACCTTCACCCGAGCCTATTCTCCGTTTTCCCCAAGGCTCGAACCCTTCGCCCATTTCCTCAAATCTACCTAAAACGATCCCCACTCCAATTCTGGGATCCACTCCATCCCCACAATCCTTTCCAATGTTGGACCAAACCCTTATTGAGAAAGCACCTTATCCAAACAGGTTAAAGGGCAACAGACCAAGTCCACAAATGGAGAAGATTGTGGAAATTTTTAAGCAAGTTAACATAAACATTTCTCTCCTAGATACTATTCAATAAGTTCCGTAATATGCGAAAATCCTAAAGGACTTGTGCACTAGGAAGAGAAAAGTTCTAGTACCTTAAAAAGTTTTCCTTGCGAGTAATGTGAGCACTGCTTTTACACAACAACTACCCAGGAAACGAAAGGACCCCGGAAGTCCTATAATTTCTATTTCCATTGGGGGTAAAAATATCAATCGTGCTCTACTCAATCTAGGTGCTAGTGTTAACTTGCTTCCGTATTCTGTTTATGAGCAATTAGGGATCGAAGAGTTAAAACTTGCGCATTGCACTCTTCAGATGGCCGATCGATCTATCACCCAACCAAGGGGTGAGCTAGAGGATGTGTTAATCAAAGTCGGGGAATTCATATTGCCTATGGACTTTATCGTTATAGATACACAACCTGTGGCAAACCCACGCAATCAAATCCCGGTGATACTCGGTCGACCCTTTTTGGCCACTTCCAACGCAGTAATCAATTGTAGAAACGGCTATATGACCCTATCCTTTGGAAAGAAGTTAATTGAGCTTAACATTTACAAGTTGGAAAGTGAACCCTCCGAACCCTATGCTCATGTGTGTTCTGTCGAATTAATGGATGTCGACAGCAGCGAATTTGATCAATCTCATGATACTGATTCTTTTCATATGTTATTGTTTGACCCAACCATGTACTCTTCCACCAAGTTGTCCGGGTCAACATCTAACGCTGATGAGAAACTTTTTATAAAGTCTGACGATCACCCCATTTTTTCTGATGACATTATTCTTCGGGGTATCGATGAAAGCTTTGAGGAAATTTTCGCTGATAAACTTGCAAAAGATACGGGTGTTGAGATAAATCAACTCCAAGATGAAGAAATTGGACCTCCACCCCTTCTTTTGGACAATCACGATAATGCGAGTAATCCATCATTACTATCACTGTGTCGTCTCTCCAAATTGAGACGCAATCCTTTTCCATTACACCTCTTATCACCCCCCCCCCACTTCTTCTTGTCGAAAGGCAACATGTTCTTCCACCAACCTTGGTACTTCATCGATAAAATTTTTGAATGGTTGGTGTTGAACTTCGGACTTTGCAAAGCTTGGCATTGACCAATAACCTTGACCCCCTCGTGTGATTTTAAAAAGATTAAAATTGTTTAACTCAAGTTTGGGGGAGGTGGTATATTTTGGCTCTTGAAAGAAAATGATTTTTACAAAATTGTGAGCAAAAAATAAGTTTGGGGGAGGATTTTCACTTTCATATATTCTTGCCCCCATTAATAATTCCCTCCCAAGTCTACAGGTTTTTGAGCTTAACGGATGACATCAGTGAGGACACTGCTGTAAACAAGTTTGAGGGAGGTTTGTGCTTATTTACACATCAATTTGCATCATACTTTGCATAAGCACAACATTTTCAACAATTTTAAAAAAATTTCTTTTATAACAAAAGAGTAGAAAGTGAAAAATTACATCCAAAAGATAGGAATAGTTTAAGAAAACCAAGAAAATTAGAAGTTTTCTTAAATGAACTAGTAATAAGTAGTTATGAGCTGTTGTCCCAAAGGTTAGTAAGATGAAGGAAGTCACTAATCTGAGGATAAAAATAAGTCTGAAAAATATTTTCTATTCTGGAAGCTAAACATTTGAATGTTGATACCCTACTATATGCACTTTCACACGTTTTGAAACTCGGGATAGTAGAGGATATCTTGAAATGCTCTTGTCTAAAAGCCAAAGTATGAAGGAAATGAAAAAAAATGAAGAAAAAAGAAAAATGGTGAAAAGAAAAATGAACACTGGTTTTGTTATCGCCAAGACAACAATAAAAAAATATAGCGAGGGTGCCTCTTCATCTAGTGCCCTAAGGCCAATTAGTCTGGGAGTCACTGCTAAGCCTTAGGTGGTGCAAGATGAGAAAAATATTATCACCTAATCAGCAAGCACATGAGTAATCGGTCAGTTAGTACCTCAAGAAGTATTAACGGTCGCATGAAAATATGTGAGCAAATCTAAATATTCATCAAGTTAAAAAGTACTGAGGTAGATGGACAAGAGTATGATAGCTTGAATTGAATTCTCCGAGTGTAGGGATGTCCATTTCACACACGTAGGGGTATATGATCGATGTTTGGATGAAAGGTAGGAATGAAGAATAAAGACGATGTTTTATTGAGGGATGAAGTGATTTCTAACATTTTTTCATGACTATTAAGATAGGGCTCATGACAACTGAAAAGCTAGTATAGTTGGAAACTCTAAATTTTCAAAGTATTTCTTTTATGGTTCTTATCTTTATATGTAAATTTCACCATCTCTCTTTTATTATAGGATTTTGTGGGTGTAATCTGCTGAAAACCCTCAGGAGACAACACTCCTCCTACTAGGGACACCTAGAGGTTTAACGGCTTGTTGCACGTGCTCAGTGCAATCGTGTTTGCCTACGAAAGTGTGCTATTTAGGTTTTTCTTTTTCTTTTTCTTTTTCTCTTGAATAACTAGTTTGCTCGGGACGATCAAAATTAAGTTTGGGGGTATTTGTTCAGTTGAAAATATTGCACTTTGGTATAAGTATTTTCCTTACATTTCTTAAATAATAAAAGGTGTTTATTATAAATATTAAACACATTTGGATTTATCTGCAAAATACTATTTTCCATATGTTTATATATTATAATTAATATTATGAAGGAAAATATAGGCATTTCATATTTATATAATATTTTGGTAATTGAAAATATGCATATCATATCAAATATTCTAATCACAATTCATAAAAGATATAATATCTTACAAATGGTTAGAATAATATTTCAAAATATATGCATAATATTTTAGTAATTAAAAGATGCATAGCATATCAAATATTCTTAATCATGTTTCTTAAAGATTTATTACCATATAAAGTGCATAGCATATTAAATATTCTTAATCAAGTTTCTTAAAGATTTATTACCATATATAGTGATTAAGATACTCTTTCTAATTTAATAAATAAACTAACATTATTCATAGAGATATTGTGCAAGATTTAGCTCAGGTCAAGAGATCAAGGTGTTCAAAATGTCAGGATCAAAAATCTGCCAAAATCATTAAATCAATACTGACAAGAACTCAGAATCCAGGCATGGAAAGTCACCATATTAGGAAGTCACCATATATGGTAACTAGTTTTTCTTCTTTGAGGGCTATATAAAGGACCAAGGGCTAAAGTTAAAAGGCATCAAACCGAAGAGATCACGAAGTCCAAGACGGCTCACGCATCCAGGCTGATCATCAACTGTTCATCTACCTCCTTCGGAAGAGTTCGAGAAGCAAACCAAGTTTTTGTAATCATTTTCTAAGGAATAAAGTGTAGATTGTTCAAGTTGATTAATAAAGGTAGTTGTTTTATTTAATTCTTTTGCATTTTAAATTATGTTTTCCCTCTCTGTCTTTTCATCTTCTTTTCCCAACATGCGCGAGTAATTCTCCGCTTGTTAGGGTTCATAGGTTATGGTAGATTAATGGATAATGAAGATCCTTAAACTCTTTTTACGTCTTATAAAGTTTATAAACTTTACTAAAAGAATCATTAACATCCTAATCGGGCACGCTACCAATTTATTTTTAGTCTCGACCGCGATTAGAGATTAGATTAATGATTGTTTTGGTAAAGGCTAGATATGAACGGAGTTCCATGTCGAGATAGGGGTTAAGAGTGGGAACCCTTTTCCCTCCAGAAACCCTAATCTACATGCATCTCTGTCGTTCTAGTTTTAAATCTATTAAAGGATAAAAAGAGTAATTTCTAATTAATCATCCATAACTACTAAATCCTAATGAACCCTACAAGCCCTCTTCTTATATAAACTTACATTCATAAATAATCTAGATCTATATTTTGCATTAGTGCTTAACGTAGATATAGAAACCGTTCTACAATACTCTTTATCCCTTCTCTCTTTTTCAACACATCTAATGTAAGGGTAAAAGGTTCCACGTTTCCCAGAGGATGACCCGTACTCATCTCGGTCTAGCTACAAGCGACACCGTTATTGATTGCGGTTAACTACAAACACACTTTTTCACATCAATCACTCTCCCTAGAGTAACTCTTACCCACAGTGGGTATCGGGATCCAACTATCTCATAGAAGGTATGCAATCTCATTGCAAATTTCAACACTTGAAATTCCCGATAATACTTTTGCCCCTAGCGTCCTATGACCTTGACGGAGGTCAAATACCATAGGCTGCTAGTCAAGTTCAACCTGTATATTTCATGATTGAATTAAACCCATCCGCACGACCCTTGACGGAGGTCAACAAGGTCGTACGACTACCCTAATCCAATCACATCATATACAGCAGATAAACACTAGTCAGCTACCGCACACTACGTCTTGACAGAGGTCAACTAACGTAACACGAATACTAAGTAATATTTATCTGAAATGTCGGAGGGCTACGCAGGTTTTTAAGAAAACCATGAGCGTAATGAACTTGATATAGTTGTAGAAACAAGTGATTTTTGAAAAGGAATGTTTTTGAGGATTTTTACTAGTTTTGCTAAAGAGGTCACTACCAGTGAAGGGATCTCGGCTCTCTCCTTATCGAATAAGGTGCAGGTGTTCTCCTCCGAAACACGGAGACGCGACCGCGCAGGTCCGACTTGCCTGAATTTCGGTGTAGATGCTAATTGGTGCTATCCGTCCACCTCTCCGAAGATGCCAAGTTGATTTATGGCACCATGTATCGAAGGTTTAAATGGATGCGACCGATGTAGCAAACTTCGTCAGATTCCCCCTTATTTGAGGGGTTTTTGATTGTGGGGACGCTCTTCCCTGCAAGCGCAAGCCCCTGCAGTTAATTACGCTACCGCATCGCGGTAACCACTTTCTCCTTCTCCAGATGGTCACTTCACGTCGTGGATGTTTGTTTTGTTTTTGGTTGCCCGTGGATTGCATATGGAGACTAATTTATGTTGTCGCTCGTAGGGCGTGGATTAGTCCAAATTCGTATTTTTCTTAGATTTGGATTTGGGGGTTGGGTTTAAGAATACGTTAGTCTCATTTTAGACTAAGATCAACTTAAACGTTAGTTAAGGATACGTTAGTCTAATTTTAGACTAAGATCAACTTAACGCTTGTTAAGGATACGTCAGTCTAATTTTAGACTGAGATCAACTTAACGGGATCGTTTAGATCCAACAAAAGAGCATTTGGACTCTATTGTTTAATTTAGGAACATTGCGGTCGATTACCAGTTTAAGGACATGGTGGTCCAAGGTTAAGGACATCATATTCCGTGGGTTTAAAGGGACCCCACAGTCCGAGGTTAAGGACATCATAGTCCATAGGCTTAAGGACCCCACAGTCCGAGGTTAAGGACATCATAGTCCATGGGTTTAAAGGGACCCCACAGTCCGAGGTTAAGGACATCATAGTCCATGGGCTTAAGGACCCCATAGTCCAGGTTAAGGACTTCATAGTCCATGGGCTTAAGGACCCCACAGTCCATGGAATGATTAGTTATCGGGACCCGTCACCTCACTAAAAACGTTGAAGGATTACAACGTCAAATATTAGAGGAGTGAAGAGATATACCCTTGAACCAAAGTTGATTGGGAAATCTGTAGTCCAATTTGGAACTAAGATCAATTAATTAGATTATGGGCACATTGGCTCAGTTAAATCTGAATTGAGGACTCATGGCCAACTTGGGCTAAGTCCAATTAAGTTTGAAATGTTGGCCCTTTGTTGGACTGTTGAACATTTGTCTGGGTTCAGCCCCCCTATTATTTAGCAATTCTAAACAGGAGTTTGGGGGTTCTGACAACATTTTGTCTTTGGCTGAGCACTAACCATTCATTATAGCTCTGGATTTTAAGCTTCGGTTGAAGGGGAGATTTGCCTCTGGAAAACTTAACTAGCTTGGTTGCAAATAGTGTTAAACACTAGCACATATTTGGCGATCACATGTTCCCACGTGATGCATTTAAAATAGTGTTAAACACTAAGGATGTAGTTTTAAAATAGTGTTAAACACTAAAAGTGAAGTGCTCACGTGGGGTCACGTGAGGCGCCCTAGGACTGGGTCAAGCCTCCCTTATTTTATTCTCAGAATAAGTGTTAAACACTTTTAGTCTTCAAGGCCATCACGTGTGGGCACGTAATGGGCATCCATGCACTGGATATTAAAAGAATTTGCTAGGGGTCACGTGGGGACACGTGAGGGTGCCTATGCATTGGATTTTAATCCTTCAGTTCTTTCCATCTTCTCTTTTATTTAAAGATGTATTTGTCAGGGGTCACGTGGGGACACGTGAGGCATTGCCTCCAAGCTTTTTCTTTCTCATTTTGAGGAGTCTGTTTGAGGGTCACGTGGGGGCACGTGACCATGTCTCATTCGTTCTTTTCTGATCATTAAAGGAAGGGTCGCGTGTTGCCACGTGACCACTTCTACATGCATGGATAATTTAAGTCCTTTGTTTGAGAATTAAATTCTTTGGTAGGGTTAAACCCTAATTCTATTTTGAGGAATTAAATTCCTTTGTATATGGAAGAATTAAATTCTTATGTAGGGTTATACCCTAGTTTCATTTAAGAGGAATTAAATTCCAATATGTTTTGAAAGAATTAAATTCTTATGTAGGGTTAAACCCTAGTTTCATTTGGAGGAATTAAATTCCTATGAATTTGGAAGAATTAAATTCTTATGTAGGGTTAAACCCTAGTTTCATTTGGAGGAATTAAATTCCTATGAATTTGGGGGAATTAAATTCCCTAAACTCAATTCCCCCTCTATATTTTGCATCTGCAAGGCAGAATCTCTCCGATGAGAATTAAATTCTCAACTTGTGGGGAGATCTGCTTCTGCAGATCTTCAACCAAAGGAAGAACTAAGTTCTTATTCAGAAGAGTTAAACTCTTAATTTGAGAATTAAATTCTCTTTTGTATTACATTTGATAAAACTGCACATTTGTATTACATTTTCCCTACTATTTTCATATTAAAAAAGGACTTTATTATAATATATTATACATATGAGGGTTTATGTGTAAAAAACACCATTTTCCATGTGTTAATATATTTTAATTAGCATTTGGTAGGAAAATGTATGCAAATAAATCTATTGACCAATTCCTAGTAGAAATAAGCCTACTAAATATTATTTGAGATTATTGTGCAGAATTTTCCAAGTTGTTATGCAGAATTTATCAAACAAATCAATTTGTTGAAGAAAACTTGCCAAATTAAGAAGCAAAACTTGGATACCAAGTCTGGAAGCAACCGAGAGAAGATTTCTGAATTCTAAAGGTGCCGAGGATTGCCACATGTCACAAGAAGCAAGCCCAAGAATTTTGATGAAGAGATCTCTGCCTTTAAGCGCGGATCCGCGGCCAAACCCCCCTTGGGCCGCGGATCCGCCGCACTTCTATGGAATTGGGAGATAATATTTTTTGGCATAAATCTCTGCTGAATTTTACCAAGTTTCCAACTAAAAGATTCTGGCTTTGCACTATAAAAGAGCACCGAGAGCCTCTTGGAAAAGTTATCAAGCCGACGCGATCACGAAGCCCCAGACGCTCACGAATCCAGGCTGATCATTTTCTAAGGAATCAAAGTGTAGATTGTTCAAGTTGATTAATAAAGGTAGTTGTTTTATTTAATTCTTTTGCATTTTACATTATGTTTTCCCTCTCTTTCTTTTCATCTTCTTCTCCCAACATGCGCGAGTAATTCTCCGCTTGTTAGGGTTCGTAGGATTAGGGTAGGCTAATGGACGATGAAAATAATTAAACCATTTTTAAGTCCTATAAAGTTTAGGAACTTTATCAAAAGAATCATTAACATCCTAATCGGGCGCGCTAACAATTCTTTGCTAGTTCCGACCGCGATTAGAGATTAGATTAATGATTGTTTTGGTAAATGCTAGATATGAACGGAGTTCCGTGTCGAGAAAAGGGTTAAGAGTGGGATTCCTTTTCCCTCCAGAAACCCTAATCTACACGCATCACCGTCGTTCTAGTTCTAAATCTATTAATGGATAAAAAGGGTAACTTTTAATTAATCATCCATAACTATTAAATCCTAACGAACCCTACAAGCCCTCTTATTATATTTACTACATTTTTAAAATAATCTAGATCTATGTTTTACATTCTTTTTTAACGTAGATCTAGAAACCATTCTATAAAATTCTTTATCCCTCCTTTCTTTCTCAACACATCTAAAGTAAAAGTAAAAGGTTCAACGTTTCCCAGAGGATGACCCGTACTCATCTCGGTCTAGCTACACGCGACACCGTTCTGATTGCGGTTAACTACAAACATACACTATTTCGTACCAATCATCTGTGTACCGCCGAGTCATGGAACTGGGAACTTTGCCGCGGCTCCACTTTGCTGACATTGTATATTCCTGCAGAGACACTGATTTCTCTGCGGGTCGGCGCGAATCGAGATGTTCTCGTCAAGGACGCTGATTTTCCTGAATCGAGGTATTTGCCAAGGACACTGATTTCCTTGGGGTTGAGACGGATCGAGATATTCCTGCAAAGACACTGATTTCTCTGCAGGTCGATGTGAATCGAGATGCTCTCGTCAAGGACGCTAATTTCCCTGATTCGAGGTTTTTGCCAAGGACACTGATTTCCTCGGAGTTGAAACGAATCGAGGTATTCCTGCAAAGACACTGATTTCCTTGCGGATCGACGCGAATTGAGATACTCTCGTCAAGGACGCTGATTTCCCTGAATCGAGGAGATTGCCAAGGACACTGATTTCCCTGGGGTTGAGACGAATCGAGGTATTCCTGCAAAGACGCTGATTTCTCTGCGGGTCGACGCGAATTGAGATGCTCTCGTCAAGGACGCTGATTTCCCTGAATCGAGGAGGTTGCCAAGGACACTGATTTCCCTGGGGTTGAGACGAATCGAGGTATTCCTGCAAAGACGCTGATTTCTCTGCGGGTCGACGCGAATCGAGATGCTCTCGTCAAGGACGCTGATTTCCCTGAATCAAGGAGGTTGCCAAGGACACTGATTTCCCTGGGGTTGAGACAAATCGAGGTATTCCTGCAAAGACGCTGATTTCTCTACGGGTCGACGCGAATCGAGATGCTCTCGTCAAGGACGCTGATTTCCCTGAATCGAGGAGGTTGCCAAAGACGCTGATTTTCCTGGGGTTGAGACGAATCGAGGTATTCCTGCAAAGATGCTGATTTCTCTGCGGGTCGACGCGAATCGAGATGCTCTCATCAAAGACGCTGATTTCCCTGAATCGAGGAGGTTGCCAAGGACACTGATTTCCTCGGAGTTGAGACGAATCGAGGTATTCCTGCAAAGACACTGATTTCCTTGCGGGTCGACGCGAATCGAGATGCTCTCGTCAAGGACGCTGATTTCCCTAAATCGAGGAGGTTGCCAAGGACACTGATTTCCCTAGGGTTGAAACGAATCGAGGTATTCCTGCAAAGACACTGATTTCCTTGCGGGTCGACGCGAATCGAGATGCTCTAGTCAAGGACGCTGATTTCCCTGAATCGATGTTTTTGCCAAGGACACTGATTTCCTCGGAGTTGAAACGAATCGAGGTATTTCTGCAATGACACTGATTTCTCTGTGGGTCGATGCGAATCGAGATGCTCTAATCAAGGACACTGATTTCCCTGAATCGAGATTTTTTCCAAGGACGCTGATTTCCCTGGGGGTTGAGACGAATCGAGGTATTTCTGCAAAGACACTGATTTCTCTGCGGGTCGACGTAAATCGAGATGCTCTCGTCAAGGACGCTAATTTCCCTGAATCGAGATATTTTGCCAAGGACACTGATTTCCTCGGAGGTCGAGACGAATCGAGGTATTTCTGCAAAGACACTGATTTCCTTGCGGGTTAATGCGAATCGAGATGCTCTCGTCAAGGACACTGATTTCCCTGAATCGAGGTATTTTTCCATGGACACTGATTTCCTCGGAGGTCGAGATGAATTGAGATATTCCTGCAAAGACACTGATTTCCTTGCGGGTCGATGCGAATCGAGATGCTCTCGTCAAGGACACTGATTTCCCTGAATCGAGGTTTTTGCCAAGGACACTGATTTCCTCGGAGTCGAAACGAATCGAGGTATTCCTGCAAAGACGCTGATTTCTCTGCGGGTCGATGCGAATCGAGATGCTCTCGTCAAGGACGCTGATTTCCCTGAATTGAGGTTTTTACCAAGGACACTGATTTCCTCGGAGTTGCAACGAATCGAGGTATTCCTGCAAAGACGCTGATTTCTCTACAGGTCAATGCGAATCGAGGTGCTCTCGTCAAGGACGCCGATTTCCCTGAATCGAGGTTTTTGCCAAGAACACTGATTTCCTCGGAGTTGAGACGAATCGAGGTATTCCTGCAAAGACACTGATTTCCTTACGGATCGACGCGAATCGAGATGCTCTCGTCAAGGACGCTGATTTCCCTGAATCGAGGTATTTTGCCAAGGACACTGATTTCCTCGGAGGTCGAGACGAATCGAGGTATTCCTGCAAAGACACTGATTTCCTTGCAGGTAGATGCGAATCGAGATGCTCTCGTCAAGGACACCGATTTCCCTGAATTGAGGTATTTTGCCAAGGACACCGATTTCCTCGGAGGTCGAGACGAATCGAGGTATTCCTGCAAAGACACGCGAATTGAGATGCTCTCGTCAAGGACGCTGATTTCCCTGAATCAAGGTTTTTGCCAAGGACACTGATTTCCCTAGTGTAGGGTTCCTAGGCACACTAAAGAGGTCTCACAAGGCATCAACCATGCCAATTTCAAATTTTACAAGTGCCGAGAAACCCTAATACAGATTCGTTGACTAGAGTTTAGGCGAAAAGTGAAACTAGTTAACATCTTAACTAAGAGAAAGAGGCTACAACCTTTGTAAATCCGGTTCTCCACTTCCTTAGCTCCACGTAGACGTCCCCTCGCTGTCCATCTCGAAACCCGGACCCTTGCATCGGCTTCATCGGAGAAATGGGCGGGCTAAGTCGTCGGCTTCGATGCCGAAGATGATCTACGTCGAGGCAACACAAGATCAAGCTCCAGCTTCACCAAGTCGTGAAACTTGTGAAGAAAACACCCTATACTACTTGGCAAGAGATAGAGGATGAAGAAATAGGAGGTGGGTTCACTTTAGAATTGGATTTCTCACTCTTTTACTTAAGATGCCATTAATGGAGTCAAGCTTTCTTCTTGAAGATGAAGAGGAAGAAGAAGATAGAATATGATAAGTATTCCTTTAAAAAGAAAAACAATATGAATACTTATCATATCCTAACCATAGTCAAGTGTAGAGAGCAAACTAGGGTTAGGTGAATGGTTAGGTTAAGAGAAGAAAACAAAATGGTCAACCTTTTCAACTCTTCATGAAGCTTCATGAAAGAACCAAAGAAAGCCACCATTTACCTTTTCTTTTCCAAAATAAATAATCAATTTAAATAAATGAACAAGTAAACAATAACCCTAACCATTCATATAACCATGGTTTAGTCTTTACACATGCACAAGTTAACATGTATCATCAAACATGATACAATCAAGTGTACACAAAAATATATCACATATACAATGTGCACTTCAAGTGAGAAAATCCTTTTAAAATGAACCAATACTAGTTAATGCAAAGTAATATATCAAATATATAATTATACATTAAATCATTAAATCAACACTTGATTCAATGATCCGGTCATGTCGCACATAACCGACTAGTATTCAATGTATCGATTTATCGAATCAATCTTCGATTCGATAACTAGGTTATATCGCATACAACCAATCGAAACATTCATCGCGAGAATGAAATACGGTATCACATACACGCATTATTCTCGGTCCCGCACATATCTCATATGCGCTCCTATTTCGTTTCGCTTGAGCCAGGAAACCTCTGTGTAGGACTCTAAAGACTCGTCAATACGCCGGCAGCAGATGATGATCATATCAAGCACCCGCAAGCTGCAAGCAGTCTGCTAAACGTAACGGCCACCCGGGTATTGAGCGATCAGAAGATCGACGAGCAAGCCCGCTCACACTCCTGTGAATCCAACCAGTAACACTTACCGTACAGTCCGGTCTGTTCGTCTGATATGTCGCATATCAAGTCTAGGGGTGGTAAACGTCAGACCCCAATAACCGATAAGTCGTGCCGATGTGAGGCTCATAACGGATCGAGAAACTACTGGTAACACTTACCAGCAAATCTCTGATCAGCCCTAGCCAGGGACTTCCCTGTTATGGCCAATCGAGCACAGCGCAACATCAACCCCCAATACCGGGAGAGACGAAACCCCTCCTATCGCTCATTGCCTCCATGTGACTCGGGACTGTGCCCAAAAACCACCGTTTTGCACGCCCTCATGGACGTGGTAAGGTGGAGATCAAAGCATAGTGGGAATCACACAAGACTCTATGACGATCTCGGGTCTACAGACTAACCTGCACAAGTGTCACCTGAGAACTGCCATCTGACGTGAGGTATAATACCATCTGGGAGTTCTCGGTGAGTCCGTCCAGTGTACCCAGTCTCCACTGAGCACCCATATACCATCTCTGATGTCAAACACCAATGGATATGGGATCATCCATTGCCCATCTCATGGGTCAAGAAGCGTATACGCTAGTCTAGTATATCGATGCCCCGTCTCGATACACCCACGACTAGGGACCTTGAAGGATGTACCTATGGACTACCATGTCCCCACTAGTATGATCTGCATCATAGTCCAGGTAGTCAAGTACACATCCTAAGGGCTTTACCAACATGTAACTATAAGACAATTTAAAGAGACTAGTATACATGTTAAGATAAAGAGTAACCAGATAGCATACTATCATATCGAGCAAGAAAGTCATCTCTATATATGTCCAAGCATCCAATATAATATACATCATCTGTACAATACTGGCCTCTAGGGCATACATACAACTAACAATCTCCCACTTGCACTAGGGCCGGCTGCTGTAGTATCGCATACCGAGCATCCCGAAGAGTCTCTCAAACTGTATCTGGGGAATGGCCTTCGTGAGTGGATCCGCCGTGTTGTTCTTCATGTCAACCCTCCTGACCTCGATCTCCCGGCGATCAACTATCTCCCGGATCAGGTGATACAGTCTCAGAATATGCCTGGATCGCTGATGGGACATGGGTTCCTTGGCCAAAGCCACCGCTCCATTGTTATCACAATACAAAGGTATTGGATGCTCAATGGATGGAACCACTCCAAGTTCAGTAATGAACTTCTTGATCCAGACAGCCTCTTTGGCAGCAATGTATTCAGCCTCCATTGTCGAGTCTGCCACGGTTTCCTGCTTGGAACTCTTCCAGCTAACCGCCCCTCCGTAAAGGGTAAAGACAAATCCCGACTGCGACTTAGAGTCGTCCTTATCACTCTGGAAGCTCGAATCGGTAAAGGACTCCACTTGGAGTTCTCCGTTACCATACACCAAGAGCATCTCTTTAGTCCTTCGCAAGTACTTGAGAATGCTCTTCACAGCTGTCCAGTGACTCTCTCCAGGATCAGCTTGATACCTGCTCACTACACTTAGTGAGTATGCAACATCGGGTCTGGTACATAGCATCGCGTACATGATAGAGCCTACTGCCGAAGCATAGGGTATCCCTTGCATGCGAGCTATCTCCAAATCAGTCTTGGGAGACATCTCTTTGGAAAGAGTGACTCCAGAGATCGTGGGCAAGTTCCCACGCTTGGATTCTTCCATACTAAACCTCTTTAGTATGGTGTCAATGTACCTGGATTGGGACAATCCCAATATTCGTTTGGATCTATCTCTATAGATCCTAATTCCCAATATGCAGGAGGCATCACCAAGATTTTTCATTGAGAATCTTTATGATAAGAAGAGCTTGACCGATTGTAGTATAGGAATATCATTTCCTATCAAGAGTATGCCGTCCACGTATAATACGAGGAAGACAACCTTACTCTCTGCCACCTTCTTGTAAATACAAGGTTCATCTAGGTTTTTGACGAAATCAAACTCTTTGATAACGACGTCAAAGCAGATGTTCCAACTCCGCGATGCTTGCTTTAATCCATAAATGGATTTAAGCAGCTTGTACACCTTCCAGCTGCTCCCACTTTCTACGAAGCCCTCTGGCTGAGTCATGTACACGCACTCTTCTAAATCACCATTTAGAAAGGCGGTCTTAACATCCATTTGCCAGATTTCGTAATCATGATATGCAGCGATGGCAAGCATGATCCGGATGGATTTAAGCATAGCTACTGGAGAAAAGGTTTCGTCATAGTCCACACTTGGTCTTTGACGAAAACCCTTTGCAACAAGTCTAGCTTTGAAAGTCTCCACTTTCCCATCTACACCAAGTTTTTTCTTGAAGATCCACTTGCTCCCAATGGGTTTTACCCCATCCGGAGCAGCTTCTAAAGTCCATACTTTGTTGGTGTACATGGATTCCATCTCGGACCGCATAGCATCCAGCCATTTCACTGAGTCCCTACTCGTGATGGCCTGCTCGAAACTAGTTGGGTCATCATCCTCCATGATGCAATCCTCGCTCCCACCATCCATGAGAAAACCGTAGTATCTCTCAGGTTGGCGAGGAACCCTACTAGATCGGCGGAGAGGCTGAGGTTCATTGGGAGCTACTGAATCCTCTGGTTCAACCAAATCTTCTGTCGTAGTCTGTATTGCTGGAACCTCTTCCAGTTCTACCTTCTTTCCACTAATCTCTTTTTCAAGAAATTCCTTTTCTAAAAAGGTGGCATGTCGAGAAACAAACACCTTTTGTTCCTCGGTGTGGTAGAAGATATACCCGCACGAATGTTTGGGATATCCAATAAACTTACACAGAATGGACCTTGCCGCGGGTTTGTCCGTATTTTGCGTTTTTACATATGCCGGACAACCCCATATCTTAACATAATTAAGACATGGTCTCTTTCCTTTCCATATCTCATATGGAATGGTTGGCACGGATTTGGTGGGAACCATATTCAATAGGTCTGCAGCTGTTTCCAGTGCATATCCCCAGAAGGAAATAGGTAACTCAGCTGTGCTCATCATAGAGCGCACCATATCTAATAGGGTGCGATTCCTCCGTTCTGATACACCGTTGTGCTGTGGTGTATATGGAGGAGTTAGCTGAGAGAGAATCCCATTCTCTTTTAGGAAGTCCAGGAATTCATTGCTCAAGTATTCACCTCCTCGATCAGATCGAAGGATTTTAATACTTTTTCCGGTTTGGTTCTCGACTTCTTGTTTATATTTTCTAAATTTCTCAAAAGCTTCTGATTTGTGTTTCATCAGGAACACATATCCGAATCTAGAGAGATCGTCAGTGAATGTAATGAAGTACGAAGAACCATCCCTGGCATATGTAGACATGGGACCGCATACATCACTATTTATTAGTCCTAAGAGTTCGGTAACTCTTTCTCCGTGTCCCGTAAACGGAGTTTTGGTCATCTTGCCTTTGAGACATGACTGGCAAGTGTCATAAGATGAAAATTCAAACGGATTTAAATATCCATCCTTATGCAACTTAGCTAGTCGTGTCGCATTGATGTGACCCAGTCTACAATGCCACAAGAAGGATTCGTTCAGTTCAGAACTCTTCCTCTTGTGTGTGTTTGTTATGCACAGAACTGTTGATTGATTTAGAACATAAATGCCATTGCACAACGTGCCTGATCCAACCAACTTTTGGTTACGGAAAATGTTCATAACATTGTCCTGTAATACAAAATTATATCCCTCTTTACTCAATAAAGAAACCGATATAATGTTGCATATCAGGTTCGGCATGTAATAGCATTCGTTCAGAACCAATGTATTACCAGTAGGTAATACAAGGTGATATTCCCCGACAGTCTTAGCTGCAACAATTGCACCATTTCCAACTCTAATGTCTTTATCACCTTCTCCAGGTTCTCTACCTTTCCTAAGCCCATGTAACTGATTACATATATGGGATCCTGACCCGGTATCTAATACCCAGGACGTGGACCAAATGGAGAAACAGTTCTCTGTAACGAACACACCCGAAGAAAATGCATCATCATGTACTTTCTTCATTCGGGTGGCATGGGAATCCTGGTATTCCCCTATGTCCTGTTCATTCCTATAACTCTTATAAGAAAGAACGTAACCAACGTTCCCCAGCACAGTATAACATGCGGGTTCGGTCAATACATCCATATTATTATCTTTATTAAGGCATGACATGGTCGCTACCTGGAGAGAGAGAGAAGAAAACACTTTAGCGTATGCTCGTGCAAGATCAGATTGGTTATTATCTTATCTAATCAGGATGGCTCCCACTGGTTTTTATCAAATCTTCCTTCAAACCCTAAAAGGAAAGACTAGCCGGGATTAATTACACCCTACAACTTCGTCGATCTTTCAGCCAGGCCAGTGTCGGTACTTTGAGGGAGGTTCCCCGTGCTTTCGCACGGACTTAATTAAAGTAAACCTCGTTTTCCCAGAGGCGTAACCCCGTTGACACCTTTCTAGACACCTACTTGATCGGCTAATTGTAATGTGTAAAACTCTCCCAGGAGTAACTCTTACTTGCAGTGGGTATCAGGATCCAACTATCTCATAGAAGGTATGCAATCTCATTGCAAATTTCAACACTTGAAATTCCCAATAATATTTTGCCCCTAGCGTTCTATGACCTTGACGTAGGCCAACAAACCATAGTGCGCTAGTCAAGTTCAACCCGTCATTTCCTGATTGAATTAAACCCACCCGCACGACTCTTGACGCAGGCCAACAAAGTCGCACGACTACCCTAATCCAATCTGCATCATATGCATAAGCAGATAAATACTAGTTAGCTACCGCACACTACGCCTTGACGCAGGCCAACAAACGTAGCACGAATACTAACTACTACTTATCTGAAATGACGGAGGGCTACGACAGGTTTTTCTGAAAACCTATTGCATAATGAACTTGATATCGTTGTAGAATCGAATGATTTTGAAATGGAGTGTTTTTTAGGCTTTTTCTATTTTTGCTAAAGGGGTCACTCCCGGTGAAGGGATCGTCGGCCCTTTCCTCATCGAATGAGGTGCGGGATATATCATATATATCACTGTGCAAAGCAGAAACTATAGAAGCAATCAAAAGACAAACAGGGTGTGTAGCATCTGCCAGTTATTGCTAAAGGAGTCACTCCCGGTGAAGGGATCTCGGTCCTTTCCTCATCGAATAAGGTGCAGGATATATCACATATACCGCTGTGCAAAGCAAGAACTGTAGCTACCTGTTTTATTTAAAATTTGATTCTACAACATATTATAGGTTTCTTTTCTTTCATTAATCACATTAATGAAGTCCCATCATTTAAGTCACCTAAACATCACAGATAAATACGACGTACACTTATGCCATCCGCATTCGCCTCGATGTCCCCTCGTGCACCGTTAGGTTAAGTAACTAACGACAGAGCAGGGCAGGGCTAGTGCGGGTGCAAAACATAAGTAACGTCTATATAATATATCATATATACTATATACTGTATCCATCAGAACATATCAAATGATCACATCACAGATATCGCAGCAGAAAATATCATATGAAATATTGGATATACTAGGGCGTCCGTGTTTTTAATACGAGCCAGTATAAAACATGGATTCCACGGTTGTGATGAATAGCCAATCCCACACCCCTAGACCCCTACGAGAGCGGCAAGCAACCCTACCAATTCTAGGGTTAGGAGACCCGGACTCGACTCCTCGAGATGGTCTCCCACTGGACCCTAGAACCCGGTTACTTGTGCTCCCCTCCTTGGGTCTATCCTAATGCGGAAAAGTAAATAATATACAAAAGGTGACAGCTTCCGCAACCTGGAAGTGCCCCAATAAAAGAATATTACATACAAGTTTTTACATGAATGAAAATGAAAAACACTCATCTCACATAAAAAAACCCGGCTATTCGAACACGACGATCCAATATAACATATCCAGCAACACATAATATCACATGTCATCAACGTAAGTAAGTATGCATACCCCAATTGTCGTTGACGTATAGCAACGAAACCGGCGATATCGACATACTACACTTACGGTCACAGAAAAGAAAGTGTAAAACTACAACAGTTGGAATCCGCAACCTCTTTAGACATCACATGCCTAATCAAATGAAATACTTAGACATCACATGCCTAACAATTATAAACCCCGCAATTTAGTCTCATTATCGAAAACTCTTTTCAATATCAAGTGAGACTAAACCACTAGATTTATAACATTCATTCAGTTATCTCATAACTGTTTATGAATTCCAATTATTGTATCCCATTCCGGATAAATAGAAAATATTAAACTTTCCGATCGAACATTCGAACACCCAAGTTTTCCCGAAACCGATCAACACATGAAATAAGTTCAAAGATATTCACTTCATGCCTCAGTACCAACGGTCCAGCCGTAGAAGGGTCAAGCCAACGCCTCACATGTGGCACGCCGTACTGCCCCAAACCCTAAGGTTCAAAGGGTAGTTCAAGACGGTCACATAATCGAGTTAAGGTTTGTTGTCTTCTAGAGGGACCATCGCGTTACTTGCACTACTTAGAACGTCATTAAACTACGGAAAAGTCCAACAATTGGAAATTTCCCGGCAAGGGAAAGATTGGGTATTTACATCCGGTCGAACTTTTTAACATATTCTAAAATTATCCGGAAAAAGCACATAGACAAAATTTGATAATCCGATCGAATCTTCGATTCCCTATACAACTCCAGAATACTCAACTCTTGAGTCATAATAAAAATACCCAGAAAACTATGACGATCTCGGGTCTACAGACTAACCTGCACAAGTGTCACCTGAGAACTGCCATCTGACGTGAGGTATAATACCATCTGGGAGTTCTCGGCGAGTCCGTCCAGTGTACCCAATCTCCACTGAGCACCCGTATACCATCTCTGATGTCAAACACCAATCAGTATGCATACCCCAAAGACACTGATTTCCTTGCAGGTAGATGCGAATCGAGATGCTCTCGTCAAGGACACCGATTTCCCTGAATTGAGGTATTTTGCCAAGGACACCGATTTCCTCGGAGGTCGAGACGAATCGAGGTATTCCTGCAAAGACACGCGAATTGAGATGCTCTCGTCAAGGACGCTGATTTCCCTGAATCAAGGTTTTTGCCAAGGACACTGATTTCCCTAGTGTAGGGTTCCTAGGCACACTAAAGAGGTCTCACAAGGCATCAACCATGCCAATTTCAAATTTTACAAGTGCCAAGAAACCCTAATACAGATTCGTTGACTAGAGTTTAGGCGAAAAGTGAAACTAGTTAACATCTTAACTAAGAGAAAGAGGCTACAACCTTTGTAAATCCGGTTCTCCACTTCCTTAGCTCCACGTAGACGTCCTCTCGCTGTCCATCTCGAAACCCGGACCCTTGCATCGGTTTCATCGGAGAAATGGGCGGGCTAAGTCGTCGGCTTCGATGCCGAAGATGATCTACGTCGAGGCAACACAAGATCAAGCTCCAGCTTCACCAAGTCGTGAAACTTGTGAAGAAAACACCCTATACTACTTGGCAAGAGATAGAGGATGAAGAAATAGGAGGTGGGTTCACTTTAGAATTGGATTTCTCACTCTTTTACTTAAGATGCCATTAATGGAGTCAAGCTTTCTTCTTGAAGATGAAGAGGAAGAAGAAGATAGAATATGATAAGTATTCCTTTAAAAAGAAAAACAATATGAATACTTATCATATCCTAACCATAGTCAAGTGTAGAGAGCAAACTAGGGTTAGGTGAATGGTTAGGTTAAGAGAAGAAAACAAAATGGTCAACCTTTTCAACTCTTCATGAAGCTTCATGAAAGAACCAAAGAAAGCCACCATTTACCTTTTCTTTTCCAAAATAAATAATCAATTTAAATAAATGAACAAGTAAACAATAACCCTAACCATTCATATAACCATGGTTTAGTCTTTACACATGCATAAGTTAACATGTATCATCAAACATGATACAATCAAGTGTACACAAAAATATATCACATATACAATGTGCACTTCAAGTGAGAAAATCCTTTTAAAATGAACCAATACTAGTTAATGCAAAGTAATATATCAAATATATAATTATACATTAAATCATTAAATCAACACTTGATTCAATGATCCGGTCATGTCGCACATAACCGACTAGTATTCAATGTATCGATTTATCGAATCAATCTTCGATTCGATAACTAGGTTATATCGCATACAACCAATCGAAACATTCATCGCGAGAATGAAATACGGTATCACATACACGCATTATTCTCGGTCCCGCACATATCTCATATGCGCTCCTATTTCGTTTCGCTTGAGCCAGGAAACCTCTGTGTAGGACTCTAAAGACTCGTCAATACGCCGGCAGCAGATGATGATCATATCAAGCACCCGCAAGCTGCAAGCAGTCTGCTAAACGTAACGGCCACCCGGGTATTGAGCGATCAGAAGATCGACGAGCAAGCCCGCTCACACTCCTGTGAATCCAACCAGTAACACTTACCGTACAGTCCGGTCTGTTCGTCTGATATGTCGCATATCAAGTCTAGGGGTGGTAAACGTCAGACCCCAATAACCGATAAGTCGTGCCGATGTGAGGCTCATAACGGATCGAGAAACTACTGGTAACACTTACCAGCAAATCTCTGATCAGCCCTAGCCAGGGACTTCCCTGTTACGGCCAATCGAGCACAGCGCAACATCAACCCCCAATACCGGGAGAGACGAAACCCCTCCTATCGCTCATTGCCTCCATGTGACTCGGGACTGTGCCCAAAAACCACCGTTTTGCACGCCCTCATGGACGTGGTAAGGTGGAGATCAAAGCATAGTGGGAATCACACAAGACTCTATGACGATCTCGGGTCTACAGACTAACCTGCACAAGTGTCACCTGAGAACTGCCATCTGACGTGAGGTATAATACCATCTGGGAGTTCTCGGTGAGTCCGTTCAGTGTACCCAGTCTCCACTGAGCACCCATATACCATCTCTGATGTCAAACACCAATGGATATGGGATCATCCATTGCCCATCTCATGGGTCAAGAAGCGTATACGCTAGTCTAGTATATCGATGCCCCGTCTCGATACACCCACGACTAGGGACCTTGAAGGATGTACCTATGGACTACCATGTCCCCATTAGTATGATCTGCATCATAGTCCAGGTAGTCAAGTACACATCCTAAGGGCTTTACCAACATGTAACTATAAGACAATTTAAAGAGACTAGTATACATGTTAAGATAAAGAGTAACCAGATAGAATACTATCATATCGAGCAAGAAAGTCATCTCTATATATGTCCAAGCATCCAATATAATATACATCATCTGTACAATACTGGCCTTTAGGGCATACATACAACTAACACCTAGGGGTTGGTTGACTTGTTTCCGAGACGGAGCGTTGATCCGGCAGGGAGGTCATTGGTTGACTCTAGGTTGTCTGTGGACCGTAGAGTCTTGGAACTAGGGTTTTTGCCATGGCTCCGATTGATGGTGTAGCATCTGTGTCCTGCTGGAATGAGGAGGCACATCGTTGTTGGTCTTCGGCCCGTAGATGTGGCCATTGAGATTTGGAACTAGGAACTTTTCCATGGCTCCGTTTCGTTGCGACCCTGAGGTCAGTTGTTGACATCACGCCTGCATCAGGTTGGAGTGAGGAGAAATGTCGTTGGTGATCTCTAAGTTGTCGATGTTGACGTCGAGACCCTAGAGCTAGGGATCTTCCTTTGCTTCGTTTGTTGACATTGTGTCTGCAATATTGCGACAAATGTCAAGATTGTCTCTAGGTTGTCTATGAACCGTCAAGATTTGGCTTCGCTTTCTGATGGAGCCTGGTAGGAAGGTATGGTTCCCTTTTTGTTTGTGCCCCTGTATTGTATACAGGGATCAATTTGATCTCACCTGTAGAGCAAAAGTTTCATTCTTTCAGAATTTTTTAATTTCTTTCCGCGATGCTCTATCATTTCAGCTTTTTATATCACGAAAGTCGCGATTGCCCAATCATTTCGGCTATTTTTCACGGTGCTCAATCATTTCGGCTATTTTTGTTTTTTTTACTCACTGCTTTTTATTGCGAGTTGCCCAATCATTTCGGCTATTTTGTATACATATATTTTACTTGCTGATTTTGTTGCAAGTTGCCCCATCATTTTGGCTATTTCATATGCATTTTTGGCTTGCTGATTTTTTTTATCGCGAGTGTGGAACTTGGAATTTGGTGCCAATCTCAGCATCAACATCGCTACAACTGGAATATTGCCAGGAGCGAATCATCATTTGCCGTGAAAGGACTTGGAATTTGGTACCGATTTAGGCATCAGCATTGCTACCACTGGGATATTGCCAGGAGCGAATCATCATTTGCCTCTGTCGATGTCGAACAAAGATGGCTTAGCAAACAGGGTTAGGATCCTGTTAACTAAGGCTTTTGACTTCATGAGCCGTAAGGGTCTCATAAAGGTGTTTCTCCCTACGAGTCGTGAGGATCTCGTAGGTGCGTTTTCTCCTTAGGAATCGTGACGATTCCTAAGTGTGTGTTCTCTTATAAGTCATAAGGATCTTACAAGAGTGTTTTCTCCTTGCAAGTCGAGAGGACCTACAAGTGTTTGTTCACCGTGTGAGCATATCCCTAGTCGCTGGTGGGACTCTGTTAGAGAAATGTTCATTCGTGCCCGTGGATTGTATACAAGGGTCAACATTGAACCACTTGTAGGGCAGTATTGGAGATTGTGATGGCTTAAGAACGGGTTCAGATCTCTGTAGCTTAAGGCTTTTGATTCCTATGAGCCGTGAGGGTCTCAAAGGGGAATTCTCCTTACGAGTCGTGAGGATCTCGTACGTGTAATTTCTCCTTAGGAATCGTGGGGATCCCTAAGTGTGTTGCTCCGTTATGAGTCGTAAGGATCTCACGCAGGTATTTTCTCCTCACAAGGTCGAGAGGACCTTGAAAGTGTCTTTTAACGAGATTGCGCCCTTTCGGGTTTTCACAAACTCGCCGGTAGTCCTGCTGTTTTTACTCATGGAGCCCTTTCGGGTTTTCATCCGTGCCCATCTTTCTTATAGACGTACCGTTTTTTTTACGAGTCTGCGCCCTTTCGGGTTTTCACAAACATCGTCGGTAGTCCTGCTGTTTTTACTCACGGAGCCCTTTCGGGTTTTCATCCGTGCCCATCTTGCTTATGGACGTACCGTTTTTTTTTTGCGTTAGCCTTAGAATGCTGCGGTCTGTAGTAGTTTATAGACGTTTCGGTCAATTGCAAGTTTTAGGACATTGCGGTCCATCGTTAGTTTAGGGACATTTCGGTCCGCTGTAGCTTTGAGGCGAAGTTTCGCCGGATGCTTTATGAACAAGTAGGTTTCTCCTTGATAGACCTTGTCACATAATCCAAGGGTTTTGGCACTGCTTCTGCCCCCAGCTCCTCTACGTTATCTCCTAACGCCGAGTGAACTGCTTTGTTACTTAGCGACAAATGAGCGATCATGTGGCAAATTGCCACATAATCTTCGGATTCTTCTGACAAGTCGTCTCCCTCATCATTGTCGTTATCTTCATTCTCAAGGATGTGATTGAGGAACTCTTGAAGCGTGACAGGGGTTCGCGCCCTCTGGTTGTATTCTTTCAGCGCGTCAATATGCTTTTGCAGATCCATGCGCTTGTCGTTAAACCATGCGGGCTTTTTGGTCTTCTTCTTTTTCTTCGAAGACTTTGACGGCTGGGCCTGAGCGTTTTGACCATTGCTATTAATTCCCGATGTTGGGCGTGTTGGAGATAGTGCCCTCAGAGTCAATTATTAGGTCACAGGTACGTGATTGTAATGATTGAGGGAGGACCTATCCCGGTAGGACAGTCTTACTCGAGATGATAGTATGCTATCTGGTTTACCTTTATCATCGTGTACTGTTTTAGGTGACCTGACACGTCGCTATTACACGTTGATAGAGCCCCTAGGATTCTTGCTTGACCACCAGCAGTATGAGGGCGATCATATAAGGGGGAGCTGGGGGTCTACAAGCATATCCTTAAAAGGTCCCTAGTCGTGGGAGTTTCGAGACCGGGCATCGATACTCCATTAGTAGACTAGTGTATACAGTCGAGACCCCGACGAGGGGCGGTGGCCGGTCTCACAAGCCACTGGTGTCAGTTGGATCACCTAAGATGTATACAGGTGCTCATTGGGTTATGAGTACACCGGACAGGACTCGCCGGGAACATGCTAGTTGGTCATATACCAGACGTCAGATGGCAGTTCCCTGGTGACATGTGTGCAGGTTAGTTCATCGACCTGGGGATCGTCATTTGTCTCGTGTGAGTTCCCACTGTACTTTGATTACTACCCTACCACGGCTCAAAGGAGTCGTGCAAACAGGTTTTAGTTGGGTACAGTCTCGAGCCACATGGAGGCAGTGAGCGTATCTTTAGGGGTTCGTCTCTCCCGGTATTGGGGATGAGGTCGTGCTGTGTCTAGGAGAGCCATTACACAAAGTCCTTGGCCAAGGCAAGGAGATTTACTGGTAGGTATTCCAGTAGTATCTCAGGGTGTTCTGGGCTACACTCCGACACGACTTGTACCACTTTTGGGGGTCTGACTTTTACCAACCCCCTAAGCCCGCCATGCGATACTCATAGACGAACGGACCGGACTGCACGGATATTGTCACTGACAGGCTCAGTAGGGTTGTCAGGCTGAGTTCACTCACAGACGTCCCTTTTAGTCAATACATGGTAGCCCGTTACGTATTGGCTTATACCTCTGACGTGCTAGTGGTTAAATCCACAACCGAGGTGTTGACGAGTCTTTAGAGTCCCCCACATTCTGTTACTCAGCTTTCGGGCGAAAGGTTGTAGAGGCCGTATGGAGATATGGCAAGGTCCGATCAGATACGTGCGGTATTGCACGAATCAGGATCGGACAGTTTGTACTATAGGCCGTATGGTTATATGGCAGGGTTCGATCAGATACGTGCGGTATTGCACGGATCAGGATCGAACAGATATTACTAGCCGGCTTTGGTATAGGCCGGATCCTAGTATAGTACAGCGTAGACTTTGTCTCATTGCATTTGTATTTCGGTCGAAATACAGATGCGGGTGTGTATGCACAGTATCGGGGTTATCCTGTAATTTATTACGGGACCAGTTTTCTGGAGTTGCCAGTTTGCTTTCCGTTTCGGCCGATTTCCATTGTTCCGTTCATTGGCCGAAGATTGGTGGAGGAGGGCTTATTTGCATTGTTGCAAATAGGCATTAGTGGAGGGGGTTCTTTGCATATATTTATATCATGATGGTTTCATGATGGAGCCCATCTTTTGACTTCTAGCTTTATGATGATGGCTTGACCATTGTAGGTTATGATTGGCTTTTGGAGTGTTGGGTTTTGTTCTCTCATCATCTCTTTTCTTCATTGCATTCCACCCACCCCCTTGACTTTTCTCTTTCTCTCTCCAATCACTTGTGAAGGGGGGGGCCGGCCATTCCTATGAAGTGGAAATGGGATTCATTTCTTTTGGTGGGGGAAAAATTGTTATTCTCATTCTTTTGGATGCCATATTTTTCCCACCTCTCTCCAAGTTCTTCTTCCTCCACAAAAAGGCAACTCCATAATCCCAAAATGAGACATGCAATCCACATTATATTCTACAGCAAATCTTGGGTACGTCGAGTAGCCGGCTTCGTCCCCGAGTTGCCTCGGCATTGAGGTGGGAGCCCGTAAACAAAGTAGGCGATGTGGTGCACTTCCGGCGACGAGGAGGAGACGGGACATTCCGCAAGTGATCGGGACGATGACGAGAAGACCGGAGGACTTGGATCGTCGGTATATCTCTTCCCTTTCTTGTAGTTAGCTAGGACTAGTTAATGGTTCGATCCGGGTATTAGTGCGCGGCGGTTTGCCAGTTCAAGAAAAATTAAAGTTATTCACCGCTTCCGCATTCCGGCGTCGGATTGACGGCCGGGGCGCCGCCGTGCACTTACAGTGGTATCAGAGCCTCGCCATTAACTTAGTCTAGCTTTGTGTAATGTGTTTTTCAGTTCCGATCGATCGAAATGTCCAAAAACCCGTATTTGCCCACATCAGTTTTCTGTTGGAAATTTTTGGTGTCGAAAAATTTTTCAGGTTGTAAAATATTGATGTACTGGAAAATCTAAGAGCTCTGTAAAAATTCGACGAAGTAACTCCACAGTGGGAGCGCGGAACCGCCGCGAAAACCCCCTTCCCACCGCCCTTCCGCCGCGCACTGTGGAGATCACTTCACCAATTTTTTACAGAGGCCTTCTGGGCTTAAAATATGGGTTTTGGAACATTAAAATTGGGCCCATATTTTCTGTAACTGCTACAGTATTGTTTTGGGGCCCACTTGTTAATATTCGATCGGTCGGATATTTTAAACACATTTTTCACAGTATTTACATTATATCTGCGACCGTGAATGTCACTTGATCGGTAAATCCGGTCTAACTGCTATAGCCCGGTTAGACGGATTTGCGAACGTGACTTTCACGTTGATGTTTTGTTTTTGCTGTGATGTTGCGGAGAGGTCGTGGGGGATAGCCTGGATGCAATGCTAGTACAGTTTTGTTGTATTATGTACATTTGATATTGCGGGGCGAGCGTCCGACATGTGGACTGCCGTCACTGCCTGTTTGTATTATTCTTTTGGGGCACGACCTGGTTGCGGTCGATGTACCCGGTGTATGTATATTTTACTTTCTGTACTAGGATTACCCCGCGGAGGGGTGCACGGATAGCCGGGTTCTAGAGGGCAGCAAGCCCGCATCTCATGGCATTGGGACGGAGGGGGCTTCACTCTAGGATTGGCGGGCTATTCGCCGTACTCGTAGGGGGTACAGGTTGACCCAGGAGGGGTGCCCAAGTTACCGGATTCCGTGAAGTGCTGGGTGGTCCATTCACGGCGCTGAAGGGGGCTGCCTCGCTTCAGGTTTTGGCGGGTGACTTGCCGCACCCGTAGGGGTCTAGGATTTCATTGCACAGGCTATCCACACGACCAGGGGAACGTCGGGTTTCAGTAGTGGCTCTGTGAAACCCGGGGATCCCAGATATCTGTATTGTTTCTGTGATGCTGTACATTTCTGTGATGTTGCATTTTATTCACGCCTTGAGCGAAATACTGTATATTGGTATATATATTAGTAGATGTTGTATATGTTTTGCATCCGCGCTAGTCCAGTCCCCGCTCTGTCGTTAGTAAGCTAACCTAACGGGTAATGACGGGACCCAGTGGCGAATGCGGATGGCATATACGTACATCAGTATATTTTCGTTCTTTTTGGTGTGATCAATTGATGGGACTGCATTGATTCGGATCAATGCAAGTTAAAAACAAACCTAATCTGATGTTGTTGGAACATTTTTCAAAAAGCTGTTATTGCAAGGACGTTCACTTTTGTTTTGCATCGTGGTATTCAGTTGGAATATCCTGCTCCTCAGTCGACGAGGCAAGGGCCGAGATCCCTTCACCGGGAGTGACCCCTTGGACAAAAGGTTTGCGTCAGGGCATTAACTTCAGTATAGCCGATTACTTTTGCTTTGCACCGTGGTATTCAGTTGGAATATCCTGCACCCCATTCTACGGGGAAAGAGCCGAGATCCCTTCACCGGGAGTGACCTCTTTAGCAACAGTTTTCGTCACTATATTTTTAAAAAAGCTATCAGTTCCTTCAACGATATCAAGTTCTTTACGTTAAAGGTTTTCGCCAGAAACCATTCGTAGCCCTCCGTCATTTCAGTTAAATATTCGGTAGTATTCAAGCTATGTATTTTGACCTCACGCCAAGGCATAGTGATTAGTAGCTGCCGGGTATTTATCTGTTGCATAGATAGATGCGTTGGTTTGGGACAGTCGTACTACTATTTTGGCCTACGTCAAGGGTATGTACGGGTGGGTTCAAATTAACCTGGATAATGACGGGCAGAACTTGACATGTGACTTATGATATTTTGACCTCACGCCAAGGTCATAAGAGCATGGGGCAGAAATCACATCGGGAGTTTCAAAAGAACTGAAACTTGCCAGATATGCGCATACCTTCTGGAGTGTGATGACGTGAGCGGATTCCGTCACGTTATCATGCGATGATAGTTGGATCCCGATTCCCACTGATGAGTTAGTTTACTCCTCGGGTGACCCCGACTAATTCTTCTTTCAGGTTTGGAGGAGAATTTGAGGTACAGTGGGAGGATTCCAGATTAGATAAATTGGTGACCATTCTGATCTAGGTTAGAGTGCACGCTGAGTGTTTTCTTTTCTCTCTCTCTTTGGCAGCGACCATTGACCCGACCCTAAGACTTTGACTCAGTGACCAAGTTGACCGAACCTTCTTAACACTGGCTTTTGGATTGTCAGAGTTGCGAACCTCATTGCCACTCCTACTTTTACCCTTTTCTCCAGGACACCACGTATTACTACGAACGTCCACTTCCATTGGACAAAACCATCGTATGGTTAGATATGAACTCGAAGGGATTTATTCGAGGATGGTTTCCGGTTCTGGAGAAAACGGATAGGATTATTCAGTTGTCTTTTCCTTTTACCCTCTCTCAGGTTACGAGTACTCCTTGGTTTAGGGGTAGTACACCTATTACGCAAATTGGATTGTCTTCTTCCAAACCTTAGGCTGGTGCCGACCGGTAGGGAATGAAGAAAACCAATTAGCATAACGATGGTGTGCAGAAGGTATTAAGTTCAGACAAAGCAAGGGATTAGTAAGAGGGCAAAGTAAATTGCAACAGATATTCACGACCAAACCAAATATTTCGTTACCACTCCCACATCACCTTTGTATTTCTCCAGGACACTCCGTATCACTACGAAGATCCACAGTTTATTTGGATACTCCATCGTATGGTTATATACGAACTCGAAAGGAACTTGTTCCAGTTCGGGGATGGATTCTGGTTCAGGAGAAATAGGAATAAGATTTATTCAGGTGTCTTTTATCTTCACCTTCTCTCGCATTGCGAGTGTTCCTAGGATTGGGACATTACACCCATTATGCTTATTGGATAGTCTTCTTCCAAACCATAGGCTGGTGCCGAACGGTAGGGAAGGAAGAAAACCATTTGGCCTAAAGGGGTGTGCAGAAGGTAAAGACTAAAGACATATGAAGGGATTTGGAGAGGTGGCAAAAAACTATACGGTTACAGTCGTGAATCTGGAAGAGGCATTACTAGGAATACCAGAATACCCCATCGGAACATTTCAATGTTTCAGTCTCACTGTGTACTGTTAAAAGAAAACTGATTTCCCGATTAGATACTTATTCCAGGGTATGTATTTACCAAGTATGATTCTCACATCTGTATGGTTTTACAGATGATGAGTGGGAGTAAGTTATTGGGAATTGGATGATTATCCTCATTATATCGGGATTCGTTGTAATCGGTGATATTTGAGAAAATCACCTGGGCTGTTTGCCGGGTGGCAAATAGTTGGTTTTGAATATCCGCTGTTATGCACCAATTTCAAATTGATATATCTGTACGTCTATTTTCATAGAGTGAGATATACCTTTTTGAAATTATGTCTACGACATTTACCTATATCAGTGGATGGTTAGGTAAGGAGCATTGAACAGCGGTGTAATTCTTCTTAACCATAAGTACAGTTTTCAACCTACGACACACAGTGAATGAGTTATCAGACTCAAGGGACTTATACAGAGTATTGTATGTTGTCCAGGGTCCATCAGGACAGAGGGGTGGTCCTCATACTATATTCGGTTTACTTATGACTTCTCTAGTTTTTAGACAGGTGTTTCGTGGAAACACAGTGTCCGAATTTGGAGAAGTTATAGGTATTTGAATAGAGTAGAGAACCAGGTATAGCAAGTATCGGGATTCTTCAAAGAGATCGAAGATGTAGATACTTGTGTATGGTATTCAGTTGATAGTAATGATAAAGAGATCTTGCTTCTCTTTCAGGTTACTCATAATTGGAAGTATTCCTAAGTTGAGTAACGCTGATCGGCCTCCTTCCATTTAGTTGACATGCGCTGGGGACAGCTGCATGATTTGAATCTGGTTCAATTAAATCAGTGCCTCTGTTTCTATATTGGATATAGAACAGTTCATATCTTAACGATGTTAAGGTACGGGGAGTTGTCCGGTTTATGATTAAAACCAGACACTGGACAACTCAAGGCACGTTTCTGTAATGGCTGTTTGTGGGTTGACCCAGGCTATGACGAGGGTTGACTTTCTACCATCTGGATGAACAATAGCGATATTGTTCTAGGCTCGCCACAGTTTTATTAAAAATGGATTTTTTCAGAGAAACAGTAGTAGGAGTATGGTAGAACTGGAAGTGATTCCAGAACCACAAACGATTACTGAAGATTTGATAAGGAACCTAAAGATTCAATCTGGATTGACATTCCATTGGCCACTCCGCAGATAAGGTGGGTAACTTCAGGCACCCGAGAGGCGCTACGGTAGCCTCAAGGACGGTGACAGGGAAGTTCTTGTTTACCCACAATTGCCATTGCTGTTGTTCCAGGTTACGAGACCCGGCGGGAGGATGAGTATAGCGTCGTTCTAAACCAGTTTTAGAAGTGTACGTCTATATGACTCTGCCAGAGGGCTGTCGTAGTCAGTGGGAGAAGCAGAAGCATTGGTGGACAGGTAGCTTATGTCTATTTATAGACTAAAGCAGATGTAGCGGAGATAGATCATCTATTTCTGACGTGACAGTCATGGGTTTGACTTCATCAGAATAGGGGATGGATCTGTTGAGAAGGTAGTAGGGTGTGATATCCTAGTATTTGGATGACATACACAGAGTAGGAAAAGAAACTCCTATACTACAATCGGTATATACTTTGGTCGTCACACAGTTGTTTCTCCACAAAGGAAATGGATTTTATATCAGACATACTGGTTACTAGATCTATGGTTTTAGATCTAGATTTGGGTAGTCTCCCAATCTGGGTACTTAGACAGCATTCTAAGGGTATTTAGAATGGACGACTCCTGGCACGGTAGTGTACCTGCAGGTAATGGAGTCACCCTCTCTAAAGGTGTCTTACAGACTAAAGGGGAGAAGGATGTGCATGATTGGCAGATCACTTGCTTAGGCAATTGAGTCAATCATGAGATGTCAAGTACCACACCAGATATTGTTCTTGCACTAGATGCAATAAGCTGACATTAGTCCAATCCTGGAGAAACAGTCGGAAGCAGTTTTAGAACATAAGTGGATGTTCTAGGGAGATGATAACGACAGCCTCATTCAGGAGACAGTTATCATTCCAGGCTTCTAAGGTGACATGGACGACAAGGAGGTTGTCAGAGTTATAGTTTTCCTTCTGATGAGGGGCAGTATTTTGGACAGGTGGTCCAAGGCAATACTGAGGGAGGCATGGCGCGCAGGATACTGATTAAGTTCAGTTGACGATACAGTCTAAGAAGTTTGGATTTGGAGTTCGTTTATGAACTATGTCCCATCAGACATCCAGACACATTCTAAGACAGGTATTGCTCATTTCGGGAGATGGGCTTCTCCGCGAATTTGAGATATAGAGAGACATAGAAAGAAACAACTAAGCGGATCCACTCACTGAGGCTATTCCTCGAACGCAATAGTTCCGCAAACGAGCTTTGTGAGACTGACTAGTAGAGGAGTTGGATGTTCGGTATCACACGGGCTGTGAGTATGCGACATCGCAATAATTAGCCTTGAGTGCAAGTGGGAGATTGTTGGAGATAGTGCCCTCAGAGTCAATTATTAGGTCACAGGTACGTGATTGTAATGATTGAGGGAGGACCTATCCCGGTAGGACAGTCTTACTCGAGATGATAGTATGCTATCTGGTTTACCTTTATCATCGTGTACTGTTTTAGGTGACCTGACACGTCGCTATTACACGTTGATAGAGCCCCTAGGATTCTTGCTTGACCACCAGCAGTATGAGGGCGATCATATAAGTGGGAGCTGGGGGTCTACAAGCATATCCTTAAAAGGTCCCTAGTCGTGGGAGTTTCGAGACCGGGCATCGATACTCCATTAGTAGACTAGTGTATACAGTCGAGACCCCGACGAGGGGCGGTGGCCGGTCTCACAAGCTACTGGTGTCAGTTGGATCACCTAAGATGTATACAGGTGCTCATTGGGTTATGAGTACACCGGACAGGACTCGCCGGGAACATGCTAGTTGGTCATATACCAGACGTCAGATGGCAGTTCCCTGGTGACATGTGTGCAGGTTAGTTCATCGACCTGGGGATCGTCATTTGTCTCGTGTGAGTTCCCACTGTACTTTGATTACTACCCTACCACGGCTCAAAGGAGTCGTGCAAACAGGTTTTAGTTGGGTACAGTCCCGAGCAACATGGAGGCAGTGAGCGTATCTTTAGGGGTTCGTCTCTCCCGGTATTGGGGGTGAGGTCGTGCTGTGTCTAGGAGAGCCATTACACAAAGTCCTTGGCCAAGGCAAGGAGATTTACTGGTAGGTATTCCAGTAGTATCTCAGGGTGTTCTGGGCTACACTCCGACACGACTTGTACCGCTTTTGGGGGTCTGACTTTTACCAACCCCCTAGGCCCGCCATGCGATACTCATAGACGAACGGACCGGACTGCACGGATATTGTCACTGACAGGCTCAGTAGGGTTGTCAGGCTGAGTTCACTCACAGACGTCCCTTTTAGTCAATACATGGTAGCCCGTTACGTATTGGCTTATACCTCTGACGTGCTAGTGGTTAAATCCACAACCGAGGTGTTGAAGAGTCTTTAGAGTCCCCCACATTCTGTTACTCAGCTTTCGGGCGAAAGGTTGTAGAGGCCGTATGGAGATATGGCAAGGTCCGATCAGATACGTGCGGTATTGCACGGATCAGGATCGGACAGTTTGTACTATAGGCCGTATGGTTATATGGCAGGGTTCGATCAGATACGTGCGGTATTGCACGGATCAGGATCGAACAGATATTACTAGCCGGCTTTGGTATAGGCCGGATCCTAGTATAGTACAGCGTAGACTTTGTCTCATTGCATTTGTATTTCGGTCGAAATACAGATGCGGGTGTGTATGCACAGTATCGGGGTTATCCTGTAATTTATTACGGGACCAGTTTTCTGGAGTTGCCAGTTTGCTTTCCGTTTCGGCCGATTTCCATTGTTCCGTTCATTGGCCGAAGATTGGTGGAGGAGGGCTTATTTGCATTGTTGCAAATAGGCATTAGTGGAGGGGGTTCTTTGTATATATTTATATCATGATGGTTTCATGATGGAGCCCATCTTTTGACTTCTAGCTTTATGATGATGGCTTGACCATTGTAGGTTATGATTGGCTTTTGGAGTGTTGGGTTTTGTTCTCTCATCATCTCTTTTCTTCATTGCATTCCACCCACCCCCTTGACTTTTCTCTTTCTCTCTCCAATCACTTGTGAAGGGGGGGCCGGCCATTCCTATGAAGTGGAAATGGGATTCATTTCTTTTGGTGGGGGAAAAATTGTTATTCTCATTCTTTTGGATGCCACATTTTTCCCACCTCTCTCCAAGTTCTTCTTCCTCCACAAAAAGGCAACTCCATAATCCCAAAATGAGACATGCAATCCACATTATATTCTACAGCAAATCTTGGGTACGTCGAGTAGCCGGCTTCGTCCCCGAGTTGCCTCGGCATTGAGGTGGGAGCCCGTAAACAAAGTAGGCGATGTGGTGCACTTCCGGCGACGAGGAGGAGACGGGACATTCTGCAAGTGATCGGGACGATGACGAGAAGACCGGAGGACTTGGATCGTCGGTATATCTCTTCCCTTTCTTGTAGTTAGCTAGGACTAGTTAATGGTTCGATCCGGGTATTAGTGCGCGGCGGTTTTCCAGTTCAAGAAAAATTAAAGTTATTCACCGCTTCCGCATTCCGGCGTCGGATTGACGGCCGGGGCGCCGCCGTGCACTTACAGGGCGTGGTTTCAGCATCCCGTCGATGATCTCCGGCTCTTGCGGGCTTTTCCACCTGATCGCCGGACATGTTTGAAGATCTTTCAGTATTCTTTTAGTTTTTGCCGAAAGAACAACTTCCCATGGAGCTTCCTTTATGAATGAGCACGATGCCCCCGGCATGTCCATCTTTTTCGGAGCATATGGTTGTGGCGGATTTACCTTCCAGTTTTCGGACAGCGCGAACTTGCCCTGCTGATACTGGTCTTCAACCCAATTTTTGAAGACGTAGCAATCTTCGATCGGATGACCCAATACTCGGTGGTAGGGGCAGTAATTGGGATCATTGACGTCGTTCGGTTGTGGTGGGTGTCTTGACTCCGGTAGAGTGATGAGCCCATTGCACACTGCCAGTTCAAACAGTTTCCTTGTTTTATCCAGGGGAAACGAGTAAGGACGTCTCAACTTCTCATCGAGGGATTGCCGCTTGTTGCTTTGGCGAACAACCGGTCTCGGGCCACTTGGTTGTTGTTGAGCGTTGGCGACGAAGGTTACTTTCCCTTTGCCCTTTTCATTCCAAGGCTCCGTCTTTGAAGAGGAAGGCCTATGGCCCATCTAGTCCATTTGGGCCAGTTTGTCAATCAAAGCCTGGAAGGTGGTCGGCTTGAAGAACATCATGAATTGGGATATGGTCGCTTGAGGGTCAAGAGTACCCATGAACATGCCTACCGCAGGCGCTTCTTCGATACGCTGCTCGCACTTCGACCATAGATTCCGCCACTGTATTGCATACTGGACCTATGTTTCTCCAGGTTTCACTCTAGCATTGATCAATGCCGTGATTGGGGTGCGTTCACTAGCACTCGCGAAACGATGGGTGAATAGCAACTCCATCTCTGCGAATGTCTTGACAAAGTCATTTGGGAGTTCGGAATACCACTCAAATGCCGTCTCCGACAAATTGCCAACAAACTGGCGGAGCAGTAGATTATCGTCACCTCCAGTGTTGCCGCATAAGACTCTGAATTGAGCGACGTGCTGATGCGGATTTCCCGTCCCCCTGTATACGTGAAATTTGGGGATCATGTATCCCGGCGGGAACTTTATTTGGTCGTACCAACCCGGATAGGGTCGTCCCATTTTAACAATTTGCCCAGCCGCTTCATTCGCCTGATGAACTCGTATCCGCTGAGCGATGTAATCATCCAGGACAGCTTTGGAGATTGTCTCATCCTTGGCTGTTGACAGAGCCGGCAGAGGATTTGATGTCTCTCCTCTATCATCTTCAATTATTATTGGAGGTTCTTCAGCTGGAGGGTTCGGCTGGATCATCATACCCACTATATCTTGGAACAGAAAGGCCATTTGTTTTATATTGGCCGTCTGTTCCGCGGCCTCTTTGTCTTTCCTCTCAAGCATTCTCCGAAGGAATTCAGCATCAGTTTCCTGCTCACGGCGCTGCTCCGAGGATGTCTCTGGGCTTGCTTTCGGTCCTGTGAGTGCGGCTATGGCTGTTAGCATTTCTTGGAGCTTTTGTTGTTGTTGCTCCTGAGCCTTAGTCACTGATCGGGTAAGCGGTCGATGACCCGTAGAAACATGGCTTTCCTCTTTTCCGGACGCCATATAGACGGTATGCACCACTATGCCCCCAGACTTAGGGCGTTTGGGTTCAGTGGTCTTGCGATTCGTTGCAAACTCAGGGATTTTCTCCGGCCTTCTCCTCTTATGGGCGGTCGAAGTTGAGGGGGCCGTTGCAGTAGGCACCCAATTAGCTGTCGCTTTCTGTGGCTTGACAGAGTGATCCTTCTCTTGCCTAACCTTCATCTTTTTCTGTCGGCGAGAGTAATCTTGATCAATCGCTGAGATTTGGACTTGACGCCTGACTTTGTAAATTTTAGAGGACAACCGCTGAGGGGGCTGCTCCGGCTTCGCCTTTGGGGCATTCTCTATCGGTGGAGGGGATCTTTTCAGCACGGCAGTTGGCGAATTCCTGCGTACCCTGTTAAGTAGTTCAAAGCTGTTCCCAGTTGGAACAGCAGCATCGATTTCCACTGTTGGAGCCGGCGGAGTCAGTCCAGAGGGAGAGTTTCCCCCAGCCTTCCTGACCCGGCTCCAGTGGCGACGCCGAGCTTGTCGAGCTGTTGGGATTATCTCAGCTGTAGGGATGACTTCCTCATGCCCCCTGTGTTGGTCAGAAGTTGTCGTTGTCAGCCTATTGAAGACTGATGTCCGCTGAGTGGGGATGGCCAACCTATCGAAAGCAGACTTCCAAGCAGGTGAAGCAGCTTTGACGATTTCGCCTGAAACGGGAGCTGAAACAGTCAGTCTTATGAAGACCGACCCTTTGGCGGGAGAAGCCGCTTTGACGACTTCGAGAGCAGGAATGGCTATTCTTTTGGGGATAACCCTTTCTGGTATCACGGGCTTCTTCATGGGACCAAATGAGCTTTGGTCCAGTCTGTCAAAGACTGAGGCACTGGATTTGGGCGACCCGTTGAGAGGGGCCGTTGTAGCTGCAAGCCGATCAAAGACCGACTTCTTGGGAGCTTCTTGCGATGGTACAGGGGCGTTGAAGCTCATCGGTAGGAGCATGGTCCCGAAGAACAATCCAGTGATGCCATGAGTCACCTGTTCCACCGGCTTAGCGAAGATGGAGGCCGCTTGGGGCCCGTAAGTCACTCCTCCGGACGGGACGGAGCGAGAGTTGCAGTTTCAGTTAGTGCAGTTTGAAGCCATTGATCTTCTGTTTTCTGCACAGAGTAAGACACCAAATCTTAGTACCTCAAATCCCCAGGCTACCGCGATTCGTTCGCGAACACGACACACGAAATGTGGAGTGGAAAGAGGAAAAGGTCCCACCGGGCGTGCCAGAATCTGTTCTCCTCCGAAACACGGAGACGCGGCCGCGCAGGTCCGCCTTGCCTGAATTTCGGGGTAGATACTAATTGGTTCTATTCGTCCACCTCTCCGAAGATTCCAAGTTGATTTATGGCACCATATATCGAAGGTTTAAATGGATGCGGCCGATATAGCAGACTTCGTTAGATTCCCCCTTATTTGAGGGGTTTTTGATTGTGGGAACGCTCTTCCCTGCAGGCGCAAGCTCCTGCAGTTAATTACGCTACCAAATCGCGGTAACCACTTTCTCCTTCTCCAGATGATCACTTCGTGTCGTGGGTGTTTGTTTTGTTTTTGGTTGCCCGTGGATTGTATACGGAGACTAATTTATATTGTCGCCCGTAGGGCGTAGATTAGTCCAAATCCGTATTTTTCTTAGATTTGGGTTTGGGGGTTGGGTTTAAGGATACGTTAGTCTCATTTGAGACTAAGATCAACTTAAACGTTAGTTAAGGATACGTTAGTCTAATTTTAGACTAAGATCAACTTAACGCTTGTTAAGGATACGTCGGTCTAATTTTAGACTGAGATCAACTTAACGGGATCGTTTAGATCCAACAAAAGAGCATTTGAACTCTATTGTTTAGTTTAGGGACATTGCGGTCAATTACCAGTTTAAGGACATGGTGGTCCAAGGTTAAGGATATCATAGTCCGTGGGTTTAAAGGGACCCCACAGTCCGAGGTTAAGGACATCATAGTCCATGGGCTTAAGGACCCCACAGTCCGAGGTTAAGGACATCATAGTCCATGGGTTTAAAAGGACCCCACAGTCCGAGGTTAAGGATATCATAGTTCATGGGCTTAAGGACCCCACAGTCCAGGTTAAGGACATCATAGTCCATGGGCTTAAGGACCCCACAGTCCATGGAATGATTAGTTATCGGGACCCGTCACCTCTCTAAAGACGTTGAAGGATTACAACGACAAATATCAGAGGAGTGAAGAGATGTACCCTTGAAACAAAGTTGATTGAGAAATATGTAGTCCAATTCGGAACTAAGATCAATTAATTAGATTATGGGCACATTGGCTCAGGTAAATATGAATTGAGGACTTATGGCCAACTTGGGCTAAGTCCAACTAAGTTTGAAATGTCGGCCCATTTTTGGACTGTTGAACATTTGTCTGGGTTCAGCCCACCCATTATTTAGCAATGCTAAACAGGAGTTTAGGGGTTCTGACAACATTTTGTCTTTGGCTGAGCACTAACCATTCATTATAGCTCTGGATTTTAAGGTTCGGTTGAAGGGGAGATTTGCCTCTGGAAAACTTAACCAATTTAGGCTAGCTTGGTTGCAAATAGTGTTAAACACTAGCACATATTTGGCGATCACATGTTCCCACGTGATGCATTTAAAATAGTGTTAAACACTAAGGATGTAGTGCTAAAATAGTGTTAAACACTAAAAGTGAAGCGCTCACATGGGGTCACGTGAGGCGCCCTAGGACTGGGTCAAGCCTCCCTTATTTTATTCTCAGAATAAGTGTTAAACACTTTTAGTCTTCAAGGCCATCACGTGTGGGCACGTGATGGGTATCCATGCACTAGATATTAAAAGAATTTGCTAGGGGTCACGTGGGGACACGTGAGGGCGCCTATGTATTGGATTTTAATCCTTCAGTTCTTTCCATCTTCTCTTTTTTTTAAAGAGGTGTTTGTCAGGGGATACGTGAGGCATTGCCTCCAAGCTTTTTCTTTCTCATTTTGAGGAGTCTGTTTGAGGGCCACATGGGGGCACGTGACCATGTCTCATTCATTCTTTTTTGATCATTAAAGGAAGGGTCACGTGTTGCCACGTGACCACGTTTACATGCATGGATAATTTAAGTCCTTTGTTTGAGAATTAAATTCTTTGGTAGGGTTAAACCCTAATTCTATTTTGAGGAATTAAATTCCTATGTATATGGAAGAATTAAATTCTTATGTAGGGTTACACCTTAGTTTAATTTTAGAGGAATTAAATTCCATGTGTTTTGAAAAAATTAAATTCTTATGTAGGGTTAAATCCTAGTTTCATTTGGAGGAATTAAATTCCTATGAATTTGGAAGAATTAAATTCTTATGTAGGGTTAAACCCTAGTTTCATTTGGAGGAATTAAATTCCTATGAATTTGGGGGAATTAAATTCCATATACTCAATTCCCCCTCTAAGTTTTGGATCTGCATGGCAGAATCTCCCCGATGAGAATTAAATTCTCAACTTGTGGGGAGATCTGCTTCTGCAGATCTTCAACCAAAGGAAGAACTAAGTTCTTATTCAGAAGAGTTAAACTCTTAATTTGAGAATTAAATTCTCTTTTTGTTTTATTGAGCTTAGATCTCTTTCCCTTTCTCACCTAGGGTTTTTTTTGAAGAGATCTTCTTTTTCTCTCTTGAGAATTAAATTCTCCTCTCTTTTTTTTCTCCTTGTTGTTGTATATTTCCCAAAAAGGTAGATCCTCCTCTCTTCTCTTCTTGGCTCCTATTTATAGGAGAAAGAAAAGAATCAATTTGTTTTGTAAATCTTTCATTGAAAGATTTTAATTGATTTTGTAACCAACATGATCTTTTAGATCACTCAGTGAATTTTATTCACTATTGGATTTTTAATCCAAAAGATCTTTTATCTGTTATTCCTGACAAATTTCAGGGAAATCTTTCCTTGTATAAAATCTTTCCATAAATTGGTGATTTTTAATCACCATTGGATTTTTAATCCAACGGTGCTCAATTTAACAGAGCACCAAATTTTTTGTTTTGAAAGATTTAGAGAAATATTTTTCCAGTTAGGGTTTTTTATTCCCTCTTAATTAGAATTTAATTCTATTAATTCATAGATCTTTAGGAACCCATCACGTATTGTCACGTGACCCCCTGATTAAGCATTTGACCAGAATTTAATTCTGTTGTTTTAAAAAACTCAGGAATTATTGCGGGTCAGCACGTGACCCTTGGTCACGTGTTGGCACGTGATGCCCATTAGGGTTTTTCCTTGTTATTTTATTATACCTTTAGTTCTTTTCAGTGGGTTTAAAGGCCCATCACGTGTTGGTACGTAACCCCACTGATTAATTATTTCCAATTATTTATTTTATTCAGTGCCTACAGGTTTTGCCTGTAAATGGTCACGTGTCTGCACGTGATGCCCGGTCACGTGTGAGCACGTGATGCCTCATAACTTTTGATCCCGGATGAATTATGAGGCCCATAATATATCAAATCGAAGGATTTTTCGAGACACTTTCGATACCATCAGAATTTAGTTGTTTCTCATTCGGGAGTTTGTCAAAATGCAGCCCGGAAAATACTGGTTCGCATTTTCTTCCTTAGATTACACGTGCATAGCATATTTGCTCATAACTTTTGATCCCGGATTAATTATGAAGCCCATAATATATCAAATCGAAGGATTTTTCGAGACGCTTTTGATACTATCAAAATTTAGCCGTTTTACATTCGAATGTTTGTCAAAATACTGCCCGGAAAATACTGGTTCAGATTTTCTTCCTTAGATTACACGTGCATAGCATATTTGCTCATAACTTTTGATCCCAGATGAATTATGAAGCCCATAATATATCAAATCGAAGGCGTTTTCGAGACGCTTTCGATACCATCCGAATTTAGTCATTTTGCATTCGAGAGTTTGTCAATATACAGCCCGGAAAATACTGGTTCACATTTTCTTAAACGTATCGCTGCCATTTGATACCTTGGGCTCTTGTGCGCAAAAAAATTTTTGGCGGGAACAGCGGGATATTTCATAAATACCGCTATACAAAGCAAAAACTAAAAGATGTGATCAAAAGACAAAACCAAGTTGATTGTGGCATCTGTTAGATTTTGCTAAAGAGGTCATTCCCGGTAATGAGATCTCGGCTCTTTCCTCATCTAAGGTGCTGGATATTCTACAAGGAATACCGCTATGCAAAGCAAAACCTAGAGTTACCCTTTTTGAAAACATGATTCTACAATATCTTTTAAGTTTTTTTTCTTTTTCATTAATCTCATTAATGAAATCCCATCATTTATGCTTCCTAAGTATCACAGAAGAAACGAAAATACAACGTACGCTTATGCCATCTGCATTCGCCACAGTGTCCCGTTATGTACCATTAGGTTACTTAACTGACGACATAGCGGCGCGGGACTAACGCGGGTACAAAACATAAGCAACGTTTATTATATATTATATATACAATAATAAAGCATTCGTCTAATCTATATAAAGTGATCACATCACAGAATATCAGCAGCAGAAGATAACATATGAAATATTAGATATATTAGGAATTCCGTGTTATAAATTAAGCCAGTATAAAACACAGATTCCACTGTCGCGATGAATAGCCAAACCCACATCCCTAGACCTCTACGAGAGCGGCAAGCAACCCTATTGTAGGGTGTTTTACGCCACCCCATTGTGATGGGAATACGTGCACGCTTGTCAGGCGCATTACAGATTCCCCCTGCCTAATGTAGGCCGGGGTTTAATGATTGTGGGGATCCGAATCTCCGACAGCCGCGGACTAAGCTGTCGTTAATTACCCCTCGCCTTTGGAGCGAGGGAACCTCCGATTGACAGGTTAAACTGGTCATGCGAACTTAATGTGCATTGTTGTGTTTTGAAGGGTTTTGGATATATCGGGAGCCCCGCAGAGTTTTTACGGGGGTCCCGCTACCCGGATAGCGGGCTGGGGGTCAAGGGGGCTAGCATCCCCCTTACGAGGTGCGGGACAGTGCCCCGTTAGAAAAATTTTTCTAACAGGGACAGTGTCGTGGAGTATGTGTGTGTGTACATATGTATATATATATGTATATATATAAAAAAAAAGGGGGGGGAAAGGCATCCAAAGGATGCGTGGGGCCAGCGCCAGCGCTTTGAGCGCAAGAGCGCTAGCGCACCACGTGTCAGCACGTGGGCGCCCGCACTGAGCGCTAGCGCGCCATGTATCAGCACGTGGGCGCTAGGGCGCTAGCGCGCTAGCGATTTGGGCGCTAGCGCTCTGAGCGCAAGAACGATAGCGCACTGAGCGCTAGCGCGCCACGTGTCAGCACGTGGGCGCTCAGGCGCTAGCGTTTTGGGCGCAAGAGCGCTAGCGCGCCACGTGTCAGCACGTGGGCGCTCGTGCGCTTTGGGCGCTTGCGCTCTGAGCGCAAGAGCACTAGCGCGCCATGTGTCAACACGTGGGCGCTCGAGCGCTAGTGCTCTGAGTGGAAGCACGCTAGCGCGACACGTGTCAGCACGTGGGCGCTCGAGCACTAGCGCTATGAGCGCAAGTGCGCTAGCGCACCACGTGTCAGCACGTGGGCGCTCGAGCAGCAAAAAGGACTTGGTCCCTGCAATGGGAGTTGTACTCCCAGAAAGAAGCACTTATTATTCTGTGTGTGTGTGTGTGTGTGTGTGTGAGGAGTTAAACTCCTAAGATATTTGGAAGCTGATGAAGGGCTTCTCCCCTTGAGCCATAGTTCTTCTCCAAAGTGGGGTTTCTGGAGATGGGTCTCCTTCTTCTTCCTTTGTTGGCCGGATCTTGAAGATCAAGAAATATGAGATTCTAAAAATCTCTCCTTTCTGAGATCTGATGACAGATCTGAGTTCCCTTTTGTGGGTTTTGTGGTGAAAAACTATTTAATTTTGGAAAAGAAAGAGTAAAACTCTTGATTTAATTTTTTAAAAAAAAGAGAGGAAGGTTTAGAACCTTCAGAAAGGGGAAAGAGGCACAAACCCTAGGTTTCTGAGAGAATGAAAAGTGTATTGCTTTATTCATCATCATGTTGCCTTATATAGGCTTACATATTTGCATATAGCCCCTTGGGCTTTACAAAATGGAATTTCGCCCATCTCATGTCTCATGTGCTATTTCTTTTTGCACATAAGCCATGGGCTTACAAAAATTTGGCTTTATGCCCATTTTGTTTACATTCATGCATAAAAAATTACATAAAAATTATTTATTACATGATTTCATTTTGGCATGGGGGAGGGCCGGCCGCTTCATGTTCGGACTCGACCTGGGCTTGGGCCCACTTGGCTTGGGGTTGACTTTGACTTTGACTTGGTCAACCAGGGTGCAATTTTCGACTTCAACATCTACCAATTCTAGAGTTAGGAGACCCGGACTTGACTCCTCGAGATGGTCTCCCACTGGATTCTAGAACCCGGTTACTTGTGCTCCCCACCTTGGGTCTATCCTAATGCCGAAAAGTAAATAATATAAAATAATGGTGACATCATCCTCAACCCGGAAGTGCCCCAATAAAAGAATATTACATACAATGAATTTTACATGAATGAAAATAAAAACTCCCATCTCACATAAAACCCCCGGCTATTCAAAACACGAACATATCCCAGCAACACATAATATCACATGTCATCAACGTAAGTAAATATGCATATCACAATTGTCATTGACATATAGCAACGAAAATGGTGATACACCACATATTACACTTACGGTCGCAGAAAATAAAATATCAAACCACAACATTTGGAATCCACAATCACCTTAGACATCATAAACCCAAAATATCACATACTTTGGATTTCATGCCTAACTATATGAATTCCACATATTGTATCACATTCCAGAAAAAGCTAGACGACGTTAAACATTCCGATCAAATCAACAAACACCTAAAATTTCCCAAAAAGCTCAACACTTGAGCGCTGTTTAAAAATACTCATCACATGCCACAGTACCAATGGACCAACTGTAGAAGGGTCAACCCTTGCCTCACCTATGGCGCCGCGGAACTACCGCAAATTCTAGGGTTTGGCGGCGGTTCTTTCGATCATAGAATCGGGTTAGGGTTTTGTTCTTCTAGAGGGTCCACCTCATTACTTGCATGATATTTGAATGTTCTTTAACTCGGAAAAAATCCAACTCTTGAAAAAATTTCCGTCGAGGGTTAAAGTGGATATTTGATATCCGTTCGAACTTTTTAACACCGTCTAAATAACCCGAATTACTGTTAGAATTACGATTACGAAACACTCCGAGTTGCCTATGCAGAAAGTTAACATCACATGCAAATTTAGCAAAAACAAACAACACCTGAAACACCAAAACCCAGAGCCTGGAACACAAAAAAAATTGAAGCCAAAATTCCATGAAGGGGGTGGCCTCCTCGGTTTTTGAGCTCGTGTGCTCGGCCAAAAACCGGCCAAGTGGGTTCAAATTTCTTCTGTGTTCATGTAATATCACATATAACATTCTGAAGTTGTTTAAAAAAAAATTCTACGACTTGAAAATTTTGACAGAAACTGGATTTGTGTATCAGGTGTTTCGGAGTTCTTTCGGTTTCGTAATTCTATAAACATTGTCTAAATCTCTAGCTTGGCTCTGATACCACTGTAGGATTGCTTGGCACGACAGTAAGGTTTCGGGAGGTATCGTCCATACCATTTTAAAAATTTTGCCGTACAAAACAATCCTAACCCTAGAATCTTAATTAAAGATTTAGATAATACAATGTGTAAACAACTTTACAACTAAGTGAACTAGGAATACAACCTTTGTAGACCGGTCCTTCACTTCAATAGCTCCGTGTAGTAGTCCCTTCGCTCCAAATAGTGATCTTGCGGACTCTAGAGTGGCTTCACTAAAAGAAAGCAACGAGCTTGCTCGAAGTCTTCAAGACCGAAGATGATCTACGTTGAGAAGACACTAACTCAAGCTAGCTCTTCACTAATATGGTATTGGTGAAGCTAACACCCTAAACTAAATTGCTAATCTAGTAGAGAATGATGAAGTAGGATTTTTGCTCACTTTAAAATTAATTTTCTCACTTATTTTAAGCTTCTCTCAAAAACCTAGAGAGATTTCTCTTGAGCTTAAGGAAGATGAAGCAAATAATGGATGAAAAAGGGAATGGCAACCATGCGCGAGAAAATATCTAATATTACTCATGTAGAGACTTAACCATGGGTTTAGATAATGGTTGGGTTAATAAATATCTAGTATAAGACAAAACTAATGGACTAAGTCAATGGGTCTCCAACCTTCTACAAGCTTCATGCCATGTGACCAATTTCCAACTAATAATTGATTTACTCTAAATAAATAAACCCTTCATTATCATTATCATTATCATTATCATGGTGTAAGTCTCATACACCCATGTTGCATGTATCATCAATCATGACACATAAAGAAAACACAATTAATATATATCACATATATATTAAGTGTGCACATGTGAGAAAAAGAAATGCTTAAGTGAGCTAATATTAGTTAATGTAAATTAATATATCAAATATATAATTATACATTAAATCATTAAATCAACACTTGATTTAATAATCCGGTTATATCTCATATGACCGACTAATATTATTTGTATCAACTTATCGAATCAACACTTGATTCGATAACCCGGCTATATTCTCATATAACCGACCGATACAGTATCGACTTATCGAATCAACATTTGATTCGATAACCCGACTATATCTCATATAACCGATCGATACCTTATATCGCGAGAATAGAATACGGTATCAAATACTCGTATTAATCTCGGTCCTACACATATCACATATGTGCTCCTACTTCGTTTTGCTTGAGCCAGTGAAACCTCTGTGTAGGACTCTAAAGACTCGTCAATACGCCGGCAGTAGGTGATGATCACATCAAACACCCACAAGCCGTCAGCGGTACTAGCTGGACGTAATGACTACCCGGGTATTGAGCGATCAGAAGATCAACAAGCAAGCCTTCTCTTTCTCCTACAAAAGCCTGTCAGTAACCCTACCGTACAGTCCGGTCTCTTCGTCTGATATGTCGCATATCTAGTATAGGGATGGTAAACGTCAGACCCCGGTAACCGATAAGTCGTGCCGATGTAAGGCTCATAACGGGTCGAGAAACTACTGATAACACTTATCAGTAAATCTCCGTAGTAGCCCTGGCCAGGGACTTATCGTTATGGCCAATCAAGCATAGCGCAATATCAACCCCCAATACCTGGAGAGACGAACCCCTCCTATCGCTCATTGCCTCCATGTGATTCGGGACTGTACCCAAAAGCCACCGTTTTTCACGTTCTCTTGAACGTGGTAAGGTGGAAATCAAAGCACAATGGGAATCACACAAGACTCTATGACGATCTCGGGTCTACAGACTTACATGTACCAGTGTCACCAGAGAACTGCTATCTAACGATAGGTATAATACCAGCTAGGAGTTCTCGGCGAGTCCGTTCAGTGTACCCAGTCTCCACTGAGCACCCGTATACCATCTTTGATATCAAACACCAATGGATATGGGATCATCCATCGCCCATCATATGAGTCAAGAAGCGTATACGCTAGTCTACTCTAGAATATCGATGCCCTGTCTCGATACACCCTCGACTAGGAACAGTTATAGGATGTCCTTATGGACCACCATTGGCCCCACTAGTATGATCTCCATCATAGTCCTGGCAGTCAAGTACATATCCTAAGGGCTTTATCAACATGTGAGAGCAAGACAGTATTACTATACTAATCTATATGTTAAGACAAAGAGCAACCATATAGTATACTATCATGTCGAGCAAGAAAATCATCTCTATATATATCCAAGTATCCACTATAATATACATCTCATGTACAATAATGGCCTCTAGGGCATATACATAACTAACAAGACATGCGTGAGCTGATCGAGAGAGGATGAAAAGTGTGTATTCCTCCGATAATTTGGAAGAGTTCCCAAGAACGTAATTGGCCAGATGTCTTCCATATTGCGCTGGAGATGCCCGAGTTCATAGCTTCGAGTCCTTACAAGAGACTCTAGATAAGACCATAGCCGAATATGGATTGCAGTCTACGTAACTATTAAGTTGTGATTCCGATTTGGTCGATACGGAAGAAAAGTGGATAAGAGATTCATGTGAGATCTCAATGAGTCGTTTCTCCTTGTTGGTGCTAGAGAATTGATATGTACACAGAGACGCTGGATACAACCACCTTTCCAAAGGAAAGTCGTGATGAGATTACAGCCGTCTTAGAACAGAAACGGATTAATTCAAGAGTGCCAATTTCCGGGCAGTCTGGCAGAGATGATATCGGAAGAGACCGTGGCAGATTCTTTTCGGGATACTATGGGGATAAAGATTTGGATCCAGAATCGGTTGTATGGCATGCACTCAAAGGGCCAGAGGCCGCCGTCATTGACATGCTACATTATGGGTGACCAAGTTAATTGTTCAGGAGATGTTCAGAGAGGCGTCAAAGCGGGACTGTTTCCGTCGTTACTTCTAACCAGGCCGTTGAACCGAGAGATAGTGGAATTGGTGATCCACAGAGAAAACAAAGACCTAGAGACAGAGAAAGCCAGACTGTGGACAGAAGGTAAGTAGAAATTCTTGCTCTGCCAACTCCGGGTGCACCGGCACCTTTCAATATTAAAGGAGATATACCTCAATGCCATTTATTTTTTTATTTATGTTTAGTGATCCGAATATTACGCATTTATCGTTTTAGACCTTGAGTTTTGATGATTTAGTTTCTTGATTGATACTTTCATGCACCGTAGCAGCACCTGATGGATATTTTTATTTATGCACAGCAATTGCACTTGATTTATATTTATTACATCTATTACACTTGATTTGTGTTTTGTGGATATCCATTGCACTTGATATTGTTTTGTGCACGCCGTGGCACATATTAACGATTTCGTGCACTTCGATACACTTGATTTTGATTTCGTGCATATTGTATGCACATGATTTTAACTTGTGCACTCGATGTTGTTTCCTGATTTAAAATCAGGAAAAAAACTACGGAAGTGACATCACGTGCTAGCATGTGACCAGCGGTCACGTGTTGACACGTGATGACTAAGCAGCAGCAAAGAACAAAGCACAGAAGGAAGGGAAGCCCATTCTAGGGGGTTCACATGCCCACACGTGACCAGGGGTCACATGCGTACACGTGACCAACGGTCACTTGGCCACACGTGACCAGCCTCAAGAGCCTTATTTTTATGACAGGATTAAATTCTGAGAAAAGATCTCTCAAGTCTTTCCAAAGTGGAAAAGAACTATTTGGATCCGTTGGATTTAAAATCTGAAGGTGATTGGATATCACCAGTTTATGGAAAAATCTTGGACTTGGAAAGATTTCCCCCCTAAATCTAACCGAAATAACAAAGACATACATTTGGGTTTAAAATCCAATGGTGAATAAAATTCACTTAATAATCTAAAGGCCCAGATTAATGATAAACATAAATCAAATCTCTCAATAAACAAATCAAATCTTTCAATGAAAGATTCACTAAAACTAATTGATCATCTTCCTTCTCCTATAAATAGGAGCCAAAGGAGAGAGTGAAAAAAAAAGAGAGAGAGAAAAGGAGGAAGAGAAAAAACTTTGAGACATATACAGAGAGAGAGATAGTGTTTTGGAATATTGAAAATTCAGAAGGAAGAATTCGATTCTCTGCAAAAGAAAATCTCTAGGTAAGAAAAGAAAGGCTTCAAAAGAGAATTTAATTCTCAAAAGAGTTTAATTCTTGTATAAAAGAAAAGAACTTAGTTCTTCCTCTGGTTGAGGATGTGCAAAGTGCACATCTCCCCATGAATTGAGAATTTAATTCTCATTGGGTCGAGATCCTGCCATGCAGATCTAAAACACAGAGGAGGGATTGAGTTTAGAGAATTTAATTCTCACAAAATAATTGGAATTCAATTCCTTTGAGATAAAGTTAGGGTTTAACCCTATGTTATAGGAATTTAATTCCTTCAAAATGAACAAAACTAGGGTTTAACCCTAACTGAGAACATAATTCTCTCAAACTCACAGGAATTTAATTTCTTTAAGAAAAGAAACTAGGGTTTAACCCCATCAAGAATATAATTCTTCAGAAGTTTAGGGTTTAACCCTATGAACAGAACTTTAACGCATACAGAGACCCGCTAAATAAAACTCTGAAATAGGCACCTCACATGTTACCACGTGACTCCTACAAGGGAACTTTGAGGCAATGCCTCATGTGCCCCACGTGATCTCTAAAGCACAAAAAAGAAAAAGAAACAGAGAAGAGATTTAGGGCACCCTCATGTGTCGACACGTGACCCCTACTGAACATTCTAACGGATCAAAGCGCAAGCCCCATCACGTGCCCACACGTGATGGCTTTCAGAATTAAAAGTGTTAAACACTTATCTGTAGAACAAAATAAAGGGAAACGGGGCGCTATCACGTGCTACCACGTGACCCCTTGGCTGAAGCTTTAACAGACAAGAACCAAAATTCTCATCACGTGACGGCACGTGATACTTTAAAAGTGTTCAAGACTTTTGACCGAATAAAATAAAAGGAAGCAGGGCGCCCTCACGTGTTACCACGTGACCCCTCTTGCCTTGGCGTTTAACACTAAATTGAAACTCTGTATCCAGTGTTTAACACTGATTCTCCTTTAGTGTTTAACACTAATTTGGAAAACTTTATTTGCAGTGTTTAACACTGATTTGCTTAGTGTTTAACACTAATCTGAAAACTCTTTTCCCAGTGTTCAACACTGATTATCTTTTAGTGTTTAACACTAACTTGTCAATCCTATTCTCAGTGTTCAACACTGTTGGTCTCTAGTATTTAACACTAGTTTTAGCCCAATTGGCAAAAGTTTCCAGAGGCAAAGCCTCTCCTTCAATGAATCAACAGAGGGCTGATATCCCAAACATAATTGGACTTAGCCCAGGATGGCCATAAGTCCTCAATTCAAACTTAATTGGGCCGATGGGCTCATAACATGATAATTGATCCTAGTTTCCAAATTGGACTGGAGATCACTTAATCTACCGCAGTTTAAGGGTACATCTCTTCACTCCTTTGATATTCGGCGTTGTAATTCCTCAACGTCTTCAAAGAGGTGGCGGGCCTCGATAACCACACACATTGATACGGACTGTGGGGTCCTTAAACTCATGGACTACGACGTCCTTATCCTTGACCGAAATTTCTTAAAACTAACATCGGACTGTGGAGTCCTTAAATCCACGGACTACGACGTCCTTAACCTTGACCGAAATTTCTTAAAACTAACATCGGACTGTAGAGTCCTTAAATCCACGGACTACGACGTCCTTAACCTTGACCGGAATGTCTTAAAACTAACAGCGGACTATGACGTCCTTAACCTTGACCGAAATGTCTTGAAACTAATATCAGACTGTGGAGTCCTTAAATCCACGGACTACGACGTCCTTAACCTTGACCGGAATGTCTTAAAACGAACAGTGGACTATAGCGTCCTTAACCTTGACCGAAATGTCTTAAAACTAATATCGGACTGTGGAGTCCTTAAATCCACGGACTACGACATCCTTAACCTTGACCGAAATGTCTTAAAACTAACATCAGACTGTGGAGTCCTTAAATCCACGGACAACGACGTCCTTAACCTTGACCGAAATGTCTTAAAACTATCATCGGACTGTGGAGTCCTTAAATCCACGGACTACGACGTCCTTAACCTTTACCGGAATGTCTTAAAACTAACAGCAGACTATGACGTCCTTAACCTTGACCGTGATGTCTTAAAACTAACACCGGACTGTGGGGTCCTTAAACTCATGGACTACGACATCCTTAACCTTGACCGCAATGTCTTAAAACTAATATTGGACCGCAATGTCCTTAAACTACCTATTGACCGCAATGTCACTAAACTAAACAACAGAGCTCCTCTGATCACTCTCTTGTCGGATCTAAACGATCCCGTTAAGTTGATCTTAGTCTAAAACTAGACTAACGTATCCTTAACCACCATTTAAGTCGATCTTAGTCTCAAACGAGGCTAACGTATCCTTAAACACACACACCCCCAAACCCAAATCTAAGATAATACGGATTTGGCCTAGTCCACGCCCTACGGGCGACGATATAACTCAGTCTCCGTATACAATCCACGGGCAACCAAACACAAAACAAACACCTACGACACGAAGTGACCATCCGGAGAAGGAGAAAGTTGTTGCCGCGATGCGGTAGCGCAATTAACTGCAGGGGCTTGCGCCTGCAGGGAAGAACGTCCCCACAATCAAAAACCCCTCAAACGAGGGGGAATCTGACGAAGTCTGCTACATCGGCCGCATCCATTTAAACCTCCGATGCACGGTGCCATAAATCAACTTGGCATCTTCGGAGAGGTGGACGGATAGTACCCATTAGCATCTGCCCCAAATTTTCTTGGCCGCCGTTCGGAGGGGAACAGATTCTGGCACGCCCGGTGGGACCTTTTCCTCTTTCCACTCCACACTTCGTGTGTCGTGATTCGCGAACCAATCGCAGTTCGCTAATGGTTGCCCTTGGGTTTCGAAGTACTAAGATTTGGTGTTTCGTTTGCCTTAGAAAGCGAAAGGATCAATGGCTGGCAACTGCTCAAGCTGCTCCAACTGCAAATGCAACCAACGCTCCGCCTCACCTGGAGGTGTAACCTATGGACCGCTGGCTGCTTCCCTGTTTACTATGCCTGTGGAACAAGTAACTCAGTCTACCACCGGCCTGTTCTTCGGGACCATGCTCCCGCCGGTGAATATTGATATCCCAATGCCCGTACCGGAAGCTTCGAAGAAGTCGGTCTTTGATCGACTTGCCACTCCCACGACCCCTCTCAACGGGTCGTCCAACTCCTCGGTCTTCTCCAGAATGGGCCAAAACTCCTGCGGGCCCACAATGAAGCTTGCAGTCCCAGGAAAGGTTATTCCAAAAAGAGTAGCCAAACCTGCTCCTGAAGTCGCCAAGGCGGCTTCTCCTGCTAAGAGATCGGTCTTCGCGAGACTACCTCCGTTCCCGCTCCCGCGCAGAAAACTGTAGCTTCTCAACGAACGTCAGTCTTCAAGAGGCTAACACCGGCAGCAGCCCTTCCCCAGAACAGGGGGTAAGACGCAGCCGTCGCTGAACCAGTCCCAACAACCCGTCACGCCCGACGTCGCCACTGGCACCGGATAAGAAAGGCTGGGGGCAACTCCCCCTCTGGGATAACTCCACCAGCTCCAACGGTGGAGGTTAATGCTGATGTTCCAACTAGGAACAGCTTTGAGCTGCTGAACAGGGTACGCAGAAACTCGCCAACTGCGGTGCTCAGAAGATCTCCTCCACCGGTAGAGACTGCCGTGGAAGCAGAAAAGCCGGAGCAGTCTCCTCATCGCTGTCCTCCAGGATCTACAAGACATGGCGACGAGTCTGAGAATCTGTGATTGATCCTAATTACTCTCGCCAACACAATAAGTAGAAAGGTCGGCAAGAAGAAAATTCCCCGGTCAAGCAACGAAAAGCGACGACCAATTGGGTGCCCAAAGCAACGGCCCCCTCAACTTCGACGGCCTACAAGAGAAGAAGACCGGAGAAAGTCCCCGCTCCTGCAGCAAATATCAAGGACAATAAGCTAAAACGCCCTAAGTCTGGGGGCATGATGGTGCATACGGTATACATGGCGGTGGGAAAAGAGGACAGCAGTGCATCCACGGGTCATAGACCGCTTACACGGTCAGTGACCAAGGCTCAGGAGCAACAACAGAAACTTCAGGAAATGATGGCCGCAATGGCCACACTTACTGGGCCAAATGAAAACCCTGAAACGTCTTCGGATGAACGCCAGGAGCAAGAAACTGACGCCGAGTTCCTTCGTCGGATATTGGAGAAGAAGGATAAAGAGGCTGCTGAACAAGCAGCCAACATAAAACGTATGGGCCTCCTATTCCAAGACATGGTGGGGATGATGATCCAACAAGACCATCCGGCCGAAGACCCTCCAATCGTTCTTGAAGACGACAGGAGAGAAACGTCAAATCCTCCGTCCGCTCTATCAACGGCCAAGGAAGAGACAATCTCCAAAGCTGACCTAGACGAATACATAGCCCAACAGATACGAGTTCACCAAGCGACTGAGGCAGCCGGTCAAGTTGTCAGAACAGGGCGACCATATCCGAGCTGGTATGATCATATCAAGTACCCGCCGGGCTATATAATACCGAAATTTTATGTCTATAAGGGGACGGGCAATCCCCACCAGCATGTTGCCCAGTTCAGGGCACTTTGCGGCAACACCGGCGGCGACGATAAGCTCTTGCTTCGCCAGTTCGTCGGCAGCTTGTCAGAAACAGCGTTCGAATGGTATTCAGAACTCCCAAACGATTCTGTCAAGACATTCGCTAAAATGGAGTTGCTATTCACTCAGCGATTCGCGAGCGCCAGCGAACGCACTCCGATAACGGCATTGATTAATGCCAGGGTGAAACCAGGCAAAACGTGGGTCCAGTATGCTATACGCTGGCGAAATTTATGATCGAAATGCGAACAACGCATTGAGGAAGCGCCTGCGGTGGGCATGTCCGTGGGAACCCTAGACCCTCATGCAACTATCTCCCAGTTCATGATGTTCTTTAAGCCAACCACGTTTCAGGCTTTGATCGACAAGTTGGCCCAGATAGACCAGATGGGTCACAGACCGCCTCCCCTAAAGCCGGAACCTCGGAATGACAAGGGTAAAGGGAAGGCAACCTTCATTGCGAATGCTCAGCAGCAACCCCGTGCCTCAAAGCTGGCGGATCAACTGGAAGAAAGACGGCGGTATTATAATGAGAAGATGAAGCGTCCCTACTCGTTCCCGCGGGACAAAACGAAACGGTTATTCGAGCTGGCAATACACAATAGGCTTGTTAACTTACCAAATCCGAGGCGACCGCCACAACCCAGTGAGGTGAATAACCCCAATTATTGCCCTTACCATCAGACGGTCAGCCATCCGATTGAAGATTGCTTCGTCTTCAAAGGATGGATTGAAGATCAATACCTACAAGGCAAGTTTGCGTTGTCCGAGAAGTGGAAGGTGAACCCGCCACAACCTCACACTGCTAAGAAGACGGACACACCGAGGGCAACTTGTTCTTTCATTGAAGAAGCTCCATAGGAAGTCGTGCTTTCAGCAAAAGCCAAAAGAATGTTGAACGAGCTCCAAACATGCCCGGCCATCAGGTGGAAGAACCCGCTGGAACCCCGGATCATTGAAGGGATGCTGAAGCCGCGCTCAACCCCGAAGATCAGTGGTGATGCCCTGAGCACTCACAACCAGCCGTCGAAATCTTCAAAGAGAAAGAAGAAGAAATCTAAAAAGGCAGGGAAGTCTGGAAACAAGCGCACGGACTTGCAGAAGCAGATTGACGCACTGGAAGAGTACAATCAGGAGGCGCGGACTCCCATTACACTCCAAGAATTCCTCAACCATGTCTTTCAGGAGGAAGATAATGGAGAAAGCTCGTCGGATAAATCCGAGGGATATGTGGCGAGTTGTCATGTGATCTTCCACTCGTTTACGGGCGATGAAACAACCCCTGGCACTGAGAAACTGGGAGCAGAGCCTGAGCCGGAGCTTGTGTGGCCGACAGACGAAATGATCGACGCCTTTCTAGACGGGATTCGTTTGAAAAGTAAAGCCGACCAGGAGCGTGAGATGGCCGCATTAGAAGGAGACAAACGCAAGCGACTAAATGAAAGATTCGAAGCATTACCACCAGATCAAAAGACATCCGATGCAGATAAAAACATATTCAAGACGAGGAAAAGGTTTGCCAAAGCCATGTCAATGGGAATGGAGCTACCGCCCTCGGAAGGAAACACGCTCAATAGGGCGGAAAGTCACCCTAATTATTGTTCATATCATCGGAAGATTTCACACTCTAAGGAAGAGTGCGACGCTTTCAGGATATGGTGGCAAGGATATGTTGCTCACCGGCAACATTTTAAGCGTGTGAAACGCAGAACTCGTCGGGAGCAGGGAAGAACTACCGACGGGCATAAAAGAGCTACCGGCAACTGTCGCACAGTTAACGCCGGAGGATCACAGGTTCTCACCTTTGGGAGCGACTCTGAAGAAGAAATGGCTCTGGGCCCTCTCTTTAAAGAATCCGTCTTAGGGAAGAAGGAAGAACCGGGGGCCTACGAAAACATTCAGCTGCGCAATCGCACACTCCCGGAAAAGAATCTCGGACCCGCAAATAGAAAAGATAAGGGAAAGGAAAAAGTCACTGAGGATATCGCCTTAGATGACCAAGTCATGAAAGAGTTGACTGCCAAGAGCCCTCCCAGGAAGGGTAAGGTGGACTACAACATCCTGGCACACCTGAGGAAGCTACCCTCTCAGCTCAGCATTCTCGACGCCCTCCTTTTATCAAAGGAAGCGAGAGATTCATTAATCAAGGCGCTACAAGAGCCCAAACAATTCCAGGCATTCCTCGCCGAAGAAAGGATGAAGGATGAACTAGAAGAAGTGCACACGGCTGATATCACTTTCGGTGACGAAGACCTGCTCCTTAGGACGTGCGACCACAACCGTCCCCTATACATCTCTGGATACTGCCACGATATCAAGATAGGCAAAATCCTGGTGGATAATGGGTCCTCCGTCAATCTCCTCAATGTTCGGGTATTGAAGGAAATCTGCATGAGCGTGCAGCACCTCGCTCGTGACAAAATTACCATCTCCGGTTTCGACTCCCAGTCGTCACGGACCCTCGGATCTGTAATACTAACATTGCGCTTCGGACTGCTCGTCACGGACATTAAGTTTCACATCATTGACGCCAAGACCTGCTACAACGCCTTACTCGGCCGACCATGGTTACACGAGTACAACATCATCCCTTCTACACAGCATCAATGTATGAAGTATTTTAAGGATGGTCTTGAATATACCGTAACAGGTGAGCTGAACCCATTCTCTGTGAACGAAGTCCGCAAGTACGAAGATGCAAAGTACTTTTTGCCAGACTTCGAAGATACAAAAAGGTGTCACAAACCGGAAAACAAAGCCGCCGCCGCCGCCCCTGTTTTCGGGAGCGATACCGAAGAAGAAGAAGAAGAGATAGTTTACTCTGGGCCGTCTCGACGCAGTGACCCGGGACCGTCCGCTCCCATATTAATCTTCGGAAGTGACTCGGAAGATGAGGTTAATGTTGTGTTCTCCAGTCGGCCGCCAATACAAGAATTCTCTAGTGATGATCAGAGTTTGCAAATCACCATGATTCCGCGAGAGCACTACAAAGATCTTGACGCGCTTGAAGCTCACAACGTGCAAGACCTGCAGACGTTTTACGTCCCTCCAAAGCGAGAAGTCGAAAAGGCGATCCTATTCTATCGATCCTCGGAAACAAGAGTGGAGAAAGAGATCTGGCACGGCGCGGACTCCACCCTAGACAGACTTCAACCCATCTGCTTGCCCAGGTATTACACGAACGGATTGAAAAGGCTATTGAAGTGCCAAGGGGTACCCTTAAAACAGACTACTCGACAAGCTCGATTCTATAACAAGATTTGGGATGTCCCTGGGACTCAGCGCAAATTGCCCAACGGGAGAATGGAAACGCTTGGGCTTGGATACGTGAGACCCGGAAAACGGGAACGAGTCTACGGTAGCTACGCCATATACACCTTTGATGAAGAAGAGGACGCCTTGTCAGAAAATGCCAACCCCTCATCGGAACTGCATGCCGCGATCGAAGTCCCGAATCCATCATTTGAAGAGCGAATAGACAAGCTTATCAGGAAAGCGGGTCAAAAAGCTCGGGACGATCATAATCGCGAGATGGCCATTTACAAGAAAGCCAGGGCGCAACGCCTTTTTCAACAGGCTGCAAAAGATGAGGATGCTCCTCCCTATAAATCTGTTGTGCATAAGGCCCGACGCAAAGGTAGAGACAAGCCAAAGAGCGGAAAAGGCGTTCGATAGCAACAAAGCGGGACCAAGAAGCCACGCGGTCGGGGGTCGAGCAACCCAGATCTGTCCCTCATGAAAAAGATGAGTCAGGCATACTCCTTTCCTCAGAACAAAACACGAAAGATACTTGACCTCGCTTTAAAACATCGAATGATTACGCTTCCGAAGTCTAAACACCCTGAGCAAGCTAAGAAGGTTTCTCATCCGGGCTATTGCTCTTATCACCAAGCCATAGGACACCCTATTGAAGACTGCTTCACCTTCACGAACTGGGTCGAAGACCAATACCAGCAAGGCAGATTTGCTCTATCCGACAGCTGGAGGGTAACGCCGCCACAAAAGCACGAACCCAAAGCCATAAGAGCAGAACCAGGTCCACATCGGTCTTGGAAGCGAGCTCGTACCTGTCGTATGATAACAATATCAAAAGAAGAGCCCGAGAATAGGGATGACTTTCCCTGGTGCTTCGAAAACAGCGATGACGAGGTAATCTCGGAATTTCCGCCAGCTCCGAAAGAACTGGAAGATGGCATACATACTACTGCAGATAACCTCAGGAAAATGGAACTGGGAACGATAAACGACCCGCGACCGACATTCGTCAGCGAGTTGCTATCTGAAGAAAGGGTGGCCGCGTTAAAAGACGTGCTTATGCAGCATAAAGATTGTTTCGTATGGAACTATTCTGAAATGCCAGGGCTAGATTCAGAGATTGCAGTGCATAAATTGGCAATATCCCCAGACGTCAAGACAGTCAAACAGGCGCCGAGAAGGATGCGGCTCGAGCTTGAGATGAGCATCAACGCCGAAGTCAAGAAGCTGATCGATTCTAGGTTTATCCAGGAAGTGCAATATCCTGACTGGATTGCCAACATCGTCCCGGTAATGAAGAAAAATGGGACAGTACGCATATGCGTGGACTTCTGGGATCTCAATAAAGCTTTCCCGAAGGACGATTTCCCAGTGCCAGTCACCGAGCTGATGATAGACAATACGTCCACTCATGAGGTTTTCTCCTTTATGGACGGCTCATCAGGGTATAATCAGATAAAGATGCATCCCGAAGACCAGAAGCACACCGCTTTCCGGACTCCTTTGGTATATTCTGCTACAAAGCTATGCCTTTCGGTTTAAAGAATGCCGGTGCCACCTATCAGAGGGCCATGACAAATATCTTCGATGATCTCATACATGAAATCGTCGAATGCTATATCGACGACCTTGTAGTGAAGAGCATGTCATACGAAGATCATTTAGAGCATCTGAAGACCGTACTTCAACGCCTTCGGTAATACAATTTGAAGATGAACCCCCTCAAATGCGCATTCGGAGTTTCCTCGGGCAAATTCTTGGGATTCATCATCCGACACCGATGCATCGAGATAGATCCGTCAAAGATCAAGGCGATCATGGAGATGCCACCGCCAAGAAATCTCAAACAAGTACGGTCTTTCCAAGGGAAGCTCGCGTATATCCGGCGATTTATAGCCAACCTGTCAGGCAAGTGCCGTCCTTACAGCCACCTGACGAAGAAGGGAACCCCGTTCGTCTGGGACCAAAGATGCTAGAGCGCGCTAGATGAAATCAAGCAGTACCTGCAGAACCCGCCAGTGCTGGCTACTCCGGTCAAGGGAAAGCCCCTCATTCTTTATAAAACCGCCCTCGAAGGATCTTTAGGCGCATTATGGGCGCAAGAGAACGATCAAGGGAAAGAAAAAGCACTCTACTATTTAAGTCGAGTTCTACTGGGGGCAGAAAGCAATTACTCCCTTATCGAAAAACATTGCCTGGCGTTAATCTTTGCGATAACCAAGCTCAGGCACTATGCGTTGGCGCACGAAGTCCGTCTCATATCGAAAGTAGACCCCCTTAAATATTTGATGTCGAAGGCCATATTGACGGGGCGACTCGCTAAATGGGCCCTGCTCTTGATGGAGTTCTCGATAACTTATCAACCTCTCAAAGCAGTGAAAGGCCAGGCCATCGCCGACTTCCTCACTGAGCATCCGGTACCGACCAACTCTCCTTTGAATTGCGAACTGCCAGACGAACACGTGTTTGATGCGATCGACGGCGGTAATACCCGATGAGAGTTTTATTTCGATGGAGCATCTTCCGTGAAGAAGCGCAAACAAAGCACCCCTATAATCAAATCAGGGGTAGGTCTTATTTTCGTAACTCCACAAGGAGGGATAATGCGCTTCGCTTTCCCCTTAACAGAGCCGAGGAAGAACAATGAAGCTGAATACGAAGCTTTGATAGCAGGCCTCAAGATCGCCATCGACATAGGAATCGAAAACCTCCTTATATATAGAGACTCCCAACTAGTCGTTAGTCAAGTAAACGGCGACTACAAACATGCAAGCCAGAGCTGGTGAAGTATGGAGAGAGAGTACGACAGCTGCTGACTCAAATCCCTTCCCACACCTTAGAAAACATACCGTGTGCCGAAAATAGCAAAGCGGATGCATTGGCTAAGCTCGCTAAAGAGCTGGCTGATGAGAACCTTGATGATGTTAGGATCGTGGTACAAAGCCGTCGAGTACTTGCCCCTACAGGGATATCCCTGGAGTCACCCGAAGGAAGGGGAGCAAATGAGCACACGGCCCTGCAAATGAATGACCAAGAAAAGGCCGAGGATTGGAGGGAAATCTTTATAGACTACTTCAAATCCCGTCGAACGCCTGAAGATGTGTCCTCAAGACATCAGCTCATGAAACGAGCTCTGTCCTTCACCTTCGTCAATAATACTCTGTACAAGAGGTCATTCGACTCTCTGTGGTTGAGATGCCTGGGACCCGACGAAGCGAAAAGAGTCGTTCAAGAAGTTCACGATGGACTTTGCAGTTCTCATCAAGCTGGCCCAAAGATGAAGCTGAAGATCAAACGAATGGGTTATTATTGGCCCACAATGATCCAAGACTGCCTCGAGTATGCGAGACAATGCCACTTGTGCCAAATCCATGGGGACTTTATCCACCAGCACCCAAATCCACTACATCCAACGGTGGCTAGTTGGCCATTCGAAATGTGGGGGACTGACGTAATCGGCCCCATCGAACCAACATCATCCAAGGGACATCGTTTCATCCTGGCGACGACTGATTACTTCTCCAAATGGGCAGAAGCAGTACCGTTAAGGGAAGTGAAGAAGGAAAATATTCTCCATTTCTTCAAGACGCACGTCATCTATCGGTTTGCAACTCCACGACGGATCATTTCCGATAACGGGCCAGCCTACAGAAGCCACAAGATTAGTCGCTTCGCGCAGCAACACAACATAGACTGGAGATATTCCTCAGTTTATAATCCACGGGCTAACAGTCTAGCTGAGGCTTTCAACAAAACCTTGACAAAGATCGTGAAGAAAACGGTGTCCCGAAATAAGAAGGACTGGCATGAGAGGCTGCAAGAAGCTCTTTGGGCATATCGAACTACGTTCAAAATGGTCACGAACGCAACCGCCATACGCGTTGGTATTCGGTACAGAAGCATTACTCCCCCTCGAGATAGAGTTACCCTCCCTACGAGTGGCGGTCCACTACGAGCTGACGGACGAAGAAAATGTTCACCTTCGGCTTGAGGAGCTTGATGCCCTTGATGAGACCCGGCTCATAGCACAACAAAGTCTGGAGGCCTACAAAGCGAAGATGACGTGCTCGTACGAAAGATTGACCAGGCCGAGGACATTCCGCCAAGGCGAACTCGTGCTAGTGGTCAAAAGACCTATGATCCCCAATCGCGCCAAGCGGGAAAAATTTGAGCCAAACTATGAAGGCCCGTACATCATAGACAAGGTCTACCAGGGTGGAGCGTATCTACTCATGGATATGCACGGTGAAAGACCTTTCAGACCAGTGAACGGTCGCTTCCTGAAGAAATACTACGCTTAACGGGTCAAGGCCTAGGTCAATGATAGATGACGACGACTATGTCCGCTCGCTATCTTCCTAAGCCCGAACTTTCAGTAGTAACCGACCTCCTTCAAACAACGGACCGAAATGTCCTTAAACTAATAACGGACCGAAATGTCCTTAAACTAACAACGGACCGAAACGTTCCTAAACTAATAATGGACCACTATGTCCTAAAACTAGTTGTTGACCGAGATGTCGATAAACTACGGTGGATTGCAGCGTCTCAAAGCCGATAAAAATAAATAAATAAATAAAATATATAATAATAAAAATAAAAAACGGTATGTCCATAAGCAAAATGGGCACGGATGAAAACCCGAAAGGGCTCCGTGAGTAAAAACAGCAAGGCTACCGGCGAGTGTTTGTGAAAACCCGAAAGGGCGCAACCTCGTTAAAAGACACTTACAGGGTCCTCACGACCTTGTAAGGAGAAACCACCCGCGTGAGATCCTTACGACTCACAAGGGAGCAACACACTTAGGAGTCCTCACGATTCCTAAGGAGAAATTACACTTGCGAGATCCTCACGACTCATAAAAAGAATTCTCTTATGGGACCCTCACGGCTCATAAGATTTGAAAGTCTTAAATTACAGAAACCTGAACCTGTTCTTAAGCAACCCCCACAACCTTCGACATTGCCCTACAGGCGGCTCAATACTGACCCTTGTATACAATCCACGGGCGCGAATAAACATTTCCCTAACCAAGTCCCGTCCGTGACTAGGGATATGTTCGTATGGCAAACAACCCCTATAGGTCCCCTCAACTTATAAGGAGAAAACCCTTTTGTAAGATCCTTACGACTTGCAAGAGGACATGCATTTAGGAATCCTTACGATTCCCAAAGAGAAAACACACATGCAAGATCCTCACGACTCGCAGGGAGAAATACCTTTATGAGACCCTTACGGCTCATGAAGTCAAAAGCCTTAGTCGACAGGACCCTTAACCCTGTTTGCTAAGCTACCATTGGTCAATATCGATAGAGGCAAATGATGATTCGCTCCTGGCAACATCCCAGTTGCAGCGGTGCTGATGTCGAAATCGGTGTCTAAAATCCAAGCTTGCAGCGAAAAGGCTAGCGAGCCATACATGCATACGAAATAGCCGAAATGATGGGGCAACTTGCAATAAAAAGAAGCAAGTAAAAATGTATGCATGAAAAATAGCCGAAATGATTGGGCAACTCGCAATAAAAAGCAGCGAATAAAAATAAAATAAATAGCCGAAATGATTGGGCGCCGCGAAAAATAGCCGAAATGATGGGGCAATCGCGACCTTCGCGATATAAAAGCTGAAATGATAGAGCATCGCGGAAAAAGAAATAAAAATAAAAAATAAAAATGAAATTTATGCCCTATAAGTGATATTACATCAATCCCTGTATACAATCCAGGGGCGCAAACAAAGAAGGAATCGCACTCCTCCTCTCTCAGGTTTCATCAGAAGAAGAAGCCGAATCTCGATGAGTCACAGATAGCCTGGAGACTATCTCGACGTTCGTCTCGCTACAGCAGACACAATATCAAGTAAAGCGGAACAGCGGCAACTCCCAGTTCCATGACTCGGCGATGTACTCCCACTGAGAGTCGAATCCCAACTCCGTGAAATGCGGATACAATCAACAAAATTCCTGGTTACGTGGAACGCGGATAACGTCACTCTTTGACCCCGTGGAAAACGTCTAGAGCGGATCCTAGTCCTCGCAGAGCACGGCGGTGAACCCGTGTGAAGCATCCAGAGCGGAGCCTAGTCCTCGCCAAGCACGGCAGTGAACCCGTGTGAAGCATCTAGTGCAAAATTCCTGGTTACGTGGAACACGGATAACGTCACTCTTTGACCCCGTGGAAAACGTCCAGAGCGATCCTGGTCCTCGCAGAGCACGGCAGTGAACCCGTGTGAAGCATCCAGAGCGAAGCCTAGTCCTCGCCAAGCACGGCATGTGAACCCGTGTGAAGCATCTAGTGCAAAATTCCTGGTTACGTGGAACGTGAATAACGTCACTCTTTGACCCCGTGGAAAACATCCAGAGCGGATCCTGGTCCTCGCAGAGCACGGCAGTGAACCCGTGTGAAGCATCTAGAGCGGAGCCTAGTCCTCGCCGAGCACGGCAGTGAACCCGTATGAAGCATCTAGTGCAAAATTCCTGGTTACGTGGAACGCGGATAACGTCACTCTTTGACCCCGTGGAAAACGTCCAGAGCGGATCCTGGTCCTCGTAGAGCACGCAGTGAACCCGTGTGAAGCATCCAGAGCGGAGCCTAGTCCTCGCCGAGCACTGCAGTGAACCCGTGTGAAGCATCTAGTGCAAAATTCCTGGTTACGTGAAACGCGGATCACGTCACTCTTTGACCCCGTGGAAAACGTCTAGAGCGGATCCTGGTCCTCGCAGAGCACGGCAGTGAACCCGTGTGAAGCATCCAGAGCAGAGCCTAGTCCTCGCCAAGCACAGCGTGAACCCATATGAAGCATCTAGTGCAAAATTCCTGGTTACGTGGAACACGGATAACGTCACTCTTTGTCCCCGTGGAAAACGTCCAGAGCGGATCCTGGTCCTCGCAGAGCACGGCAGTGAACCCGTGTGAAGCATCCAGAGTGGAGCCTAGTCCTCGCCGAGCACGGCAGTGAACTCGTGTGAAGCATCTAGTGCAAAATTCCTGGTTACGTGGAACACGGATAACGTCACTCTTTGACCCCGTGGAAAACATCCAGAGCGGATCCTGGTCCTCGCAAAGCACGGCAGTGAACTCGTGTGAAGCATCCAGAGCGGAGCCTAGTCCTCGCCGAGCATGGCAGTGAACCCGTGTGAAGCATCTAGTGCAAAATTCATGGTTACGTGGAACGCGGATAACGTCACTCTTTGACCCCGTGGAAACCGTCCAGAGCGGATCCTGGTCCTCACAGAACACGGCAGTGAACCCGTGTGAAGCACCCAGAGTGGAGCCCGGTCCTCGCCAAGCACGGTCGTGAACCCGTGTGAAGCATCCAGAGCAAACACCGGACTGTGGAGTCCTTAAAATCCACGGACTATGATGTCCTTAACCTTGACCGTAATGTCTTAAAACTAGCGACCAACCACGATGATTCTAGACTTATTTTACCTTGGTTAAAGGGTACATCTCTTCACTCCTTTGATATTTGGCGTTGTAATTCCTCAACGTCTTCAAAGAGGTGACGGGTCCCGGTAACCACACATTTCGCGGACTGTGGAGTCCTTAAATCCACGGACTATGAGGTCCTTAACCTTGACCGTGATGTCTTAAAACTAACATTGGACTGTGGAGTCCTTAAATCCACGGACTATGAGTTCCTTAACCTTGACCACGATGTCTTTAAACTACGATACCCTGGAAACCATCCCAAACCAACCCCTGACCCCGTGAAATACAGATAAGGGCGACTGCACCCAGCACTTGCGGATCCTCACGACCTGTAAGGAAGAAAACTCTCTTGTGAGATCCTTACGACTCCCAAGGAAAAACCCGCTTAAGAATCCTCACGACTCTTAAGAAGAACTCACACCTACGGGATCCTCTCGACCTGTAGGGAGAAAAACTCTTTATGAGACCCTCACGGCTCATAAAGCTCAAAGCCTTAGGAGGCAGATCTTAACCCTGAATCCTAAGCCATCGCTGCCCTGCAAAGAGATCAAGATAGACTGTCCACAGAACACATTCAATAAAAAGGGGACACACCATTGAGAAGAAAATATGTCTCTATTCATAAACCAAAATGGGTACAAAGTACAATTCATGAGAGAACAAAAAGAAAATACTCTCCTTCAGGAGTATGTACAAAAAAAAAGAAAAAAAATAATAATACAAGTTTTTCAAGCCGGCGGGCGATTCAGCAATTCTGCTAGCTCATCCTGCTTTTGCTAGGCCACAGCTTCATGATCTAGGATCGCCAGGAGACGGGCCTCCGCCTGAGCTTGCTAGGCCTGATAGGAGGCAAGCCGACCTTCAAGCTCTTCTCTCGGTGGCCTTGTGAGTCTCGACCCTCTCGTGAGTGAACACGGCAGCTTTATCAAGAGCCACCACCTCTTTGATAGACTCTTGAAGCACCCCGCCAGAGTTTATATGCTTTGTTGGCCTTGGCGGTAAAATTGGCTTGAAGCTCGTTCAGCGCCTTAGAAGCCAGTTCCCTCTCCGAGAACCTCGCGGCCGAGCCCGTTTCTCACACAACAATGTGTTCGCCACGCGTCGCTCTATTAGACCACATAAGGACATATACGCTCAAGGACGTATAAACAAGCCTCCAGTCGACAGCAACAGCCGATCTAAAACGCGCTCATATCACCTGGTACAGAAAGCAACAAAAAGTTCTCGGTGTACATCCTATCAAGCATACATTCACAATTATATGAATATCCGAAAAAGAAATAATACCCGAAACTTTGATGTGCATGCGACATAGTGACAGTGTTCGCAATTAAAGAAAATTCTCATGGGAAGAACACAAAGTTCATTTATGCAAGCGAAAACATACATACGGGATACCCAACACACATTAAAGTTCAACACAAAGCATGCGAAAACTAATTTGAAAATACTACACTAGCGGGAAAAAGGTCGCCGAAACAAAGGGTCGGTAGTGCAAGGATTGACAAAAACAAAAGACAAAATTCTCCATCTCTCTCCGCCCTCCTCCAACACGTCAAAGCGCCGGTTCTCGCGAGGAGTCGCTCCCCACCGATTGGCGCCATGTTCGTCCGCAAAAGCAGACATAACAGCCCGACGGGCTCTTATTTCGCTCAAAAGGTGAACCGAGCAATCTTTCAAAGCTTGAGTGATTAGGCACGCTTCGTGAAAGCCCTCAAGCTTTTCTTCGGCCGCGTCAAGCATCGCCAGGGTCATCTCCGCCGAGTGAGGAGGGACATCGGTAAGCACGGCAGCAAGAATCATCCGGAGCCAGAAGGAGCCCATCGGGAGGGGAGACCCCCTGCGGATCGAGAGTTCATACGCCGCTGAGTCGCATTCGTCGTCGGTAAAGGAGGGGATCCACCAATCGGGCAGCAAAGCGGGGGATCATCTCCTCGATAGGAACTTCCCATGGTTGTCGACGCGCATGAGGGCGATTGCAGGCCATGGCGCTCAGTTGTCTCTCAAGATAAATCACACCAAAATGAGAATAAATTTCTCTGTGAAGAGAAAAGAAGGCCATGGCCCCTGGATATAAAGAGGGGCATTAAGTGCTACGCACGGAAAATCTTGCATGGTGAAGCTATTTCCAAGGCCCAAAAAGGGGAAGGCATTGGAAATCAAGGAGATAGAACTATTTCCAAGGCTCCTTTTCTGCATATAAAGCTGTGCACTAAAAATATGGTATAAAAAATTGAATACCCCCATAAAAGGTCCCTCACGTGTGGAGCGTGTGAGCACCATGCTTGGTGTGTACCAGAAAGTGAAATAATACCCCGCACACTAAACACATCAGCAGCAACAACAAAAAAAATGATGATAAAATCCTATAGAAAGGCATGCAAACACAGAAAGGCACGATAAAACTTATCATTCATGCTTTAAGAAGTTCATTCAAAATGAAAAGAAAACGATTACAATGGCAAGACCTCAGACGCGGGGCACGGATTGAGAAACTTAAACTTGACTTTGTCCAAGATCCTCAAAGCATTTCGAACCATACGAGTATGTTTTCTTTCGTGGTCACAAGCGTCAGGATCCTCAAGAATGTCTTCTATCCTCCGATAGGCGGCAAGTATGGCCGACTGCTGAAAAGCCTGGTGCAAGAGATCGATAAGGTTGCCTCGCCTTCTCTTCGAGATTAGGCTCATCAGATACACTGAATGTATCTTATCCTCGGCAGTGTCCAAGGCCCCGAGAGGTACACCGGTGCAGAAGAGAGAAAGCGTCTCCCAAATCACTAACACGATAAGTTTCAGAAGCGAAGAGCGACGGGGGGGTAGCCGATGGTTGTACTCATCGAAGCGGCTCTTGATCTCAGCACATTGAGCGTTGCTGAACTCCTGGTTCTGGCAACGGCCCAGCGCACGAATATTCCCATAAGAAATGATTTCGTCAAGATCGTATATATGGACGTCCATGATACCTAAAATAAAAATCATGAGAATCTATTACAAACCCTTTTCTTTTTATTTTGATCACAGAAGGACAACCTGGGGCGAAAGAAACCCTAAGAAGCCTCTATGTAAAGAACTGAGTTCTTCACAGGAATTAAATTCCTTTTGAAAAGGGGAATTAAATTCCCAGAAACATTTTTTCTGTGAACGGAGTTAAACTCCATGGATTTGAACTGTCATCATCGTCTCCCTGAAGGATCAGATGAACCCTAAAAGAGATTTACTGCTGAAGATTAAATGGTTTCACATTTTGGTTGAAAAAACATAAAGGAAAAATGGGTTCATATTTAAAGGGGTGAAACCCTTGGTATGGATTTAAAATCCAAAAGAGTGGTATGTGTATGAGAGTTCTTCGATCATCCAAAGATCATTACCCGAGGAAAAAAAATCCTTCAACAGAGTTAAACTCTGAAAAATGCTTGAAGCAAAGAACTAAGCTCTGGAAAGGAGAATTAAATTCTCAGAAAGAAAAGTTCTCAAAGGAAGAAGATGAGCAAAAGTGGAGGCTCCTCTGAAAGGACATGGGCATTTATAGGATGGGATGAAAAACGTTTCATCTACCCTACTCCCAAAGCAGATCCGACGGTCACAAAAGTGACAGCGTTGCACTCACGTGCAGACACGTGAGAACAACGCTGTGGGGGCATTTGTTTCCTGATTTAAAATCAGGAAAAAACCTATGGAAGAGGCATCACGTGCTAGCACGTGACCAGCGGTCACGTGTTGACACGTGATGACTAAGCAGCGGCAAAGAACAAAGCGCAGAAGGAAGGGAAGCCCATTCTAGGGGGGTCACGTGCCCGCACATGACCAGGGGTCACATGCGTACACGTGACCAACGGTCACGTGGCCACACGTGACCAGCCTCAAGAGCCTTATTTTTATGACAGGATTAAATTCTGAGAAAAGATCTCTCAAGTCTTTCCAAAGTGGAAAAGAACTATTTGGAACCGTTGGATTTAAAATGTGAAGGTGATTGGATATCACCAGTTTATGGAAAAATCTTGGACTTGGAAAGATTTCCCCCCTAAATCTAACCGAAATAACAAAGAGATACATTTGGGTTTAAAATCCAATGGTGAATAAAATTCACCTAATAATCTAAAGGCCCAGATTAATGATAAACATAAATCAAATCTCTCAATAAACAAATCAAATATTTCAATGAAAGATTCACTAAAACTAATTGATCCTCTTCCTTCTCCTATAAATAGGAGCCAAAGGATAGAGTGAAAAAAAAAGGGAGAGAGAAAAGGAGGAAGAGAAAAAAACTTTGAGACATATACAGAGAGAGAGATAGTGTTTTGGAATATTGAAAATTCAGAAGGAAGAATTCGATTCTCTGCAAAAGAAAATCCCTACGTAAGAAAAGAAAGGCTTCAAAAGAGAATTTAATTCTCAAAAGAGTTTAACTCTTGTATAAAAGAAAAGAACTTAGTTCTTCCTCTGGTTGAGGATGTGCAAAGTGCACATCTCTCCATGAATTGAGAATTTAATTCTCATTGGGTCGAGATCCTGCCATGCAGATCTAAAACACAGAGGAGGAATTGAGTTTAGAGAATTTAATTCTCACAAAATAATAGGAATTCAATTCCTTTGAGATAAAATTAGGGTTTAACCCTATGTTATAGGAATTTAATTCCTTCAAAATGAACAAAACTAGGGTTTAACCCTAACTGAGAACATAATTCTCTCAAACTCACAGGAATTTAATTCCTTTAAAAAAAGAAACTAGGGTTTAACCCCATCAAGAATATAATTCTTCAGAAGTTTAGGGTTTAACCCTATGAACAGAACTTTAACGCATACAGAGACCCGCCAAATAAAGCTCTGAAATAGGCACCTCACGTGTCGACTTTGAGGCAATGCCTCATGTGCCCCACGTGATCTCTAAAGCACACAAAAGAAAAAGAAACAGAAAAGAGCTTTAGGACGCCCTCACGTGTCGACACGTGACCCCTACTGAACATTCTAACGGATCAAAGCGCAAGCCCCATCACGTGCCCACACGTGATGGCTTTCAGAATTAAAAGTGTTAAACACTTATCTGTAGAACAAAATAAAGGGAAACGAGGCGCTATCATGTGCTACCACGTGACCCCTTGGCTAAAACTTTAACAGACAAGCACCAAAATTCTCATCACGTGACGGCACGTGGTACTTTAAAAGTGTTCAAGACTTTTGACCGAATAAAATAAAAGGAAGCAGGGCGCCCTCACGTGTTACCACGTGACCGCTTTTGCCTTGGCGTTTAACACTAAATTGAAACTCTGTATCCAGTGTTTAACACTGATTCTCCTTTAGTGTTTAACACTAATTTGGAAAACTCTATTTGGAGTGTTTAACACTGATTTGCTTAGTGTTTAACACTAATCTGAAAACTCTTTTCCCAGTGTTCAACACTGATTATCTTTTAGTGTTTAACACTAACTTGTCAATCCTATTCTCAGTGTTCAACACTGTTGGTCTCTAGTGTTTAACACTAGTTTTAGCCCAATTGGCTAAAGTTTCCAGAGGCAAAGCCTCTCCTTCAATGAATCAACAGAGGGCTGATATCCCAAACATAATTGGACTTAGCCCAGGATGGTCATAAGTCCTCAATTCAAACTTAATTGGGCCGATGGGCTCATAACATGATAATTGATCCTAGTTTCCAAATTGGACTGGAGATCACTTATTCTACCGCGGTTTAAGGGTACATCTCTTCACTCCTTTGATATTCGGCGTTGTAATTCCTCAACGTCTTCAAAGAGGTGGTGGGTCCCGATAACCACCCACATTGATACGGACTGTGGGGTCCTTAAACTCATGGACTACGACGTCCTTAACCTTGACCGAAATGTCTTAAAACTAATATCGGACTATGGAGTCCTTAAATCCACGGACTATGACGTCCTTAACCTTGACCGAAATGTCTTAAAACTAATATCAGACTGTGGAGTCCTTAAATTCACGGACTACGACGTCCTTAACCTTGACCGGAATGTCTTAAAACTAACAGCGGACTATGACGTCCTTAACCTTGACCGAAATGTCTTAAAATTAACATCGGACTGTGGAGTCCTTAAATCCACGGACTACGACGTCCTTAACCTTGACCGGAATGTCTTAAAACTAACAGCGGACTATGACGTCCTTAACCTTGACCGAAATGTCTTAAAACTAACATCAGACTGTGGAGTCCTTAAATCCACGGACAACGACGTCCTTAACCTTGACCGAAATGTCTTAAAACTATCATCGGACTGTGGAGTCCTTAAATCCACGGACTACGACGTCCTTAACCTTTACCAGAATTTCTTAAAACTGACAGCGGACTATGACGTCCTTAACCTTGACCGTGATGTCTTAAAACTAACACCGGACTGTGGGGTCCTTAAACTCATAGACTACGACGTCCTTAACCTTGACCGCAATGTCTTAAAACTAACATTGGACCGCAATGTCCTTAAACTTCCTATTGACCGCAATGTCACTAAACTAAACAACAGAGCTCCTCTGATCGCTCTCTTGTCGGATCTAAACGATCCCGTTAAGTTGATCTTAGTCTAAAACATGACTAACGTATCCTTAACCACCGTTTAAGTCGATCTTAGTCTCAAACGAGGCTAACTTATCCTTAAACACACACACCCCCCAAACCCAAATCTAAGATAATACGGATTTGGACTAGTCCACGCCCTACGGGTGACGATATAACTCAGTCTCCGTATACAATCCACGGGCAACCAAACACAAAACAAACACCCACGACATGAAGTGACCATCCGGAGAAGGAGAAAGTTGTTGCCGCGATGCGGTAGCGTAATTAACTGCAGGGGCTTGCGCCTGCAGGGAAGAGCGTCCCCACAATCAAAAACCCCTCAAAAGAGGGGGAATCTGACGAAGTCTGCTACATCGGCCGCATCCGTTTAAACCTCCGATGCACGGTGCCATAAATCAACTTGGCATCTTCGGAGAGGTGGACGAATAGCACCCATTAGCATCTGCCCCGAATTTCAGGCAAGACGTCGTCTTGGCCGCCATTCGGAGGGGAACAGATGTTATTTACACGCGCTTTCGATACATTGATACGGTTTTCGTGCACACCAGTTGCACCTGATTTTTGTTTTCGTGCACTTAGTTGCACTTCATATTGATTTTCGTGCACCTTATTACACTTGACACTTTTGTGCGGACTTGACGCACTTGATTTAAACTTTCGCGTACACTTGGCGCACTTGATGTGATTTTGTGCATATTTGAGACACTTGATTGAGATTTTTCATGCATTTTAGAGGCACTTGATATTGTTGTCATGCACACTCAATGTACTCGACAGATGCTTTCGTGCACACCGGTTGCACTCAGTTTTTGTTTTCGTGCACATTCGTGGCACTTGGATTTAATCTTGATTTCCATGCACACCAGATGCACGTGGTATTTTCATATACACCTTTTGAGGTTGATTCATTCGTTTTTAGTATCGCATTTTATGATATACCCTATATTATATAGTAGCCGAGCAAGACTGATTTGAGAACAGCACCTGAGTGTTTTTACATGTATCGGTATTTACTGAAGAGATTTTCAAAAAGGAGCTATAGTCTCACTATTTTCCTACGTGTTTATGAGCGATACGAATTTTTACAAAAAAACCCTTCTAAATAAATTTCAAAAAGGCGGGACGTATATCTTAAGCAAAACATATATAGACATAAAAATATTTCTTTGTAAAATGAATGTCCGCTACTTGTGCCATGATATACGCATCACACGACGATTTAAGAAGGATTTTACATGCATTTTTCAGTTATTTAAATGATTTGGTAAGAATGCACACTATATATATATATAGTCTTGATTATATTATATTTGATTTAAACAGTAGATTTCGAAACTTGCATATCCATCTTAACTCGCATGATTTGCATGACGCTTGACGGAGTTTTGATTATTGAGTTTTGCACTTGTTTTCATGCGCACACGTTGCGCTGTGATATTTCTTGCGTTCTCGTGATTTCAGAGCCCCGTTGATTTGATTGATTTACTGAAATATTTTAAGATTTGGGGGTTTAAATTTAAATTCGGGGACCAAATTTATTTGAGGGAAGACTGTAAAATTTCAGAAAATAGAAAATAATATTTTTGTAATTTGAATAATAAAATAATGAATTTCACGAATATTATGCGAATATGAATTTGAGTTTTCGAAAATTGGTATAATTATATACCTATATTTTGAAAATAATTAAAAATTAAAATGAATTATTATTTATGAAAACATTTATTTAATATGGGCTTTTTATACATTGAATACTATAGTTATTTACATATAAGTTTAATATTAAACTTGATTAGTGTTTCCTAAATTATGCATTAAACCTAATTTATTTGGTTAGTCATGCTTGTCTGCATGACATGATATCTGCATATTTTCCTTATCTTTTATTTGTCATGGTCTCTACTTTTTTTTATAAAAAAGAATGAAAATGGGGGACAAAGGGACACATATGTATGGTTGAAGAGAGAGAGCGGAAGAGAGAGAGAGAAAGAGAGTGTGTGAGAGAGAGTGGGATGGTTGTATCGCCCATTTACCTTTCCTTCATCATTTTTTCATCTCCTTCCTCTTCATCTCCCTCCACCTCTTTCATCACTTCTACCACCTCAAAACACCACTCAAACCACCTCAAAACTCATGTTTGCCTTCACAAAAAATATTCCTCATCTCATCTACACCTCATGGCATATTCAAAATTTCGTTTTGGGAAGGTTTGGCCATCTAGAAATTTTCTTGAGTTGCTCTTTTGAGGTAAAATATTCACCTTTCTTCATATTGTTAAGTTTCCTAATCTCATATCTTAGTTTTGAGCTTAAAATCTTATGTTTAGTGAACTTGGAAAATTATAGGGTGAGAACCAGTGAGTGAAACTTGTAGTAGTGATTTAGTAGAGGCATGGTTAGTGACTAAACCCCTTTAAGTGATAGATAAGGGCCTGTGAGTGCATGTAATCTCAGTTAGAAATGAGTTTAGAATTTTTTGATATCGGTTTTTGTTGAATTTGTGGTGATCAAATGAAATCTGGGATGACTCGGTGACTCTGAAAATTAAATAGCGGATACATTGAGATGCGCGGACCTATAGAAAGCCACCCTAAAAGCCCGAGCCACCAATTCCAAAATCTGGCCACCGTTTTATTCAATTTGACCGCAATTTGCGGGTCGATTTTTTAGTTAGGCCTTGAAATTTAGTCTGTAGCTCACTCACTAGTTAACTAGGCCTACCCTATATGCAAAAAAGTCTAATATCACCTTAAGTAAAATCTGGAGTTATTTTACTTGTTTTCTGTCGATATTTTGCGACTTTTGATACTTGATTTTTGAATATTTGTGTTTTGACTCAGTCGTTTGACGTTCATACGTCGATGTCGGGTTTTTTTTTGTTGTTCTAACACGCGTTGACCATAGGTTCTAACCTATGTGCGCTTCGCTTGTCGTATCAGTTTTCGAATTTGATTTTGATGCGATATGATATGTTTTGACTTGTAGATACAAGCGCGTGGACTTCCGGGACGACAAAGGAGGGCAAGACATCCGTCGGAATCGGTTAAGGCGAGACGAAACTAGATGAGTAGATGTATATCTACGAGGGGGGTCGGGTGGATAGCGTATAGCACCCCCGCAACCGTAGTATTAGGATACTAGATATACAGTTATATATAGATATATTAGATATGTATACCTAGCTAATAGGGTTCTAGGATACTATATGCAATTATAGTATACGTGTAGGAAGGTATATCCTAGTTCTAGTTTTTCTTAGCCTTTAATATATATAAACATGAGGATAATTACGATATGATATTATGAGATGAGAATATGATCGAATATGATGACACGAGTCGATATAATTGGATATGATGATATGAGGCGATGTTATATGATATGATATATGATATGAGATGAGATGATGTACGCGACTATAGATCCGTACTATTGATTAATGGTATCGTATGATGGATTATACCATATGTGATGTGATGAGGATAGATGCCGACTTATATATCGACTCGAGAAATATTGTTTTTAAATCACTTAAATAGATATTAGGATATATTTAGAGCCATACTTATTTTCAAAACTAACGAATCATTATACACTTTTAAATGATAATTTTAAGGGATGCTGCGACTTTTCAAATGGTATCTTTTTTCAAAAATATCGCAGCCCACTATTTTTCTAAAAACAACGATTCATACTATTTTAAACTATAACTGTATAGCTTCTACGTAGTTGCATATATTTATACTGTTCGCGTTTACGATTTCTTTATTCTGTTTACGCTCGCGCTACGATTTCTTATTTCTGTATACGCTCACATTATTTTCGTTTACGATACATGTATACTACGCTTTATACTCTATTTGTACTTGACTTTGTTTACTAGAATACAAGCACCATTACCGATGATGCACATGTTGCACGTACACCTACTTGCCGTCTCACACACACGTCATCGGTAATTGCCATGTCACATACACATTTGAAATCGCTACGTCACTGTATCACTTTATAAGCTGTTAGCATTTTAGTTACTGATTAATACACAGTACCCCATATTATTGTAGATATCACACTTTCTTTATTTTTCTACACGACACGCTCATATGAACACACTTACGATGCATTATAGTATTGTTCTGTGCATGTACATATTATTTCATTATTACCATATTCTTATTAGATTCTGTTTTCATGAGATTTCTGGATTTGAGAAACCACGGATATTATTTAAAAACTTGTGAATGTTTTAAAAATGTGGTTTTCTTTTGATATGATATTTCGGCATCCACCATAAGATTTCTCGGTTCTGAGCTATGATGATTTTCTGAATCGAGACAGGGGAAGAGAGACCGATTGCGGATACATGATGAATCTGGTACGGTACCCCGGGACAAGAACATCGTATAGAAAGGCGTTAAGCCTGGCAGAAGAACACTAGCTACCGGTGACATAATTTGGACTCGGCGGATATCCGGAGCATACCGACTGGAGTGATATGAGACAGATGGATATGAGAACGATCCGATGAAACGGTGCCTGAGATATGAGGGCCGATCCAATGAGACGACACCTGAGATATGAGGATTTACGTGTCGATACTGGAAACGTGTTTTATGATGATTTCGAGTGTCGATACTGGACACTCAGAATTTTACGATTATTTTGATGTGTCGGTGATGGACACATGATGGATGACATATACATATATATAACACAGATGATATGATACCATAAAATGATACAGGCACGATATTATATATTACACACATATGTATACACGATCACCTTCTGTTCCTTATGATATGATATTATATTACAGCATGACCTAGAAAATCGGTATACATTCGATTTCTACTTGATGATGTTTTCTACTCATAAGTTGGCAACTCACCCCCGTTATGCCACAGTTTTCTTGCATGATCGATCGCTCGGATTCAATAGCGGCTTACTGACATATTTTTCCTTTCTGGGTGATTTTCATTGGTATGTGGGTTATAGTTCAGAGCGTAACCACCATTGTTTACTTTTATATTCATTGTATTTAGTTAAAAGATCCATCAACCAGACTATATTTATTTAGTAGATTTAGAGACCAGCTGTATATTTTTTGGATTTAGAGTCGACACAGGTATATATATATTCTATTTATCTGGAGCTTGATGATATTTTTGTTTTCTTTACTTTCTTTCTGTGATTGATCTTCGTCTTGGGCGTCGTATATTTCATATCACGTGGTTGTGTTTCTGCCGATGGACGAAGAGCTAGCTTCCGCTTGAGGATACCTATATTATTATTGATTATGTTCTTATTTGATCAAAATTTACAAAGGAGTTGCTACCCAAATTTCAGCTGACGAAAATGTTTTCAAATTATAGTATATAATCCACTTGCATTTCAAACAAACCTTATTTATACCTTAAAAGAAAGAACTTGATTTCATTAGAGTTTTATTTCAAAACTCCACCTCCATTATTTTCCCAAAAAAAGGTTTAGATTTTTGGATTTTCGGATTACTTGGGTTACGGTGGGGTCCTATTGATTTCATGTGATTCAAGTACCGGTCACGTGCCAATTCCAGATCGTGACATATACTTCACATGATTATTGACTACTGCTTTAGTAATAGGCATAGTCACAAATTCGTCATTCGGGTATAATTCGGCGAGGTCGAAAATTCGGATTCGGAGAACAATTCGGAAAAAATCGGCAGGTATTCGGGAAAGATTCGGTAAGTGTTCGGAAAATGTTCGGGAAGGATTTCGATCAAGAAATTAATATATGAGATCATAGGTTTTGATTTTGTGAGCTATTTGTTGATTTTTGAATTATTCGCTGTTTTTCATATAATTCGCGAATTATTCACGAATTATTCGGCTCGCCGATTAATTCGACGATTAAGTCGGCTGATCAAAAATTCGCGAATTATTCACGAATTCGGCGAATAATTCGCGAATTATGTGACTACAGTAATAATAATAAGTATCTTAGTTTTTAGTTTGTTATTATGTAACATGTTTCTTACTCATGGGCTATTAATATTATACTTGAGTACCTTAGGTTTCAGTTTGTATTAAATAAGCAGTTGATTACTCATCAACGAGGCTTATAAAATGTTGTATACTTGTAACTTTGTTCAAAGGCCTTTATCACATGAATTTACATTATCAACTAAAACCAAGGATGAAAGTTTGAAACATTTAATCTTTATCATTGAGTTGGTTTGCGTTCATACATAGAGTCATTGTTGGCCTCACAAAAGAAAAGTCATGTGGTATATGAACTATAGCCTACATGACCATAGCCTCATGCCATTATAAGCTACACTTTGGTGACCGTAAATAAGCCCTTCTCAACCTATATGGTTGTATTCAGACATGCAAAAATCTGATGACTTTCCGTATGATATTATCTTTAGCATTTTTCAAATGAAATAATAGAGTATGACATTATGGATAAACCAGTCATTTACTTGAACTATATAACTAAGTCATGTGGTATATGAACTGACATGATACTATAATTTACACGGCCATAGCATATCGTCATCAAAAGCTACACTTTTTGCGGCTATAAATAAAGGTCCTTTCCAAATTATATGCTATAGTCTCCCGAAAATCTAAAGATTTTCAGTTGAGGCTATTTTTCTTATTCTTGAAAGAATAGCTTATTAGAGGGAACCAAAGGAGATAAATTTCACCAAAATATTCTTAAGCATTAAATACCTTAAAGTTTGTAAACTACATACATATATCTTAACCTATCCCCAATAAGATCTATATTGAAAACGAAAAAAAGAAGTACTAATAGATCTCGATGATGGTGTCCCTCGCTGCATTTGAACAAAAATTATTAGCAAGTTGCAATCAAGATCAAATGCACCTCACCAAAGCTCTTGATTTTTCTTTTCACAAATAAAAGCAAAACATCATAATCCATGCATGTTGGTGCCATGATGTAAACTTGAAATTGATAGCAAACAAAATAAAACAATAGATAGAACGGGAGGGTGGGGAGGACAGAAGCTGGTCCCAGGATATATGTGACATATTTGTGTGGCCTCATTACATTGGTTTGCTTATATACAATAGTTCAGCAGTGTTATTCATACATCACAATCTTGGGTCCTACTGCTGCATGTGATATTAATTGCTTATGATGTTGCTCCTAGATTAAGACTGATATATATATATATATATATATATATATTCTCAAATCATAATGCTTGCTTGTGAAAATGGGAATGAGAATTATAGAATTTTTCATTACAGTCTCTGAGCTCAATTTGGAAATGAAGTTGAAGAGAAATGTGAGCTTTTGCAAAGTTTTTCAGAATTCATTTAGCTTTGAACTTGTATAAGTGGATTGAATATAACATATTATATTAATAATTAAATTTTAAAAAATTTATGTGACTATAAAATATCCTTGTCATATATATATATATTAACTATCTAGTAAACAAAGAAGTTAAGGTCACAGTGGTATAATACTGGATGGGCACGGGATACCATCAAACGATCGGTTTAGATATCTACGTTTCATCATCTGAAAAAATGGGGCTGAGCAAGGATTCGGACAGTTCTTTGGGCCGATTAAGAACCCAACATTATCGTACTATATAATAATGCGGGCATGATAATGCTTTGATAAAACTTCTTTTTTAACCTTAATAGAAAGTTACGATCGTACAAAATGCATGCACAGAAGATGAATATAGTGGAGATATGCATGTTTTGTTGGATGTGCGGTACCACTAGGATAATTAAGATGTGAACGGAGGATATTCGTGCAAAGGTTGGTGTAGCACATGTGGATGAGAAAATACGAGAAAACCGTCTAAGATGGTTTAGCTATGCATGACGTAGAACTACAGAACCACCGGTTCAATAAATGGATATTCTCGATTTAGGCCAAGTCAAAAGAGCGTAAAGAAGACCAAAAATAATTTGGACGGAGGGGATACAAAAAGATATGGATGTCAAAGGCCTTAATGAAAGTATATTGTTCGACAGGAGTGAGCGGAGACAGATGAGATTTTCATGATGGTTCATATAGCCTAGCCAATATGTTTTGGACGAAGGCTCTGTCGTTGTGTACATATGTTGCATATTTGTACATGTTAAAGGTCAGTGTATCGGTGTATACCGGTTAGTCAAACATGGGCCATACTGGTGCAAAAATCACATGCTTCCTGAAAATCAAACGAGCAATCTTGTATTCATGAAAGAAAGTTCTACCACAAAAACAAAAGCTATGTTTAAGAAAAATCCCGACTTGTAAGCAGTACAAAAATCGAGAAAAGCACTCTGACTCAGAAAAATAAATAAGTAGCAATAAAAAGAGAGCTGCCTTCAAAAATTCATTGAATTCTGCTCAGAAATGATTTCACTGGCACATTGAGAATAAGCATTCTAGCCATTAATAAACGCAACCATCACAGTAACAGCTGTACAAGCCTGTTTCAGTTTAAATCTTCAGTTTCTACACAAAATTAATACATCGATTTTGGGCTCATAAATATACCTAGTTTGGATTAACAGGGCCAGAAGCCCCTTCAGCCCAAATCTAATCATTTTTATGGGGAGAAGGATATGGGCCACCCATTAACTATATCTTATTTCTTCCTTGCGTGATAAGAGTTAAAAGAATATAATTTTACATCCTAATACACACGTGGATCACCTTTGTCGAGAAAACAGGCTTTTTCGGGCGTCAGGCTCTGGGCCTTCTATTCGGATTGGAACAAAGGCTTTAAAGTTATGACATGCCAATATATCAAAACTTCAATGCTTTAAAATTATTTGGGTATTTTAATTCTAAATCTTTTATTCTTAATCCGCTTTTTATTTCATCGTCAACTTATCTCATGCATACCAATATATCAAAACATCAAAGTTGACATGACAGGTTGAGGGAACATATTTTTATACTCTAACATGACCAATTTACCATATGTATATTTAATAATAGGGTTTTTTCATATGTGTCTATGAGACATTGATAATTTCATATTTCATCCCAAAAGTTTGAAATTTCTTATTACTCCCATAATAAAATACCCCTCTTGTTATTATTACTAAGCATCCGCTTAGAGATATATCATTGATGGAGTTCAGAATCATTAAAAAGACTAGTAAATGATGGATATGCCCACCAAAGGTTTTCTCCTTCCTATTTGAACTTCATAAGTTGCAGCTATGGTTAGCATTTAACACAATATCAAAATTAAGGGTTTTTTCAGAGCTAAAATTAAAGCAATTCTTTTTCGCACAAAGCTCGTTCTAAATAAATGGATTTGTGCTTCTCTAAGGCAAAAGATTTTGTAAGTATTGCCTAAGGGGGTGTTAGTCCCGGTCATTCTAAAATTCAATTCCAGAATTTGAAAATTCATGTTAGTTTCAAGTTATTTAAAATTGGAATTTACTTAATAGTGTAAGTCGATACTGGCATTTTAGAATGTGAGGTTTGGATTTTAGAATTCATTATTTAACTTATAGTACAAAATTGAGAAAACCAATCAATTTAAAAATCATTAAGTACACCTACGATTTTCTAAAATTTCATAGTATACATAATATATCAAAATTTAAATAAATCGTCTTACCAGTCCTACCAGGCAACGCCGCCGCCAACTACCGCCACCATTAACTAGCCAACAACCGTCGTTACTACCCGACAACGCCGCATTGGCCGACCAACCACACCAATCGTCCCCGCTGCTGCCCGACCGTCCCTGCTGTTGCCTCCATCGGCCAACCGCCGCACCCATCACCGCCTCCTTTGATCACCGTCCATCGCTGCCACCGTCCGTCGACAATCGCTTCCACCGATAGTCGCCCTAAAACATCTTTAATTTACTTCTAAATTTAACAGGGAGCTTTTTAAATAAAAATTCATAAACAAAATTTAGATTATGTTGGATTTGGTAACTTATTCCTATGTAACCATCTTTAAAAAATTCTGACCGGGGTTACATTTTGACGGGAAAGTACATCTTTATCTTTATTTCTACGTTTCTACGGATCAGGCATTTTTTTTCTCTTTTCTGTAAGACAAATTGGTTATATCATACTCATGGAGCAGTGAAAATTTTTGGGCCGAGCTGGATTTGAACCAGCGTAGACATGTCGCCAACGAATTTACAGTCCGTCCCCATTAACCGCTCAGGCATCAACCCAGGAAGAATTCATTCTAGGCTTATTGATAATCCATTCCTTTCGTAGTACCCTACCCTTAGGGAAAGTTGAATCCCCGCTGCTTCCTTGAAAGAGAGATGTCCTGAACCACTAGACGATGGGGAGGGAGGTATTTTGGGTTTTTTTTTGAAATAGGACGTTTTAAATTATTAAAATAGGATGGTTGGAATTAAAATTGTAGAAATAGGACGGTTTGCGTCCCCACCCGCCCACCCCCACCCCCACTCCCACCCCAGTATAGAGGACGGGTTCCTAGAATCCGCCCCCTATATAATAATAGAGAGGGCGGGTTCCCAGAACCCGCCCTCTCTATATTTATATAGGGGGCGGGTTCTAGGAACCCGCCCCCTATATAAATATAGAATTTTAAATTAAAATTATTTTAAATTTTTTTTAAATAAATAAACAGAAAAAAAAATTGAAAAAAGTTAATAAAATTTTATTATATGAATATGGTGTACAAAATGAATCCGTCAAATTTACAATACAAAAAAATCCTATCTGTTTGTAAAATGTAAATTCTATCTCGACGGTCAAATTTTTAATAACAAAATGAATCCGTCAAATTTATAATACCAAAAAATCCTGTATGATTGTAAAATGTAAATAACTATCGTTTTCCTTTTCCCTTATAAAATCCGAGGAGGCTTGACATAAGCCTATGCCTCCTGGGATGACTGGAGGACCCATCCGTTTCTTGGGTAGATGGCGGCGGCGGCGTCTGCTCTTCGGCTTCAGCTTCGGCTTCGGCTTCAGCAGCGTCTTGGACAGGCTGTTGTTCTGCAAATTCTGAATGTGGGACAGGTGTCGGATATGTGCTGCCTCCCAACAACTGTACGTAGGACGATAAATTCGTGTCCCAACTGGGCAGTTGTAGCGAAGAACCTGTCCCGATTTCATGTGGCTGCTGTTGTACAAAACCTGGGCCCCATGGCTGCGCAAATCCTAAACCCCAAGGTTGCTGTTGTTGCGTAAATCCTGACCCCCAAGGTTGCTGTTGTTGCGCAAAACCTGACCCCCAAGACGGCTGTTCTGCAAAACCTGACCCCCAAGACTGGTGTTGTAACGCTTGTCCGGTATACTAAGGTTGCTGCTGACGGTATGGTGATCCAAACCACTGATCCTGCTGCGCTGGATCTCCGTGATGCTGCGGCTCTGGTACCGGCTCATACTGCGGCTCTGGTGCCGGTTCATACCGCGGCTCCGGTGTCGGCTCATACTGCTGCTCTGGTGCCGGTGATAAATATGGAAGAATATTATATGAACCGAATACACCACCAATTAATTGGTCTGCACTTGAAAATAGAGCCTGAGTTTCCGGACCAGCATCAGTCGGGTATGGATCCTGCACCATTGTTTGTATAAGATGCAACCCACGAGCCTGTCGTTACATTAAAAATAAGAAATAAGTATTGACTCATACCGCCAGATGTTAAAAAGTAATATAATATAAAGATTTCAACTTACCAAATCTTATTCCACGTGGCCTCTAGGCTCGTACCGCGCGATATTTGGGAAGTTGTTAGGGGGAGCAGAAAGATATCTTATGGTGACACGCTTATACCACTGTAGATATGCTTCGGTAGCGTCGCTGGCTGTTTGGTCACCTATTTGCTGTAAGGCAATATTACGCTGCATATCCTCCCATCTCAGCAAATATTGATGATGATGCTCCCTCCAATCACGCTCCGCCTTTCCTCCTCGCATGTCTCCCTCTATTGTCATAGGCGAAGGCGGCGGGACAAGAATATGTTGCGATCTATTAAATTGTCACAACACCCGGTCCGGGAGGTGCATGACAACGACATTAATGCAGAGGAGTGGGCATCGAGCCCGCCAAACCGGCTCTCCTTCGATACAGATGCCGGATAATCTTTGCAGACGATCTGCCGTATAAGGCGTCCACGTGAACTGCGCAAATAATATAGTACAAAAAATGTGATGAAGATATTTCAAAATTTTAAAACAAACTTAATTACCAAAGTTATGATTACCTGAGTCTCTTCCATGCGATCCAACTCATCTCTATAGTACCTAAGTACTCGACGAGGTGCCTTATACGCTTTCTTGCCATTCCACCAAGAGCCGAGTGGCTTTACAGGGGTATCCAAGGCAATTATTTTAACTCGATCCGGTCTTCCCATACACATATGCTCCCATGACCAAATCTATAAATAAAGTGTCAGATGATAAGAGAGAAAACCAATATTACAATTTTGCAAATTTCTAGCTGTAAAAAACAAGGAATTTACCTGAAGTAATGTAATGCATCCACAAATTTTATTCTTCGTTGGAGTACATGCCTTATCGAGTTCCTTGTAAAGAAAGGCCAGGACCCCTGCTCCCCAAGCATATTGGCCACACACATCAAAATCCGTAAGGAAGCTAAGGTATAACGGATGGACATGCGTTGCCGATTGGTCCGGCATCAACCAAGAACCGATCATGTACAGAATGTAGGCACGTGCATGTCTATCCAAGACCTCATCGGTGGCTTCATCAGGGATATTAGTAAATGTATCTTTTAGCCAGTTTAAACTGATCTTATACCCCTTACTGTAGCCTCCTGGTGCCTGATATTAGTATTTTTTGTGAAATATTAAAGCTAGAAATAATGTACAACATGCAATAGGTACACTAAAGAGAGGAAACAAAATGAAATTTTTTACCTGTCCGAGAGCAGACTCGGCATATGTATCCCAGTATGGGTGGTCGATATCTGGACCAACAATTTTTCCTCCGACCAATCCAAGCCCATTGACCCGTAAACCAAGTAAGAGGCCAATATCCTGGAGTGTGATAGTGGCATCACCCCATCTTAGATGAAAAGTGTGGGTCGTTTTTCTCCAGCGCTCAACTAGAAAGGTAACGAGCGCGTGGTCGATTTGGATATGACGAAGCAGAGAAGCTTCATAAAATCCGGCCCTTCGAATCCGCTCGGTTATTCATTGGTCGGTAACTACCCACTTGTCAGAACTATGGGTGACGACGGTGAGATTATCTCCATCCTGTAAAATTAAATAATGTTATTTTCAACTATTAGAATCAAAAGAAAGGGGTAATTAAAAAAAATTTAAGGGGTTTTGAATCATTCCTCTCCGTGTAATATATTAAAAGATCTGTGTTCGTTTTGATCAACGAGCAGAGATTTATCGAATGGTTGATTCTCCATTGAGACGATTTTAGATATGAGAAGGGACAGAGTTAATTTGACGAAAGAGTTAATTTGATGAAAGGCACACTGGAGGCACTGGAGGGTGGGTTTTATAGAGAAAGGAGGGCGGGTTCCAGGAACCCGTCCTCCTCAATGATTAGTGTTGTCACATCAGTTTTTTTTATATTGTGTTGTCACGTCAGCTTTTGTGTCGAAGAGGACGGGTTATTAGAACCCGCCCTATTCAATAATTATATGAGGGCATGTTCCAGGAACCCGCCCTCATATATTCCGTTTGTTTGTGGTGTCACATCATATATTGTGTTGTCACATCAGTTTTTTTTATATTGTGTTGTCATGTTTGCAGAAGGAATAATTATATGAGGCCATCATATATTCCGTTTGTTTGTGGTATCACATCAGTTTTTTTGTTATTTTGTCGTGTGTTTGCAGAAGGAAGAGGGCGGGTTATTAGAACCCGACCTCTTCAATAATTATATGAGGCCATCATATATTCCGTTTGTTTGTGGTGTCACATCAGTTTTTTTGTTATTTTGTCGTGTGTTTGCAGAACGAAGAGGGCGGGTTATTAGAACTCGCCCTCTTCAATAATTATATGAGAGCATGTTCCAGGAACCCATCCTCATATTATTAATGGAATACACCGTGTTCATATAAATAGCTCTCTGCAACTATCCATTTACGCTCTCTGCTATACACAACTATCCATTTACCCTTATTTTGTGCAAGTGTGGAGTTTAGGAAGAAGGTCAAGTTCAGTACCATAGTCGTAAGGAGCTGCTGGATAGGATCAAGACGGAACCACGGCTTGCTGTAAATTTCTGGAGCAAATTCAGTGACCAAACCAAGATTCATGGGCTTTAAACAGGAAGAAGAGACCAAAACAAGCACAGGGAAGAAATTTGAAAGTTCATTTTTTAAATTTATTTTCTAAATATTATTATTATCTTAATTTCAGTTAACATTTAATTATTATTCATTATTTTTTCACTTTATAATTACAATTTGGAAATGGAAGTATTAGTAATTTTAATTCCTGTTCATAGAATTGACTTGTAACTCAAATATCACTATTAAAGATTTTTCATATATGCTTAAAAGTCGTATGTTGTAATCAACAAATATGTACATGCACAAACGTGTGAGTGTGTGTAATTTAAATGTAATCGAAAAATGTTTACCTAACGACTTTCCTAATTATATTTTTAGCAAGTATTAAATTGAAATTAAAAACATGTATAGACTTGAAATATCAATTTTTGCCTCGAAATGATTCTTCTTCTCGTATATATGATTTACAATAATAAAATTTTACCTAAACAATTTTTGTTCTCTATAATGGACTCCAATTACATTTAACAGGACGCAAGATTGTTAGTTTTATGAATTATGTTTTCTATATGTACTAATATCTTGTTCAGTTTGATATTTACTATTTTGTATTATAAAATGGTTGTTTCAACACAACATAAAAAATATAGTTCGTAAAACTGAATATATATAAGTCAATGCAAGCTTATTGCAAGTTTCTTCTTTGCACAAACTCTCTTCCTCTCTCCAATAAAAATGTTTTTATGCAGGATTTTTTGCGCCGCCGTCAAATAAGTTGTTTGCAAGTGTTTTCGATTTATGTTTGCTACTTTCTTGCATAAATAATACGGACTTTAAGGGGCTATAACACCAATTCAGATTGGGTGGGGATTTCATCACCCTTCCTAAGACCCTAAAAATCACTAAAAGCATACGCATTACCCTCGAGTTTAATTAAAAAATATCTAGACTCAGCCAACTAAGGACTGTCGTGCTCAATAGGACAGAGGAAGGTTGTGGGCATTCGATCGTTTATCTAAACTTGACTTTGTGGTGCCTAGGCTAGACAAGTGAGAAAGGTAATTTTAAAAGGCCCGTCTTACGGTGATTTGTGAGCGGATCCCTCATTTCCTCATTTGTGCTTACCTGGCCATGATTGGCAGTGAAGAGACGATTTGAGGGTTATCTCACAACTTGTCACTTTGGAACAGTTAGGAGCAGTCTAGTGGACTTTGAAGACCATAACTCTAGGTGTGATTGTGCATGTTTTGACTGTGATTGTATGAAGTTGTTAACGCTTTTTTTTATTGAATGCTTGATATTGTTTGATGCAGATTATGGCAAGTTCAAGTTTATTTGTTGTATGTAAATACGATGACCGGATTATCACAAGTGCACAAGGTCCCGAGTATATGGGCGGGTCTGCAAGAATCATGCGATTAGAACCATCAACGACTTATAATGAACTCGAGAATAAAGTGTTCAAAATCACGAAATACGATCCCCGTGAAATTAGGCTTAAGTTAAGTTGTATATGGCCTATGTTTAGTGGAAATGCATTGGTTGAAATTATAGACGATGCATCAATATTTTCGATGGTAGACTTCGGTCTGTCAAACATCCATTCTTTTGAACTTTTGGTTCAGAAGGAACAATTGGAAGTATCAGATGTCCCTCCAACGGGTAATTTTGATGGTAATGCTGGAGGTGGTTCCTTGGGGTACGGTCACATGGTTAACGATGATACCGTCAGTCTCGGTGGATATGACTATACACAACATTATTCAAACCTTCAAACTCATGGGTAAACATTTTATAAATCCATATTCAAACATTTTAGTAATACCAAGATACTAATATGTTTTATATAGTTAATACAGGTTCTCCCAGTCGACTGCTGCAGTTACATGCACCCTAGAAGAACAACAAGGATCACCATACACAACCTTCCACAGGTAAATAAATCTGAAACAAGTGGTGATTTATTTACGAAAATATTAAGGAATAATAGTATAATAACAATTTATATACTAAACGCAGATTTTCCCATACCTCCGCATCATTCCAACACGATCCAAGTAGCGCATTCCAAGCATGTCCGTCCATATCTTTCCGGTATTCTCACCCCGAACCATCCACATTACACCGACCACAGCCATCATATATTGCACCCGAGCCTTATATTGTTACGGTTGACATTGATATGTGTGGCAGTGATGATAATGAAATCGGTGAAGGTCATCAAGGGGAGGATAGCGTGGAATATGCCGCTGGATTGAATGAGGTAGCATTGTTTGATGGTATGGTTGCGAATAATGATTTTGTCGAACTAGAAGATCCCGGCCTCAATCCGCTGGAAGATGATAGTTGGGTAGACTTAGCCGTGGCAGAAGTAAATACGGCACCCTATTTGGAAGCAACAGCAGCAAGCGAAGATTGCGTTAGTGTCGGGGATTTGTTTCAGGAAAAAGGAGATCTTATTTGTAAGCTGAAGTCGTGGGCTATTCAGCAAAACGTTACATTTAAAACCGAAGAGTCAAATAAGACGTACTATACCGTGGTATGTACGAAAGCTCCTGAATGTAAGTGGAGATTGCATGCATATTGTTCCAAAAGAGCCAAAGTTTGGAAGGTCACGAAATACAACCAAGAACATACTTGCATCAATTCTATTATGTTACAAGATTACCGGAATTGCACTTCATCTTACATTTGCTCACTAATCATACCACTAATCCGTACAGATGTGGCGATGACTCCCCGAGAGATACGGAGAGCACAAAATTCAGATTTCGTATGTGAAGGCATGTGATGCTCGTAGAAAGGTTTTATGCAAGATATTTGGGGACTGGGAAAGCTCGTACAACTCACTAGTCCCTTTTATGGAAGCCATGAAAGTATCAAATCCGGGGACCGTAGACCGGTTAAAAACCACAGAAACAGATGTCGATGGCTCTGTCAGGTTTCAAAGAATTTTCTGGTGTTTTGGCCCATGTGCGGCTGGTTTCACACACTGTCGGCCGATATTGTGCGTTGATGGGACGTATCTATACGGTAAGTACAGAGGCTGCATGTTAATTACTACAGATGTTGATGCTAATAACGGTATATTTTCTTTGGGATTTTCTATTGTCGAGGGTGAAAATACATCATCCTTGTCATGGTTTTTCCGTCAACTCAAAAATATCCCATATGTTATTGATAAAACAGATTTATACATCATATCTGATAGACATTTAGGAATACTAGCTGCAATGAGATCTGTATTTCCGACGACTCCACATAACTTTTGCCTACGGCACTTCAGACAAAATTTTGATAGAAAATTTAAAAATTCGGATCTACATAAGCTTATGTACAAAGCCGGTGAAACGTCTGACCCTAATGTTCATGACATGTACATGACGAAAATTGGGGAGATGAGTCAAGCCGCGAAAGTGTGGTTAGATGAGTATCCAGCACACATGTGGTCACAAGCACATGATAATGGGTGCAGATATCTACTAATGACCACTAATATGTCTGAAACCTTAAACGGGGTCCTTAAAGGTGTTAGAGGCTTATCGATACAGGGGTTTATTATTCGAACCTTTTTCTGGATGAATACTTACTTTGTGCAAAGAAGAGAAAAGTCCTTGGCGATGGAGACTCCGCTCACCGCGTTTTACGAAAATATATTCAGGAAAAGAGAGCGCAGAGCACAATAATACAGATCCGAAAGGTTTGACACGACGGAGTTTCAAGTAACAGGGAGTAATAGAATCAATATACCGTGAACTTTAGAGATGAAGGGCTCTCTTCGTGTACATGCGGTATTTTCCAGCAACAACATTTACCTTGTGCCCACGCAATTGCTGCTGCGAGCAGCATGCATAACTCACATTACAATTTTGCTTCCCATTACTATACAGTTTTCAATTACCAAGGCGCATACGATCCAAAATTTCATTCTATACCGGACAGTCGCTATTGGCACTATTATACTGGGAACAGACAAACACCGACTGTATTACAGCCGGAAAAAAATATAGGGCCCGGAATACCTAAGGTGCGTCGAGATCGAATGACAATGGATGCTGATCCTCAGCAAAGGCACGCCAGATGTAGCCTATGCAAACAACCAGACCATTATAGGACTAGATGTCCAGGACAGTCATCAGGGGCGGGACCTTCGAGATCGTGACAAGTGCACCGGAAGTTTTTTTTGTATTATAAATTTGACGGATTCATTTTGTTATTATAAATTTGACCGTCGAGATAGAATTTACATTTTACAAACAGATAGGATTTTTTTGTATTGTAAATTTGACGGATTCATTTTGATATTATAAATTTGACCGTCGAGATAGAAATCAGATAGGATTTTTTTGTATTGTAAATTTGACGGATTCATTTTGTACAAAACGATATAATAAAATTTTATTATTTTATTCAATTTTTTTTCAATTTTTCCATTTTTTCGATTTTTATTTAAATTTTATATATTTATATAGAGGGCGGGTTCCCAGAACCCGCCCCCTATATAAACAATATAGAGGGCGGGTTCTGGGAACCCGCCCTCTCTATTAATATAGAGAGGGCGGGTTCTGGGTTCCCAGAACCCGTCCTCTATAGTTTTTTTATAGGGGGCGGTTTCTAGGAACCTGCCTCCTGCACTTGGGTGGGGGGTGGGGGTGCAAACCATCCTATTTTGGCAATTTTAACCCAAACCAACCTATTTTAATAATTTAAAATTAAAAACGTCCTATTTCAGAAAAAACCCGAGGTATTTTTGGTTAAAAGAGCACTTTTGAAAGTGAAATTTGAAATTTCAAACTTTTGGGATGAGATATGGAAATACTAGTTTTTGGGGTTACATATGAAAAAAAAACCTTAATAATATCTAGACGTAACACCAAAATTTTAGTCTTGAATATGTATCCATGTGAGTATTTTTTCTAATGTTACCTTCAGAAATCTGAAACCGACAAACTCTCAGTTTGAAAAGAAAAGTTCTTAAACAATACAATAGCTATGTCCTTTTCCTTTTGGCAATCCATCTGAAAGTTTGCACTAAACATCAAATAGTTCATAGTTCTCCACATTAAACCTGCATATATACTCCCATACATGAATCCATTTGGAATTAAGACATAAGTAGGGGCTTTTATTTCGGAAAGAAAAGTTTTACCGCAAGAGCTATATCTTTTGGGAATCCATTAGCTGTAAACAGCAGATAGTTCAGATCCCTCTACATTAAACTATATTCAGAACTATTAAATATCATCTTGATAGGGAAAAAACAAACTTGAATAAAATGTATTTCCTTGAATAAATAATTATGTATACAAAAGTAGCTTAATTTATTACCGAGTATCAAAACAATAATAGTAACAAATTTTACAAAAAAATCGGTATGCAAAAAATCCAAGGTATAGTTGCTATATCTTTAGGGATTTGTTGGGGTTGCTGTTATCTTTAGGGATTTTGATTTGATTGAATTCAATTCTGTTAATATTCCCCCACAAGTTGATGGACAACATGTGACTAACAACTTGGAACGAAGATATGCAAATCGACTATTTGGTAGATGATTGAAAAGAATTCTTGATTTGTGTAGTATTTGAAAAATTGTATAAAGAAATCACAACCAAAAATTATTTGACCGCAATCAACTACGGTGTCGGATGTAGATTGTTAGTGAGTGCGGATCGTCCACAGGGAAAGTGTAATCGTTCGTGTTTAGAATTAGATGAGTCGAAACTTTAATGAAAAGAAAACAGAACAATTCATGATTTGAAATTGAAGTTCAAGAATGAGAAAAATCTAGATCTAAGAAAGCATAAAAAGATAGAATCAAGAATTGATCGTTTGATGATTTTTCCAAACCAAATATCAAGAATCGAAATGAGGCTCGTAGGAATCGATCGGATCTATAGATGTGATGTAATCTTATAATTACGTATTCTTATCCTTCGATGAATTGATACTAGATCGATGATGATCGATCGAGAATTAGGGATTTCTTGTGAAACTAGGGTTTCATCTTATCCCTTATTCTTTCGTCGATATCATTCACATTCTAGCCTCTAGTAAATTCAAGAAACGATCGTAGATCCCTAATTTCGAGCGATCACAATCAAGAAAGCATCGCTACGAAACTAGGTCATCGATTCTTGAACTTGCTAGGGTTTACAAAACTCGTAGGACTTAAAAATCGTATTAAGATTTGTTACATCATCATTCTACAATCGTCTCGACTCCTTTACGAGCGGAGTTTTACTCAAACATCACAACAAGAACAACAATTACAAATTGAGATCTAATCATGATGCAAGACATTAAAGAAAGCAAGATTCAAGAATTTCACCTTTTATTTATATCAACAATTTCGTTACAATCGCTCAAGAACTACAAGAGGAAGAACTCGATCGTCGATTTGGCTTCGCTCGTCTCCGTGGGTCGCGGATCGGCTTGGATCACTTGCCCGATTGAAGATCGGCTCGGCTCCTAAAAGGTTGAAGGCTTCTCGCTTGATTGGTACTCAAGATCTTGGATTTGGAGTGGAATTAGGGTTAGGGTTTCGCACAAGCCTTGTCACTAGACTTGTGGAAGAAGATGAAGAATTAGAATTTTAGGAATGGGAGATTAACCTAATGATTGATTCCCTAAAGATTGATTAATTCCTTAACCCTAGGTCTAGGTTCCTATTTATAGATAACTAAACCCTAGATCTAGGATTTCAAATTCTAAGTTTCCCTCCTAAAGTTTGTTGAGGAAATTTGAATTTCCCTCTAAAAGTTAGTTAGGGGAGAAGCTTCTAGATGTGATTAGTTAGGAGGGAGCTTCTAGAAGAGGATTAATTAGGAGCTTTAATTAGGAGTAGCCTTGCTTAATCTTCTTTGCTGATCTGGCAGTAGCTTCTGGAGAATTATAGAATTTGACGTATCAGACATGCATGTGGACCCTGAGATAAGAATAATGCCCTAAAAATTCCTTGCTGACGTGTCCAAAGTGCGGCGGATCCGCGGCTCAAGCAAGCTCCCGCCGCGGATCCGCGGCTCTTTGGGGGAGTTAGAGCTTGGGCTCTCTGGTGCTTGTTTGGGCTGATGTATGGGCCTTTGTTTGATATATATAATTGTATAATTCCTTCTGAATTGCTACCAGATCTGAAATGATTGAGTTGGCGTAAGGTTTGATCAGCTCTTTGGTTTTTCTTCCGGATTTTCCTGCACAGACTCAAGACAAGTGTTGCGCAAATACAAAAATGATGCGATGTCATGAAATGTGGTTAATTTCCTTTAAAGTGTCGGTTTAAAAGTCTAACACATGAAATCTGATATTTTACGACTGATTTGCTAATATGTGAAATATGAATACCGAACACTTCTAAATGAGTGCAAATGTTAGGGAAATTGCCGTGTTAAAAATACATTATTTTCGACTGATCAAATACCCCCAAACTTAATTTCGATCGTCTCGAGCGAATGTTTTATTAAAAAGAGAAGGAGAAAATAAAGAAAGAGAAAAACTAACTAGCACACTTTCGTAGGCAACACGATTGCACTGAGCACGTGCAACAAGCCTTTAAACTCTAGGTGTCCCTAGTAGGAGGAGTGTTGTCTCCTGAGGGTTTTCAGCGGATTGCACCCACAAAATCCAATAATAAAAGGAAGATCATGAATATTACATTTAAAGAAAAGAATCGTAAAAGAAAAGCCTTGAAAATTAGGGTTTTCAACTAAGCTAGCTTTTCGGTTGTCATGAGCCCTATCTTAATGGTCATGAAAAGATGTTAGAAATCACGTCCTCCCTCAATAAAACATCGCCTTATTTTTCATTCCTATCTTTCTTCCAAACATCGATCATATAACCCTGCGTGTGTGTAAAGACATCCCTACACCCGGAGAATTCAATTCAAGCTATCATACTCTTGCCCATCAGCCTCAGTACTTTTTAATTAATGAATATTTAGATGAGATTGCTCACACACTTTCATGCGACCGTTAATACTTCTTTAGGTACTAACCGACCGATTACTCCTGTGCTTGCTTACTTGGTGTATTTTCCTCGTCTTGCACCACCTCAGGTATAGCAGTGACTCCCAGACCAGTTGGCCTTAGGGCACTAGGTGAAGAAGCATCCTCGCTATATATTTTTTATTGCCCTCGGTGGTAACAAAACCAGTGTCCATTTTTCTCACCACTTTATATATTTTTTTTATTCACTTTTTCTTTTTATTTTCTTCATACATCGGCTTTAAGACAAGAGCATTTCAAGGTATCCTCTACTATCCCAGGTTTCAAGACGTGTGTAAGTGCGAATAGCAGGGTAGCAACGTTCAAAATGTTTGGCTTCCAGAATAGAAACTATTTTTCAGACTTATTTTTATCCTCAGATTAGTGACGTCCTTCATCTTACTAACCCTTAGGACAACGGCTCATAACTACTTATTACTAGTTCGTATAAGAAAACTTCTAATTTTCTTGGTTTTCTTAAATTTTTCTAATCTCATGGATGTAATTTTTCACTATCTAAAACTTTTATTATCTTATTTATGTACAAAAAAATATTTTTATAATTTTGAAAATTTTTAAATTTTTATGGGTTTTCGAAAATGTTTTGTGCTTATGCAAATGATGCGAAAATAAGCACAAACCTCCCCCAAACTTGTTTTCAACAGTGTCCTCACTGTTGCCTTCTGCTAAATCTCGAAAAACCTGTAAGCTTGGGAGGAATTTATTAGTGGGGGCAAAATATTTAAGTGAAGAACCTCCCCCAAACTTATTTTTGTCTCAAAATTTTGTAAAACTTTTCTTTTCAAGAGCCCGATAGAAATTCCCCCCAAACTTGAGTTATGCAATGTTAAACTTTTAAAATCACAAGTGGGGGTCAAAAATCATTGGTCGATGCCAAGCTTTGCAAAGACCAAATGCTAACACCAACCATTCAAAAATTTTATCAATGCAGTGCTCTGGTTGGTGGAAGAAGAAATGGGGAAAGGGTAAGGGGTGGAATAGAATGTGTGTGCGTCTCATATTGGAGAGACGATGCAGTGAATGTGATGGATAACTCGCATTTTTTTTTACAGTTCAGAGGAAGGGGTGGAGGTTCAATTTCATTGAGTGGAAGATGATTCATCTCAACACCCGTGTCATTCAAAAATGCGAGTTCATCAGCGAAGATTTCCTCAAAAGTTCCATCAATACCCCGATGAATAATGTCATCACAAAGTGCGGGGTGATCTTCAGACTCTAAAAGCAGTTCATAATCAGTATTAGTTGTTGACCCGGACATCTCAGTGGAAGAGTCCGTATGTGTATGATACATAGTTGGGTCAAACAACAACGTATGAAAAGAGTCAAGATCAGTATAAAGAGGATCATCAAATTCGCTGCTGTCGACATCCATTAAGTCGACAGAACATACCTGAGCAGTAGGTTCGGAGGGTACACTTCCCAACTTGTAAATGTTTAGTTCTATTGACCTATTCCCGAAAGATAGGGTCATAGAACCATTACGACAGTTGATAATAGCATTGGAAGTGGCCAAAAAGGGGCGACCTAAAATCACCGGAATTTGATTCCGTGGGTTCGCTACAGGTTGTGTATCAATTACAATAAAATCTACCGGGAATATAAATTCTCCGATTTTTATTAACACATCCTCCAGTTCACCCCTAGGTTTGGTGATTGATCGGTCAGCCATCTGGAGAGTGCAATTGGTTGGCTTCAACTCTCCAATACCTAGTTGCTCATAAACAGAATATGGAAGCAAGTTAACACTAGCGCCAAGGTCTAGTAGAGCACGGTTGATGTGTTTTTCCCCAATAGAAACGGAAATAGTAGGATATCCTGGATCCTTACGTTTCCTCGGTAATTGTTGGGGGAAAGCCGTGTCTATTGTTTTTTCCATGAATATCTTTTTGGGCGCTTGAGTCTTCCTCTTTCTAGTGCACAAGTTCTTAAGAGTTTTCGCATAGGACGGAACTTGTTGGATGGCATCTAGGAGAGGGATGTTGGTGTTTACTTGCTTAAAAATGTTCATAATCTTCTCCATATATGGACTCGGTGTGTTAGCCCTTAACCGATTAGGATAAGGTGCTTTAGCAATAAGCGCTGGGTCCATCATAGGAGAAGGAAGTGGGTGTGGAACCGATCCCAGAATAGAAGTGGGGATCGTCCGTGGAGGAGTAAAAGAGGTGGGCTGTAGTGGCGAGCCTTTTGGGAAACGAAGAATAGGCTCGGAAGAAGGTGGTAGGGTAGAAGAACTGGGGTCAGAAGTGTGAGGAAAGGTCTCAGCCGGGGTGTTATTGATTGATTTATTAGTATCATCAAACTCTTCCCCAAGGTGATGGTCAAGCACTCTTCCAGATCTCAACGTGATCTCATCCACATGATGTGAATAGCTAGGATTAGGTAAAGGTTGAGCTGGAAGTTTCCCTTTCTCTCTTGCACTCATCTCGGCTTTTAGTTGTGCAATTTGTGCTTCCATCGATTTGATATTATCATTTTGAGAGATAATGATCTTCATCACATTCTCGACGGAAGATTGCAAACTTGCCGTCCCTTGGATGGATTGTTTCATGAAAGTATCCAAGGTTTGTGCTAGTGCAGAGGTATTATCTGTACCGGTCAATTGCAAAGGACTAGAAAGTGCAAAAGTGTTGGCCGGATTTTGAAAGTTTTGTGCTTGGAAGGGGTGCTGACTCAATAGAAATTGTGGGTGCTGTTGTGGTGAAGGGACCCTTTGGAAATGATTCATGTTTGGAACCGTGTTTTGAGATTGGGATTGGTTCCAAGCAAAGTTAGGGTGATTCCTCCAACCCTGATCATATGTGGAGGAAGATGGATCGTTTCTAGGTCTTTGAAATGCGGCATTGGTATGCTCATGACCTTGAAACGGACATTCTTCCGTCAAGTGAGACGGATCAGAACAGCAACCACATACAGTTTTGGAGAGTGACATTTGATTTAGGGTGGCGGCTAAAAATTTATTTTCCATATTCTCGAGTTTCTTATTGATAGCTGCAATGTCAGCTCTAACTCCTATGGAAATATCATTGCCATCCCTAGACGATTGACTCACACCCTCCCACTGTAAAGATTTTTCAGCGAAATTTTCTAGGAATTCCCAGGCTTCCCTATCATCTTTGGTCATAAAATTGCCTTGACACATGGATTCAAGGGTCTGTCTCGTGTAAGGAGTAATGCCCTCATAAATGATTCGGCACAATTTCCATCTCGGGATGCCGTGATGTGGACATTGGACTAACAGATCCTTGAAACGTTCAAGACATTTTGAAAATGTTTCATTTGGGAGCTGGGTGAATTGATAGATTTCGCTACGGACTCGAGCTGTTTTGTGATGTGGGTAAAATTTCTTAAAGAATGCTTTGACGAATTCGTCCCAATTTGAAATGGAATGTGCGGTAGTGTTATATAGCCACTTCTCGGCTAAATCGTACAAAGTGAATGGGAGAAGACGAAGACGGAAAGCATCCACAGTAAGCTGTGAAGTACCCATCATTGCGCATACATTTTCAAATTTCGTGATAAACACGTATGCGTCTTCAGACTCGAGACCGTGAAATTTTGGTAGAAGGTTTATGTATTGGGGTTTTATTTGAAAATTTTCCCCGTTGGCTGGTGGAATGGAAAGACAGGTGGAAAGTGGGCCTCGTGTAGGATAGCACCTCTCTTGGAGAGAGATGCGAGGTGGATTCTGCGCACCAACGGACGGCGGCAGAGTAGTGGAAAAGAAGTTCGATGGAGGTGGATCCATCGATGTGGGTGTGGTGGTGGGTGAAAGAATGGGTAAATGTAGAAATACCGACTTTAGGGTCGATCGGGGGACGCGGACTTAACAGGCACTAGAAACCCGTTGTCCAGCCTATCTTGCACTAAAAAGGGTTAGTACAAGTGGCAGCGTGAATTTATAATTAGGGGAAAGAATGAATGCGGTGTTTGCTTTGAAAAATAATACGGATTTTTGAAAATATGATGCAACACAACAAATGCAACACACAAAAACCCTAGAATCTAGTGGTCACCTAGGTCCGGCTCTAGACTGCTCCTAACTGCCAAAAGACAAGTCGTAGGATCAATCCTCCACTTCCTCTTTGTCCCCCTGTGGCCGGATAAGTGCCAGGTAAGTGGGAAGGTACTCCACTACGTAAGTAGTGGGCCTAATTAAAAACCACTAGCCTTAGACACACTCGCCTTAGGCACCACAAGAAAACGCGGATAAGCAATGAATTACCCACGGCCCTCTTCTGTCCTAATTGAGCGCGACAGTCCTTAGAGTCATCTCTAGATTTCTTTTAGTTAGTGAGGGTAATGCGGATGCAAGTTTGGTGGTTTTCGGGGCCTAGGAAGGGTAATGAAATCCCCACCTAATTTGAATTTGGTCGTGCCCCTTAATTTTCGTATTAATATGCAAACAACCAAAAATCAAAAACACGCACAAATTTTATTTTGCTTTTGCGGCGCTGCGATTTATTTGCAAAGAAACCTGCAGAAATTTATTAGTTGGAGCAGAGAAAGGAGGAGATAAGAAAGTTAGAAGATACCTGAGAAATTTTGGTGGAATGATGACGTCATCACGCGGCGGATCCGCCGCAAATGAGCGCTAATACCGCGGAATCGCTGTCCCTTGAGGTGATCACTGCACTGAAATTTTTGGTACTGTTCCTAATTGTCTCCTGAGCTCTCTGGAATTTTCAGAAAAATTTTATCCAAGCTCCAATGATTCCAGATTTCCTCGCAATCAAATCACAACACACGTATTAGAGTTTGTGCGAGTTTAGATCTAAAAATTTAGATGGAATAAAATTTTCAACTCAAATTTCAAAATACGAACAATTAGCGCACTATCCCCGGCAACGGCGCCATTTGATTGAAAAGAATTCTTGATTTGTGTAGTATTTGAAAAATTGTATAAAGAAATCACAACCAAAAATTATTTGACCGCAATCAACTACGGTGTCGGATGTAGATTGTTAGTGAGTGCGGATCGTCCACAGGGAAAGTGTAATCGTTCGTGTTTAGAATTAGATGAGTCGAAACTTTAATGAAAAGAAAACAAAACAATTCATGATTTGAAATTGAAGTTCAAGAATGAGAAAAATTTAGATCTAAGAAAGCATAAAAAGATAGAATCAAGAATTGATCGTTTGATGATTTTTCCAAACCAAATATCAAGAATCGAAATGAGGCTCGTAGGAATCGATCGGATCTATAGATGTGATGTAATCTTACAATTACGTATTCTTATCCTTCGATGAATTGATACTAGATCGATGATGATCGATCGAGAATTAGGGATTTCTTGTGAAACTAGGGTTTCATCTTATCCCTTATTCTTTCGTCGATATCATTCACATTCTAACCTCTAGTAAATTCAAGAAACGATCGTAGATCCCTAATTTCGAGCGATCACAATCAAGAAAGCATCGCTACGAAACTAGGTCATCGATTCTTGAACTTGCTAGGGTTTACAAAACTCGTAGGACTTAAAAATCGTATTAAGATTTGTTACATCATCATTCTACAATCGTCTCGACTCCTTTACGAGCGGAGTTTTACTCAAACATCACAACAAGAACAACAATTACAAATTGAGATCTAATCATGATGCAAGACATTAAAGAAAGCAAGATTCAAGAATTTCACCTTTTATTTATATCAACAATTTCGTTACAATCGCTTAAGAACTACAAGAGGAAGAACTCGATCGTCGATTTGGCTTCGCTCGTCTCCATGGGTCGCGGATCGGCTTGGATCACTTGCCCGATTGAAGATCGGCTCGGCTCCTAAAAGGTTGATGGTTTCTCGCTTGATTGGTACTCAAGATCTTGGATTTGGAGTGGAATTAGGGTTAGGGTTTCGCACAAGCCTTGTCACTAGACTTGTGGAAGAAGATGAAGAATTAGAATTTTAGGAATGGGAGATTAACCTAATGATTGATTCCCTAAAGATTGATTAATTCCTTAACCCTGGGTCTAGGTTCCTATTTATAGATAACTAAACCCTAGATCTAGGATTTCAAATTCTAAGTTTCCCTCCTAAAGTTTGTTGAGGAAATTTGAATTTCCCTCCAAAAGTTAGTTAGGGGAGAAGCTTCTAGATGTGATTAGTTAGGAGGGAGCTTCTAGAAGAGGATTAATTAGGAGCTTTAATTAGGAGTAGCCTTGCTTAATCTTCTTTGCTGATCTGGCAGTAGCTTCTGGAGAATTATAGAATTTGACGTATCAGACATGCATGTGGGCCCTGAGATAAGAATAATGCCCTAAAAATTCTTTGCTGACGTGTCCAAAGTGCGGCGGATCCGCGGCTCAAGCAAGCTCCCGCCGCGGATCCGCGGCTCTTTGGGGGAGTTAAAGCTTGGGCTCTCTGGTGCTTGTTTGGGCTAATGTATGGGCCTTTGTTTGATATATATAATTGTATAATTCCTTCTGAATTGCTACCAGATCTGAAATGATTGAGTTGGCGTAAGGTTTGATCAGCTCTTTGGTTTTTCTTCCGGATTTTCCTGCACAGACTCAAGACAAGTGTTGCGCAAATACAGAAATGATGCGATGCCATGATATGTGGTTAATTTCCTTTAAAGTGTCGGTTTAAAAGTCTAACACATGAAATCTGATATTTTACGACTGATTTGCTAATATGTGAAATATGAATACCGAACACTTCTAAATGAGTGCAAATGTTAGGGAAATTGCCGTGTTAAAAATACATTATTTTCGACTGATCAGTAGACCCTTGGTGAATATGTCTGTGATTTGATCATTGGAGACAATGAATCTGATGTGTAGTTGGCCATGAGTGACACGCTCCCGCACGAAATGGTAGTCTATCTCAATGTGCTTCGTCCGAGCATGAAAGCTGGGATTTGCGGTTAAATATATAACCGAGATATTATCACAATATGCAGTTAGAGGAGAAGTGAGATGGATACCAAGTTCTCGAATGAGGCTCTCAATCCACATGACCTCGCACGTGGCATTAGCAAGAGCTTTGTACTCGAACTCCGTACTTGAGCAAGAGACAATCCGTTATTTCTTTGAGCTCTGAGATATGAGATTAGGCCTAAGAAAAACAGAGAAACCACCAACAGAACGATGATCAATCGAATCGCCCGCCCAATCGGCATCAGTGTAAACCGACAGATCCGTGCATGGTGCGTTGCGCAAATGGAGACCAGAGGATGGAGTATGGCGAAGGTATCTCAAAATTCATTTTACTGCAGCCCAATGTTGAATCGTAGGAGCATGCATAGATTGGCAAGCTTGATTAATAGCAAATGCTAAGTCCGGTCTAGTCAAGGTAAAGGTACTGTAAGGCGCCGACCATGCTCCGATATAGATTAGGATTATGAAATAGGGTAGCAGCATTAGGAAGAAGCCGAGCATAAGTGTTAACTGGAGTAGTAAAGGGCTTGCAGTCAAGGAAGCCCGTTCGTCGAAGTAAATCATTCACATATTTGGACTGATTTAGAAGAAGACCAGTTTGGATGCGAGTGACCTCAATTCCAAGAAAGAAAAACAAGGGACCCAAGTCCTTCATAGCAAACTCACAACCAAGTTGAAGTATAAGGGATGTTAGAGGAGCACTTAGACTGTCGGTAAGTATGATGTCATTGAGATAGATGCATGAAAATGATGTAGTCACTCATTCGTTTAAAAAGAGAAAGAGGAGTTAGCCTTGGAACCTGTTAGGAATATGTATGCCCTAGAGACCATTATTGTATGATATAGTGGATACTTGGACATATATATAAAAGACTTTCTTTCTCAACATGATAGTATGCTATCTGGTTGCTCTTTATCTTAACATGTACACTTGTATTATTATACTGTCTCTTTGATACATGTTGATAAAGCCCTTAGGATGTTGGCTTGACTATCAGGACTATGATGCAAATCATACTAGTGGGGCTTATGTAGTCCGCAAGCACATCTTTTAACAGTTCCTAGTCGAGAGAGTATCGAAACAGGGCATCAATATTTCAGAGTAGAGTAGTGTGTATGTTTCTTGACCCTGTATGGGGCGATAGTTGATTCCACAACCATTGGCGTTTGACATCAAAGATTTTACACAGGTGCTCATTAGAGAATAGGTACACCGAACAGGACTCGCCGAGAACTTCTAGATGGTACCATACTTATCGTCAGATAGCAGTTCTCTGGTGACACTTATACAAGTTAGTCTGTAGACCCAAGATCGTCATAGTGTCTTGTGTGGTTCTCACTGTGCTTTGATTTCCTCCCTACCACGGCTCAAAGGAGTCGTGCAAACAGGTGGATTTTGGGTACAGTCCCGAGTCATATGGAGGTAGTGAGCGATAGGAGAGGTTTCGTCTCTCCCGGTATTGGGAGTTGATGTTGCGCTATGCTCGATTGGGTATAACAGCAAGTCCCTGGCCAGGGCTGATGAGATTTACTGGTAAGTGTTATCAGTAATTTCTCGAACGGTTATAGGCCACACATCTGCAATGAGATTGCGTGCAATCTTCTCTGATACCAATGTAAGGTTAGTCTAGCACCCTATGAAGAGTTTTGAAGCATCACATGTCTCAAAGTTTGTATTTTTAAGGTGCTAAGCTAACATGCAAATGATAGATCCTAGAAAATTAGGGTTAGGTTAGAAGAAGAGTGTGGAAACTAACATGAGATATGACCGGATTGATAAATCAAGTGTTGATTTATCATTTAACCATTAGTTTTCTCACTTAAAACCTTTTCTTGGATGATGGATGTGTGCATGCATGTGTGCTTTTCTTTCTTTCTTTCATGCTAGTTTCATGCACATGTGGATGTGCATACATGCACACATACATACACTCATCCATCATGGTTGTTAGCATATGGAAATGGTGGCAATGCAAGACTCACACCATAGATTAAATGATAGATAGTTAATTTAACTTGGGTTTAGAATGATAAAGAGAAGGATAACCTAGCTCAACTACCACTAACCTATGGTTATCCTTCTCTTTATCATTCTAAACCCAAGTTAAATTAACTATCTATCATTTAATCCATGGTGTGAGTCTTGCATTGCCACCATTTCCATATGCTAACAACCATGATGGATGAGTGTATGTATGTGTGCATGTATGCACATCCACATGTGCATGAAACTAGCATGAAAGAAAGAAAGAAAAGCACACATGCATGCACACATCCATCATCCAAGAAAAGGTTTTAAGTGAGAAAACTAATGGTTAAATGATAAATCAACACTTGATTTATCAATCCGGTCATATCTCATATGACCCCACCAAAAGTAGTTCACCCGATCAATGTTCGGTATCATATACGCACATTTCAATCGGGTGCATGCGCATATCGCATACGCGCACCACAACGTTTCGCCTGGACTGGGTAACTCCTTTGTGGGACTCTAAGACTCGTCAATACGCCGGCAGAGGGTGATGATCATATCAGGTACCCTCAAGCCGCAAGCGGTCAGCTAAACGTAACGGCCACCCGGGTATTGAGCGATCAGAAGACAACAAGCGAACCTGCTACAACTCCCGTCGAGCCATCCGGCAACACTACCGTACAGTCCGGTCTCTTCGTCAGATATGCCGCATATCGAGCCTAGGGATGGTCACGCCGACCCCAATAACTCAATAAGTTGTGCCGGTGAATGGTCTATAACAGATCGAGAAACTACTGATAACACTTATCAGCAAATCTCAGCAGCCCTGGCCAGGGACTTGCTGTTATAACCAGTCGGGCACAGCACAGCATCAACTCCCAATACCGAGAGAGACGAAACCCCTCCTATCGCTCATCGTCTTCGTGTGTCTCGGGACTGTACCCAACGGCCACCTGTTTGCACGACTCAGTAGAGCCGTGGTAGGGTGGCAATCAAAGTACAGTGGGAGAACACACAAGACTCCATGACGATCTCGGGTCTACAGACTAACCTGTACCAGTGTCACCTGAGAACTGCTATCCGACGATAGATATAATTCCATATAGGAGTTCTCGGTGAGTCCGTCCAGTGTACCCAGTCACCACTGAGCACCCGTATATGATCTTGATGTCAAACATCGATGAATGTGGGAACATCCATCGCCCATCGTATGGGTCTAGTATCATATACGCTAGTCTACTCTGGTATATCGATGCCCCGTCTCGATATACCTACGACTAGGGACTTTCCAGGATATGCTTATAGACTACAGATGTCCCACTAGTATGATCTCCATCATAATCAGAGTAGTCAAGCCGATATCCTCAGGGCTTTATCAGCATGTATGAATGAATAGAAGCATGATCAAATAAACATGTCAGATAAAGAAGAACCAGATAGCATACTATCATGTCGAGCAAGAATGCAAACTGAACATATATACATGTATAGATACATCCACTATCACATAATGGCCTCTAGGGCATACATATATCCAACAACATCGACATGTCTTATCAATTTACTGGGGTCTGACGATTCCACTCCCAGACTCGATATGCGACATATCAGACGAAGAGACCGGACTGGACGGTAAGTGTTGCTTATAGGCTCTACGGGAGTTTGGAAAAATTTGCTTGTTGATCTTCTATTCGTTCAATAGCTGGATAGTCGTCCAGCTAGTACCGCTGACGGCTTGTGGGTATCTGATATGATCATTACCTACTGCTAGCGTATTAATGAGTCTTTACAGTCTCACACAAAGGTTTTCTAGCTCAAGCGAAACGAAGTAGAGCACATATGGTGATATATGCAGAAGCTTGATTAAATACGAGTATGTGATACCGTATTTTAATCTCGCAATATTTGATATCAGTCAGGTTATATGTGATATAACAGGATTATTAAATCAAGTGTTGATTCAATGATATATGTATATGTTGTTAATATATATTTGATATATATTTGTATATTTGATATTAGCCGGATTATATTTGATATAAGCGGATTATTGAATCAACTGTTGATTTAATAATTTGATATATATATATATATATATATATATATATATTAACTAGTATTGAATATTAGACGGTTATATATAACTGGATTATTGAATCAAGTGTTGATTTAATAATTTGATATACATATATATATGATATTAGTCGGTTATATATGATATAACCGGATTATTGAATTAAGTGTTGATTTAATAATTTAATATATTTTAATATATATATATATATATATATATATAAACTAATATTAGCTCACTTTAACATTTTCTTCTCTTTATACATATTAATATATATGTGATGTATAAAAATATGTTTTAAATATTGTATCATGGTTGATGATATATAGAACTAGGATATATGAGAATCACACATGAGACTTTGATGTGTGGAAAATGGATTAATTTATGAATTAAAGAAAATAGGAATGCGTCATACTTCTTGGATGCTTGTGGAAGCATTGAGAAGCCATGACTGTTTTATTCATAGATATTTTCCCACCATCTCATCATTTCACCTCATAGTTCTCTCTATCTCCATCCAAGTTCATTTTCATCTCCTTCTTCCTCTTTAGATTTTCTTGAGGTGAGCAAAAAAAAAAAGAGAAAGAAGAAAATAAAGTAAGCAAAATTCCTACTTCATCAAGCTACACTATCCTAGCCCTTTAATATAGCTTGTTTGTTTCACTAATACTTTGATTAGTGAAAAGTGAGCTTAAATTAGAGAGACTTTAAGGTGGATCGTCTTCGGCCTCGATGATACAAAGCAAGCTCGTTCCTTTCACCAAGTGGAGTCAAAAAAGAGTTCTACGGACTACTACATGGAGCTTTAGAAGTGAAGGACCGGTCTACAAAGGTTATAAACCCTTTTCACTTAGTTTAAAACTTGCTTTCTTGCATTAAAACCCCAATTCTCTAGTTCGATTCTAGGTTAGTATAACTTAGACCTCTAGATTTTTTAAAATTGCATATTTGATGTTTGTATAAATCTAGTAGAGATGCTAAGACATACTTTCATAATATCAGAGCCAAGCTAGAGACTTAAACGTAATCTAGACGACGATAAAGTGTTCGATCGAAATTTCGAAACCCGAATTTTACTAGTTTCTGTCCATTTTTCCAAACGTTGGTGTAGGGTGTTTTTCGTCACCTCATTGAGATGGGAATACGCGCGCGCTTGTCAGGCGTATTACAGATTCCGTCACGTCCCGCTTCTCAGAATACGCTAAGATGGGCACGTGACATAGCCAACCATGCTACCTGTGGGTAGGAAGTATCCATCCACAGTCACATTACGGCTGTAGAGATATCAAGAACAAAATATAACTATCTAATACATGTCCATAAGCTAAGATAAAATGAGTCAAGAATAATAAAAATGCGGAAGCAAAAGATCCAATACAAATAACTGGAATGTATGTCCCATAATACGGGCTCACATCAGAAATAAAATGCAGAAGAGTAAAAGAACTAACTACTACCGAATTCTCACTGCTCAGCCTGCTGGCTGAAGTACTCCTGCTCGGACTACAGCAAAGGTACGGAATCTGGGCCATGCAAAACCCAGACGTCAGCGCGTCATGTCATCAAGTAATAAAATATAAACAGGGTAACAAGCAATGCAAATATAATCATGAATGGTAAAGCAGGTGTAACAGCAATATACGTCAGGGCAGTGAAAGGGTAGTGCGCAGTGAGTAAACTAAACTGGTCTATTGGGTTATCTACTCTCAAGTCTTTGAAATCAATTTGATGAATTATCGATGTAACTCAATAGTATCCCGTGCATGCCCGGGACCACGGTCTAAGACTCTCGGGCTGAAACCGAGACGTGCCGCAAGGCATAAAAGGAAAAGGGTAAAGACCAACGATGTAAGCAGCATCGTCACGAGGCGGGCCTAGCCTCTAAAAACTGATCAGTATAAGCAAGCAACTGTCGAGTTACAAGTCAGGATTTCATCATTGATTTCCCTATACCCCCAAGTTATGTGTGTCAAGTTAGGTATTCAGTAATCAAGAACTAATGCCAACACAGGATCAGGCAGGAGCAGGTTTGTCTGGATAGACAACAGGAACGGTCCGTGAGGACTACATGTCAGGTTTGTTGGCATTAGACACAAGATCAGGTAACAGGTAAAGCCATGGTACATCAGGTCAAGTCGAGTGGTGTATTTAGATGTCATGTCATGTCAAAAGTGTACGGTACCATGTCAGGTCAAGCAATATGTGTAGCAAGTCACGTCAGGGTGTACAAGATAACATGTGGATGCTCATAATCGACTAGTATAATCATGGTTATGAATAAACAAGCATGGTACTATCAGAAACAATAAACAGGCACAGTAACATGATAGCAATAGGTGCAGATTAAACTACTTAGTTGTACGGTTATCAGTTTAGTTTGAGGAATAGTTTTAACATTTCAGGAATGCAGTATTACACATGTGGATGATAAAATCATATTAATATGTATTAAAACAATCTAGAGATGCAATTGAATGTGAATAAGGCTAAATGCATGCAATCGGTCGTCCGATTGGGTAAAACTACAAAAGGGTAATATGGCTATAAAACAATTGTGGTTATGTGATCTAACATATAATTGTGATTACTAGGTATAGTCAACTAAATGCAACAATCAGGTTGCAAGTTTAGATCTGAAATATATAAACGGAACGTGGTACTGTTAATCTGGAATTCAAAACTTTTGATTTTATCTATAGATTTAATAGGAAAATAGATAGATTGATATATGAATAGTATGACTAGCATGTAGCAAGATTAACTTGTCTTGACGGATCGCAATACGGAAAACGGAACGTCTCGCGTCGGCGGGAAAAGTCGCGACGCGCGCACGGTATACGGAATGAGTCCGAACGACGAACAGTGAAATCACACGGGTCAGAGGTCCTCGCTGGGTCGTCGGGGATCGTCGACGACACGGCCGGATTCCGGCGAATCAAGAACAATGAACATCTATTTAAAAAAAGAAATTATAAAAAGAAGAAGAAGGAAAAGCCTTACAGTGGATAGGTGCCTTGGGATCCAGGGGAGTCGGCAAGTGGCGATGACGACAAGGGGTTGCCGGCGTGGAGTCTGCCGGCGAAGGGTGGTGGCTGAGATTCTTGGCGGCTAGGGTTAGATGTTGATTCCGTTGATGGTGCACAGGGTTTGGTGAGGTAAGCAGAGAACAGAGAAGAGGGTGAAAGGATGTGGAATAGGTGTGACATCGACGAGAGATGGTCGACGGCGATGGGAAGGTGGGTTCTAGGGTCGAGCTGGGGTGTGCAGGGGCTGTGCAGGGAAGAGAGACTCGGGGAAGAAGAAAGAAGAAGACGAAGATAGAGAGGAGGAGGAGATGGGCGATGGGGAGGCGAGAGGGATGTCGAGGAGGCTGAGGAGCAGGGGAAAAGAATTAGGGTTTGAGGAATGCAGAGGGTTTCATGGTTCTCGTGGTCGTGGGTTTTTAAAAGAGAAGAGAAGAGAAGAGGTAGAAGGGAGGTGACCACGTCATTACGGAGGTGACGGGACCTATTCCCACCGCGAGGGGAGAGAGAAAGCGACGCGAGAAGAGAGAGGAAGAGAGAAACGCGAGGAGAGAGAAAGAGGAGGAGAGAAGAATTTTTCACGTAGCGGGGGTGAGCAAGTACGAAGAAGAGAGAGAAGAAGAAAAAGAGGAGAGAGAGAGAGGAAGGTGGGGCCAGCGATGAGGAAAGAAGAGTTTTGATTGGGTGAGGGAAATAAGAATTTGTTTAGGGATAAAATTTTTATAAAGATTTTCTGGTGATGATAAAAATATAGTTTCGTTGGTTTTTAAAAGGATCTAATAGGCTGAAAAATATATTTTGGCTGATTAAAAGATTTAGAAAAAAATATGATTTGGCGGAAATACAAAATATTTCAGAATTGCGCCCGGGTCGGGTCCAAAAATTTGAATTTGAAATATAAAAATTATTATCAAGTTCCAAAATTTGAAATGAAGGATTTTGTACTGAAAAAGCATACCCCTAAGAACGGACGCACGTACGTGCGCGTAGTCGTCCAAACACGTCCGTTTCACTGAACGGGACGAGAACATGATGCAAGGACGCTACCACAGGGTTAGGGATAACAAGCAGTCCATGACAAGTATTTTTAAACTATTTTAAGTAACTTAATTGTTATATGTAAACATATGTAATGTCGGGGTAAACTATAACTAGTAACTGTCAAAGCATGCTAAATGAAATAAATACCACACACCACACATACGGTAACTGGAATTTGTATATCTGGACTCGGTTGTTACATTATACCCAACTACAAAAAGAATTTCGTCCTCGAAATTCCAAGAACACAAAAGGATAAACGACCAATAACTACAAGAAAAGATGGGGAAACTTCTGCCGGATTTCATCTTCCCGCTCCCAAGTTGATTCTCCACGTGAGAGACCACCCCAAGAAACAAGTACAAGAGGGATAACCTTGTTCTTAAGACCCTTTTCCCTTCGATCCACAATCGCAACCGGTCGCTCCTCAAAAGTCAAGTCTTCTCGTACAGTCAGCTCCGAATGATCCAACACATGTGTCTCATCACGAACATGCATACGGAGTTGTGACACGTGAAACACATCATGTACATTCGCCAAGGACTGCGGTAGCGCCAAACGATACGCTACCTCGCTAACACGCTCCAAGATCTCGAAAGGCCCGACGAACCGAGGACTGAACTTTCCTCGACTTCCAAAACGAACCTCTCTATTCGGTGATATCCTCAAGAATACCAAATCACCCACGGCGAACTCTAGAGATCTTCTCGACGTATCTGCCCAACTCTTCTGTCTGTCTTGTGCTACTTTCATATGATTCCTGATAGCACTAACTTTCTCAACAGTCTGCACAACCAAGTCTGGTCTCAACAATCTTCGTTCACCGACATCGTCCCAACAAACAGGTGAACGACACTTGCGACCATATAAAACTTCGAATGGAGCCATCTGAATAGTTTCCTGGAAACTGTTGTTGTAAGAAAACTCCACCAAATGTAGATGATCCTCCCATGAACCCTTAAAGTCCAACATGCATGCTCTCAACATATCTTCAAGAGTTTGGATCGTCCTCTCCGACTGGCCATCTGTTTGAGGATGATAAGCTGTGCTAAACTTCAATCGAGTCCCCAAACTTTCCTGTAAACTCCTCTAAAAGTGTACTAAGAATCGAGTGTCACGGTCGGACACGATGCTCACCGGTACTCCATGCAATCTTACAATCTTTTGCATGTACTGTTCTGCCAAAGCTTCTGTTGATTGACCAACCCGAAAAGGAATGAAATGAGCTGCCTTGGTCACTGATCAACAATCACCCATTCTGCATTGTTTCCTTTTGGACTCCGCGGTAGAGCTGTCAGGAAATCCATGGTTATATGTTCCCACTTCCACTGAGGAATCGGAAGTGGTTGCAATAAACCAGCAACCCTTTGATGTTCAGCCTTAACTTGCTGACACACCAAGCATTTTGCCATAAAGCGGGCAATCTCCCGTTTCATGCCTTCCCACCAGAAATGTTGTCGTATATCTCGGTACATCTTCATGCCTCCTGGATGTACGGAATAAGCTGAACTGTGTGCCTCCTTCATAAGTTCTTCACGAATATTTCCCTTCGGCACACACAACCGGCTACCATATCTCATCGAACCATCTTCTTGGATTAACAAGTCTGTTCGAAGTCCAGCTTAAACCATCTACGTTACCTCATATTAAGCTCCTTCTGCGTGAACACATACTTCAAGCTCTTATGATCAGTGAACACCTCGACCCTTTCGCCCAAAAGGTAGTGTCTCCAAATCTTCAAAGTAAATATCACAGCCGCAAGCTCCAAGTCATAAGTTGGGTAATTCTTCTCATGGGTCTTCAACTGTCTCTATGCGTACGCTACAACCTTCCCATGCTGCACTAATACACATCCCAACCCTTTTCCAGATGCGTCGCTGTGAATCACCAATCCTTCGGAACTGTCTGGCACGGTCAGAATAGGGGCAGTTATCAATCTATGCTTCAACGTCTCAAAACTGACGCACACCTATCCATCCACACAAAAGGTACCTCCTTGTGCGTAAGCTTGGTCAACGGCTCCGCCAGACGAGCAAAGTTCTCCACAAATCTTCTGTAATACCCGGCAAGTCCAAGAAAACTTCTTATCTCCGCAACATTCTTCGGAATCGGCCAATCTCGAACTGCTGCAAATTTTTTTCGGGATCGACGGCGATTCCATCACCAGACACAACATGCCCTAAAAACTTTACTTCTTCCAGCCAAAACTCGCACTTGCTCATCTTCGCATATAATTTCTCTTGTCTCAACGTCTGCAGTGCGATCATCAAATGTTCAGCATGCTCTTCAAAACCCTTCGAGTAAACCAGAATATCGTCAATGAACATCACAATAAACTGGTCCAAGAAAAGTGAAAAGATTCGGTTCATCAAGTCCATGAGTATAGCTGGTGCATTCGTAACTCCGAATGGCATCACTAAGTACTCGTAATGTTCATACCGAGTTCGGAACGCCGTCTTGCAAATATCTTCTGTTTTCACTCGGACCTGATGATATCCGGATCGCAAATCCAGCTTCGAGAATACCCTAGCGCCACTAAGCTGCTCAAATAGTTCGCCAATGCGAGGGATCGGATACTTGTTCTTAATAGTCACCCGGTTTAATTCTCGATAGTCGATGCACATCCTTCTTGTGCCATCCTTCTTATTAACTAGAAGAACTAGAGCTCCCCAAGGCGAGTTACTGCTGCGAATCCAACCCTTCTCAAGCAATTCAGAAACCTGCTTCTTAACTTCTTCCAATTCCGCTGGTGCCATTGGATAATACGCTTTAGATACTGGCGCTGCACCAGGAATAAAATCAATTGCGAACTCTACGTCTCGCCTCGGCGGTTAACCTGATATGTCCTCGAACACATCCATGAAATCTCGAACAACAACTAGCTCTTCATCTTTAGCAACCTTCATCGACGAAAGATCATTAATTGTCGGCCTAGCCCTACCCTCGACTGGCCCGATAGAACTGCTTCTTCTAGACAACCTCTGGGTGTTCAGGAATCTGGAAATTCGCTTTCTTCACTATACACTCAATATGAGCGGGGAAAGTGCCGAGATATTCCATTCCCAAGACTACATCAATACTACCAGTAACAACTTCCAAGACCTCTGCAATAGCTCCCGTCTGCAAACCACGACGAAACCAACCCTACACCCTCTACTAGTTATGATTTTCCCCAATCCCAGTGTGTATGTCACAAAATTAAACAGGGTCGTGAAAATCATCGAGTGAACAGCAATAAACTTGGACGACATAAATCAATGGGATGCACTAGAATTGAATAACGCTAATGCAAGAAAACCATGAACAATAGGGTACCTGAAATGACTTCCTCTGAAGGTTTAGCCTCTTCAGCCATCAGGGAAAAAGTCTGAGCCTGATTAGCTCCCCGAATAAACTGCTTCTGATCTGGAAGCTGCTCTTGCGGCGGCTCCCGAGTATCTTCCTTCAATCTTAGCCTTAACGGACAATTAACAATGGTGTGATCCTCTGATCCACAAATCAGATAAAGTCCAAGCCTCTTACGACAATCTCTTCGATAATGACCCGGTCGTTGGCAGAAGTTGCACAACATCCTTCTCATTTTCTTGGGTAATACTGGCCTCCGAACATTCTCTTCCTTATGAAGTTTCGACGGACAAACACGGATAGTGTGATCCGCCGATCCACAAACCAAACAGAGTCCCCGTTTCCTTTGGCAATCCCTTTGCACGTGTCCGGGCAAACGACAAAAGTCACAGATCACGCTCCCTCTCCGACCAGCAACGATTGTTTTCTTCCTTGGTGCCACACTGCGTCGGTTCACCGGAACACTTTTACGTACGACCGTTTGGTTTAGTGCAAACGCCGGCTTCAGCTCGGTCTGCTGCTTGTGGTCCTCAAGCAAGTTACGAATTACTCCAAGCAAAGTAGCGTCATCCATACACCTCTGGTACGATTGTAGATTCCTAGCCTCCATGATACTGCAACTAAACACCAAATAGTATTAGTACGATAACAGATTCAACATATAGATCAAGGATATGAGTCAAGGCTAGAACTCCAAGTTACTTAAATAGAGTACCGCATTGTAACTATGCCGCGGTATCATACCTACAATTACATAACTCCACCCAAGTCGCCTAAGTTTTAGAGATAACAAGGAATAAGGTTTCGAGTCGATATGCAAAGGAAGTTTGCACACCGTAAAGATATAATCAGGAGGAGGTTAGATTCAAGAACGGTAAAACGGCAAGGTGGCAGGACATGTTTCCTAAACACGGGTATTCTGATTCATGTATTGGGTACAATACCCAACTACAAAAGAATCAACCCGATTAACCTATGTCTCCGATACCAAAAGAACCATGTCACGCCCCGCTTCCCAGAATACGCTAAGATGGGCACGTGACATAGCCAACCATACTACCTGTGGGTAGGAAGTATCCATCCACAGTCACATTACGGCTGTAGAGATATCAAGAACAAAATATAACTATCTAATACATGTCCATAAGCCAAGATAAAATGAGTCAAGAATAATAAAAATGCGGAAGCAAAAGATCTAATACAAATAACTGGAATGTATGCCCCATAATGCGGGCTCACATCAGGAATAAAATGCAGAAGAGTAAAAGAACTAACTATTACTGAATCCTCACTGCTCAGCCTGCTGGCTGAAGTACTCCTGCTCGGACTGCAGCAAAGGTACGGAATCTGGGCCATGTAAAACCCAGACGTCAGCGTGTCATGTCATCAAGTAATAAAATATAAACAGGGTAACAAGCAATGCAAATATAATCATGAATGGTAAAGCAGGTGTAACAGCAATATACGTCAGGGCAGTGAAAGGGTAGTGTGCAGTGAGTAAACTAAACTGGTCTATTGGGTTATCTACTCTCAAGTCTTTGAAATCAATTTGATGAATCATCGATGTACTAAATAGTATCCCGTGCATGCCCGGGACCACGGTCTAAGACTCTCGGGCTGAAACCGAGACATGCCACAAGGCACTAAAAGGAAAAGGGTAAAGACCGACGATGTCAGCAGTATCGTCACAAGGTGGGCCTAGCCTCTAAAAACTGATCAGTATAAGCAAGCAACTGTCGAGTTACAAGTCAGGATTTCATCATTGATTTCCCCATACCCCCAAGTTATGTGTGTCAAGTCAGGTATTCAGTAATCAAGAACTAATGCCAACACAGGATTAGGCAGGAGCAGGTTTGTCTGGATAGACAATAGGAACGGTCCATGAAGGACTACATGTCAGGTTTGTTGGCATTAGACACAAGATCAGGTAACAGGTAAAGCCATGGTACATCAGGTCAAGTCGAGTGGTGTATTTAGATGTCATGTCATGTCAAAAGTGTACGGTACCATGTCAGGTCAAGCAATATGTGTAGCAAGTCATGTCAGGGTGTACAAGATAACATGTGGATGCTCATAATCGACTAGCATAATCATGGTTATAAATAAACAAGCATGGTACTATCAGAAACAATAAACAGGCACAGTAACATGATAGCAATAGGTGCAGATTAAACTACTTAGTTGTACGGTTATCAGTTTGGTTTGAGAAATAGTTTTAACATTTCAGGAATGCAGTATTACACATGTGGATGATAAAATCATATTAATATGTATTAAAACAATCTAGAGATGCAATTGAATGTGAATAAGGCTAAATGCATGCAATCGGTCGTCCGATGGGGTAAAACTACAAAAGGGTAATATGGCTATAAAATAATTGTGGTTATGTGATCTAACATATAATTGTGATTACTAGGTATAGTCAACTAAATGCAACAATCAGGTTGCAAGTTTAGATATGAAATATATAAACGGAACGTTGTACCGTTAATCTGAAATTCAAAACTTTAGATTTTATCTATAGATTTAATAGGAAAATAGATAGATTGATATATGAATAGTATGACTAGCATGTAGCAAGATTAACTTGCCTCGACGGATCGCAATACGGAAAACGGAACGTCTCGCGTCGGCGGGAAAAGTTGCGACGCGCGCACGGTACACGGAATCAGTCCGAACGACGAACAGTGGAATCACACGGGTCAGAGGTCCTCGCTGGGTCGTCGGGGATCGTCGACGGCACGGCCGGATTCCAGCGAATCAAGAACAGTGAACATCTATTTAAAAAAAGAAATTATAAAAAGAAGAAGAAGGAAAAGCCTTACAGTGGATAGGTGCCTTGGGATCCAGGGGAGTCATCAAGTGGCGATGACGACAAGGGGTTGCCGGCGTGGGGTCTGCCGGCGAAGGGTGGTGGCTGAGATTCTTGGCGGCTAGGGTTAGATGTTGATTTCGTTGATGGTGCACGGGGTTTGGTGAGGTGAGCAGAGAACAGAGAAGAGGGTGAGGGGATGTGGAAGAGGTGGTGACGTCGACGAGAGATGGTCGACGGCGATGGGAAGGTGGGTTCTAGGGTCAAGCTGGGGTGTGCAGGGGCTGTGCAGGGAAGAGAGACTCGGAGAAGAAGAAAGAAGAAGACGAAGATGGAGAGGAGGAGGAGATGGGCGATGGGGAGGCGAGAGGGATGTCGACGGGGCTGAGGAGCAGGGGATAAGAATTAGGGTTTAAGGAATGCAGAGGGTTTCATGGTTCTCATGGTCGTGGGTTTTTAAAAGAGGAGAGAAGAGGTAGAAGGGAGGTGACCACATCATTACGGCGGTGACGGGACCTATTCCCACCGCGAGGGGAGAGAGAAAGCGACGCGAGAAGAGAGAGGAAGAGAGAAACGCAAGGAGAGAGAAAGAGGACGAGAGAAGAATTTGTCGCGTAGCGGGGGTGAGCGAGTACGAAGAAGAGAGAGAAGAAGAAAAAGAGGAGAGAGAGAGGAAGGTGGGGCCAGTGACGAGGAAAGAAGAGTTTCGATTGGGTGAGGGAAATAAGAATTTGTTTAGGGATAAAAATTTTAGAAAGATTTTCTGGTGATGATAAAAATATAGTTTCGTTGGTTTTTAAAAGGATCTGATAGGCTGAAAAATATATTTTGGCTGATTTAAAGATTTAGAAAAAAATAGGATTTGGCGGAAATACAAAATATTTCAGAATTACGCCCGGGTCGGGTCCAAAAATTTGAATTTGAAATATAAAAATTATTAGCAAGTTCCAAAATTTGAAATGAAGGATTTTGTACTAAAAAAGCATACCCCCAAGAACGGACGCACGTACGTGCGCGTAGTCGTCCAAACACGTCCGTTTCACTGAACGGGATGAGAACATGATGCAAGGACGCTACCACAGGGTTAGGGATAACAAGCAGGCCATGACAAGTATTTTTAAACTATTTTAAGTAACTTAATTGTTATATGCAAACATATTTAATGTCGGGGTAAACTATAACTAGTAACTGTCAAAGCATGCTAAATGAAATAAATACCACACACCACACATACGGTAACTGGAATTTGTATATCTGGACTCGGATGTTACAGATTTCCCCTGTCTGGGGTAGGCCGGGGTTTATTGATTGTGGGGATCCGAATCTCCGGCAGCCGCAGACTAAGCTGTCGTTAATTACCCCTCGCCTTTGGAGCGAGGGAACCTCCGATTGACGGGTTAAACTGGTCATGCGTATTCAATGTACAGTGTACGTGTGTTTTGTTTTGGAGGGGGCTTGGATATATCGGGAGCCACGCAGAGTTTTTATGGGGGTCCTGCTACCCGGATAGCGGCTGGGGGTCAAGAGGGCTAGCAGCCCCTTTGCGGGGTGCAGGGCAGCGCCCCGGCCCAAATTTTTTTGAGAGGGACAATGTTGTAAAGTATGTGTGTGTGTGTGTATGAAAAAGGGAAAGGGCATCCAAAGGATGCGTGGGGGCCAGTGGTTCACGTGTCTAACACGCGAGCGCTGAGCGCTTAGGCACTGGCGCACCACGTGCCCGTCACGTGGGCGCTGGGCGCTGGAGCGCAATGCGCTCGAGCGCTAGCGTACCACGTGTCCGGCACGTGGGCGCTGGGCGCTTGAGCGCTCGGGCACCAGGCGCTTGGGCGCCGGCGAGGAAAAGGGGGCTTTTAGTCCTAGAAATAGGATTTAAAATCCTAAAAGAGGATTTAGAATGGAGTTAAACTCCTAAGATGTTTTGGAGTTGATGAAAGGGGTTCTTCTTTGGAGTCCTGGGTCTTCCCCAAAATGGGGTTTTCGGAGATAGGCCTCCTTCTTTCTCCTCTGTAGGCAGGATCTTGAAGATCAAGAGAAGTGAGATTTTAAAAATATCTTCTTTTTAAGATCTGATGGGAGATTTAAGCTCCCCTTTGTGGGTTTTGTGGTGAAAAACTATTTAGTTTTAGAAAAGGAAGAGTAAAACTCTTGATTTAATTCAAAAGAAAGAAGAAGTTTAGAACCTTCAGAAAGGGGAAAGAGGCACAAACCTTAGATTTTGAGCAGAATGAAAAAAGTCTATGCTTTATCCATCATCATGTTGCCTTATATAGGCTTACATATTTACATATAGCCCCTTGGGCTTTACAAAATGGTATTTTACCCATCTCATGGCTCATGTGCCATTTTTTTGCACATAAGACATGGGCTTACGAAAATTTGGCTTTATGCCCATTTTGCATACATTCATGCATAAAAAATTACATAAAAATTATTTATTACATGATCTATATTTTGGTATGGAGGAGGCTGGCCGCGGGCTCGACTTGGGCATGGGCCCGCTTAACCTGGGCTTGGGCCCACCTGGCTTGGGGTTGACCTTGACTTTGACTCGGTCAATCGGGGTGCAAATTTTGACCCCAACAGTTAGATTTTTCACAATTAAAAATTCTCAGAAAATCATGCAGGTAAAATTATGAAGGCTCAAGAAATACGAGAACGTAACTTCATAACTTGGCGGCGGAACCGCCGCAAATACCATATATTTGCGTCCCTTCCGCCGCGCAATAGTGGAGTTAGGATCTCATTTTTCTTGTGCTGCTCCATTTTCATATTTTGGACTTTCTAGGTATTTTTAATGAGACTCAAATGGTTGAGCTTTCTGTGAATTGGTGGTGTTTGAAATATCGATCGAAAAGTTTAACATCGTCTAGATAGTTGGGATATGTGATACAATTTTTGGAATCCACATTGATTAGTTTTGTGAAAACTAGTTAGCGTTTTGTAAATCTAGCATTTTAGTCTCATTTGATAGATTGCCATGGAGTTTCGATTCGGATCAAAACTCCGTTGCAATCTCATATCATATGCGAATAGTCACCGGGAGACACTACTAGACAGCCACGCCCTAAGCCCCGACCAAGCGACTATAGGAGAACCCCATGGCCAAAAGCATCCGCTCGGTTGCCCACGGTCATGGTGTTCAGCCTAAGTGCATTTCGTTGACGGCATCGGAGGTGCGGTCATCTACTAAAGTTTCTGACGAGCACTCGATCATATAATCGGAATCTTGTTGAATTACCCGATTGGTTTTTTAAAAGTGTTTTCAATTCAAGACTTAAATGCAAGATTTATAGTGTTAGGCATGAAATATGGAGTATGTGATATTCTGAGTTTATGGTGTCTAAGGATGATGCGGATTCTAATTATTGTAGTTTTCATTTCTTTTCTGCGGCCGTAAGTGTAATATGTGGGGTATCCCCGATCTCGTTGCTATACGTTAACGACATTAGGTATACGCTTATTTCCTTACGTTGATGACATGTGATGTTATTGTGTTGCTGATTGATATGTTATATTGGATCGTCGTGAATGAATAACCGAGGGTTTTTGCATGAGATGAGAGTTTTTTAATTTTCATTCATGTAAAATTTGTATGTAATATTCTTTTATTGGGACACTTCCGGATTGAGATTGTTGTCTCCATTAATGTATATTATTTACTTTTCCGCATTAGGATAGACCTAAGACGGGGAGCACAAGTATTCGGGTTCTAGAGTCCAGTGGGAGGCCATCTCGAGGAGTTGAGACCGGGTCGCCTAACTCTAGAATTGGCAGTGTTGTTTGCCGCTCTTATAGGGGTCTAGGGTTGTAGGTTGGATATTCATCACGACCGTGGAATCCGTGTTTTTCATTACTGGTTTAATCTAGAACACGGACCTCCTAGTATATCCTATATTTCATATGTTTGCTTCTGCTGGATTCTGTGATATGATGTGATCATATAACTACGTGAGACGAATGCTACTTATATATATGATATACTAGTAGACACTATATATATTTTGCATCCACGCTGGTCCTGCCCCCGCCCTGCCGTAAGTTAAATAGCCTTACAGTGAAGACCTGGATCCCTGTGGCGAATACGGATGGCATATATATGTATTTTATTTTCGTTTCTTCTGTGGTATTTAGGAAACATAAATGATGGGACGTCATTAATGAGATTAATGAAAAGAAAAGAAATCTAAAGATATTGTAGAATCAAAATTTTCAAAAAGGTAACTCTAGTTATTGCTTTGCATAGCGGTATTCCATTATGAATATCAAGCACCTCATTCGATGAGGAAAGAGCCTTGGTCCCTTCACCGGGAATGACCTCTTTAGCAAAACTAGCAAATGCTACAATCCACTCGGTTTATTTTGAAAACTACTCGATTTTAAAAGCGGAGCTTAAACCACTCCTTTTCAAATCACTAGATTCTACAATGATATCAAGTTCATTACGTTAAAGATTTTCTTCAAAACCAGACATAGCCCTCTGTCATTTCAGATAAATACTATTTAGTATTCGTGCTGCGTTTATTGACCATAGTCAAGGTGTAGTGTGTAGTAGCTAATTAGTGCTTATCTGCCACATGTTGATGCGATTGGATTAGGTTAGTCGTACGGCCTTATTGACCATAGTTAAGGGACGTGAGGGTGGGTTTAATTCAATCACGAAATGACGGGTAGAACTTGACTAGCGCTTATGATTTGTTGACCATAGTTAAGGTCATAAGTCGCTAGGGGTAAAAACAGATATCGGGAATTTCAGGTGTTGAAATTTGCAATGAGATTGCATGCCTTCTATATGATAGTTGGACCCCGATACCCACTGCGAGTAAGTGTTACTCCTGGGAGAGTTTTCCACTTTACAATTAGCTGATCCAGTATGTGTCTAAGAAAAGTGTTCATGCTCCTGCGGAAACAGGATTATTTAATTAGTTCCATGCGAAAGCATGGGGAGACTCCATCGGAGTACCAATACCTGTCTGGCTGACCGATTGGCGAACTTGTAGGGTGTAATTAATCCCGGCTAATCTTACCTTTTAGGGTTTGAAGGAAGATTTGATAAAAATAGTGGGAGCCATCCTGATTAGATAAGATAATAACCAATCTAATCTTGCAAGAGTGCACGCTAAAGTGTTTTCTTCTCTCTCTCCAGGTAGCGACCAATGACACGCCTTCATCAAGATAATAATATGGTTGTATTGACCGAACCCGCTTATTATACTGAGATGGGGAATATTGGTTCTGCTCTATCTTATAACCGTCATAAGTCAGAGCTAGGGATAGGGGAATGCACGGATTCCCATGCCATCCGAACGGAGAAAAAGCATGATGATCTATCTTCTTCGGGTGTGTTAGTTATTGAGAACTGTTTCTCAGTCTGCTCTACATCCTGGGTATTAGATACCAGACTTGATCCCATATTTGTAATCAGTTCAAAGGGTTAAGAAGAAGTAGAGAACTGGGAAAGGGTGATATGTCCCTCAGAGTAGGGAACGGAGCAATTGTTGCTGCCGAAACTGTTGGTGAATATCACCTAGTATTGCCAAATGGTAATACATTGATTTTGAACGACTGTTATTACGTACCGTCGATGATGTGCAACATAATATCCGTTTCTTTATTAAATAAAGAAGGATATAACTTTGCACTAGAGAAAAATGTTATGAATATTTTCCTAAATCAAGTGTTTATTGAGTTTGGTACGTTATGTAATGGAATATACGTTCTAAATCAAAATACAGTTCTAAATATGCATAACACACAAAAGAGAAAAAGTTCAGAAATGAACGAAGGCTTCTTGTGGCATTGTAGACTTGGTCATATCAATGCGATAAGACTAGCGAAATTGCCTAAAGATGGATATTTGAATCCGTTCGAATTTACATCTTATGAAACTTGCCAGTCATGTCTCAAAGGCAAGATGACCAAAACTCCATTTACTGGACACGGAGAAAGAGCTACTAAGCTCTTGGGACTGATACATAGTGATGTATGCGGTCTTATGTCTACACATGACAGGAATGGTTCTCGTACTTCATTACATTCACCGATGATCTCTCAAGATTCGGACATGTGTTCCTGTGGAAATACAAATCTAAAGATTTTGAGAAATTCAAGGAATATAAGTGTGAAGTAGAGAACCAGACGGATAAAAGTTGTCACGCCCCGCTTCCCAGAGTGCGCTAAGATCGGCATGTGACAGAGCCAACCATGGTACCTGTGGTTAGGAAACATCCCTCCACAGTCACATTATGGCTGTCTATAAGATATCAAGAACAGTAGAAATAAAATAAAACTATCTAATACATGTCCATCTGCCAGAAAAAACGAGTCAAGAAATATAAATGTGCGGAAGCAATAAATCCAATAATCAATAACATCTGAAAAGTACGTCCTAAATACGGGGTCATATTAGGAAATGAAAGTACGGAAATAAAACTAAACTAAACTAGATACTAACAGGATCCTCACTGCTCGGCCTGACGGCGGAAATACTCCTGATCAGCCTGCGACAAAGATAGAGGATCTGGGCCATGCAGAACCCAGACGTCAGTGCGTCACAATATCAACAATAATAAATGAACAGGATATACGAGATATGCATGGATGAATATAAACGATGACATGAATATAGAAAGTAAAAACGGAAATGAAACAGTGAGGTGTATGTACATGTGGTGTGCAGCCTATATCTGGATTCTAAGTTATCTAATCTAAAGTCTTCGAAATCAATTAATGTAATCCTCATCGTAACCCATCAGACTATGCCCCGTTCATTCCCCACGGGACCACGATAACATGATTATTCAGTATATGCCCCGTTCATTCCCCACGGGACCACGGTAACAGGATTTTTCCGTAATGCCCGGAAATACGGCAAACAATATAAAAGCCCTTTGAGTTACGTTCGGTTACATTCTTGATATTCCCTTACCCCCAAGGTTATGTGTTCAAGTCAGGTATTGATAAATCTGGAGCTAATGCCAACACAGGATCAAGCAGGTACAGGTTTGTCTATGCAGAAAACAGAATACATCCGTCAGGACAACATATCAGGATTGTCGGCATTAGAAACATGATCAGGTAACATGTCAAGTAGTGGTGTATCAGGTCATGACAGGTATTGCACAGGTATCAAACAGATGCTCATAATAAAACTGTAGCAAGTACGGATGCACGATAAAAGTACGGATGCACAGTAAAACACGGATGCACAAATATCTATCAGGGATTACATCTACAACTCTATGACTATATAGGATGCATATTATCAAGCATGGGGTGCCAAGGTAACAGTAATATGAAATAGTACGACATGGCATGCGACTAGATATATAATAAATTGTACGGCTGCGAATGGATAATGTAAAATTGTAAAACTGTAACACAGGATGCACAATACAATGAACATATAATATTATTATTAATATGGATGTAAAATATGTATCATAGCGTGTAGCAAGATAAATTTGCATGCGACTAGATATGTGATAAATGATACGGATGCGAATGGCTATCCGAAAACAGTAAAACAGTAACATGGATGTACAATGCAGTAAACATGTGATATTTTTATTCATATGGATGCAAAATATATATCATAGCATGTAGCAAGATAAATTTGCCTGATCGGATCTCACGACGGGGTGCGTACGCTGTATCCGACGTCGGGTAAACGTCGCAATGTACACACACGCACACGGGACAGGACCAGGCAAAGCAAGAAGGTGACCATGCTGGCTGGGAACGTCCACCGAGTCGCCCGGATCATCGGCGATGGCACGGCTCCGGCGATGACCAGAAAAATACAAGATCAAGAAAAATAAAGAAGAAAGAAGGAGAAGAAGGAGAAGAAGAGAGGAAGGGGCTGGTGCTATGGGATTCGGGACAGAGGCGAGGACAGAGAGGGTGACGATGAGTCGTGGGTCTCCGGCGATGGGGTTTTCCGGCGAGGAAGTGAGTATCGGGGTTCTTGATCGTCGGGGATCTGGGTGTGCAGGGTTCTTGCAGGGGAAAAGAGGTGGTGTTGGGTTGGAAAGAAGGGAGAGGAGAGGAAGGAGGGGTGAGGATGATGATGAGGGTCACCGGCGGCGAAAGCGACGGCAACAGCGACAGAGGAGATGGGTGAGGCGGTCGTGGTATGGGTTTCTGGGTTTGCAGCGGTTAAGGAGAAGAGAGAGGTGGGCAGGGAGAAGGAGGATGGCTAGGAGGTTGTCAAGGTGACGGCGACGATGGAATAGGGATGGAGGTGATGGGTGCGTGGGTTGCGACGAGAGGATCTTTGCGGGGTTGTAGGTGCAGACTCGGGGAGAATAGAAGGAGTGGAGGTGGTGGAGGTGAGGTCAGAGAGGAGACAAAGTGAAGAGGCGGTGAGGGGTCGCCGGCGTGAGGCGACGAGATCTGCAGGCGAGGCTAGGGTTCTCGCGAAGGATTAGCGAGGAAGACGAGAGCAAACGAGGAAGGAGGTGAGAATAGTAGAAAGAGGGGTGACGGGATCTCGTGGTGGGGCTTAAAGTAGAGGGGGAGAGAGGCTATAGATAACTGTTAGGATTTTAATATAATATAATATTATTTATATATATATATATAGTGAAGAGAGAGAGAGAGAGAGTTGTTAGGATTGGATTAATAAAAAATATATTTAGTTAAATTAAAATATATAATTGTTAAGTGTAACAGTTACGTATAAATTATATAATATTTGTAAATTTTGAGATTTTAGCTAATACAAAAATAGTCCAAAACACGCTCGGGTCGGGTCTAAAATTACGGTTTGAAAATACGGATAATATACGTTCCAACCAAAACCAAAAAAGAATATCCGGGTCACGAAAAAGCATACCCCCAAGAACGGATACACGTAGCGTGCACGTAGATATCCAAATGTATCTGTTTCACTAAACGGAACAAGAACAAGATGTACGGATGCTACCACAGGGTCAGGGGTATTATGCAGGCCATACTAGATATTTTAAAAATATTTTATTTGACTTTATTTGTTTTATTAAAAAAAGCAAATGCTTGATAAAATACAGTTATACAATATGAAAGTGCACGGATTCTCATAACTAGCCGGGATCAATTATAAACAGGAATCAAGACGGGTTTTCAGCAAGCGGGCCGGGTCGGATTCAAATACAGATACCAATTACACTATTTGCACCCATAACAGTAATAAATCAAGAATATCCATTGAATATTAATCAAATCAAGCATGGTATAGTGAACTAGGGTGTTACATTATACCCAACTACAAAAAGAATTTCGTCCTCGAAATTCCCGGAACAAGAAAAGACAAACAAGCATGAATCTACAAGAAGAGGTGTGGAAACTTCTGTCGAATCTTGTTTTTTCATTCCTAAATCGATTCTCCATGCGAGCGATAGCATCATGAAACAAGTACGAGAGGAGTAACTTTGTTCTTGAGGACATTTTCTCTTCGATCAACAATCGACATCGGTCGTTCTTCGTAAGTCAAATCCTCCCTTACAGTCAGCTCCGAATGATCTAGCACGTGCGTCTCATCTCGAGCATACTTACGGAGTTGAGATACATGAAACACGTCATGAACATTCGCCAAAGATGGTAGTAAAGCCAATCGATAAGCCACTTCTCCAACACGCTCCATAATCTCGAAAGGCCCCACGAATCGAGGACTAAACTTGCCTCGACTCCCAAAGCGAATCACTCCTCTAGTCGGTGATATCTTCAAGAATACAAGATCACCAACAGCGAACTCTAGAGGTCTTCTTGATATATCGTCCCAACTCTTCTGCCGATCCTGTGCTGCCTTCATGTGATTCCGGATAGTATTAACCTTCTCTACTGTTTACACGATCAAATCAGGTCCCAACAATTTTTGTTTTCCAACATTGTCCTAACAAACGGGTGAGCGACACTTGCGACCATACAATACTTCGAATGGAGCCATCTGAATAGTCACCTGAAAGCTGTTATTGTACGAAAACTCCACCAAGTGTAGATGATCCTCCCATGAACCCTTGAAGTCCAACATGCAAGCTCTCAACATATCTTCAAGAGTTTGGATCATCCTCTCCGACTGGCCATCTGTCTGAGGATGATAAGCGGTGTTAAACTTTAATCGCGTCCCCAAACTTTCCTGTAAACTCCTCTAGAAGTGCGATAAGAATCGGGTATCACGATCGGAAATGATGCTCACAGGTACTCCATGCAATCTCACAATCTCCTGCATGTACCGTTCTGCTAATGCTTCCGTCGACTGACCAACTCGAAACGGTATGAAATGAGCTGCCTTGGTCAATCGATCAACAATCACCCAAACTGCATTATTGCCCTTTGGACTCCGCGGTAAAGCTGTCACGAAATCAATGGTTATATGTTCCCACTTCCACTGAGAAATCGGAAGTGGTTGCAATAAACTAGCCACTCTTTGATATTCAGCCTTAACTTGCTGACACACCAAGCACTTCACTACAAAGCGGGCAATCTCCCTTTTCATGCCTTCCCACCAGAAATGTTGTCGTAGATCACGGTATATATTCGTGCCTCTTGGATGTACGGAATATGCGGAACTGTGTGCCTCCTTCATAACTTTTTCGCGAATATCTCCTTTCGGTACACACAAACGGTTACCATATCACAACGAACCATCATGAATCAACAAGTCCACTCGAAATCCCACTTCCACCTGTTCTCGAAACTTCTACCATCTTGGATCTTGTGACTGCGCTGCTTTAATACTATCGATCAATGACGACTGTACTTGCAGTTGCATCAACTGTCCCGAATAATGCGGTAGCACGATCTCCAACTCGAATCTTCGAAAATCTTCGATAAGCTCCTTCTGTGCGGTCAACATCCGAATTGCTGTCAACCGACTAAGCGCATCCGGCACTACATTAACTTTTCCCGGATGGTAGTTGAGATCAAGATTATAGTCAGCCATCAGCTCCAACCATCTACGCTATCTCATGTTGAGATCTTTCTGTATGAACACATACTTTAGACTTTTGTTATCGGTGTATACTTCGACCCTTTCGCCCAGCAAGTAGTGTCTCCAAATCTTCAAAGCGAAAATCACTGCTGCAAGCTCCAAATCATGAGTTGGGTAATTCTTCTCATGGGTCTTCAACTGTCTCGATGCATAGGCTATAACCTTCCCATGCTGCATCAAAACACATCCCAAACCTTTCCCAGATGCGTCGCTATGAATCACCAATCCTCCGGAACCGTCCGGTACGGTCAAAATAGGAGCGGTTATCAATCTTTGCTTCAACGCCTCAAAAGCTGACGCACATCAGCCCGTCCGTATAAACGGTATCTCCTTTCGCGTAAGCTTGGTCAAAGGCTCAGCTAAACGAGCAAAATTCTCTACGAACCTTCTGTAATATCTGGCAAGTTCAAGAAAACTTTTGATCTCTGCTACGTTCTTCGGAATCGGCCAATCTTGAACTGCTGCAATCTTCTCGGAATCAACGGCGATTCCATCTCCGGATACGACGTGCCCCAAAAACTTCACTTCTGTAAGTCTACGGTAGCGCCCCGGCCGTCTTTCAGACGCCAAATGCGGAACAAAAACTTTTATAACTGGCGCTATCGCATACTATATCCCGGATTTGCCATTAACGCTAAACTAACATACTGTAAAGAGGGTAGAATTGTTATACCGAACGATCCGAGTCCTTCGGTCTTTAACCATCATCCCACGCTCCATTGCGGCTGCTCCGATCTCCTGGCTCCTCGTCGAGGTGGCACCACATCTACGGATCTTTAAACGGGCTCTCGTCTCTGAACCGAGGCAACTCGGTCATCAAGTTTGCTAAAAGAGATGACCGAGATTGATGTAGAGAATGAGTAGAACACTTTGTCTCACTTCGTCCAAAGCCATGGACGAACGGTTAATGAAATTGCCTTTTGAACCGGATGATGGAAAAATGAGCTATATGAAATTACATGAAGCAATACTATCATAATCTTTTCCCCAAAATCAATCATGCTAACAAAATGAATGGCCGGCCACTTTAACAAGAGAGGGGGGTCAGTGTCGGAGCAAGGGAGAGGGTGACCATAAGATGAATCCTTATCATAAAACATAAAGGAAGAATGACTCACAAAAATACATTTAATGCAAAATGGTGATTCATTAACCTAGTCATCCATTCAATTAATGCTAATGAATGATACATGAATCTAGTCACCATTTCTAGAACCTTCTAGAACCTTCCACACTCATGACTCACCTCAAGAAAAGATAAATCCGTATTAAACCGAATGTTTAATACGGGTGATAGAAAACTGGAAACTGGCAACTTCCAAAAGCGATCCCGAAACGAATTTCAGGATAACCCCGTAACAGTATAAACATACCCGCATTTGTATTACGACCGAATACAAATGCAACTGAGACAAAGATATTATATCTACACAGTATAATACTCGGATCCGGCTTGAACCAAAACCCACCAGTATTATCTGACCGAAATATGACACGTGCGTAAACGCACGTGCATTTTCCGAACCCTGCCATAAAACCATACGGCCTCTACAACGTTTCGCCCGAACTTGGGAAACGATCTGTGGGGGACTCTAATGACTCGTCAGTATCCTGACAGTGGGTTTAACCACAAACCGTCAGCGGCACTAGCTGTTCGTAACGGCTGCCCATGTACTGACCTCAAGGGAGGTCGATGAGCAAACTCATCCGGAAACCCTACTGAGCCTAACAATGACAATGTATATACAGTCCGGTCCGTTCGTCTATGAGTATCGCATATCGGGCCTAGGGGGCTGGTAACGTCAGACCCCCAAAAGCAGTATAAGTCGTGTCGGAGACAAGCCCTGAACACTCTGAGAAACTACCGGAGTACCTACCAGTAATTCTCACCTGCCTTGGCTAAGGACTTGGTGTAATGTCTTTCCTATACATAGCGCGATCTCCATCCCCAAAACCGGGAGAGATGAATCCCCTGCCGATCCGCTCATTTGCCTCCATGTGGCTCGGGACTGTACCCAAAAAAATACCTGTTTGCACGACTCCTTTGAGCCATGGTAGGGTAGAAATCAAAGCACAGTGGGAACTCACACGAGACAAATGACGACCTCAGGTCGATGAACTAACCTGTACACATGTCACCAGGGAACTGCTATCTGATGATAGGTATAATACCAACTAGCATGTTCCCGGCGAATCCTGTCCGATGTACTCATAACCCAATGAGCACCTGTATACATCTTAGGTAAACCAACTGACACCAATGGCTTGTGAGACCGGCCACCGCCCCTCGTCGGGGTCTCGACTGTATACACTAGTCTACTCTGGAGTATCGATGCCCTATCTCGAAACTCCCACGACTAGGGACACTTTAAGGATGTGCTTATAGACCCCAGCTCCCACGTATATGATCACCATCATACTTTGGCAGTCAAGCAAGAATCATATGGTCTCTATCAACATGCAATAGTAAACTAAAGCATGTACACGATGATAAAGATAGACCAGATAGCATACTATCATCTCGAGCAAGACTGTACTACCGGTATAGGTCCTCCCTCAATCATTGTAATCACGTACTTGCGATCCAATAATTGACTAGAGACCATATGATTCTTGCTTCGCCGGCGCCCATGCAGATCCAAATCTAAATCTTTTGGAGTTTAACTCTACATCTTCGATCTCTTTGAAGAATCCCGATACTTGCGACATCTGGTTCTCTACTTTATTCTTTCCCCACAACTTCTCAAAACTTAGACCTTGTATTTCTACGAAACACTTGTCTAAAAACTAGAGAAGTCACAAGTAAACAGAACATAGTACGAGGACCAACCCCTTTGTCCTGACGGACTCTGGACAACATATAATACTCTATATAAGTCCGCTGAGTTGAATAACTCAAAACCTGTGCATCGTAGGTTGAAAACTGTACCTAGGCGATTTCCTCAAATATCACCAATTACAACGAATTCCGATATAATGAGAATGATCACCTTATTCCCAATAACTTACTCCCACCCATCATCTGTAAAACTATACAGATGTGAGAATCATACATGGTAAATACATACCCTGGAGTAAGTATCTAATCGGGAAATCAGTTTTCCTTTAACAATGCACTGAAACATGAAAATATTTCGTAGGGGTATCCTGGTATTCCTAGTAATGCCTCTTCCATAATCCAATTCATAACTCTAACCGTATATTTCATCGCCATCTCTCCAAATCGCTTTATTTGTCTTTAGTCGTTACCTTCTGTACACCATCGTTAGGCTAAGTGGTTTTCTTCCTTCCCTACCGTTCAGCACCAGCCTATGGTTTGAAAGAAGACTATCCAATAAGCGTAATAGGTGTACCCTCCTAAACCAAGGAGTACTCGCAACCTGAGAGAAGGTGATGATAAAAGACAACTGAATAATACCTTATTCTATTTCTCCCGAACTGGGGAAAAAAGCAAAGGTGAAATAGGAGTGGCGATGAAGTATGCGGTTTGGTCGTGAATGATAGGAGTCGCAATTTACTTTGCCCTCTTTCTAATCCCTTTATTTTGTCTTTACATATTACCTTTTATACACCCTACTTAGACTAATTGGTTTTCTTCATTCTCTACCTTTCGGCACCTGCCTATGGTTTGGAAGAAGACTATCCAATAAGCATAATAGGTGTACTCTCCTAAACTAAGGAGCCCTCGCAACCTGAGAGAAGGTGATAATAAAAGACAACTGAATAAACCAATTCTATTTCTCCTGAACATTGATCCATCCTCGAAAAAATCCCTTCGAGTTCGTATATAACCATACGATGGATATATCCAATGGAAGTGGATGTCCGTAGTAATACGGGGGTTCTGAGAAATGCAAAGGGTAAAAGAAGGAGTGGCAATGACTTATGCAACTCAGACAATCCAAAAGCCAGTATTCTAAGAAGGTTCGGTCGACTTGGTGACTGAGTCATAGTCAAGGGTCGGTCAAAGGTCGCTGCCAAAGAGAGAGAGAAAAGAAACACTCTGTGTGCACTCTAACCTAGATCAGAATGGTTATCACTTTATCTAATCCGGAAACCTCCCACTGTACTGTCAAATTCTCCTCCAAACCTAAAAGAAGAATCAATCGGGATCACCCGAAGAGTAAACCAACTCATCAGTGGGAATCGGGGTCCAACTCTCATCGCATGATAACGTGACGGAATCCACTCACGTTATCACACTCCAGAAGGTATGCGCATGCCTGGCAAGTTTCAGTTTCTTTAGAAACTCCCGATGTGATTTTTACCCCATGTTCTTATGACCTTGACGAAGGCCAACAAATCATAAGTCACATGTCGAGTTCTGCCCGTCATTATCTTGTTAATTCGAACCCACCCGTACATACCCTTGACGAAGGCCAACAAGGTAATACGACTGTCCCAAACCAACTCATCTATCTATGCAACAAATGAATACCCCAGCAGCTACCAAACACTATGCCTTGACGAAGGCCAACAAACAAAGCTTGAATACTACTGACCATCCATAAGAAATGACGGAGGGCTACGGCTGGTTTTTGGCGAAAAACTATTAGCGTAATGAACTTGATCTCGTTGAAGGAACCTGATAGGTTTTTATAAAAATATAGTGGCGAAAAACCTTTGCTAAAGAGGTCATTCCCGGTGAAGGGATCTCGGCTCTTTCCTCGTGGAATGAGGTGCAGGATATTCCAATTGAATACCGCGATGCAAAGCAACTTATAATCGACTATAGTGAAGTTATTACCCTGACGCAAACTTCTGCCCAAGGGGTCACTCCCGGTGAAGGGATATCGGCCCTTACCTCGTCGAATGAGGTGCAGGATATTCCAACTGAATACCACTGTGCAAAACAAAAGAAAACGTCTTTGTAATAACACTTTTAAAATTGTTCCAACAACATCCAAACAGGTTTGTTTTTCTTTGCATTGATCAAAATCAACGCAGTCCCATCAATTAATCACACCAGAAAAGAACGAAAATAAAATGTACGTATATGCCATCCGCATTCGTCACTGGGTCCCGTCATTACCCGTTAGGTTACTTAACTAACGACAGAGCGGGGACTGGACTAGCGCGGATGCAAAACATATACAACATCTACTAGTATATATACCAATATACAATAATCGCTCCAGGCGTGATAATATGCAACATTACAGAAAAGTAATAAGCATCACAGAACAATACAGATAATCTGGGATCTCCGGGTTTCACAGAGCCGCTACTGAAACCCGACGTTCCCCTGGTCGTGTGGATAGCCTGTACAATGAAACCTAGACCCCTACGGGTGCGGCAAGTTACCCGCCAAAACCTGAAGCGAGGCAGCCCCCTACAGCAAAGTGAATGGACCACCCGGCACTTCACGGAATCCGGTAACTTGAGCACCCCTCCTTGGGTCAACCTGTACCCCCTACGAGTGCGGCGAATAGTTTGCCAATTCTAGAGTGAGGCCCCTCTGCCTCTCAAAGCCATGAGATGCGGACCTGTTGCCCTCCAGAACCCGGCTATCCGTGCACTCCGTCGCGGGGTAAACCTAGTACAGAAATGAAAAATATGTACAACGGGTACATCGACCTCAGCCCGGTCATATCCCAAAAGAATATTATACAAACAGGCAGTGACGATAGTCCACATGTTGGACGCTCGCCCCGCAATATCAAATGTATAAATAAATCCAAACTGCACTACCATTGCACACTGCTATCCACCATGACAAATCCGCAACATCACAGCACAACACAGAACATCAACGCGAATGTCATGTTCGCAAATCCGTCTAAAAGGACTATAGCAATTAGACGCAATTTACCGCTCGAATGACATTCACGGTCGGAGATATAATGTAAGTACTATAATGTAAGGCACCCTCGCTATATTTTTTCTGCTGCCTTAAGTAATTACAAAACCAATGTTCATTTTTCTTCACCATTTATATTTTATATGTCATTTATATTATTTTTTTTATATTTTTATATTTTTCTTCATACTAAGGCTTTTAGATAAGAGTATTTCAAGATATTATCTACTATCCCAAGTTTCAAGATGTGTGCAAGTGCGTATAGTAGGATATCAACATTCAGAATTTTGGACTCAACAATAGGGACTATTTTTCAGACTTATTTCTATTCTCGGATTAGTGATTTCCTTCATCTTACTAACCTTTGGGACAACAGCTCATGACTACCTATTACTTGCTTCGTTTTAAAACATCTAATTTTCTTGTATTTCTTAAATCTCTTCTTATCTTTCATATGTATATTCACTTTCTAAGTTTTATTTCCAAGAAAATTTTCATTTATTCATTTTTTCGTATAAAGTGCCTAGTGCCAAATGATATTTCAGTAAATACAAACCTTCCCCCAAACTTATTTACAGCAGTGTCCTCACTGATGTTGTTCTTTAAGTGCATAGACCTTTAGACTTGGGAGGAAAATAATAGGGGTAAAATAATAGTTAAATAAAAAACTACCCCCAAACATGTTCTTTGGCACGCATAGATATTCAGTTATATATTTTTTTATACTCACCTCCATTCTTAGATGAAACAGTGTTATTGAAACATGGAGTTGAGGCGGAGGAAAATTAGTTATGATAAAGCGGCTCCTGTAGGAACAGGAGCTCCTCCGATGGGTCAACGGAAAAGTACGGTTTTAATCTATACCCATTTACTTTAAAAATAAAACTGTTTTTAACATTTTCTATATCCACTGCACCGTGCGGGTACACATACCGCACCATAAAACATCCTTTCCAACGAGATCTTAGCTTACCCGGATGAAGATGAAGACGAAGACGAGAATCGTAAAGGATGACTTGTTGTCCCGGTGTGAAAGTTTTTCTTAAATGGTTTTTGTCGTGGAACACTTTTGTCCGGTTTTTTTACTATAAATGCATTATCGTATGCTTCATCGCGAAGTTCGCTTAGCTCATTTAATTGCAGCTTCCGATAGCTGCTGGCTTGATCAAAATCACAGTTAAGTTCTTTAATAGCCCATATTGCTTTATATTCGATCTCGACAGGAAGGTGGCAAGCCTTCCCAAACACTAATCGGTAAGGAGACATGCCAAGATCGGTCTTATTTGCCTACGAAATGCCCAAAGAGCATCCTTCAATTTGGTGGACCAATCTTTACGGTTCTTAGAAACCGTTTTATCCAAAATTTATTTGATCTGTCTATTAGAGATCTCAATTTGCCTGCTCGTTTGGGGATGATAGGGCATAGAAAGCTTGTGGTTGATTGAATATTTCCACATCAAAGTCTCGAAAGACTGATTACAGAAATGTGTCCCATTGTCGCTAATTATAGCGCGAGGGTGTCCGAATCGTGAAAAGATATTATCTTTAAGGAATTTAATAACAACCTTGTTGTCATTAGTGCGACACTGTACCGCTTCCACCCATTTAGAGACATAATCAACCGGTAATAAGATATATAAATTCCCAAAAGAGTTGGGAAATGGGCCCATAAAATCAATTCCCAAAACATCAAATATCTCCACAACCAAGATAGGTTGGAGCGGCATCTCATTCCTCCGTGAAATCCGACCCATGTGTTGACACCGTGAATAAGTTTTGCAATAATCATATGCATCTTTATAAAGATAGATACATAGAATCATTGTAATCACGTACCTGCGATCCAATAATTGACTAGAGAACATATGATTTCTTTTCGCCGGCGCCCATGCAGATCCAAATCTAAATCTTTTGGAGTTTAACTCCACATCTTCGATCTCTTTGAAGAATCCCGATACTTGCGACATCTGGTTCTCTACTATATTCTTTTACCCACAACTTCTCAAAACTTAGACCTTGTATTTCTACGAAACACTTGTCTAAAAACTAGAGAAGTCACAAGTAAACAGAACATAGTACGAGGACCAACCCCTTTGTCCTGACGGACTCTGGACAACATACAATACTCTATATAAGTCCGCTGAGTTGAATAACTCAAAACCTGTGCATCGTAGATTGAAAACTGTACCTAGGCGATTTCCTCAAATATCACCAATTACAACAAATTCCGATAAAATGAGGATGATCACCTTATTCCCAATAACTTACTCCCACTCATCATCTATAAAACCATACAGATGTGAGAATCATACCTGGTAAATACATACCCTGGAGTAAGTATCTAATCGGGAAATCAGTTTTCCTTTAACAATGCACTGAAACATGAAAATGTTTCGTAGGGGTATCCTGGTATTCCTAGTAATGCCTCTTCCATAATCCAATTCATGACTCTAACCGTATATTTCATCGCCATCTCTTCAAATCGCTTTATTTGTCTTTAGTCGTTACCTTCCGTACACCATCGTTAGGCTAAGTGGTTTTCTTCCTTTCCTACCGTTCAGCACCAGCCGATGGTTTGAAAGAAGACTATCCAATAAGAGTAATAGGTGTACCCTCCTAAACCAAGGAGTACTCGCAACCTGAGAGAAGGTGATGATAAAAGACAACTGAATAATACCTTATTCTATTTCTCCCGAACTGGGGAAAAAAGCAAAGGTGAAATAGGAGTGGCGATGAAGTATGCGGTTTGGTCGTGAATGATAGGAGTCGCAATTTACTTTGCCCACTTTCTAATCCCTTTATTTTGTCTTTACATATTACCTTCTGTACACCCTACTTAGGCTAATCCCCTACCTTTTGGCACCTGCCTATGGTTTGGAAGAAGACTATCCAATAAGCATAATAGGTGTACTCTCCTAAACTAAGGAGCCCTCGCAACCTGAGAGAAGATGATAATAAAAGACAACTGGATAAACCAATTCTATTTCTCCTGAACCTTGATCCATCCTCGAAGAAGTCCCTTCGAGTTCGTATATAACCATACGATGGATATATCCAATGGAAGTGGATGTCCGTAGTAATACGGGGGTTCTGAGAAATGCAAAGGGTAAAAGAAGGAGTGGCAATGACTTATGCAACTCAGACAATCCAAAAGCCAGTATTCTAAGAAGGTTCGGTCGACTTGGTGACTGAGTCATAGTCAAGGGTCGGTCAAAGGTCGCTGCCAAAGAGAGAGAGAAAAGAAACACTCTGTGTGCACTCTAACCTAGATCAGAATGGTTATCACTTTATCTAATCCGGAAACCTCCCACTGTACTGTCAAATTCTCCTCCAAACCTAAAAGAAGAATCAATCGGGATCACCCGAAGAGTAAACCAACTCATCAGTGGGAATCGGGGTCCAACTCTCATCGCATGATAACGTGACGGAATCCACTCACGTTATCACACTCCAGAAGGTATGCGCATGCCTGGCAAGTTTCAGTTTCTTTAGAAACTCCCGATGTGATTTTTACCCCATGTTCTTATGACCTTGACGAAGGCCAACAAATCATAAGTCACATGTCGAGTTCTGCCCGTCATTATCTTGTTAATTCGAACCCACCCGTACATACCCTTGACGAAGGCCAACAAGGTAATACGACTGTCCCAAACCAACTCATCTATCTATGCAACAAATGAATACCCCAGCAGCTACCAAACACTATGCCTTGACGAAGGCCAACAAACAAAGCTTGAATACTACTGACCATCCATAAGAAATGACGGAGGGCTACGGGTGGTTTTTGGCGAAAAACCTTTAACGTAATGAACTTGATCTCGTTGAAGGAACCTGATAGGTTTTTATAAAAATATAGTGGCGAAAAACCTTTACTAAAGAGGTCATTCCCGGTGAAGGGATCTCGGCTCTTTCCTCGTGGAATGAGGTGCAGGATATTCCAACTGAATACCGCGATGCAAAGCAACTTGTAATCGACTATAGTGAAGTTATTACCCTGACGCAAACTTCTGCCCAAGGGGTCACTCCCGGTGAAGGGATATCGGCCCTTGCCTCGTCGAATGAGGTGCAGGATATTCCAACTGAATACCACTGTGCAGAACAAAAGAAAACTTCTTTGTAATAACACTTTTAAAATTGTTCCAACAACATCCAAACAGGTTTGTTTTCCTTTTCATTGATCAAAATCAACGCAGTCCCATCAATTAATCACACCAGAAAAGAACGAAAATAAAATGTACGTATATGCCATCCGCATTCGTCACTGGGTCCCGTCATTACCCGTTAGGTTACTTAACTAACGACAGAGCGGGGACTGGACTAGCGCGGGTGCAAAACATATACAATATTTACTAGTATATATACCAATATACAATAATCGCTTCAGGCGTGATAATATGCAACATTACAGAAAAGTAATAAGCATCACAGAACAATACAGATAATCTGGGATCCCCGGGTTTCACAGAGCCGCTACTGAAACCCGACGTTCCCCTGGTCGTGTGGATAGCCTGTACAATGAAACCTAGACCCCTACGGGTGCGGCAAGTTACCCGCCAAAACCTGAAGCGAGGCAGCCCCTACAGCAAAGTTAATGGACCACCCGGCACTTCACGGAATCCGGTAACTTGAGCACCCCTCCTTGGGTCAACCTGTACCCCCTACGAGTGCGGCGAATAGTCCGCTAATTCTAGAGTGAGGCCCCTCTACCTCTCAAAGACATGAGATGCGGACCCGTTGCCCTCCAGAACCCGGCTATCCGTGCACTCCGTCGCAGGGTAAACCTAGTACAGAAATGAAAAATATGTACAACGGGTACATCGACCTCAGCCCGGTCGTGCCCCAAAAGAATATTATACAAACAGGCAGTGACGGCAGTCCACATGTTGGACGCTCTCCCGGCAATATCAAATGTACAAATAAATCCAAACTGCACTACCATTGCACACTGCTATCCACCACGACAAATCCGCAACATCACAGCACAATACAGAATATCAACGCGAATGTCACGTTCGCAAATCCGTCTAAAAGGACTATAGCAATTAGACGCAATTTACCGCTTGAATGACATTCACGGTCGGAGATATAATGTAAGTACTGTAAACTAATAAGTTTAAAATTTTGATCGACAAAATTTCCCGAAGTGGGCCCCACGTACATCTGCTGTACAGTAAAAAACACTGGGCCCAAAAGAACCATTCCAAAAACCACAATTTCCCATGTAGAAGCTACTGTAGAAATTTGGTGCACTGTGGCTACAGTACGGCGGCAGATCCGCCGCCAAAACGTGGTTTTGGCCGCTGATCCGTCGCTCTACAGTAAAATCAGCCCACCAAATTTTCACAGTTTTCTTAGAAAAGCCTGCTAGATTTTCTGAGATGCTCAAAATGATTTTTAGGCCCGTTTTAAAATCGACAGAAACTTTAAACTTGGAAATTGTGATTTTGAAAATTCTGCTCGATAGATGTTTTAAACGTGTTAGAACAAGTTAGTAAAGCTTAATGGCGTGGCTCTGATACCATGTAAGTCTACGGTAGCGCCCCGGCCGTCTTTCAGACGCCAAATGCGGAACAAAAACTTTTATAACTGGCGCTATCGCATACTATATCCCGGATTTGTCATTAACGCTAAACTAACATACTGTAAAGAGGGTAGAATTGTTATACCGAACGATCCGAGTCCTTCGGTCTTTAACAATCATCCCACGCTCCATTGCGGCTGCTCCGATCTCCTGGCTCCTCGTCGAGGTGGCACCACATCTACGGATCTTTAAACGGGCTCCCGCCTCTGAACCGAGGCAACTCGGTCATCAAGTTTGCTGAAAGAGATGACCAAGATTGATGTAGAGAATGAGTAGAACACTTTGTCTCACTTCGTCCAAAGCCATGGACGAACGGTTAATGAAGTTGCCTTTTGAATCGGATGATGGAAAAATGAGCTATATGAAATTACATGAAGCAATACTATCATAATCTTTTTCCCAAAATCAATCATGCTAACCAAATGAATGGCCGACCACTTTAACAAGAGAGGGGGGTGAGTGTCGGAGCAAGGGAGAGGGTGACCATAAGATGATTTCGTATCATAACACATAAAGAAAGAATGACTCACAAAAATACATTTAATGAAAAATGGTGATTCATTAACCTAGTCATCCATTCAATTAATGCTAATGAATGATACATGAATCTAGTCACCATTTCTAGAACCTTCTAGAACCTTCCACACTCATGACCCACCTCAAGAAAAGATAAATCCGTATTAAACCGAATGTTTAATACGGGTGATAGAAAACTGGAAACTGGCAACTTCCAAAAGCGATCCCGAAACGAATTTCAGGATAACCCCGTAACGTTAGTTATAGGGAGGACTTTCTTGCTCGACATGATAGTATGCTATCTGGTTGCTCTTTACCTTAATGTGTACACTGATTGTCTCTCTGTTACATGTTGGTAAAGCCCTTAGGATGTGTACTTAACTACCTGGACTATGATACGGATCATACTAGTGGGGACATGGTAGTCCATAAGTACATCCTTCAAAGTCCCTAGTCGTGGGTATATCGAGACGGGGCATCGATATACCAGAGTAGACTAGCGTATACCTTCTCGACCCATACAGATGGGCGATGGATGATCCCATATCCATTGGTGTTTGACATCAGAGATGATATACGGGTGCTCAGTGGAGACTGGGTACACTGGACGGACTCGCCGAGAACTCCCAGATGGTATTATACCTTACGTCAGATGGCAGTTCTCTGGTGACACTGGTACAGAGTAGTCTGTTGACCCGAGATCGTCATAGAGTCTTGTGTGGTTCCCACTGTGCTTTGATTTCGACCTTACCATGTCCAAGAGGGCGTGTAAAACGGTGGTTTTTGGGTACATTCCCGAGTCACATGGAGGCAATGAGCGATAGGAGGGGATTCGTCTCTCCTGGTATAGGGAGTTGATGTTGCGCTGTGTTCGATTGGCTATAACCGGAAATCCCTGGCCAGGGTTGCTGAGATTTACTGGTAAGTGTTACCAGTAGTTTCTCGAACTGTTATAGACCTCATATCGACACGACTTATCGAGCTATTGGGGTCTGACGTTTACCACCCCTAGGCAAGATATGCGACATATCAGACGATTAGACCGGACTGTACGGTAGTGTTACTAGTTGGATTCACAGGAGTGTGAGCGGGCTTGCTCGTCGATCTTCTGATCGCTCAATACCCGGGTGGCCGTTACGTTTAGCAGACCGCTTGCGGCTTGTGGGTGTTTGATATGATCATCACCTGCTGCCGGCGTATTGACGAGTCTTTAGAGTCCTACACAGAGGTTTCCTGGCTCAAGCGAAACGAAATAGGAGCGCATATGGGATATGTGCGGGACCGAGAATAATACGTGTATGTGATACCGTATTCCATTCTCGCGATAAATGTATCGATTGGTTGTATGCGATATAACCTAGTTATCGATTCAAGCATTGATTCGATAAACCGATACATAGGATACTAGTCGGTTATATGCGATATGACCTGATCGTTAAATCAAGTGTTGATTTAATGATTTAATGTATAATTATATATTTGATATATTACTTTGTATTAACTAGTATTGGTTCACTTTAAATGGATTTTCTCACTTGGTTGTACAAGTTGTATATGTGATATACTTTTTGTGCAAATGTTTGTATCATGTTTGATGATACATGTTTGCTTGGTTAAGTGTAAAGAATTAAACCATGGTTAAACTTATGATTGGGGTTTTGTTTTCTTTTTCATTTATTTCTCTATTTATTCTTTTTGGAAAAATAATAAGCATAAAGGAAAATGGTGGCTTAATTTGTTTTCTAGTTAAAGCTTCATGAAGCTTTGACCAAGTGACAATTTTGTCTCCATGCTTAACCCTAACCATTCCCACTTACCATGATTTATTCTCTACACTTGACCATGGTTGAGAGATGATAAGTATTCTTATTATTTTCATTTTTCAAAAAACTTATCATAATATTATCATCTTCTTCTTCTTCTTCTTCAAGAAGAAAACCTAGACTTCATCAATGGTGACTTGATGAAATGAGTGAGAAATCCAATTCTAAAGTGAACCCACTTCCTATTTCTTCATCCTCTACCTCTTGCCAAGTAGTATAGGGTGTTTCCTTCACAAGTTTTCATGGCTTGGTGAAAGTGGAGCTTGATCTAGTGATGCCTCGACGTAGATCATCTTCGGCGTCGTTGTCGATAACCTAGCCCGTCCATTCTCCGATGAAGCCGACACTAGAGCCCGGGATCCGATGATCGCAGCGAGGAGACATCATCACGGAGCTATGGAGGTGGAGCACCGGATCTACAAAGGTTGTATTTCCGTTACACTTTAGTTAAGTTGTTAACTAGCTCGTTGTTTCGCCTAAATTTCTAGTTAACGATCCGTATTAGGGTTTCTCGGCACCCATAAAGTTTGAAATTGGCATGGTTGATGCCTTGTGAGACCTCATTAGTGTGCCTAGGAACCCTACAGTGGTATCAGAGCCTAGCTAGAGCCTTAGGCGATGCGTAGACGAAGTTTGAAGCCCGAACGAACCCGAAACCCTAAACCAAACATGCTCTCTGGACTTTTTCTAAAATCTGGGATTTTTCCACATTAAAAATGCTTAAAAAATTCAGCAGGGAATTATAAGAATTACGGTGCAAAATTTGACTCATGAACAGTACAAAGTGCGGCGGAACCGCGGCAGAAGCATGCTTTCTGCGGCGGTTCCGCGGCCAAAGGATGACATCATCATCCCCTGTTTGCACAGTAACTCCTATTTTATTATGCTGGATTTTCTAGGAATTTTTAATATTTATTCAAGAGTTGAATTTTCTGGGGTTGTTTTGGGGATTCGTTTATTCGATCGGATTGTCAAACTTTGTCTATGTGGTTTTCCGGATAATTTTTGAATATGTTAAAAAGTTCGACCGGATATAAATACCCAATTTTTCCCCTGTCAGGAAATTTCCAAGTGTTGGATTTTTCCGTGGTTTAACGACGTTCTAAGTAGTGCAAGTAACGCGATGGACCCTCTAGAAGACAACAAACCTTAACTCGATTATGTGACCGTCTTGAACTGCCCTTTGAACCTTCGGGTTTGGGGCAGTACGGCGTGCCACATGTGAGGCGTTGGCTTGACCCTTCTACGGCTGGACCGTTGGTACTGAGGCACGAACTGAATGTTGTTAGACTTGTTTCATGTGATGAGCTGTTTCGGGAAAACTTGGGTGTTCGATTGTTCGATCGGAAAGTTTAACATTTTCTATTTATCTGGAATGGGATACAATAATTGGAATTCACAAGTAGTTATGAGATAACTGAATGAATGTTATAAATCTAGCGGTTCAGTCTCACTTGATCGGTTGCCACGGAATTTTGATGTGATCAAAAGTCCGTCGCAATCACGTAGCGTACGCGGATACTCACTGGGTAAACTTAATAGTCTGCTACACCCCATAGCCCCGACCAAGTGACTGTAGGAGAACCCCGTCGCCGAAAGCATTCGTTCGGGTGCTCGCGGCAGCGTTGTTCCGCCTTGGTGCACTTCGTCGACGGCGTCGGGGGTGCGGCCGTCTACTAAAGTTTGCGACGAGCATTCGGTCAGGATGTCGGGAATCTTGTTGAATTGCCCGACTTGATATTGAAAAGTGTTTTCGATAATGAGACTAAAATGCGGGGTTTATAATTGTTAGGCATGCGATGTCTAAGGAGTTCATTTGATTAGGCATGCGATGTCTATGGAGTTTGCGGATTCCAACTGTTGTAGTTTTACACTTTCTTTTCTGTGACCGTAAGTGTAATATGTGATATCGCCGGTTTCGTTGCTATATGTCAACGACAATTGGGATGCGCATATTTACTTACGTTGATGACATGTGATGTTATGTGTTGCTGGATATGTTATATTGGATCGTCGTGTTTGAATAGCCGGGGTTTTTTATGTGAGATGAGTGTTTTTCATTTTCATTCATGTAAAAACTTGTATGTAATATTCTTTTATTGGGGCACTTCCAGGTTGCGGAAGATATCACCGTTTGTATATTATTTACTTTTCCGCACTAGGATAGACCCAAGGAGGAGGGCACAAGTAACCGGGTTCTGGAGTCAAGTAGGAGACCAACTCGAGGAGTCGAGTCCGGGTCTCCTAACTCTAGAATTGGTAGGGTTGCTTGCCGCTCTCGTAGGGGTCTAGGGGTGTGGGTTTGGCTATTCATCACGACCGTGGAATCCGTGTTTTATACTGGCTCGTATTGAAAACACGGACGTCCTTGTATATCCAATATTTCATATGATTCTTCTGCTGCGATATCTGTGATGTGATCATGTGATGTTCTGAGATAGATACTGTATATAGTATATATGATATATTATATAGGCGTTACTTATGTTTTACACCCGCGCTAACCCTGCCCCGCTCGGCCGTTAGTTACCTAACCTAACGGTGCACGAGGGGACATCGAGGCGAATGCGGATGGCATAAGTGTACGTCGTATTTATCTGTGATGTTTAGGTATTTAAATGATGGGACTTCATTAATATGATTAATGAAATAAAAGAAACCTAAGATGTTGTAGAATCGAATTTCAAAATTAAAACAGGTAGCTACAGTTCTTGCTTTGCACAGAGGTATATGTGATATATCTTGCACCTTATTCGATGAGGAAAGGACCGAGATCCCTTCACCGGGAGTGACTCCTTTAGCAATAACTGGCAGATGCTACACACTCGGTTTGTCTTTTGATTGCTTTTAAGAGTTTTTGCTTTGCACAGTGATATATATGATATATCCCGCACCTCATTCGACGAGGAAAGGACCGACGATCCCTTCACCGGGAGTGACTCCTTTAACAAAACTAGAAAAGCCTAAAAAACACTCCATTTTTAAAATCATTTGATTCTGCAACGATATCAAGTTCATTACGCAATAGGTTTTCAGAAAAACCTGTCGTAGCCCTCCGTCATTTCAGATAAGTCCTACTTAGTATTCGTGCTACGTTTGTTGACCTCCGTCAAGGCGTAGTGTGCGGTAGCTAACTAGTATTTATCTGCTTATGCATATGATGCAGATTGGATTAGGGTAGTCGTGCGGCCTTGTTGACCTCCGTCAAGGGTCGTGCGGGTGGGTTTAATTCGATCAAGAAATGACGGGTTGAACTTGACTAGTAGCCTATGGTTTGTTGACCTCCGTCAAGGTCATAGGACGCTAGGGGCAAAATATTATCGGGAATTTCAAGTGTTGAAATTTGCAATGAGATTGCATACCTTCTATGAGATAGTTGGATCCCGATACCCGCTGCGAGTAAGAGTTACTCCTGGGAGAGTTTTACACATTACAATTAGCCGATCAAGTAGGTGTCTAGAAAGGTGTCAACGGGGTTACGCCTCTGGGAAAACGAGGTTTACATTAATTAGGTTCGTGCGAAAGCACGGGGGACCTCCCTCAAAGTACCGACACTGGCCTGGCTGAAAGATTGGCGAACTTGTAGTATGTAATTAATCCCGGCTAGTCTTTCCTTTTAGGGTTTGAAGGAAGATTTGATAAAAAGCAGTGGGAGCCATCCTGATTAGATAAAATAATAACCAATCTATTCTTGCAAGAGCGCACGCTGAGTGTTTTCTTCTCTCTCTCTCCACGTAGCAACCATATCACGCCTTAATCAAGATAATAATACGGAATATTGACCGAACCCGCTTGTTATACTGAGCTGGGGAACGTTGGTCCCGCTCCAACTTATAATTGTTATAAGACAGAGCAGGAAATTGGGGATTACCAGAATTCCCGTGCCGCCCAAACGAGGAGAATGCATGATGATGCATCATCTTCGGGTGTGTTCATTACAGAGAACTGTTTCTCAGTATCCTTTACGTCCTGGGTATGTGATACCAGATCAGGATCCCAGATATGTAATCTGTTACATAGGGCTACAGAAAGGTAGAGGACTGAGAACGGATGATAAGTTTCATGAGGCAGAAAACGGGGCAAGAGTTGCAGCCAAGTCTGTTGGTCACTGTCACCCTGTATTACCAATACATTGGTTCTGAACGAATGTTTTTAGATACCGAACCTGATATACAAAATCATATCAGTCTCTTTATTAGTAAAGAAATGATAAAATTTTGTATTGTTGGATAATGTTTTGAACATTTTCTATATCAAAAGTTGATCGGTTCAGGCACGTTATCTAAAAGCGTTGATGTTCTAAATCAAACTACCGTTCTTTACTATATGGAACACACACAAGAGGAAGAGTTCAGAAATGAACGAATCCTTCTTGAGGCGTTGTAGACTAGGTCATATCAATGTGACCCGACTAGCTGAAGTTACATGTAGATGCATATTTAAATCAGTTTGAATCTACATCTTGTGAAACTTGCCAGTCATGTCACAAAGATATAATGACACCAGCTCTGTTTATTGGAAACAGAGAAAGAGTTAGTAAACTCTTGGGATGATACATGTTGATGTATGTAAGGTCCCCTGTCTACACATGCCAGGACTGGTTCTTTATACTTCATTACATTCTCTGATGATCTCTCAAGATTCAGACATATGTTCCTGTTGAAACACAAGTCAGAACCTTTTGAGGTATTCACAGAATATAAGAGAGAAGTAGAGAACCAATAAGGGTAAAAGTATTATCTCATTTGATGCGATCAGGGAGGAGAATACTTGAGCACGGAATTCCTGGATTATTCTAAAGGAGAATGAGATTCTCTCTCAGCATTACTCCTCCATATACACCATTGCACGATGGTATATCGGGACGGAGCAGATACACCCTATTTGATATGGTATGCTCTATGATGAGTACTACTGAGTTACCTGTTTCCTTTTAAGGGGTTATGCACTTGAGAAGCTGCATACCTATTGAATAGGTTCGAATCAAATCAGTTACCTACCGCTTCATATGTGATATGGAAAGGGAAGAGCCCATATCTTAAGTTAGTTAAGATTTGGGGTTGACCGGCCTATGTCTAAAAGCAAAATTCGGACAAGCTCGAGGCAAGGTCAGTTATGTAGAACTGGAAAGGTTCCAGCTATACAAACAACAGCAGATGATTTGGTAGAACCAAAGGATTCAGTAGATTCCAACGAACCTCAGCCTCTCCGCCGATCTAGTAGGGTTCCTCACCCACCTGAGAGATACTTCGGTTTCTCTATGACAGTGGGAGCGAGGATTGCATCATGAGATGATGACCCAACTAGTTTCGAGCTGGCCATCAGGAGTGGGGCTCTGTAAGAATGGCTGGATGTTTAGTGATCTGAGATGGAATCCATATACACCAACAAAGTATGGACTTTGGTTGCTATATCTGAAGGGTTAAATCCCCATCAGGAGCAAGTATATCTTGAGAAGATTACTTGGTGTAGATGGAAAAGTTGAGACTTTCAAAGCTAGACTTGTTAAAGGTTTTCGTCATCAACCAGGCGTGGACAATGATGAAACATTTTCAAGTGGCTATGCTTAAGTCCATCCAGATCATACTTGCCACGGCTACATACCATGACTACGATATCTGGTGGTTGGGTGTCATGACAGCTTTTCTAAATGATGTTTTAGAAGAGAACGTCTGTAAGTACACAGCCAGAGGGCCTCGTAGACAGTGGGAGCAGCGGAAATGTGTACAAGATGCTTTATTGGAAAAAGCAGGCATCGCGGAGTTGGAACGTCTGTTTTGATGAAGTAGTTAAAGAGTTTGACATCATCAAAATGGTAGATGAACCTTGTATAAACAAAAAGGTATTAGGGAGTATTGTGATGATCCTCGTAGAGTACGTGGATGACATACTCTTGATGGGGAAGAAGCTTCTTATGCTACGCTCGGTCAATCTCCGCTTATCACAATGATTTTCCATATAGGATCAAAGTGATACCTAATCAATCCTAAGCTTTGGATCTATGAGATAGATCTAATTGGATATTAGGATACTCACTAGTTGTAGTGAGATGGTATCAATCGATCCTGGGGAGAATCACTGGAAGGGTTCCAGGGTGATAAAGACGACTGAATGTCAGTCACAGACATTGTCTTTACCCTCAGTAAAGGGACGGTATGTTGGAAGAGTTCCAAGCTATATACCGTGGCATACTGAGCGATAAAGGCAGGATACATCGCTACTTAAGATGCTACCAAAGAGGCAGTCTGGGTGTATATTGGTTCATGAGATGAACTACGTTCCAACCATTGTGAGACAATGGAGTTGTGGCTTATACCAAGGAACGCCGGTCCCATCAGTGATCCAGACATATCCTAAGGCAGTATCACCTGATCATGGAGATGGTTGATCTCCAAGGAGATCGAGGTAAGGAGAGTAGACTCAGAGAACAACACGGCGGATCCACTCACGAAGGCCTATTCCCAGAGAGAGACTTTTAAGGGATGGTTGAGTATGAGATACTACAACCACTGCTATCAGATGGCCCTAGTGCAAGTGGGAGATTGTTAGTTATATGTATGCCCTAGAGGCCATTACTGTACATTGGATGTACATTGTAGTGGATGCTGGGATATATATAGGGAGGACTTTCTTGCTCGACATGATAGTATGCTATCTGGTTGCTCTTTACCTTAACGTGTACACTGATTGTCTCTCTGTTACATGTTGGTAAAGCCCTTAGGATGTGTACTTAACTACCTGGACTATGATGCGGATCATACTAGTGGGGACATGGTAGTCCATAAGTACATCCTTCAAAGTCCCTAGTCGTGGGTATATCGAGACGGGGCATCGATATACCAGAGTAGACTAGCGTATACCTTCTCGACCCATACAGATGGGCGATGGATGATCCCATATCCATTGGTGTTTGACATCAGAGATGATATACGGGTGCTCAGTGGAGACTGGGTACACTAGACGGACTCGCCGAGAACTCCCAGATGGTATTATACCTTACGTCAGATGGTAGTTCTCTGGTGACACTGGTACAGAGTAGTCTGTTGACCCGAGATCGTCATAGAGTCTTGTGTGGTTCCCACTGTGCTTTGATTTCGACCTTACCACGTCCAAGAGGGCGTGAAAAACGGTGGTTTTTGGGTACAGTCCCGAGTCACATGGAGGCAATGAGCGATAGGAGGGGATTCGTCTCTCCCGGTATAGGGAGTTGATGTTGCGCTGTGTTCGATTGGCTATAACCGGAAATCCCTGGCCAGGGTTGCTGAGATTTACTGGTAAGTGTTACCAGTAGTTTCTTGAACTGTTATAGACCTCATATCGACACGACTTATCGAGCTATTGGGGTCTGACGTTTACCACCCCTAAGCAAGATATGCGACATATCAGACGATCAGACCGGACTGTACGGTAGTGTTACTGGTTGGATTCACAGGAGTGTGAGCGGGCTTGCTCGTCGATCTTCTGATCGCTCAATACCCGGGTGGCCATTACGTTTAGCAGACCGCTTGCGGCTTGTGGGTGTTTGATATGATCATCACCTGCTGCCGGCGTATTGACGAGTCTTTAGAGTCCTACACAGAGGTTTCCTGGCTCAAGCGAAACGAAATAGGAGCGCATATGGGATATGTGCGGGAACCGAGAATAATACGTGTATGTGATACCGTATTCCATTCTCGCGATAAAATGTATCGATTGGTTGTATGCGATATAACCTAGTTATCGATTCAAGCATTGATTCGATAAACTGATACATAGGATACTAGTCGGTTATATGCGATATGACCTGATCGTTAAATCAAGTGTTGATTTAATGATTTAATGTATAATTATATATTTGATATATTACTTTGCATTAACTAGTATTGGTTCACTTTAAATGGATTTTCTCACTTGGTTGTACAAGTTGTATATATGATATACTTTTTGTGCAAATGTTTGTATCATGTTTGATGATACATGTTTGCTTGGTTAAGTGTAAAGAATTAAACCATGGTTAAACTTATGATTGGGGTTTTGTTTTCTTTTTCATTTATTTCTCTATTTATTCTTTTTGGAAAAATAATAAGCATAAAGGAAAATGGTGGCTTAATTTGTTTTCTAGTTAAAGCTTCATGAAGCTTTGACCAAGTGACAATTTTGTCTCCATGCTTAACCCTAACCATTCCCACTAACCATGATTTATTCTCTACACTTGACCATGGTTGAGAGATGATAAGTATTCTTATTATTTTCATTTTTCAAAAAACTTATCATAATATTATCATCATCTTCTTCTTCTTCTTCAAGAAGAAAACCTAGACTTCATCAATGGTGACTTGATGAAATGAGTGAGAAATCCAATTCTAAAGTGAACCCACTTCCTATTTCTTCATCCTCTACCTCTTGCCAAGTAGTATAGGGTGTTTCCTTCACAAGTTTTCATGGCTTGGTGAAGGTGGAGCTTGATCTAGTGATGCCTCGACGTAGATCATCTTCGGCGTCGTTGTCGATGACCTAGCACGTCCATTCTCCGATGAAGCCGACACTAGAGCCCGGGATCCGATGATCGCAGCGAGGAGACATCATCACGAAGCTATGGAGGTGGAGCACCGGATCTACAAAGGTTGTATTTCCGTTACACTTTAGTTAAGTTGTTAACTAGCTCGTTGTTTCGCCTAAATTTCTAGTTAACGATCCGTATTAGGGTTTCTCGGCACCCGTAAAGTTTGAAATTGGCATGGTTGATGCCTTGTGAGACCTCATTAGTATGCCTAGGAACCCTACACGTAACAGTATAAACATACCCGCATTTGTATTACGACCGAATACAAATGCAACTGAGACAAACATATTATATCTACACAGTATAATACTCGGATCCGGCTAAAACCAAAGCCCACCGTATTATCTGCCCGAAATATGACACGTGCGTAAACGCACGTGCATTTTCCGAACCCTGCCATAAAACCATACGGCTTCTATAACGTTTCGCCCGAACTTGGGAAACGATCTGTGGAGGACTCTAATGACTCGTCAGTATCCTGGCAGTGGGTTTAACCATAAGCCGTCAGCGGCACTAGCTGTGCGTAACGGCTGCCCATGTACTGACCTCAAGGGAGGCCGATGAGCGAACTCATCCAGAAACCCTACTGAGCCTAACAGTGACAATGTATATACAGTCCGGTCCGTTCGTCTATGAGTATCGCATATCGAGCCTAGGGGGCTGGTAACGTCAGACCCCCAAAAGCGGTATAAGTCGTGTCGGAGACAATCCCTGAACACCCTGAGAAACTACCGGAGTACCTACCAGTAATTCTTACGTGCCTTGGCCAAGGACTTGGTGTAATGGCTTTCCTAGACACAGCGCGATCTCCACCCCCAAAACCGGGAGAGACGAATCCCCTGCCGATCCGCTCACTTGCCTCCATGTGGCTCGGGACTGTACCCAAAAAATACCTGTTTGCACGACTCCTTTGAGCCGTGGTAGGGTAGAAATCAAAGCACAGTGGGAACTCACACGAGACAAATGACGACCTCAAGTCGATGAACTAACCTGTACACATGTCACCAGGAAACTGCTATCTGACGATAGGTATAATACCAACTAGCAGGTTCCCGGCGAGTCCTATCCGATGTACTCATAACCCAATGAGCACCTGTATACATCTTAGGTGATCCAACTGACACCAGTGGCTTGTGAGACCGGCCACCGCCCCTCGTCGGGGTCTCTACTGTATACACTAGTCTACTCTGGAGTATCGATACCCTGTCTCGAAACTCCCACGACTAGGGACCACTTTTAAGGATGTGCTTATAGACCACCCAACTCTCACGTATATGATCGCCATCATACTGTTGGTATTCAAGTAAGATCCTAAAGGCTCTATCAACGTGTAATAGTGATCAGTCACCTGAACATGTACACGACTGATAAAGGCAAACCAAATAGCATACTATCATCTCGAGTAAGACTGTCCTACCGGTATAGGTCCTCTTCAATCATTGCAATCACGTACCTGCTGTAGGGTGTTTTTCGTCACCCCATTGAGATGGGAATACGCGCGCGCTTGTCAGGCGTACTACAGATTCCCCCTGCCTAAGGTAGGCGGGGGTTTATTGATTGTGGGGATCCGAATCTCCGGCAGCCGCGGACTAAGCTGCCGTTAATTACCCCTCGCCTTTGGGGCGAGGGAACCTCCAATTAACGGGTTAAACTGGTCATGCGAACTCAATGTGCAGTGTACGTGTGTTGTGTTTTGAAAGGGGGGTTTGGATATATCGGGAGCCACGCAGAGTTTCTAATAGGGACTGTGTCGTGGAGCACGTGTGTGTGCAAATATGTATACATATGTATATATATATATATATATGTATATATGTATATATGTATATATATAAAAGAAAGAAGGGGGAAAAGGCATCCAAAGGATGTGTGTGGGCAGCATCTTGGGCGCTGTGCGCCTAGGTGCTGTGCGCTCAGGTGCTAGAGTGCCACGTGTCGGCACGTGGGCGCTCTGCGCTTGAGCGCTGGGCGCTTGAGCGCAAGCACGCCACGTGTCGGCACGTAGGCGCTTAGCGCTTGAGCGCCTGCGCTTGAGCGCAAGCGCGCCACGTGTCGGCACGGGGGAGACTTGCGCTCGAGCGCTTGCGCTTGAGCGCAAGCGCGCCACGTGTCGGCACGGGGGCGACTTGCGCTCGGGCGCTTGCGCTTGAACGCAAGCGCGCCACGTGTCGGCACGTGGGCGACTTGCGCTCGGGCGCTTGCGCTTGAACGCAAGCGCGCCACGTGTCGGCACGTGGGCGACTTGCGCTCGGGCGCTTGCGCTTGAGCGCAAGCGCGCCACGTGTCGGCACGTGGGCGACTTGCGCTCGGGCGCTTGCGCTTGAGCGCAAGCGCGCCACGTGTCGGCACGTGGGCGGCTTGCGCTTGAGCGCAAGCGCGCCACGTGTCGGCACGCGGGCGCTCTGCGCTTGAGCGCCGGTGAGAAAAAGTGGCTTTTAGCCTAAGAAACAAAAGCTATGCTTCAGAAAGGAAATATATGTTATGTATATATGTATGGAGTTAAACTCCTGGGATGTTTTAAAGCTGATGAAGGGGGTTCTTCTTCTTCCTTCTGTTGTTTGGCCGGATCTTGAAGATCAAGAAGTAGGAGATTTTTAAAAAAACACTCCTTTTTGAGATCTGATGGAAGATCTGAGTTCCCCTTTGTGGGTTTTGTGGTGGAAAACTACTTAGTTTTGGAAAAGAAAGAGTAAAACTCTTGATTTAATTCAAAAGAATTGAGAAGGTTTGAACCTTGGAGAAGGAGCAGGAGGCACAAAGAACCCTAGTTTTTGGGGGAATGAAAAAGTGTTTTTTTTTATTCATTATGTTGCCTTTTATAGGCTTACATATTTACATATAGCCCCTTGGGCTTCACAAAATAGCATTTTGCCTATCCCATGGCTCATGTGCCATTTCATTTTTGCACATAAGCCATTGGCTTACAAAATATTGGCTTTATGCCCATTTTGTTTACATTCATGCATAAACAATTACATAAAAATTATTTATTACATGATTTTGTTGTTGGCACAGGGAGGCTGGCCGCGGGCTCGACTTAGGCATGGGCCCGCTTGACCTGGGCTTGGGCCCACCTAGCTTGGGGGTTGACCTTGACTTTGACTCGGTCAACCGGGGTGTAAACTTTTACCCCAACACCTGCGATCCAATAATTGACTTTGAGGGCACTATAACCAACAACTTCTTCAAGCCAAAACTCGCACTTGCTCATCTTTGCATATAATCTTTCTTGCCTCAATGTCTGCAGTGCGATCTTCAAGTGTTATGCATGCTTTTCTATGCTTCTCGAGTAGACCGCTTTTCTATGCTCCTCGAGTAGACCAGAATATCATCGATGAACACCACTATAAACTGGTCCAAGAACGGTGAAAAGATTCGGTTCATCAAGTCCATAAATATCGTCGGTGCATTCGTGACTCCGAATGGCATCACTAAATCCTCGTAGTGTCCATATCGAGTTCGAAACGCAGTCTTGCAAATATCCTCTGATTTAACTCGAACTTGATGATATCCAGATCGTAAATCTAGCTTCGTGAATACCCTCGCGCCACTGAGTTGCTCGAATAATTCGCCAATGCGAGGGATCGGATACTTGTTCTTAATAGTCACCCGGTTTAATTCTCGATAATCGATGCACATCCTCCTTGTGCCATCCTTCTTCTTGACTAGAAGAACTGGAGCTCCCCAAGGTGAATTGCTGCTGCGAGTCCAACCCTTCTCTAGCAAATCGGTAACCTGCTTCTTGACTTCTTCCAACTCCACTGGTGCCATCGGATAGTACGCCTTTAAGATTGGCGCTGCACCAGGAACAAGATCGATTGCGAACTCCACATCTCATTTTGGTGGTAAACCCGAGATGTCCTCGAACACATCCATGAACTCTCGAACTACAGCTAGCGCTTCCTCCGTATCAACTTCCATTGACGAAAGAACACTGTTTGTCGGCCTAGCCCTAAACTCGACTGGCCCGACAGAACTGTTACCTCCAGCAAAAACAAACTCCAGATGTCCGGGAATCTGGAAAATCACTTTCTTTACCCTACAATCAATGTGAGCGTGGAAAATGCCGAGAAAGTCCATTCCCAAGACAACATCATAACTGCCAGTATAAATTACCAAGAAATCTGCAAATAACTCTCGTCCGCAAATAACAACTGAACAATCCTTGCACTCACTACTAGATATGATCTTCCCGTTCCCAGTGTGTATGTCCCAACAACTAGACAGGGTCGTGCAATAAATCGAATGTACAGCAATAAACTTGGACGACATAAAACAATGGGATGCACCAGAATCGAATAATGCAAATGCGGGAAAATCATGAACAAGTAGGATACCCGAAATGACATTATCTAAAGCCAAACACTAAAGAAGATAAGCACGGCAAACAGGATTCAAGCTTGCGATAAAACATAAACTAGTAAGCAATGAAACTGAGAGAAGCAAGGTAATATAACAACCATGAAACAAGAAAATGAATCAAGACTAGGACTCCAAGTTACTTAAATAGAGTACCGCATTGTAACCATGCTGCAGTTCATAGTTACAATCACATAACTCCGTTCAAGTCGCCCAAATCCTAGTATCAGAATCAAAGGAATAGGACGGGAGAAACAATAGGGAACCAAAAGGATCTCAAGTCGAGATGCAAGGTCATTTGCATATCGTCAAGACAAGGGTCAAGAGAAAGATATGATTCAAGAATCACGATAACAATGTGGCAGGACATGTTCCTAATTATGGGTTTTCTGATTCATGTATTGGGTCCAATACCCAGCTACAAAAGAATCAAACCCGAATAACCTAAATCCTATGGCTCTGATACCAAACAAACCCTGTCACGCCCCGCTTCCCAGAGTGCGCTAAGATCGGCACATGACAGAGCCAACCATACTACCTGTGGTTAGGAAATATCCCTCCACAGTCACATTACGGCTGTCTATAAGATATCAAGAACAGTAGAAATAAAATAAAACTATCTAATACATGTCCATCTGCCAGAATAAACGAGTCAAGAAATATAAATGTGCGGAAGCAATAAATCCAATAATCAATAACATCTGAAAAGTACGTCCCAAATACGGGGTCACATCAGGAAACTAGATACTAACAGGATCCTCACTGCTCGGCCTGACGGCGGAAATACTCCTGATCAGCCTGTGACAAAGATAGAGGATCTGGGCCATGCAGAACCCAGACGTCAGTGCGTCACAATATCAACAATAATAAATGAACAGGATACACGAGATATGCAGGCATGAATATAAACGAAGACATGAATATAGAAAGTAAACACGGAAACAAAACAGTGAGGTGTATGTACATGTGGTGTGCAGCCTATATCTGGATTCTAGGTTATCTAATCTAAAGTCTTCGAAATCAATTAATGTAATCCTCATCGTAACCTATCAGACTATGCCCCGTTCATTCCCCACGGGACCACGGTAACATGATTATTCGGTATATGCCCCGTTCATTCCCCACGGGACCACGGTAACAGAATTTTTCCGTAACGCCCGAAAATACGGCAAATGATATAATAGCCCTTTGAGTAAACATAGGTTTAAGCGGGACCAGTCTCTTAAGCCTCTGAGAGCCGGAGATATGGGTGCTTGCCTATTTAAAGTAGACAACTTAACAAACAGTGTTATCAACATGATAATCGTCTTTGAAAAAGACACAAATCCTCCCGTCCATGTGCAGCGGTTACCGATAACACCAAAACCTAATTCAGGATTCAATTTCTTTTCTAATTGTCTGACTTAGACCGAGTCTCAATATAATCAATCTTACTTAAATGAGATTCAAGTATATATATAACAATTCAATATGAATCCATATATTCAATCTATTCAATCTATCAATCTATACAACTTGACTGAACTGAACCATGGATATACATCCATCTACATGATTCTCCAGTTACATCCATTTACTAATATCATAGTTTCGGCAAGTCATCCATCTATACAATTTATAATACAAGACAATACAATTTATAATACAATACATCAATATAATCAAGACATCGCGGGGTTTAAGGGATAGATTGGTACGGAGGGTGTTAGAAGTGGCACGAGACTGTAACCATTAAGACACCTAACCTGAATTCAATTGTCGTTGTACCGTAGCTGAATGGTTCCTTGTATTCCGTTCACCGTAGTCTCTGGTCTAACGAGACTCCTCTCGTATACATTGGCCTCTTCTGTACCAACCTACAAACAACAGCGTTAACACTAAATACAATATTATAACAATATAATACCAGTTTAAAAGTTACACAGACACTCTCTCTCTCTTTCTATTCTACTTCCCCCTTATCTTTGGGACTTACCGAGCAATTTGTTCGCTGACGACATTCTCTTTTTTTTTCTTTGGAATGTCGTCAGGTGATTCGGACCTTCAGGAGATCGAGCCCACCAGTGAGGACTTAAATCAGCTAGCCTTCGACCCGGAGCTCTAGATACTTGTACATTTCATTTCAGTACTTTCCATTTCTGTTATACCACTGTTCAGGCATTGCTTTTCATGTATTTACTTTTCAGATGTATTGTAAAAAGAATGTGAATAAATAAAGATATTGTTCAATATATATCTATTGTCTCTGTCTCTTGTGCATTTTACTTATATTGCTTAGATACGCTCAGCGTGTTTACTTCAGAGTAAGTACGTAGCGGCCTCGTCGCGTCCTCTGTCCGTATACTGGGAAGCGGGGCGTGACAGGTTTTGTTGGTGACCCATGCATGTCAGAGCTGTATAGAACCCTACCATGCAGTTCAGTTCTGCGTGAACAATATAAGCAAATATAACACAAGAACCTGCAACTAAAAACATTCTTTACAATTTATATTTCTTGAATCCCATCATTTCATATACTTTGAATCTGTCCTAACCCAAATTTTTCTTTCAAGGTTATGAATTCCCCAAACAACACCAGCACCAATGTCAACAACACACCTCCACCACTACCACTCACACCTGTCGTCGTTGCTCCGATCAACGAGCAAACGGTTCTGCTTGAGGCAATTCGCAGCCTCCTGGAAGTACAGCAGCAGTAGACTGCTATTCTGATGAACCGACCAGAGGCTGAAGCACCTGGGGTGAAGCAATTCAGAGCTTTGCACCCCCAAACAATTCTTAGGAAAAGAGAGCCCTCTGGAAGCTGAGGAATGGGCTCAGAGTATCGAAGATGATCTGACAGCGGCACAAGTGCCAGAGATTGCTTGGGTTCGAGTTGCAATGCTGCAGCTCACTGATAATGCACGGGTTTGGTGGAAAGCGGAAGAAAGCCGTCTTGACCAACCTATCGAATGGAAGACATTCCACGACATGTTCGATGCAAAGTACTTCCCTGAGACTGCCCGCTTTGATATGGAACAACAATTCATCCATCTGCAACAAGGTTCGATGTGGACTAAATCTGCAGATGAGTATGATTCTGAATTCACCATACTTAGCAGGTAAGATATGCCTCAATATTCGATTCAATATCACATATTACACAACTAACACAACACCATAACAGGTTTGCGGCCCATCTCATACCGACTGCTGAGATCGGGGCTAGAAGATTTTAGCAAGGGTTGGACCTGGAAATCCAAGCTGCATTAGCTACAGGGGATTTCCCAACCAATGATTTGGTTTTGAAGGCTGCCCGAAGATACGAGGCAGTGGTGAAGAGGAAGGGCAGACCTCAATCTGCCGGAGTGAAGCGCCCAGCCAATCAGATGGCAGGAGGAGCCTCTTCAATGACCAACCAAGTCCTGACTTTTGTTTCTATTGCAAGAGGGAAGGACACTTGTGGAAGGACTGTATGCGCGCAAAAGGCCTATACTTAATTTGTGGCGCATCCAATCACGGCATTAGAAACTGTCCTTATAGACGCAATCCGGCTCACACACCCACCAACTACCCGCAGCGGCCAGCTGTCCAAACTCCTACACCTCGTCTTGCACTCTCTGCTCCACCACCTGCACCGCCTACTCGCCAATTTCAACAGGCACTAAGAAACATACCTCGAGGATAGAGGAATGTGCTCCCAGCTAGGAGAAACGTGCCCCGGCATCAGGCTTTCACACTAGAAGCCATAGAAGCAAAGGCTGTAGACCAAGGAAACACTGGTAATTCTCTTCAACATTTTCAAACCCTTGTACCACTTTGTTATTTTTCATACACTATCAGTACCTCTATTACCAAACTTTCCATAAATCTGTTACACTTTCTTTTTACAAATTTCGAGGACGAAATTTTTATAAGGAGGGTAGAATGTAACAACCCTGACTTTCTGTACGATTTTTTTTCAAAATACAGAAAGGAACACCTAAGCCTGAGCACGAGTTATAAGTTTGTTTTGCTTTAGAACAGCAAGAAGGAGCTTGTAGCTCATTGGTAAGATCTTGCACTGCTGAACCAAAGCATCAGAGTTCAAATCCCATCAACCATATTATTTTTTATTTGTTTTCTTTTAATATTTTTAGAAGCCTAAGAGTCTACACGTGAATAACCCATAAAACCAAGAGTCATACATAAAACAAACAAGTCCACTGCAGTAGTCAAAGCGTCAGGGACACGTGGCAAGAAGATGGACCCCGACTCAGCCGACTCGGGCCGGCGGAACGGGCGACTCGGCCGGCGGTGCCGGGTTAACTCGGCCCAAAACCATTTTTTCTTCAACTCCTAGAGACCTTTGGCCTACCCCACTCCCCCTGCACTATTTAAAATCTCTGAAATTAAACAGAGAATTTAAAACACCCCTTTTAATTTTTTAATGCAAATTAAATACAATTTTTATCACACCCTTTCATCTACCCTAAACCCTAATTTTTTTCTATAAATACTACACCTAAACTCACCCATTCTCACTTTCAAATCTCTGTCCAAACTCTCAAGAAAATTCTTTAGACTTTTTGTGTGCAAGTGGAGTTAGCGAAGGGCGAAACTCCAACGAACTTCCGACGACGATTCGAGGAGTTTCTGGCGACGAAACAACGCACCGGTGTTTCCCCAACCTTCCTTTTCCTCTTCTCTTGGCCCTAATCCCGTAAGTCCCTATTTCTCTTCTCTTCTATATTCTAAACAATATTCAAAACTAAAACCCGACGGAAGCGGAGTTAATCCGACTTCCGATTCAGTTTTTCCTTAAAAAGTCTATTTTCCTTAAACACGATATTACCAAACTCTTATGTCATGACCATTAAACACTAACAAAGGCAATATAATAAGTTTGACAATAAAAAGATAATCGTAGTAAGTTTTATCCCATTTTTACATTAAAATACCTTTGTGTTTCATATCGACATGTTTATACCTTTTAACCATTCTAGTTATAGAAAACTCACGAGATAATGGCCTACCTCCTCACAACACTCATATGAAATATAGCACGATGATCTTTGGGAACATAGTTTTGGGAAAATACGATTTTACACAAAACTATCTCAAACTTATAAAAACTTTTTTCTACAAGATATGTATTTTTAACAATCTTTGCAATGTGCCGCTACAACCCATTTCGGGAAACCCGTTCGGGATGGTGCGGATTATTACACATCCTCGAGCTTAGTAGTGCGAGATGCAGACCTCCGCAAGGAGCATACGGTCTCGAAAGATTTAAAAATACAATTTTCTTTAGAAAATGTGATTTCTATTATAAATAAAAACTTATTTTTTATAAATAAATATATATGTAATTAATATCAAAATATCTATTTTTAATATTTATAATATTTCACATTTCAAAAATTCAAGAAAAAATTCCATTTACAAGAAAATACCATGCAATTCTATACAAGTTCAATACTTTACAATTAAATACCATATATTATGAAATTAGGTTTATTCACTAGAAATGTCACATTGATAAAATATACATCAATGAAAACTTTAAAGATGATAATAAAATACTTGAGGTGTATTTTGAAAATTATACAAAATTATTTTTACATAAAACCCCCTCAAATTATATAATATTACAATAAGGACCCTAGTAAACATAGGTTTAAGCATAGGTTTAAGCGGGACCAGTCTGTTGAGCCTCTGGGAGCCGGAGATATGGGTGCTTACCTATTTAAGGTAGACAACTTAACAAACGGTGTTATCAACACGGTAATCGTTTTTGAAAAAGACATAAATCCTGCCATCCATGTGCAGCGGTTACCGATAACACCAAAACCTAATTCAGGATTCAATTTCTTTTCTAATTGTCTGACTCAGACTGAGTCTCAATATAATCAATCTTATTTGAATGAGATTCAAGTATATATATAACAATTCAATATGAATCCATATATTCAATCTATTCAATCTATCAATCTATACAACTTGACTGAACCGAACTATGGATATACATCCATCTACATGATTCTCCAGTTACATCAATTTACTGATATCATGGTTTCGGCAAGTCGTCCATCTATACAATCTATAATACAAGACAATACAATACATCAATACAATCAATATATCGCGGGGTTTAAGGGGTAGATTGGTACGGAAAGTGTTAGAAGTGGCACGAGACTGTAACCATTAATACACCTAGACTGAATTCAATTACCGTTGTACCGTGGCTGAACGGTTCCTTGTATTCCGTCCACTGTAGTCTCTAGTCTAACTAGTCTCCTCTCGTATACACTGGTATCTTTTGTACCAAGCTACAAACAACAGCGTTAACACTAAATACAACATTATAACAATATAATACCACTTTAAAAATTACACTCTCTCTCTCTCTGTCTATTCTACTTCTCCCTTATTTTTGGGACTTACTGAGCGATTTGTTCGCTGACGACATTCTCTTTCTTCTTCTTTGGAATGTCGTCAGGTGATTCGGACCTTCAGGAGATCGATCCCACCGGCGAGGATTTGGATCAGCTAGCCTTCGACCCGGAGCTCTAGATACTTGTACATTTCATTTCAGTACTTTCCATTTCTGTTATGCCACCGTCCAGGCATTGCTTTTCATGTATTTACTTTTCAGATGTATTGTTAAAAGAATGTGAATAAATAAAGTTGTTGTTCAATATATATCTATTGTCTCTGTCTCTTGTGCATTTTATTTATATTGCTTAGATACGCTCAGCGTGTTTACTTCAGAGTAAATACGTAGCGGCCTCGTTGCATCCTCCGTCCGTATATTGGGAAGCGGGTGTTCCCCTCCGAAACACGGGATGAAGACGCGTCGGACGTCTTGCCTGAATTTCGGGGCAGATGCTAATTGGTGCTATCTGTCCACCTCTCCGAAGATGCCAAGTTGATTTATGGCACCGTGCATCGAAGGGTTAAACGGATGCGGCCGATGTAGCAGACTTCGTCAGATTCCCCCTCGTTTGAGGGGTTTTTGATTGTGGGGACGCTCTTCCCTGCAGGCGCAAGCCCCTGCAGTTAATTACGCTACCGCATCGCGGTAACAACTTTCTCCTTCTCTATATGTTCACTTCGTGTCGTGGGTGTTTGTTTTGTGTTTGGTTGCCCATGGATTGTATACGGAGACTAAGTTATGTTGTCATCCGTAGGGCGTGGACTAGTCCAAATCCGTATCTTTCTTAGATTTGGGTTTGGTGGGTTTGGGTTTAAGTATACGTTAGCCTCATTTGAGACTAAGATCAACTTAAACGTTTGTTAATGATACGTTAGTCTAATTTTAGACTAAGATCAACTTAATAGGATCGTTTAGATCCAACAAGAGAGCAATTGGGCTCTATTGTTTAGTTTAGTGACATTGCGGTCGATAATTAGTTTAAGGACATTACGGTCCATTTTTAGTTTAAGGACATCTCGGTCCAATGTTAGTTTTAAGACATCGCGATCGAGGTTAAGGACATCATAGTCCGTGGATTTAAGGACTCCACAGTCCGTTGTTAGTTTAAAGACATCACGGTCGAGGTTAAGGACATCATAGTCCGTGGGTTTAAGGACTCCACAGTCCATTGTTAGTTTTAAGACATCACGGTCAAGATTAAGGACATCATAATCCATGAGTTTAAGGACCTCACAGTCCGTAGTAATGTGTGGTTGTCATGACCCATCACCTCTCTGACGACGTTGAAGGATTACAACGACAGATATCAGAGGAGTAACGAGATGTACCCTCGAACCAGTGTGAATTGTTTGAAAGATCAGTAGCCCAGTTTGGGACTAAGATCTGTTGAGTATTTATGAGCAGATGTGCTCAGTTTAATATAAGTTGAGGACTTATGGCCAGAATTGGGCTAAGTCCAATTAAAAATGTTTAACATTTTTAGTTGCTCTGGCTATTAAGCCTTTATTTGGGCTCAGCCCTTTTAATAATGCTAGGCATTGGGCCCTGACATTTTTTGTCTTTCATTGAATGCATAGCATTCGCCAGAACAAAGTGTGTTCTGACAGTGCGCCACGTGGCGCGTCAGGGGTGTTGCGCCAGTCAAAGAGCGCATTGCACTTCTGTCGGATAGCGCACACGAAGATGACACGTGTCACGCTTAGCGCTAAGCGCTAGTTTGTTAGCGCATTGCGCTTTTAATTTATGAGCGTATTGCGCTAGTCTGTTGGTGCGCCAGTGAGCGACACGTGGGGCGCTTGGCGCTGAGCGCCAGCCCATGAGCGCAGAGCTCTATTTTATAAGCGCAAAGCGCAAATAGTGTCTATGGTTGACACGTGGAATGTTTTGGCGCTGAGCGCCGGTCCAAGAAGCGCAAAAGCGCAATACATGAGTGCAAGGCATTTTTTAATAGCGCAAAGCGCTTATGATCAATTTTAAGATTAAAGAACAGATTTATGTTCTTCAAAAGAGGCTTTGCCTCAAGATCCAAGAACAAAAGTTCTTGTTTTTATAAAAGGCTCTGCCTTTATAAATCAAAAGATCTGTGAGTGAAGTATTTTACTTCTTTTTATTATTTTATGATTAGATCTTTTATCTTTTCTTTTTTATTAAAGACCTTGGTCTTTTTCTTAGATCTCTGATCTTTTTTTTAGAAGATAATTCTTCTTTTTATGAGATGATTTCATCTCTATTATTCAAGAACATAGTTTTTTTTTAGCTTGAGGATGAAGAAAAATCTTCTTTTTCTTAAGAGCTTGCTTTTCTTTTTCTCCAAGTTTGCAGAAGTTTTTTCTCTCTCTTTTCTATATCTATGACTTGAAGTCTAGGGTCCTTTATATAGGGCCAAATGATTTGTTATATCAGTTTTGAGAGATGTTTCTCTGATTGATTTGGAATATTTCCCACCGTTGGATCTTTGATCCTAAGGCTTCTATTTTACAGAAGATAATCTTCTTGTTTTAATAAGATTGAAAAATCTTTCCATAACAGAATTTTAATTCTGATTATCTAATAATTTATTATTAGTAGTTCTTTTGATCTGACAGTGGGGAATTTCTAATCCCAGCGCTGGTGCTAGCGCACCCGTGTTCGACACGTGGCGCGCAGCGCAACTGCGCTATCGCACCCGTGTTTGACACGTGGCACGCAGCGCAGCGCAACTGCGCCAGCGCACCCGTGTTTGACACGTGGCGTGCAGCGCAGAGCGCAGCGCAACTGCGCCAGCGCACCCGTGTTTGACACGTGGCGCGCAGCGCGTCTGGCGCTGGATTCGAAGCGTTGCTTCAACTTTTAAATTTTTAATTTCAAAACAGAGTTTTGCTCTGATTGGGGGAAACAAATGCCCCCCCACCGTTGCGCTCACGTGGCGCACACGTGAGTGCAGCGGTGGTAACATCTGAGTCCTTGGATCAACTCAGAAGTTGAAGAGGCGGTTCAGTGCCTATAAATAGGACATTTGGTCCTCAGATGATTATCATCTTCTTCTCAAGAATTTTTATTCAGAGCCTTGCTCTTCTGTTCAAGAACTTTCAAGAGTTAGAACTCTACCAAACTTAGGTAAAATTAAATTAATTTTAATAAATTAGGGTTTTTACTCATTAACAGAGCCTTGCTCTCCATAGATCCTTGATATAAAGAAAACCCCTTTAGGGTTTCATAAACAGAGCCTTGCTCTCAAGAATCCATAGATCTAAACAGATCTTTTCTTGGGGTTTCTTATCCCATGCATCAGAGCTTTGCTCTTTTGATAATATGTAGATCTTTCGATCTCTTGATGAAGAACTCTTAAGAGTTTTTTCATGGATCTTGAAGATCCCAGAATTTTTAATTCTCAAGAATTAGTTTTAATTTTACTTAATCTTTGATGGATTTTCCATCATCATTACAGAGCTAGTCTCTTTAAGGAATTTTATTCCTTCATGACCAGAGTTTGACAAGTGTTACTCCGTTACAGAGCTTTGCTCTCAAAGTGAGATTTTCTCCTTTTCCCTAGGGATTTCTCATTCAATGAGAATATTCCTTGAGGATTTCCTCATTAATTGACAGCCTCATCCAATGATGAGGCTGTTTTATTAATTGATGCATTGTTGTCTGGATTTTGTGGGTGCATCTTTGGTCCCCTTTCCACTGCATTGCATTGTGGTACAAATTTTAAAGTGCCGAGCGTCGGGATTTTAAAATTAAATTATATACTGATAATTAAATTCCGTTCTTTCTTGCAGGCGACATGTCTTCCGATCTTTCTTTCCCGTTTTTCCATTCAGAGGGAGGATTCCCTAAGGCACCGGTGGACCGAGAGGTTCTCGCGCTCATTAGAGACTATGACCCGGAATACAAAAACCTTCACCTGTGGGGTAGGTGGTAAGTCCAGATTATCAAAGGTCGCCGAAGCTTCTCTTGTGCGATGCCGTCGGATCCGATCTCATCGATTTCGTATGCAGATGCACCCCCGGTGAACTATGCCGTGGAGGTTGTCAATTGGACTTCGGAGGGTCTTCTTCAACCTTCAATTGCCGCCATACCCATGCAGTTGCCGGCAGCTTTGGATACTTTGGGGCGGCGCATATGCCAGGGCGAGTCGCGCCCTTGGGGAGAACCCTACAATATCGGGTTGACCCCCCGACATTCGGCCGGGTATTTGCAGTGGGCCAGGTATATTTTGTCAGCGAAGAAGACGCGCCTGCTGAAGATCGGTCTATACCCTGCGGTTTATGCTTCGTTGTTCCAATATTCTGCTCCTCCGACATGGTGGATTAAGGCGTTCTTAGAGCAATAGAACATCCCAACCCATACCTTTCTTCTACTGGACAGAGAAGTCTCCATCCCCTTAGAAGAATTTGCTGAGATTTCCGGTCTGCCGGTGAGGGGGGAGCACTATGAGGAGCTTCTTCCTCCGGATGAATACGTTTTTGCCACCAAGCCGGTGGTGATGGGCCTAACGCCGGAGAACGCTATTCAGCACCGGTTTCCTAGTCTGATAAAGGTGTTGAACATGAACGAGAGCCTCTTTTTGGAATCCGGAGGCCGGGGGGTCAGCTTCGCAGACTTCATTGCCCGGTTTCTTCACCCGGAGATTTTATCGCAACGAGGTGAAAAGTTTGCCAAGCTCGACGACCTCTTTGGCTTTGGCTTGGACCGTCGACCAATGTTGGAAGATGATCAGAAGGGCTTTTATCTTCCCGATGCCGTGATCATCCCTTTGTCAGAAATCGCCGCTCCGGGCATTGACAAGGAGACTTTCTTTTTCGGGTTTCTCGGGCTATGGTTGTATTGGTTCGCGCTCCCCATGCACCCTCGCTATATGAGGCCATCCGTCTTCTACCCGGCACATCGAATGGTGGCCGGAATACAGGTGGCAATCGGGATTGCCGGGCTGGCCCACCTGTACCATGGTCTTAGCGTGGCGGCGGATACAACTGAACCAGGGGTGCTAGCTGCCAACTTCCCGATGCACTACTTTACTTCGTGGATGGAAATGCACGTGCTCGGGGTATTTGGTATTCATAAAAGACCCTCGTTTTATGAGAAATGCAAGCTCCCGCGAATTATGCGACTGGTTGACGCGTCTATCGTGAACCCGTCTCAGCGGGAAGCTGGGGGCTTGCTTCTTCGTCCGTGCACGGTCGGGGCTGGTATTCTTTCACGGACAAAGTCCTGACAATCGGGCAGGAAACCTCCAAGACGGTGCTAGCATTGCGCGACACTTTTAAGGACTGGGCCTCCGTGTTGAAAGTCCGAGAGATTCTACATCTATACTCCATCAAGCCGGGCTTCCTCGTATTCAGGCAAAATGATGCGGCGCTTTTTATGAGATACAACCCCCATCATTTTGCCCAGCAGCTAAGTTATAACCAGGGGGTCCCACTGGAGGCGTTTTTGGAAGAACCTGCTGCCACCAGGGAGGGAATACGGGGTGCGCTGCATCACTTTATGCGTTTGAATACGGGCTCCCACTTCTTCATTAGCGAGCCAAGTTGCATACCGATGGCCCTTAACGTATACGGGGCCTGGTATCAGCATGCGATGGGTGCTGTCATCAGGGAGGAGAGGCGGCTGTTGCTCGATTGCAAGAGTGCGCCCCCTGCCAGCGATCGCAACGTCCCTTTAAGGCGACAGATCGCCGTGCCCCCTCCGCTAAGAGAGGCTGTTGTAGTTGAGCCTCCATGTGTGCTAAGCCTGACGCGCGGATTGCCCCGTGATTCTATGGAGACGGTGGATGCACCATCGGTGCCTCGTGCTCGCGCGGAGACGGTGAATGTACCCTCGCCCGAATCCGGCGTGGGCTTGGATATCGGGACTCGCCGTCCTAAGGTGGCCACTAAGCGCAGGCTGGTGTTGGCTGCGACCGGAGCTCGCTCTCAAAAGAAGAAAAAGTCGATGTTTTCTCTTGACGTGGTACTTGGCCAGGAGCCTCATGCTCCTTATAGTGAGGGCTTGAGCGAGTATGGGACCAATGAGGGCTTGTTCATGCCGCCAGATGATACTGATCTGGCGGCTGCCATTGCAGTTTCCGAGCGATTGGCAAGACGCGAAGAGGGGTTGGCTAACCTCGCGCAATCAGGTAATCATTAGTTGTATTTTCCGCCATTGCATCATACTTCTATCGTTGTTGTTTTTTTTTTACTAACGCTTTTCCTTCTTTAATAGGCATTTCTACCGAAGAAGCTCTCGCTGCTTCTCTCAAGACTTTTGAGAAAGAGGAACAACTTCGAGCATCCTTAGGCCTCGGTACATTTCGGTTCGCCATGTTTCTGCTCCTGTTTCTTATGAGTAATCTGACTCTCTCTTTGTCTTATCACAGGGACCACAATGCCTATCCCGCAAGTTGATGCGGAAATTCTCCCCGAGCCAGCTACCGAAGTCCCGGCCTCTTCGGCACAGCCGAAAGAGGCCTTACTTAAAAAAACGATGACGGAAGCCTTGGCGGCTCCAGAGGTAACCATGGATGTGGATAATAACGCCCTGTTGAAGGAGGCTTCTAAAAGGTCTGTTTTGACGGCTCGGGAGGAAAGGAAGCACCTGAGGCGCGCAGCAAGGGAGCGCAGTGCTGCTTAGCTGCGGGAGCAGGTTCAAGCACCGTTACCCCTGCTGCTACTCCTTCAGAGGAGTCTCCGGTTGCCTTGTCTACAGCTTACAGACGGGCGGCACGTGCGGCTCGGGAAGCAAACGGTAAATCAACCCCAGGTAATGTGCCTTGAGGCTCCGTTGTCAAAGTTTTAAACTATCAGTTCTCATACATCTTATCTTGCAGGGCCGAGCCTTACCGAAGAAGTGGCAGCGACTACTGAGCCTGAGGGAGCGGTGGAGGAGGTAGCTGCTATTCCTGAACCCGGGGCAGCGGTAGGCGATGTGGCCACAATTGCTGGGCCTGAGGTAGTAGCTGACGAGACAGTCACGATTGCTATGCCCGAGATAGCTACCACTGCTGAGCCTGAGGCGGCGGCGGGTGAGACGGCTACAATCACTGAGCCCGAGGTGGTGGCGAGCGAAACGAGTACAATTGCTGGGCCCGAGATGGCCGCTCTTTCTCAAGAGTCGGGCATCGCTCCGATCATCGCTCTTCCCGCCTACGGTTCTTTGTCGTCTCCTGGCGTCGCGAGCGTGACGACAGCTCTCGTGGAGTCAGGGGATGAGGCGACGGGAGGTGAGACCACCCTGATGGAGGAGGGAGATGCCGCTGTTGTATCAAGTGACGCCCTCATCACGGCTCCGGCTGGCGACTCATCAGGTAAATTTTAGGTCACCGCCCTTTTTTTTCTATTCTGTAATCTTTCCTGACAGGGTTTATCTTGTTTCTAATGCAGGTGCGACTAGTGCTGATGTCGCACTACCCGAGGCTGCGCCATCAGCTACCGCCTTGACGGTGGCATCTCCTCTACCCTCTCCCATACCATCTCAGATGTTGGAAGGTGCGGATTCGTGACTCATCAGTCTTATTTTTTAAGCTGTATAACCTACGTACTGACGTTGCACTATTGCGTCCTTGCAGGAGTCCTTTTTGACCACCTGTATCAGGTGCTGCACCCACACTTCTCCTTCTTGTCAGAGATTAGTCCACCTGCCGCTGTCGGTGAGTATTTTCTCTAAACGACGTCCTTTTCTTTAACGGGCAGTCGCATTACTGCTAACTCTTCTTTATATTGCTTGTAGCCTTACGAATTGAAGGAGGGGACGAGGCCATCGTTGCGCCACCAGTACTCCCAGCTCTGCCCCCTGCCGCAACCGGTATAGTAGACTCTACTTTTTGCGTATTTTCTTTATTTCCTGAGCCGACATCTGATTATGATCTATTTTGCAGTAATCACATCGACTCCAGCCCCGTTCGAGTCTCGCATTATAATGCCGGCAGGGCCTTTTTCTAGGCGTCCATCATCCAAAGGTGTTGCGACCAGTCTACGCATGCTTAGCGAATATATCGAGGAGCTTGACGCGGAGACTCCCACATCTGCTGTAGATTTTGCCGCAGAGGTTAACCCTATGCTGGCGACGCTCATGAACTTTCATGGTGAGGGCGTCGTTGAGTCTTGGGTTAATCGCTGCAGGGAAATCGAGTCTTGCTTGCATGAGCTTAAGCTTAGGCGTCCTGCACCTGAGATTCTGGCTATGAGCACTCAACAGGCTGCGTGGATCGAGCAGAGCACTTCTTACTTCCGCCATCTTGAACAAGAAATGGCTTTAAAGAAGAGGGAATGTAAAGAAACTTCAAGTGAGTCTGCTCGACTGCATGCTGAGGTTGATGCGAATGCTGCCCAGTTGAAAGTTATCTTCGAAGGCCTTCTGCGATGTATTTCTGATGGGTTAACATTGAGGCAGAAGCTCGACGTCGTCGAGCGGGATGCACAAGATCGTGAAGAAGCTCAGCGGGCCGTCGGGGAACAACTTTCGTCTTACTTGCAGCAGCGAGCCCAGGTCGAAGCGGAGTTGGCCGCGGCAGCTGATCAAGAAGAGGGGTTGAAGGAAGTGTGCGAGCGGCTGATTGGATTATTGAAAGCGTTTTCTTCTCAATAATAATTTTTTTGTACCATTTGTAAAAATGTAGTTGTTCTTTTATTCTTTCATATGATGTATTTTGTACCCAATCGAATTCATGAATAAAATATACACGTTCTTTGTGATGTTTTGTGTCATCTCTCTGCTTTCTTCTTTCTTGCTGTGTTGTTTGCCATGTGACTTTAGCAAGTGCGGTCTGTAGATAGTATATAGCTGTCAATCTTGTGCTCTTTGTAAGGTGGTGATGGCTTAGAAAACAGGGTTATGATCTGTCGTCTAAGACTTTTCAACTTTATGAGCCGTGGGGGTCTCATAAAGAATTTTCTCCCTACCGGTCGAGAGGATCCCGTAGGTGTAATTTCTCCTTAAGAATCATGAGGATTTCTAAATGTGTTTTCTCTTGAAAGTCATAAGGATCTCACAAGAGAATTTACTTCCTTACGAGTCGTGAGGACCCGCAAGTGATGGATGAAGTTGTCCTTATCCGCATTTCACGGAGCTAGGGGTTGCTCTGGATGCTTCCCACGGGTTCACTGCCATGTTCTGCGAGGACCAGGCTCCTCTCTGGACGTTTTCCAGGATACCGTAGTTTAAAGACATCGCGGTCGAGGTTAAGGACATCATAGTCCGTGGATTTAAGGACTCCACGGTCCGTTGTTTAGTTTTAAGACATCGCGGTCGAGGTTAAGGACATCATAGTCCATGAGTTTAAGGACCTCATAGTCCAATGTTATTTTTAAGACATCACAGTCGAGGTTAAGGACATCATAGTCCATGGGTTTAAGGACCCCACAGTCCGATGTTAGTTTAAAGACATTACGGTCGAGATTAAGGACATCATAGTCCATGGGTTTAAGACCCCACAGTCCAATGTTAGTTTTAAGACATCACGGTTGAGGTTAAGGACATCATAGTCCGTGAGTTTAAGGACCTCACAGTCCAATTTTTGCTCTGGATGCTTCCCACGGGTTCACTGCCGTGTTCGGCGAGGACTAGGCTCCGCTCTGGATGCTTCACACGGGTTCACTGCCGTGCTCTGCGAGGACCAGGATCCGCTCTGGACGTTTTCCACGGGGTCAGAAGTGACATAATCCGCGTTCCACATAGCCAGGAAGGGTTGACTTTATCTGCATTTCACAGAGTCGGAGTTTGACTCTCGGTCATCTGTACACCGCCGAGTCATGGAACTGGGAGTTGCTGCTGTTCCGCTTTGCTTGATGTTGTGTCCGTTGTAATAATATGAATGTTAAGATGATCTCCAGGCTATCTGTGAGCCGTTGAGATTTGGTTTCTTCTTCTGGTGAAGCCTGGGGAGGGAAGGTGTGATTCCTTCTTTGTTTGTGCCCTTGGATTGTATACAGGGATTGACATGATATCACCTGTAGGGCATAAATTTCATTCATTTTTTTTATTTCTTTCCGCAATGCTCTATCATTTCAGCTTTTATATCGCGAAGGTCGCGATTGCCCAATCATTTCGGCTATTTTTTTTATTTTTACTCGCTGCTTTTTATTGCGAGTTGCCCAATCATTTCGGCTATTTTGCATGCATATATTTTTACTTGCCGATTTTGTCTGCAAGTTGCCCCATCATTTCGGCTATTTCGTATGCATGTGTGGCTTGCTGGCTTTTCGCTGCAGGCTCGGAATTAGACACCGATTTCGGCATCAGCACTGCTACTACTGGGATATTGCCAGGAGAGAATCATCATTTGCCTCTGTCGATGTCGAACAAAGGTGGCTTAGTAAACAGGGTTAGGATCCTGTCGACTAAGGCTTTTGACTTCATGAGCCGTAAGGGTCTCATGAAGGTATTTCTCCCTACAAGTCGTGAGGATCTCGTAGGTGCGTTTTCTCCTTAGGAGTCGTGAGGACTCCTAAGTGTATGTTCTCCTATAAGTCGTAAGGATCTTACAAGAGGGTTTTCTCCTTATAAATCGAGAGGACTTACAAGGGTTGTTCACCACATAGATATATCTCTAGTCACGGATGGGACTTCGTTAGGGAAATATTTATTCGTGCCCGTGGATTGTATACAAGGGTCAGCATTGAGCCGCTTGTAGGGCAGTATCGGAGGTTGTGGGGGCTGCTTAAGAATAGGTTCATATCCCTGTAGCTTAAGACTTTCAAATCTTATGAGCCGTGAGGGTCCCATAAGAGGGTTCTCCTTACGAGTCGTGAGGATCTCACAAGTGTGTTTCTCCTTAGGAATCATGGGGATCCCTAAGTGTGTTGCTCCCTTGTGAGTCATAAGGATCTCACGCAGGTGGTTTCTCCTTACAAAGTCGAGAGGACCTTGCAAGTGTCTTTTTAACGAGATTGCGCCCTTTCGGGTTTTCACAAAACTCGCCGGTAGCCCTGCTGTTTTTACTCACGGAGCCCTTTCGGGTTTTCATTCATGCCCATTTTGCTTATGGACATACCGTTTTCTTTTTTTTTTCTTTTTTTTTATTATAACTAGGTTGCGCCCTTTCGGGTTTTCACAAAACTCGCCGGTAGCCCTGCTGTTTTTACTCACGGAGCCCTTTCAGATTTTCATCTGTGTCCATTTTGCTTATGGACATACCGTTTTTTTTATTCTTTTTGTTTTGTATCAGCTTTGGGATGCTGCAATCCATCGTAGCTTATCGACCTCTCGGTCAACGGCTAGTTTTAGGATATAGTGGTCCATTGTTAGTTTAAGGAAGTTTCGGTCCGCCGTTAGTTTAAGGACGTTTCGGTCCGCCGTTAGTTTAAGGACATTTCGGTCCATAGTAAAGGAAGCCGGTTACTGCTTACAGAGTTTAGGCTTAGGAAGATAGCGAGTGGACATAGTCGTCGTCATCTATCGTTGACCTAGGCCATGACTCGTCAAGCGTAGTATTTCTTCAGGAAGCGACCATTTATTGATCTGAACGGCCTTTCGCCATGCATGTCCATGAGTAGATAGGCTCCATCCTGTAGACCTTGTCTATGATATATGGGCCTTCATAGTTCGGCTCGAATTTTCCCCGCTTAGCGCGATTAGGGATCATAGGTCTTTTAACCACTAGCACGAGTTCGCCTTGGCGGAATATTCTCGGCCTAGTCAATCTTTCGTATGAGCGCGTCATCTTCGCTTTAAAAGCCTCCAGATTTTATTGCGCCATGAGCCGGGTTTCATCAAGGGCATCGAGCTCCTCAAGCCGAAGGTGAGCGTTCTCTTCGTCCGTCAGCTCATAATGAACTGCCACTCGTAGATAGGGTAGCTCTATCTCGAGGGAGAGTACCGCCTCTGTACCGAATACTAAGGCGTACGGCGTTGTATTCGTGGCCGTTTTGAACGTAGTCCGATATGCCCAGAGAGCTTCATGCAGTCTCTCGTGCCGGTCTTTCTTATTTCAGGACACCGTCTTTTTCACGATCTTCATCAAGGTCTTGTTGAAAACCTCAGCCAGACCGTTAGATCGAGGACTATAGACTGAGGAGTATCTCCAGTCTATGTTATGCTGTTGTGCGAAGCGGCTGATCTTGTGGCTTCTGTAGGCTGATCCGTTATCGGAGATAATCCGTCGCGGAGTGCCAAACCGATAAATGACGTGTGTCTTGAAGAAATGGAGGAAATTCTCCATCTTCACCTCTCTCAGCGGTACTGCTTCTGCCCATTTGGAGAAGTAATCAGTTGTCGCCAAAATGAACCGATGTCCTCTGGACGATACTGGTTCGATGGGGCCGATTATGTCAGTCCCCCACATTTCGAACGTCCAGCTAGCCACTGTCGGGTGTAGTGGATTCGGATGCTGATGGATAAAATCTCTGTGGATCTGGCACGAGTGGCATTGCTTCGCATATTCGAGGCAGTCTTGGATCATCGTGGGCCAATAATAACCCATCCGTTTGATCTTCAGCTTCATCTTCGGCCCGGCTTGGTGAGAACCACGGAGACCGTCGTGAGTTTCTTGAACGACTCTCTTTGCTTCTTCAGGTCCCAGGCATCTTAACCACAAAGAATCAAATGACCTCTTGTACAGAGTATCATTAACGAAGGCGAAAGATAGAGCTCGCTTCATAAGCTGATGTTTTGAGGACGCATCTTCAGGCGTTCGACAGGATTTGAAGTAGTCTATAAAGACTTCTCTCCAATCCTCAACCTTTTCTTGGTCTTTTATTTGTAGAGCCGATGGCTTGGTCATTCCCTTTTCCTCGGACGTCTCTGGAAATATTTCTGCCGGTGCGAGGACTCGACGGCTTTGAACAACGATTCTCACGTCATCGAGGTTTTCATCGGCCAGTTTTTAGCAAGCTTGGCTAATGCATCCGCTTTGCTATTTTCCGCACGCGGTATGCTTTCCAAGGTGTAGGAAGGAATTTGAGTCAGCAGTTGTTGTACTCTCTCGCCGTACTTCACCAGTTCTGGTTTGCACGTTTGATAGTCGCCGTTTACTTGACTAACTACCAGTTGGGAGTCTCCGTACATGAGAAGGTTTTCAATCTCCATGTCGATGGCGATCTCGAGACTTGCTATCAAGGCTTCATACTCGGCTTCATTGTTCGTCCTCGGTTCTGTTAAGGAGAAGGCAAAACGCATTATTCCTCCTTATGTGTTGGATATAGTGCCCTCAGAGTCAATTATTGGATCACAGGCACGTGATTGCAATGATTGAGGGAGGACCTATACCGGTAGGACAGTCTTACTCAAGATGATAGCATGCTATCTGGTTTATCTTTATCATCGTGTACTACTTTAGGTGACCTTACAGGTCGCTATTACACGTTGATAGAGCCCCTAGGATTCTTTCTTGACTGCCAGCAGTATGATGGCGATCATATACGTGGGAGCTGGGGTCTATAAGAACATCCTTGAAAGGTCCCTAGTCGTAGGAGTTTCGAGACAGGGTATCGATACTCCAGAGTAGACTAGTGTATACAGTCCAGACCCCGACGAGGGGCGGTGGCCGGTCTCACAAGCCACTGGTGTCAGTTGGTTCACCTAAGATGTATACAGGTGCTCATTTGGTTATGAGTACACCGGACAGGACTCGCCGGGAATATGCTAGTTGGTATTATACCTAGCGTCAGATAGCAGTTCCCTGGTGACATGTGTACAGGTTAGTTCATCGACCTGAGATCATCATTTGTCTCGTGTGAGTTCCCACTGTGCTTTGATTACTACCCTACCACGGCTCAAAGGAGTCGTGCAAACAGGTTTTAGTTGGGTACAGTCCCGAGCCACATGGAGGCAGTGAGCGGATCTGCAGGGGTTCGTCTCTCCCGGTATTGGGGGTGAGGTCGCGCTGTGTCTAGGAGAGCCATTACACAAAGTCCTTGGCCAAGGCAGGAGATTTACTGGTAGGTATTCCAGTAGTATCTCAGGGTGTTCTGGGCTACACTCCGACACGACTTGTACCGCTTTTGGGGGTCTGACTTTTACCAACCCTCTAGGCCCGCCATGCGATGCTCATAGACGAACGGACCGGACTATAGGGATATTGTCACTGACAGGCTCAGTAGGGTGTCAGGATGAGTTCGCTCATCGACGTCCCTTTTGGTCAATACCTGGTAGCCCGTTACGTACGGCTAATACCTCTGACATGCTAGTGGTTAAATCCACAGCCAAAGTATTGACGAGTCTTTAGAGTCCCCCACAGACAGTTTCTCAAGTTTCGGGCGAAACGTTGTAGAGGCCTTATGATATATGGCAGGGTTCGATCATATACGTGCGGTATTGCACGGATCATGATCGGGCGGATCATACTAGTGGGCTTTGGTTTAAGCCGGATCCTAGTATTAGATTTGTTGGATTACTTTAGTCTCATCGCATTCGCATTCAGTCGGGATACGGATGCAGGTATGTATATACAGGTGAGGGGTATCTTTGTGATCCGTCACGAGTTTACTTTAGATGTTGCCGGATCTTTTTGTTATGGCAAACATTTGGATTAATGTTTGCTTAAGGAAATAATGAGCTAGATTTTCATCATGACAATGCATTAATGTGATATGGACTTGTATCATGAGTCATGGTCTCTTTTCTTGCAAATATGTCACATTAATGATTTGTTTAATGTGTTGAAATGAGATGGAGAGAGAGAGGGGCTGCCATGATTATTTTATTTGGTCTTGTATTTTCACCATCTCACTCTCTCACTCTCATCCCAACAAAAGAAAAGAAAAGAAAAAGAAAAGCTATTGTTCTTCTTCTTCTTCCTCTAGCTCATTGCTTTCATCAATGGCAACACTTTAACCTCCATCCAAAGCCATAGATGCAAGAGACAAAGTGATCACAACATTCTCTACTTCACCTTGGGCACGTCGGCTAGCACACTTCGTGCCCGAGTTGCTTCGGATGAAGCAGGAGCCCGTAAAAAGACTTCTCGATGTGGTGCCCTTTTCGACGAGGAGATGAAGACCGGAGTTGCCGCAGGGAGATCGGGATGGTGGCCGAAGACCGAAGGACACGGATCGCTCGGTATAGCTCTCTACCCTTTCTCTAGTTTGCTAGTAGTAGGTTAATGGTCCGATCTGGATTTTAAGCATACGAAAGCGCCGGTTTTCAAGTCAAGAAAAAATTTCGTTTCCGCATTTTGGCCTCGGAAAGACGGCCGGGGCGCTACCGTAGTCTTACATGGTATCAGAGCCACGCCATTAACCTTTACTAGCTTGCTCTAACGTGTTTAGAACTTCGATCGAACGAAAATTCCGAAAACCGCATTTCCAAGTTCTGTGTTTCTGTCGATTTTTTAAACCGCCCTAAAAATATTTTTGAGCATCTCAGAAAATCGTGCACGGTTTTTTGAGAATTCTGGAAAAATTTGGTTCACTGATTTTACTGTAGCGCGGCGGATCCGCGGCCGTACTGTAGCCACAGTGCACCAAATTTCTTCAATAGGTCTCTGTGTTCGAATTGGGGTTTTTGGTATATCTGTTTGGGCCCAGATTTATTTTGAGTGCTACAGTTGTGCTTGGGCCCCACTTCGGGAAATTTAGTCGATCGAAAATTTTAAACATGTTAGTTCACAGTATTTACAATATATCTGCGACCGTGAATGTCACTTGATCGGTAAATCCTGTCTAACTGCTATAGCCCTTTTAGACGGATTTGCGAACGTGACATTCACGTTGATGTTCTGTGTTGTGCTGTGATGTTGCGGATTTGTCGTGGTGGATAGGCTGGATGCAATGGTAGTATAGTTTGGTTATTTATATACATTTGATCTTACGGGGCGAGCGTCCGACATGTGGACTGCCGTCACTGCCTGTTTGTATATTATTCTTTTGGGGCACGACCGGGCTGAGGTCGATATACCCGTTGTATATTTTTACTTTCTGTACTAGGATTACCCCACGGAGGGCTGCACGGGTAGCCGGGTTCTAGAGGGCAACGGGCCCACATCTCATAGCGTTGAGACGGAGAGGGCCTCACTCTAAAATTGGCGGGCTATTCGCCGCACTCGTAGGGGGTATAGGTTGACCCAAGAAGGGGTGCCCAAGTTACCGGATTCCATGAAGTGCTGGGTGGTCCATTCACGTTGCTGAAGGGGGCTGCGTCGCTTCAGGTTTTGGCGGGTGACTTGTCGCACCCGTAGGGGTCTAGGATTTTCATTGCATAGGCTATCCACACGACCAGGGGAACGTCGGGTTTCAGCAGCGGCTCTATGAAACCCGGGGATCCCAGATATCTGTATTGTTCCATGATGCTTATTACATTTCTGTGATGTTGCATTTTATCACGCCTTGAGCGATTATTATATATTGATATATATACTAGTAGATGTTGTATATGTTTTGCATCCGCGCTAGTCCAGTCCCCGCTCTGTCCCAAATTTTTAATCTTTTAGGTGTTTTTCTTTTAATAGATTTTCTCATCATTTTTACAGAGCTAGGCTCTTTTAAGGAATTTTATTCCCTTGAGACCAGAGTTTGACAAGTGTCACTCTGTGACAGAGCTTTGCTCTGAAAGGGGAGATTTTCTCCTTGTCTTTAGGAATCTTTCACTTAATGAGATTATTCTTTTGGGGATTTTCTCATTAATTGACAGTCCCATCTAATGATGGGGCTGTCTTATTAGCTGATGCATTGTCATCTAGATTTTGTGGGTCCCTCTTTGGTCACCTTTCCACTCCATTGCAGTGTGGTACAACTTTTAAAGTTCCAAGTGTCAGAAATTAAAATTATAGCACTGACGGTTGACTTTTGTCCTCCTTCTTTTTGCAGGCAACATGTCTTTCGATACCTCATTCACATTCGTTCGTTCAGATGGAGGATTCCCCGAAGCACCCGTAGACCGGGTAGTCTTAGCTTTGATCAGAGACCACGATCCGGAACATAAGAATCTTCACCTTTGGGGGTCGTGGTACAATCAAATTATCAGGGGTCGACAGAGCTTTTCATGCGCAGTACCATCAGAGCCCATTATGGCGATCCATTATGCCAACCCACCCCTGGTGAAGTATGCCGTGGAGATGGTCAATTGGACTGCAGGGGGCCTTCTTCATCCCTCTATAGATGCAATTCCGGTTCAGCCTCCCATGGTTTTAGATATCCTGGGACGCCGTATTTGTCAAGGCGAGGCGCGACCCTGGGGGCAACCATATAATATAGGTCTGATCCCCCGTCATCCGATCGGTTATCTGCCATGGACTCGCTACATTTTGTCAGCGAAGAAGTCGCAGTTGATGAGGCTCGGGTTGTACACCGCTGTTTATGTTTCTCTCTTCCAATATCCCACGCTTCCCACCTGGTGGGTTAAGGCTTTTTTAGAGCAGTGGAACATCCCTACTCACACTTTCCTCGCACTGGACCGGGAAGTGTCGATTTCTTTAGAGGAGTTCACAGAAGTTTCCGGCTTACCGGTTATAGGGGAGCATTAAGAGGAGCTGCTTCCTACGGACGAATATGTTTTCAGTGCTAAGCCAGCGATAATGGGCCTCATGCCGGAGAATGCTGTTCAACATCAATTTTCAAGTTTGATCAAAGTGTTGAATATCTACGAGGGCCTTTTTATCGAATCTGGGAGCCGCGGGGTCAGTTTCGAGGATTTCATCGCTCGTTTCCTTCACCCAAACGTCTTCTCGGCGGAAGCTGCTAAGTTCGCCACGCTTGATGACCCTTTCGGTTTAGGTTTGGACAACCTGCCAGCGAAGGAGGTAGACCAAAAGGGTTTTTTCCTTCCTAACTCCCCGGTTGTCCCTTTTGCGGAGGTTGCAGCCCCTGGGATGGACGAGGAAGCGTTCGTCTTAGGATTTCTTGGGCTATGGCTGAGTTGGTTTGCGCTCCGGATGCATCTTCGCCGTATGAGGCCCTCTGTCTTTTACCCAGCTCACCGGATGACCATTGGGGTAAAAGTGGCCGTCGGGATCGCCGGCTTGGCACACCTGTATCACGGCCTTAGTCAAGCGGCGGATGCTAATGAACCTGGAGTACCGCACGTGATCTTCCCGATGCATTACTTCATATCATGGCTTGAGCTACATATACTGGGCGTCTTTGGTATGCACAAAAGGCCTTCGTTCTACTACAGGTGCAGCTTCCCTCGAATTATGCGATTGATCGGCGCCTCAATTATGACTCCGTTGCCATAGAATGCTAGAGGTTTGCTCCTTCGTCCCCGCACAGTTGGAGACGGGATGTCCTTCACTGACAAAGTGCTGACCATTGGAAAGGCGTCTACTACCACAGTGCGGCCATTGCAAGACATTTTCAAAGATAAGGCCTCAGTTCTGACAGCCCGGGAGACCCTCCATCTATATTTCATCAGACCGGGTTTCCTGGTGTTTAGGCAAAATGATGCGGTGCTTTTCATGAGATACAACCCGCATCGTTTTGCCCAGCAACTAAGCTACAATAAAGGGGTGATGTTTGAGGCTTTCTTGCTGGAACCTGCTGCCACTGAAGAAGAGATGCGGAGCGCGCTGCATCACTTCATGCATCTGAATACGGGCTCTCATTTTTTTATCAGCGAGCCGGCTTGCGCCCCACAAATCCTTAATACATATACGGCGTGGTACCAGCATTAGACGGGCGCTGTTATCAAGGAAGAAAGGCGATTGTTGGTTGACCGTAAGGGTGTGCCTCCCGGCAGTGACCGCAAAGCTCCTCTGGTGCCAAGGACCCCCGTAGTCCCTCCGCTGAGAGATGCTGGAGCCGAACCACCGCGCATGCTGAGTCCTCCGCGCGGATTACCTCGTGCTACCGCGGACATGCCACCAGGGCCCCGTGCTCCAGTGGAGACGGTGAATGTGGTTTCGCCGGAGTCCGGCGTGGGCGAGGACATCGGGACCCGCCGCCCTAAGGTGCCTGCAAAGCGCAAGTCGATCCTGGGTGCATCCGGGGCCCGCGCGCAAAAGAGGAAGAAGAAGTCCGTTCTTTCTCTGGATGCCGTCCTCGGCTTAGAGCCTCAGGCCCCTCTCACCGAAAGCCTAAGCGAGTATGGAAGCAACGAGGGTTTCTTCGTTGATCCAGCCGACACCGATCTGGCGGCCGCCATTGCGGCTTCTGAGCGAACAGCCAGACTCGAAGCGTGGTTGGCTAAAATCGCTCAAGCAGGTAATCATTAGTTGCACTCTTCATCATTTCATCGTACTTTTATCATCATCTTTGACTAATGCTTCCCTCCCCCCCTTTTTTTAACAGGTGTCACCACTGAAGAAGCTATCACCGCTTCCCTCAAAACCTTCCAAGAGGAGGAAAGGAAACGCGATCTGTCGGGCGTTGGTATGTCTCGGCTCGCTGAGTTTTTGTTTTCTCTTTTTTTTATAGCCAATCTAATCTTCTCTGTCTCTTTGCAGGGGTCGTGCTAGCCGATACGGGGACTCTCCCCAGGCCAACTACCGATGTCCCGGTCTCTTCGGGGGTGCCGCGAGAGATCCGACTCAAAAAGCCGATGAGGGATGCCTTGAAGGCTCTGGAGGCGACTCTATACGAGGAAGAAGACTCCTTGATGAAGGAAGCGTCGAAGAGGTCTGTCGTGACGGCCCGGGAGGAGAGGAAGCAGTTGAGGCGCGAGGCGAAGGAACGCAGAGCTGCTTTGGCCGTGGGAGCGGGCCCAAGCACCGTTCCTCGTGCTGCTACTCCTTCATAAGAGTCTCCGGTCGCCTTGTCTACTGCTCACAGACAGGCGACGCGTGCAGTTCGGGAGGCCAACGATCTATCTTCCTCAGGTAATGTGTCTCTCGAGACTTTGTTGTAAGAATTGTACAACTATCGGTTATCATACATCTTTTCCTGCAGGGCCAAGTCCAACCGAAGGAGCGGCGGAAACCGTCGAGCCTAAGGGAACAGTGGAGGAGGTACTGGCTGAACCCGAGCCGACGGTGGGCGACGTCGCCGGGGTTGCTGGACTCGAGCTAGGGGCTGAGGAAACTGTGCCAGAGAAGGCTGTCGATGCCGAGCCCGAGGTAGCGGCAAATGAGACGGCTGCTATAACCGAGCCTGGGGCAGCAACGGACGGAGCGCCTGAGACCGGCGACCCGATGGCGATGGCGGACGAGACAGCAGCGACCGCCGAGCCCGAGGGAGTAGCAGGTGAGACGGGCATGACTCCCGAGGACAAGCCAGCCGCTCTTTCTCAAGAGTCTGGCAATGCTCCAATCATTGCCCTCCCCGTTTACGGTCCTCCGCCATCTCCTGGCCTCGCGAGCACGACGACAGCTCCCGTAGAGTCTGGTGATGAGGCCACGGGAGGTGGACTCATGTCTATGGAAGAGGGAGACGCCCCCGTTTCGGTCGGCGTCTCATCAGGTAAATTTCGGGTTACCGTCCCTTTTTTTATCTTGCAATCCCTCCTGACAGGTTTATCTTTGTTTTTTTTAACGCAGGTGCGGCCAGTGCTGATGCTCCATTGCTCGAGGGAGCGCCGTCAACTACTGCCTTGACAATGGCCACCTCTATACCTTCTCTCGCGCCATCGCAAATGTTGGAAGGTATGAATTTATAACCCCTTAGTTTTATCTTTCGGCCGCATAATTTATGTATTAATGTCGCATTATTGCGTCTTTGCAGGAGTGCTTTTTGATCACCTCTACCAGGTGTTGCACCCACACTTCTCCTTCCCTTCGGAGCTTGCTTCCTCTAGCGGCGCTGGTGAGTATGGTTTTCAGTTAATACCCTTCTTTTTCCAATAACGGAATTATTTCTGACTCTTCCTCGCCCTGATTGCAGTGTTACAAATCGAAGGAGGAGATGTAAGATCGGTCGCGCCACCGGCCCTCCCGGCTTTGCCGCCTGCTGCAGCTGGTATAGTAAACTCTCCCATTGATGACTTTCTCATATATTTTTTAAACCGTCATCTGATTGTGTTTTGTTTTTTCAGCTGTCGTTCTAGTTCCGGAGCCTTTCGAGTCTCGCATCATAATGCCGGCAGGCCCCTTCTTGAGACGTCCATCTTCCAAGAGTGCTGCGATGAGTTTGGGAATGCTGAGCGGATACGTTGAAGAGCTTGACGCGAACGTTCCCCCATCTACCGCAGATTTCGCTGCGGAGGTTAATCCGATGCTGGCGACGCTTGTAAATTTCATAATGAAGGCGTCGTCGAGTTTTGGGTTAATCACTGCAGGGAAATAGAGGCCTGCCTGCATCAGCTGGAGTCGATGCGCCCTGCCCCCGAGATCTTGGCCGCGAGCGCTCAACGGGCGGCATGGATCGAGCAGAGCGCTCCTTACTGCCGCCATCTCGAACAAGAAGTTGCTTCAAGGAGTAAGGAGCGCGGCGAGACTTCGAGCAAATCTGCCCAACTACATGCTCAGGTGGAGGCAAACGCTGCAAAGCTGAAGGTTATCTTTGAAGGCCTTCTGCGATGCCTCTCTGAAGGGTTAACACTGAGGCGGCAGCTTGACGTCGTCGAGCGGGATGCACCTAATCAGGAGGTAGCTGAGGAGCAGCTCTCATCCTACCTGCAGCAGCGGGCCCAGGTGGAAGCGGAAATGGCCGCGGCAGCCGCTCAGGAGGAGGCGCTGAAGGAAGTGCGAGAGCAGCTCGCGGATTTGTTAAAGCCACTTCCTTTTTAGTAGTTACTTTTTGTATCAATTATACACTTGTAATCTTTGAATAAAATGTACACCTTCTTTATTCTTTTATACGATTCGCCTTATACTTAATTGAATTCATGAATAAAGATATACACATTTCCTTTTGCAATGTCTTGTGTCATTTCTGCTCTTTCTTCCTTCTTTTATTATCAGCATGCTACCTTAGTAAACATAGTTGACAGATGCTAGCGCGAGCATCTTGTCCTGGCTTCTTCAAGAGGTAATGACGGCTTAGGACACAGGTTCAGATCTGCTGCCTAAGACTTTTCAACTTTATGAGCCGTGAGGGTCTCACAAAGACTTTTCTCCCTACGGATCGAGAGGATCTCGTAGGTGTATTTCTCCTTAGGAATCGTGAGGATTTCTAAGTGTGTTTTCTCTTGAGAGTCGTAAGGATCTCACAAGAGAATTTTCCCTCTTACGAGTCGAGAGGACCCGCAAGCAGTTGTTTCCCTCCTTGTCGAGATTCGAATTTGGAGAGTGTAGCCCGTGGATAGTATACAAGAGACCGTTTTGGGCCGACTCGCAGGGTCCCAGTGCTTAGGAAACGGTTTTTTTGATCCCCGCTGCCTAAGGCTTTACCTCACGAGTTGAGACGAATCGAGAAGTTCTCGCGAAGACATCAATTTCTTCACGAGTCGAGACGAATCGAGCAGTTCTCGCAAGCATATCCTAACGTCACAGTTAACCTCTGCTCTTTACGACAGAGGTCCGTTAGAGTCTGTGGTACTAGGGTTTTGCCCGTCGTACCGTCGCATTGGCTGATGTATCCCTCGATAGGCAATTATGCTGTTCGAGTAGCCCTGCGACTGCCGTGTCTCTGATCCCTTCGGGGGCTGGACAAGACATTTTCAAGCAATCCTCCTAAGCAGTTTAACCGTCGGAAGAGCAAGCGTTAGGAATTTTGCCATGCCGCTTTTTACTTGAGGTTAGGCTCATTTTGGAGAGCCCCGATGAGTCATAACCACTCCGCGCTGGTGTGGGATGATCTCCGATAGTCTTTCAGGCTTTATATGACTTGCCGTCAAGACCCTGAAGCTAGGAATTTGGCCTTCGCTTCGTTTGCTGCATTGCGTCTGCTGTATCGAGACGAACGTCGAGGTGGTGATTACTCCACGTTTGTGCGAAATGATCTCTGATTGTCTTTCAGGCTTTATATGACTTGCCGTTAAGACCCTGAAGCTAGGAATTTGGCCTTCGCTTTGTTTGCTGGCATTATGTCTGCTGTATCGAGACGAATGTCGCGATTGTCTCTTGGTTGCTGATGAACCGTCGAGGTTTGGAACTAAGGATTTTGCCGTGGCTCCTTTTGGTGATGTTGCATCTGCTGTATCGAGACGAACGTCGAGGTGGTGACCACTCCGCGCTTGTGCGAGATGATCTCCTATTGTCTTTCAGGCTTTATATGACTTGTCGTTAAGACCCTGAAGCTAGGAATTTGGCCTTCACTTCGTTTGCTGGCATTGCGTCTGCTGTATCGAGATGAATGTCGTGATTGTCTCTTGGTTGCTGATGAACCCTCGAGGTTTGGAAATAGGGATTTTGCCGTGGCTCCTTTTGGTGATGTTGCGTCTGCTGTATCGAGACGAACGTCGAGGTGGTGACCACTCCGCACTGGTGCAAGATGATCTCCTATTGTCTTTCAGGCTTTATATGACTTGTCGTTAAGACCCTGAAGTTAGGAATTTGGCCTTCACTTCGTTTGCTGGCATTGCGTCTGCTGTATCGAGACGAATGTCGCGATTGTCTCTTGGTTGTTGATGAACCCTCGAGATTTGGAACTAGGGATTTTGCCGTGGCTCCTTTTGGTGATGTTGCGTCTGCTGTATCGAGACGAACGTCGAGGTGGTGACCACTCCGCACTGGTGCAAGATGATCTCCGTTTGTCTTTCGGGCTTTATATGACTTGCCGTTAAGACCCTGAAGCTAGGAATTTGGCCTTCGCTTCGTTTGCTTTGGCGTGTCCAAATTCTGTTGGAGGAAGGACGTCGTAGTGATATCTCGTCTGCTGTATCGAGACGAACGTCGAGGTGGTGACCACTCCGCACTGGTGCAAGATGATCTCCGATTGTCTTTCAGGCTTTATATGACTTGCCGTCGAGACTTGGCTCCTGTTTTCTGATGGAGCATGGGGAGGGAAGATGTGCTTCCTTCTTTGTTTGTGCCCCTGGATTGTATACAGGGATCGATGTGATCTCACCTGTAGGGCAAAAGGTTTCATTCTTTCATCATTTCTTTTATTCTTTCCGCGATGCTCTATCATTTCAGCTTTTTATATCGCGAAAATCGCAATTGCCCAATCATTTCTGCTATTTTTCGCGGTGCCCAATCATTTCAGCTATTTTTCTCTTTACTCGCTGCTTTTTATTGCGAGTTGCCCAATCATTTCGGCTATTTATTTTATATTTACTCGCTGCTTTTTATTGCGAGTTGCCCTATCATTTCGGCTATTTTTGTATGCATACATTTTTACTTGCTGATTTCGTTACAAGTTGCCCCATCATTTCGGCTATTTCATGTGCATTTTTGGCTCGCTGATTTTTCTTATCGCGAGTGTGGAACGTGGAATCTGATGCCAATCTTAGCAGCAACATCGCTACGACTGGAATATTGCCAGGAGCGAATCATCATTTGCCATGAAAGGGCTTGGAACTTGATACCGGTTTAGGCATCAGCATCGCTACAACTGGGATATTGCCAGGAGCGAATCATCATTTGCCTCTGTCGATGTCGAACAAAGGTGGCTTAGCGAACAGGGTTAGGATCCCGTCGACTAAGGCTTTTGACTTCATGAGTCGTAAGGGTCTCACAAAAGTATTTCTCCCTACAAGTCGTGAGGATCACGTAGGTGTGTTTTCTCCTTAGGAATCGTGAGGATTCCTAAGTGCATGTTCCCCTGCAAGTCGTAAGGATCTTACAAGAGGGTTTTCTCCTTATAAGTCGAGAGGACTTATAAGGGTTGTTCACCATACGAATATATCCCTAGTCACGGGTGGGACTTTGTTAGGGAAATGTTTATTCGCGTCCGTGGATTGTATACAAGGATCAGTATTGAGCCACTTGTAGGGTCATATCGAAGGTTATGGGGGTTCCTTAAGAACAGGTTCAGGTTTCTGTAACTTAAGACTTTCAAATCTTATGAGCCGTGAAGGTCCCATAAGAGAGTTCTCCTTACGAGTCGTGAGGATCTCGCAAGTGTAATTTCTCCTTAGGAATCGTGAGGATCCCTAAGTGTGTTGCTCCCTTATGAGTCGTAAGGATCTCACGCGGATGGTTTCTCCTTACAAGGTCGAGAGGACCCTTTAAGTGTCTTTTAACGAGGTTGCGCCCTTTCGGGTTTTCACAAGCACTCGCCGGTAGCCCTGCTATTTTTACTCACGGAGCCCTTTCGGGTTTTCATCCGTGCCCATTTTGCTTATGGACATACCGTTTTTATATATATATATTTTAATTTTTTAATTTTTTTTATCACGTCAGCCTGAGGATGCTGCGGTAGTAGTTTAAAGACGTTTCGGTCATTTGCAAGTCTTAGGACATTGCGGTCCAATGCCAGTTTTAGGACATAACGGTCCATCATCGCCGTATTTGAGGCGAATCTCTAGTTTATTGACTTTTCGGTCTATGGGGCTTTCCCTATGACTGAGCATGATGCCCCCGGTGTGTCCACTTTTTTAGGAGTATGGGGCTGTGGCGGGCTCACCTTCCAGTCTTCAAACAGCGCGAACTTGCCCTGCTGGTGTTGGTCTTCAACCCAGTTTTTGAAGACGTAGCAGTTTTCGATCGGATGGCCCAATACTTGGTGGTAAGGGCAGTAATTAGGATCGTTGACATCATTCAGTTGTAGCTGGTGTTTCGGCTTCGGTAGAGTAATAAGCATGTTGCGCACTGCTAGTTCGAACAGCCTCCTTGTTTCATCCTGGGGAAATGAGTAAGAACGTTTCAACTTTTCATATAGGGGTTGCCGCTTGTTGTTTCGGCAAACAACCGGTCTAGGGCCACTCGATTGCTGTTGAGTGTTGGCGATGAGGGCTGTTTTTCCCTTCCCCTTATCTTTTTTGTTCGATCCCTGGTTTGCGGGTCCGAGATTTTTTTCGGGTAGTGTACGATTGCATGGCTGAATGTTCTCACAACTCCCTAATTCTTTCGTTTTAGAAATGGATTCCTTGAAGAGAGGGTTGAGGGCAACTTCTTCGTCAGAGTCGCTTCCAAAGGTGATAACTTGTGATCCCTTGGTGTCGGCTATGTGACAGTTGTCGGCGGCTCTTTTGTGCTCATATTTCATGCTTTTCTGTTTTCGACGAGCCTTGCGCTTCACTTGTTGAACGTGTCGTCGATGGGCAACATATCCCTGCCACCAGTTATTAAAGGCTGTGCATTCCTCGGTGGGTTGTGCAATCCTCTGATGGTATAAGCAGAAATTAGGATATATGTCCGCTTCATCAAGACGTATATTGCCAGGGGAATTTCCCTTGAGAGAGGGCAACTTCATTCCTACTACCAGGGCCCTAGCGAATTGATTCCTTATTTTAACTTTGCTTTTGCTGGCGATAGGGACGCTTTGCTCCAGTCGGGATGTCTCGACTCTTTCCTCCAGACATTGGCGTCTGGCCTTTTCAAATATAGCCAGTTCACGCTCTCGATTGGCTTTGCTCTCCTGACGGGCTTCGTTTAGGAATGCATCAATCATTTCGTCTAATGGTCCCAGAGGTTCTGGTTCGGGACTTGCCCTCGGTTTCTCGGTGCAAGGAGCTTCTTTATCGTCTATCGAGTGAGAGATCACACGGCAGCTTGCCACATAATCCTCAAGTGCATCCGATGAGTCTTTGTCATCATCTTCGTCCTCAAGGACGTGGCTGAGGAATTCTCGGAGTGTGACTGGGGTCGGCGCCTTCTGATTATATTCTTCCGGCGCGTCAATACGTTTTTTCCGATCCGTGCGCTTGTCATCAAACCGCGGAACTTTTTCTATAAAAGAGCATGAGGCTCCCGGCACGTCTACCCTTTTAGGAGCATGAGGCTGTGGCGGGCTCACCTTCCAGTTTTCGGATAGCGCGAAATTGCCCTGTTGGTATTGATCTTCAACCCAGTTTTTGAAGACGAAGCAATCTTCGATTGGATGGCTTACTGCTTGATGGTAAGGGCAGTAATTAGGGTTGTTGAGATCGCCTGGCCGCAACAGAGGTTTTGGGCTTGGCAGATTGATGAGTCTGTTGCGCACTGCCAGCTCGAACAGTCTTCTCGTTTTATCTTGAGGAAACGAGTAAGGACGTCCTAGCCTCTCCTCGAGGGATAGGCGTGGACGCATATTGCTTTGACGGACAACCGGCTTCAAGTTGCTCGGCTGTAGTTGAGCATTGGCGATGACGATCGCTTTACCTTTCCCCTTTTCACTTCGGGAGTCCGGCTTTGGAGAATACGGTCCATGGCCCATCTGGTCCATTTGAGCTAGCTTGTCAATCAAGGCCTGGAAAGTCATCGGCTTGAAGAACATCATGAATTGCGAGATGGTTTCTTGCGGATCAAGAGTGCCTACGAACATGCCTACCGCAGGTGCTTCTTCAATGTGTTGTTCGCACTTCGACCATAAGTTTCGCCACCGTATTGCGTATTGAACCCACGTTTCGCCTGGACTTACCCTGGCGTTGATTAACGCGGTGATTGGGGTATGCTCGCTGGCGCTTGCAAATCTTTGTATAAACAGCAGCTCCATCTCCGCAAATGTTTTGACGGAGTCGTTAGGTAGCTCCGAATACCATTCGAAGGCCGTTTCTGCTAAGCTACTGACGAATTGGCGAAGCAACAGTTTATCATCGCCCCCGGTGTTGCCACACAAAGCTCTGAATTGAGCGACATGTTGATGGGGGTTGCCAGTCCTCTTGTAGATGTGGAACTTTGGGATGGTGTAGCCCGGCGGGTACTTTATCTGATCGTACCAGCTCGGATATGGTCGCCCCGTTTTAACGACCTGACCGGCTGCCTCAGTTGCCTGGTGAACCCTTATCTGCTGAGCTATATATTCATCTAGGGCAGCTTTGGAAATTGTCTCCTCCTTGGCTGCTGACAGAGCCTGTGGAGGATTCGACGTTTCTCCTCTGTCATCTTCAAGGACGATCGGAGGATCTTCAGCAGGAGGATCTTGCTGGATCATCATACCCACCATGTCCTGGAACAGAAAGGCCATTCGTTTTATATTGGCTGCTTGTTCCGCAGCCTCTTTATCCTTCTTTTCCAGTATCCTGCGAAGGAATTCAGCGTCAGTTTCTTGCTCCTGGCGTTGATCCGAGGACGCTTCGGGGCTTTCTTTTGGCCCAGTGAGTGCGGCCATCGCATTCATCATTTCTTAGAGCTTCTGCTGTTGCTCCTGAGCTTTAGTCACCGATCGCGTAAGCGGTCTATGACCTGTAGATGCACGGCTGTCCTCTTTCCCGGATGCCATGTAGACGGTGTGTACTACAATGCCCCCGGACTTAGGGCGTTTGGGCTCACTGTCTCTAACATTTGCCGCATGCATGGGGACTTTCTCCGGCCTTCTTCTCTTGTGGGCCGTCGAAGTCGAGGGGGCCGTTGCAGCGGGCACCCAGGTAGTTGCCATCCTTTGCTGTTTGACAGGATGGTTCTTTTCTTCTTGAACTTTCACCCTCTTCTGTCGGCGAGAGTGATCTTGGTCGATTACTGAGTCCTGAACCCGTCGCCAGACCTTATAAATTTTGGAGGACAGCCGTTGAGGGGGATGCTCCGGCTTTGTTCCCGCAACATTCTCCGCGGGTGGAGGAGATCTTTTCAGCGTGGCAGTTGGAGAGTTCTTGCGTACCCTCCTTAGCGGTTCAAAGCTGTTCCCGGTCGGAACAGCAGCATTGACTTCCACCATCGGAGCTGGTGGGGTTAACCCAGAGGGAGAGTTGCCCCCAGCCTTCCTTACTCGGCACCAGTGGCGACGTTGAGCATGTCGAACTGTTGGGGCTAGTTCGGCGATGGGGATGGTTTTATCTTGCCCCCTGTACAGATGAGGCGCCGCTGGTGCCAGCCTCTTGAAGACTGATGTCTTTTGAGTGGCGGTGTCCAATCTGTCAAAGACAGACCCTCGAGCAGGAACGGGAGCCGGAATAGTCAGCCTTGAAAAGATCGACTCTTTAGCAGGAGAAGCCGTCTTGACGACTTCAGGAATAGAGATGGCTGTCTTCTTTGCGATGGCCACGTCAGGGGTCATAGGCTTCTTGGCAAGCCCATCAGAGTTCAGGTTCAGCCTGGTAAAGACCGAGGCTGCCGGCTTGACATTGGACGACCCGTTGAGAGGGGTCGTGATAGTAGTGAGCCAATCGAAGACCGACTTCTTTTGCGCTTCCGGTACGGGCACTGGAATGGTGAAGCTTGTTGGCGGGAGCATGGTCCCGAAAAACAGACCGGTGGTGGCCTGAGTCACTTGTTCCACCGGCATAGCAAGGATGGAGGCCGCTTGAGGCCCATAGGCTACACCTCCAGGTGAGGCGGAGCGTCGGTTGCATTTGCATTTGGAGCAGCTCGAGCAGTTGGATGCCATTGATGCTTGATTTCTGCGCTAGGCAAAAGACCAAATCTTAGTAACTTGAAATCCAAAGGCAACCATTAACAAACCGCGATTCGTTCGCGAAGACGACACACGAAGTGTGGAGTGGAAAGAGGAAAAGGTCCCACCGGGCGTGCCAGAATTTGTTCCCCTCCGAAGGACGGCGCGACGACAGAGAGACGTCTTGCCTGAGATTCGGGGCAGATGCTATTTGGTTTTATCCGTCCACCTCTCCGAAGATTCCAAGTTGATTTATGGCACCGTGTATCGGAGGTTTAGACGGGTGCGGCCGATGTAGCAGACTTCGTCAGATTCCCCCTCGTTCGAGGGGTTTTTGATTGTGGGGATGCTCTTCCCTGCAGGCGCAAGCCCCTGCAGTTAATTACGCTACCGCATCGCGGTAACAACTTTCTCCTTCTCCAGAATTTCACTTCGTGTCGTGGGTGTTTGTTTTCTTTGTGGTTGCCCGTGGATTGTATACGGAGACTAATTTATGTCGTCGCCCGTAGGACGTGGATTAGTCCAAATCCGTATTTTCTTAGATTTGGGTTTGGGGTTTTGGTTTAAGGATACGTTAGCCGTATTTGAGGCTAAGATCAACTTAAACGTTCGTTAAGGATACGTTAGTCTGATTTGAGACTAAGATCAACTTAACGGGATCGTTTAGATCCGACAAAAGAGCATTTGGGCTCTATTGTTCCAGTTTAGGGACATAGTGGTCCATTGCCAGTTTAGGGACATGGTGGTCCAACATTCCCATTTTGGGGAAGGATATTGGTTTAAGGACGCATTAGTCCATGAGTTTAAGGACCCCACAGTCCGTATTACCAGTTTAGGGACATGGTGGTCCATTGCCAGTTTAGGGACATGGTGGTCCAACATTCCCGTTTTGGGGACGAATGTTGGTTTAAGGACACGTAAGTCCATGAGTTTAAGGACCCCACAGTCCGTATTGTGTGTGGTTGTCGGGACCCGTCACCTCTCTGACGACGTTGAAGGATTACAACGACAAATATCAGAGGAGTTTAGAGATGTACCCTCGAACCGGGTGTAAATTGATTTAAGAGAGCAGTCGTGCTCAGTCAATTTAATTTGAGGACTTACGGCCAGAATTGGGTTAAGTCCAGTTGAAAATGTTCAACATTTTATTTGCATTTGGCCTGTTAGGCCTTTACTAGGGCTATGCCCCTGTTTAATAATGCAGTGCATTTATTCTGGCCTGTTAGGCCCTTTTAATTGGGCTCTGTCCCCTTTTTTATAATGCAGAGTATTTGTTTTGGTCTGACAGACCTTTATTTGGGCTCTGCCCCTTTTTTAAATAATGCATTGCATTTTATTAGGCCTGTTAGGCCCTTTTAATTGGGCTCTGCCCTTCTTTTTAATAATGCACTGCATTAATTATTCTGACAGAGCGCCACGTGGCTTGCCAGGCGCTTTGCGCCAGCGCAAGGCGCAAGCGCATGTTGAGGTGACACGAGTCACGCTCTGGTGAGCGCAAGCGCAGTGCGCTGTGACAGTGCGTTGCGCTATTGCGCTGCTGACACGTGGCGCGCTCTGGTGACTTGCGCCAATTTTAAGAGAGCAGTGCTCTGTTTTTAAAGCGCAAGGCGCAGTTTGTTCTGAGGCTGACACTGGCGCTCTCTGGTGGCTTGCGCCAACCCGAGAGCGCAACAGTGCAAATTTTACAAGTGCATGGCACTGTTTAATATCTTGATCCAATTTTGGATTAAAGAAAAGAATCTTTTAAGATTCCAGAACCAATGGTTCATCAAAAGGCAATGCCTTTATGTAGATCAAATGATCTGTGAAGTAATACTTCTTTTTTTTTATCTTTTTTTGATTAGATCTTTTGATCTTCTTTTTTTTTTTAATCGAAGATCTTGATCTTGTTCTTAGATCATTGATCTTTAGAGAAGAAAATTCTTCTTTTACTTAAAGCTTTTTACCTCTTTTTTTCTCTGAGCTCTTCTCAAAATTTTCTAGAGAAGTTCTGAATATTTCTGTGTGTCAATCTTCTTTAGACTTGGAGTCTAGGGGCCTTTTTATAGTGCCATTTGATTTGTTAAATTAGTTAAAGAGATCTTTCTCTGAGTGATTTAGGGATTTTTCCCCACCGTTGGATCTTTGATCCAAGGGCTTCTGTTTTACAGAAGAGAATCTTATTGTTTTAATAAGATCAGAAAGATCTTTTTGGAATTTTAATTCTGTTTTGGTGCTGGCACAGTTGGCGCAAGTGCATCTGCGCTTGACACGTGTCGTGCAGCGCGCAGCACAACTGCGCTGCCACGTGTCGCGCAGCGTAGAGCGCAGCTCAGCTGCGCTGCCACGTGTCGCGCAGCGCAGAGCACAGCTCAGTTGAAGCGTTGCTTCCTTTATTTTTATTTTAAATAGAGCCTTGCTCTGATTGGGTGCGCTGCCTTGGGCGCTGCGCTGGCGTGTCTGCTTTTGACACGGGGCGCGTTGCGCGCAGCGCAAGGGATCTGAAGCGTTGCTTCAATTTTTTGAATTTTTGAAATTCAAACAGAGTTTTGCTCTGATTGGGGGAAACAGAAAACTAGTCACAATATGTCACGACCCGAAATATTAGCTCGTGACCAGCACTTAAATCACGCAACCTCTAAAGGCGTAACATAATTCAAGTAAGCTGAAACCCAGAAATCTAAACCTTTTTAAGAAAATAACGGAGGTAAAGTTTTGAAATAAAGGTATAATGAAATCAAGTTTTCTTAATGCATAGAAAAAGAACATGAAAATGCAAGTAAAATTTGCTAGTTAGAAAACGTGTTTCGTCTTTTAAAAATTTGGGCAGCACCTCCTTTGTATATTTTGATCCAAAACCATAAATACATAACAAGAATAATGGTATCCCCAAGCGAGAGCTAGCTCTTCGCCGACCGGCGGGTCACAACCGCGCAAAGCATAAAAATAAGTATACGACGCCCAACGGCGAAGTTCACCACAAAAGATAAAGAAATAAGCAAGACATCAAAACCACAAGTAGCGGAAAACCTTTATCTCTAAGTCTCGCAATCATAAGTCTCACTAAATCTCATTACTTATACAATTACTAAATTTGATTGATGGAGTTGACTAGATACAATGTGAAATAGTAAATACAAGAGTGGGTACGATACAAATATCCCACCTACCAAGCAAACCACCCAAAAGTAGCTATGTGCCAGCGATGCCGCTACTAATCCGTGCGGTCGACCTGCAAGAACTGTGGCACAACGGGGGTGAGTTGCCAACTCGTGAATAGAAAAACATCTACAAGTAGAAATCGAATAAACAACGATTTCTAGGTCAACTATATCATAAAGGTAATACTATGATATCTAGGGTGACCGGTTCTGTATATGTTCCAACACTAATATCAATGTCAATCAGCATGTGGATATCATCCAACCATAGAATCAATGTATGTATGCATCATAAAAATATGTGCATGAAAGTATGAGGATGCAAATCAACGTGTGTCCCTCGCGACACATCAAAATCATGGAACCTGAGTGTCCAGTATCGATAATCGAAACATCATGAAACCCGTGTCCAGCATCGACACGTAAATCCTCATATCTCAGGCGCCGCATCCTCAAATCGGCCCTCATATATATATCGTCTCAGGCGCCGCCTACTCTGGTCGGCCCTCATATCCATCTCATAACTCCGGTCGATATCCTCCGGATAATCGACGGGTCCAAATACTATCACCGGTAGGTAGTGCTCCCCTGCCGGCTCACCGTTTAACAATACGAGTCTTCTTGCCCCGGGGTACCTCACCGGGTCAACCATGTACCCGCAGATGGTGCCTACCGCTCCTCGAATCGGGTTTCACATGCTACTCTCAGAACCGAGAAAACATATGGTGGACGCACTGAAATATCATATCAAGAGAAATCGGGTTTTAAAATAATACATACTTCCTTTTAAAATGACCGCGGTTCTCAAATCCAGAAATCTCATGAAAACAACATATCTCAATGCGTATAATCATAAAGCATGATGTATGTGACATATAACAGGAATGTAAGCATATCCGTATATCATGCAATATGGAACAGTAATATACACATATCGAGAGAAAACTGCTCTTTTAAATGAATCCAGTTTTAAAAATAAATCATGCGATTCCCAAATCTCCAAAATCAAATAAAACATCGTATATGTATGTACAATGTGTATGTACGTAGGCATGGATGCACAAGATATGTACGTGCGCCAATATGGATGTACAAGTGGGTATATACGCAAGTATGAGTGTACAATATGTATGTGCGCCAATATGGATGTATAAGTGGGTATATACGCAAGTATGAGTGTACAATATGTACGTGCGCCAATATGGATGTACAAGTGGGTATATATGCAAGTATGAGTGTACAATATGTACGTGCGCCAATATGGATGTACAAGTGGGTATATACGCAAGTATGAGTGTACAATATGTACGTGCGTCAATATGGATGTACAAGTTGGTATATATGCAAGTATGAGTGTACAATATGTACGTGCGCCAATATGGATATACAAGTGGGTATGTACGCAAGTAATTTATGCAAAGAGTCATATCATGATGCAGCAATCCTACTGTGTGGTGACATGGCAATTATCGATGATGAAGTGCGTGAGCCGGCAAATCTGTGTACGTGTAACATACGCATCATCGATAATAGTGCAGGTGTACTAGCACAGGTATAAGTAATGCAATGCGAATAACATGAATGCAGTATAAGGTAAATCATATGCAAATGCTGACAGGTATACGTATCTATCATGACCGAGTCGGTGAATCTATCAATCAGCATCTAGCCACACATCATCACGTACGGTATAATCTATCGTACGACATCCTCTAGTCAAGGGTATGGATCAAACCTCAAGTCAAACTCATCACGTACGGAAAATTATCGTACGGCGGCATTAAGCTATCAGGGATTCTATCAACCTGTAAGACAATGAGGGTACGGCCTAATGTTACGTATGGCCTATCATTCATGATTCACAATATCCTATATATACCTATATACCTATGTCCTAGGTCACATCCATAACAATCTCGTATCAGGGGACCGGCAAGGTATCAAACATCTCAATCGACTCTCATCCATATACCAACATATCACCAAGTCATCATATCGCATCGTACATTCTTTTCATCACATTTATATCTCACATCGAATCAATTCTACATAAACATTCTATCTTACTATAAGCATACGTATCTAATCTAACATACACACCCGAACCATACAATCAGCTTTTAAAAGATACGAATCGTAATTTTGAAAGTAGGGGATACGGTGTTTTTAAGGAAAAGATATCATTTGAAAATCCGTAACGTCCCTCAAGGTATCTGTTTAAAAGATGCATACGATTCTTCAGTTTGGAAATAGGTATGGTTCGGATGACACATCTGTAAGTCCATGTCACGCACCCCACGAACTTACGGGGAAGCGGAATATATGAAAAACGATTATCAAAGCTTCGTAATACGGACTTGAGTGCATTAATCGTATCTAAACCATTGCTAACTAAATGCTAGAGGTTTAACTACTCGGATTCGAAGTTATACCTCACGTTACATGTCCTTCGGGTCTTCATCGCTGTCCTCCACTCCTCGTAGGCTCCTTGGAATATCAGCACCTCAACGGCCTCCTCGAGTCAAAGACGATCCACCCAAGAGCTCCTACGCCAAGCTTAATCTCTAACTTGAGATAACTAGGTTGCTTAAAGTGTCAATCTAAGCTACCTAGGGGATATAGAGTGAGGTTATAAATGTATTAGTTTAGCTAACCCTTGATCTCAACACATGAGAGGTTGGAGTTAGGGTTTGAAGAGAGAGTGAGCTTGAGGAGAGAGAAGGTGAAGATGAGAATGAGAATGAGATAATGATCTATCATAATATATATGAAGTATTATTATTTATCAGATAAATAAATAAATGATTAATCAACCATGCTTCATAAATACATTTGAGTGATTCATCTCTATGAGTCATTAAGCATTTATGATGCATTAATGACATGGATGAATCACACAAATGAGTCACTAATCTCATTTAATGCAATGCCACCTTACCCCCCCCCAAGTCACCATGCTTCTAGAAGCTTCCCGACAAATTACGAGAACGCCCCTCCTATCCGTGAAAACACGGAAAAACTTTAGACTGTATAAATCCAATAACCCGATACTAGAATCTGGCTTAAACCAAAGCCTGCTAGTAAAAACTGTACGTGCGTAAACACACGTACGCGTCCGAACCCTTGTCGTAAAACCGTACGACCTCTATATCGTTTCGCCTGGAGCAGGGAAACTCTCTGTGTAGGACTCTAAAGACTCGACACTACGCTGGCAGTGGGTTTAACCACAGACCGCAAGCGGCACTAGCTGTACGTAACGGTCCCCAGGTAGATGTCGATAAGAAGGCCGATGAGTAAACTCATCCGAACTCCCACTGAGCCTGATGTGACAATCTCCGTACAGTCCAGTCTGTTCGTCTAAGACTACCGCATATCGAGCCTAGGAGGCGGCAAGCGTCAGTCCCCTAATAGCGGTATAAGTCGTGTCGGAGCGAAGCCCATTACACCCTGAGAAACTACTGGAACCTACCAGTAAATCTCACTTGCCCTGGCCAGGGATTTTGCATAATGGCTCTCTGACACAGCGCGATATCATCTCCCAATACCGGGAGAGACGAATCCTGTCTAACCACTACTGCCTCCAAGTGCTCGGGACTGCACCCAACTGCTACCTGTTTGCACGACTCTTTTGAGCCGTGGTAGAGTAGCAATCTAAGAACAGTGGGACACACTCGAGGCGAAGTAGCAGTGTCAAGTCTGCGGACTATGCTGCACTCATGTCATATGGGAACTGTTAACTGACGACGGGTATAATACCAACCAACAGTTCCCCTGCGAGTCCTGTCCGGTGTACCCATAACCTAACGAGCACCTGTATACTATCTCCAGTATGACGTACTGATGGCTATGAGACAGACCATCTCCCTGACTGGGATGAGAAGCGTATACACTAGTCTACTCTGGAGTATCGATGCCCTGTCTCGATAATCCTACGACTAGGGACCTGTATAGGATATTGCTTATAGACTACCCAGCCCCCACTAGTGTGACTGCCATCACAACGCTGGTAATCAAGCAAAGAACCTATGGGCTCTACTAATATGTATAAGTGATACGTTACAAGAAACATATGCACATATTAAAGTAGACACAAACCAAGTAGCATACTATAATTTTTAGCAAGACTGTATATACAACTGTGAATATCCCAAGCTTCCATTAAGTAATATACAATCTAGTATGATACAATAATGGCCCCTAGGGCTTATACACTAACAATCTTCCACTTGAACTAGGGCCATGAGCTAACATATCGTAGACCTATCATCTCGAATAGCCTCTCGAACTGCGTCTGAGGAATGGCCTTCGTGAATAGATCAGCAATGTTATTCTCCGTCTCTACTCATTTCACCTCGATCTCCCGGCGATCTACGATCTCCCTGATCAGGTGATACCGCCTTAAGATGTGTCTGGACTTCTGATGGGACCTGGGTTCCTTCGCTAAAGCTATAGCGCCATTGTTGTCACAATACAGAGGTATTGGATCAACACTGGTAGGAACCACCTGAAGTTCTGTGAGGAACTTCTTCATCCAGACAGCTTCTTTTGCGGCATCGCAAGCAGCTATGTACTCTGCTTCCATTGTTGAGTCAGCAACGGTCTCCTGTTTGGAACTCTTCCAACAGACCGCCCCTTCATTGAGGGTAAAGACATAACCCGACATGGACTTGGAGTCATCTTTGTCACTTTGGAAGCCGGAGTCGGCAAAGGCTTCCATCTGAAGGTCTTTTCCGCCATACACCAAGAACATCTCCTTAGTCCTCCTCAGGTACTTGAGAATGTTCTTTACTGCTATCCAGTGATTCTCCCGTGGCTTTGCTTGATACCGGCTTACTACACTCAATGCGTATGCTACATCTGGTCTGGTACATAACATCGCATACATTATAGAGCCTACCGCTGAAGCGTAGGGTATAATCGACATGCGATCCCTTTCCAAATCAGTCTTGGGAGACATATCTTTGGAGAGGGTGATTCCGTGACAAGCCGGTAGGTTACCGCGCTTAGAATCTTCCATACTGAATCTTTTCAATATGGTGTCTATGTACCTGGACTGTGAAAGTCCCAACATCCTCTTTGATCTATCACGATAGATCTCGATCCCCAGAATGTAGGTGGCATCACCTAGGTCTTTCATGGAGAACTTCTGTGACAAAAAACTTTTGACTGACTGTAACATAGAAATATCATTTTCTATTAGGAGAATACCATCCACGTATAAGACGAGGAATACTCCAGCTCTCCCTACAATCTTACTGTATATGCATGGTTCATCTGGATTTTTGATAAAATCAAATTCCTTGACAGTATCATCAAAACAGATGTTCCAACTCCGCGATGCTTGCTTTAGTCCATAAATGGACTTAAGCAGCTTGCATACTTTACCGCTGCTCCCACTCTGAATGAATCCCTCTGGCTGATCCATATAGACGCTCTCTTCCAAATTTCCATTTAGAAAGGTCGTCTTTACGTCCATCTGCCCGATCTCATAATCGTAGAAGGCAGTAATAGCAAGAAGGACCCGAATGGATTTCAGCATAGCTACTGGAGAAAAGGTTTCGTCATAGTCCAAACCAGGTCTTTGACGGAAACCCTTTGCAACAAGTCTAGCCTTATAGGTTTCAACCTGTCCATCTACACCAATCTTCTTTCTGAAGATCCATTTGCATCCTACGGGTTTTACGCCATCTGGAGCAAAGTCCAAAGTCCATACTTTGTTAGTGTACATGGACTCCATTTCGGTCCACATTGCATCCAGCCATTTTACTGAGTCACCGCTCTGAATGGCTTGCTGGAAGCTAGTAGGCTCATCATAGTCAATAGTGCAATCCTCTCTATCCCCGTCTATGAGAAAACCGTAGTATCTCTCGGGCGAATGAGACTGCCTACTACTCCTGCGGAGTGGCGCTGGGATGTCCAGTTCTCCTGAAGCTTCTTGTTCTACCAAGGTTTCAGTAACAGCTTGTGGTTCTGGAATTTCTTCCAGTTCTACTGCGCTCCCATTCTTCTGATTTTCTAAAAATTCAGTTTCTAAGAAGTAGGCATGACGAGAAACAAAAACCTTTTGTTCCTCTGCGCAATAGAAATAATACCCTTTGGAGTTCTTTGGATATCCCACAAACTTACACTGTACTGAGCGTGCCTCGAGCTTGTCCGGATGCTGCTTTTTTACAAAAGCTGGACATCCCCATGTCTTCAGGTACTGAAGATAGGGTTTCTTCCCACTCCACATCTGATATAGTGTGGTAGGCACAGTCTTGGTTGGAACTTTGTTCAAAAGATATGCAGCTGATTCTAGCGTATATCCCCAGAAAGATCGCGGTAAGTCAGCCTTACTCATCATGGAACGAACCATATCCAATAGGGTTCGATTCCTCCTCTCTGATATACTATTGTGCTGTGGTGTGTATGGAGGAGTAAGCTGAGAGAGAATTCCATTCTCTTTTAAGTAACCCAGGAACTCGGTACTTAAGTATTCTCCACCTTGATCAGATCTCAGTGTCTTGATACTTTTTCCTTTTTGGTTTTCCACTTCATTCTTGTATTCCTGGAAGTTCTCAAAGGCCTCAGATTTATGTTTCATCAAGAAGACATGTCCATACCTAAAGAAATCATCCGTAAAAGTAATGAAGTAGGAATAATCACCTCTCGCATGTGTAGACATTGGACCGCATACGTCACTGTGTATGAGTCCCAAGAGCTCGCTTGCTCTTACTCCGTGTCCAGTAAACGGAGTCTTGGTCATCTTTCCTATGAGACAAGATTCACAAGTAGCATAAGATTGATATTCGAACGGATTCAAATATCCTTCTCTATGTAACTTAGTCAACCTTCTCTCATTGATGTGACCTAGTCTACAATGCCATAAAAAAGCCTGATTTAATTCCGGAGACTTTCTTTTAAGTGTGTTCTGGACATTGAAAACCTGAGCTTGACTCAATATGTATATGCCGTTATCTAATGTACCGGACCCAATCATCACTTGATTTAGGTGGATGTGAACTACATCGCTTTCGAATGTAAAATTATATCCCTCTCTTGAAAGTGAGGATACTGATATGATATTACAAGTCATACTAGGTACATACAGACAGTTACGTAGAATCAATATCTGCCCACTTGTCAAACCTAGGCGATATTCTCCCACGGATTCAGCGTCCACGCTCATTCCGTTTGCAACTCTGAGAGACCAATCACCTACCTTTATAACTCTACGGTTTCTCAAAGCATGTAATGAATTACAGATATGAGATCCTGCTCCGGTATCTAATACCCAGGAAGTAGAGTTAATTGACAAACAGTTCTCAATAACAAACACACTTGAGGCTGAACCCACAACATGCTTCGTATCGTGGTTACTGGCTTCTAAAGCCCTGCAATCTTTCTGCCAATGTCCAATCCCATAATAATAGGAACTACCCTCTTTTACTATATTAAGTCCCGACACTTTTGCCCTTCTCTTTTCTTCTGCTTCCCTGGTTTCCTTCAGGGTAGAAGGTAGAGACTGTAGAATCAAGTCAGTATCTGACCTGTTTCCCAACGTGGTCTCCAGGTCCTGGAGCTCATGAATATAGCTAGTCATTGTAAGGACGTTGTCCCCTACAGATGACCCGAAAGTCAACCTCGCTTGAATTAGTTCATTCGAGTTCTCATATCTTGCGATATGAGATTGCTCTCCATACAAATCTTTGTTATGGAGAAAGATGGAAACTAAGTCCATCTTCTCGTGCTGCTTCTGGTATATACCATCAACTGAAGCTGACACGAGGCACTTGGCTTTCGTTTTATCCTTTTTCCTTGTCTGACGGATATCCATATCCGCGACGGTGGAAACTGGACCTGGGACGGCGGGATCTTGAGTAGTAATAGGGTGTTCCAGCTTGTTATAAGCAATGGACATCTGGACAGACCTTTGCCAGTCATATAAGTCAGATTTAGTCAAATTGTTATCTAGATGTAACCAATGTGTGGTCACAAGGTCGCTGCAATTAAGAGAGAGAGAAGAAAACACTATTAGCATGATGCTCTTGCAAGTTTAGAGTGGTTTTTAATTTATCTAAACAGGATGGCTCCCACTGTTTCTCGAATCCTTTCTCAAACCATAAAAGAAGAATTAGCCAGGACTATTCTCACCGTACAATACTTGCTTAACCGTTCAGCCAGGCCAGTGTCGATACTTCGAGGGAGGTTTTCCAACGCTTTCGCGAAGTTCCTTAATTAAATAACCTCTTTTCTCTGGGGGCGTAACCCTGCTGACACCTTTCTAGACACCTACTTGGTTTATAGCATTGATCGTTAAGTGACGAATCTCCTGATAAGTAGCATGTACTCACAGTAGGATCGGGATCCAAAATATCATCGTATGATAATGTTGAAGGAATCCTATCAACATTCATCAAACTCCAAAATGGTATGCATCTCTCTGCAAATTTCAGTTTCTTTAGAAATTCCCGATATGGATTTTTGCCCCATGCTCTTATGACCTTGACGAAGGCCAACAAATCATAAGTCACATGTCAAGTTCTGCCCATCATTATCTTTGTTAATTTGAACCCACCCGTACATACCCTTGATGAAGGCCAACAAGGTAATACGACTGTCCCAAACCAACACATGTATCTATGCAACAAATGAATACCCCAGTAGCTACCAAACACTATGCCTTGACGAAGGCCAACAAACATAGCTTGAATACTATTGACCATCCATAAGAAATGACGGAGGGCTACGAATGGTTTTGGCAAAACCGTGAACGTAGTGAACTTGATATAATCGAAGGAACCTGGTAGCTTTTTTAAAAGGAGTGGTTAAAGCTCCGCAATTAAAAATTTCTGCTCTTTTAAAATAACCGAGTGGTTTCTTTTAAATTTGTTCCAACGATTCAACTTTGGTTTATTTTCTTTGCATTATAATAATGCGTCCCATCATTAATCTTATCATTGCAGAAAACAACGAAAATACCACGTCCTCTTATGCCATCTGCATTCGCCACTGGGTCCCGTCATCACCTGTTAGGTTACTTAACTAACGACAGAGCGGGGGCTGGGCTAGCGCGGGTGTAAAACATAAGTGGCGTCTAATAGCTATCATATATAGATATTGTACATTCGTCAGACGCAATAATAAGCATTCCAGATCACAGATGAACTTTATTGGATATACAAGCAATCCACGTTTGCTTTGAGCCTGCAACAAAAGACGGATTACACGGTTGTGATGAATAGCCATTACCCCACCCCAGACCCCTACGGGTACGGCAAACTACCCGCCAAGTACCCGAAGTGAAGCGGTCTCCCTCAACAACGTGAGTAGGCCACTAAACACTTTGACGTACCCGGTAGTTTGTGTACCCCACCTTGGGTCTATCCTAGGAGCAAAAACAGTAAAAAGAAATAATACAACGATGGCTACAATCGCAACCTGGATGTGCCCCGCAAAAGAATATTACATCAAATTACATTTACATTGAATGAATGAATATTAAACACATCTCAAACCCCGGCTAATCATCACAACATCCCAATCAAGTTCATATACACAAACAGTAAACATTTCAGAAATGTGTGCAACCCCCTGCCAACCGACATACTAGCAGTTAGGGGAGGTTTACGAACACATTAAACATTACAGATAAAAACCCAATTAGCAAATATCTTAGAATATCGATCGATTAACATATTCCGTGTCTACCCCAAAAGCAAACCTGCACTGAAGTAACCTGGGCAGAAAAAGAATATACAGGAAAACAAAACACTTTAATATAAGAATTACTGCGCAAATCCGAGTCAACTCGGGGTTGACTCGGCGGCGGATCCGCGGCAAAAAGCACCATTTGGCCGCGGTTCCGCGGCCGTCTAGTCGATTTGTGTCATCGTATTTTCCCAGTATTCTTATATTTCCCTGCTGTGAATTTTAAGGTATGTCAAATATTTTTTCAGACACTTTTAAAATTAACAGAAACTTGGAATTTCCGGGGTTTTGTTTTCGTGTTTTCCGTCGATCGAACTTCTAATTAGTTGTTAACAAGCTAGTAATAGTTTAGTAGGCTCTGATACCACTGTAAGTCCATGTCACGCACCCCACGAACTTGCGGGGAGGCGGAATATATGAAAAACGATCATCAAAGCTTCGTAACACGGACTTGAGCGCATGAATCGTATCTAAACCATTGCTAACTAAATGTTAGAGATTTAACTACTCGGATTCGAAATTATACCTCACGTTACATGTCCTTCGGGTCTTCATCGCTGTCCTCCACTCCTCGTAGGCTCCTTGGAACATCGGCACCTCAACGGCCTCCTCGAGTCAAAGACGATCCACCCGAGAGCTCCTATGCCAAGCTTAATCTCTAACTTGAGATAACTAGGTTGCTTAAAGTGCCAATCTAAGTTACCTAGGGGATATAGAGTGAGGTTATAGATGTATTAGTCTAGCTAACCCTTGATCTCAACACATGAGAGGTTAGGGTTAGGGTTTGAAGAGAGAGTGAGCTTGAGGAGAAAGAAGGTGAAGATGAGAATGAGAATGAGATAATGATCTATCATAATATATATGAAGCATTATTATTTATCAAATAAATAAATAAATGATTAATCAACCATGCTTCATAAATACATTTGAGTGATTCATCTCCATGAGTCATTAAGCATTTATGATGCATTAATGACATGGATGAATCACACAAATGAGTCACTAATCTCATTTAATGCAATGCCACCTTACCTCCCCCCCAAGTCACCATGCTTCTAGAAGCTTCCCGACAAATTACGAGAACGCCCCTCCTATCCGTGAAAACACGGAAAAACTTTAGACTGTATAAATCCAATAACCCGATACTAGAATCTGGCTTAAACCAAAGCCTGCTAGTAAAAACTGTCCGAAAAGTCGTACGTGCGTAAATACACGTACGCGTCCGAACCCTTGTCGTAAAACCGTACGACCTCTATATCGTTTCGCCTGGAGCAGGGAAACTCTCTGTGTGGGACTCTAAAGACTCGACACTACGCTGGCAGTGGGTTTAACCACAGACCGCAAGCGGCACTAGCTGTACGTAACGGTCCCAGGTAGATGTCGATAAGAAGGCCGATGAGTAAACTCATCCGAACTCCCACTGAGCCTGATATGACAATCTACGTACAGTCCGGTCTGTTCGTCTAAGACTATCGCATATCGAGCCTAGGGGGCGGCAAGCGTCAGTCCCCTAATAGCGGTATAAGTCGTGTCGGAGCGAAGCCCATTACACCCTGAGAAACTACTGGAACCTACAAGTAAATCTCGCTTGCCCTGGCCAGGGACTTTGCGTAATGGCTCTCTGACACAGCGCGATATCATCTCCCAATACCGGGAGAGACGAATCCTGTCTAACCACTACTGCCTCCAAGTGCTCGGGACTGCACCCAACTGCTACCTGTTTGCACGACTCCTTTGAGCCGTGGTAGGATAGCAATCTAAGAACAGTGGGACACACTCGAGGCGAAGTAGCAGTGTCAAGTCTGCGGACTATGCTGTACTCATGTCACCTGGGAACTGTTAACTGACGACGGGTATAATACCAACCAACAGTTCCCTTGCGAGTCCTGTCCGGTGTACCCGTAACCTAACGAGCACCTGTATACTATCTCCAGTACGACGTACTGATGGCTATGGGACAGACCATCTCCCTGACTGGGATGAGAAGCGTATACACTAGTCTACTCTGGAGTATCGATGTCCTGTCTCGATAATCCTACGACTAGGGGCCTGTATAGGATGTTGCTTATAGACTACCCAGCCCCCACTAGTGTGACTGCCATCACAACGCTGGTAATCAAGCAAAGAACCTATGGGCTCTACTAATATGTATAAGTGATACGTTACAAGAAACATATGCACATATTAAAGTAGACACAAACCAAGTAGCATACTACAATTTTTAGCAAGGCTGTATATACAACTGTGAATATCCCAACCTTCCATTAAGTAATATACAATCTAGTATGATACAATAATGGCCCCTAGGGCATATACACTAACAACATCTATGTCAACTATCTAGTCTTATATTACCCTAAACGGCAATATCATCAAATATCATCCTCAAATCCCGTCATCACATACTAGTCGTATCATATCACTTCTAACTATCCTTACTTTCTAATATGGTTCTCTAACTACCTTTTTACTCTATCTATAGTCTTCTATTAAAGGTTTCACTAATCATAATCTATATACATAAATCGGTTTCCATCAAAATTTGGGGGGTGCTATACGTCATCCACCCGACTTCTCTCGTAGATATAGATCTACTCACCTTGTTTCTTGCTTGCCGAAATCGATGACGCCACGCTCCGTCGCCTCGGAATCCACGTGAAGGTACATACAATAACAACACATATCGCCACGCTATTAAAATCAAGTTCTGAAATCCAATACGGCACGCGCATTGCTCATAGGTTAGAACCTATAGCTTACGCGTACAAAATCAACCAAACAACCATTTTTGTTGATGTACAAACATCCAACAACCAAATACGAATCCAAATATCAAAAATTAGCATTTCAAAATACGGAAAACATAACCAAAAACCACACCAAAGTGCTCCCAGATTTTGACTCAGGTGAAAAGGAGTTGCACAAACAAGTATAGGGTGTTGTACATGGTGTATATGACCTACTGGACCAACCTAGACCCAAACCCCTCCAATGTGGCCAGCCACTTGGCCTAAAAATCCGGCCTCCTCGGCCCAGGTGTCTCTGTTGGGGCTCGTATGGTCAGGGTGGTCTCCTAGAACCCTAATTTGGTCCCTGGTATTGTTTGGTTTCCTCAAAAATTTCCCGGGTTGCTCCAGATTCACTGTAGGCTCACAATTCCTCACAAAACCGATACGGCTAAAATCCTAAATCCGTATTCTAGTTTCTATGCTATGGTCCAGGTCAAGAATCGCCTCTAAGTCTTAATGACAACCACTAACATCATCAATCTCCCAAACCTTTCTCTACAATTTCAAAGCTCACAAATCCATCACTAAACGACTTCTAAACTTAAACAAAATGCTAGGAAATCAAAACTACACTAAATGAAAAGAGATATACCTCATGATTACACCCAAGCAAAACCCTAGAAGTCCCAAAGTTGTCAAAATCCCACTTTATTTGGTCCATTGGGTAGAGGATGAAGAGGTGATCATTTTTTGTGAAAGGGGTATAGGATTTTGAGAAAGGTTTGGAGATGGATTTTTGAAGTTGAAGGTGGAGGGAGATGAGGAAGAAGAAGGAGAAGAAAATGGTGGAGAATCAAATGTGGCAGCCCCCCCCCTCTCAATTATTCTCACACTCTCTCTCCAAGCATGGTCTCCTATCATCATTATGTCCCCTCTCTCTCTCCTCAAGTCATCATGACACCTTTTCCCTTTCTTTTCTTTTCTCACACAATAAAACTATAACATAAAACAACACAATAAACAAGTAACCAAATGAAACATATTATGATGCGCTAACCACGAAAACTGTAGAAATATGGATTTGGCTTAATCGCGATTAGCAGTGCACTAATCGGGTTCTTATCCAAACCGCATATAATAAATTTTAAAAATGCCAAATTCTTTAATTATATTTTTAAATGAATAAATCATTTTAAATTTCCATTTATTTCACAATTATCGGTATATATTTATACTCTTTTTCGAAAACCCCAATTTCGCAAATCGGGCTGTTTTCGGGAAAAATATTATTTTAATATTAAATTCCAAAAATAATATTTTATATTTTCTGAAATATTACACAACACTTGGCACAATGATAGTAGGAGGTGGTGTGGAAGTAATAGTAGCAGGTTTTGTGTGAAAAAACGGGAATGCATGTTCATCAAAGAAGACATAGACGGTAATGAATAATCGACCGGATTTGGGTTCTAAACAGTGATATACATGGTAACCTGTGGGGTAGCCTAGAAAAATACAAGGGAAGGAGCAAGGTTGTAATTTGTTGTGATTGTAGGGACGAAGGCGCAGAAAACGAAGAGAACCAACTGAAGAAAGGAATAGCCTGGCTTATAATGAAAAGGAAGTTCCCAAGGCAACAACTTATGTAGGTGTGGTGTGGGAAGTTGATTAATAATATAAGTTGTAGATTCAAATGCGAACTACTAGAATTTGAGTGAAACGCCCGAGTGATATAAAAGAGAAAGACCGGTTTCAACTATGTGTCGATATTTTCGTTTGGCAGAACCATTTTGTTGGTGGATGTGAGTACAAGATATGCGATGCCCTATACAATTATTAGAGAGTTCATTTTGAAAGCGGTGAGAAAGAATTTCACATGCGCCATCGGTTTGTAGAAATTTAATCTTGGTATTTAACACATTTTCTACATGTTTACGAAATTTAACAAAAACATCAAAGAAATAAGAGCGATGAGCAAAGGATAAAACAATGAAAATTTAGAATAATCATCGATAAAATTAATATAATAATGATAACCATTATATGAAGAGATTGGGACAAATGTCCGAGTGAACTAACTCTAATAGAAAAGACGAAACAGACATAGTAGAATAAAATGGAAGCTTATGACAAGTGCTCATAACACAAGATGAGCACAATTTATTTTGACTTGGAGAAAGAAAAAAAAAAGAGACGCTTGAGAGAGCACAGTGCGAACCATCTCCATTGAGGGATGACCAAAGTGATGACGACACCGATCTAAAGAAGGAAGCGTGTAGGAAGCGTGTAGTTGAGACGAGGAGAGCTAAATATGAGGAGGAGACATTTTGGGAGGAAAGATGGTAGAGACCATCACTTGCCCCGTAATCAGAATGCGGCTCGTACCGTGATCCTTCACAAGACAATAAGAAGGGGGAAATTCGAAAATACAGTAATTATCAACAGTAAATTTTGCAACAGAAAGAAGATTTTTTAACATGGAAGGAACACGGAGTATATTGTAAAGATGAAAACGGATTATTAATGGAAAAGGAAGAAGTGCCAGTGTGTGTGATTTGAAAACCCAAGTCATCAATAAGATGGACCTGATCGGGTCCAGAGTATTCGATTTTGCTCGAGAAGTTGTTTGAGTCATGAGTTACGTGACGAGTAGCATCTGAGTCAGGATACCAATTGAAGTTTTTGTAGTTGTGCGATGGAGTGGGAAGAATCGCCACATTTGCCTGAGGAGAATTGTTCGCAAGAGGTCCAGAAGAAGATCGGAGTTGATATGCCGGATTTAAGTGATGATGACGCGTAAGGGCTGTATGACCGTACCTATCACACACTTGGCACTTGAAAGTACTCTTTCCGCGACCACCGGCATCATGTCCCCCACCTTGTCTGCGTGCTCTGTTTTTGGAGAAATGAGAATGAGATCGGCCAACACCGTCTTGACCACGGCCACGGTTGGAAGGGGCATGAAGTTGACCATTAGAGAGGCCGCTGATGTGAGCGTGATGTCTGGGTGGTCAAGTAATTATTGACCGGCTTCCTTGGTAAGAAGAAGACCATGAATAGAAGCTATGGTGTGAAAATTGCCGGTGGCATTAGGTGCTTTGCGAAAGCACATGTATTCAGGTCCAAGTCCATAGATGAGATAAAAGACAATCTCATCATTACATAGTGGGCACCCAATGGCAGTAGGGATGTCCACAATCATCTTTGCACGGTTGAGATACTCGATCATAGAGGATGAACTCTTTTGGAGTTGAAAGAACTCATGACGGAGTTGCGTCACTTACGCTTGATTTTGCTGAGAGTAGTGGCGCTCTAGTGTCGTCCAGGCAACGTGTGAGGAATCGATGCCGATGAGTTGAGGGAAGAGAGAATTCTCAACAGAGTTGATAATCCAACCAATAACTAGTTGATCACGAAGGTTCCACGACTGAAACGCGGGGTTAGAGGTTTGTGAAACTTTGTCACCATCATCAGGAAGATGAGGGGAAGAGGGGAAGGAGGGACAGAGATACCCTCGTGATCGAGCATTTGGTAGGCCCGAAGAAAGGACATGTATCGAGTCTTCCAAAGGAGACAGATCGTGTTGTTGAGACGGACTCCAATCGACGGTAGAGTTAAAGAGAGTAGAGGTTTGGTGAGGGAGGAGGAAGACAATAGAGCCGCCATTAACGGAGATTGAAAAAATTGAGGAAGAAAATGTCACTAGACTTTAAGGCTCTAACATCATAAAAATAAAAACAAACCTGAATAAAATGTATTTCCTTGAATAAATAATTATGTATGCAAAAGTGGCTTAATTTATAGCCAAATATCAAAACAATAATAGTTACAAAATTTACAACAAATTTGGTATGCAACAAATCCAGAGTATAGTTGCTATTTTTAGGGATTTGTTGGGGCTGTTGTTATCTTCAGGGATTTTGAGTTGATTGAGATCGATTCCCTTAATAATAGAGGAAAGGGAAAGAGGGAACTGAGACAAATAGGTAAAGAATTTACAATATTTGTATTTATTCATGCTTTGAAAAGAGAATAAAGAGACACGAATATTCTTTTTGTCAATGTTCAAATGGTCAAAGTCCTTTTAGATAACAACAAGCAATTCAACTGCCGGCTCCCAAGTAATGCATGCTAAATTTCCAAAACTCCAAACTAGAGATTCAAGTAATTAGTACTTTTTGGTTGACTAATGACTAGGAGGAGGAAAAAATCTTGTTTTCATATCCGCTTACTATAGATTGCCATTTTCCTTTTCGTATGGCAGTTGATATAATAAAGTTTGCCTACCCCATATGCTTGGGATAAAAGGCTCAGTTGTTGTTGTTGTAATTGATATAATAAAGTTGGGCATAAGTACATTTTTTTTAATGAAAGGGTCGCATTTTATTGCTCTTTGGAAAAAACTTTTCCATAAGAGTTAAGAGCAGTTATGCAATTTTCCTACACAACAAACTAGGCAATTCACTCAAACACTTGATGTGATGCTCATGTACTCAAGTACCGGACCAGCTGATTTTATGGGTGTTGTATAGTTTGTTATGTAGAAAAGGGTTGTGTAATAACCCGTTTTCTTTTCCATAAATATATTATCTAAAGAATCTATTAAACATCTTTTGTAAGTTCACTTTACATCAGAGTTAGATTCCTGCAGAAACTCATGGCCAACTCTTTTCCTTTTTCTCGATCGAGGAAATCATATATATATAAAGGAAATCATATATATATATATATATATATATATATATATATATATATATGCAAAAAGGGAGGGAAGTGTCATTTTTACTAAACACAATATTAAATCCACCCGTAAGTGATTTTAACTAAATTGAAGGGAAAGAAAGGATTTTTCTTCAACCAGATAGATCATCCGAAAAGTTGACCCCTTCCAAATTGAAGTAAAAATTATTTAAAAAATCATGAAACAAGAATAAGTCAAGAAACCGATATCATAAATCTTTAATAAGAAACAAAACATCATAAGTCATAATCCTTAGCAATTGAATCGAACCCTAATTAAGACAATAAATTAACCTAAGCATAAAATTTAAAGGGCAAATTTGCAATATATATATAAATTTAAAGGGCAAATTTGCAATATATATATATATATATATATATATATATATATATATATATATATATATATATATATATATATACCTTCCTACTTAATTATACTCATATATTACAGAACCAAACCCGAATTTTAAAATCTTGCATTTCACCATTGAATTCTCAGCATTCAAGGGACGCTACAGTTTCCATTTTTGCCAATTTTTTTCTCATTTTAAGAAGGTTTCTTTCCGCAAAAACCTTTATGTTTTGTAGTTTATCTTGTATATGACTTAAACACCAGAAGTGATTTATTTGCGCAGCTGCGCAAACACCTTGTTCTGTTCTATGTTTATCAGTCAAAACCCTTGAAGGAGACTCAAAGTTAAATCTAAACAAACATATTAAATTACTATCTAATTGTAGCGTTCTCGAGAGTTTGGGTCAATGAACAAAGAAAGTGTGTGCTAATAAACCAATCAAGGTGCAGGGAATAAATTGCTCAAACCATGGCTTTAGGCGAAAGAGAAAGAGAAAGAGAAAGAGAATCACAAGAATCCGCTCCCTTGGCTTTGACTTCTGGCCAATAACCTCTCTCTAACTTGTGGAACCCTAACAATTCCATCCTCTCTAACCCCTGACCCCAACTTACAGGACCAACACGTCCATCCCTTCTTCTTCCTCCTCTCTTTCTTCACACTAGTCTTTGTGCACTCCATGTACGCAGCCATGAATGGATCTTTCTCTTTATCCCTCAACCTCATCACTCCTTTGATCGCCAATGAATTATTATTATTATTATTGCCTTGAAAAGGGCAAGGACGTAAAGGCACATGCATGCTATGCTTCCCTTCAACGCTCTTCGGGCTCTCGCCCGGGCAGCAAGGAGGCAGCGGAAGCTTTTGTTTCGGGCTTTCTTCGCCCCTCGGAGACACTTTAGAGACCCCCGGGGTGTTCTCCCATGAGAAGGGAATTGTGTAGCTTATGGTGTCGAATTTGTGGTTGTTTTGAGTAGGCATATTGAAGAAGAGAGAGTGGTGGCCTCGTTGCTTGAGAGTTTTGGGAGAGTTATCAAGGGGAGGGGTGTTGTGTCATTTAGTTTTTGTGATGCAGCTAACTTGAGAGGAGAATTGTATTTTGATGGTGAGGTTTGAGGATTGATTTATTTGTTTGTGGGCATGGAGGGGATTTAGGTAGCTATAGGAGATGAGTAGGTGGATTGGGGTTTCATAGATAAGATTTTTTGAAGGGTGACTAGGTCAAAATGCATGGTGGAATGTTTGGAGTTTTGTTTTTGAGATTTTTCCTTGGCCTGCATGGGAAAATATGGGATGTGATGACCACAAATGTTTGAAAAACTAACTTAAGTTTTGAATTTTATAATCTGTATCCTAATTTTGTATGAATATAGCATCCCGAGTCAGCTGTTTGCTATCATGAAATTATGGCATTGATATTTGTTGTGTCATTTCAACCGTGAGAGCAAGTGGAAAACATGGTGGCAGAGCTTCGGTTGGTTTTTGATAGATGATAAAGGACTTGCCGTTCAAGCATGGAAAATAATGGTAGCATCTTCCAGTTCGTAGAAATGGTATGTTTCATAATACTAACTACAGGATTATACGGTAGGTTCTTCTGTATTGAGTCTATTGAGGATCCATTGTTCAATGCTTATGGCTAGGGTCTCTATAAATCCATTGTTGGTAGCCGTCTCTCTTGACTCTACCCTTAACTAATTCAAACAACGATCGAAAAGCTTTAAAAGAAAATGATTGATGGTTAATTTCTAGTTATAATACTCTTATTTTAGATTAAATTACGTTCATATGGCCTTTTTTGTAAAATTAATCAATTTAGGGAATTTGTTAACATAGGGTCGTTGTCTCAGATACCTGTAGAGTTGATTTTGGATAGGACAAATTCAAATTAATGTAAGTATATTCATGTTGTAGGGATGATTAATCATGCAGTGTAAAATATACATGTCATGGATCGTCCAATATATTTGTCTTTTACTAATGAAACTTATATTTTGAACCTGGAAAGAGTTTATCTGCACGCGTTCATCCAAGATAGAAATAAGTCTGACGGTAGAATATAAAATTCAATCTCCAGTGTTAAGAACCATTCTACCCAAAAGCTTAAAGTGTCAGGTTGTGAGATAACAATGTATAAAACGATAACATAATATTTAATATCTCGGCTCTCATCATAACTTCGGTGTTGTGCCGATGCCTGATAGAGACCTTAATATGGTAAGTAGAACAATTTAGATTCAACTCTCAACGGTCACGTATTAAAGTGATTTACTTTTTCATAAGATCTATCGCTATAAATTTCTTTCCAAACCAAAAAAAGTCAAAGGTTGTGAAGGACTTGTTCGGATATATATCATCAAATTTCTCAACAATTAATTACCAAAACTTTGAAGTTGGGGTATGGTGATAAAGTCTATGATATACTCATTTCATTTTGGTACTAAACCCATACAGAATACTTTATTTGTTTCTATTTTCAGCGGAAAGATGCATAGAGTAAGATTGGTATATATGAAACATATTTTTTTAGATTTAATTTGTTTATTAGGTGTTATCTTGCTATTTGACCAACAGATAAATTTATGATTTATAACACTTGGTTGGGTGAAAATATTTCGTAGCCGCTTTATACTTTTCAACTTCAATGACTTATTTATTTATTTTTATTTATTTATTTTGGGAGGAATAGCATTTTTTTTATAAATATTTTGCAATTAATTAGTTTATTGTCGAATTTCAGTCTGATGTTTTGTTGTTGGCCCACTCAAGAACCACGCAATACCTCAAATTAATTCTGGAAGAAAATGACGATTTAGTTTTGTATTGATGGGCTTTAAGTTTTTAGTTCAAAGCTCACTACATGCATTTCATTTTTTAATTTTAATTATTTTTCAAACCAGCTGATTCAAATGGTTTGAATTTGGTGCCATATGTCTTGAGAACAGTAGCAAAATTAGTAAGAAATTTACAAGACAGTGATGCAGATTAAAATAGGTATTCATTATCTTTTTGTAGAAAGAGGCCATGTTTGGGCATGGAGTTAGGATAACCTGGGTTTATTCATTCTTAAGTGAAGGCAGAGGAAATGCAAATTATGGTTTGCAACTTTACATATTCCAAACTCCATTTAAGAGACTGTGTGGGAATGGAGTTAAGTTTTGTTAACTTTGTTTTGTTTGACATTCATTTGGGAGTTGAGATAACAAAAAGTTTTCAGTCCTAAACCTTGGTCATCTAAACTCCAATATTTTCAAAGTTAATTAAACTCCATTTTCACAGTTTGGGGCTAGCCATCCATAGTCAGCATAACACCGTATCTCACTTTAAAATAAACACGGTTATCCTAACTCTATATCCAAACAAGGCCTAAACTCTAAAAATTTGTTTTGAGTTTATTTAAACTCTAAAATAAATAGTTTGTTTATCAATTTTGGAGCTTAGCAAACTTTGACTGGATTAGAGATTAATAAACTACGGTCATCTCGACGTTGGAATGTAAATGACTTTAGTTTTCTAAACTCCAAAGACCATCTCAATCATGGTATAGTTAAGTTGAGATAATTGTATAAAACTCCGGTTATCTAAACTCAACTTTGATTCCTAAACAGAGCCTAATTAATCAGCAACTTACAAAGGGGTTTTTGTTCCCAGCCCACCAGATTCACATAATATTACAGATTAGACATTTAAACAGTTGATAAAGAAATATTTATCTAATGTCAAATCTCATGGCCAATATGGAAAGGAATATGAATAATCCGAGTAGATTCTGTATTCATTTCCGATTTTTATCATATACGGATAGTGATTTTTATTTCTGATGATTATATATCAATATTCGATAACAACCACCGGAAAAGAAAATGGTAACATTTATATTTGTTTCGTATCGGCATCCTTATCAAAATTATCAGGTATACTTTTTCTTAGTATTCATTTCATATCCTTATTCGATTTTTAGTAATGGAAATGGATATGGTAAAATCTATATCTGTATCCAATCCATTTGCATTTGTGCTCACATTATAAGAATATATACATCTTCCTTGAAATAAATGGAAAAGCCATTTTAAAATAAAACAAAATTGGAAAAGCCTCAAAATGAGAAGGCCTAGGCCTAGGCCCAGACCCACTAAATACCCAATTAACACTGTCAACGTCGGAGATCTAGGGTTCTTTGTGTCTTTAACCCTATATAAGCTCTCATCTCCTCTCAACTTTCTTCAGCTTTTTCTAGGGTTTCAGTTTTATTCCATTCAAAATCTCCAATTAGTTCTTTAAACTATTTTATAAAATATTTATTCTCTTGGGTTTTTTTTTTCACTTAATCCATTGATTAATTCGTTTCCTGGGAGCATCTATATGGTTTACTCGCTCATCAATTCAATGATTGTTGTGGGTTCTTCGACCTCTCCCTACAACGATTTTGCGGCGTTATAAAGCCCTAATTTATCAAATTTGAAGTCGATCTAGGGTTACGCGCGCCTCTATATTTTGTAAATATTTTTTCTACAATTTATTTGATTTTAATTTTATAAAGGATTTTTGTTCTTGAATTTTGATTGGTGCTATGATTATAAAAAAATTCCTCGTTCTGATTTGCTTTCATGTGGCATGACAGACTCCTTCACACCCATAGAATATGAGCACCCGCAATCTATTTATTTAACCTTTTTTGCCCTTTGATTTTAGTGGTTTTGATTTTTTTGTTTCATCATTGATTTATTTTTGTTATTTTAATTTATCCTTCGTACGGTAATTTCTTGTCACTCTAAAAGATTGGGCGACATTTTGAAAAGTTTTTATTAATTTTTTTTTTCAAAATTACGAGAAGTATTGTAATCAAATTGACAATTTTAATTGAAGACCTTCTTTATAAGTAATATATAGATATTGATTATTGACATTGTTCATTTTGTTCCTCATGATCTAATACATGGATACATCAGTTTTTATCGGCAACCATCCAATATAAAATTGTTATATAGTTGAAAAATCATTAATTTTGCAACCATCCAATATAAAACCACAAGTTATTGAAAATGTATAAAATTTGGTGTAAATATCCATTAGATAGTGAGCAAGATAAACGGCATCTATTATTCCAAAAATAGAATGATAGATATTGTTTAGTTAAGACATTCCCGGAAAATCTTAAGAACGATTGATTGAGACCATTTTTCCGATTCTGTGTTGTAAATCAGATCCGGTTGAACATCAATACCAAAGTTTGATTCTAAAGTGACCATGCTTGCTCGGTCCAAAACAGATCAGTAGCATCCTGTGCGAGAATCTATATATCAAATAAATTGATTTTTTTCTCCTTCCGTCGCTTGGCTTCGACTCATAAAGTATTGCTCATAAACAAGAGCGATAAAACACATTCGGAAGTGTGACAATCACGAAGCAGGTGGTCTGAATCTCCATCCTCACCATTTGAGCATAAAACACATTCGGAAGCGTGTTGTAGTCCTAGGTGACGCAGCCATGCCTTGGTAGGTAGATGATTGCTCCTTAAAGTTTAACTCTTTCCCAGTGAAAGAGGAAAGAATTTAATTATGAGGAAACTAATTAAAAGATTTGGTTCAAATGGCCATGTGAAGATGATTCTGCCCAAAAACTTGGGGATCAAACCATTTACATATAGTTAAATACGTTTTAGCCTACAAACTCTAATATGAATACCTTATATATTTTGGTACAAAAGTATGATAATTTTTTTACATCAAAACTCATCCAAAAAGTTGCATGATTTTTGATGGAGCTTCAGATCTCTTTCACATGATGTCCTACATCGATCCTACGATAGTGATCTTGGACGGCTGAGATTTGGTTTTGGAGTTGTTGGGTGTGGATCTCAATGGGTTGGTATTGGACGCCGAGCTATCTGCAAAGAAGTCCCGGGGTGGGTGACCACCGTAGGACCCTCCGACGATCAAGTTAGGGCCGAGGAATAGAAGCGAAATAGCGGCGTATTGAGATAATCTGTCTTACCTGAGTCGCCGTCAGTTATGCCCCTGACGTTACGTCTGCGTGAATGATGGGATCTCTCCATTAATGACGGAATACGCTCATTAATGCAGGGATGCGCTAGCGTGGGACACGGGACATGGGGCGGCGGATATCTCGCCATAGCGATATACGCGGAGCCGTTGCGGGGCGCATGGGATCTGCACTCCTGGTAGATCGGGGGAGGCCGAGGAAGCTCGGCACGGGGGAGGCTCGAAGACAAGCCGGGAGGTCGAGAAAGCTCTGCACATCAAGGGCTCGGAGACAAGCCGGGTGCCGAGAAAGCTCGACACGCCAGACGGTTCGGAGACGAGCCGGGAGTCTGAGATAGCTCGGAGACGGGCTGTTTGTAGTTTCTTGGGCGAAGGTGGAATGTATTTAGGGAAGTCCCCTAGGAAGTCGGACACGTTCCTCAAGACGAAGTCCCGAGGAACCTTCATAATGCGACTCATTTATTCCACCCCGTAACTTTCGGGACACGTCATCTGCCACGTGTCGTAATCTTGAGGAGATACCACTTGTGAGCATAATCATTAGCCTCCCACTCTCGTTCCGACCTATCCAAGGGTCGGGTCGAGAGTGGTCTGCTCGGTCTTTCTTCTGTTCAGTTTGGCGCCAAGGAATCGTAATGCGGATTGCCCGGGAATGGTATGGCGTTTGGTGGTTACGTCGTTTCGATGTTTGGGCTCACATGTCGCCTCGTCGTTCGCTTGAATCTTCGCGCGTATCCCCTAATGGCGTTAGCGGATCAATGAAATGACTGCGCTTTAAAGAGGGGACGCCGTTTCAGTCGGTCGCCAGTTGGGATACGGGCCACATGTCGGATGTCGGTTGGCAGACGTGACAGGCTGTCGCTGTCACCTGCATCCGAAGGGACGTCCCCAATGGTCGATCGCCACTTGGAGCTCTGACGGCTGGCAGGCGCGATGTTTCGTTTTGGCGGGAATCGATCTGGACCGTCGGATGCTTTTTTGGAGTTTATAAATAGGAGGGGACCCCTTTAGGGCGAACACTTCCACCATAATTCACTCTCGTTGTCAAAGATTGCCCGGCGCTCCTTCCCTTTAGATCGGATCACCCGTGATTTTTCCTTGGCAAGCCCCTTCTCTTGAATCAGGTTAGATGTCTTCATCTGAGGAGTTTGCAGAGGTAGTTAGGGTAGAGTCGGACGATGAGGCTCCAGTTGTTGGAGCCGAGTCCGATGGGTTTTCCTCCCTTCCGGCTTCAGATAGCCGAGACGGTTCTTCTGCCGCATCATCTGTGTCGAGCTCGCCCCCTAGAGCCAGAGTTGCCCGTGTCGTTCGCCGTCGGGCGACGACAAGGGCCCCTAAGGTGCGCATCGGGAAAGCCCATGATGCTCTAGGGTTAGCATAGCACCTTGTGAAGGTTTTGGCAAGCATCAATCATGCTACTTTAAAATTTTTGGGGTGCTAAACAAATCCTAACCAAGATCTTAACTAGAGAATTAGATTTAACTAGCATGTAAACAACTTTACATCTAAGAGAGAGTGATTACAACCTTTATAGTCCGTTCCTTCGCTTCATAAGCTCCGAGTAGAAGTCCCTTCGCCGCGATCCATGATTTCCCGAACTCAAGAGAGGCTCCACAAGTCGAATGATCCATGCTTGCTTGAAGTCTTCCTTTTCGAAGAAGATCTACCATGAAGAATCTCAAACTCAAGCTCTCACTTCTCTAATCAAGTATTAGAGAAGTGAACACCCTAATCTAAGTGGTTAGAATAGATGAGGATGATGAAGTAGGAATTATGCTCTCTTTTGTTTTCGATTTCTCACACAAAATCATCACATGTAAAAAGCTAGCAAGTTTTTTCAAGGAGGAAGAAGAAGAAGAAAGATTTTGTGATGAATAATGAATTATTGTTGTGGTTACAAATCCAACCATGGGTTAATAATGAAGGGCTTAACTCATGTAGAGAATAAACCTAAGGTAAAGGGTTTGGGTTGGGTTAAGAAATATCTATACAAAATATCTTAGCAAAAAACAAAAGAAAACTTCATGAAAAAGCTAACCTAAATGCTAACCCAAATCAAACCCTAACTTGTTTAATCTCCACAAAACATGTTGTATTTGTAACCCTAACTTGTTACAATATTATATATCGCATATATTATATATTTTGCAACAAAAGAAAATAATACAATTAACATATATCGTATATATATCAATGTATTATCCGGTGAGAAAATGAATCAATAAAGCGAGCTTATATTAGTTAACGTAATGTAATATATCACATATATAATTATACATTAAATTATCGAATCAACACTTGATCCGACAATCCGGCTATATAGCATATAACCGACTAATATAATATATACCGATTCCTCGAATCAACACTTGATCCGATGACCCGGCTATATCACATATACCCGCCCGATATCATATATCGCGAGAATAGAATACGGTATCTCATATCGTATTATTCTCGGTCCCGCACATATCACATATGTGCTCCTACTCCGTTTTGCCTGAGCCAGGAAACCTCTGTGTAGGACTCTAAAGAATCGTCAATACGCCGGCAGTGGGTGATGATCATATCAAACACCCACAAGCTGCAAGCGGTCAGCTAAACGTAACAGCCACCCAGGTATTGAGCGATCAGAAGATCAACAAGCAAGCATGTACATTCTCCTGTGAATCCAATCAGTAACACTACCGTACAGTCCGGTCTTTTCGTCTGATATGTTGCATATCTAGTCTAGGGGTGGTAAACGTCAGACCCCAGTAACCGATAAGTCGTGTCGTAAGGCTCATAACGGGTCGAGAAACTACTGATAACTCTTACCAGTAAGTCTCCATATCAGCCCTGACCAGGGACTTCCAGTTATAGCCAATCGAACACAACACAACATCAACTCCCTATACCGGGAGAGACGAAACCCCTCCTATCGCTCATTGCCTCCATATGACTCGGGACTGTACCCAAAAGCCACCGTTTTGCACGCCCTCTTAGACGTGGTAAGGTGGAAATCAAAGCAAGGTGGGAATCACACAAGACTCTATGACGATCTTGAGTCTACAGACTAACATGTACCAGTGTCACCGGAGAACTGCTATCTGACGATAGGTATAATACAATCCAGGAGTTCTCGGCGAGTCCGTTCAGTGTACCCAGTCTCCACTGAGCACCCGTACACCATCTTTGATGTCAAACACCGATGGATATGGGATCATCCATCGCCCATCATATGGGTCAAGATGCGTATATGCTAGTCTACTCTGGTGTATCGATACCCTGTCTCGATACACTCTCGACTAGGAACAGTTATAGGATGTACTCGTTGACTACCCTGGCCCCACCAGTATGATCTCATCATAGTTCCATTAGTCGAGTACATATCCTAAGGGCTTTATCAACATGTGAGAGCAAGACAGTAAACTAATACAAGTCAACATGTTAAGACAAAGTGAAACCAAATAGCATACTATCATGTCGAGCAAGAAAGTTCTCTCTACATATATCCAAGCATCCACTATAATATACATCATATGTACAACAATGGCATCTAGGGTATATATATAACTAATAATCTCCTACTTGCACTAAGGCCAGCTGTTGTAGTATCTCATACCCAACATCCCGAAGAGTCTCTCAAACTGTGTCTGGGGAATGGCCTTCGTGAGTAGATCCGCAGTGTTGTCCTTCGTATCAACTCTCCTGACCTCGATCTCCCGGCGATCAACTATCTACCGGATCAGGTGATACCGCCTCAGAATATATATGGACTTCTGATGGGACCTGGGTTCCTTGGCCAAAGCCACAGCTCCATTGTTATCACAATACAAAGGTATTGGATGCTCAATGGACGGAACCACACCAAGTTCAGTGATGAACTTCTTCATCCAGACAGCCTCTTTGGCAGCATCGTTGGCAGCGATGTATTCAGCCTCCATCGTCGAGTCTGCAATGGTTTCCTGTTTGGAACTCTTCCAATACACCGTCCCTCCATTGAGGGTAAAGACAAATCTCGAGTGCGACTTAGAGTCGTCCTTATCACTTTGGAAGCTTGAATCGGTAAAGGACTCCACTTGGAGTTCTCTGTTACCATACACCAAGAATATCTCCTTAGTTCTTCTCAAGTACTTGAGAATGTTCTTCACAGCTGTCCAGTGACTCTCTCCAGGATCTGCTTGATACCTACTCACTACACTTAGTGAGTATGCTACATCGGGTCTGGTACAAAGTATCACGTACATGATAGAGCCTACTGCCGAAGCATAGGGTATCCCTTGCATGCGAGCTCTCTCCAAATCAGTCTTGGGAGATATCTCTTTGGAGAGAGTGGGTCCAGAGATCGTGGGTTGGTTCCCACGCTTGGATTCTTCCATACTAAACCTTTTTAGTATGGTGTCAATGTACCTGGATTGGGACAATCCCAGTATCCGTTTAGATCTATCTTTATAGATCTTAATTCCCAGTATGCATGAGGTATCACCTAGATCTTTCATTGAGAATCTTTTTGATAAGAAGAGCTTGACCGAGTGCAGCATAGGAACATCATTTCCTATCAAGAGTATGTCATCCACGTACAATACGAGGAAGACAACCTTACTCTCTGCAACCTTCTTGTATATACAAGGTTCATCTACGTTTTTGATGAAGTCAAACTCTTTGACTACAACATCAAAGCAGATATTCCAACTCCGCGATGCCTGCTTTAACCCGTAAATGGATTTAAGAAGCTTGCACACCTTTCCGCTGCTCCCACTGTCTACGAAGCCCTCTGGCTGAGTCATGTACACGCACTCTTCTAAATCACCATTTAGAAAGTCGGTCTTAACATGCATCTGCCAGATTTCGTAGTCATGGTATGCAGCGATGGCAAGTAGAATCCGGATAGATTTAAGCATAGCCACTGGAGAAAAGGTTTCGTCATAATCCACACCTGGTCGTTGACGAAAACCCCTTGCAACAATTCAAGCTTTGAAAGTCTCAACTTTTCCATCTATACCAAGTTTCTTCTTAAAGATCCATTTGCTCCCAATGGGTTTTACCCCTTCAGGAGCAACTTCCAAAGTCCATACTTTGTTGGTGTACATGGATTCCATCTCAGATCGCATTGCATCCAGCCACTTCACAGAGTCCCCACTCGTGATGGCCTGCTCGAATCTATTTGGGTCATCATCTTCCATGATGTAATCCTCGCTCTCACCATCAATGAGAAAACCGTAGTATCTCTCAGGTGGATGAGAAACCCTACTAGATCGGCGGTGAGGCTGGGGTTCATTGGGAACTATTGAATCCTCTGGTTCCACTAAATTTTCAGTTGCAGTTTGTGTCGCTGGAACTTCTTCCAGTTCTACCTCATTGCCACTATCTTGTTTCATAAGAAAACCTTTTCCTAAGAAGGTGGCATGTCGAGAAACAAACACTTTTTGTTCCTCGGAGTGGTAGAAGATATACCCTTGCGAATGCTTGGGATATCCAATAAACTTGCACAGAACTGACCTTACCTCGAGCTTGTCCGGATTTTGTGTTTTCATTTATGCCGGACAACCCCATATCTTAATGTTATTAAGATGTGGTCTCTTTCCTTTCCATATCTCATGTGGAGTGGTTGACACAGATTTGGTGGGAACCCTATTCAATAGGTCTATAGCTGTCTCAAGCGCATACCCCCAGAAGGAAACAGGCAACTCAGCATTGCTCATCATAGAGCGCACCATATCTAATAGGGTGCGATTCCTCCGCTCCGATACACCGTTGTGCTGTGGTGTATAAGGAGGAGTATGCTGAGAGAGAATCTCATTCTCTTTTAGATAGTTCAGGAACTCATTGCTCAAGTATTCTCCTCCTCGATCAGATCGAAGGATCTTAATACTTTTACCCGTTTGGTTCTCCACTTCGTGCTTATATTCTTTGAATTTCTTAAAAGCTTCAGACTTGTGTTTCATCAAGAACACATGTCCATATCTTAAGAGATCGTTAGTGAATGTAATGAAGTAGGAAGAACCATTCCTGGTATGTGTAGACATGGGACCATATACATCACTATGTATCAGTCCCAAGAGTTCTGTAACTCTTTCTCCGTGTCCACTAAACGGAGTTTTGGTCATTTTGCCTTTGAGACATGAATGACAAGTTTCATAAGATGATAATTCGAACGTATTTAAATAACCATCTTTATGTAACTTAACAAGTCGTGTCGTATTGATATGACCAAGTATACAATGGCACAAGAAGGATTCGTTCATTTCTGAACTTTTCCTCTTGTGTGTGTTCTGTATATTAAGAACTGTGTTTTGATTTAGAACGTATATGCCATTATTTAACGAGCCTGATCCAATCAACTTTTGATTTAGGAAAATGTTCATAACATTATCCTGTATTACAAAATTATATCCTTCTTTACTTAATAAAGAAACTGATATAATGTTGCAGATCATGTTCGGTATATAATAGCATTCGTTCAGAATCAATATATTACCACTTGGAATACAAGGTGATATTCGCCAACTGCTTTGGCTGCAACATTTGCACCATTCTCTACTCTTACGGAATGATCACCTATTCCCAGTTCTCTACATTTCTTTAGCCCATGCAATATATTGCATATGTGGGATCCTAATCCGGTATCTAATGCCCAGGACGTAGAGTGAACTGAGAAACAGTTCTCGGTAACTAACACATCCGAAGAAGATACATCAACATGTTTATTCTTTGTTTGGGCGGCGTGTGAATTCTGGTATTGCTCTATTTCCTGTTCAGTCTTATAACAATTATAAGAAAGAACGGGACCAACGTTCCCCTGCTCAATATAACAAGCGGGTTCGGTTAATATATCCATATTATTATCTTGATTAAGGCCTGATATGGTCGCTACCTGGAGGAAGAGAGAAGATAACACTTTAGCGTATGCTCTTGCAAGATTAGATTTGGTTATTATCTTATCTAATCAGGATGGCTCCCACTGCTTTTTATCAAATCTTTCTTAAAACCCTAAAAGGTAAGATTAGCCGGGATTAATTACACCTTACAAGTTCATTAATCTTTCAGCCAGGCAAGTGTTGGTACTTTGAGGGAGGTTCCCCGTGCTTTCGCACGGACCTAATTAAAATAAACCTAGTTTTCCCAGAGGCATAACCCCGTTAACACCTTTCTAGATACCTGCTTGACCGGCTAATTGTCCTGTGTAAAATTCTCCCAAGAGTAACTCTTACTCGCAGTGGGTATCGGGATCTAACTATCTCATAAGAGGTATGCAATCTCATTGCAAATTTCAACACTTGAAATTCCCGATAATTCCTTTACCCCTAGCGTGTTATGACCTTGACGCATGCCAAACAACCCATAGCCCGCTAGTCAAGTTAAACCCGTACATTTCGTGATTGAATTAAACCCACCCGTACGACCCTTGACGCATGCCAAATAACGCCGTACGAATACCCTAATCCAATCGCATCTCATGCTACAGATAAGTAGTAATCAGTTACCGTACACTACGCCTTGACGCATGCCAAACTACCGTAGCACGAATACTAAATATTACTTATCTGAAATGACGGAGGGCTACGCAGGTTTTTCAGAAAACCATGAGCGTAATGAACTTGATATCGTTGTAGAAACAAGTGATTTTGAAAAGGAGTGTTTTTGAGGTTTTTCTAGTTTCGCTAAAGAGGTCACTCCCGGTGAAGGAATCTCGGCTCTTTTCTTATCGAATAAGGTGCAGGATATTTCACAAATACCGCTGTGCAAAGCAAAACTATAGAAGCAATCAAAAACTAAACTGCGAGTTTGTAGCATCTGCCAGTTTTGCTAAAGAGGTCATTCCCGGTGAAGGGATCTCGGCTCTTTCTTCATCGAATAAGGTGCAGGGTATATCATATATACCGCTATGCAAAGCAAAAAACTGTAGCTACCCTTTTTGAAAATTTGATTCTACAATATCTTTTAGGTTTCTTTTCTTTTATTAATCTCATTAATAAATCCCATCAGTTATGCTTCCTAAGTATCAAAGAAGAAACGAAAGCAGTAATATTTATATATCATCATATATATATAGTATAAGCATTCGTCTCAGGCAATAATATGATCTCATCACAGAACATTGCAGTAAAAGATAACATATGAAATATTGGATATACTAGGACGTCTGTGTTTTATTTCGAGCCTGTATAAAACACGGATTCCACGGTCGCGATGAATAGCCAAACCCACATCCTTAGACCACTACGAGAGCGGCAAGCAACACTGCCAATTCTAGGGTTAGGAGACCCGGTCTCGACTCCTCGAGATGGCCTCCCACTGGACCCTAGAACCCGGTTACTTGTGCTCTCCTCCTCAGGTCTATCCTAATGCGGAAAAGTAAATAATATACAATGGTGACATCATCCTCAACCCGGAAGTGCCCCAATAAAAGAATATTGCATACAATAAATTTTATATGAATGAAAAAGAAACCCTCATCTCACATAAAACCCTTGGCTATTCGGAACACGACGATCCAATACAACATATCACAGCAACACATAATATCTCATATCATCAACGTAAGCAAGTATGCGTATCACGATTGTCGTTGATGTATAGCAACGAAGCCGGCAATACCCCACATACTACGCTTACGGTCACAGAAAAAAAGTGTAAAACTACAACATTTGGAATCCACAATCACTTTAGACATCTTAAATCCGAAATATCACATACTTCGCATTTCATGCCTAACTATATGAATTCCACATATTGTATCACATTGCAGATAAATAGACAATGTTAAACTTTCCGATCGAATAATCAAATTCTTAAGATCTCCAGAAAACTCAACACTTAAGTAATATTAAAAATTCCCAGAAACATAATGTAATACTTACAGATCACCTCTTGAAGTACGATCCCTGAATCCTCTTGTTCGGCCGCGGAACCGCCGCCAATGACTTGGTTTGGCCGCGGTTCCGCGGTGGCTTGATGGATTTAGGGAATCGTACTTCACAGATATCCATAGAATCACCTGCTTATTTTTCTGAGTATTTTTAATACGGAAAAAATCAAATTTTTGAAAAATTTCCAGAGAGGGGGTCCAAAATCATATTTCGGGGTTCGATCGGACTTTTAATTTCGTATACACGTCACCTAATACTTTAGCTTGTCTCTGATACCACTGTAAGGTTAGCATAGTACCTTGTGAAGGTTTAAGAGAGAGGGATTACAACCTTTGTAGTCCGTTCCTTCGCTTCATAAGCTCTGAGTAGAAGTCCCTTCGCCACGATCCATGATCTCCCGGACTCAAGAGAGGCTCCACAAGTCGAATGATCCATGCTTGCTTGAAGTCTTCCTTTTCGAAGAAGATCTACCATGAAGAATCTTAAACTCAAGCTCTCACTTCTCTAATCAAGTATTAGAAAGTGAACACCCTAATCTAAGTGGCTAGAATAGATGAGGATGATGAAGTAGGAATTATGCTCTCTTTTGTTTTCGATTTCTCACACAAAATCATCACATGTAAAAAGCTAGCAAGCTTTTTCAAGTAGGAAGAAGAAGAAGAAAGATTTTGTGATGAATAATGAATTATTGCTGTGGTTACAAATCCAACCATGGGTTAATAATGAAGGGCTTAACTTATGTAGAGAATAAACCTAAGGTAAAGGGTTTGGGTTGGATTAAGAAATATCTATACAAAATATCTTAGCAAAAAACAAAAAAAAGTTTCATGAAGCTTCATGAAAAAGCTAACCCAAATGCTAACCCAAATCAAACCCTAACTTGTTTAATCTTCACAAAACATGTTGTATTTGTAACCCTAACTTGTTACAATATTATATATCGCATATATAATATATTTTGCAACAAAAGAAAATAATACAATTAACATATATCGCATATATATCAATGTATTATCCGGTGAGAAAATGAATCAATAAAGCGAGCTTATATTAGTTAACGTAATGTAATATATCACATATATAATTATACATTAAATTATCGAATCAACACTTGATCCGACAATCCGGCTATATAGCATATAACCGACTAATATAATATATACCGATTCCTCGAATCAACACTTGATCCGATGACCCGGCTATATCACATATACCCGCCCGATATCATATATCGCGAGAATAGAATACGGTATCTCATATCGTATTATTCTCGGTCCCGCACATATCACATATGTGCTCCTACTCCGTTTTGCCTGAGCCAGGAAACCTCTGTGTAGGACTCTAAAGAATCGTCAATACGCCGGCAGTGGGTGATGATCATATCAAACACCCACAAGCTGCAAGCGGTCAGCTAAACGTAACAGCCACCCAGGTATTGAGCGATCAGAAGATCAACAAGCAAGCATGTACATTCTCCTGTGAATCCAATCAGTAACACTACCGTACAGTCCGGTCTTTTCGTCTGATATGTTGCATATCTAGTCTAGGGGTGGTAAACGTCAGACCCCAGTAACCGATAAGTCGTGTCGTAAGGCTCATAACGGGTCGAGAAACTACTGATAACTCTTACCAGTAAGTCTCCATATCAGCCCTGACCAGGGACTTCCAGTTATAGCCAATCGAACACAACACAACATCAACTCCCTATACCGGGAGAGACGAAACCTCTCCTATCGCTCATTGCCTCCATGTGACTCGGGACTGTACCCAAAAGCCACCGTTTTGCATGCCCTCTTGGACGTGGTAAGGTGGAAATCAAAGCACAGTGGGAATCACACAGGACTCTATGACGATCTTGAGTCTACAGACTAACCTGTACCAGTGTCACCGGAGAACTGCTATCTGACGATAGGTATAATACCATCCAGGAGTTCTCGGCGAGTCCGTTCAGTGTACCCAGTCTCCACTGAGCCCCCGTACACCATCTTTGATGTCAAACACCAATGGATATGGGATCATCCATCGCCCATCATATGGGTCAAGATGCGTATACGCTAGTCTACTCTGGTATATCGATGCCCTGTCTCGATACACTCTCGACTAGGAACAGTTATAGAATGTACTCGTTGACTACCCTGGCCCCACCAGTATTATCCCATCATGGTTCCATTAGTCGAGTACATATCCTAAGGGCTTTATCAACATGTGAGAGCAAGACAGTAAACTAATACAAGTCAACATGTTAAGACAAAGTGAAACCAAATAGCATACTATCATGTCGAGCAAGAAAGTTCTCTCTATATATATCCAAGCATCCACTATAATATACATCATATGTACAACAATAGCATCTAGAGCATATATATAACTAACAGATGCACCCTCCGTCTTGAGGAATATAGATGAGCTTACCGAGATTCGGGCTCGATTCCATATTCCCTATAACTATTCGCTTCGTTTAGCTAGAGAGGATGAGCGGGACGGATCAGGTGCAGGGCAAGAAGATTGCCCTATATTTGGAAGCATTCCAGACCGGAATGCATCTGCCCTTCTCAACCGAGATATGTGGGGTGCTTCGTTGCTTCCATCCTGCCCGGGACCAGTTAGCGCCGAACTCATGGAGAATCCTCCTCGGGTTTCTGGTCCGGTTGAAACTTGAAAACAACCCCTTCAGTTTGACCCTCCTTATTTCCTTCCTCTGTTATAAGAATCACCTTGGCACCAGCAAGGATGAGCCGAGCCAGGTGTATTTTTCTTTCAAAAAATGTAAGGGCAAGGTGACCGGGTCGGGTGTGGTAGTCGTCCCTTCTTCCATTCATGAATGGAAGGAGAAGTCCGTATTCGTCGAGCCACCTGAGGGCAAGGATTGGCCCGTGCCTACACAGTGGCGCAGGGCTGACTGTCCGAAGGCGAAACCGTCATCCTCACCTGAGGCGAGGGTGGTGTCTATATGGTAACCAATCCAGCGGGCCGACGTCCTGCTTTCTGAGCAGGCTCTGAGCTGGGCTGGGCACAGCCCCGCGCGCTTTCTGGGTAAGCTAGGGTAGTAGACGATCTATTTAGACTTTGATGAATTTTCTTTTGCCCTTTTCAGAATAACTAACTCTCTTTTATGTATTCTCCGTTTTGCAGAGCGAATGGACCGATCCAAATTTTTAGCTTCCATGGCCGCGATGGCCCAGAAGAAAAACGGGGGTGGAAGTTCGTCCCGACATGGTTCGAGTTCAGCCCCGAGGCCAACTCTGTCGAGCAGACCTTCCGCTGCGTCCCGAGCCCCAGAAGACAGCCGCGAGGGGAGCCAGGAGCATGCATGGGAATAAAACCTAATTTTATATATGTGACATTTCTAGTGAATAAAACATAATTTCATAATACATGGTATTTAATTGTAAAGTATTGAACTTGTATAGAATTGCATGGTATTTTCATGTAAAGTGATTCTTTTGATATAGAAAAGTTGAAATATTTATATTATATCAAAAATAGATATTTTGATGATACATATATATATTTATTTATATAAAATAATTTTAATTTTTTTTTCTAGAAATCTCATTTTCTTAAGATATTTGTATTTTTAAATCTTTCGAGATCGAATGCTTCTTGCGGAGATCTGAATCTCACACTACTAAGCCCAGGGATGTGCAATAATCTGCACCATCCCAGACGGGTTTCCCAAAATGGGTTGTAGCGGCACTTTGTAAAGACTTGTTTAAAATACATAATCTTGTGAAAATAGTTTTTATAAGTTAGAGGTAGTTTTGTGTAAAACAGTATTTTCCCGAATCTATATTTCCCAAAAGGTATCGTGCTATGTTGTATATGAGTGTTGTGAGGAGGTATGTCATTATCTCGTGATCTATTTAAAGGTATAGCAAGAATTATGATGGTTTAAAGTCGAAACTAAACTACATGGTATTTAAGTGAAAAAGTACGATAAAAATTGTAATATGAAATATTTTGCTATGAAACATGCTCAAAATGTTTTGTTAATGATTAATAATCAAGATGTAAGAGTTTGATATGTTGTATTTAAGAAAAGATGGAGTTTTTAAGAAAAACCGAATCGGAAGTCGGATTAACTCCGCTTCTGTCGGGTTTTAGTATTACAAATTTTTAGAATAGAATAGAGAAGAGTGAGGTGGGACTTACGGGATTTCAGATTAGAGGAGAGGGAGAGGGATTGATAGTAGTTTCCGGTGCGTCATTTCGTCGCTGGGAGCTTCTAGGGTCGTCGTCGGAATTTCGCCGGAGTTTCGCGCTTCGCTAACTCCACTTGTACACAAAAATTCTAGAGAGTTTTCTTGAGAGTTTTGGACAGAGTTTGTGAGTGAGGGGTGCGTGTTTAGGGGTGGTATTTATAGGGAAATATTAGGATTAGGGTAGATGAAAGGTTGTATTGAAAAATGGTATGAAAATTGTATTAAAAATTGGTTTAATTGGATTTTATTAGGCTCTGTTAATGTGCAGGTAATTTAAACATGACAGGGGTGTTAAGAAGGACAAAAGACACATCTTTCATGTTGGACCAACTCGGATCCGCCGGCGGCGGCGGCCGAGTCGGCTGAGTCGCCGGCCGAGTCAAGCCGAGTCAGGCCGGGGCTCGCCGTCAAAGGTCCCCCGTCATTTGGTTTACCCCCCGAGACAGTTTGTTTTATATGTGACGTGGGGTTTCTACGAGTTATGCACGTGTAGACCCTTGGACTTCTAAAAATTTAAAATAAAACAATATTAAAAACAATGTGGCTGATGGGATTTGAACTCTGGTGCTTTGGTTCAGCAGTGCAAGGTCTTACCAATGAGCTACAAACTCCTTCTTGCTATTAAAAAGCAAAACAATTATTTATAGTACTCACAGGAAATCCAAATACCCCAAGTATACATTAAATTTGAAACAATTTTGGTACACTAAAATTGGAGTTGTTACAGTCTACCCTCATTTTGTAAATTTCGTCCTCGAAATTTATAAATTTTATTTTAAGGACTAGTTTACAAAAAGGTGGGGATATCTTGCACACATCTCATCTCCCCTTTCCCATGTTGATTCTCCTGGAGTGTCTTTTCTCCACATCACTCGAACCAAATTGACTTCCTTGTTCCGAAGTGACTTTATTTTTCTGTCCAGAATCTCAACAGGTTGTTACTCACAAGATAAGTCAGGCTGAACAGTGAGCTCAGAATGATCGAGTATGTGGCTGGGGTCACTCACATACCTTTTGAGTTGGGATATGTGGAACACGTTATGCACTCCTTCCAATGAAGGTGGAATTGCCAAGCGGTATGCCACTTCACCGACTCGTTCGAGTATGTCGAACGGTCCAATGTATCTCGGACTTAGCTTACCCCGTCTTCCAAATCGGATCACTCCGCTGTTCGGAGATATCTTCAAGAATACATGATCTCCCGGCTGGAACTCTAAGCGACGTCGCTTTGCATCAGCCCAGTGCTTCTGTCGATCTTGGGCTATGCACATTCTTTTCCTGATAGCACGAACCACATCAACAGTTTCTACTATCATCTTAAGTCCAAGGAATTCTCTATCTCCGATATCGTCCCAACTTAATGGCGATCGACACTTCCTTCCATATAGTGCTGCAAAAGGTGTCATTCCTATACTTGCTTGGTAGCTGTTGTTGTATGAAAACTCCATAAGATGTAGGTGATCTTCCCACGATCCTCCGAAGTCCAACATACATGCTCTGAGCATATCTTCCAAGATCTAAATAGTTCACTCCGACTGACTATCATTTTGTGGATGATAAGCCGTGCTGAAGTTCAGACTTGTTCCCAAGCTTGCTTGCAGACTCTGCCAAAATTGCGATCGGAACCTGGTGTCACCATCGGAGACAATGTAGACCGGCACTCCATGAAGTCTCAAAATTTCCTGTATGAGTTCATAGGTATCAGAGATAGTACATATTTGAAGAGTGTAAATCTTAAGTAGATTCTTACCTCCATGTACTTCTTTGCTAGTGTCTCAGTTGATTGGCCAACTCGAAATGGGATGAAGTAAGCCGACTTCGTGAATCGATCCACAATGACCCATACCGCATCGTTATTCTTTGTGCTGTGAGGAAGAGCAGTCACAAAATCCATTATGATGTGTTGCCGCTTCCATTCTGGGATAGCTAACGGTTGAAGTAATCTAGCTGTCCTGTGATGTTCAGCCTTTACTTGTTGACACACCAAGCATTTTGCGACACTTCTGGATACTTCAAGCTTCATTCCATGCCACCAGTAATTTTGATGTAGATTTTTGTACAACTTTGTACCTCCAGGATGTACTGAGTAGGGAGAGCTGTGAGCTTTTTTCATTAACTCTTCCCGAACAGGACCTTTTGGTACACACAATCTACTGCCGTATCTCAAAGATCCGTCTTCATGGATGATGGAGTCTGTTCTGAGTCCATTCTCTACTTGTTCTCTGATCTTTTGCAACTTATTATCACTTGCTTGAGCTGCTTTAATCTGATTGACAATGGTATATTGAACTTATAAACTCATCAAAGTTGAAGCGTTACTTGGCATGACTACTTCAATCTCCATCTGATGCAAGTCCTGTTGTAGCTTCCACTGAGCGGTGAGATGCATTGCTAATGGTTAGCGACTAAGGGCATCAGGTACCACATTCACCTTCCCTGGGTGATATTGCAGGTTGATGTCAAAGTCCGCCATGAGTTCTAACCATCGTCTCTGCCGCATATTAAGTTCCTTCTGAGTTAACATATATTTCAGACTCTTGTGATCTGTGTATATGTTCACTCGCTCACCAAGAAAATAATGGCGCCAGATCTTAAGAGCAAAGATTACGGCTGCCGACTCCAAATCATGTACCGGATAATTGCGCTCATGAGTCTTCAGCTGTCTTGAAGCATAAGCTGCAACCTTACCGTGCTGATGTAGAACACATCCTAATCCTTACCGGATGCATCGCAATGCACTTCGAAGCTTCCATATTGGTCCGGTATAACGAGAATAGGCGCTGATGTTAATCTTGACTTGAGTTCTACGAAAGCTTGTTCGCATGCTTCTGACCACACAAATTCTTCATTTTTACGTGTGAGCTTAGTCAGGGGTGTTGCTATCTTTGAAAATCCTTCAATGAACCTTCTGTAATATCCAGCTAAACCCAAGAAATTTCGAATATCCTTCACTGACTTTGGTGTCGGCCATTCACTTACTGTTGAAACTTTCGCTGGATCAATAGAGATTCCTTCGCCTGATACGATATGTCCAAGAAAACCAACTTGATCTAGCCAAAACTCGCACTTGCTGTACTTGGCGTATAATTGATGTTGTCGTAGAGTTTTCTGTACAATTCGAAGGTGTTCGGCATGTTCGTTCCGACTCTTGGAATACACCAAGATGTCATCGATGAAGATGACAACGAACTTGTCTAAGTACTCCCGGAAAACTTGATTCATCAGGTTCATGAATATTGCTGGTGTGTTAGTCACTCCAAATGACATCACAAGAAATTCGTAATGTCCATAACGAGTTCTGAAAGCCGTTTTATGAATATCAGCTTCCTTGACCTTCACTTGATGATAACCTGAACGAAAATCTAATTTGGAGAAAACACAAGATCCACTTAGCTGATCGAATAAATCGTCGATACGCGGTATCGGATACTTGTTCTTTATAGTTACTTCGTTCAAGGCTCTATAATCGATGCGCATTCTGTATGAACCTTCCTTCTTCTTCACAAGTAATACTGGTGATCCCCAACTTGAAGTGCTGGGACAAATCTATCCTTTCGCCAATAATTCGTCCAACTGAGTTCGGATTTCCTTCAGACCTTCCGGACTTAATCGATAAGGTGCTTTGATCACCGGTTGTGCTCCTGGTACTAAATCAATGCTGAATTCAAGAGCTCGATCGGGAGGCAAACCTGATATATCGTCAGGAAATATATCGTCGAACTCTCGAACCACTTCTGGTTTTGATTCTTCCTCCGCTTGAGTTGTTGCAATTACTGCTTTTCTTGGTTTCACCTTGTAATTACTTGTCTCCAGAGTACGGTCTCCACTTTTGAAATAGAAGACCGGATGATCTGGAATCTCGAACACTACCCTCCTTTGACGACAGTCGATGGTAGCATAGAAGGTTCCGAGCCAATCCATTCCTAGAACTACATCGAAGTTCGGTATGTCTAGCACCTTGAAGTCAGCATAGAATTCTCTACTGCAGACGACTACTGGACACAAGTTGTATCTCATTGTTGCCTTTAGAACGCCATTTCCTGAACTGACATTCCAGCTGGATACAAGCGGTGTGACTGGAATCGCATGAGTTCGGACGAACCGTTATGATATAAAGCAATGAGATACTCCAGTATCGAAGAGTGCTAGTGCAGGAAGTGAGGCTACTAAGATTGTACCTAAGGTATGTGGGATATGTTTTAGGTATAGGAAAAAATATGTGGATAGATATTAAGACTTAAAGGAAAGCTTGAAAAGAAAGGGTTACCAGTGATAACTTGGCCAGTGGCCTTAGCTTCTTCCACTGTCATCGTGAAAGCCTGTCGCCGTGGTACATTCCTCCTGGCCCGAGGAGCATTCCTCAGAACGTTCCGTTGAGCTTGATGGAACTGGCGAGGAGAAGGTGCAGTCGGTGGTCCTCTAAGTGGTGGAGCAGGGAGAGCGAGTCTTGGAGCAGGTGCCTGAAGGGCTGGTCGCTGCTGATAGTTGATTGTTGGCCTGGGTGCAGCAATTGGGTTTTGTCTTTGGGGATAAAACCCAATGCCATGAGTAGCTGAGCCACAGACTAAGCAAAGACGGTTGGCTCTCCGACAATCTTTCATCATATATCTAACTCTCTTGCAGTAGGTACAAAAGGCTGGACTGGGCCTGTTGTTCGGTACTCCCGGTCTCCTTGGCACAAAATGTGGCCTTAATGAGGTTCCTCCTGCCATTTGGTTGGCAGAGCGCTTATCTCCAGCAGATTGAGGTATGCCCCTCATCTTTACCACTGCCTCATAACGGCGGGCAGCTTTCAGAGCCGATTCATGAGTCGAAAAATCTTCTATGGATAGTGCAGCCTGGATCTCTGAATCCAAACCTTGTTGAAATCGACGGGCTCTAATCTCATCCGTCGGTATCAGGTGTGCCACAAATCTGTTAAAGTATTGTGTTAGCTGTGTAATATGTGATATATTGAAAAAAAATCGAATTATTGAGACATATCTTACCGACTGAGCATGGTGAACTCAGCATCATATTCATCTACTGACTTGGTCCACATTGAACCTTGTTACAGATGGATGAATCTCTGTTCCATGTCAAACCTGACAGTCTCAGGGAAGTACTTAGCATCGAACATGTCTCGGAAATTCTTCCACGATGGGTTGTTCAAGACGGCTTTCTTCCGCCTTCCACCAAAACCGTGCATTATCTGTGAGCTGTTTGCAACACGAACCCAAACTATTTCTGGCACTTGTGCCGCTGCCAGATCATTTTCGATGCTCTGAGCCCATTCCTCAGGTTCTAGCGGGCTCTCTTTTCCTGAGAACTGTTTGGGGGTGAAAAGCCTTGAATTTCTTCACCCCAGGTACTTCTGCCTCGGGACGGTTCATTAAAAGAGCAGTCTGCTGCTGCTGTCCTTCTAGGAGGCTGCGGATTGCCTCAAGCAGAACCGTCTGCTCATTGATCGGAGCAGCTACGGCAGGTGTGATTGGTAGTGGTGGTGGAGTGTTGTTGAAGTTGGTGCTGGTGTTGTTTGGGGAATCCATAACCTTGAAAGAAAATTTGGGTTAGCACAGATTCAAAGTAAATGATAAGATTCAAGAAACATGAATTGTAAAGGATGTTTTCAGTTGCTGGTTCTTGTGTTATATTGTTTAGGTTGTTAACGCAGAGCTGAACTGCATGGTAGGGTTCCATACAATTCTGACCTGCATGGGCCACCAACAAAACCTGTCACGCCCCACTTCCCAGTATACGGACAGAGGGCGCGACGAGGCCGCTACGTATTTACTCTGAAGTAAGTACGCTAAGCGTATTTAAGCAATATAAATAGAAATGCATAAGAGACAAAGACAGTAGGTATAACTGAACAACAACTTTATTTATTAACATTCTTTGTATAATGTATGGAAAAGTAAATATATCTGAATGAAAGCAATGCCTAAATAGTGGCATAACAGAAAAGGAAAATATAGAATGCAAAAGAAAAAGTACAAGTGAAACTACAGCTCGGGATCTTTAGTAAACTGGTCCAAGTCTTCGGCGCTGGGCTCGATCTCTAGAAGGTCCGAATCACCTGACAACATTCCAAAGAAGAAAGAGAAAGAATGTCGTCAGCGAACAATCGCTCGGTAAGTCCAAAAAAAAAGGGAGAAGTAGGACTTGAGAGAGAATGTAGCTTTTAAAGTTGTATTATATGGTTAACGCTGTTGTTTGTAGCTTGGTACAAAAAGATGCCAGTGTATACGAGAGGAGTCTCAGTAGAACAGAGACCAAGGTGAACGGAATGTACAAGGAACCGTTATGCCACGGTACAACAACAACAGAAGGTAAGGTGACTTAAATCTTGCAGTCTCGTGCCACTTCTAACACCTTCCGTACCAATCTACCCGTTAAACCCCGTGATGTCTAATTTGTGTTATTTGTATTGTATTGTATTGTTTTGTATTATAGATTGTACAGATGTATGACTTGCCGAAACCATGATATTAGTAAATGGATGTAACTGGAGAATCATATAAATGGAAGTATATCTATGGTTCGGTTCAGTCAATACAGATTAAACAGATTGATTATATGGATTCATATTGAATTGTAGTATTGTAGATTGTACTTGAATCATATTCAAGTCAGATTATTATAATGAGACTCAGTCTGAGTCAGACAATTAGAAAAGAAATTGAAATCCTGAATTAGGTTTTGGTGTTATCGGTAACCGCTGCACATGGGCGGCAGGATTTGTGTCTTTTTCAAAGACGATTACCGTGTTGATAATTCCGTTTGTTATGTTGTCTATCTTAAATAGGCAAGCACCCATATCTCCGGCTCCCCGAGGCTCAAGAGTCTAGTCCCGCTTAAACCTATATTTACTAGGGTCCTTATTGTAATTTATAAAACTTGAGCGGGTTTTATGTAAAAATAATTTCGTATAATTTTCAAAATACACCTCAAGTATTTTATTATCGTCTTTAAAGTTTTCATAGATATAGATTTTATATATGTAACATTTCTAGTGAATAAAACCTAATTTCATAATATATGGTATTTAATTGTAAAGTATTGAACTTGTATAGAATTGCATGGTATTTACATGTAAAGTGATTCTTTTGATATAGAAAAGTTGGAATATTTATATTATATCAAAAATAGATATTTTGATGATATATATATATTTATTTATATAAAATAATTTTAATTTATTATTTTTTTCTAGAAATCTCATTTTCTTAAGATATTTGTATTTTTAAATCTTTCGAGACCGAATGCTCCTTGCGGAGGTCTGAATCTCACACGACTAAGCCCAGGGATGTGCGATAATCCGCACTATCTCAGATGGATTCCCCAAAATGGATTGCAGCGGCGCTTTACAAAGACTTGTTTAAAATACATAATCTTGTGAAAATGGTTTTTATAAGTTAGAGATAATTTTGTGTAAAACGGTATTTTCCCGAATCTATGTTTCCCAAAAGGTATCGTGCTATATTGCATATGAGTGTTGTGGGAAGGTAGGTCATTACCTCATGATCTATCTAAAGGTATAGAAAGAATTATGATGATTTAAAGTCGAAACTAAACTACATGGTATTTTAGTGAAAAAATACGATAAAAATTGTAATATGAAATTTTTTGCTATGAAACTTACTCAATATATTTTGTTAATGATTAATAGTCAAGATGTAAGAGTCTGATATATTATATTTAAGAAAAGATGGAGTTTTTAAGAAAAACCGAATCGGAAGTCGGATTAACCCCGCTTCCGTCGGGTTTTAGTATTACAAATTTTTAGAATAGAATAGAGAAGATGGAGGTGGGACTTACGGGATTTCAGATTAGAGGAGAGGGAGAGGGATTGGTAGTAGTTTCCGGTGCGTCGTTTCGTCGCCGGGAGCTCCTAAGGTCGTCGTCGGAATTTCGCGCTTCGCTAACTCCACTTGTACACAAAAATTCTAAAGAGTTTTCTTGAGAGTTTTGGACAGAATTTGTGAGTGAGGGTGTGTGTGTTTAGGGGTGGTATTTATAGGGAAAGATTAGGGTTAGGGTAGGTGAAATGTTGTATTGAAAAATTGTATAAAAATTGTATTAAAAATTGGTTTAATTGGATATTATTAGGCTCTGTTAATGTGCAGGTAATTTAAACATGACAGGGGTGTTAAGAAGGCCAAAAGACATATCTTTCATGTTGGACCAACTCGGATCCGACCGCGTTCAGCCGGCGGCGGCCGAGTCGGCCGAGTCGCCGACCGATTCAGGCCGAGTCAGGCCGGGGCTCGCCGTCAAAGGTCCGTCGTCGTTTGGTTTACCCCCTGTGACAGTTTGTTTTATATGTGACGTGGGGTTTTTACAAGATTCTTCTTGCTATTAAAAAGCAAAACAATTAGTTATAGTACTCACAGGAAATGCAAATACTCCAAGTATAAATTAATTTTTAAATAATTTTTGTACACTAAAATTGGAGTTGTTACATCAAGTATCTAGGTAAGCAATAAAGCAGTTTTTGCCTACCATATGTTTTAAATTACTTTATTGTTCATATTTTTCATTTACATATTTGTTTCTATTGATTATAGTTTATATTTGCATATATGCCTTTTAATGATACTCCTTTGTTTGTTTCGAATGAAGGTCTCATGGTTGACTGTTCAACTTCGCATTGTTCATGATTACATGTACCTTTTGCTCCTGTTATTGGCATCACTGGTTGTAACAAAATTCAAAGAATTATTTTTAACGATCACAGAAAATGGTAAAGACAACAAGCAATCGATGGTTATGTTTATTGATGATCAGGAAATGAGAGATGAATGGAGACCAAATTAAAAAAAAAAAACAAACGATAACTGGTCTGTGGCTGTGAGCTATGCTTTCATACTATATGATGCATAATCCGGTTGATTAACTCAAGTGACTCCATTGAGCTGACAATGAGGGGAGTAGTCTAGGAGGTATACACCAATACATTAAGTTCATGGTCTCAAGTCGCATATAAATTAGATTTTATTCTAAACAACATAAATGAATAAAACAGCTGAACAGAAATTATGTTATGTCGCTGGCCTCTGCAACAAAACGATAACTGGTCAGTGGCTGTAGATTCAAAGTTGAAATGCGAATATATTGTTCTCCTAACACAAATCTTAACTTTGAAACAGAAAGCTATCATTTCTGGCGCAAGTTCCTCTCTCACCTTGTATCTGATATGTACACATGCCTCGTTAACAACAGATTCTTTTATTTATGAAGATTTGATTTTTAACTTATGAAACCTCGTTGTTCTTTTTGAAACTTTTTTTAAAGCCTTTTCCAATCTAGTTGGAGCGTGAACTATTATTTTAGGTTATAATTTTTATTTTTGATTTTAGAGATTCGTTTGCTTCGTCTCTGGTGTTGAATGCTCGTGGATGGCAAAGTCATGCACCATTTTGCTCGTTTATATGTTGGATGTATGCTGTGCAATATCTTTTATTTGTGCAATATTTTTCTTCAATAGGTTGTGCGCTATATGACATGATTAAAAATTTGAGTTAGCTTGTTGCTGCAAATGTGAATGTTCAGTGTATTGTTTGGCTCTATATGCGTGCTTTTGGGTTAAATGTAAATTTTCTTTTTTCGTTACCAAACTTTTTCGTAAACAAATTTCTTGAATATTTAACGGAATGCCGATTGGTCAATAGAATTACACAGGGTGCTGTCTTGTCCATGTAAAGTATTATTGATGCTATTTTAAGGGTCAACGGTTAAATTTTTTGTTACACTTGTAATTGATCCCATTTTTATGGAATTTTGCTTCAAGGATTTTTATGATGGTTGAATACACAGTGATATCTACAATCTTTCTGCATGTGTGGGGTTATGTATAAAACTATTTTGCATATTCGTACATCAAAAAGATTTAGAAAATTTTGTTCTAGAAGATTTTGAGTTAAATAAGAGAGGGTTTTTATTTATTAAGATGGAAAAATTTGATGGTTGATTGGAAAAAGAAATTGAAGTGCGGAGATTTTTGAAGGCCCCGGTGTTGTGGTGTCAAGAAACCAATCTTTTATAACACAATATGATGGCACCTATAAGAGATGAGGTCGACATGTTTAGAGTGGGCGGACACCATCTCATAATCATTGCAAATTATGGTATTAAAGGGGCTTTGATTGGACGGGCTCGGTCATTAACAAGGATTGATTGGCGGAGCTGCAAGTTCATCAGCGATATATTTAGCTTGGTGAATAAACGAGGAGAAGGAAGAATCACTTGTAGTCAATACTTGGCCCATTAGGGATATATTTACACAAGTAATACCTTTCCTACCAGTGCGGTGGAATCCATACAGGCTATATGGATTCCCATTAGATATAAGGTGGACTATATTATCCACTATCTAGGTACTTGTATCTTATGTTTCATCTTATATCCAATGAAAATCCATATAACCTATATGATTTTCACCGCACTAGAAGTATTCCGGTATTTACACATGTACTAAAAAGCGTGTTGGGCCCATAGGCCCACTACCTCCTCTACAAATAGCTTATGAAGCCATGAATAAAGCCTCATCAATTCGATGAAAAGCACCGAGCAAAGATTTGATAAAAACCACCGGTACAAGCTTAGAGATTTATTTTCCAGCAAAAAATTCTGATGTAAATGGTGCTTCGTCGCCAATGGCTATTGCATCAGAAACTAAAAATCGCTTCTAAGATCCCGTCTTACGATCAAGGGGTTGTCGATTTTCAATATTCTCGCTCAACTTTGCTAGAGGCGCCTTCTAGTTTGGTAACAATGTTTATGAAACCGTGGTTTCAATTAAGCTAAGCGAAATCATGGTTTGCGCATGTGCAAGTTACGGTTTCGTTTAACTTAACCGAGGTTTCATAAAATCTAGAGTTATTTGGTAATATAGTTTATGAAACCAAAGTTTTTTTTCACTTTAACCTATTTTTAAGTGAAAGAACAGAAAGAGACGGTACAAAACTTTTCAAAACTCGAGAGAAATGGGATTGGAGACCTCAAAATTTTTGAACTCACGGGTTTGAAAACTTTATTTTTGTTGCCTACCGATCCATAGTTTCAATATTTGGATTTTAACAGTCCTTTAAATCCCAAATAATAACTCTCTTGTTTGCGGAAGAACTGTAAGCTATCTAAATTATACAGGTGTATAATATAAATGCATAAAGCCAACACGGGCAAGGTGTTAAATACAATAAAATTTGTTTCACGGAGTTAAGACGAAACAACCCCCGCACGCATAAATCTCTCCATCAATGCCTACATCAAATAAGAAACAAACCAAAGATATCTTTTTCCCCCAAATTCGAACTCAAACCCAAACCCTATCCCCTCAAAATCCCAATTCAAGTTCGAATCTAAATCCTAAAATTTGTTCCTCCTCTTTAAATCATACTCTTAAACCCTAGTCAAATCTCCTCCTCAGCAGAGAAAATTCCCTTTTTCATCTTTCCAGATCCGAAGCCCAGTTCAATCCCCCACTGCGAATTCGAATACAAAAACAGAGAATTTGTGGTATGTGTTTCTTTCTTCTGATACCTTTGTTGCTGATAGTGAACGTCATTGAATCTTGGCTTCAGTAAATCTGTCCATTGATTTTATAATCTTTATCACAGCAAGAACCTTTTTTTTGTTCACTCATTTTAATAGTGCAATAGTTGATTTGAAGTTTAATGTATAATCTTTTAATTTCAGCTGGAGACGAACTTATAGAATATTTTGCTCCATTTGATGGATCCTGATGGCAAAAAGTTTGGAAGAGGTAAGCTTGAAACCAATTTTTTTTTGTTCTTTTATTGCATTTAATTAATGGTGCTATATAAATAGAGAAATATTGCTCATACGGTGAACTATTGTTTCTCTGTGTGTAACCCAAGTCCTATCACTAGCAAGTGTCCTTTAACGATTGAATTAAACACATGAAGATTGGTCAACAGGCCAAGAGATGCAATTCGAAGTCGACATTCTAGTTTTTTCGCACATTAACATATAAGCCATACGACAACAATAATACCATGGCTAAAGCCTTTTCCCAAATCATTGGATTCTTTTCTACATTTTGCTCTGTGAAGTGCAATCTTCTTTATTAAAAATCTTATAATTTTTAATTACGACAAGCCATGTTCATATAGGCCTCACCCTCTCCTATCGTTATTGCTCCATTATTAAGATGAGATATTGCCTCTGCTTCTAATCGGTGTACTTATTGCTTTCCATCTCACTTGTCCAAGCATTTCAACAGTCATTATCATTTTATTTTTAGTTAAAACTATCTCTTATTTCTCACGGCCTTTTCATATATCTTTGGAATCATCTGCAATAATCCTTATTCGACTCTATCAAGGGTTTCTCTTCTGTTAACTGTCATATCATTTTAACCAACGAAGTTATAGTTCATTTAGAACACAACCTAGATGATGTTGCTCATGTAACTAAGATATATACTTTATCCCCTCACAAGTCATGCACTTATCGGTTACCCTTGCACTGGTCCAAAGGATCCAACCTTCTGACCGATTCTCCTCATTTATCTATTGGATTTCATCATAATACTTTAAAATTGCCTACATAATAGAACTGATCCATGAACTTGCAATATTTGGCCATACCATCATTCCTACAATGCTATTATTATAATATAAATGTTACCATATGCATATAGATATTTACAATCAACAACCGATTAATTAGGAAGATGCTGGTTGCAGTTACAGATATTTTCAGTTTATCTAGTCATTGGGGAATAGGTGTATTGTATAGGAGAATATATTCTTGGTTCGAGGTTCATCCTGCCGCGATGCTTTCTTTAACTTGGCATCGAGATTTTGCTTAGGCAGACTATTATAACTAGTTTTTTTTGCACATGCAATGCACATTATATGAAAATAGGAAAAAAAATCTATATTGATTGAAGCTTGATAAGCAAAACATGTTTATTAAATAAGTAATTCTCAAATAAAATCTATATTGATTGAGGGTGCAAATACACACATATAAGAATAATTTGGAATTAATAATTGATTTACAAATAAAATTTGATTTAAATGGTTTAGGTAAAGGAAAAGCAATAGGTAACTTTATATGATATTTGGTCCGTAGCGTTTTTAGATGACTAATTTTATAAGGGGTAGCCCAAGAATGACATTTTTTGTGATATAAGTTGTCATCAATTGATCTAAAAGTCTATCCAAATAGATGTTGCATAGTTCATGGTCGCATTAAAAAAACTCAGCAAAACTTAAAATAAGACCACTGAGATTAAAGACTCAAATGAATTGACACAGATCTCTACTATTATATAACTGAAACTCTCAGGGGCAGGGAAAAAAACTAGAGTAATCATGAGAAAGCAGTACACCCATGTGGCGAAAGAGAGAGCAACCACATAAGTCTTTATTCCAATTATACCTCTGGGTCTTTGTTTGAAAAGTCTCTCACAAGCACTTCCTCTATTCCCAAAGTGCATGCACATAAACTCATCAATAAATCACTCCACCAATAGATGTAAAGACAATTGCCAAAGAAAGGGTGGCAATTCCCCATGTTTGTTTAAATAAAATAAAAGGCAGATAGCCAGAAAGTGCTATTATGAAGAATTGAAAAGTTTTCCTTTGCACATTTTTGCCTCAAGGATATGCATTCGTCAAAATTTCTTATGGTTGAGTGCTACATTTTGCACTGGTGAAACAATGGGCTTGATTTTTTGAGTGGGTTTTGATGAATTCATTTTTTTTGCATGATTCTTTAATATATATAAAATTGCACGATATTTTTTCAACCTATGCTGTTTAAGGCAAAAGCTTTTTTTTGTATAGCTTTCTTTCACTTGATTCCATGGGTTGATGTCATATACTAATTGAGTATGCAATTTAGATTTGATGAAGAGTAATAACCAATAAATTTTGTTATTAAAATCAGATTTTTGAATTTTTGTCTTAGGAAAAGCATTGATATCTTTATTATTATAACTAGAAATCTCTTGGATGATGCCATTAATTAACAAATAAATAGAAAAATGACACAATCCTAATAATTGAAGTTAAGAAATCAAGATGTTTATCTCATCCACTGCAAAAGACAATAAGAAAAATGAAAAGCCAACAATACCATGTTCTCTCATTCATTACACGTTCTCTCGCATGCTCCAAAGCCCAAAATAGATATGCCTTACAAATTATACATAAACCCCTATAACTTTGTTATTTTGTATAACTCATAAAATTTTCAATTCTAATATTACCACTATCTGCATTCATTTAATTTAAATTTAGAAAAATTATTGGTATCTTCAGAAATTTTCATGTAATGTCCGGGGTAAAATAGTACACGTTTACATTGAGATGTACATATGTTGAAAATATATGTACGTGCATCGCACGCATAATATGCTAGTGTTAATATTAGTAATTTGGACCGCACGGATAGGAGGTTCAAACCATACATGTATTGATGTTGAAGATCAAATGAAATTGGATTTTGTATCAAATATTTGAACTAAATAGAGCTGATGCCGAGCTAACATCGAAGTTTATGTCATGGTTTGGAATATCGGCCGATCTCAATCAAGATGGTTGATTTTCAGAGTTGTGATATCGCTACCGTTCAATATGAAATGATATTAGGTTTACCATTTTATTAGCATCAGGCACCGTTGTAAAAAGCCTTATAAAGCTCCGCCATAGCCCCGCTTTAGCTTAAAACGGCCACAAAACACTTCGCTTTTCCATAAAACACTTTTATGTTGTGTTAATGGTTTGATGCTCCTGCTTTAGCTTATTTTATGTGCTTGAATATCCCGCTTAAATCCGCTTTGAAGCATTCAAATAGAATATAGTCATTATTTTCTTTAAAATAAATATATTAAAATTATTTTTACCAAGCTTTAAAACAACTACTGTGCCTATAGTCAATTGTAATAATTTGTCAAATTGTTTATAGTTGCTGGTACTATTTATTTAACGAACTTAAAAAATATTTAAAAATTTGCTATCCAATATAATATCCGATATTTTCCAGCCTAGTCGGCTGACATATTCGATTTCGATCCTAAAAGTAATCGCCCAATTTGAATACATATATCAAGATTTTAAATCTTGGTTTATACCGAAAATTCGAAACAATGCCAAGATTTAAATGATACCGGATTAGATGCCAAATATTATATGGAAGTCAAAGTTAATGACATGAAGAGCAAACACAATTAAAATAGTTCGTTGCATATCTGTAATACGTCTATATTACATTTGTTCCACATGAAAAAAGAAAATAAATCTGAAAAGAGATTAGAATAAATTTACAATATAAAAAAATATTTTTCTTATTATTCTTCAACTATTTCCTTACAAAAAGTTATCGACTTACAATCAGGCAGAACATTTAGAATTGAATTCCAATTCAATGTTTGACTAAATATGGATAGCAATTAGCATTATTATATTCAAAATATTATTAATTGGGGTAAAAAGAAGTTTTTAAAGCTACCGTTCATGTGCATCCCATTTCTCCCATCATCCTTTGTTTCTCTAATGAGACCTGCTAAGTCTTATTATACACATCCATTTAAATGAGAAAAGCTCTTAAGAGGCTCGAGAGGTGAGGAACAATGTCGATGACGTGGATCCCAATAAGTTTTTTTGCATAAATACTTGATAAAAGAATATATGTTCCTACATCATCGGGGTCTAACTCAAGAATGCGACGAGCAATTTTCTTTCCAAGCGCAAAATTTTTATGTACTTGACAGCCACTCAGTAAAGATCTCCATGCCATGATGTTCCATTCTATATTGGTAAGTCTCATATGTTTCTCTGCATCATTCAGTAATCCAGCTCTATAAAAAATCTCAATAATGCAAGTATGATGCTCTAAGCTCAGTGCTATTCCTAGTTCTCTCATAAATTCAAATAATCGAGCCTTTCTTGTACTAAACCGAGATGGCTACAAGTCGAAAATACACCTATAAACGTCACATAATTTGGAGCAACTTCTTCGTTTAACATAATGTGAAAATTGTCAGGAGTTTTGCTACCAAGGCCATGATGTGAATAACCTGTTATTATAGAATTTCAAGAAATAATGTCCTTGTCATGCATATTTACGAATACTTTCTGTACTTCTTTGATACTACCACACCTTGAATATATGTTGATGAGAGCATTGCCTATATTTAAATATTACCTATGTCCCGGTTTTATCATAAGAGCATTGATCGCTTCGCTATTTCTCATTGAAGACAAGCAAGGACACGAGTTTAATACAATATCGCAGGTGAAATCATTAGGCCTCACTCCATCTGATATCATTTCTAAGAATAATTTCAAAGCTTCGTCGGAAAAATTGTTGAGTGCAAACGACCATTACTGAAGTCCAAGAAACCATATTCTTATTTCGAAACCCATCAAAAGCACGTCGAGCACTTAACACGTCGTTATATTTTTCATACATATCAACTATAGCACTCCCACCAAAAATACCATTTTCAAAACCTCTCCTCATAATTTGGCAATTAAGCTGGCAGCCAAAGTTTAAATCCTTCAAATTAGCAGAAAGACCAAGAATGACAACGTGTGTCATCTGATCTCACTTGCAAATCTTACCCATTACGGCTTTTATATTATCTACAACGTCTTTCTAGTGCCCGTGCTCCAGAAAGGCGTTAATCATGGAATTGAATGAGATACAATCGAAATCTTGTAGAGTCTTGTAGATTTTTAAAGTATCGGCACCCGAGCATATAGTGTATAAATGAAGACAAGCGTTTCTGACGTAAGAATGAGAGCTTAGCTCAGATTTGAGTATATAAGAATGGTATTGCCGTCCTTTACATAGGGCTTCTAAATTCGAACAAGAAGCAAGCACCGTTGTGAAAATGTACTCGTTCAGGAAAAATTGATCGAAAGCCATAAATTTGAACATAGAAAGGACTTTCGGTGAATACTCATTATGAAAATAGCCAGCCATAAGTGTACTAATAGAGACAACATTTTTCTCGGGCATCATATTGAAAACATGCCGCGCGATTTGAGGTTGACGCATTTTACATAAATATTGATTAAATATCCGGACAGGATAACGTCGTATTGCTGGGTATAGATTATCAGTGCATGAACAACTTTTCCGATTTTTAGATTATTTGTTTCGGTAATTGTTTCTAAAAGGTTGAGATTGATTTTGTGGGAAGTGAAGGTTTTCATGGGATTACATGCTGGAGAATCGACGTTCTTGATGAGAAAAGAAAACCCTTTTACTGAAGTCACTCCTCTGAATCTAAACATTCTCAATCCTCTCTATTTGAAGTTTCAGCTCCAAGAACAATAAACACCAAAAACATAAATCTATCGCTCTCCACAAAAGATGCGGTATTGCATTCATATAAGTGCCTCGATCATCCTTAGCAATGGCTTAACCATTAGTTTCGATATCAAAACTATTAAAAAAACACATTATTTTAACATTTCCTTGGGCAAGCTCACGTCACACAAAAATATAAAGCACAATGCAAGCAGTCAAGTAGAATTTGATATTGAGAGACAACCACTCTTAATCATTCTGCAGACCATAAGAAATTAACTGCGAACCATCTTTTTAAAGTTAAATTTGATAATTCATTTCTATGGTTAACAAACTACTATTGTAACGTTCCGATATGTACAATGCAATCTCACCAACAAACTTTAGGTGAATAAATAAATATTATAACACTCAAATAACTAAAGATATGATTGATATAATACTGGCAGAGGCGAACGATCTTTTCATAAGAAAAGTAAGAAATCTGGGTCTCTCCGTTCTTTAGTTCCTTGTTGTGTTATGATATCATGCAAATTATTTAAAAGAGCATATAATTTACATAACCGTCTTAATGTTAAAAACATGCATAGCACGAGCTATGCGCATAATACCAACATTGTTTAGCTTAGTTTTGTACCAGTAAAAGATAATATAACAATCGGATAAATGTCAAGAACAAAATAAAAAAATAATGCGTTTTGACGACGGGAAATCATTCTGGTCATATGAGTAAGGCAATTCGACAAACAGGTAATGCGCATGACACAATTTTCTAATGCCCAAGTTTTACAAAGTAATACTAACATCAAATATTTCATATATTTTCCGGGTAAAGTATGATATAAGCAAATAAAGTAAATTGAACGATTTCTTACATCTTTCTTGATGACGGGGAAAAAAATTTGCAGAAGCGTCAGCATCCATTACTCATTAGCGCCTTTGATTGCTCTTGTTCTTACTCTAAAGTGATGTGGTTTTTCTGTAATGGGCTTGAAGGTTGCTATAAATTAAGAAAAAAGAAATTGGGCTGGGCTGGGCTGTGCTAGCCTGACTCATTGAGATTATACTCGTCAGATTCTTCACAAATATGTCAGCTGGCCTAAGTTATTCTTTTTTGGGTAAATTGTCAAAAAGCGTCCGGCCCGTTTCAAACTAATGTATGTGTTAACTCTATACTTTCGAGTACAAGACGATGCATGTAATCTCCATTGGCATCCTTTATCTCTTGGGAACAAGCCACTGTTACTCTCAAGCCATCGTTCTTAATGTAGTTGAAGTTGAATTGTTTCGCAATATCAAATTGGTAAAGAGCCAACCTAATTTCGTAAAAACCCTTGAATATTTGAGATGTGTCCTGAATTGCGTCATACCATGCAATCGGGATATTGTTCCTCATTATTTGATCATCATGGCTCACCGGTGGCAAACTTGTCTTCAACTCATGTATTCGATTATGCGCAATTGCTGGAGTAGAAGACGATGCGTGCTGACTATTACATAAAAAACACTTTTGTTGACATATTATTACTTGCATCTATATAGATATTACAAGCAATTTATTAACTATTAAAGGTAAATTTTCTTAGATATTAAGGAAATACACCTATTTAGAAGTTCCGGACAACTGTTTAGAAGTTACAGGTAGCTTTTTTAGTAGTTACAGGCAACTGGTCAGAAGTTACATGCAACTGTTTACAAGTTAGAGGCAAGTTTTTACAAGTTACATTCAAGTGCTTAAAACCTGCTTAGAAATTACATGCAAGTTTTTTGAAGTTACAGGCAACTGTTTAGAAGTTACAGGCAACTTTTTAGAAGTTATATGTAATTATTTAGAAGTTACATGCAACTGCTTAGAAGTTACATACAAGTTCTTACAAACTTTTGTTAACATATTATTACTTGCATCCATGTGATATTACAAGCAGTTTATTAGATATTAAAAGCAAATCTTCTTATATATTAGGGAAATACAACTGCTTAGAAGTTACAAGCAACTAATAATATGTTAATAAAAGTACATGGTGAAGTATACTTTATTGGTCTTGAAATTGAATTACAAATTGTATCTTAAAAAAATTATAAATTGATAACAAGCCACAAAATACATTAAGTCATGGAGTTTTTACACAAGTTTGAATCAGGCCGGGCGATTTTTGACAATTTATCCAGAAAATAATAACTTAGGACATATGACATATTTGTGAAGAATCTGACAAGTATAATCTTAATGGGTCAGCTCAGCCCAATTTCTTTTTCCTTAATTTATGACAACCTTTAAGCCCATTACAGAAAAATCCCACCACTTTAGAGTAAGAACAATATCCATCAAAGACGCTAATGAGTAATGAATGTTGACGCTTGGGCAAATTTTTTCCCCATCATCAAGAAAGAGGTAAGAAATCGATCAATTTGCTTTATTTGCTTCTATCATATTTTACCTGGAAAATATATGAAATATTTGATCTTAGTTTTGCTTTGTAAAATTTGGGCATTGGAAAATTGTGTCATGCACATTATCTGTTTGTCGAAATGCCTTACTCATATGACCAGAATGATTTCCCGTCGTCGAAGCGCATTATGTTTATCTATTTTGTTCTTGACATTTATCCGATTGTTATATTATCTTTTACTGGAACAGAACTAAGCTAAACAATGTTGGTATTGTGCGCATAGCTTGCGTTATGCATGTTTTGAACATTAAGACGGTTATGTATACTATATGCTCTTCTAAATAATTTGCATGATATCATAGCACAACAAGGAACTAGAGAACGGAGAGACCCAGATTTCTTGCTTTTTTTTATGAAAAGATCGTCCGCCTCTGTCAGTATTATATCAAGCATATCTTTAGTTATTCGAGTGTTATAATACTTATTTATTCACCTAAAGTTTGTTGGTGAGATTGCATTATACATATCGGAACGACACAATAGTAGTTTGTTAACCATAGAAATGGATTATCAAATTTAACTCTAAAAAGATGGTTCATAATTAATTTCTTATGGGCTGCAGAATGATTAAGAGTGGCTGTCTTTCAATATCAAATTCTACCCGACTGCATGCACTGTGCTACAAATTTTTGTGTGACGTGAGCTTAAGGAAATGTTAAAATAATGTGTTTTTTAAATAGTTTTGATGTCAAATCTAATGGTTAAGCCATTGCTACAGGTGATCGAGGTACTTTGTGAATGCAATACCGAGATTTTTCTTTGATGTTTATTGTTCTTGGAGCTGAAACTTCGAATAGAGAGGATTGAGAATGTTTAAATTCAAAGGACCGACTTCAATAAAAGGGTTTCCTTTTCTCATCAAAAACGTTGATTTTCCGATATGTAATCCTATGAAGACCTTCACTTCTCACGAAATCAATCTCAACCTTTTGAAAACAATTACCGAAACAAAGAATCTAAAGATCGGAAAAGCTGTTCATGCCCTGCTAATCCATACCCAGCAATATGACGTTATCCTGTACAACTATTTGATCAATCTTTATGTAAAATGCGATCAACTTCAAATCGCGCAGCATGTTTTCAATATGATGCCCGAGAAAAATGTTGTCTCTATTAGTATACTTATGGCTGGTTATTTTCATAATGGGTATTTTCTGGAGGTCCTTTCTATGTTCAAATCAATGGCTTTTGATCAATTTTTCCCGAACGAGTACATTTTCACAACGGTGTTGTCTTCTTGTTCGAATTTAGAAGCCCTATGTAAAGGACGTCAATGCCATTCTTATATACTCAAATCTGGGTTAAGCTCTTATTCTTACGTCAGAAACGCTCTTCTTCATATGTACACTATATGCTCGGGTGTCGATGATGCTTTAAAAATCTATAAGACTCTACAAGATTTTGATTGTATCTCATTCAATTCCATGATTAACGCCTTTCTGGAGCACGGGCACTTGAAAGACGCTGTAGATGGTATAAAAGCCGTAATGAGTATGATTTGCAAATGGGATCAGATGACACACGTTGCCATTCTTGGTCTTTCTGCTAATTTGAAAGATTTGAACCTGGGTTGCCAGCTTCATTGCCAAATTATGAAGAGGGGTTTTGAAAATGGTATTTTTGGTGGGAGTGCCATAGTTGATATGTATGGAAAATGTAACGACGTGTTAAGTGCTCGACGTGCTTTTGATAGGCTTCGAAATAGGAATGTGGTTTCTTGGACTTCAGTAATGGCCGTTTGCACTCAAAACAATTTTTCCGAAGAAACTTTGAAATTATTGTTAGAGATGATATCAGATGGAGTGAGGCCTAATGATTTCACCTACGCTGTTGTATTAAATTCATGTGCTTGCTTATCTTCAATAAGAAACGGCGAAGCGATCAATGCTCTTGTGATAAAATCGGGACATAAGGAATATTTAAACATAGGTAATGCTCTCATCAACATGTATTCAAGATGCGGTAGTATCAAAGAAGCAGAGGAAGTATTCGTAAATATGTATGATAAGGACATTATTTCTTGGAATTCTATAATAACAGGTTATTCACATCATGGCCTTGGTAGCAAAGTTCTTGACAATTTTTGCGTTATGTTAAATGAAGGAATTGCTCCAAATTATGTGACGTTTATAGGTGTGCTTTCGGCCTGTAGCCATCTCGGTTTAGTAGAAGAAGGGCTCAATTATTTGAATTTTATGAGAGAGCTAGGAATAGCCCCGGGCTTAGAGCATCATACTTGCATCATTGGGATTTTTTGTCGAGCTGGATTACTGAATGAAGCAGAGAAACATATGAGACTTACCAATATAGAATGGGATGTCGTGGCATGGAGATCTTTACTGAGTGGCTGTCGAGTACATAAAAATTTTGCGCTTGGAAAGAAAATTGCTCGCCGCATTCTTGAGTTAGACCCCGATGATGTGGGAACCTATATTCTTTTATCAAATATTTATGCAAAAGAAACTCATTGGGATGGAGTTGTTGAGGTGCGAAAGCTAATGAGAGGGCGGAGCATTAAAAAAGAGCCTGGGGTTAGTTGGATTCAAGTGAGGAACGAGACCCATGTTTTCGCTTCGGAGGACAACAAACATCCGTCAATGGGTCGGATACGTGAGAAATTAGTGGAGTTAATAGCCCGAATCAAGTTAATTGGGTACATACCTGATATTTCTAGTGTGTTACATGACGTTGGGGACGAACAGAAGGAAGAGTATCTGAGCTATCATAGCGAGAAGTTAGCAATAGCTTTTGGGCTTATTAGCACTCCTGAGGGAGCTGTTATCCGTATTATGAAGAATTTGCGCGTCTGCAATGATTGTCACATTGCATTAAAACTCATTTCTAATGTTATGGGGAGGAAAATAATCGTGAGAGATGCGAACCGATTCCATTCTTTTCAGAACGGAGAATGTTCTTGTTATGATTACTGGTGAGTTTTATGCATTAATATGTTGAAAAAGAGATTGCTAGTGCAGATGCAAAGAGCTAACTCAATCACTAGGAAGCCAACCGCAATGCATATTTCAGGTAACTAACAGAGTTCACAAATTCTTGTAGTAGATTGGTTTTTTCTCTACACAAATGAACTGATTCGATATGTTTGAAATTGCTGGTTGTTTTTCAGTTCAGAAAAATTGATTGCTTGTATTAAGAAGCATTTTACTTGAAATGGTGAGTGAATTGTCAAGGAATTTCTGTATTCTTTCGTCACTTAGATCTCTTTTTTGCTTCTTCTTGCTATTGAGAGTTAACTCAGTTTACATTTAAACGCTCGTCAATTTGCAACGCTGTTTGGAGAAACTGCGCTTTCAAATCCCAAACGAAGTTCGGATCGAGCCTCACTTTATTTCTTCCCTTCCACCATTGCCATAAAGTGTGTACGACTACCGTTCGAACATACCTAAGCTCCCCCACTCCCTCCTTTTTCCTTCTAAATGAGTAGCGGATCCAAATTAACGTCAGTGGGATGTTTCCCAGTTTCATCCTCATCTTAATGGCATCCCAAAACCCCTTGAGAGCATTGCAGTCTTGAAACAGATGGCACATCACTTAGATCTCTTGCTCAAAGAGTATTGTTCTTTTTACATTCATAACAGAGGCCTGTTTGGTAGAGGCAGTTGAAACGGGGAGAGCGTTTTCCTTAGAAAACAAGCATAAGATGAATGGAAACAGTGGAGAGGTGGTGGTTTTTAAAAACAAAAGTTGTTAAATAAAGGATAAAAATGCTCAAAGTAGATTTTAGTTAAATGGATGGATTGTGAAATATTTTAGAGGTCAAGACAGGATTGACAATGAATATTAATTGGTAGTAGGTTTAAGATTTGTTATTTATTAGTCACTGTACCATACCTTATTTGAGTTTCTTAAATTCTAAACTCTTATTCGGTTGCAGATACAAATGGGGCTTCTGTCCAACGCAACAATCGTGTAGTTCTCTTTAAGGGGGTGCTAGCTACCCAATGGAGTTTTATGCATAAGTCTAACTTTGTAGCGTTCCTTTATTTCGCTAATTTTAATCAAGTATATTTGTATGTTTAGTGTTGATTCTGTGAGCCTGCACGTGTTCTACTAAGAGGCAATTGCCACTTGATTTCTAATCTTGCTGATGTATTATCTTCTTGGAACAGACAGGATGAAGTTTTTTAAGATCTAAAATATGAGTTTTGGTCTTGATGAAATATGTCGTCTTTCAATGCTCACAATGACAAATTATATCTCTCGGAAGGATCAGACACTGGAACGTGTAATCAGCAAAGGTTTTAACACGTGGCTCTTTTATTTAACTTTTAGGACCTAGGGAGCTTACCGGTGCAGTTGATCTTATAAGTCACTACAAATTGTTGGGTCACCATGATTTTTTCTGCAAAAGAGCTTTGCCATTGTCAGTTTCGGATACGCACTACCTTCATAATGTTGTGGGAGATACAGAAATTCGAAAAGGGGAAGGGATGGAGCTGGACCAACTGTTTCAGACCGCTCCTTACTTGAGGGAAACGACAGCCCACATACAGCCTTTTGATTTGGACTCTCTCGGGCAAGCTTTTCAGCTGCGAGAAACAGCTCCCATGGATTTGCCCTCTGTATAAAATCTGGCATCGCATTAGATTTTTATGTGCCTTCACCTACTAGTCTTTAACAAGGCTTTGCCTATTTTTATGGTGTTCGCAGGCAGAAAAAGGACTCCCTACCATTGGTGCAAAACTGAAAATCGAGTCTAAAGACAGAGAGAAGAAACATAAAAAGCACAAGGATAGAGATAAGGACAAGGACAAGGACAAGGAGCATAAGAAGCACAAACACCGTCACAAAGATCGGAATAAAGATAAAGATAAGGAGAAGAAGAAGGATGGTGATCATTCAAAGAAGCATCATGACAAGGTACTCGTTCGCACCTATTCCTTTCAACATTTATTATATTTATATTTATATTTAGCTGAGAGGCATTTTTAATTTAGATAGGTGGGGAATTCCTTCTATTCGGATGTAAATGGTTTGACGATATTAAATAAAGTTTTCTTTCAAGAAAAGAAAAGAAAAGGCTGTTGGCAGTTGGCACTATTTTTACTTCATTCACTTTATAATGTTCTGTATTTCAGAAGAGGAAGCATGATGGTAATGAAGACCACATGGACATTCATAAGCACAAGAAGAGTAAGGTACCAGCCGGCCCTTTGTAATTCTGTTTTTGTTAATTCTCACCGGTAAATTGCCCAAGGTGTTTTTTGTCAATTGGGTGTGTTTGGAGATTAAGCCGTTCTGAAATATCATTGCCCCCCCCCCCCCCAATTTCTTAATGCAATCTCATTGGTCCTACAATATTTCAGCATAAAAGTTTGAAGGTGGGAGAGGTTGGAGGATAGGGGTGCGAGCTGTTTAATTTATTCTGGTTGTTCATTATCATATCTTCAAAATGGCGACATTGAAATTTTATATGAGGTTTCTCATGTCTAGAAGGCAAATTCGAGGAGGTATAAACTCTTTTAACTTTGGCCTGAATTCAGTTACATAATTAATCTTTTTTATTTGTTAATTCTTTAGTAGCGCATGTGCCATGTAGTAGTAGGTTTTATTTTTGCTAATGATTTAAATTCTAGACTAGATTTCCTAATATAGTTAACTATATTGGCTTGTCATGGTGAATCACCTTTTATTATCTATATGATGCGATCCATTAAGCTTTACCAAGCTTAGCATATCCAACCAACATGTCGTCATCATATGCGAGACTTTTACTGTTCATTTTCCCTGTCATCATCATATGCAAGACTTTTACTATTCTGTTTTCCCTAGGGCTTGGGTAGCCTGGATAGTCAGTCATCTATTCCAGATGGCGGAAGATAGAATTCAAATTTCAAGCTTGTAGGCTATGTTGCACGGATTCATTGGCGAGAAGACTTATTTATCGGATTCGTATCCGTATCGTTATGAGGATAATTTTTTGACACATTGTAAAATTTATATTGTATTCTAGATGTGTTAAACATGCATAATATGACTGAAACATTAACTATGTATGCGTCAAACGTTTCGTAAGTTAAATTGATCCATATATGCATTTTATAAATTGACCAAATAGAAAATATAGAAGACAATTATTCTTCCGATAACTATTGTTCTGCATAAATAGAATACTAAACTGAGGGTAAGTCTAGATGGAAAAACAATCTAGAATTAGCATTCTTAAACTAGTGAAATTATTTGTATTTTCTGTTTATATTTGCTAACTAATATTTATTTTATAAAAAATATGTTTATGTTCTTAAACAATAAAATAGCATATCACAATGAATAATATAATAGACCTTTGGTGAATCAGTTAATTCAGTCCATGCTATTTAGCTTGTAAGTTTCATAAACTGACATCAAAGATAGAATTCAAGATTGGAAGACATGTAATTGGTTTCATTTACCAATAGCAGTATGGACTTTCTCACCCTTGACTACTGGCACCGACCTACTTTCTCACCCACAACTACTGGTAGTGACTGCCATAAAAAATCCAGACCAACATAACATGACTGCCTGCGTCCTTACAACTCAATGCATATAGATAGATGCATGGCTAGTAATTTCCAATCACTTGTAATCAATGGTAATAACATAGTACATCATTCTAACAACCTAAAGAAACATAGTGCTTCTGTCCGTTCAAACGAGCCTCTTCGACCAAGCTTCGTTTTTATTATTAATCTAACCTACATTATACCAACAGCAGCTGTCATTTTCTTCCCTTTTTAGCGCAGACTTTATTTTTAAGGAATGATTATGCACCAAAAGTTAGGAAATAAAGCTCAACTAGTGAAGCTTTAGCCGGGAGATATTCTTTATTTGCATTCACGCCTTGTGGAAAGAGCCGATAAATAAAGTTCCAGTTTAGGTGAACCAGGACCACTTCCACCAGACCGAGGAAGAGATCCTAACTTGAAAAGTACTCTGAACGGTAAATAAATTATATTAAGTTTTCTACGGCGGGTTTCCTGATTAAAAATTTACCAAATCCGATAGTTAAGAATCCCTCAAAGCAGCAAATCTGGTTCTTTATTCTGAATCTTTCGTCGGGAAACCCTCGACAAAACCCTAGATCCGAGCATCTCTCCTCTTATCCTCTACAAATCATTGTCAAAATGCTAGATACGAACATCTTCCATAAGTCCGTCGAACTTTTGTGAACTCTTCTCTCTCCGATGAAGCAAAAGATTAGATTAGCTTGGGGTTTTTGTAATTTCTTTGGCAAATCAAGTAAATTTATGATATTTTTCTTTGACTTATTTCGAATTTGTTCATTTATGCTTGTTATTTATACGGTATTTATAATATTTAATGAATATCAACCCTGTTGAGATCCAACTTAAAACATATACATTTATAGTCTGACATTTAGAAAATGTCATTGGTATATCCTGACATCCGCCATTCAGCTTGAAAATTTTCATGCCGGCATGATGCCGACATCCGACATCCAGAATATTGTCGTTGGCAATTATTGGGTTTCTAGCTGTAGGCCATGTGCAACGGTTTTCATCATGTATATTTCTTTTTCATTATCTTTAGTCTTGTCTTGTTTTCTTCTTACCTTTTTATATTCTTTTTTCTTCTTCTCCCCTAATTTTTGTGAGTCTTTCAAACTAGAATGTTTTATACTGGTCATTCTTTCAACGCACATAGTTTCTACATCAGTAGGAGAAAATTGATACATGAATATACATTGATATCACCCATTCAAACTGGATGTCAATTTATCGCAGGATAAAATCTTAAAATTGTATCTTGGCAAGGTTTTGGAATTGTAGACCCTAGTTAATGCATAACTTTAAGCTAACACATCTCTTATATTTGTTCTCAAAATGACTCAAAATTATGAATTTTTCTCACTTTGTTCCTAAAATTTATTATGATTTAGGTATAGATTGTTGGATTTTGTTGTGTTTAGAGGAATATGTTCTTGTTAATTTTGCAAACTATATTGTAATTTAGAATCATGATGGCATTGATTTTATCTCCAGTTTGGAGCATTCCGGCTAAGATTCATGGGAGATGAATTAAATCTTATGTTTAATGTATCTTGAATTTTAAGGTTATGATCTCTTTAGGTTTGACATCAGGATGAGGTATACAAAAAACTACGAATTATAACGCTAATTTGCCAATAATCTATTCCTAACAATTATGATTTTCTTTTTAAATTTAAGGATCCCTTTATAACGTGTTGCAAAACCAATATTCACTTCAATTCCACAATCTTTGATATAACAAATATGATTGGAACAAACACCTAAAATTTCAACTATTAGAAAATAATATGAAACATGAAAAGGCCAAAAATTGAAACTGCTGATTCGTTGAAGCCGCAAGAGTTGAAATGGTTTAGGAATTGCGTCGGCAACTCCGTGACGGTGACACCAAGCAGCTGAGGCTTGCGAGAAGAGAGAAGTAGAAAGAGGCAAGTTGAGATTTGGACAAAGATTTATTTTGTAATTGAGTTATTATTAAGTAATTGAAACCTTGAAGTATGGGTTGGTGCCGGCTAGGTTTAGGTGGGCAGAAGTAAAAAAAATATGATGTATTTGTATTTGGGGCGAAGTAAGTATTGACTGGTGTAAGAATTGGCTGAGGTGCAGTACTAAGGGTTTCTTTGTTCAAGGTTGGTAGGGGCATATGCCCCCTCATGTCAAAGCATGACTCCGTCCCTGGGTAGCTTCACTTATCTGCCCTTTCTAATTGGTTCTCTCTTTTAGGATCAATCTCTGCATTTGAATTTACGGCGAAACAAGAAGTTGTTCGACCTTAACTCTTTGAATTCGACCTTAACTCTTGGAGCAAGTGAGACAAGTATCTTTCTAAATACATGAACATGGCCCCTGAATTTTTCGGCAGTTTATCTAAAGGAATTGTCCTTTCGATGGAAGAGCTTCGTATTAATCCGCTCTTCCTTCGATTCTTTTTGTCCTATGTCAAAGATATCCTCATCATCTTGATATATTAAGAAAATAACTTTAAATTAGCTTTTGCTTTCAGCTTCTCCTGTCCCTTGTGTTTGATGTGAATCTTTGTGACACAGCTTTACCTTCTTGGTAAATACTTAAAAAGAGTTGGGAAAAGTTGTTATTTGGGACAAGAAAGGCATTCTGGACACTAGGTGCACCCATTTTATGTTTTTTTCTAGAAGAATACATAAAATTTGTAATCATGTAGTTTGTTGAATAAAATATTATGCAATTGTACGTTTTATTTAACAAAATAAATTTTTGACTAGGTTCGCAATGAAATAACACATCATGTATGCCATCTAAGATATGTCTGTAGTAAGAATCATGTTGACGTTTCAGAATTGTTGCTTATAAAGCTATTAAGACGATAGTTGTGGGACATGGAAGGATGCTGATTATGAAGATTTGATGTAATTACTAGGCCAGTTTTGTGTAGAAGGCACTTGCAACAATAACCAAAATGTTTTATGCTTCAAAGTAGGACATCGATACTGAAAGTTGATATTTCCTACTCAACTAGTTGCAAGTTACATCTATGGTGTATGAAGATCCATAGGAGTAATGGAATTAATTATCATGTTCATGCTTCATAAGTAATAGAAGGGTTTTCTGCATTAGATAACTCTGTAAAAGTTTCTGCCCAAGCCATTTCGGAGTATGAAAAAGAACAATTCTTGACTCACACGATATTGGATATTACTAGGAGATCTCAAGCGCCTTATATTTCCAAATATATTTGTTTGTTCTCTTTGAAAAAAGAAAAAGAAAAACGTTTACTCATTATTTCTTTCATGAATCTATATCTAACATATTGATACTCTTCAACTCTTCTTATACCTTCAATAAGTAATGTTTCTAGTCAGAGACGGAGGCCTAGGGGGAGAAATTATTCCCTATGCCGGCTGTGTACACCCGAGCAAAAGAGAGAAGAAATAGAAGTGTGAGCCCCACACGCTGCCTAAGGGTGCTTGAAACTCTCTCCCCCTGCCCCGGTGTATTACACCCGGTATAGGGAATAATTTTTTGCTTAGGGGGGCCTGCTGAGGTGGCTGCCCCCCTATCTTCGAAAAATTATAGACCCCTAAAGTTCCGTTTCCAAAGTAGGCGCACACTATAATCTTCACGCCACAATTATGGCACCAGTACATAGCCCATGAGAGCCGACTATCACATGGCCCATTACTGTGCTACTGTCATTATATTTGTTTGCAAGAAAGTAATAAATTTAGTAGTAATAACTAATATATTTTATTTATGATGATTTATTATCTCTCAGACTCCCACTACCTAATCCAAAATCAAGCAAAAGATATATCAATATATATTTATATCAATATATACCACATACTTCTTTCTAATATCTAATTAAAAACATATAGCTTCTGTCTTCGTTTCTCTTAGAAAAGAAACCTTAACATCTTTGCTAACAATATATAAATGTGTTTTTCCTGTAAAGTTTACTTACAATTGTTTATGTTTGAATTTTTTTTAAAGAAGTTAATTTACTTAATTTAGAGATTCAAAAGCCATTCATCTCAAACAAAAAAAAAAGAAAAGAAAAAAAAAGAAAAGAAAAGAATAAGAAGACGGAGAAAAAAGAATTGGAGAAGTAGTTAAATATTTATACAATCATTTTATTTTTTGGATGAAAGAGCTGGGACCAAAGTATGCTTCTCATGCAATTTTCATATATAAAAAAATGTAAATCAAAAGATTGCATCAAAAAAAGAAAATCCAACAACATCCTTGAAAATCTCTACTGAAGGACAGGCAGAAAAAAGAAAGTAAAACAAAAAGGAAAAGGGGAGGGGAGGAACCATCCAAGCAAAGCTCTGAAATATGAAAGAAATGCAACCAAAATTCGACTTTTCGGGTCCTAACTACTACAAGTCTGAAGACTATTTATACAATCATGACTTGTTTTATCATACTTTAAATTGATATAGACTTGAAATGCATGTTTATTTAAATACCATATTTCTCTTACTCTGTCAAATCTTCTTACGGTCTTATTTAATTTATCTTTTTCATTTGTCACTTGTTAGCATGACGATTATCAAGAAATTTAACTGCATACTATATATAGTAAAAGCTGCCCCCCCCCCCCCCCTAAGGACTACATACTTTTATGATATTACATAATTAAAAAATTTACCATTTTGTCATCAAAATTCCCCTTCAAGCATTGACTATTGTTGTTTTGGAATGCTGCAGGTTTCAGAAGGCAGGAGCACCCATTTTTAAAGCAGATAACTGGAAGAACCCCATCTGCGGCGAATTCTGTGTTATAGTTTTCTGTATTGTAACTTCATAAATTAAACTGCTATTAATCTCAGCTCTCCTCTTCTTTCTCCATTCAAAATGGGGATGTCGAAACATTCAAGTCATTCATACGAAGACATTGTAACATTTTGAACTGAACTTCCCTTCTCTGGCTCTTGCCTATTATTAAACTGATACTAGTTTATTATGATAGTCTTTATCTTTTGTTAACTCATGTGTATGAATTATAGTATCAAACTTGTGCTGAATAAAGCATTCGGGTGTAAAGTTAGCCAAATATAGTAACATTGCTCATTACTGTGTATACGCAAGAATGGTTGTATCATGCAGTGCGGCAACCTTGTAGCATGCACAAGGATTTATAAATTTAATTATTATTATAATTAAATTAAAATATGGACAAATAAGTTATTATAACATAATGAAGTACAGGTTGAGTAAATAACTAAGAAGGGCCCCGAAGTCTAAAGATAAGAAAAATAATATAGATTTTAAAGTTTGATATATAATTCTTAAGTTTCTATCTTATATTTATGAACTTTATACATAATATGTCAAGGATTGACTTGTAAATATTTTGTTTTTTCCTTCAGGTTTTCAATAATTTTCTTGCAATTGTATAGGAAAATCATGAAATTTTTAAAAATCTCAAAAACAAAAATATTTGGTTTTTCATATTTTGCTTATTATAGCACATAAGAATGTACAACAATTGCAATTTTTTTTTGTTTTCAATTTCTCTACATGTTGCACCGGCATCTTAATACGGCGAAATTTAAAAAAAATTAAAACTTATTTTTTCTTCGATTTTCCAATATTTTGCTTGCTATATAACACAAGAAATCATGAAATTTTTAAAAAATTCTTTTGTTTTTTCGGTTTTTCAATATTTTACATGATAAATCATAAGAAAATCATAAAATTTTCTGTTTTTTCTCTCCCAATATTATACATACTATAGCACATGAAAATTATGAAATTTTCAAAGAGAAAAGTTCCTAAACAACTTACCACACAACGTAACTAGAGAGTGACGAGCCCATTCCTTGAGTGGTCCAAGCCCTTTCTATCTGTTGCGCAGCCAACTCATCCATTCTCTCTGTTGTGTAGGAAATTGCTTAAGAGAGTTGTGTAGGCCCGGTAAGCTCTTTTCAAAATTCTCAAATTTTTTATGTTCACTTCTTAGTTTTTATATTTTGCATGCTATAACACATGACAATGACAAAATTTACAAAAATATCAAAATTATTTATTTTCTTCAAATTTACAATTTTTTGCATGCCACCACACGAAATTGTGTAATTTAAAAAAATCTTAAACTTTTATGTTTTCTTTCAGGTTTTTAATATTTTGGTTGCCACAGAATATGAAAACCATAAAATTTTGAAAGTCTTAAAAATTTTAAGTTTTCTTCAATTTTTCAATATTTTACATTCTATTATACAAAAATCTCAAAATTTTCTATATTTTTTCTAACTCAATATTTTGCATGCCGAACACTCAAGTAATGAAATTTTCAAAAATCTTAATATTTTTTGTTCTATTTAGTTTTTGTTAGCACACATATATTGCGAACTTTTCGAAAATATAGAAATTTTCTGTTTCTTTCGATTTACTTTGCTTCTTATAAAACACGGAGATCGCTAAATTTTAAAAAGTATTATAATTTTTGTTTTCTTCGGTTTTACAATTTTTTATGCTGCACGAAAATCGTGAACCGTCAAAAATCTCAATATTTTCTATTTTCTTTGGTTTTTATTATTTTGCTTGGTATGTAGAGTATAAAAATTACAGTATTTAAAAAAAAAAAAGTTAAAATTTTCTTTTCGGGCTTTCCACATCTTATTTGCTATAACAAAGAAAAATCATAAAATTTTCAGAAATCTAAATTTTTTTCCTGTTTTCTTCACATTTTTAATATTTTAAATGATATAGCACATAAAAATTACAAAAATTTAGAAGATCTGGAAAATGAAAATCTTTTTCTTTGTTTTTAGTTTATATGCTATAGCACACGAAAATAATGAAATTTCAAAAAACTCAAACTTTTTAATTTTCTTCGATTTTTCAATATTTTACTTGTTTATACTTTTGGAGAATTTTGGAGTATCAAAAGTCAGAAAGATATATGAAGTAAAAGAAGAAAAGGTCGTCGACTGCCAGTAAGAACGTATCAGAATAAAGTAATTTGGTCTGAGTGACTAACATTTGGGGTGATTGTGAACTCTTGGCGACATACGAAAATCATGAAATTTTCAAAAAGTTCAAATTTTTCTGTTTTCTTTAGTTTTTCAATATATTACTTGTTATAGCATAAAAATCGCAAAATCTTTTTAAATCTCAAGAATTTTTGTTTTTTTTTGTTTTTTTAATATTTCTTGTTTGTGATATTTCAATATCTTGCTTGTTATAGCACATGAAAATTGTGAAATTTTCAAAAGTTCGAATTTTTTTCTAATGTTTTCTTTATTTTATATGTTATACCACAAGGAAATAGCAAATTTTTAAAAAAAATTCTCAAAAGTCTTGTCTTTTTAATATTATGCATATAGAAGAAATTTTCAATTTAATTTAATTCAATTTTTTTTACATGCTTAACACACGAAGATAGTGATTTTTTAAAAAATGTCAAAATTTTTCTTTTTTTGGATTTTCAATATTTTTTGCAATACCAAACGAAAATAGCGAAATTTATAACTCTTAATTTTTTTATTTTTCAATATTTTACATTCTATAAAAAATCGAGAAATTTTTCAATCTAGTAAAACCTAAGTAATAAGAGAAAAGAAGAAAGAGATTTTAAAGAAAGGGCCTGATCAAAATTTTTCCAGCATATACCTTAGGTTTATGAGATAAAAGAACGACATATATTGAGTATGAAGTCAAAAAAAAATAATTCCACTATCCAAATGTAATAAGAAAATTAAATAAGGGTTCTTATATAGCTAAATACGTATGTATAGATAGATGTAACAACAATTATCGTAAGAAGTCATGTTCTGATACTTTTCAACCCTAAAAATATCAATTAGAATAAGTTTGTTACTTATTCATTGGTATACTATTATTTCTGTTTAGCCGCAAGGTGAAATATTAAACAATTATAAACATATGGAGAAATTAAAAGCGAATCTTTGAGCAGCATTGAAATTGTTGTAAAGGTGATATCTTTTATTTTTGGGTTTTCCAAAATGCCAATTTTTTTTTTGTTTTCTTCGATTTTTCAATATATTGCTTTCGAGCACATGAAAATACGATTAATTTTCAAAATTCTATAAATTTCCGTTTTCATTGGTTTTTCTATATTTCGTTTGCTTGCACACGAAAAATTACGATAGTTTCTTCAAAATTCTCAGTATGAATGTTATAGCACACAAAAGTTGTGAGAATTTCAAAATTTTTGTTTTTTTGGTTATTCAATATTTTCCTTGCTATATAGGAAACAAAAGTTGTCAAATTCTCAAAAATCTACCGTTTTTTCAGTTTTTCAATATTTTGCACGCTAACCAACATCATGAAATTTTCAAAAATCTCAAAATATTATATTGACATCCATTTTTAATTTTTTGTTGTTTATTGCACGCTAATATCAAGGAATCTAAAAGTCCCAAAATTTTCCTTTTGTTTTTCCTTCTGTTTTCAATATTCTATTTGTTATATAACACTTGTTAAATTTTCAAAAATCCCGTTTTTCAACATTTTACATGTTGTAGCTCAATTGTGAAATTTTTTAATATCTAAGAATTTCCTGGTTTATATATATATCATATGAAAATTATGAAATTTTCAAAAATCTGAGAAATTTTCTATTTTTTCAGTTTTCAACATCTTGCTGTAACAAAGAAAATCGCAAAATTTTCATCAATCTCATAGATTTCCGTTTTCTCCTTTTTCTTAATATTTTGCATGCTATTTGCATAGTCACATAATTCGGGAATAATTCGGCGAATTCGCGAATTTTTGATCGGCCGATTAATTCTCCTATTTAAACGCCACTGGCGAATGTTTCGAATTATTCGCGAACAATTCATGAATTATTCGCGAACAATTCATGAATTATTCGCGAATAATTCCCAAAAACAGCTAATAATTCGTAATATCAAAACCCAACGCCTCATATATTAATTTCTTACTCGAAATCCTTCCCGAACATTTTCCGAATACTTTCTGACTATTTCCCGAATACCTGCCGATTTTTTCCAAATAGTTCTCCGAATCCGAATTTTCGACCTCGCCGAATAATTCCCGAACTGCGAATTTGTGACTATGGCTGTATGAGGAAACATTTGGATAGCAAGATGCAATTTGTAATTTTTGAAAAATTAAAGGGCTAAGACAATTTTGTAGCAACTTATGTCCAAGCTAGATTAGAAAATACTCTATGAATATTCTCATATAGCTTTCATTGATAGCCCATGAAAGAGTAGTAACCGTATTTGTTTGGATTAGTCACCTTATTCATGATAGGATTTTTGACGTTTTGTAAAGAAAACAGATGTATATTTAAAACGTTTAGGGCATATTTGGGTATGGAATTGGCTTGTTGGAGTTTATTTTTGGGTGAAGGTTGAGGGATGTTGGTAAGCTCCTAACTGCACTTAAAAATAAACCATGGTCATGTTATAAGGGATGTGTCTATGAGAATGGAGTTTAGAAAACTAAGAACATTGTAGAGCGTTTTTCGTCATCCCATGAAGACCCCATAAAGATGGATGTGCTCGTGTTTCAGACGTATACAGATTCCCCCTACACATGGCAGGCAGAGGATTTATTGATTGTTGGGATTTTAATTTTCGGCAGCCACGGACAAACCTGCCGTTAATTACTTCTCGTTTTTGACTCGAGAGAACCTCCGATTGACGGGTCATGCGTATCATGCAACTCATTCTGTGATATATACGTTGTGTTTGAAAACAATTTTAGAGCTCTTTGAACATAACGGGGGCCATCACACGAAGGTCCCACTGTCCGGTCAGCGGGCGGGGATCCAAGCTCGGGTGGCCTCCATCAGGGTCGAGATCCTCTCTCGAAGGGGGTCGGGAGCCCCCCCGAAACAGGAACACCGTTTAAGAAGGAATCTCGAAGCTGAGGACCCCTCAGAAAGGGGGGGGGGCTGAGAAGGGTCCTGAAGACGGGAACTTTCCTTATGGGGGGACCCCAGGAGAGGTCCCGAAGGTTGGGACCCCAGGAGAGGCCCTGACAGCGGGAACCTCCATTTTGTGGGGGGTTTTGAAAGCGGGGACCCTAGGAAGGGTCCCGACAGTAGGAACCTCCCTCTTTTGGGGGGTTCCGACAGCCGGGGCCCCAGAAGGTGGATCCCGAGAATGAACACGGGTGTGTCCCGTGTTCAAGATTTGAGGAGGAACTTGGCTTATGACCTATGTTTCTATGGATCTTACAAGAGATCCGAGTTCAAGTGATGAAAGCCTAGAGCTTTCATCGACGTTACCCGAGAATACTTGTTCTCTCTTGTTCTTCAAATTTGATGAAGAAAGGATGCTCCTTTACTTGATTTTGATTTTGGATCTTGAGTTCTTGAGATTGAGCTTTTTAAAATACATGGGTTCTCTTTTGATGGGTTGTATTGAGTAAGAAAGAGATGAAGGAGATGAGAGAGACGCAAAGTGAATTCTTTTTCTTTTTGGAGCCCTCTTTCTCTCTCACTCTGAGGAAGAAGATGAAAAATAAAGAGACTTGGCTTTCTTGATGGAGGCTTAAATCCCTAGAAAAGTATGAGTGGATGGAAGTTGTTCTCATTTGTATTTTGGGCGGGGTTTAAATACGCCTTACATGTTTGCACTTGAGTTTTTGAGCTTTATAAAATTGGATTTTTGTCTATTTCTTTACAAATGTGCATACTTTTGCACCTTAGCCCTTAAACTTTACAAAATTGGTTTTTTGTCCAATTCTCCATTTAAATCTATTTATTACATTATTCTTCTTTTTTGGCATGGGACCGGCCCTCATGCTTGAGCTTAGACTCGGCTTGGATTCGGACTCGGGCTCACTTGACTTGGGTTCCAGCTCGGGCTCACTTAACTTTGACTTTTGACTTTTGACTTGTCGATTTTAGTAAAAATGGGTGTAATTTTTGACCCCAAAACTCATATTAGAATTTAGATATCTACAATTATCTCCAACTTAAAAATGAATGCCAAACATGAAAAGTTATCATTTTAGACTTTTGCCAACTTTATGAAACTTCGGTTTAGATGGCTTAATTCCATTCCCAAACAGGGCCTTAAAAGCAGGGGCGGAGCTAGTAAATTTTCATTCAGGAGGGAGGGGGATAAGACATATTCTCTAGCATAAAAACATATTCATATGGGAAAAAATATTTCCAAATTATTTTTAAACCCTTTTTTAGATTAATGCATTCTTTTTTTCAATTTTTACAATATTGATTCAACTATAAGACTTCGTAGATACGTAATTTTTAACTATAATATTTAAAGTAAATTATGCTAGAATAATAAGTAAATTAATGGTGTTTACATTATAAAGTTACTTGAGTTGATATATTATTCTTAGTGAATTGTTATGTGCATATTATTTTCTTTGTTGTTTTTCTGTAGTATCCATAGTTAAAATTAAGAAGAAGAAAAAAAATATTTATCATAATCAAATATATACGAATTGAATATATACTTCATACTAATTGATAACATTTTAGAAGTATTCAATAAAAGCTTTTCTTATTAAAGCACCAAACATATGGCCTTAAAAAAGAAAAAGAAAAAAGGCTTAGAAATATGCGCATTCTTCATCAAGGCTTGAACTTCCCTCTAATTTGACAACCCAATATCTCTACCAACCTACGGACTAGATAAAACTTGTGTTAATAAGATTAACATATTTACTGATAATAATTTTTGGAAATATCGAAACATAAAAAAGGTAATATATATCGGTTTTTGGGAGCCTTAGCCCCCTCTTACAAGTGTGGGTCTTATCATGTTTTTTTCTTGAGGGAGAGGCAGGACAAATGATGTTGTAAAACTTTAGCATGGCCGTATGTTATTTAACGATATTAATTAGTATTTTGAATTTTGTTTTTATTTATTATTTCGGTTATGATTGGTTTGGATAGTATGTGTGTTATCAGACCCGACCCGTTTGCGTGAAACCCTTTATGGTGCTAGAGTATTTTTTATTAATATTTATCCGTAGACTAAATCTACATGAATCTTAAATAAGAAAGATATAATATTTAAATTATATGTATATATTTTCTGGTAGTCATACGTTAGGGATATTTTTCATATATTAATTGTCAGCATGTTATTTAAACATCTCACGGTGTTATATTGACAATTATCTACTGCAGGAAAATCTTAAACATTCTATATATATATCAGAGTAGAATATTTTCTTTTAACTTTTAGATTTATGGTTAAGAAGGCTACGTATATATAGATATTTTCCAATATATTTTCTTTGAAATTTAGTAGAGATGGATCGGAAATTTGTAATATCTTTATAAAATATTATTTAGTTATATACATATATATTATATATAATTAAACATATTAAATTATAAAATAAAATTATATATAAAAACTCTCTCTCTCTCTCTTCCTTATATCTCTCTCCCTCGTCTCTTTTCCCTTCGTCCCCGACCCATGCTCACCTTGTCGCCATCCTCCTTCCTCTACCTTAAACACCTGAGCCCCATCTCCATCGAAGCTCAGACCATCATTGACCTCGCTCCTCATCGCCGAGCACCCAGCAGCCCCTCATCGGCTCCTAACCCCTCAACCACTATCACTTCCGATCACCACCTTCCTCAATCTTATCTCATCTTCATCGCCACCATCTCCATTATTACAGCAAACCCTCACCGATTCCCAAAACCCATGCCAGCAACTCCATCTTCTTATTCTCAGGCCATCTTCTTCTTCAACCCAAGAACCTATCCATGGCGACTTCATCTTCCACGTCTTCTTCTTCTTCGCTGAATGTCACCATCTCCATGATCTCCTCGTCTCAGCCCTCGTCGTCATCACCAAGGCCTCCTCCATCATCTCCATCCACTACCACAATACAGATCACCCTCCAATTACCTTCAACCCAAGCACTTTGTCATCGTCATCGTCATCGTCTTCGATCTTCATCACCGAAGCACCACCTACCCCTACTGTCATCGTCTCCTCCTCTCCATCTCGTAACAGCCGAGGCTCCATCGCTTACAATCCATCGCTTTCACCCTTGCCGTCGTCGTCTGTTCAGTCGAAAATATTGCAATCTGTAACATAACAATTTCCTCACTATTCTAATCATCTAAGAGTGTTTGTTATAAATATGACACATATTACAGAATCATTTGGAAAATACCAATTACCATGTGTTGTACATTATAACCGGTATTATGAAAGAAATTATGTGTAAATATTTCACGCATGATATTGTATATCTCAACACTTTTTATCAAGATTTTTGTGCAGAAAATTATTCAGATCAAAGAACTGGAATCGCAAAAATTGCCGATAAAACGCAGCAAGTCAAAGAAATAAAATCTGGCAGAGATTCAGAAAAGATAATAAGATTCCAGTTGTCACATAAAGACCAAAATACCAACACCAGAAGACCCCATGAAAATGATGCAAAGATCTCATCATATGGCCGCGGAACCGCGGCCGATCCAGCCCGATCCGCCGTGGATCCGTGGCCGAGTTTGCTCGTCGGCGGTCCGAACTTCTCCAGAATTTTATATGTAACCTCCTACCTTCCTCAAGACGCTTGATAACCACGTGGCTTCTTCTGGAAGGCTCGGCATAACAACCAAGCTTATGAAGAAAGCTTAATTTGAGGCTATAAAAGGGGATCAAGATCTTAATTTTGGGGGTTGTTAAATAGTTGTTAAATAGTGGTTAAAAAAAGGAGTTAGTTAGTTGTTCAAAAAGTTGTTACACAATTACAATTCAATTCAAGTTGAGTGACACAACTTGAGATCCAATCCAAATCTAATCAAATCAAGATCCATTGAGAGCAAAATCAAGCGACAATCGAAGATCCTTTATCGCAACGCCGAATCGTCATCAAGAACAAGAGATCCACATCCGATCCACGGCTCACGGCGATCGAGCCAAGCAAAGATCAACGACAAATTCCCTTTCAAAGGAGCGATCGAGAGCTAGTCTTGTAAACTCGAATTGAGAGGTGTAATTTGAAGGAGATTTAATAAAGGTGATAATTGTAATTCTCGCTTTCTTTACGTTCTTACATTATGAAATTTCTCATTCTTGATTCTTTAATTTTCATGATGCGTGAGTGAAATCTCCGCTTGTAAAGGAATCGAGAGAATCGGTAGATCTAATGATGATGAAATCCTAATACTAATTTTAAGTCTTATGAGATTTGTGAATTTTAGGAAAAAGAATCATCAATGACCTAATTTGGATTGAGATCACGTTCTTGCTAATTTCGTTGCAAATTAGGGATCAAATGATTGATGATTCTTTTTGCTAAATGCTAGATTTGAATGATGATCAATGAAAAAACAAGGGATAGTGAAGGAGAAACCCTAGTTTCTTCAATAGATCTCTAATCTTCATTCATCACCATCATTCTAGCTACAATTCATCTATAGATAAGATTCGTAATTTGTAGTATTCATCATTGCTACTAATTCGATCGATTCCTACAAGCTATCCTTCATATTCTTGATAATTCAAATTGATATTGGACATTTTTTTTATTTCTAATTCTTGAATATATTCTTGATTTTCTTGAAATGACAACTCAATTAAATCTCGAATTACTTTCTTGAATTTTCTTTTATATATCATTTCGATCCATCTAAAGCAAAATCGAACAAATACTCGCATCTTAGTGGACGATCCGTTATCATTAACGAAACTACTTCGATACTGTTATTGATTGCGGTATAAATTCTTTGATTGTGATAAAATTTTCATTCCATACAACTTCACAATTCAATCGATCAATCAAATGGCGGGGATGCGTGCGTAATTTGTTCTTTCTTGCTATTTGAGTTGAAAATTTATTATTCCATCAAATTTTAATCCAAGAATCGTATCATGTGCTTAACGTTTAGTGTTTGCATTTTTGTGAGGGAATCTGGAATCATTGTAGCAGTGAGATCAAGATTCAGAGAAGATTTACAAATTCCAGAGGAGTACAAGTAGCTACAGAAATTTTTTGAAACCCTAATTCCTCCATTCCACCGTGGATCCGCGGCTAACGGTAGGTTTTTGCGGCGGTTCCGCCGCCGTTTAAGCATTTCAGTGTTCCAAACTTCTGTGGTATATTCTCTGTTCTCTCCTCTTCTCTCTGATCTTGTCCAATAACAATTTTCTGCAGGATTTTTTGCAAAAATTCGCAGCGCGCTAAAAGAAATTTTTTTGTTGCATTTCTTGAAATTGGTTGTTTTGTGCATGTTTTTAATACGGAAATTAAGGGGTAAAGACCAAATTCAGATTAGGTAGGGATTTCATTATCCTTCCTAAGCCCCAAAATCACAAAACTAGCATCCGCATCACCCTCATTAACTAAAAAATATCTAGACAAGTCTCTAAGGACCGTCGCGCTCAATTAGGACAGAAGAAGGTCGTGGATAATCTATTGCTTATCCGCATTTTTTTGGTGGTGTCTAAGGCAAGTGTGTCTAAGGCAAGTGTTTACTTAATTAGGCCCACTACTTACGTAGCGGAGAACTTCCCACTTACCTGGCCACAGGAGGAATAAAGAGGCAGTAGAGGATTTATCCTGCGATTTGTCTTCTGGAAGTCTAGGAGCGGTCTAGTGACTTGACCTAGGTGACCATTAGATCTAGGGTTGCTTGTGTATTGTTGTGTGATTTTTCAAAATCCGTCTTTTTCAAAACAAACACCAAACCAACTTTTCTCTAATTATCACAACGCTGCCACTTGTGCTAAACCATTTAGTGCATGCTCGGCTGGACATGGGATTCTAGTGCCCGTCTTGTCCGCGTTCTTCCTATCGACTCCGAAGTCGGTAATTCTATATCTTCTTTTTCTTCACCCACCACCACATCCACTTCGACGGACGGATCTCCATCGAACTTCTTTAACACCACTTTGCCACTGTCTGCAGGTGTGCAGAATCCACCCCGCATCTCTCTCCAAGAGAGATGTTACCCTATTCGAGGTCCTCTTTCTACCCGTCTTTCCATTCCACCAGCCAATAGGTACAATTTCGAAATCAAATCTCAATACATCAATCTTTTACCCAAATTTCATGGTCTCGAGTCTGAAGACGCATCGTTTTTATTACCAAATTTGAAAACGTATGTGCTATGATGGGTACTTCACAGTTTTCTGTGGATGCTATGCGTCTACGTCTTCTCCCGTTCACTTTGTGCGATTTAGTCGAGAAGTGGCTTTATAACACAGCTGCACATTCTATTTCAAACTGGGATGAATTCGTCATAGCTTTCCTTAAGAAATTCTACCCCAATCATAAGACTGCCCGAGTCCATAGCGAAATAAATAAATTTACTCAGCTTCCCAATGAACAATTTTCGAAGTGTTTTGAACGCTTCAAGGATCTTTTAGTTCAATATCCTCATCACGGAATCCATCGATGGGATCTGTGCAGAATCATATATGAGGGCATTAATCCTATAACAAAATAGGTGCTTGAATCCATGTGTCAAGGCAACTTCATGTCTAAAGACGATGGTGAAGCTTGGAAATTTTTAGAAGATTTCGCTGAAAAAACTTTACAATGGGAGAGTGTAAGTCAATCATCGTCTAGGGGTGGTATTCATCAACTGGATGTTTCTATAGGAGTCAAAGCTGAAATGGTAGCAATGCAAAAGAAGCTTGAAGGTATGGAACATAAATTTTTATTAGCCTCTCTAAATCAAATGACACTCCCTAAAACTGTGTGTGGTTGTTGTCCCAACCCATCACATTTGACGGAAGAATGTCCTTTGAATGTACTGTTTCAAGGTCACACTAATGCTGCATTTCAGCAACAACCTAGAAACAATCCTTCTTCTTCCATATATAATCAAGGTTGGAGGAATCATCCTGATTTTGCTTGGAACCAACACCAAACTCAAAACACGGTTCCAAACCAGAATAATTTTCAAAGGGCCCCTCCACAACAACAGCAACCACCACAACTGATTCAGCACCCTTTTCAACCGCAACCTTTACAAAATCCGGCCAACAACTTTGATCCATCTTCTGCCGGTACCGATAAACCCTCTGCACTCGACATGTTCATTAAACATTCCATGCAAACGATGATATTTTAATGTCTTTTATCCAAACGTTACTTCAAAACACTGTCTCCCACGATGAGAGTATTAAAGCGATAGAAGCACAAATTGCACAGTTGAATACCGCGATGAATGCTAGAGAGAAAGGGAAACATCCATCTCTACCCTTACCTAATCCTGGCTATGCACATCATGTGAGTGCTATGACCACGTTAAGATCTGGAAGAGTGCTGGATAACCATGTGGGTAAACAGATTGATAATGATGAATTGATCATTAACACCCCGGCTTCCACTTCCACTTCTGCTTCTTGCCCTATTTCGTCTAGTTTACCTTTTTCTTCCGAGCCTATTCTCCGTTTTCTCCAAGGCTCGAACCATCTACCCACTTCATCCTTTCCACCCCCATAAACTTCTCCACATATGTTGGACCCAACCCTTATTGATAAAGCTCCATTTCCAAACAGATCGAGGGCCAACAAACCTAACGTACAAATGGAGAAGATTGTGGATATGTTTAAGCAGGTTAACGTAAACATCGCTCTCCTAGATGCGATTCAACAAGTTCCGGCTTATGCGAAAATCCTTAAAAACTTGTGCACTAGGAAGAGAAAGACTCAAGTGCCGAAAAAAGTTTTCATGTCGAGTAATGTAAGTACAGCTTTTACACAGAATTTACCCAAGAAACGTAAGGACCCTGGCTGTCCTACAATCTCTATTTCTATTGGGGGTAAAAATATCAATCGTGCTTTACTCGATTTAGGCGCTAGTGTTAACTTGCTTCCATATTCTGTGTATGAGCAATTGGGTATCGGAGAATTAAAACCATCGCAATGCACTTTATAGATGGCAGATCGATCTATCACCAAATCTAGGGGTGAGCTTGAGGATGTGTTGATAAAAGTCGGGGAATTTATATTCCTTGTGGACTTTATTGTTATAGATACACAGCCTGTAGCGAACCCACGGAACCAAATTCCGATGATTCTCGGTCGACCCTTTTTGGCTACTTCCAACGCTGTAATCAATTGTAGAAATGGCTCTATGAACTTATCCTTTGGGAATAGGTCAATTGAGCTTAACATTTACAAGTTGGGAAGTCAACCCTCCGAACCTCATGCTCATGTATGTTTTGTCGAATTAATGGATGTCGACAGCAGCGAATTTGAAAAGCTTCACGATACTAATCCAGACTCCCTTAATACGTTATTGTTTGACCCAGATATGTAGTATACACATACGGACCCTTCTTTCAAGTTGTCCGGGTCAACATCTAACGCTGATTTTGAACCTTTGATGGAGTCTGAAGATCACTTCGCTCTTTTTGATGAGATTATTCTTCGGGGTATCGATGAAATCTTTGAAGAAATTTTCGCTGATGAACTCGCATTTTTAGAAAACACGAAAGTTGTGATGAATAAAACCCATAACAAAGAAATTGAACCTCCACCCCTTCTTGGTATCATTAACAAGAATGCGAGTAATCCATCATAATCATTGAGTCGTATCTCTAAATTGAGACGCAAACCCTTTCCATACCACCACTTATCTTTTCCCCACTTTTTCCTGGCTCCATGTAACATGTTCTTCCACCAACCGGTGCACTATACTGATAAAATTTTCGAATGGTTGGTGTTGACTTTCGGTCTTTGCAAAACTTGGCATTGACCTATAACTTTACCCCCCCTCTTATGTTTTTTAAAAAAGATTAATATTGTTTAACTCAAGTTTGGGTTTTTTTTTTGTATTTTTGGCTTTTGAAAATAAAAGTTGTCCTCAAAATTGTGAGCCAAAAATAAGTTTGGGGGAGGATTTTCACGTTCACTTATTCTTTTCCCCGTTAATAAATTTTCCTCCCAAGCTTACAGGTTTTTGAGATTTAACAGATGACAACAGTGAGGACACTGTTCTAAACAAGTTTGGGGGAGGTTTGTGCTTATTTACGCATCACTTTGTATCATACTTTGCATAAGCACAAAACATAAAAAAAATATGTGTACATAAATAAGATAATAAAAGATTAGAAAGTGAAAAATTACATCTAAAATATTGGAAGAATTTAAGAAAACCAAGAAAGTTAGATGTTTTCTTAAACGGAAATAGTAATAAGTAATTATGAGCCGTTGTCCCAAGGGTTAGGAAGATGAAGGAAGTCACTAATCTGAGGATAAAAATAAGTCCGAAAAATAGTTTCTATTTTGGAATCCAAACATTTGAACGTTGATACCCTACTATACGCATTTACACACGTCTTGAAACTCGGGATAGTAGATGATACCTTGAAATGCTCTTGTCTGAAAACCAAAGTATGAAGGAAATAATAAATGAAGCATAAATATATAAAATGGTGTAGAAAAATGAACACTGGTTTTGTAATCACCAAGGCAGCATAAAAAAAATATAGCTAGGATGCTTCATCACCTAGTGCCTTAGACCAACTGGTTTGGGAGTCACTGCTAAGCCTTAGGTGTTACAAGACGAGGAAATTGCTAATTATGCCTAACATGTGAGCACATTTAATAATCGGTCGGTTAGTATCTCAAGAAGTATTAACGGTCGCATGAAGAATGTGTGAGCAATTCTATCTAAAATATTCACCGACTAAAAAGTACTGAGATAGATGGACAAGAGAATGATAGCTTGAATTGAATTCTCCGAGTGTAGGGATGTCTTTTACACACACGTAGGGGTATATGATCAGTGTTTGGAAGAAAGGTAGGAATGAAAAATAAATGCGATGTTTTATTGAGAGATGATGTGATTTCTAATATCTTTTCATGACTATTAAGATCGGGCTCATAACAACCGAAAAGCTAGTATAGTTGAAAACTCTAATTTTCAAAGTCTTTCTTTTACAATTCCTATCTTTATATGTAACTTTCACAGTCTTTCTTTTATTATAGGATTTTATGGGTGCAATCCGCTAAAAACCCTCAGGAGACAACACTCCTCCTACTAGGGACATCTAGAGGTTTAAAGGCTTGTTGCACGTGCTCAGTGCAATCGTGTTGCCTACGAAAGTGTGCTAGTTAGTTTTTTCTTTTTTCTTATATTTTCTCCTTCTCTTGAATAAAAGATGTTTGCTCGAGACGATCAAAATTACGTTTGGGGGAATTTGTTCAGTAAAAAATATTGCAATCTGTAATATAACAATTTTCTCACTATTCTAATCATCTAAGGGTGTTTGTTATAAATATGACACATATTACAGAATCATTTGGAAAATACCAATTACCATATGTTGTACATTATAACCGGCATTATGAAGGAAATTATGTGTAAATATTTCACGCATGGTATTGTATATCTCAACACTTTTTATCAAGATTTTTGTGCAGAAAATTATTCAGGTTAAAGAACTGGAATCGCAAAAATTGGCGATAAAACGCAGCAAGTCAAAGAAATAAAATCTGGCAGAGATTCAAAAAGGATAATAAGATTCCAGATGTCACATGAAGACCAAAATACCAACACCAGAAGACCCCATGAAAATGATGCAAAGATCTCATCATATGGCCGCGGAACCGCGGCCGATCCAGCCCGATCCGCCGTGGATCCGCGGCCGAGTTGGCTCGTCGGTGGTCCGAACTTCTCCAGAGCTTTCTATGTAATCGCCTAGCTTCCTCAAGACGCTTTATAACCACATGGCTTCTTCTGGAAGGCTTTGCATAACAACCAAGCTTATGAAGGAAGCTTAATTTGAGAGGGATCTAGATCTTAATTTTGGGGGATATTTAATAGTTGTTAAATAGTGGTTAAAAAAAGGAGTTAGTTAGTTGTTCAAAAAGTTGTTACACAATTACAATTCAATTCAAATTGAGTGACACAACTTGAGATCCAATCCAAATTCAATCAAATCAAGATCCATTGAGAGCAAAATCAAGCGACAATCGAAGATCTTTTATCGCAACGCCGAATCATCATCAAGAGCAAGAGATCCGCATCCGATCCATGACTCACGGCGATCGAACCAAGCAAAGATCGATGACAAATTCCCTTTCAAAGGAGCGATCCAGAGCTAGTTTTGTAAACTCGAATTGAGAGGTGTAATTTGAAGGAGATTTAATAAAGGTGATAATTGTAATTCTCGCTTTCTTTACATTCTTGCATTATGAAATTTCTCGTTCTTGATTCTTTAATTTTCATGATGCGTGAGTGAAATCTCCGCTTGTAAAGGAATCGAGAGAATCGGTAGATCTAATGATGATGAAATCCTAATACTAATCTTAAGTCTTATGAGATTTGTGAACTTTAGGAAAAAAAATCATCAATGAACTAATTTGGATCGAGATCATATTCTTGCTAATTTCGTTGCAAATTAGGGATCAAATGATTGATTATTCACTTTGCTAAATGCTAGATTTGAATGATGATCAATGAAAAAACAAGAGATAGTGAAGGAGAAACCCTAGTTTCTTCAATAGATCCCTAATCTTCATGCATCACCATCGTTCTAGCTACAATTGATCAATAGATAAGATTCATAATTTGTAGTATTCATCATTGCTACTAATTCGATCGATTCCTATAAGCTATCCTTCATATTCTTGATAATTCAAATTGATATTGGACACTTTCTTGATTTCTAATTCTTGAATATATTCTTGATTTTCTTGAAATGACAACTCAATTAAATCTCGAATTACTTTCTTGAATTTTCTTTTATATTTCATTTCGATTCATTTAAAGCAAAATCGAACAAATACTCGCATCTCAGTGGACGATCCGTTCTCATTAACGAAACTATTTCGACACCGTTATTGATTGCGGTATAAATTTTTTGATTGTGATAAACTTTTCATTCCATACAACTTCACAATTCAATCGATCAATCTCCGTCATCTTCTCAACTCCAACCATCAACATCCTCCTTCCAAGAAATTTAACTTCATCGCCTCACCTGAAAACCTAAACCTTTATTGAGGTCCCCTCATCTCGCCTACACCAATATCCAACCGAGAACCCTACCGGAACTCAAACCCTTCACTAAACTCAAAACCCCAACTCGACAGCATCTCACCGTCGACCCAAACTCTACAGTGCCGCCGACTCAAATGAGCGGTATCACCAATGTCGTCTTCGTCTTGTTGTTCTCGGTTGCAAGAATCCAAGGCTCAAAATCGTTTCCATCGCCTCAAGCGCCGCCATCATCGTCGTCGATCTTTTCTCCCCTTGCTTGCAGTCCAAAAACCGAGACCCAATACCCGAGCACCATTGACATCAACCCAAAGCATCCTATCGTAATTGTTGACTTCGTCTTCTTCCTCTCACTGATCGAGCCGGGCTCCTCTGCTTTCGATCCAGACCAAGCACCCAGCTGAGATCTTGCTTGCTTCATGTTTGCCTTATCGTTCCGTTCGTGTGTTCGTATCTTAGGTAAGTTCTTTACTTACTACATGCTATAGTTACGGCTAATATTTTCACTTCGCCGTAACACTAATATAATTTATCATTCATGCTGTTAATTAAATTTAATCAATATAAGCTTAATTCATAATATTTCGTAAATACAATTGATTTACAATATTTCCTAGTTATGACAAAAGATTATTTTAATACGGTCAAAATGATATATTAAACCTGTAGCATTGTTCGATCATTATCGTTATTTCATGTATTGTATCCAAATAGGTTTAGATAAAACCATTTGAAAACAATACTTCATGTGTTAATCCTATTACTAGAAAATATACATAATCCGGTTAACATATTTATTACCCAGTTGATTTAAACGCCCGTTAATCTATATCAATTCACTTTTACCGATATACTGTTATAACTATATTGTATGTTCTATCCTAATGGCTTGACTGTGATATATATATTCCTAACTGTATTATATATGACTTAACTGCTTAATCACACCATCCCTGATATGCTTGTAAACCACTATCTTTTTACCCTTATTGCTATCATGCTAGTATCTAATTGACTGTAGTATTTACCGATTCCAACAATTCTGACTTGTTGTCCTGATGGACGTGACATGTTGTCTTGATAGACAAAACCTATACCTGTTCCTGTGTTGGCATTAGGTAGATATTATATTCATACCTGACTTGGAAAACGAAACCTGGGGAAATAGGAAAATCAAAGTGTAACTGAAGTGTAACTTAAAAGGATATTACATATTTCCGTGTTTCCGGGAGTAACGGAACAAAATCATTCTTGATTCATATATCTTGATCCGTGATCCCGGAGGGTAACGGGATATATCTTGGTCCGTGGTCCCAGGGGGTAACAGGATATATTCTTTTCAGTTATATGGAGGAGTGCATTCATTAGTTTCAAATACCTGTAAGATAGTTAACCGAGAAACACAGACCTTATGATATACATGACATGTTTGACTACTTATAGCTTACTTGTTATACCATCTGTGATTGCTGTTGTTTTATACTATTAATATCTCACCCTTGTAAATGGCATACTATATCACCTATTGTTTATATTAGTATTATTATGATATTTATGACGCACTGACGTCTAGATTTTGCATGCCCCAGATTCTTTGACTTTAGCACAGGAGGACCGTGAGTACCTTGGCAGGATTGCGGATCAGTGATGAGCATTCCACTAATATAGTTATTATCGTGGTTTAGGTATTCTTGTTCTTCTTTGGATCTTTATTGCTTCCGCTATCATTTCCTATTATCATTCTTATGACTGTTGGACATGTTTAGAGATAAATAGATATATTATTGTTCTTGATTACTGATTAACAGCCGTAATGTGACTATGGGAGGATATTCCTTACCGCAGATAGCATGGTTGGTTTTGTTACGTTCCCAAATTTTTATATTTTGGGAAGCATGGCGTGACAGATGTAGAGCACTTGAAAGAGTGGAGAAGTTTTTTATTTCTAGAGGAAAAAACATGCAAATCATCTGGGATCTAGCTATAACAGTGGAAATAGGAAATAAAATGAGGACAGAGAGTACCATTACTTGATACCTGGAATGTATGATTACTAGGAATCCATACATTTCTAAATTTTTGCACCCAGACAGACATTTTACTGCTAGGAATATGGAGAATTGTTGTGCTTGGTACCATTTAATCATTCTTGAGAATGAACATAGGAATCAACACTACTACAATGAGGAGTTACCCCTACGGATAGAGGAATTCGTAGGGGCAACTTTTTATTACCCCTACGGTTTACTCTGTAGGGGCATTGTTTGTCCCTACGGTGCCCACCGTAGAGGCATAAATAAATTAAAAAATATTAAAATTCAATGTCTTTATTTGACCCTACGGTACTGCAAAAGAGCGCCCTACGGATTAATCCGTAGGGGCAAAAATTGGTTATTTAAAAAAAATAATGCTCAGAATTTCCAACCGTCCCCTAAAATTTCCCACCAACCTGCGCCAGGTCAAAATTCTTCGCCCGTCGTTGCCGCCCCACTCTTGTCGCCGACTTCCTCGTCGCCGAGTTCCTCCTCCATTGCCGTCGATCGAGCTCGTCGTGGAGTTCCTCATCGCCGCCAATCGACCTCGTTGCCGCCGATCGTCCTCGTCGCCGCCTCTACCACTTCGAGCTCCATCTTCCCGGTCTCCTCCACCTCGTCGAAGCCTTGCTCTCCACCTCCTTGAGGAACTTTACCCGTCGGCCGGTCTTTGGCAGAGGTGAGTTAATTTGGATTTTAATTTATAATTTTGTTGTTTTTAATTGGTGTTATTGTTGTTAATTTTAAGGTTAGGGTTAGGATTAGGGTTATAGGGCTGGGTTAATTGGGGGTTAATTTGGGTTAGGGTTAGGCTTTGGGTGATGATTAGGGTTAGGGTTAGGATTAATTAGGTAAAATAGGGTTAGGGTTAGGGTTATAGGGCCGGATTAATTGGGGGTTAATTTGGGTTAGGGTTAGCCTTTGGGTGATGATTAGGGTTAGGGTTAGGGTTAATTAGGTAAAATAGGGTTAGGGTTAGGGTTTGGGTGATGATTAGGATTAGAGTTAGGGTTAATTTGGGTTAACTAGGTAAAATGGGGTTGGTGATGATTGGGGTTAGGGTTAATTAGATTAATTAGGATTAATTTTGGTTTGGGCTAGGATTAATTTGGGTGATGATTAGGGTTAGGGTTAATTTGGGTTAATTAGGTAAAATATGGTTAATTTGGGGTTGGGTGATGATTAGGGTTAAGATTAGGGTTAATTTGGGTTAATTAGGTAAAATAGGGTTAATTTGGGATAGGGTGTTGATTAGAGTTAATTTGATTTAATTAGCTTAATTTGGGTTAATTAGGGATAATTTGAGTTAGGATGATGATTAGGGTTAATTTTAGTTAATTAGGTTAATTTGGGTTAATTAGTGTTAGGGTTTAGGGTACGATAGTTCCTTCAGTAGGATACTTAATAATAACGTAAACGTAAGAAAATCTTACCCTAAACTAAAAATTTTAAACCCTTAAAAATGAAACGTAAATATGAAACCTATTCAAATTAATACAATATATGATACTCGATGATAATATGAAACTTTCATATTCTCATCGATATTCATATGTGAAAATCAAAGCGCGACTTAGTTCTTGTCTATCGGTTAACATGCGTTCGATATTCGTCGTGATATAGAACTATACGCAGGTTGTTAAATATCAGACGATATAGTTCGGTGCTAACAACTATCACGTAGTCTATGTGACAAGAAGATTCAATCGTATGATAACCGATAGATTTGTCCAGTGGGGACTAGTTAGGAATGTATAAACCAAACACCTGCTTTCACTTGTGTTTTCATTCGTTTCGAGTTATTTCGTCGGTACTTTTCCGCTGGTTCTCCGTGTACAAAGATAGATTAGATGTTCATTTCAACGTTGTTTCACAGTATTGAAATGATTATCTATTCTATTACAGTATACTCGGAGAACAGCAGGGAGGTGCTGCCGAAATTTACTCGAAACGGATGAATCACAAGCGAATGGGTGTCTGCTCTATACATTTTTAATAGGATAGAAGCCTTACCCCCGACAGCCGAAACATACACATACAACACGAATACGCAACAAACGCACACACAAAGCACATACACACTAACAACCCTACACTTAAGTGAAATCATAAATTGAAATATACATACACAGAATACAACTCATACTTGGGTATCTTCAAATCTAACTTTGTTAATCGATAATTTATTCTTTTCAACGAAAAATTTACCTCTACGGATTCTCTTCTTTGTCAGTAACCATCCCGTTCTTAGATTTCTCAATATAGTCACCATAACCTACAATTTATATGTTATACAGTTTAACATGGCCCATGAGTACATTAGAGTTAAGGAATGGATGTACGTGGATTGACAATAACGCATGCAATCTAAGTTTGTCGCAGGAGTTGCCGCTTTCATTGAATTTGCACGCACACATAATAAGATCGTGTCAGAGAAGATTCTCTATCTGTACGATTGTAGGGTGTTTTTCGTCACCCCATTGAGATGGGAATACGCACGCGCTTGTCAGGCGTACTGTGGGGTTACCTAGCACGGCCATTGGGTTTCGGGAGGCATCGACCATGCCGCATTAAAATTTTGCCATGCTAAACAACCCTAGACTAAGAATCTTAACTAGAGAATTAGACGAACCATGCATGTAAACATCTTTACATCTAAGTGAACAAGGAATACAACCTTTGTAGACCGGTCCTTCACTTCAATAGCTCCGTGTAGTAGTCCCTTTGCTCCAAGTAGTGAACTCCCGGACTCTAGAAATTCTCCACAAGATGAAAGGAACAAACTTGCTTGAAGTATTCGAGGCCGAAGATGATCTACGTCGAGGAGACACCAACTCAAGGTATCTCTTCACTAATTTGGAATTAGTGAAGCAAACAACCTAAACTAAATAGCTAATCTAGTGTAGGTTGATGAAGTATGAATTTTGCCCACTTTAGAATTAATTTTCTCACTAATTTTCTTCACCTCTCAAAAAACCTAGAGAGCTCTCTCTTGATGAAGAAGAAGATGAAGATATTAATGTTATTGCAACCATGAGTGAGAAATATCTCATATAACTCTTGTAGAGACTTAACCATGGCTTAAGCTAATGGTTGGGTTAATAAATATCTAATGTAAAACAAAACTAGTGGACTATATCAATGGTTCTACAAGCTTCCACTAAGCTTAAACCATGTGAATAATTTCCAACTAATTTTTGATTTACTTTAAATAAATAAACCCCACATTATCATAAGCATGGTGTGAGTCTTATACACCTATGTAGCATGTATCATCAAGCATGACACAAAAAGAAACACATTTAATATATATCACATATATATTAAATGCATAAGTGAGATAAAAAAATGCTTAAGTGAGCTAATATTAGTTAATGTATGTTAGTATATCAAATATATAATTATACATTAAATTATTAAATCAATACTTGATTTAATAATTTGTCTATATCACATATAACCGACTAATATCATATGTATCAACTTATCGAATCAACACTTGATTCGATAACCCGGCTATATCACATATAACCGACCGATATCACATATCGCGAGAATAGAATACGATATCACATACACGTATTAATCTCGGTCCCGCACATATCATATATGTGCTCTTACTTCATTTCGCCTGATCCAGAAAACCTCTGTGTAGGACTCTAAAGACTCGTCAATACGCCGGCAGTGGGTGATGATCATATCAGTCACCCACAAGCCGTCAACGGTACTAGCTGGACGTAACGGCTACCCGGATATTGAGCGATCAGAAGATCAACAAGCAAGCCTACTCATACTCCTGCGAATCCAATAAGTAACACTATCGTACAGTCCGATCTCTTCGTCTGATATGTTGCATATCTACTCTAGGGGTGGTAAACGTTAGATCCCGGTAATTTGATAAGTCATGCCGATGTGAGGCTCATAACGGGTCGAGAAACTACTGATAACACTTACCAGTAAATCTCTATATCAGCCCTGGCCAGGGACTTCCTGTTATAGCCAATCGAGCACAGCGCAACATCAACCCCTAATACCGGGAGAGACGAATCCCCTCCTATCGCTCATTGCCTCCATGTGACTCGGGACTGTACCCAAAAACCACCGTTTTGCACGTTCTCTTGAACGTGGCAAAGTGGAAATCAAACCACAGTGGGAATCACACAAGACTCTATGACGATCTCGGGTCAACAGACTAACCTGTACCGGTGTCACCAGAGAACTGCTATTTGACAATAGGTATAATACCATCTAGAAGTTCTCGGCGAGTCCTGTTCAGTGTACCCAATCTCCACTGAGCACCCGTATACCATCTTTGATGTCAAACACCAATGGATGTAGGATCATCCATCGCCCATCATATGGGTCAAGAAGCGTATACGCTAGTCTACTCTGGAATATCGATACCCTGTCTCGATACACCCTCGATTAGGAACAATTAAAAGATCATACTAGTGGGGCCAGGGTAGTCCACAAGTTCATCCTTTAATTTTTCCTAGTCGAGAACAAATAATGATCTCGCAGGATGCCATATTCTTGATAGGAAATGATGTTCCTATGCTGCACTCGGTCAAGCTCTTCTTATCACAAAGATTCTCAATGAAAGATCTAGGTGATGCCTCATATATCTTGGAGATTAAGATCTATAGAGATAGATCTAAACGGATACTGGGATTGTGCCAATCCAGGTACATCGACTCCATACTAAAGAGGTTTAGTATAGAGGATTCCAAGCGTGGGAATTTACCCACGATCTCAGGACACACTCTCTCCAAAGAGATATCTCCCAAGACTGATTTGGAGAGAGCTCGCATGCAAGGGATACCCTATGCTTCGATAGTAGGCTCTATCATGTACGCGATATTATGTACCAGACCCGATGTAGCATATTCACTAAGTGTAGTGAGTAGGTATCAAGCAGATCCAGGAGAGAATCACTGGACAACTGTGAAGAACATTCTCAAGTGCTTGAGAAGGACTAAAGAGATATTCTTGGTGTATGGTAACGATGAACTCCAAGTGGAGTCCTTTACCGATTCGAGCTTCCGGATTGATAAGGACGACTCTAAGTCGGTCTCGGGATTTGTCTTTACCCTCAATAGAGGGACGGTTTGTTGGTAGAGTTCCAAGCAAGAAACCGTGACAGACTCGACGATGGATGTTGAATACACCGCTGCCAACGATGCTGCCAAAGAGGCTGTCTGGATGAAGAAGTTCATAACTGAACTTGGAGTGGTTCCATCTATCGAGCATTTAATACCTTTGTATTGTGATAACAATGGAGCTGTGGCTTTGGCCAAGAAACCCAGGTCCCATCAGTGATCCAGGCATATTCTGAGGCGGTATCACCTGATCCGAAAGATAGTTGATCGCCGGGAGATAGAGGTCGGGAGAGTTGACACGAAGAATAACACGGCAGATCTACTCATGAAGGCCATACCCCAGATACAATTTGAGAGACTCTTCGGGATATTAGGTATGAGATACTACAACAACCGACCTTAATGAAAGTGGGAGATTATCTTGGTAGTCAAGTACACATCCTAAGGGCTTATCAAAATGTGAGAGCAAGACAGTATCACAATACGAGTCTACATGTCAAGACAAAGAGCAACCAGATAGCATACTAGCATGTCGAGCAAGAAAGTCCTCTATATATATGTCCAAGCATCCACTATAATATACATCATATGTACAATAATGGCATCTAGGGCATACATATAACTAACACGTAATACAGATTCCCCCTGCCTAGGGTAGGCGGGGGTTTATTGATTGTGGGTATCCGAATCTCTGGCAGCCGCGGACTAAGCTGCCGTTAATTACCCTCGCCTTTGGAGCGAGGGAACCTCCGATTGACGGGTCAAACTGATCATGCGAACTCAATGTGCCGTGTGCGTGTGTTGTGTTTTGAAAGGGTTTTGGATATATCGGGGGCCTCGCAGAGTTTACGGGGGTCCCGCTATCCCGTTAGAAATTTTTTTCCAATGGGGGATGTGTTTTGGGTGTGGAGTGCATGGAAAATGAGGGGCGAGGAGCGTCTTAAAGACGCGTGCATAGCACGTGGGCACGCTCGCGGGTCATGTGCCTGGAGCGTGGGCGCTTGGAGCCCGCGGGTCACGTGCCAGGCGCGTGGGCGCTTGGCGTCCGCGGGTCACATGCCAGGCGCGTGGGCACTTGGCGCCTGCGGGTCACGTGCCCTTCACACAACCGCTGAGCGCCCGCGGGTCACGTGCGCGGCACCGACCATTGAGCACTGGGCGCTCGCTGGTCACGTAAGGTGCACGTGGGCGCTGAGTGCCCACGGGTCATGTGCCCTGCATGCGACCGCTGGGTGCCCACGGGTCACATGCACGGCACGCGACCGCTGGGCGCCCATGGGTCACATGCGCAGCATGCGACCGCTGGAAACACCAGCGGAAAAAGGGCTTAGCCCCCTGGGCTAGGAGTTGAACTCCCAAGGGTCTTTGGAGTTGAACTCCTAACATGGATTATGTATAGATTTGGAGTTATACTACTAAAAAAGGGGTTGATTTATGGAGTTAAACTCCAACATATCTTGAATGGAGTTAAACTCCGAGAAATCTTTGGATCTTCTTTTGAGTCTCGGAGCCTCCTGGAATGGGATTTTTGGAGATGGCTATCCTTCTTCTTCCTCTCTGTTGGCTGGATCTTGGGGGAAAAAGGGGAGGTGAGACTTAAATCTCCCATTTTAGGGATTTGATGGTAGATCCGAGCTCCCCTTCAAGGGTTTTATGATGAAAAACTATTTATTTTTGAAAAAGGAAGGGTTAAACTCTTGATTTAATTCAAAGAAAAGAAGAAGGTTTAGAACCTTGAGGAAGGAGGAGGAGGTACAGATCCTAATTTTTTTTGAGAGAGAAAAAAGTTCCCATTGATTTTTTCATCATGTTGCCTTTATAGGCTACACACTTTACATATAGCCCCTTGGGCTTTGCCAAACGACACTTATGTCACCCCATGCCTTATGTGCTTATCTCTTTTTGCACATAAGCCATGGGGTTTACAAAATTTTGGCTTTTTGCTTATTTTACATACATTTATTTCTATGCATATATATATATATATATATATATATATATATAAAAGAATTACATTAAACCAATTTATGGCTTCATTCCTTTTGTCATGGGGCCGGTCCCTTTGACCTGGGCTCGGGTTCACTTGGCTTGGGGTTGACCCTGGGTTTTGAATTGGTCAACTGGGGTGTAATTTTGTCGCCAACAAAGTGCCCCCATCAATAATTGCACACCACATATGTGGGTTGTGTACATGAAATTGATGGATATTTTTTCGCATGGAAGTCGACTCCGTTTTGACGACGTGGAGGTCAAAGCTGCCCTTTTTGCGACGTGGACGGTCGGTGCTGCCATTTTTGCGACGTGGACGGTCGGTACTGCTCTTTTAGCGACGTGGGCGGTCGGTGCTGCCCTTTTAGCGACGTGGACGGTCGGTGCTGCCCTTTTTGCGACGTGGACGGTCGGTCGGTGCTGCCCTTTTTGCGACGTGGACGGTCGGTGCTGCCCTTTTAGCGACGTGGACGGTCGGTGCTGCCCTTTTAGCGACGTGGATGGTCGATGCTTTGATTTGACTTGCTCCACTTTCTGCGGTGTCGGAATTTGATTTGACTTACTCCGCTTTCTGCTGTGTCAGGGTTGATTTGATTTATTTTAGGAGTTCCCTACCCGTCCAGCGGGACCTTTGAGCTTGGAAGCGCTACCGGGTGGGACATTAATTTGATCTGTTTGATTTCTGCCTTATTTGGCGGGAAGAATTTGAGAGGAACTTGGAATTTAGATTTTGTTTGGCATCGGCATTGCTGCACTGGAATAATGCGAGGAGCAACTCATCATTTGCCCCGGAAGGACTTGGGATTTGGTTTTTGGGTCGGCATCAGCATTGCTGCACTAGAATAATGCCAGGAGCAACTCATCATTTGCCCCGGGAGGACTTGGGATTTAGTTTTTGGGTTGGCATCAACACCGCTAACACTGAAGCAATACCAGGAGCGACTCATCATTTGCTGTTGGGAAAACTTAGGATTTGGGTTTTGGGTCGGCATCAGCACCGCTAACACTGCAGCGTAATGCCAGGAGCGACTCATCATTTGCCGTTGGGAAGACCTGGAGTTTGGGTTTTTGGTCGCATCAGCACCGCTAACATTGAAGCGAAATGCCAGGAGCGACTCATCATTTGCCGTTGCCCGTTGGGGAGCGATGGCTCAGGAGACAGGTTTAGATCCCTATCACCTAAGACTTTTCAATTTTATGAGCCGTAAGGGTCTCATAAAAGCATTTTCTCCCTACGAGTCGAGGGGATCTCGCAGGTGTATTTCTCCCTAAGAATCGTGGGGATTCCTAAGTGTGTTGCTCTTTTGTGAGTCATAAGGATCTCACGCGGGGATTTTCTCCGCACAAGGTTGAGAGGACTTTGCAAGTGTATTTCATCTCTTTTCACGGGTTTGCGCCCTTTCGGGTTTTCACAAACTCGCCGGCAGTCCTGGTGTTTTTACTCACGGAGCCCCTTCGGGTTTTCATCCATGTCCGTTTTGCTTATGGACATACCGTTTTTTTAAAGGTCCGGTGGGACTTTAAATGTAGTCTCGCCGGTAGGACCTTGGGAGAGATAGGGGCCATTTACGCCCGTGGATTGTATACGGTTTTACAGGATGTATGATCCAGACCGTACGGCCGGTGTGCTCAATTCGTCTCCGACTTGGAGCATTTACGCATAGTATTTCTTAAGATATCGGCCATTGATTGATGGCATGGGCCTTTCTCCCTCGGCATTTATCAGCTGGTAGGAACCTCCATCAAACACCTTCTCGATGATGTATGGTCCTTCTCAGTTTGGCTCGAATTTTTCCTTGGCATGTCGATTGAGGATGATCGGTCTTTTGAGGACCAACACCAATTCGCCTTTCTTAAAAGCACGGAGACGGGTTATATTGTCATAAGCCTATGACATTTGGGCTCGGTACAATTCCAGATTTTGCTGTACTGCGAGCCTCTTTTCTTTGAGGGCGTTGAGCTCTTCGAGCTGGAGGAGCACATTTTCCTCCTCCGTTAACTCGTGCTGAACGACCATTCTTAAGCTGGGAATTTCGACTTCGAAAGGGAGGATCGCCTCCACTCCGAAGAGTAATGAGTATAGAGTGGACCGAGTTGGAGTACGGTGCGTGGTACGATATGTCCACAACGTCTTATGAAGTTTAAGATTCCAGTCTCTCTTGTTGGTTGAAGCATTTTTCCTCAGGAGCTTGCACAGAGTTTATTGAAGGCTTCGGATAGCCCATTGGCCCTCGGATTATAGATGGAGGAATATCTCCAGTCTATCTTGTGTTGGGTAGTGAACCTTGAGACTTTGAAACTCTTGAAAGAAGGCCCATTGTCAGAAATGATTCTTCTTGGCGTTCCGAAGCGGTATAGAATATTATGCCGGAAGAATGTCAGAATATCTTCTGTCTTGACTTCTTTTAGCGGGACAGCTTCAACCCATATGGAGAAATAGTCAGTTGCGGCCAATATGAACCGATGGCATTTTGATGATGGAGGATCAATTGGGCCAACTATGTCGGTGCCCCAAACTTTGAACGGCCACGACGCCACCGTAGGATGCAACGGATTGGGATGCTTGTGAATGAAATCACCGTGAATTTGGCAGAGATGGCATTTCTTTGCATGCTCTTCGCAATCCCTTATCATGGTGGGCCAGTAATATCCAAGCCGTTTGAACTGAAGCAGCATTTTGGGGCCAGACTGGTGAGCCCCGCAGACGCCCGAGTGAACTTCTTTCATGACTTTTTGGGCTTCGGCCGATGACAGGCACCTGAGCTAGAGTTGGTTATATAATCTGCTGTATAGCGTATTATTTACAAACACGTATCGGAGAGCTCTCCTCTTCAGCTGAATCCTCGTAGATTTTTCTTCGGGAAGCTTGTCGTATCAAAGTTACTCTATGAAGGGTTCTCTCCAATCGGGCTCCTCTTGAATGATCGAAGCTTCTTCGGTAGGATTGTTCTCTTGTTCTATGCTTTCTTCTTCACGCAAAGAGACTAGGGGTAGAATTTGCCGGCTCTTGACTGTTATCAGAATTTCGTCCATGTCAGGATCAGCTAGCTCTTTAGCTAGGCGATCGAGTATGTCGGCTTTTCCGTTCAATGCCCTAGGGACTCTCATTAGTTCAATATGAGTGAACTGTTTCATGAGTTCCACCACTCGGCTTCTATATCAAGCTAACTCGGGTTTGTATACCTTATAGTCACCGCTTACCTGGTTGACGACAAGCTGGGAGTCACCGTAAACCCATAGCCGAAGGATTTCCATTTCTATGGCGAGCTCCAGACCAGCTATCAGAGCTTCGTACTCGGCCTTGTTGTTTGTGCGAGGCTCGGTGAGAGCAAAAGAAAGTTGTAGGGTTCCCATCGATGGTGTGATGAACACCAATCCTATCCCTGCTTTTATCTGCGGAATGCTTGATTTGCCGGAGCTCCTCATTGATGAGGCTCCATCGAAGTAGAGCTATCAACATGGCTCATCATTCTCGAGGTGCAGCACTTGTTCGTCGGGTAACTTGCAATTGAACGGTGACCCTTTTGATATGGGATGAGCAACAAGGAAGTCAGCGAGAGTTTGCCCTTTTACTACTTTCTGGGGAGTATAGATTATGTCAAATTCAAGCAGCATGATAGCCCATCTCGCCATTCTACCGGCTATACTTACTTTGGTCATCAACTGTTTGAGCGGGTTGACCTTGGAGATCAGTATAACCCGATGAGCGAGCAGATAGTGCTTCAGCTTCTTCACAGCGAATATCATAACCAGGCATTGCTTTTCGATCGGGGAATAGTTGTGTTCCACCCCGACTACAGTTCGACTGAGGTAGTATAGGGCATTTTCTTTTCCCTCCTCGTTGTTCTCAGCAAGGAGCACACCGAGTGACTTATCTAGCGCGGCAGTATAGAGAATCAACAGTTTATTTAGAATAAGGGCAGCAAGCACTGGAGGGTGCAACAGGTACTGTTTGATTCTTTCGAACGCTTCTTGACATTCGGCATCCCAGACAAAAGGAGCTCCTTTCTTCATGAGCTTTGAGAAGGGCCAACATCTCCCTGATAAATTTGAGATAAATCTTCGTATATAAGCAAGCTTGCTTTGAAAAGATCTTAGCTGCGTCAGACTCTTTGGAGGGGACATCTCCATGATGGCATTTATCTTGGATGGGTCAACTTCGATCCCCCGATGTTAGACAATAAAGCCCAGGAATTTTCCCGATGACACGCCAAAAACACACTTCAGAGGATTCATCTTCAGATCGTATTCCTTCAGCCTAGTGAGAACGGTCTTAAGATCTTGGATGTGATCGACCCTGGCTTTAGTCTTGACGACCAGATCATCAACATAGTATTCGACGACTTAATGGATTAGGTCATCAAAGATATTGGACATTGCCCTCTGATATGTAGCACTTGCGTTCTTCAGTCCGAACGACATCACTTTGTAACAGTATATGCCGATCAGGAGGTACATCCAGCTTCTTTGTACATCCACGCGAAGCAGTCGGCGAACTCATGCAGCAGGGAGATTATCTGCTCTTTCATTTCCTCTGACAAGAGTGAGCTGATGTAGGTCGGTCTTGGGTTATTGGGCATTCCCGAATCAATCTCGGTTAGCTCGTCCAAGGTTGCTTGTCCGCTATCTTCGAACTCTTGAGGGGCTTCTTCTGGCTTGGCTAGTTCGTCTTCATCATTTGACTCTTCGCCGGCTTCACCAATATGGATCATATAGCATGCTTTGGCATTAGGCTGAATGAAACCAATGCCCCGTCTATCTGGGATTCGTCCATCGATGAGTGCTCGGACCTGAGACGGATGCCATAGCCTTTCATAAAACTTTGCTTCGGAGTCCGTTTGATATAGCCGACACCCGCACTTTTTAAATTGTTTCCGCATCTCAGGCGCATAATATCATGGATTGAGGACGGCCTTTATGCCTCTCTCGTATGGAAGGCATGTCATAGACAAATCATCCGGGTGCACGACAGGATTTGACCCATAAAACAGGATGCCCTTCTGTCCACTTTTCCTTCCGGGAATGTAGAAAGTGTTAAACTGGTCCACGGTGGAGACTGACAATGCATCTAGCTCTTTGCACATTTTCCCCAGCACCCTTGTGATAGCTAGGGACCCTTCTGTATTCTTGAAGGTTTCTCTTAGCTTCGCTTTTTGCATGAGGGCCCAATCTGCATAGCTGTTGCAAGACGAATCCTCTTTTTCTGATTCTCCAGTGTCACTACCTAAACGAGGGCGAATTTTGCTGCCGGATGGGCTTCAGTATTAGACTCATCCGTATCGCTACCGAAGTGAGGATGGGTTTTATGGAAGGATGGACTTCTAGCATCGGACTCATCAGTGTTACTGCTGAAACGCGGACGCACTTGCGGGTTTTTGCTTTTGAAAGTGACAGCCGACTCAGATTTGCCTTTGAGTTTTGGGGCCGCTCTGTCCTCAGTCAGTTGTGGCTTAACATTTTGGGGGTTCACAAAGTACCGAGAATCTTCATATCGGACTTCATGCACACCGAACGGCTGGATGTCTCCGTCAATGCGTCTTTCTTCACCATTTTTAGTATACTTCATGCATTGATAGAGAGTTGACGGAACAATACCGTAATCGTGGAGCCACGGCCACCCTAAGAGAATTTTATAAGACGTGTCAGCGTCGATCACGTATATCTTAGCTTCAGTTTGCAGATCCCCAAATTTGATTGGCAGAGCTATAGACCACAGAACTTACTGGAAATTTTGATTGAAGCCTTGAATGACAATCCTTTCCCTTGGCAGGTGTCAGACGTCCATTGACAAACTCTTCAGAGTCCGCAACTTCATGATGTTCACCGAGGATTCCGGATCAATCAATATGCGATTAATCCAATCTCCGTCACTGTACCCAGTCACATAAAGAGGCCGATTATGCTCAGCCGTTCCCAGTAGTAAGTCTTGGTCCTTAAACGTGACTACGGTGGCATGCAGAGTGTACTGGGCTTTTTTCATATTAATTTCCGCAAAGGAAGCCTGGTACCGCTCGGGGTTTTGTAGAGCGTGAATGAGAACATCTCTAAGCTCTTTAGATAGGATCAAGGTATCGTAGATGCTCAGGAGAGACGGAAGCTTCCGGTGATGAGCCAAGAAATTGTAGTCCACTGAGAAAGGACTTGAGTTTTCATTAGCCGGTTCTCTGCCATCTTCCTCATTAGCCACATGTTTTTACTTTCCTTTTGGGGCGTTGCCCTGATTTGGAGGCAGAGCCTTACCGCTTCTGAGCTGGATTTGGTTGGCCTTTGTGGCGAGCTCCTTGTCCTCTTCGGGAAAACAGAGCTCCTCCTCAGAGTCGCTGCCAAGATAGATGGCGTAGCAGGTCACTATAGGGATCTATTTATTAGAGTCTTCTTCTAACTCCTCCAGAATTTCAGCCGCTTCTACATGGAGGAACTCCTTCAATTGAATCAGAGTTCTTTCCTTCTGTTCATAGTCTTCGAGTGAATCGATATATTTTTGAATGGTCGATCTCCCTGCAGAATTTTTTTCCCATCGAGCTGCACTTTTATTCTTCTTGAGATTTTTGGATTTTGAGCCTGATGGAGACGAATTGGCAGCTGGAATGGTAGGCCTCTTCTGCCCTTCCCATTCCATTTTGGTCTCTTTCCAAAGTAGCTTTAGTATCTTCTTCGTCTTATTAGATATGTGCGTACTACACGGAGACTGCGATGAGTCTGTTTCATTTCTCAGGGCAGCGGGTTCAGCTGTCTGCTCCTAGAAGGTTTCAGCTTCTGTCTATATAAAGTTGGTGGTTGCAACTTGATTGTTCACTAACACACTCTTTGAGAGCTCGATCTCTCCAGTCTTGTACTGCTTCTCGACCCAGTCTTTGAAGATATAGTAATTCTCGATCGCATGGCTCACTACTCTGTGGAACGGACAATACAGGGGGTTGTCTGTCATTTTTGCTTCGTAGGGTCTCTTCGACTCCGGCAATTGTAGACCATTGTTCAAGGCATCTTTGAATATCTTGCGGACCTTGTCCCTTCTGAAAGAGTAAACCTTGTTCTTTTTCTCCTCTAGGGAAGACCCTTCTCCTCACAGCAATGGCTTTCGAGACCGGTTGGTTTTGGAATCGCCTGCCTTTCGCTTGTCTTCATTGTCGGACGCATTAAAGATATTGGTACTGTTGGAATTCCCACTTCTATGATTGTCAGCCCTCTTGCTTTTCCAAGTCTTGTCTCTCAGAGAGTCTGGGGTGGACTCTTGCTTCGAGCGTTCCAGCATTTGGACTTTCTTGGTTAGCTCCTGAAACATCTTGAGGCCTGCTGTAGACAAGAATGGGACCATCCAATTGCTGAGGTTCCCAATGAGAAGGCTGACGGACTGGTCCTGCTCCAGCGACGTTTTGCACTTGACCGTGAGATTACGCCATCAGGTGATAAAGTCGGTGTTGTTTTCATTCTTCCCCGGCTTGGTGCTCACAAGGTCAGCAATGGAGATTTTATTACTGACACTCATAAACCTTTGCCAAAACAAAGACTCCATTTAGGCAAAGGTAATGACGGACCCGTCTGGTATACTCGCGTACCAGTCGAAAGCGACACCGGTCAGGCTATTGAAAAACTGACGAAGAAGGAGTGCATCATTGCCCCCTGTATTTCCGCACGACGCTTTAAAGTGGGCGACGTGCTGATTTGCGTTTCCAGTCCCGTCAAATCTTCCGAACTTAGAAATGACGTAGCCACTTGGGAACTCGATTAGATCGTACTGTGCGGGATATGGCCGCCCACTACTGCCAATTTCTTTCTGAGCTTCGGCTTCAGCTACCAATTTTTTAATCTTGCTGGTGACCAAATCCATTATCCGATCTTGTGTTAGCGGGATAGTGCTATCTGGGGCCAAGGCGTCCCCAGAAGCGGAATGTGGCCGGCTTTCATGCGGCTCGACCAATCTTGGACCCAAAGAGACAGGCATCGATTGCTTCGGGTTGTCATCACCCTGCTCATGAGTAGAGACTTGTGCTTGATTGCGAGGCGCCCGAGCAATTTGAGCCGTAAGCTGCATCATAACATTCATTAGGTCGTCGATTTTGGAGTAAAGCTTGGCCATTTCTTTATCTTTGCTCCAGAGCTGTTTTTGAAGCTCTTGAATCAGCTCTTGCTCTGCGGTCCTGGGGCGGAAAATCGGCTCTTCCTCGCTGTCTGAGCTTGACTCTACATGTACTGAGGGGTCTTTCTGCCTATCGGCTTCATCGGGAGGGTTTTCCTCATCCAGTGGAGGCGGCTGATCTTGGGAAGCGGCAACCACATTCAAGCCAGATTGGGCTTGGGATGTGATGGCCCCATCCTTGCTTTTGCTGTGCAAGTTGTTGCTGGGATGCGCGCTCGCCATATAGACCGTATGGATAATATATCCCACTGTCCTTTTATTACCGGCAGCTGATTTCACAGATCGCTGTTGTGGCCTTCCTGTTTCGGTAACGGGCAATCGACTGAAAGCAGCTGGCCTGATCGGGTTCTTGAATAGTGCTGGCGCTTCATTTCTGGGTTTGCCCCGCTGCTTTCGCGCGGCACAGAGCGCCTGATAGACACTTGAAGAGATTGTGTCATGCTTTCTCTGACGGGGCTGGGACACGTCTCTTTTCAACATCGTTCGGACTTCCGTCTTCTTATTTCTGGCGGTCATGGCGTTTTTCTGAACCCACTTTAGAGGTTCGAAAGAATTGCTGGCTTTTATGGTCGACTCAGCCATCATCGCAGGATGACTCTACTCTTGGAATCTCACAAGATTCTATTTGGCAGGAGTGCTGGCCCTCTTGTTGGCTCGATATCTGAGTCGCTTCTGTCTCAGCCTTTCTATTTTGAGCACTTGGCTGGTTACGACTCTTCGGGAAGCCGCCGTAGACCGTGCGATAGAAGGCTTTGGAGATACACCTTATTGTCCACTTGTTGGAGTTGTTTGAGCTTGCTGGAGATGCTTTGCGGCTCCATTGGTGTTGACGGCCTTGGCCCCAGTCAGGACAGTGGAGAGCCGTTCGAACACAGATTTTCATTTAGGGTGGGATGCTTTGGTGATCACAACGTTCGGCCTCCTGCCTCTTGAGGTCGGTTTGTCTGATTGGTTTGTCGGGACCTCCGCCAGATGGGCGCTTCCAGCAGGGTAGATGATGACAGAACCAAATTGACGGGGTGGCTCCTCCCATTGCCGGATGAGACTGGTAGGGAGAACCACGCAGGCATTGATCTTGACCACGTAGGAGATCGGGGTCGTGTCGGAAGCTGAATTCATCTTAGGAGACGTCGTCGTTGAAAGTTGATTGCTGCACGAAAGGAACATCACTTCAGTGCAAACGTCGATATATATGTTAAATGAGTTCGCATGAACACTTGACCCAAGATATGGGAGGAGAGAGGTCCTACCGGGCGTGCCAGAATATGTAGGGTGTTTTTCGTCACCCCATTGAGATGGGAATACACATGCACTTGTCAGGCGTACTACAGATTCCCCCTGCCTAGTATAGAAAGGGGTTTATTGATTATGGGTATCCGAATCTCCAGCAGCCGTGCACTAAGCTGCCGTTAATTACCCCTCACCTTCGGAGCGAGGGAACCTCCGATTGATGGGTCAAACTGATCATGCGAACTCAATGTTCCATGTGCGTGTGTTGTGTTTTGAAAGGGTTTTGGATATATCGGGGGCCTTGCAGAGTTTACGGGGCTCCCGCTATCCCGTTAGAAATTTTTTTCCAACGGGGGATGTGTTTTGGGTGTGGAGGGCATGGAAAATGAGGGGTGAGGAGCGTCTTAAAGACGCGTGCATGGCACGTGGGCGCTAGACGTCCGCGGGTCACATGCCTGGCGCATGGGCGCTTGGCGCCTGCGGGTCACGTGCCAGGTGCGTAGGCTCTTGGTGCCCGCGGGTCACGTGACCTGCACACGACCGCTGAGCGCTGGGCGCTGGGCGCCCGTGGGTTACGTGCACGGTACGCGACCGCTGAGCGCTGGGTGCCCCTAGGTCACGTGAGGCACACGTAGGCGCTGAGCGTCCATGGGTCATGTGCCCTGCACGCGACCACTGGACGCCCACGGGTCACATGCGCGGCATGCGACCGCTGGGGCCCATGGGTCACATGCGCGGCACACGACCGCTGGAAACACCAGCGGGAAAGGGGCTTAGCCCCTGGGCTGGGAGTTGAACTCCTAAGGGTTTTTGGAGTTGAACTCCTAACATGGATTATGTATATATTTGGAGTTAAACTCCTAAAAGGTGGTTGATTTACGGAGTTAGATTCCAACAGATCTTGAATGGAGTTAAACTCCGAGAAATCTTTGGATCTTCTTTTGAGTCTCGGATCCTCCTGGAATGAGGTTTTTGGAGATGGGTATCCTTTTTCTTCCTCTCTGTTGGCTGGATCTTGGGGGAAAAAGGGGAGGTGAGACTTAAAATCTCCCATTTTAGGGATTTGATGGCAGATCCGAGCTCCACTTCAAGGGTTTTATGGTGAAAAAATTTATTTTTGAAAAAGGAAGGGTTAAACTCTTGATTTAATTCAAAGAAAAGAAGAAGGTTTAGAACCTTGAGGAAGGAGGAGGAGGCACATACCCTAATTTTTTTTGAGAGAGAAAAAAGTTTCCATTGATTTTTTCATCATGTTGCCTTTATAAGCTACACACTTTACATATAGTCCCTTGGGCTTTGCCAAATGGCACTTATGCCACTTCATGCCTTATGTGCTTATCTCTTTTTGCACATAAGCCATGGGGTTTATAAAATTTTTGACCTTTTGCTTATTTTACATACATTTATTTTTATGCATATATATAAAAAAAAGAATTACATTAAACCAATTTATAGCTTCATTCCTTTTGTCATGGGGCCGGTCCCTTTGACCTGGGCTTGGGCCTACTTGGCTTGGGGTTAACCCTGGGTTTTGACTTGGTTAACTGGGTGTAATTTTGACCCCAACAACGATAGATGTGGGAATAAGTTCTGGCAGAAGGTAGAAATCGTAGAGTTTCACATTGTGAAACATGGTTTTACTAGACTTTATACAATTTGTCTATATCACGGGGAAGGATAATAAGAAGATGGTAATACGGCAGAAGAAGAAGGAGAAGATGGTAATGCGGCGGAAGAAGAAGAAGACGATAACTTCTTTCCAGGAGAGAGAAATGGAGGATATGGTAGAGGCTGCTCTAGGCGATAGTATTCCTACCGAAGATGATATTCTTTCCGGTTAACGATCGCGTGCGGATAAGTATGAAAAGTTCATGAATGATGCTAGAAGACCAATTTATGAGAATGCAAAGTATTCCATCCTATCATGGTTTGTCCAACTTTTCCAGATTAAGTGCCTAAATGGATGGAGCAACAAGTCATTCACGATGCTTCTGAAATTCCTGAAAGATTCGATGCCTCCGGGAAATAACGTGCCCGACAGCTGGTACGAAGCCCAGAAGATGATGTCTGATTTGGGTCTGACGTGTGAGAAGATTCATGCATGTCCCAAACATTGCGTGTTGTACTGGAAAGAGAATTCAGATTTGAAAGAGTGTCCAACACGTGGAGATGCCAGGTATAAACCGAAAGAATCTGATAAGAAGCCTGATATACCTGTCAAGATAGCACGATATTTTTCCATAACACAGAGGCTGCAGAGGCTATTCAGGTGCAAGAAAACAGCCGATGCAATGATTTGGTATCACCATGCCGCTCTAAGCGAAGATGGAAAAATGAGCCATCCAAGAGATTCACTGGTATGGAAGGATTTCGATAGGAGGCACGAAATATTCAGTAGCGATCCTCGCAATATCAGGCTTGGACTCGCTACTGATGGCTTCTGCCCATTCAACTATATGGCTGGAAGCCACAGCATATGACCCGTTGTAATGATAGTTTATAATCTGTCATCTTGGTTGGCTGTGGATCAATCCTACTTTATGATAGTCTCTTCTTATTGACGGACCAAACTCACCGGGAAATAATATCGATGTCTATCTCCGACCTCTGATCAATGAGTTAAAATCTTTATTCATTGATGGTGTAGAGACTTACGATGCAAACACAAATACAACCTTCATAATGTGTGTGGCTTTAATGTGGACAATTAATGACTTTCCTGCGTATAGAATGATATCAGGTTGGTCCGTACATGGTCACAAAGCATGCCCTTATTGCCATCAATATACAACATCGAAATGGTTGAATTTTAGCAGGAAGGTTTGTTATTGCGGTCATCGGCGTTTCCTGCCACCAGACCATTCCTATAGGTTAGACGCTGCTCACTTTAATGGTCATCAGGAGCATCTTAGGCCTTCAGCCTCATTGTCCGGAGAGGACGTGATTGCTTAGTGGGATGGCTACAATAATATGACTTTCGAGATAGATCCGGCAAAACAAGTCAAACCACTCTACTGGAACAAGTTAAACATTTTCTACGAGCTTCTGTACTGGTCAACAAATTTAGTGCGTCATTGTCTGGACGTCATTCACATAGAGAAGGGAGTATCCGAGTACGTACTTAACTTGCTTCTTTGTAAAGACGGAAAATTGAAAGACAACCTCTGTGCTCGGATGGATCTTCACGACTGGGAAATTAGAAGTGAATTGTATCCTAAACCGATAGCGGGTAAACTAGGCAATTTTGAACTTCCCCATACCGCGTATCATATGTCACAACCGGAGAAGAAAAGGTTCCTACAGGTGTTGCATGATTTGAAAGTTCCCACAGATTTGATCATTTAGCAAGAAGATAAAAATAGTGAAAGGCAAGATCGATGGGCTGAAAAGTCATGATCACCATATTATTATGGAGAACCTTCTCGCATTAGCCCTGAGGACTTCCCTTCACGAATCGGTTGGTCTAGTAATCAATAACTATTCCCGCCTAAATTTTTGCAAAGAGCTATTTGTTCCCTTATAAAAAGGGGGAAAAAGAATGAGAAAAAGAATCTTTATAATTTGGTATCACGTGTTAAACACGTGGGCGCTTATATACAAAACATATAATCGCTGAAAGCAAATAACTAAGGGCCAAACTGGCCTCACGTGTTAAACACGTGAGCGCTCATATGCAAAACATATAAGCACTGAATAAATAAACCTAAAGGCCAAATTGGCCTCACGTGTTAAACAAGTGAGTGCTCATATGCAAAGCATATGAGCGCGCTGAACATAAATAAACCTAAAAGCCAAACTGGCCTCATGTGTTAAACACGTGAGCGCTCATATGCAAAGCATATGAGCGCTGAACATAAATAACCAAAAGGCAAATAGGCCTCACGTGTTAAACACGTGAGCGCTCATATGTAAAGCATACGAACGCTGAAAATAAATAAGCTAAAACCCACACTAGGGATCACGTGTTAAACACGTGAGTTCTCTTATCGTATTCTTTGGCATCACTTACATGCAAAGCATGTGAGCGCCCCAATTTAAAATGCTACCATCTGATAGAATTAAATTCTATGTGATAGAATTAAATTCTATTTGAGAAATATTTTTCCCCGATCTTTCTAATATGGAAAAATCTTTCTCTAACAGAGAATCTTGGATTTAAAATCCAATTGCGATAAAATATCACTAATTAAACCATTTGATAGAATTAAATTCTATGTGGGAAATATTTCCCTGATCTTTATCAAACTAGAAAGATCTTCTTTGTTAAACGAGGACCCTTGGATCAAAGATCAAACGGTGATTATAAAATTACTCATCGATCATTTGATAGAATAAAATTCTATCTTAAGAAAATATATTCCTAATCTTATTAAACTAATAAGATATTCATATGATAGAATAAAATTCTAATCTTGTTAAACTAACAAGATATTCATATGATAAAATAAAATTCTAACAAGATATTCATATGATAAAATAAAATTCTATGTTAGGAAAATATCTTCATAATCTTGTAAAAATAACAAGATATTAATAGGATAAAATAAAATTCCAATCTTGTTAAAATAACAATATATTAATATGATAAAATAAAATTCTAATCTTGTTAAACTAACAAGATATTTATATGATAGAATAAAATTCTATTTTAGGAAAATATTTCCTAATCTTATAAAACAAACAAGAAATCTTCTCTGTTAAACAGAGAGCGTTTGGATTAAAAATCCAACGGTGAATAAAATTCACCGATTGATCTAAAAGATCATTTTGATTGATCATGAAATCAATCATGATCTCTCAATGAGAGATTTTCTCAACAAATTGATTTTTCTCTTCTCCTATAAACAGGAGCAAAGAGATTAATCAAAAAGAAGAGGGGAGAGGAAAAAAGGAGAGGAGACCCCCCATAAGCTTCTGTAAAAATACAGAAGGCTAAAAAAACAACAGAGAATTTAGTTTTCTTAAAGAAGAAGATCTTTTTCCTAAAAGCCCTAGGTAAAGATTAAAGAAGAGATTAAAATATTTCCTTTACCTAACATACCATATTTAAGGGTTTAACCATTTTAAAAGAACTTAGTTCTTTCTCTGGATCTGAGATCAACAAGACAAGTCTCCCACAAGTTGCGAATTTAATTCTCATCGGGAAGATCTTGTTCTTGAGAATAAAAAATTCAGAGAGGAACATGGATACAAGAACGTGGAGAAAATGGAGTCCATAATACTCCAGGAACTTAGTTCCTCCAAATTAAGAACTTAGTTCTTTAAAGAACCCGATCCAAGATTCTCAAAATAGTGATCTTGGTGATCCTTAATGGTTAAAACACCATTAAAAGAGATTTAGCCTCTTTGAAAATATGAACATGGAAAACATGGAGTTCATAATACTCCAGGAACTTAGTTCATTCAAATCAAGAATTTTAGTTCTTAAAGAACATGATCCTAGATCATCAAAATAATGATCTTGGTGATCGTTAATGGTCAAAATGCCATAAATAGAGATTTAAGTTCTCTACAAACATCAACAGAGATTAAATTTCCAAAAGAACCCAGCGCCTCACATGAAAAGCACGTGAGTGCTCAAGGCCAAGTTATATAGCGCCTCACGTGAAACACACGTGAGCGCCGGGAAAAATTAATGCTTAGTACTATTGGAGTGCCTCACATGAAATACATGTGAGCGCCACAAAAATTAGTGCTTAGCACTATTGGAGCGCCTCACGTGATATACACGTGAGCACTATATGCAGCTGAGTGCTTAGCACTGCTGGGTGTTACAGAAACCCAATCTTAGCCCAAATTGGCTAAGTTATATTCATGATATCCAAACTGATGTTAGTCTCAAACATGACTAATGATCTTTCATCGATGATATTCAAAATGATATTCATCCCATATCTTTTAAGATAATTTTAGTCTCAAATAAGGTTAATGATTCTTAGATGATCCACCATAATCTTTTTCCTCAAATATGGGATTTGGTTTAAGGGTACATCTCTCCACACCTTTGATATATGTCATTGTAATTCCTCAATGTCTTCAGAGAGGTGGCGGGTCCCGACAATCAACAACTCTTTTCTCGTCCCAACTTGATGTAAAACTTCATCAAGACTGGGAATGATATTTCCCACGTTGATGCACTTCCAAATTGACGTGCACACCTCAAATCAGATCGCACTCCAAATTGGGTGCATTCCATGCCACCATCGTTCACTCCGCCACGTAACAAATACACGTGTGCGCAAGTTGAATAATGGACCGAAATGTCCTTAAACTAACATTCGTCCCTAAAATGGGAATGTTGGACCGAAATGTCCTTAAACTAATCTTCGCCCCCAAACACGATGATAATGGACCGAAATGTCCTTAAACTAATCTTCATCCCAAACAGGGAACATTAGATTGAAATATTCTTAAACTAACATTCGTCCCAAATAGGGAATGTTGGACCGCGACGTCCTTAAATTAATATGTTTTGTCCTGCGGACCCTCTCCATAATGACTACCGTATACTATCCATGAGCTATTCATATATGATCTAATGATCAGTTGAGACCATATGTTCACTGCTCATAAATTGATCTTAGTCTCAAATATGGCTAATGATCATTAAATCAAACCCAAATATCCCCTGAACCGATGGACCTCACAAATGTGATATCTGCGTCCTAAGTTCATTCCCGTTGGCAAACCAAGCTACCAACATGGGTCATGTCAAGCAAAATTCTTGACCTAAAACCAAATCTCAAATATACGGATTTGGACTAATCCGCGCTCTACGGGCGACGCCATAAATTAGTTTCCGTATACAATCCACGGGCAACCAAAACAAACAAAAACACACATGATGAATTTCCGGAGCAGGAGAAAGTGGTTATCGCAATACGGTAACGTAATTAACTGCAGGGGCTTGCGTCTGTAGGGAAGAGCGTCCCCATAATCAAAACCCCCTCATAAAATGAGGAGAATCTGATAAAGTCTGCTACAACGGTCGCGTTTGTCCAAATCTCCGATATATGGTGCCATAAATCAACTTGGTATCTTCGGAGAGGTGGACGGATAAATCCGAATAGCATCTGCCCCCAAATTCAGGCAAGACGATCTATCCCAGTTCATCTGTGTTTTCGGCGGTAAACAGATTCTGGCATGCCCGGTGGGATCTCTTCCTCTTTCCACTCCACACTTCATGTGTCGTATTTTTCCGCGATCAAATAATTGCGTTATAGATGTTTGTAGTTGCTATTGGATGATAGGATACTAAAGCCGACATTTCATCTCTATGCAGAATGGCGTTTGCTTTCACTCACCGCAACTTAGGCTTTGTCACATCTGGCGGAGTCAAGTATGGGCCACTTACAGCCTCAAATCTCTGCAATCCGGCTCTCCAAGCAATCAATGTGCTTCTGTTTGGGTCGATACTCCCACCTTCCATCCTCAGTGCCTCAACGTCGTAGGAGGAAGACCAGAAGGAGTCTGTCTTTCACAGGATGGCTCCCCAAGCTGCAGCTTTGCCGACGGAATTAGTCCTCAAACAACTGGCACCTGCCAAAGACCAAGGTCAACACAGGGTCCTCTGCCAGGCTCATCGTCTACAACTCAATCTTCTTGCCCCGGGGTACCATACCAGTGATGTCTGGCGCGGCGGATATCCGGAGGATATCGACCGTTGTCGTGAGATTTGATGATATGGGCCGATCCGGACTGACGGAGCCCGAGATATTGAGACTATGAGGTATTGAGACTTGAGATTTACATATTTTGTGTCGATGCTTGACACGGATTTTCATGGATTTCATCGATGATGTTTCAGATTTCTATACAAATTTTACTATGATGAAAGTTAAAGACTTCTTATACAGATATATCCAGATTTCAGGGTTGATTGTTTTACATTCATGGTGCATGCATACTCATTCACATGACATATTACTATTTGAGGCACTGACACGAGCACGGAGCATTTGCACTTACGCGTAGTTTATTACCCTGCCATTACTAGATGACTAGTGATATATTGGTATATTATTATGACCTAGGACAGCGTCGTGCATTCGATTTCTTTTCGCAGATGTCTTCTACTCACGAGTTGGCAACTCACCTCCGTTGTGCCAAATTTTATTACAGGTTCGATGTACAGGTTTCCTTGGCAGTTTGCTGGCACATCATTTCATTCAGGGTGATTTGCTTGGTAGGTTGGTTCACTTGTATCAGGACCGCCGTTGTACTTTTATTATTTCATTGGTATCTAGTAAGCTCCATCAACCAGACTTGTATTACTTGATAAGTTTAAAGGACTAGTTATTTATTTCGACCTTAGAGTCGCGCTTATATTATTATGGTATCTGGTGGATTTGTTTTCTTTTGAGTTTTGAGCCTCACCCTTTGGCGTTGTATATTATTGTGCATGGTGCGGTTGTTTCCGCCTGTTGGCGTAGAGCTAGCTCCCACTTGGGGATGCCTTTTTATTGTTTGTATATATATTATTCTTGTTTGTACCCGTTTGGGGCCAGTTTTTACAAAGGAGACTCTTCCGAAATTTTTGAGAAAATTGGATGTTGCTTTTAAACTTGTTTTTCTACATGTTTTCCTTTACTTCTTCTATATGGTTTAGATTTCTGGGTTTTGGCTTACTTAGATTACGTTGCGCCTCTAGACACTTCGTAATTTAAGTGCCGGTCACGTTCCGTACCTTCGGGTCGTGACAAAGTTGGCATAATACTCATGATCTCAAAGAAAGCGGGGGGAAAGCTCAGCAAACTCTTGAGACCGATAAATCTATGGTCGCAAGACATCATCGACGTCGAAATAGGCGTCAAATAAGACGAGCTGGGGGCAGTTCTCCGTCCGGGCTGATTCTAACTCTAATGGTGGATGTTGCTGTTCCAACCGGGAATAGTTTTGAACTGTTGCGAAGGGTTAGGCAAAATTCCCCCATCGCGATATTGAAGAAGTCTTCGCAAACCACGGAGATCCAAGGAGAGCAGAGGCCAATTCGCTCCCTAAAAGAACTTTCCTCATCTATATATAAGGTGTGGAAGCAAGTGAAGGACTCAGTCGTTATCCGCGGTCCTTCCCCTAAGCGTCAGCTAAACTCTGACAACTCCCCTTCCAAATACAAGGGGACTCATCCCAAGTTAGTTCCTGATACTATGGTTCCTCCTAAAGCGGCTTCTCATAAAAAAGATAGGCCTAATAAAATCCAAATGCCCGAGGCAAACTGCAAGGGTCAAAATTCTAGATGCCCCAAGCCTGTGAGCGTGGTAGTTCATATAGTCGACATAGTGAAATCCAAAGAGGAAAGTACTACTTCTACTAGTCACAGATCGCATACTCGGTCTCCGACAAAGGCTCAACTGCAACGTGAAAAGTTGCAAAAGATGCTTGCTCAGGCGGCAGCACTCACTAATCCATCGTCTAAGGCAAATCCTGAAGACGCATCTGTAAAAAGAACAGAGCAGGAGTTGGATATTGACTTCCTAAAGCACGCTCTCAAAAAGAGAGATGAAGAAGCGACAGAAATATCCGTTAAAATGAACCAGATGGCCCTTCTGATCCAGAATATGGCTGGAATGATGGTTCAATTGGAATCACTGGCAGATGAAGCATCAGTAGTCGCTCTTAAAGACAAGGGTGACATTTCAAATCCTCTGCAAGTCTCATCAACGGCCAAAGAGGAAATGATTCCAAAAGCAAAGCTGGACGAATATATCGCTCAACAAATCAAAGCTCACTATATCAGTGAAGTTGCAAATAGGTCAATCAAGACTGGCCGACCATATCCGGCCTGGTACGTTCAAATATAGTACCCAACAGAGTACACACTTCCAATGTTCCACTTATACAAAGGAACAGGGAACCCTCGCCAGCATATTGCACGATTTAAATCTATGTGCGGCAATACTGGAGGAAATGATATACCGCTCCTTCGACAGTTCATCAGCAGTCTGGCGGGCATAGCCTTCGAATGGTATGCGGAACTCCCAAATGATTCCGTGAAGACCTTCGACGAGATGGATATGCTCTTTTGTCAGAGATTTGATAGTGAGAATGAACACACTACCGTGGCAGCGTTGGTCAACGAAAGGATTGGACTGAATGAAACCTGGGTTCAATATGTTACCCGATGGCAAAATCTTTGGTTAAAATGCAAGCAACGTATCGATGAGGCTGCAGCCGTGGGAATGTTCATAGCCACCCTTGACCCAAATTCAAAGGTGTTCCCATTTATGGCCCTCTTCAAACCGACGACCTTCCAAGAGCTCATGGATAAAATGCCTCAATTGGATCAGATGTGTCAAGACCCTTCATCATTCGATGAAGATGAATGAAAAGCAGAGGCAAGGAGGCGTTTGTCACCAACGCTCAACAAAAAATGAGCGGCTCTGAAGCAACCTATTTCCAAAATAGCGACGGCGAGGGTACTTGCTCTCCCTCGAGATATACACAGGGGGCATATTTCTCACTGGTGGAAGAATCTCTACGTGGGATAGTCCTTTCTTCTCAAAGAACAGAAAGGATATCAAGGGACCTACAAGCAGGCCCTGTAATCAAGTGGAATATCCCATTTGAACTAAAAAACATGGGAGAGATGCAAAATCCATGTTCCACTCCGAATCAGACGATGAGGGGAAAAACCCCCAAGTCAAGTCCATTCTTCCAAGGAAGAGGAAGACTCGGCAGAAAGAATGACATGATATCTCGTTCCTTCATATATGAAGAAGATGCTCCATCAATATCGGAAAGCGACATTGATGAGTAGGGGGCATGTGCCGTTTAATATACCCGGCATTTCCCGCAAAACATCCCATTGCTACGATGGTAAAATAAGTAGTCCAAGAAGATGAAGACAGCCTAAAGCGTGAAGTGTCCATGCATACAAAAGACATGCAGCAACGCCTCGGCAAGCAAGCGTTGGAAGGAATGAGTTATGTAACTCCCCGACCAAACTGCAATAATGGACCGAGAAGTCTTTAAACTAGTGCGTCGCCCTAAACACGGCGATGTTGGACCGAGATGTCCTTAAACTAGCATTTCGTCCCGAACATGGGAATGCTGAACCGAAACATCCTTAAACTACCACGTCGCCTCAAACATGGCGATAATGGACCGAAACATCCCTAAACTAGTGTGTCACCCCAAACACGACGCATCGTCTCAAACACGGCGATAATGGACCGAAACGTCCCTAAACTAGTGCATTGCCTCAAATATGGCGATAATGGACTGGAATGTCCCTAAATTAGCGGTCGTCCCAAATACGGCGATATGCTCTCTTGAGATCTATATTGCAATCGAAGTCCCATCGGCGAAGGTTGCAACTCAAGTCCTACCGGCTATACAGCTACTCCAGTGGTGAAACCACCCCTAAGTCCCACCAGCAAATAGATGGGTAACCTGCGACGAAGGTACTTTCAAAAGTTTCACTGCGTTAAAAAAAATGGTATGTCCACAACCAAAATGGGCACGGATGAAAACCCGAGAGGACGCCCTGAGTAAAAACAGTAGGACTACCGACGAGCTTGTGAAAACCCGAAAGGGCATAATCTCGTTTAAAAAAAATAACAAAAAAAGAGAAAAAAGGAAAATGGTATGTCCACAAGCAAAATGAGCACGGATAAAAGCCCGAAAGGGCACCGTGAGTAAAAACAACAGGATTGTCGGAGAGTTTGTGAAAACCCGAAAAGGGCGCAAACTCATAAAATAAATTTTTTTTATGTGCACTTGCAAGGTCCTCTCGACCTTGTGAGGGAAAAAAACCACACGTGAGATCCTTACGACTTACAAAGGATCAACACACCTAGGAATCCCCACGATTCCTAAAGAGAAAATACACCTACGAGATCCTCACGATTCGTAGGGAGAAATACTTTTATGAGAGCTTTACGATTCATAAACTCGAAAAGCCTTAGACGACAGGATCCTAACCCTGTTTGCTAAGCCACCTTTGTTCAAATCAACAAATACAAATAATGAGTTGTTCTTGGCAATATTCCAGTTGTAATGATCCTGATGCCTAAACAGGTATCAAACTTCAAAAACTCTTACGGAAAATGATGATTCGCTCCTGAAAATATCCCAGTCGTAACGATGCTGATGCCAAGGTTGGTATCAGATTCTAAACTTGCAATAAAAACAGTAGCGAGTAGCAAAAAAATGCATATGAAATAGCCTAAATGATGGAGCTACTCGCAATAAAAATCAGCGAGCAAAAAAATGCATATAAAAATAACCGAAATGTTTGGGCAACTCGCAATAAAAAGTAGCGAGTAAAAATATAAAAAATAGCCGAAATAATTGGGCACCGCTGATAAAAAGCCGAAATGATTGGGCAATCGCGACTTTCGCGATATGAGAAGCTGAAAAGATGGAGTATCGCGGCAATAAAAAATAAAATAAAATTTCCTCTGCCCTACAAGTAGGTCCAAACCGACTCTTGTATACTATTTGGGCTACATTCTCCAAAGTCGCATACTGTTCAGTCGAAAATATTGCACTTTTAACATAACAATTTTCTTACTTTTCTTAATCATCTAAAGTGTTTGTTATAAATATAACACATATTAGAAGTTTAATTGCAAAATACCATTTACCATGTGTTTATATATTATAGTCAACATTATGAAGGAAAACATGCATAATATTTTGATACGCTTATCATATCAAATTGTATCTCAAATATAACTAATATTGTTCATTGAGATATTGTGCATGTTTAGCTCAGGCTAGATATCAGGAATCAAGAATCTGCCGATAAAGTAAAGAAAGTCAAAGAATCAAATACCAGCAGGGACTCAGAAAAGATAAGAAGGTTCCAGACATCAAATAAATACCCAAATACCAACATGAGAAGACTCCAGAAGTTCGAACCCACGATCTCACCAAGATGCCGCGGAATCGCGGCCGAGTCAGGCTGAGTCGCTGCAGATCCGCGGCCGATTCAGATGGTTAGGAGGTGAAATTTTTCTGGAATCTTCTTCGTAACAAACTTAGTTTGTTATGGGCTTCTGTTACTGGTTTTGGGTCTATAAAAAGGACCGAGGGCTATAGATCAAAAGGGGGATTTAGATCTAAATAAAAACATCCAATTTCCAATTAAAATCAATCTCAAAGATCAAAATCCAATCTAAGTTCAAGAATCTACGATCTTGAGATCCAAGACCAAGAAATCCATCGAGAAATCAATCAAGCGATCAATCAAGAAAGTCTCCTTTACATGAATCCAATCACCATCAACGAGCAAGCGATCCAAGACAGGTCCAAGACTTGAGGTGATCAAGTGACGTGAGGATCGACGGAACATTTACTTCTTCGAGGCAGAGACCGAGAGCAAATTCTTCTTCCTCTTATAATCTAAATTTGGAGAAATGTATTGTGAAGTTGAGTAATAAAGGTAAATCATCAGTTTTATCAATTCGCTTACTTTTAATTTCCGCATTATGAATTCTTTCTCTATTCTTTCTTTTATTTTCATGATGTGTGAGTAATTCTCCGCTTGATAGGATTCGTAGGATTAAGGTAGATCAATTGGTGAGAAAATTCTATACTCCTTTTAAGTCTTATGAAATTTATAAACTTTAGCAAAATAATCGTCAACATCCTTATCGGGCGCTATATCAATTCGTTGATAGTTTCGACCACGATTTAAGATAAGATTGACGATCTTTTTGTTAAGGGCTAGACATGAATGGAGATCAATGAAAGGACAAGGGTCAATAGAAGAGAAACCCTAGTTTCTTCCAAAGAACCCTGATCCTCATTCATCGCCATCAATCTAGTTTTAAATCTATCAATAGATAAGAAGAGTAATCTTTATTAGTCATCCATAGCTACTAAATCCTAAAGAATCCTTCAAGCCTTTTTCATATAAATTTTCTTGATAATTTAATTAGATCTTGAAGCAATTTTCTTAAAAATTCAATCTAATCTTGAAACCATTTTCTTGATTTTCTTCAATTAGATCTTGAAACTATCTTCTTTATTTTCTCTTTTGTATTTCTTTCAACCGATCTAAAGCAAGAACTATGAAATTCCATGAATCCCAGAGGACGACCCGTATTTACCACAGCTAAGCTACACGTGACGCCGTGTTGATTGCGGTTACTTTGCTAAAACTTCTTCTTTCTCCAAAATTAAATGATCAATCAAATGGCGCCATTGCCGGGGATCCGTGCATAATTTTTTCTTTCTTGCTATTTGGGTTGACATATTATTATTCCATCAAAATATAAATCAAGAACGCATCTTATGCTTAACGATTAGTTTGTGAATATTTTGCAAGGGGATCTGGAATCACTTTAGTAGGGAGAGTAAAGATTCAGAAGCATTCATCAAGACCATAGGAGCAAGGGAAGCAACTGTAGCAAAAAAAGTTTCAAGAACCCTCAAGTTGGCGGCGGAACCGCGGCAAGAAGCACATTCTCGCGGCGGAACCGCGGTGGATTGGGTGACTTAGGGCTTCAAGTCTCTCTGGTATATTTTCTATCTTCTTCTCTCTTCTCTGAAAAATCCAATAACAATTTTTCTGCAGGATTCTTTGCAAAAATTCGCCGCTTAAAAAATTCTTGTTGCGTGTTTTGTTTTTGGGTTGTTTTTGCATATTGTAATATGGACAATTAAGGGGCAAAGACTAAATTCTAATTAGGTGGGGATTTCATTACCCTTCCTAAGCTCCACAAATCACAAAACTAGCATCCGCATCACCCTTCATTAATTAAAAAAATTATCTAGACCAAGACTCTAAGGACTGTCGCGCTCATTAAGGACAAAGGAGGGTCGTGGGTAATCTACTGCTTATCCGCATTTCTTTTGTGGTGTCTAGGCAAGTGTGTCTAAGGCAAGTGGTTACTTAATTAGGCCCGCTATTTACGGTGATTCGTATAGCGGATACCTCCCACTTACCTGGCACTTACCTGGCCACAAGAGAGATAAAGAGGTAGTAGAGAATTGATCCTGCGATTTGTCTTCTGGAAGTCTTGGAGCGGTCTAACGACTTGACCTAGGTGACCATAGATCTAGGATTGATTGTGCATTTTTGTGATTTGTCTAAGTCCGAATTTTTCAAAAACAAACCTTTTTACGTAATTCTCACAAACGCTGCCACTTACGCTAAACCCGCTTAGTGCATGCTCGGATGGTCACGGGATTCTAGTGCCCGTCTTGTCCGCGTTTCTTCTATCGACTCCGAAGTCGGTATTTCTTCATATTCTTTTTCTTCCCCTCCAACAACATCGACCGAGATGGACGGTTCTCCATCAAATTTTAATAACACCACTCTCCCACCACCCGCAGGTGCGTAGAATCCACCGCGCATCTCTCTCCAAGAGAGATGCTACCCTATACGTGGTCATCTTTCTACTTGCCTATCTATCCCACCAGCCAATGGGGATAATTTTGAAATCAAACCCCACTTTATCAACCTTTTGCCTAAATTTCACGGGCTTGAGTCTGAAGACGCATACGTTTTTATCACCAAATTCGAAAACGTATGTGCTATGATGGGCGCTTCACAACTTTCTGTGGATGCTATGCGTTTACGTCTTCTCACGTTTACTTTGTGCGATTTAGCCGAAAAATGGCTTTTTAACACAACTGCACACTCTATTTCCAATTGGGATGAATTCGTTATAGCATTCCTTAAGAAATTTTATCCCAATCATAAGACCGCTCGTGTTCGGAGCGAAATCAACCAGTTTACCCAGGTTCCAAATGAACCATTTTGGAAATGCTTTGAACAGTTTAAGGATTTGCTTGTCCAATATCCTCATCACAGAATCCATAGATGGGATCTTTGCCGAATTATATATGAGGGCATTACTCCAGCGACAAAGCAGATGCTTGAAACCACGTGTCAATGCAATTTCATGTCCAAAGACGATGGTGAAACCTGGAAATTTATAGAAGATCTTGCTGAATATACTTTGCAATGGGTAAGCGTTAGACCACCATCATCTAAGGGAGCTATCCATCAGCTCAATGTTTCCATCGCAGTAAAAGCCGAAATGACAGCGATGCAAAAGAAAGTCGAAGTTATGAAAAACAAATTTTTATTAGCCTCCTTAAATCAGGTGACGCTCCCTAAAACCATGTATGGATGCTATTTCGATCCATTACATCTGACGGAAGAATATCCTTTGAATTCTCCGTTTCAAGGTCAAGAATATACTAATGCTGCTTTTCAATAGCGACCTAGAAACGATCCTTATTCTTCCACATATAATCAGGGTTGGAGGAATCATCCTAATTTTGCTTAGAACCAACACCAAACTCAAACTCAAAATACGGTTCCAAACCAAAATAACTATCAAAGGGTTCCTCCACAGCAACAGCAACCACCACAGAGTCAGCACCTCTTTCAGCCACAAACTTTTCAAAATCCGGCTAACAATTCTGCACCTTATAATCATTCCTTCCAAACGGCCGGTACCGAAAACTCCTCTGCACTGGAACGAACCTTGGATATGTTTATAAAACATTCTATGCAAACGTCGTCTGATATAATGTCTTCTATCGATACATTAATGAAGGACTCTGCCTCTCATGGTGAGAGTATAAAATCGATAGAAGCACAAATTGCACAATTAAATGCCGCGATGAGTGCAAGAGAGAAATGGAAACTTCCATCTCAACCCCTACCGAATCCTGGCCACTCACAACATTATAATGTGAATTCCATTACCACATTGAGATCGGGAAGAGTGCTGAACAACCAAGTCGGTGAACAGGTTGATAATGAGGAATCAATCAATGATACCCTGGCTTCCATTTCTAACCCTATTTTGTCTAATCTACCATCTTCTTCCGAGCCTATTCTTCATTTTCTCCTAGGCTCGAACCCTCCACCCACCTCCTTGAGTCAACCTAACACGATCCCAACTCCAATTCTTGGATCCGTTCCACCCCCTCGATCTTCTCCAATATTGGACCCAATTCTTATTGATAAAGCTCTTTATCCAAATAGATTAAGGGGAAACAAACCAAGTCCATAAATGGAGAAGATTATGGAAATGTTTAAACAGGTTAACATAAATATCCCTCTCCTAGATGCTATACAACAAGTTCCGGCTTATGCGAAAATACTTAAGGACTTATGCACTAGAAAGAAAAAAACTCAAGTGCCGAAAAAGGTGTTCATGACGAGTAATGTAAGCACAACTTTTACCCAGCAAATACCTAAGAAAAGTAAGGACTCCTATCCTAAAATCTCTATTTTTATTGAGGGTAAAAATATCAATCGTGCTCTACTCGACCTTTGCGCTAGTGTTAACTTGCTTCCTTACTCTGTGTATGAGCAGTTAGGTATTGGAGAGTTGAAACCTGCCCACTGCACTCTCCACATGGCAGATCGATCTATCACCCAACCTAGGGGTAAGCTAGAGGATGTGTTGATAAAAGTCGGGGAATTTATATTCCCTGTGGACTTTATTATTCTAGATACACAGCCTGTAGCGAACCTACGAAACCAAATTCAGGTGATTCTCGGTCGACCCTTCTTAGCCACTTCTAATGCTGTCATTAATTGTCGTAACGGTTCTATGAACTTATCCTTCGGGATGATGACAATTGAGCTTAACATTTATAAGCTAGGAAGTCAACCATCTGAACCTTCTGCTCATCTAATTGATGTCTGTTCTGTCAATGAGATAGCTCCCGATAGCAGCGAGGTTGAGGAATTTTGCTATAATGATCTCGACGACATTAGCACATCATTATTTGATCTAGCAAATTATTATAGTGAGGACACTATTGACGAATTCACCCTTGAGTTCGAACCTTTTGACTCATCACAAAATTCAGTAGCACTTTCCGAGTAAATATTCTACACAAGTTATGAACTTCTTAGGAAGTCCGAGTATCATTCCCTTACCCCCACCTTTTATCGTCTCTCCGTCGATATTAGATCTCAAACTGCTACCTTCTCATCTTAAATATGCATATTTAGGTGAGAATGAGTCTTTGCCCGTGATCATATCCACTTCTCTAGCGTTAGAGCAAGAGAACGCTCTTTTGATGGTCTTGAGATCAAATCGGCAAACATTTGGTTGGACAATCGCAATCGCAGATATCAAAGGGATTAGTCTCTTGATTGTTGAACATCATATACATTTGATGGATGAAGCCAAACCAATCCGAGACCCACAAAGATGGTTAAATCTCATCATGAAGGAGGCGGTAAAGAAAGAAATCGCAAGTGCCTAGATAGTTGTATGCTTTACCCAAATATCTGATAGCCAATGGGTAAGTCCTATTCATGTAGCCCCTAAAAAGTCTGGCATCACGGTCATAACTAATGAGGCTAATGAGTTGATTCAAACACACACCCAAATTGGATGGCGTGTATGTATTGATTATAGGAAACTCAAAGCCGCAACGAGGAAAGATCACTTCCCTCTACCTTTCATTGACCAGATGTTGGAACGATTAGCTGGACATGAATATTATTGTTTCTTGGACGGATACTCTGGCTATAACCAGTTCCCCATCTCCGAAAAGGATCAAGATAAAACAACATTTACTTGTCCTTTTGATACCTTTGCTTATAGACACATGCCCTTTGGGTTATGCAACGCTCCCGCTACATTTCAGCGGTGTATGATGGGGTTATTCTCAGACATGGTCGAAAATTTTCTGGAGATATTTATGGACGATTTCTCTATATTTGGGCACTCCTTTGAGGATTGCTTACGCCATCTTGACGCGGTTCTTACCCGCTGTAAGGATAAGGACTTAACATTGAATTGGGAAAAATGCCATTTCATGGCCAAGAAGGTATCGTGCTTGGACATGTCATTTCACGAAAAGGCATTGAGGTAGACAGACCTAAAATAGATGCCATCCATAACCTTTCTCATCCCAAATGCGTCAAACATATATGATCCTTCCTTGTGTAGGGTGTTTTTCGTCACCCCATGAGATGGGAATACGCGCGCACTTGTCAGGCGCGTTACAGATTCCTCCTGCCTAAGGTAGGCTAGGGTTTATTGATTGTGGGGATCTGAAAATCCGGCAGCCGCGGACTAAGCTGCCGTTAATTACCCCTCGCCTTTGGAGCGAGCGAACCTCCGATTAACGGGTTAAACTGGTCATACGAATTCAATGTGCAGTATTGTGTTTTGAACGGGTTTTGGATATATCGGAGGCCCCGTAGAGTTTTTACGGGGGTCCCGCTACTCGGATAGCGGGCTGGGGGTCAAGGGGCTAGCAGCCCCCTGCGGGGTAGCGCCCAGTTATAAATTTTTTCTAACGAGGGACTGTGTTGTAGAGTGTGTGTATATGTATATACATATATATATATGTGTGTGTGTGTGTGTATAAAGGGAAAGGGCATCCAAAGGATGCGTGGGAGAAAGCGCCAGCGCCTTACGTGCACGGCACGCGGGTGCTGTCGCTATCGCCTTGGGCGCTAGCGGCTCACGTGCCAGGCATGTAGGCGCCCGGGCTCTAGCGCCTTACGTGCGAGGCACGTGGGCGCTCGGGCGCTAGCGCCTCACGTGCCAGGCACGTGGGCGCTCGGGCGCTAGCGCCACATGTGCCAGGCACGTGGGCGCTCGGGCCACACGTGCCAAGCACGTGGGCGCTCGGGCGCTCGCGCTTTGGGCGCTGGGCGGCAAAAGGGACTTGGTCCCTGCACTGGGAGTTGTACTCACAGAAAGAAATACTTATTATTTTTTTTGTGTGTGTGTGTGTGTATGAGGAGTTAAACTCCTAAGGTATTTTTGAAGCTGATGAAGGGGCTTCTCATTGAGCCCTGGATCTTCCCCAAAGTGGGGTCTTTGGAGACGGGTCTCCTTCTTCCTCCTTTATTGGCCGACTCTTGGATAACAAGAGAGGTGAGATTTTAAAAATCTCTCCTTTTTAAGATCCGATGGAAGATCCAAGCTCCCCTTTGTGTGTTTTGTGGTGAAAAACTATTTAGTTTTGGAAAAGGAAGAGTAAAACTCTTAATTTAATTCAAAAGAAAGAAGAAGATTTTAGAATCTTGAGGAAGGAGAAAGAGCACAGGAACCCTAGTTTTTTGGGGAGAAATGGAAAGCGTATATTTTATTCATCATCATATTTCCTTATATAGGTTTACACATTTACATATAGCCCCTTAGGCTTTACAAAATAGCATTTTGCCCATCCCATGCCTCAGGTGCTCTTTTCTTTTGCACATGAGCCATGGGTTTTACAAAAATTTGGCTTTATGCCCATTTTGCTTACATGCCTGCATAAAAGATTATATCAAAATTATTTATTACATGATTTTTATTTTGGCATGGAGGAGGGCCGGCCGCTTCATGTTCGGACTCGACTTGGGCATGGGCCCACTTGATCTGGGCTTGGGCCCACTTGGCTTGGGGTTGACCTTGACTTTGACTTAGTCAATCGGGGTACAATTTTCGACCCCAAAAAAGTGCTCCCCATCAATAAATGCACACCACATATGTAGGTCGTGTGCATGAAATTGATGGATCTTCTTTCGCGTGGAGGCGACTTGCTTTGGTTCTCACTTTTTGGAATGCACTGTCCTTTTTACGACATGGACAGTCGACGCTTGACGCGTCTCCGAGACGGAGTGTTCGTGGTAGACTTTTCCCTGGCCCGGAGCAATTGTGTCCCTGATTTGTGGGAAGCCTGCACTGCCCTTTTTACGACATGGACGGTCGACGCTTGACGCGTCTCCGAGACGGAGTGTCCATGGTAGACTTTTCCCTGGCCCGGAGCGATTTGGTTCCCGATTTGTGGGAAGCCTGCACTGCCCTTTTTACGACATGGATGGTCGACGCTTGACGCGCCTCCGAGACGGAGTGTCCGTGGCAGACTTTTCCCCTCCCGGAGCGATTTGGTTCCCGATTTGTGGGAAGCCTGCACTGCCCTTTTTACGACATGGATGGTCGACGCTTGACGCGTCTCCGAGATGGAGTATCCATGGTAGACTTTTCCCTGGCCCGGAGCGATTTGGTTCCCGATTTATGGGAAGCCTGCACTGCCCTTTTTACGATATAGACGGTCGACGCTTGACGCGTCTCCGAGACGGAGTATCCGTGGTAGACTTTTTCCTGGCTTGGAGCGATTTGGTTCCCGATTTGTGGGAAGCCTACACTGCCCTCTTTATGACATGGACGGTCGACGCTTGACGTGTCTCCGAAACGGAGTGTCCGTGGTAGACTTTTCCCTGACCCGGAGCGATTTGGTTCCCGATTTGTAGGAAGCCTGCACTGCCCTTTTTACGACATGGACGGTCAACGCGTCTCCGAGACGGAGTGTCCGTGGTAGACTTTTCCTTGGCCCGGAGCGATTTGGTTCCCGATTTGTGGGAAGCCTGCACTGCCCTTTTTACGACATGGACGGTCGACTCTACCCTTTTTGCGACTTGGACGGTCGGTTCTGCCATTTTAGCGATTTAGACGGTCGGTGCTTCCCTTTTAGTAATGTGGACGGTCGGTGTTACCCTTTTTGCGATGTGGACGGTTGGTGCTTGATTTGACTTGTTCTGCTTCTTTAGGTGTCAGGGATGAAGTTGACTTGTTTTTGAGGTGGAGCTTGATTCTGCCAGGGAGGTCATTGGTTGTTTTGCTGATTTGATATGATTTGGGTTGGCATCAGTATCGCTACACTGGAATATGACACCAGGAGCGAATCATCATTTTCCATGAGTTGATTTGGGGATTTTGGTTTTGGTCGGCATCTGCATTGCTGCACTGGAATAATGCCAGGAGCAACTCATCATTTGCCCCGGGAGGATTTGGGAATTGGTTTTTTGGATCGGCATCAGCACCTCTACACTGGAATATGGTACCAGGAGAGAATCATCATTTGCCTTTCTCTGTTGGGAAGCGATGGCTTAGGAGACAGGTTTAGATCCCTATCACCTAAGGCTTTTCAATTTTATGGGCCGTAAGGGTCCCATAAAAGCATTTTCTCCCTACGAGTCGTAAGGATCCCGTAGGTGCATTTTCTCCTTAGGAGTCGTGAGGACCACCAAGTGTGTTTTTCCTTTGTGAGTCGTAAGGATCTCACGTGGGAATTTTCTCCTCACAAAGTCGAGAGGACTTTGCAAGTGCATTTCATCTCTTTTTCACGAGTTTGCGTCCTTTCGGGTTTTCAAAAACTCGCCGGCAGTCCTACTGTTTTTTACTTACGGAGCCCTTTTGGGTTTTCATCCGTGCCCATTTTGCTTGTGGACATACCCTTTTTTTTGGATCTTCATCGCTGGTGGGACTTTGGATGTGGTCTCACTGGTAGGACTTGGGAGAGATTGGGATCGTTTTACGCCCATGGATGGTATGCGGTTTTGCAGGATGTATGATCCAGACCGTAGGGCCGGAAGAATTTCGGGACTTTGTTGGCATCTGCATCGCTGCACTGGAATATGGTACCAGGAGAGAATCATCACTCGCCAGGAGGGGATCTCCCTCGTTTCCAGTTTAACGACTTAGGGGTCATCTGTTTCCAGTTTAACGACTTAGAGGTCATCTGTTCCTAGTTTAACGAATTAGCGGTCATCTGTTCCCAGTTTAACAACTTAGCGGTCTATTGTGCCCAGTTTAACGACTTAGTGGTCATCTGTTTCGAGTTTAACGACTTAGCGGTCATCTGTTCCCAGTTTAAAGACTTTGGGGTCTATTGGATCGGAAGCTTGGAATTTTAGGGTAGGGGTCGGCATCAGCGTTGCTAACACTGAAGCACATGTGCCAGGAGCAATTCATCATTTGCCTTTCCCTGTTGGGGAGTGATGACTTAGGAGACAGGTTTAGGTCCCTATCACCTAAGACTTTTCAATTTTATGAGCCGTAAGGGTCCCATAAAAGCATTTCTCCCTACGAGTCGAAAGGATCCCGCAGGTGTATTTTCTCCTTAGGAATCGTGAGGACTCTTAAGTGTGTTTTTCCTTTGTGAGTCGTAAGGATCCCATGAAGGTTTATCCTCCTCATGTATCGTGAGGACACATGAGTGGGTCTTTCCTAATGGACCATAATTCCAAAGGCGGAGACCGGTCGCTGGACTGGTGATTGCGGTGGGGTATGTGTATGATGAGAATTATTTATGCCCGTAGATTGTATACGGTAGTCAACTTGGGGACCAACCTAAGGCTGGGAGAATGTTGGGAATTTGAATTTTGGTTGGCGTCTGCATTGCTGCGCTGGAATATGGCACCAGGAGCGACTCATCATTCGCTGTTTGAGAATTTGGATTTTGGTTGGCGTTTGCATCGCTGCATTGGAATATGGTATCAGGAGCGACTCATCATTCGCCGTTTCTTTTCTTTTCTTTTTTTACCGTGATTGATCTATCATTTGAGCTTTTCTTATCGCGAAGGTCGCGATTGCCTTATCATTTCGGCTTTTTATTTGCAGTTGCCCTATCATTTAAGCTTTATTTTTCATCTTTATCTTACTCGTTGATTTTTATTGCGAGTTGCCCCATAATTTCGGCTTTTCTTTTTTTTTTCTTTTATTTACATTTTTTTTATTTACACACATTTTTTTTACATTCCCAGTTTAATGACTTAGAGGTCGTTTATTCCTAGTTTAATGATATGGTGGTCAGCTGTTTTGTATGAAGTTGGCGGTCGCAGCTTGACTGCTTGCCAACACGCCTTTAGACAGTTCTATCTCTCCTGCCTTGTATTGCTTTTCGACCCAATCTTTGAAGACGAAGCAGTCCTCAATGACATGACCATCACTCTATGATAGGGCCAGTATTTGGGGTCGTCGGTCATATTCGCTTCCTGCGGTCTTTTTGATTCTGGCAATTGTAGACCGTTTCTTAGGGCGTTTTTGAATATTTTACGGACTTTGTCACTTCTGAAGGAATAGGCCTTATCCAGTTTCTCTTTCAGAGGCGATTCCCCTTCGGTGTATGTATCGGAGGGACTGGACTTTTTCTAAAAATTCGGATTTTTGTCAATTAAAAATATGCAGAAAATCAAGCAGGGTGTTATTTGAATTACTGTGAAATACGAGGGCCTGAATCAACTTTTCCACCGCGGAACCGCGGCACGTGCTATGCATGCTGCGGCGGTTCCGCGGCCTTACTGTTCCTTTGTGTGATGTTTTCTGCACAGTAACTCATATAATTCAATGCTGTGTTTTCTGGGATATTTCTTTTGTGACTATACAGAAGAGTATTCTGGGGTACTATTGGGAATCAAAGTTTCGATCAGATTATCAAATTTCGTCTTAGTGTATTTCCGGATAATTTTTTGAATATGTTAAAAAGTTCGACCGGATATAAATACCCAATTTTTCCCCTGTCGGGAAATTTCCATGTGTTGGATTTTTCCATTGTTTAACGACATTCTAAGTAGTGCAAGTAATGCGATGGACCCTCTAGAAGACAACAAACCTTAACTTGATTATGTGACCGTCTTGAACTGCCCTTTGAACCTTCGGGTTTGGGACAGTACGGCGTGTCACATGTGAGGCGTTGGCTTGACCCTTCTACGGCTGGACCGTCGGTACTGAGGCACGAACTGAATGTTGTTAGACTTATTTCATGTGTTGAGCTGTATCGGGAAAACTTGGGTATTCGACTGTTCGATCGGAAAGTTTAACATTTTCTGTTTATCTGGAATGTGATACAATAATTGGAATTCACAAACAGTTATGTGATAACTGAATGAATGTTATAAATCTAGCGGTTTAGTTTCACTTTATATTGAAAAGTGTTTTCGATAATGAGACTAAAATGCGGGGTTTATAACTGTTAGGCATGTGATGTCTAAGTATTTCATTTGATTAGGCATGTGATGTCTAAAGAGGTTGCGGATTCCAACTGTTGTAGTTTTACACTTTCTTTTCTGTGACCGTAAGTGTAGTATGATCATATCGCCGGTTTCGTTGCTATACGTCAACGACAATTGGGGTATGCATACTTACTTACGTTGATGACATGTGATGTTATGTGTTGCTGGATATGTTATATTGGATCGTCGTGTTTGAATAGCCGGGGTTTTTATGTGAGATGAGTGTTTTTCATTTTCATTCATGTAAAAACTTGTATGTAATATTCTTTTATTTGGGGCACTTCCAGGTAGCGGAAGTTGTCACCTTTTGTATATTATTTACTTTTCCGCATTAGGATAGACCCAAGGAGGGGAGCACAAGTAACCGGGTTCTGGGGTCCAGTGGGAGACCAACTCGAGGAGTCGAGTCCGGGTCTCCTAACCCTAGAATTGGCAGGGTTGCTTGCCGCTCTCGTAGGGGTCTAGGGGTGTGGGATTGGCTATTCATCACGACCGTGGAATCCGTGTTTTATACTGGCTCGTATTGAAAACACGGACGTCCTAGTATATCCAATATTTCATATGTTTATTCTGCTGCCATATCTGTGTTGTGACTCTGTGATGGATATAGTATATAGTATATATGATATATTATATAGACGTTACTTATGTTTTACACCCGCGCTAGCCCTGCCCTGCTCTGTCGTTAGTTACCTAACCTAACGGTGCACGAGGGGACATCGAGGCGAATGCGGATGGCATAAGTGTACGTCATATCTATCTGTGATGTTTAGGTATTTAAATGATGGGACTTCATTAATGTGATTAATGAAAGATAAGAAACCTAAGATGTTGTAGAATCGAATTTTAAAATAAAACAGGGTAGCTACAGTTCTTGCTTTGCACAGCGATATATATGATATATCCCGCACCTTATTCGATGAGGAAAGGACCGAGATCCCTTCACCGGGAGTGACTCCTTTAGCAATAACTGGCAGATGCTACACACTCGGTTTGCTTTTGACTGCTTTTGGGTTTTTGCTTTGCACAACGATATATATGATATATCCCGCACCTCATTCGATGAGGAAAGGACCGAGATCCCTTCGCCGGGAGTGACTCCTTTAGCAAAACTGGAAAAGCCTCAAAATCACTCCATTTCAAAACTTCATTTGATTCTACAACGATATCAAGTTCATTACGCTCATGGTTTTCAGAAAAACCTGCGTAGCCCTCCGTCAATTCAGATATGTAATATTCAGTATTCGTGCTACGGTTGTTTGGCATGCGTCAAGGCGTAGTGTACGGTAGCTGATTATTACTTATCTGCAGCATGAGATGCGATTGGATTAAGGTATTCGTACGGCGTTGTTTGGCATGCGTCAAGGGTCGTACGGGTGGGTTTAATTCGATCACGAATTGTACGGGTTGAACTTGACTAGCGGACTATGGGTTGTTTGGCATGCGTCAAGGTCATAGCACGCTAGGGGCAAAAGCATTATCGGGAATTTCAAGTGTTGAAATTTGCAATGAGATTGCATACCTTCTATGAGATAGTTGGATCCCGATACCCACTGCGAGTAAGAGTTACTCCTGGGAGAGTTTTACACATTGCAATTAGCTGATCAAGTAGGTGTCTAGAAAGGTGTTAACGAGGTTATGCCTCTGGGAAAACGAGGTTTACATTAATTAGGTTCGTGCGAAAGCACGGGGGACCTCCCTCAAAGTACCGACACTGGCCTGGCTGAAAGATTGGCGAACTTGTAGTGTGTAATTAATCCCGGCTAGTCTTTCCTTTTAGGGTTTGGAGGAAGATTTGATAAAAAGCAGTGGGAGCCATCCTGATTAGATAAGATAATAACCAATCTGATCTTGCACGAGCATACGCTAAAGTGTTTTCTTCTCTCTCTCTCCAGGTAGCGACCATTTCATGCCCTAATAAAGATAATAACATGGATGTATTGACCGAACCCGCATGTTATACTGTGCTGGGGAACGTTGGTTCCGTTCTTTCTTATAAGAGTTATAGGAATGAACAGGATATAGGGGAATGCCAGGATTCCCATGCCACCCGAATGAAGAAAGTACATGTTGATGCATTTTCTTCGGGTGTGTTCGTTACTGAGAACTGTTTCTCCATTTGCTCTACGTCCTGGGTATTAGATACCGGGTCAGGATCCCATATATGTAATCAGTTACATGGGCTAAGGAAAGGTAGAGAACTTGGAGAAGGTGATAAAGACATTAGAGTTGGAAATGGTGCAATTGTTGCAGCTAAGACTGTCGGGGAATATCACCTTGTATTACCAACTGGTAATACATTGGTTCTGAACGAATGCTATTACATGCCGAACCTGATATGCAACATTATATCGGTTTCTTTATTAAGTAAAGAGGGATATAATTTTGTATTACAGGACAATGTTATGAACATTTTCCGTAACCAAAAGTTGGTTGGATCAGGCACGTTGTGCAATGGCATTTATGTTCTAAATCAATCAACAGTTCTGAGCATAACAAACACACACAAGAGGAAGAGTTCTGAACTCAATGAATCCTTCTTGTGGCATTGTAGACCGGGTCACATCAATGCGACACGACTAGCTAAGTTGCATAAATATGGATATTTGAATCCGTTTGAATTTTCATCTTATGACACTTGCCAGTCATGTCTCAAAGGCAAGATGACCAAAACTCCGTTTACGGGACACGGAGAAAGAGTTACCGAACTCTTGGGACTTATACATAGTGATGTATGTGGTCCCATGTCTACACATGCCAGGGATGGTTCTTCATACTTCATTACATTCACTGACGATCTCTCTAGGTTCGGGTATGTGTTCCTGATGAAACACAAATCAGAAGCTTTTGAGAAATTTAGGGAATATAAACAAGAAGTTGAGAACCAAACCGGAAAAAGTATTAAAATCCTACGATCTGATCGAGGAGGGGAATACTTGAGCAATGAATTCCTGGACTTTCTAAAAGAGAATGGGATTCTCTCTCAGCTGACTCCTCCATATACACCACAGCACAACGGTGTATCAGAACGGAGGAACCGCACCCTATTAGATATGGTGCGCTCTATGATGAGCACAGCTGAGTTACCTATTTCCTTCTGGGGATATGCGCTTGAGACAGCCATGGACCTATTGAATAGAGTTCCTACCAAATCAGTGCCTACCACTCCATATGAGATATGGAAAGGGAAGAGACCACATCTTAATTACATTAAGATATGGGGTTGTCCAGCCTATGTCAAAAGACAGAATCCGGACAAACTCGAGGCAAGATCAGTCTTATGTAAGTTTGTAGGATATCCCAAGAATTCACAAGGGTATATCTTCTACCATTCCGAGGAACAAAAAGTGTTTGTTTCTCGACATGCCACATTCTTAGAAAAGAGTTTTCTTATGAAACAGACAAGTGGCATTGAGGTAGAACTGGAAGAGGCTCCAGCGGAACAAACTATAACACAAGACATGGTAGAACCAGAGGATTCCGTAGTTCCCGATGAACCCCAGCCACTCTGCCGATCTAGTAGGGTTCCTCGCCAACCTGAGAGATACTACGGTTTTCTCATGGACGGTGGGAGCGAGGATTGCATCATGGAGGATGATGACCCAACTAGCTTCGAGCAGGCCATCACGAGTGGGGACTCAGTGAAATGGCTGGATGCTATGCGGTCCGAGATGGAATCCATGTACACCAACAAAGTATGGACTTTGGACGTTGCTCCTGAAGGGGTAAAACCCATTGGGAGCAAGTGGATCTTCAAGAAGAAACTTGGTGTAGATGGGAAAGTGGAGACTTTCAAAGCTAGACTTGTAGCAAAGGGTTTTCGTCAAAGACCAGGTGTGGACTATGACGAGACCTTTTCTCCAGTAGCTATGCTTAAATCCATCCGGATCATGCTTGCCATCGCTGCATATCATGATTACGAAATCTGGCAAATGGATGTTAAGACCGCCTTTCTAAACGGTGATTTAGAAGAGTGCGTGTACATGACTCAGCCAGAGGGCTTCGTAGACAGTGGGAGCAGCGGGAAGGTGTGCAAGCTGCTTAAATCCATTTATGGATTAAAGCAAGCATCGCGGAGTTGGAACATCTGCTTTGACGTCGTTATCAAAGAGTTTGATTTCGTCAAAAACCCAGATGAACCTTGTATCTACAAGAAGGTGGCAGAGAGTAAGGTTGTCTTCCTCGTATTGTACGTAGACGACATACTCTTGATAGGAAATGATATTCCTATGCTGCAATCGGTCAAGCTCTTCTTATCACAAAGGTTCTCAATGAAAGATCTTGGTGATGCCTCCTGCATATTGGGGATTAGGATCTATAGAGATAGATCCAAACGGATTTTGGGATTGTCCCAATCCAGGTACATTGACACCATACTAAAGAGGTTTAGTATGGAAGAGTCCAAGCGTGGGAACTTACCCACGATCTCTGGAGTCACTCTCTCCAAAGAGATGTCTCCCAAGACTGATTTGGAGAGAGCCCGCATGCAAGGGATACCCTATGCTTCGGCAGTAGGCTCTATCATGTATGCGATGCTATGTACCAGACCCGATGTAGCATACTCACTAAGTGTAGTGAGCAGGTATCAAGCTGATCCTGGAGAGAGTCACTGGACAGCTGTGAAGAGCATTCTCAAGTACTTACGAAGGACTAGAGAAATGTTCTTGGTGTATGGTAACGGAGAACTCCAAGTGGAGTCCTTTACCGATTCGAGCTTCCAGAGTGATAAGGACGACTCTAAGTCGCAGTCGGGTTTTGTCTTTACCCTTTACGGAGGGGCGGTTAGCTGGAAGAGTTCCAAGCAGGAAACCGTGGCAGACTCGACGATGGAGGCTGAATACATCGCTGCCAACGATGCTGCCAAAGAGGCTGTCTGGATCAAGAAGTTCATTACTGAACTTGGAGTGGTTCCATCCATTGAGCATCCAATACCTTTGTATTGCGATAACAATGGAGCGCTTATGTGTGATATATCAGATTTTGCTATTGGTGCAGTCTCAGGACAACACATTGATAAGATGCCACATACAATTTATTATGCAAGTAAGACCTTGAATGATGCCCAAATTAATTATACAACTACCCAGAAAGAACTCTTGGCAGTTGTATTTGCATTAGAAAAATTCAGGCCTTACTTTATTGGCTCACCGATAGTGGTTTACACTGATCACTCCGCCCTAAAACATCTTTTATCGAAGAAGGATGCTAAGGCCAGGTTAATACGTTGGATCCTTTTATTACAAGAATTTGATCTTGTCATACGAGATAAGAGTGGATGTGAAAACGTAGTAGCTTACCATCTTTCACGCATCTCTTCCTCACCTACAGTGACCTTACCAATAAACGACTCTTTCCTTGACGAACAACTCTTGACTGTATCCTGCGAACCTTGGTTCGTAGATATTGTGAATTATCTATCAACGCGACTTATTCCCAGTGAATGGTCTAAACAAGACAATCATCGATTTCTATCCCGAGTAAGACATTTTTACTGGGATGAACCTTATTTGTTTAAATATTGTCAAGACCAAATCATTCGCAGATGTGTCCCTAATGATGAATTCAAGAGTGTATTGTCTTTTTGTCATGATCAGGCATATGGTGGAAACTTTGGTCCACGTAAAACGGCGGAGAAAGTTTTGCAATGTGGCTTTTACTGGCCTACATTATTTAAAGATGCAAATGATTATTGCAAAACTTGTCCACGGTGTCAACACACGGGTCGGATTTCTCAAAAAAATGAGATGCCACTCCAACCTATCTTGGTTGTGGAAATTTTTGACGTTTAGGGTATTGATTTTATGGGCCCTTTTCCCAACTCTTTTGGGAATTTATATATCTTGTTAGCAGTTGATTACGTCTCGAAATGGGTGGAAGCGATACCATGTCGCACTAATGACAACAAGGTTGTTATTAAGTTCCTTAAAAAAAATATCTTTTCGCGCTTCGGACACCCTCGCGCTATAACTAGCGACAACGGGACACATTTCTATAATCGGTCTTTTGAGGCTTTGATGCGGAAATATTCAATCAACCATAAACATTCTACGCCCTATCATCCCCAAACGAGCGGGCTAGTTAAGATTTCCAATAGGCAGATTAAACAAATTTTGGAGAAGACGGTTTCTAAAAACCGTAAAGATTGATCAACCAAATCGACGGATGCTCTTTGGGCATTTCGTACCGCTTATAAGACTGATCTTGGTATGTCTCCTTACCGTCTAGTGTTTGGAAAGGCTTACCATCTTCCCGTCGAGATCGAACATAAAGCAATGTGGGCTATTAAAGAGCTTAACTTCAATTTCAATCAAGCGTACAACTTTCGGAAGCTGCAATTAAATGAGCTAAGCGAACTCAGGGATGAAGCTTACGTTAATGCGGTTATAGTAAAGAGCCGGACTAAAATGTTCCACGATAAAAATCTTTTTAGAAAAACTTTTATCCCGGGACAACAAGTCCTTCTTTACGATTCTCGTCTCCATCTTCATGTGGGTAAGCTAAGATCTCGTTGGAAATGACCATTTGTGGTGCGGTATGTATACCCGCACGGGGCAGTTGAAGCTGAAAATATTAAAAACGGTTATATTTTTAAAGTGAATGGGCATAGATTAAAACCGTATTTTCTACTGACCCCGCGGAGGAGCTCCTATTTTTACAGGAGCCGCTTTATCATAACTAAATTTCCTCCGCCTCATCTCCATGTCTCGATAATATTGTCTTATCTTAAGAATTGAGGTGAGTGAAAAAGGACTTAACTGAATATCCGTATGATCAAAAATAAGTTTGGGGGAGATTTTTTTTATGTTCATTTATTTTTATCCCCGTTAATAAATTTTCCTATCAAGTCTACAGGTTTCTGAGATTTAAAAGATGACAACAGTGAGGACACTGTTGCAAATAGATTTGGGGGAGGTTTATGCTTATTTACGATTAATTTGCATTACACTTTGCATAAGTACAATTTTTTTTCCTTTGATAATGAAAGATTAGAAAATGAAAAATTACATTTAAAATATTGGAAGAGTTTGAGAAAAACAAGAAAGTTATGTGTTTTCTTAAACGAAATTAGTAATAAGTAGTTATGAGCCGTTGTCTCAAGGATTGTAAGATGAAGAAAGTCACTAATATGAGGATAAAAATAAGTCTGAAAAATAGTCCATATTCTTGTGGCCAGACATTTGAACGTTGATACCATACTATACGCACTTACACACGTCTTGAAACTCGGGATAGTAGAGAATACCTTGAAATGCTCTTGTCTAAAAGCTAAAGTACGAAGAAAATATAAATGAAGCATAAAGTATAAAATGGTGAAGAAAAATGAACGCTGGTTTTGTAATCACCAAGGCAGCATAAAAAAATATAGCGAGGGTGCTTTATCACCCAGTGCCTTAGACCAACTGGTTTGGGAGCCACTGCTAAGCCTTAGGTGTTGCAAGATGAGGAAATTGCTAATTACGCCTAATAAGTGAGTACATTTAGTAATCGATCGGTTAGTACCTCATGAAGTATTAACGGTCGCATGAAGAATGCGTAGGAAATTCCATCTAAAATATTCACCGACTAAAAGTACTGAGTTAGAAGGACAAGAGTATGGTAGCTTGAATTGAATTCTCTGAGTGTAGGGATGCGTTTTACATACACGTAGGGGTATATGATCGGTGTTTAGAAGAAAGGTAGGGAGGAAGACTAAAAGCGATGTTTTATTGAGGGATGATGTGATTTCTAATATCTTTTCATGACTATTAACAAAGGGCTCACGACAACCGAAAAACTAGTGTAGTTGGAAACTCTTATTTTCAAGTTATTTCTTTTATAATTCTTATCTTTATATGTAACTTTCATCTTCTTTCTTTTATTATGGGATTTTAAGGGTGTAATCTGCTGAAAACCCTCAGGAGACAACACTCCTCCTACTAGGGACACCTAGAGATTTAACGGCTTGTTGCACGTGCTCAGTGCAATTGTGTTGCCTATGAAAATGTGTTAGTTAGTTTTTATTTTTCTTTTTCTTTTTGAATAAATAGTTTGCTCGGGACGATCAAAGTCAAGTTTGGGGGTATTTGTTTAGTCGAAAATATTGCACTTTTAACATGACAATTTCCTTACTTTCTTAATCATCTAAATGTGTTTGTTATAAATATAACACATATTAGATGTTTATCTGCAAAATACCATTTACCATGTGTTTATATATTATAATCAACATTATGAAGGAAAACATGCATAATATTTTGATACGCTTATCATATCAAATTGTATCTCAAATATAACTAACATTGTTCATTGAGATATTATGCAAGTTTAGCTCAGGTCAGATATTAGGAATCAAGAATCTGCCGATAAAGTAAAAAAAGTCGAAGAATCAATACCGGCAGAGACTCAGAAAAGATAAGAAGGTTCCAGATATCAAATAAATACCCAAATACCAACATGAAAAGACTCAAGAAGTTCGAAGCCATGATCTCACCAAGACGCCGCGGAACCACGGCCGAGTCAAGCCGAGTCGCCGCGGATCCGCGGCCGATTCAGATGGTTAGGAGGTGAAATTTTTTGGAATCTTCTTCGTAACAAACTTAGTTTGTTGTGGGCTTCTGTTACTGGTTTTGGGGATACAAAAAGGACCAAGGGCTACAGATCAAAAGAGGGATCTAGATCTAAATAAAAAACATTCAATTTCTAAGAAAAATCAATCTCAAAGATCAAAATCCAATCTAAGATCAAGAAACTACGATCTTGAGATCCAAGATCGAGAAATCCATCGAGAAATCAATCAAGCGATCAATCAAGAAAATCTCCTTTACACGAAGCCAATCACCATCAACGAGCAAGCGATCCAAAATAGGTCCAAGACTCGAGGTGATCAAGCGACGTGAAGATCGACGGAACATTTACTTCTTCGAGGCAGAGATCGAGAGCAAATTCTTCTTCCTCTTGTAATCTAAACTTGGAGAAATATATTGTGAAGTTGAGTAATAAAGGTAGATCATCAGTTTTATCAATTCGCTTACTTTTAATTTCCTCATTATAAATTCTTTCTCTATCCTTTCTTTTATTTTCATGATGTGTGAGTAATTCTCCACTTGATAGGATTCGTAGGATTAAGTTAGATCAATGGGTGAGAAAATTCTATACTCCTTTTAAGTTTTATGAAGTTTATAAACTTTAGCAAAATAATCGTCAACATCATTATCGGGCGTGATATCAATTCGTTGATAGTTTCGACCACGATTTGAGATAAAATTGACGATCTTTTTGTTAAGGGCTAGACATGAATGGGGATCAATGAAAGGACAAGGGTCAATAGAGGAGAAACCCTAGTTTCTTCCAAAGAACCCTAATCCTCATTCATCGCCATCAATCTAATTTTAAATCTATCAATTGATAAGAGGAGTAATCTTTATTAGTCATCTATGGCTACTAAATCCTAAAGAATTCTACAAACCTTCTTCATATAAATTTTCTTGATAATTCAATTATATCTTGAAACAATTTTCTTAAAAATTCAATTTAATCTTGAAACCATTTTCTTGATTTTCTTCAATTAGATCTTGAAACTATCTTCTTGATTTTCTTGATTTTCTCTTTTATATTTCTTTTAACCGATCTAAAGTAAGAACTATAAAATTCCATGAATCCTAGAGGACGTCCCATATTCACCACAGCTAAGCTACACGCGACGCCGTGTTGATTGCGGTTACTTTACTAAAACTTCTTCTTTCTCCAAAATTAAACGATCAATCACATACCGATGAGGAGGAAAAACCACTTGCGAGTCCTCTCGACTCGTAAGGAGAAAATTCTCTTGTGTGATCCTTATGACTCTTAAGAGAAAACACACTTAGGAGCCCTCACGACTGCTAAAGAGAAAACACACTTACGAGATCCTCTCGACTCATAGGGAGAAACATCTTTATGAGATCTTCATGGCTCATAAAGTTGAAAAGCCTTAGGCAACATATCTAAACCTATTTCCTAAACCATCGTTGCCCTACAAGGAGATCAAGAGGACTCTTGTATACTATCCATAGGCCACATTTGCCAAAGTTACATGCCAATGAAATGAAGAAGCTACTTACGGGTCCTCACGACCCGTAAGGAAAAAATACCCGAGTGAGATCCTTACGACTCATGGAGATGATGAACACTTAGGAATCCTCACGATTTCTAGAGAGAATATGCACCTATGAGATCCTCACGACTCATAGGGAGAAAAAACCTTCTTGAGACCCTAACGGCTCATGAAGAAGAAAAAAGCCTTAGGCTACAAGGACCATAAACTTGACTCATAAGCCATAAATTCTATGGCTAGGCATAACTTTACACTACTTCACTTACGTACAAACTTACGTGGGCAAACTAGTGGGGGGCATTTGTTCCCGCCAAATTTTTTGGCAAAGAGCTATTTGTTCCGTTATAAAAAAGGGGAGAAAAGAAAGAGAGAAAGAATCCTCATACGCTTATATGCAAAGCATATAATCGTTAAAAGAAAATAACTAAGGGCCAAACTGGCCTAAACATGTGAGCGCTCATATGCAAAGCATATGAGCGCTGAATAAGTAGACCTAAAGGCCAAACTGGCATCACGTGTTAAACATGTGCATGTTCATATGCAAAGCATATGAGCGCTGAACATAAATAACCAAAGAGCAAATAGGCCTCACGTGTTAAACACGTGAGCGCTCATATATAAGGCATATGAGCGCTGAAAATGAACAAGCTAAAACCCACACTAAGGGTCACGTGTTAAACACGTGAGTTCTCTTACCGTATTCTTTGGCAGCACTCACATGCAAAGCATGTGGGCACCCCAATTTAAAATTCTATCATCTGGTAGAATTAAATTCTATGTGATAGAATTAAATTCTATTTGGGAAATATTTTTTCCTGAACTTTCTAATATGGAAAGATCTTTCTCTAACAGAGAATTTTGGATTTAAAATCCAATTGTGATAAAATATCACCAATTAAACCATTTGATAGAATTAAATTCTATGTGGGAAATATTTCCATGATCTTTCACAAACTAGAAAGATCTTCTCTATTAAACAGTGGACCCTTGGATCAAAAATCCAACGGTGATTAGAAAATCACCCATCGATCATTTGATAGAATAAAATTCTATCTTAGGAAAATATATTCCTAATCTTATTAAAGTAACAAGATATTCATATGATAGAATAAAATTCTAATCTTATTAAACTAACAAGATATTCATATGATAAAATAAAATTCTAACAAAATATTCATATGATAAAATAAAATTCTATGTCAGGAAAATATCTTCCTAATCTTGTAAAAATACTAAGATATTAATATGATAGAATAAAATTCTAATCTTGTTAAAATAACAAGATATTAATATGATAAAATAAAATTCTAATCTGGTTAAACTAACAAAATATTCATATAATAAAATAAAATTCTAATCTTGTTTAACTAGCAAGGTATTTATTTGATAGAATAAAATTCTATTTTAGGAAAATATTTCCTAACCTTATAAAACAAATAAGAAATCTTCTCTGTTAAATAAAGAGCTTTTGGATTAAAAATCCAACGGTGAATAAAATTCACCGATTGATCTAAAAAATCATTTTGATTGATCATGAAATCAATCATCATCTCTCAATGAGATATTTTCTCAACAAATTGATTTTTCTCTTCTCCTATAAATAGGAGCAAAGAGATTAATAAAAAAGAAGAGGGGGGAGGAAAAAGGAGAGGGGACCTCCCATAAGCTTCTGTAAAAATACAGAAAGCTCCAAAAAAACAACATAGAATTTAATTTTCTTAAAGAAGAAGATTTCCTTCCTAAAATCCCTAGGTAAAGAAAAAAGAAGAGATCAAAATTTCTCCTTTACCTAACATACCACATCTAAGAGTTTAACCCTTTTAAAAGAACTTAGTTCTTTCTCTGGATCTAAGATCCACAAGACAAATCTCTCACAAGTTGAGAATTTAATTCTCATCGGGAAGATCTTGTACTTAAGAATCAAAAATTCAGAGGGGAACATGGATACAAGAACGTGGAGAAAATGGAGTCCATAATACTTCAGGAACTTAGTTCCTCCAAATCAAGAACTTAGTTTTTTAAAGAACTCGATCCAAGATCCTCAAAATAGCGATCTTGGTGATCCTTAATGGTCAAAACACCATTAAAAGAGGTTTAACCTCTCTGAAAACATGAACATGGAAAACATGGAGTTCATAATACTCCAGGAACTTAGTTCCTTCAAATCAAGAACTTAGTTCTTAAAGAATATGATCCTAGATCCTCAAAATAATGATCTTAGTGATCGTTAATGGTCAAAATGCCATTAACAAAATTTAAGTTCTTTAAAAATATCAACAGAGATTAAATTTTCAAAAGAACTCAGCGCCTCACGTAAAAAACACGTGAGCTCTCAAGGCCAAGTTATATAGCGTCTCACGTGAAACATACGTAAGCGCCGGGAAAGTTAGTGCTTAGCACTATTGGAGCGCCTCATGTGAAATACACGTGAGCGCCATAAAAGTTAGTTCTTAGCACTATTGGAGCGCCTCACGTGATATACACATGAGCGCTATATACAGCTGAGTGCTTAGAACTGCTGGGTGTTACAGAAACCTAATCTTAGCCCAAATTGGCTAAGTTGTTTTCATGATATCCAAACTGATCTTAGTCTCAAACATGACTAATGATCTCTCATTGATGATATTCAAAATGATATTCATCCCATATCTCCTAAGATAATCTTAGTCTCAAATAAGCCTAATGATTCTTAGATGATCCACCATGATCTTTTCCCTCAAATACGGGATTTGGTTCAAGGGTACATCTCTCCACACCTTTGATATATGTCGTCATAATTTCTCAACGTCTTTAAAGAGATGGCGGGTCCTGACAACCAACAACTCTTTTCTCGTCCCAACTTGATGTAAAACTTCATCAAGACTGGGAATGATATATCCCACGTTGATGCACTTCCAAATTGACGTGCACACCTCAAATCGGATCGCACTCCAAATTGGGTGCATTCCATGTCACCATCGTTCACTCCGCCACGTAACAAATACTCGTGCGCGCAAGTTGAATAATGGACCGAAATGTCCTTAAACTAACATTCGTCCCCAAAATGGGAATGTTGGACCGAAATGTCCTTAAACTAATATTCTCCCCTAAACACGACAATAATGGACCGAAATGTTCTTAAACTAATCTTCATCCTAAACAAGGAACATTAGACTGAATTGTCCTTAAACTAACATTCGTCCCAAACAGAGAATGTTGGACCGCGACGTCCTTAAACTAATATGTTTTGCCCTGCGGACCGTCTCCATAATGACTACCGTATACTATCCATGGGCCATTCATATATGATCTAATGATCAGTTGAGCCCATATACTCACTTCTCATAAATTGATCTTAGTCTCAAATATGGCTAATGATTCTTAAATCAAACCCAAATATCCTCTGAACCGATGGACCTCACAAATGTGAGATCTGCGTCCTAAGTTCATTCCCGTTGGAAAACCAAGCTACTAACGTGGGCCCCGTCAAGCAAAATTCTTGACATAAACCCAAATCTCAAATATACGGATTTGGACTAATTCGCACCCTACGGGCGACGACATAAATTAGTCTCCGTATATAATCCACGGGAAACCAAAACAAACAAAAACACACACGAAACGAAGTGAACTTCCAGAGCAGGAGAAACTGGTTATCGCAATGCGGTAATGTAATTAACCGCAGGGGCTTGCACCTGGAGGGAAGAGCGTCCCCACAATCAAAAACCTTTCATAAAATGAGGGAGAATCTGATAAAGTCTGTTACAATGGCCACGTTTGTCCGAACCTCCAATATATGGTGCCATAAATCAATTTGGTATCTTTGGAGAGGTGGACGGATAAATCCAAATAGTATCTGCCCCCAAATTCAGGCAAGATCTATCCCAGTTCGTCTCTATTTTCGACGGTAAACAATGACCTTTGTTTTTTTTTTTTATAGAATTGTGCGCTAAAACATTGGATGTTGTGACGCTGGAGAATCTAGAAAATTCTATTTTATTGGTATTTTGCAAGTTTGAGCATATTTTCCCACCTTCATTCTTCGATATCATAATATATCTGACAGTTCATCTTGCAACTGAGGCTAAGTTTGCCGGACCGGTACCTGTCGAAAGGTACGTGGAATTTTTGTTTCACGCAATTCGTAAAATTATTGCTGTCCTATATGCCCATATTTATTTATTTAACATATTTTTCTTTAGCTAGCTCTACACTCCAAAAAAGTATATACGCAATAGAAATCGACCAAAGGGTTCCATCATGCAAGGTTATCTTCTAGATGAAATAACCACATTTTGTTCCCGCTATCTGGATGAGAACATTGAGACGAAACTTAACTGGCCTCGGAGAATTCAAGATGTGCCATATGGTAAAGTTGATTATAGAGAGTAGACACTATGTTTATTAACAAAATATATCGGTTTATCCTCCTCAATAGCGTACGTCTTGAAGAAATTAGAGAGTAAGTTTTTTTGGATTAATTGTTATATTTGTTTTTGTGTGTGTATGAAATGATATAATATTAATGTAATTATTTATTGTTGAGAACAGAATTCATATTAATGAGGTGCGTGAGGGGCATCCTGATTGGAATGATAAATGATTGGAAAAATATTATTAGGATAATTTTTGCGATTGGGTTGCAGATCATGTAAGTTGTTCAAATAACATATTATTGCTACCAGTCCTAATATAAACTTATATCGTTATATATTTGCTGTAGAATTCGTTTTGTCAGATCCACGATCCGAACTTGTTTGCATCATTAGAGACAGATTCAAGATGTTTAGCTCAGTTTCCTAGTATGGAGGTTGCATATTATAAAGGATTCGGTGTCCTTGGATACAGATTTGAAATTAAGGACATAGAAACATCTTGAACCACTCAGAATACTGGTATTGCGATGGTAGGATCGGATGGTGTGATTTATTATAGATACTTAAATTTTTCATGCCCCGCTTCCCAGTGTACGGAATCGGTGACGTGGTGGGCCACAACGTATTTACTAAGAAATAAATACGTTAAGCGTATTTAAGTAATATATACAAAATGCACAAGAATGAAAAGAGATATAAAATAAATAGCAACTTTTATTAACATTTATCTTTACAATACAACTGCTTTGAAAAGAAAGGATACAATGATATAAAGCAATGCCTAAATAGTGGCATACAAACTGAAATAAGTACAAGATGAGCTAGAAGTCCATCTGGGCAATGAACTGGTCCAAGTCCTCCTGGCTCGGCTCGATCTCCTGAGAGTCCGGTTCTCCTGATGAACATTCTAAAGAAAGAAAAGACATGAATGTCATCAGCGAACTAGCGCTCGGTAAGTCCCAAAAGAAAGAATGGAATAGAACAAGTAATGAGAATTGAAACTGGTAAGTTGTACAGGTTTATACTTGCTATTCTAATGTAGTTGTTTGTAGTTTGGTACAGAAGATATTTGTGTATACGAAAAGAGTCCATCTTACCCCGTGGACTATGGTAACATGTTGTAACATTTTGAAAATCGTATAGGTGGAATTTCTGATAATCGGTAAAATAACTGGTGTTTTCCGTAAAAACAAGATATAATTAATTTTCAGCATAGACTTAAATATACCTATTCTAGCTATAGAATTACTAGTATTTGGTATTTAATTGGTCACATGTAAATTTCTAGTTTACTTAAATATTTTCCTTAATTAATTATTTTTTATATTATTTTAAGCTTTCACTAATACATTTAATTAGTGATAATTACAAATTAGAATGGATTAATACAAGTTTTGTGCATCATGACACATTAAACCAAAATGTAACATGTTAATTTTGAAATGAAAAGAAGTTGTCAAGATGGTTTTAGAAAATATAAAATAAAAAGGCTTAAATTGTGAAAATAAATTAAATAGAAATGAGGTTTGTGCTTTGTTGACTTGGGGTATGGTTGCATGTTACTTAGAATTTCTCACACACCCACACCCACACTCATCCTCACCCCATAGCTGGCCGAGCCTAGCTGCCCCCAATCCCCCAAGTCCCCACTTCATTCCTCACAACAAAAGAAAAGAAAATGAAAAAGAAAACCATAAAGAAAAGAGGTATGGTGTTTAACTTTGAGGTATGGGATTTTTGTTGACTTGGCATTACCCTCACCTCACTCTCTCCCCTTTCCCCCAAGGCTAGCCGAGCCCTATTCCAGCAGCCTCTCTCTCTCTCTCCATTCTTCTCTTTTCACTTCTAAAATTCTCTAAAATTCATCAAAAAAATCAATAAAAAACCTCACAAACTCCTAATTAAACCTTATCCATTATTCTTTGTTCAAATCTAGTTTGGATCAAGGAGCAAGATGACATTTTAGAGGCTAAGTTTTTGCAAGTGAGATATACAAATTGAGAGGTATAATTCTAACCTTATGGTTAATTGGTTAGTTAATTACTTCAATTCAAACTAATTAGGTGTTTAATTATGGGTTTAATTGAAAGTTAGAAATCTAAAGAGAAGGAGTTTTAATTAAAAAGTTAGGGTTTTTATCAATAAACCAAGTTAGTAAAGTGTAGATTAATATCTTAAGATTTGAAAGAGTTAACCTAGTTGTTAATTTGCTAATTGTTACTTTAATTTGTCCTAATCAAATAACCATGCAAACTAATTTATTTTTTAATGTTAATATGTGAGATTAAAAGTTTAGTTAAGGGTGGTGTAACCTAATTAAGATTTTAAATGAATATTGTGGCCACTAGATTTGTTAAAATATTTAGATTTGAACTAAAATGGTAAGTTGTGCTTAGTAAGTTTTTGTAATAATTAGATTTTGGTTCAATTTGACATTGCGATAATTTACATGCCATATCCTATAATTTTTAGTGTGTTGTGAACGCGCGATTGGTGCGATTGGGTTTTAGATTTGGGGTTTGCCACGTATAGCGACCAGAGTTATGGTTTGTGGCGTTGTCGCGAGCGCGTTTTGTGCACTAAGTGCGTACGCGTTTAGTTAGTACGTGTGGTTGACTTGTATTGGTTGTGTCCGCAACTAATTATATATTTATTCTTTTATATACTTGTGTACGTTTTTAGGATCGGGTGCAGGGGCGTCGGATGTGGCGCGGAAATGGCAGAGCTGGAATAGGATCAGATTAGTCGAGGCGTCCAGGTGAGTAGATGTATATCTACGGGAGAAGTTGGGTGGATAGCGTATGGCACCCCCGCAATTTCGTAGGATATGATGTGTTATTATGAGACGTGTATTTAGTATGAAAGGCTTTAGGAGACTATGGGTTGGATTTAGTGTAATTGAAAGAAAGTGCTTTTAGTTAGTTTCTTAGTCGTGAAATCCTAGAGTAAAGGTAGACACACACACACATGGACACATGTGATATGATTTTGGGAGTGTGTGTGTGTGTGTGTGTATAGATGCGTTGGTCTCTCTCTCTCTCTCGATATATATATATATATATATATATATATATATATATATATATATATATATATATATATATAGAGAGAGAGAGAGAGAGAGAGAGAGATGCGTTGGTCTCTCTCTCTCTCTATATATATATATAGATGCGTTGGTCTCTTTCTCTCTCTAAATACACACACACACACGGATGATGAGCCAGTATATGATACTTGGAGATGAGCCGATATGATCGGACATGATGCTGTGAGATTGTGATATGTGTTTGGGTCGTGATATTATTATACGGCATGATATTATAGCGGATCATTGGACGATGTGTTTTCATACATACGAGGATATATATTTGATGATATTGGAATGTACTAAATTTTATAGTAGTACCCTTAATGCATGATTTTACGATAATGATACTATATGAATAATGAGGTTTATGTGATATTTGACCTGTACCCTGATTTTGGGATGCCGTACGATGGATTTTACCGTACGAGATATAGATATGATGATTGATCCGCACTCTGAACTCGAAGATGTCGTACTAGGTATTTTACCGTACGTGACACTATTGAGACGGGATCGCCGACTATTAGATATATTGACTCAGAATTTAGGTGGATTTCTTACCCTTTCGACTAATTCCTTAGTTTAGTCTTTTAGTTGATTAGGATGATGTTAGACCAAGCTCGAGTCATAATTCTTTTCAAAACTAACGAACTGCGAGTATTTTTAAAGACAGCCTGAGGGATACTACGGATTTTTCAAAAGACGTATCTTTTCTCAAAGACCCCGTAGCCCCTATTTTCCTAAAACCACGATTTGTGCTATTTCAAACACCAAAAACTGTATGACTCGTATATAGAAATGTATATTCTTCAATGTTGCGGTTACTACATCTTTTCCCGTATATTCATGTTGTTCTCATCGCATTGCATACTTATACATGTGTTTTCTTAAGTTATTATGGACCCCTATTGTCAGGACATCACCACCATTACCGATGATACGTATGCTCCACATACACTTGCTTGCCGGCTCACACACATCATCATCGGTAATTGCCATGTCACGTACACTTTAGAGAATATTACTTCATTAATATAACTTGCTAGCTGATAGTTCCAATATATGATTACTATGCTAGTTTAGATATTGCATTCTTTACTTAGATACCCATGCATGTGTATATTTGTTGTCATGCAATCTTATGGGGCTTTATGCCGGTAGTTCACTGTTTACATACTCTGAGATTTTTAGATATTAGATTTTTTATGAGATTTTTGGATTTGGAGAAACTGCAAGGATTTTATAAACTCACTATCATTTCTAAAAATAGAAATTTGCGGTTTTCTCGTGATATAATGAATGTGTCGTCCACATTGAGTTTTCTCGGCTCTTGAGCGGTATCATACACCCGATTCGAGGAGGAGGATGAACCGTCTGCGGGTGCATGGGGGACCCGGTACGGTACCCCAGGGCGAGAGTGTTTTTGTGGGGATGGCGATGAGCCTGGCAGAGGAAGACTACCTACCGGTGATGTCGGTCGCGTGCGGATATCTAGAGGATACCGACGTAGTCGGGAGATTTGATGTGATGGGCCGATCCGGACTGACGGAGCCCATGGGCCGATCCGGACTGACGGAGCCCGAGATTTGAGTATTATGTGTCGCTGTCGGACATGGATTTCGAGATGTTTTGAGTACCGATGCCGGGCACTCGGATTTTATCATGATTTGTGTTTCGTTGCTGGACACATATTGGATGGTGCATTAGTACATGTCACACATCGATATATATATTATTACTCATGACACGGACACGAGTACTTTGATATCACACTTATGATATGTTGTCACCCTTGTAGTAGTATTGTGTATTTATTTGTATGACCTAGGAAAGAGTCATACATGTGATTTCTACTCGGTGATGTCTTCTACTCACGAGTTGGCAACTCACCCCCGTTGTGCCACAGTTTCTTGCAGGTTTGGCCGTACAAGTTTTGTTGAGGCTTGCTGGCACACTGCTTCCTTCCGGATGGTAGCTTTGGTAGGTGGGTTCACTTGTATCGTGACCACTGTTGTACTTTTATTTATTTCAGTTGTATCTAGTAAACTCCATCAACCAGGCTTGTACTATTTGATAAACTTAGAAGACCGGTTGTATATTCTTTCGACCATAGAGTCGCGCGCTTGTATTATTATGGTTCTTCTCTGGTTTTCTTGAGGATATTGGTTTTTTTCTGAGTTTTGATCCTCGCCCTTCGGCGTTGTATATTATATTGCTTGCGTGGTTGTTTCCGCCAATTGGCGAAGAGCTAGCTCCCGTATAGGGATGCCTTTATTCATTACTTATGTATATGCATGTTTGTACCCGTTTGGGGCCAGTTTTTACAAAGGAGACTCTGCCGAAATTTTCGGGAAAATATGATGTTGCTTTAAAACAAGTTTTCCATCACTCCTTTCAATAAAAATGGTTTAGATTTCTGGGCTTTGGCTTACTTAGATTACGTTACGCCTTTAGACGTTTCGTAATTTAAGTGCCAGTCGCGTTCCGTACTTTCGGGTCTTGACACATGTAGTATAAGGCCCCATCAAAATCCACGGGACGACACGAGAGTTCATATGAGTGTCTTTTAGTGACCATCTCGTGCCACGTTAATACGTTCCGTACCAATCTACCATGTTATCCCCGCGTATTGTATTGTATTGATTATAGTTATAAATCTTGTTGAAACCATGAATACAGGTTGTTCAAGTAGTCAGGTTCAGGATGTAATCTTATAGTCATGTCAAGTTATAGCCATGGTTCGGTCAAATCAAGTCATGTATTTAGGTTTGATATTGAAGTTTGAATTGAGGTATTCATGTTCATGATCAAGTATACATGTTAGAGTTTGGATTCATGTTTGAATTGGACTCTGATTTGAGTTTGGATTTAAGTTTTATTTAGACTCAGACTGAGTGAGACACTTGAAACTGATTTAGATCCTGAATTAGTTTCGGGAGTCATCAGTAACGGCTACACATAGACGGCAAGATTTGTGTCTTTTTCCAAGACAATTACCATTGATAACTCCGTTATGTTTTCTACCTTAAATAGGCAAGCACTCACTTTCTCCGGATTCCTGGGGCTCAAGAGAATTGATCCCGCTTAAACTTATATTTACTAAAATCCTTAAATATTGTTTTATATAACTCGAGGGGGTTTTATGAAAAATATTTTTTATAAATTTCAAAATAAACCTCGAGAAGTTATTTATTTTATTTAGGGTTTTTATGGATGTGAAATTTAAGGATTTGAGGTATTTTAGTGATAATAACATAGTTTGGAAAGTTCATGGTATTTTCTTGTAAAACTTGTCTTTTGTTGGTATCTTGATGGTGTTTTGGTGAAACTTGTAATTCTTTCATTTAAAAAATACAAGTTTATTATATTTTGAAAATATATGGATTTGTAATATTTATATAATTATTAAAAATTAAATTTTTAATTAAGTAGAAAAATGCGTTTTTCTTAAAAACCGTATTTAAAATCTTTCGAGACCGAATGCTCCGTGAGGAGGTATGCATCTCGCTCTACTAGCCCAAGGATGTGCGATAATTTGCACCATCCAATAGCGGGTCCCCTAAAAAGAGTTGTAGAGACATATTTACAAAGGAATTTAAAATACAATTTAAAAGAAAACCGATTTTTATAGTAAATGGCATTTTCTTGTAAAGTTGTACTCGTAACAAAAACACGTTCAAGAGTATCATGAAATGGAAACCAAGCGTGTATGTGAGAGGTAGGTCATTACCTCGTGATTTTCTAAAGGTATGTTTAAGCAAAACATTAAAAGATGATATACAAAGTTCATGGTATTTTAATGTAAAAGTTAAGTTAAAGTAATTTTGCATGATGTTTTTGATTAAAAGTTGGTTATAAACATTGGTTTTATGATAAAAAGCATGGTGTAAGAATATAGATGAGCAAAATTCAAGAAAAAGTGGAATTTCTAGAGTTTAGAAGAAGATGTTGGTATTAACATATGTTTTGAAATAAGATTTTCAAGGAAGAAGAAGAGAGATTGGGAGGGACTTACAAGCTAGTTAGCCTATGAAAGGCTAGAAGAGGGAGGGTTGAAATTCGTGGTATCGCGGGATCGTCGGAAAAGCTTCGATTCTTCGCCGGAAGTTGACCACTTTCTAACTCTACTTGCACTTCACTTGTACTTAGAAATTTTTTAAGAGTTTTGGCTAGGAATTTCAGAATGATGAAGGGTTAGGGCATGGGTTAGTATTTATAGTGTAGAATTAGGGTTTTGGAATTAAAAAGGTGAATTAAAATGCATTAAAAAGGTGATAAATTGGGAATTGAAGGGCCTCTGTTTGATTGCAAAGCAATCAAACAGTGCAGGGGAGTTAGGGGTTGGGGAAAGGTCGAGTGTGCAAAGCCCGGGCTTCATTGGACTCGGGTCGACCATCGGTACCGGCCTAGGGAGAAGATTCGCCGATCGAATTGGGGGGTGGGGCCGGTGGATTCTTGTCACGTGTTCCTCTCTGTGTTAATACTCTTTTGCACATGTTTGATTTCTTCTGACTTTTTATTTTTTATGTGTATTGCACGTGTAAACTTTTGGGCTTCCAAAAAGTTTAAAAATAAAATCAGAAAAATAATGTGTCTGATGGGATTCGAACACAGGGTACATCACAGCATTGCAAAGGCTTTACCAGTGAGCTACAAGTTGTTTCTTACTGTTCATAAACAAAATTTACTTATAACTTGTACTCAGGCTTGTAAACTCCTTTCTGTACATTAAACTGAAAATTTTCGTACAGTAAATTCAGAGTCGTTACAAAATTGCATACTTGGCATCCAATATTCCGGACAATCAGAACTGTTTTATATATTTCAGTGTATTTGGTACGATACACGAACTGATACGGATAAGTGAAGAAACAATCTTGAGACTTGGAAAGATAAATATGGATTGACTAGTGTGAACACACTTCGATTTTACGGTCAGGATGATCCATTTATTTTTCCGAACCAAGCGTTCCAAGTATATTACTCACAGTGTTTGAAGCATCTGGGATGGAGTGTTTTATGCCGTTGGAAACCCAGAGGTGTTTACGATGTCCCAGAATTCGAGAATCGTATGGAGGACATCGATGAGGATGAAGAAGAGAGAAGACTTAGAGTGCTCCGCCGTCTGTTTCAAAAGATGGGTTGTCTTCGGCTGATCGTGAAGTTACGTGGGTTAGAAATGATATCGATGATTTAATCCAAGTAGATATGTCTAATGCGTCTACGAAACGAAAAAGGTTATCAGTATTGTTATATTATTACTTTACATTTCTACGATCTATATATATATTGTAAGCATATGTAATGATTGTACTCTTATCTAGATCTGATGATGACGCCCGGAGAACGAGGGGCAGCAGGAGCACCAGCCGTGGAAGAGGAAAAGGCAGAGCAGTTTTGCCGCTCGGGGAGCTGCGTAGGGAGCTCCAGAGGGTTGGTCTTGCACCCCGATCGGTATCCCCTTCGGATGACTCCTTCTGTGTGGACTTTACCACACTTCTAGGTATATTGTACGCATATTCATTTTGAATATAATATTATAGATATACAAGCATATTTATTTCAAAATTACTTATATAGTCAATATTTAATTGTCTAGCTGTTGGTGGTGCGTCCACATAAGAGGCAGAGGCCACTACCGCACCTTTAGGTATGTTTATATACCCTATAGTGCATGCATATTGATTTGGAATGTTATATCATAAATACACACACATTCTTTTTGCTCTTACTTAGATAATCGTTTTTTGATTGTCTAGCTATAGATGGTGCCTCCACATCTCGGGCAGAGGCCGCCACCGCACCTGCGGGTATGTTTATATATCCTATATTGCATGCATAATGATTTAGAATGTTATATTATAGATATACACATTCTTTTTGAAATTACTTATATAATCTATTTTTAATTGTCTAATTATAGGTAGTGCATCCACATCTAGCGCAGAGGCCACTCCCGCCACTCCATACCCTCCGCTCAGTCTGCTGGTTAGTATGAATAAATATAAAATATTTAGTCATTTTACATATCCTCTAAGAATAAACATGAATTTCATGTAATTTTATCGTCAATGTTTATTTTCTAGTTGGAGAGGATGTGTCCACGTCCGGGTCATCGGCTGTTCCTCACCGAAGGAACTATCGTTCCGCTCATGCTGCTGTCCACGCCCAAACTCGTGCTGCTGTCGCCGGAGGTATATATCGCAGCTTAATTTTCGTTAGATGCAGGACAACCCCATCCCGAGAGGGGGACTCGAGGGCCAAATCAGTCCCACAGGCTGAGACCCGATAGAGCTAGGGGGAGGCACCATTCCACCTCTTCTTTACCCCCGATTATCGCTATACTGGCGATTATGTCGAGCGGTTCGGCCGATATATGGGGGATGAGAGCCGCATCCAAAAGAAGTATCCATTTCACGTTGAGTGTGGCGATTAGTATCGGCGCTCATTTGCCCTCTTCTGGGATCAGGCTCAGGTATTCATATATATTTTCATTTGACTTATCCAATAAATTTATTATTATTTCACACTTGTAATTTAAATACATTATTTTTTTTTGTATTTTCAGTTGTATTACGATTTTCAGCCTGTATCTGACCCTGATCACCCTGACAGAGTACTCGATCTTCACGCTCTGTACGTGGGCCTCATGAAGAACATGCAATCTAAGGTCCGATACAATAAGAACGAGCTAAAGATCGATTACTATTTAGTATGGCTGGCGACCCCTGAAACAGAGAGAGCGGCTTTCCTACATACTCCGGCCTTTGCCAGAGTCGACGTAGATACATGGCCTCTCTTGTGCCAATATTACGACTCTCGGTGCAAACAGGTTTGTAATTTAAATGTAATTTATTGTTTAATATATAATTTATTTTTTTATGTTTCTTAATTAGAAAACTAAATCTGATTGTGTTGTGCAGAAACATGCCGATCAAAATAAAGAGAATAAGAAGTCGGTGAAGAGGGGTCGCCCCACTTATACAGGTGGCTCGAGGAACATTACTCGTGCCATGGAGACATCGGTAAATTACAATAGATTTATTTTGATATAATGCAATATTAAGAGTTATATTATAATATATGTAAATTTTTGGCGAATTGCAGAGAGCTCAGACCCTGGCGCAGGGTGGTACACCGAGCGTGTTGACCGCGTATCTTGTCGTCCACGGCACCTCGACAAATCCCGCCACGGGCGAGCTTCGATTCTCCGACACCGCTACCCACGAGTATTGCGTATGTATTAATATTTATTCTAATTCAAATGAAATTTTTGTTTTGATAAGTTCAAATTTAAATGATATACTTATATTTTAATGATTAATGTGGGTGTAGGAGCGGGTGGTGGAGCAGGCGGAGGCATCGGGGATCGATTTTAGTGCAGATCGATCCGATGCTACTGACCCCAGTCCTAGACACCGCGCACGGAGGGCTTCGCTTGGTAGCTAGCTGCGATGAGTATGGGTTGTCCGTAGGGAGACGGGGCGTTTCACGTTCTTGTTGTCACGAGTTAATGCGCGTAGCGGAATGGTTCAATTCTAACCTAAGTGTTTATATGAAAAATATAAGTTGTTAGGATTAGACAGGTTAGTGTAAGTTAGTGAATTCCGTACTCAATCCTTTGTGCCGAACTTGACCAATGAAGCTTGAGCAATCGGCAACAATATGGATTAGGGTGCTTAAGCATGGTATTAGTGAAATCCGGCTTATTGACCCTTGTCCGTCCGTTCTTGTCTCTTGACTTTCGTCTCCGGCCAAACCGAACGCAACCGGTCGCGGTTAGGGATCACCGATTCCTTGGTAGGGTAAGGTGCCTAACGGCGCGCTTGTGTAAGGTTTTGGCGGAGTTCAAAAGAAAAATATCGGACAAAGAAAATGAGAAAGGAAAGCTTAACTTACAATATCGTTTTCTTTCCTAACAGCACCATATTTACAAACAATCAACACAACAAGAGAAAGAGCAAATGAAAAGATAAAAAGAAAAGAAAAAGACAACAAGCAAGTAAGTAAAGGGCATGGTAATAAAAAGCAAGTAAGTAAATGCAAGAAATATAAAAGAGCAAGTAAAGGAAGATAAATACTAAGAACCATAAAACACAAATGAAAGCTTTATTATGTCCAAGTGATACAAGCTTGAGTTTAATAACCAAAACTTAAACTTGCAAGCTCAATGAAGAGATTGTAAGATCAAGAGAAGGAAAAGAGCTCAAGAGAAACTAAGCTATGTACAAGAACAAAAAGAAAACAAAAAGAGTATGAAGTGTTTGATAATGTGTGAAGTCTTGGGCCCATTTCCCTTGCTCACCGATCTGCCTTATATAGGCACAAAATAAGAATAAACAAGCAATAAAAATGAGTTGATGTGACTGCAAGGGAAGGCCAGAGAAAAATTTAGGGGCAATGGTTACAAGAAAACCGGTGGGGCCGGTCTTAATGGGCATGTCGCCGGTTTTATTGATGTGTCTGGGGCTCGTGTTGATGTGGTAGTCTAGTGTTCTCTCCACAATCCCATTGGTATTGTTTGATTCTTTATAGTAGCCTGGGTTGTACTCAGTAGATTGGAGGGAAACTTGATGTTTTAAATCACATCACAATCTTTTGCATTTAACACACATCACTTCACTTGTGTCAACTACTTGTCCTCAAAGGCATCAAGGCAGCCCCCTCTCTAGGTCCATGCACCAATAAACTAATGTACACACTTGTGTGTTTTGGACCATTTAGATAAAAAGTGTGTACACATGCATGTTGCAAAAAGAATCTCTTGAAATATTGATCGGTTTGCAGTTCCGATTGCAGTGTCGGCTCACCAATGTAATATCCATGCATTTGAATGTGTTTCCAGTATTTTGTCACGGATACCTGTAATCTGTATTTACTGAGCAGACACTAGTTAACAGTACCGATATATACAAAAAATAGATAATGAATGAGCAGTATTAAAATGCAGTTTTCTGAGATGAACAAATACCCTCAAACTTATCTTTTGCTCGTCCTGAGCAAACAAAAATCCTAGCTTCACTTTCGCAGGGAACGCGATTGCACTGAGCTCGTGCAACAAGCTGTTAAACCTCTAGGTATCTCTAGTAGGAGGAGTGTTGTCTCCTGAGGGTTTTCAGCGGATTACACCCACAAAATCCCGTCAACTTAGTTTCATAAGTTAACGTCGATTCTACTCCTACAGTTTAGCATCTAAGTTAGTAATTCTATCATCCTAAGTTAGAAATATCCAACTCTTATGTTTCACACCTCCTATTTATTCAACCCCAGATCATATACGTTTTACAGTTTAGAAAGATCTCGGTATCTCTTGAGTTTTCCTTCTAAAGCGCGGTCTCCAATCAAGGATTTTTATCAACTTTACGGAAAACATAAGTCTTATTATTTATTCCTATCTTTCCTTTAAATATCGATTGTATACCCCTACGTGTGTGTATAGTTTAACCCTTACACTTAAGATTTCAATTCAAGCTATAGTACCCTTGTCCTAATACCTAATACTATTTCTTTTCGTTAATGATGGACGGTGTTACTCACACACCTTTAATGCGACTATTAATGCTTCTTGAGGCACTAACAGCCGATTACTGAATATGTGAGCTTAAAACGTAAATAGTAGTTTCCAGGTCTTAACTTTATTTATTTATTTTTCTTTTCTTTATTTTTCTTTTTCAAGACCGGATATAGATTTTTTCAATGACGCTCTTTTGGTGGTTAGCTTTAAATACCGTTTTTTCTTTCATACTAGGTTTTCAGGCAAGAGTATTTCTAGGTATTTTGTACTATCCTAAGTTTCAAGGTGCGTGTATGTGCGTTTGTAGAGTATATACTTTCTAAATTTGGACTCAAGAATAGAAACTATTTTTCAGACTTATCTTTCAATAAAGCATTCAATACTTTCCCTTCATCTTGACTTAACTCAAGAACTGGACTCAAGATTACATACTTCTATAAAAAAAACTGCAAGGACGTATAATTACCAAGGTTAAACAGAAAGAGAGTTATTTTTAAGGTTTTCAATTCCTAAACCTAGGATTTAGTTATTTCTAACGTATCAACTAAACTTTCGGAATAAAAATCTAAGTTACCCTATTAGCTAACTTGACGACAAAGTTTTTATATTTTTATAAAAATTTTCGATTTTTGTGGGATTTTAATAAGTATGCAAATGCAAAATATACACATGAATGCGAAGGTAGAAAGCTTACCGAGTACACTCCCAAACTTAAACTTGACAGTGCTCTCACAGTCAGGCTACACCAAGAGGGTCAAAATTGTCGGTGCTCCACCATTTTTTTTTGTTTTTTTCTTTTTATATACAAAAGAAAAAGCAAACCAAAAATATATATACACAAAAAGGTCCCCTCCAAATTTAAGTGAAACAGTGTTTCCTCTGTATAAGCGGTGAAGTTCAGGATTGGGGGGAAAGAGAACAGTATCAATCTATACAAGGCCTTACACAGGCCAAAAGTGAGCACCAACCATTCAAAATTTTTATCGGGATAAAGCCCAGGCTGGTGAAAGAATGCGGAGAGGAAAGAAATGGAGAATACACGAGACTGTATGGGGATAGAAGTGGTATACGGTCCCGGTATATGAGGAGAAGAATGGCGGAAGGGAAAAAGAAATGGAGTACGAATTTGAGAGTGTAAATGGAGTGAATAAATTATCACTATTTGTAATGACCGATGTGTAAAAAGTGATTGTGCTAATCTATCAACCTGTCGAGAGATGGGGTCAAATCCCTCAAGATTCGTGAGAAAACATGGGTAGACCGAACTTGGTAAACCAGACACTGGAAATGAAAGTGATACGGTGTCTTGCAAGGTCGGAACGATGGAAATGATAGAGTGGAGTGATCGAGGAATGGAATCGGTTAAACGTTCAGTAGGGTGTACATAGTCAATGAAACGGACATGATGAATTGGAAAATCCGACTCATCAGGTAAAACTGGTTCATCCTCAATGCTATCCTCAAAATTCTCCTTAAAAATTTGCTCATCCATGCATTTATCATCAATATCTAGATGCAAATGAAGTTCGGGAGAAACAGTTAATGACTTAGGATGATGTCCACACGGAAGTGAAAGGACATGATTAATTGGTGAGAAAAACTCATCCAAAACTGTAGGTTCATCATCCAAAATATTCCCAGCGTCAATATCATCAATCAAGTGAAAATCGATTTTCTCAGACACCTCATCAAGAGCATGGATTTCAATCAATTCAAGTTTTAGAGTGGAGGTGTAGAGGTCAAAAGGGTTGGGATTGGTTTCACTTGACAGGGTCCCTTCACAATTGGGTAAATCAAACACTACAAAGTCACACAACTCATTAAACATTCTATCTTTAATTGGTGAATCGGTTGGAATATTTGATAAACTTTCAAAACCGGGGTTGTGAAATTCAATTTGCAATGGGTAGGTTTGATTTGGAAGAGTGTACTGCTCACTCTCACCTATTAAATCCTCAATCTGTCCAATCGCCTCTTCATACATTGAAAAATTTGGAGCTAGTTGGAAACTAGCTACCGGTTCGTTAGGTTGTATGAGGGCGGTCATGGACGCATTCAAATCCATCATCTGTTGGCATGATGCTCCCCGAAATTCTTCCAACGACTGTTTAAGACTAGACATGGATTGTAAAGGGGTTTCAGTAAAAGATTCAAAGTTGTTTGGATACTAGAAACTCCCAAAAGGCTGTTAAGAAGCAATGTCTATGGAAGGTGCAAAACTTGGGTATGATTGATAGGAATCGAATGGTTGGACAGGATGATGATCATCGCTATGATAAGAAAGCGGTTAGAATTGTTCATCAAAAGAATTTGAATTGGTGAAAAGAGTGAAAGATCGGCTACGAAATTGTTCAATACGTTCAGCAATGGACATAGGTCATGGAGTTATAATAGGACTCTCAAAAGGGGTATCAACGTAAGAAGGTGGGGAAGGTTGAAACGGTTGATACAAGGTAGAGTGCAGAGTCCAGTTGTTTGTCCAAGACGCGTCTATCCGATCTTTCAAAGAAAGTTTAGGCATGGAGGGATCGTTCGAAGTTCGACCAAAACAAGAACCATAAGAAGTAATGTCTGGTTGTGGGTATCAAAGTTCAGCAAGAGTTTTTCGAGGTGAGGTACCCATGATATGAAGAGAAGAAAAAGGGAAGGAAGAAGAATGTGATTTATTTGTTTGTTAGTTATCATCAAGTATGAAATATACACAAAAAAGAATAATCACGACACAAAATACCACACACCTAATCGGTCTAGGGTTTACCTAGGTCAACTAGACTTGCTCAAGAACTTGATTGTCGAAGTAAAACTATATCGAGAAACGGGCTCAAGATATACTGATCACGAGGCCAGGTAAGTGCATTGATAAGGGGAGATTTTCCAACGCTTTCGTGAAGGTCCTTAATTAGACAACCCTTTCTCTTTTGGCGGTTTCGTCGTGAACACTTTTCTAGACACCCCGTGAACGATATACCGTTAAGCGGTATTCTAAACACAGTTAAGTTCTCCTAGTGAGCGCAAAGTCCTTAAAGGCTTAAAATTTAGTTTCTTTTAAAAATTTGTGCGGGTAAACGTTATGCTCAATTTCGTGATTTGTGGGCCACGGAAAAGATGATGAATTCCTTTACCGTATTTTTCTTCGCCGAAAGACGCGACCGGGACGTCAGGACGTCTGGCCTGAATTTTGGGGGCAGATGCTATTTGGGTTTATCCGTCCACCTCTCCGAAGATACCAAGTTTATTTATGGCACCGTGTATTGGAGGTTTAAACAGATGCGGCCATTGTAGCAGACTTCGTCTGATTCCCCCTCGTTTACGAGGGGTTTTTGATTGTGGGGACGCTCTTCCCTGCAGGCGCAAGCCCCTGCAGTTAATTACGCTACCGCATCGCGGTAACCACTTTCTCCTTCTCCAGATGGTCACTTCGTGTCGTGTGTATTTGTTTTAGTTTTGGTTGCCCGTGGATTGTATACGGAGACTAATTTATGTTGTCGTCCGTAGGGCGTGGATTAGTCCAAATCCGTACTTTCTTAGATTTGGGTTTGGGTTGGTTTAAGGATCGTTAGTCTTGTTTTAGACTAAGATCAACTCAAACGTTTGTTGAGGATACGTTAGTCTAATTTTAGACTAAGATCTACTTAACAGGATTTTGGGATCATTTAGATCCAACAAAAGTGTATTTAAACCCTATCGTTTTACTTTAGAGACATTGCGGTCCATTCGGATTAAGAACATCATAGTCCATGAGTTTAAGGACCTCATAGTCCGTAAGGTTTAGAGACATCGTAGTCTGTATGGTTTAAAGATATCGTAGTCTGGTTTAAAGATATCATAGTCTGGTTTAAAGACATCATAGTCTATAAGGTTTTGGCTTAACCGTTTGAGGATGCACCAAAAGTTATTGGTTATTGGGACCCTCCATCTCTCTGAAGACGTTGAAGAATTACAACGACATGTATCAGAGGTATAAAGAGATGTACCCTTGAACCAATGTTGGTGAGGAGATTTATAGTCAGGTTTGGGACTAAGACCAATTAAAAAGATTGTGAGCACATGGGCTCGGTTAATCTGAATTAGGAACTTATGGCCAACTTGGGCTCAGTCCACTCAGTTTTGAAAAAAGAGTTGAACACTTGTTTGGGCTCAGTCCCTTTTTGTTCAACAATGCTGAGCATTGATTTGGGTTCTGACACCCCTTTTCTTTTTTGTCTTTTATTGAGTGTTGAACACTTTTTATGGCACTGGGGTTTTATTTACAGAGCGTTTTGTATTTCCTCAGCGCCTACGTGAGGAGCACGTGGAGCGCTTGGCGCTGAGCGCCAGACTTGGAGCGCTAAGGCCCTTCTTATAAAATAGTGCCTACGCGAGGAGCACGTGGAGCGATTGGCGCTGAGCGCCAGACTGAGAGCGCTAAGGCATTTCTTATAAAATAGCGCCCACGTGAGGAGCACGCGGAGAGCTTGGCGTTGAGCGCTAGACTGAGAGCACTAAGGCGCTTCTTATAAAATATCGCCTACGTGAGGAGCACGTGGAGAGCTTTGCACTGAGCGCCAGACTGAGAGCGCTAAGGCGTTTCTTATAAAATAGTGCCTACATGAGGAGCACGTGGAGCGCTTGGCGCTGAGCGCCGGACTTAGAGCGCTAAGGCGTTCTTATAAAATAACATCCACGTGAGGAGCACGTGGACCGCTTGGCGCTGAGCGCCAGACTGAGAGCACTAAGGTGCTTCTTATAAAATAGCGCCCATGTGAGGAGCACGTGGAACGCTTGGCGCTGAGCGCCAGACTTGCAGCGCTAAGGCGCTTCTTATAAAATTTGAGCGCTAAGGTACTTCTCTTAAAATTGGAGCACTAAGGCGCTTCTCTGATCAGTTCTGTACTCTAAGAATTAAATTCTTTGTTTATAAGAGACTTTGTCTCATGGTTCTAAGAACCGAGTTCTTCTTTTATGAGGAGATGCTATGATCTCTTTGCTTTTTATTTATGAGAGACTTTGTCTCACGGATCTAAGAACTAAGTTCTTCTCGTTCTTGATGAGATGTTGTGATCTTTTTTATTTTTGTGAAAGACCCTGTCTTATAGATCTGTGATATGAAAAAAGAACTAAGTTCTTCTGATATGAGAGTTAACCTCTCAAATATCTAAGGGCTGCCTTCAGCCCTCTGTGGCCGCAATACCCGTCCAGCCTCCGATGGCTTTGGATATTCTGGGGCGGCGTATATGTCAAGGTGAGTCGCGCCCTTGGGGAAAACCGTACATGATTGGCTTGACTCCTCGCCATCCAGCCGGATACTTACAGTGGGCTCGATACATTTTATCGGCCAAGAAATCACTGCTGCTAAAGCTTGGGTTGTACCCCACGGTTTACGTTTGTCTTTTCCAGTATTCCACGCTCCCTGTATGGCGGGTCAAAGCTTTTTTGGAACAAAAATATTCTGACTCACACCTTCTTTCTATCAGACCGGGAAGTTTCAATCTCTTTGGAGGAGTTCGTGGAGATCTCTGGCATACCCGTCATGGGAACATTACGAGGAGCTACTTCCTCCTTACGAGTACATCTTTGCCACCAAATCAGTGGTGATGAGCCTTACCTCGGAGAATGCCATTCAACATAAATCTCCAACTCTGATTAAGGTGTTGAATATTTATGAGGGTCTGTTTCTCGAATCCGGAAGGTAGGGGGTCAGCTTCGCAGATTTCATCGCCCGCTTTCTCCGCTCGGAAGTTTTGTCAAAATAAGCTGCGAGATTCGCCAAACTTGATGACCCGTTTGGTTTTGGTTTGGATAACCAGTCGACGGCGGAAGCAGATCAAAAGAATTTCTTCCTCCCGGATACTCCGGCCGTTCCCTTCGCAGAGCTCGCTGCCTCAGATGTCGATGAAGAGACGTTCTTCCCGGGGTTTCTCGGCTTATGGTTAAGCTAGTTTGTGCTCCCTATGCACCATCGCTATATGAGGCCATCGGCCTTCTATCCGGCTTACTGGATAGTTATTGGGATGCGAGTGGCCGTCGGGGTCACTGGGCTGGCCCACCTGTATCTTAGCCTTAGCTTGGCGGCAGACACCACTCAGCCGTGGGTGCAGCACGTAAACCTCCCACTGCATTATTTTACATCGTGGATCCAACTTCATGTGCTCGGTGCTTTTGGAGTCCACAAGCGGCCCCGTATAACTTTCCTCGGGTTATGCTGCTAGTTGATGCTTCCGCTTTGGAACCGACTCAGCGAGAGGCTCGGGGCTTGGTTCTTCACCCGCGTACGATCGGGGATGGCATGACCTTCGTCGATAAGGACTTAACCATCGGCAAAGAATCCACAAAAATGCTGCAGTCGCTGTGCGACACCTTCAAAGACGGGGCTTCTACCTTGAAAGCTCGGGAGATTTTTCATTTATATTCAATCAGGCCAGGCTTTTTAGTGTTTAGGAAGAACAATTCGGCGTTGTTCATGAGATACAACCCACACTATTTCGCCCAACAATCAAGCTACAATCAGGGCGTCCCGCTCGAGGCTTTTTTAGCTGAGCCGGTTGCTACAGAGGAGGATATCCGTAGCGCGCTGCACCATTTCATGCGGGTTAACACTGGGTCCAGCTTTTTTATCAGTGAGCCGAGCTGTGTTCTGAAAGTTTTGAACGTATATATGGCATGGTACCAGCACGTGATGGGTGCTGTTATTAGGGAAGAAAAAAGATTATTGCTTGATCGCAAGGGTGCTGTCCTAGCTGGTAATCCAGCCATTCCCTTAAAGCGACGAACCCCCGTTCGTTCTTCCTTGAGAGAAGCTGCTACGGTGGTGGTCCCACATGCCTTTCCTGATAACCCTCTACCTCGTGTGCCTGTAGAAGTGGTGGCTGCAGCATCTCCTGAGTCTGGCATGGGTACAGAGATCGGGATTCGTCGCCCAAAGTTGCCCGCCAAGCTCAAACTCCTGCCATCGGCTACCGGCGCTCACCCACAAAAGAAGAAGTTGCTATTTTATGCCGATGTTGTGCTCGGCCAGGAGCCCCATGCTCCCTACAGCGAAGGCTTAAGTGAGTATGGTACCAACGAGGGTTTATTTATCGTGCTTGCGGATGATACTGATCTTCAAGCTGCCCTTGTGGCTTCTGAGCGACTGGCTAGCGATGAAGCAGCACTGATCACTATCGCACAGTCAAGTAGACTTCAGTCGTATCTTTCCGCGGTTATATTTTTTTATTATGCTCTTACTGACGCTTTCTTCTTTAACAGGTATCTCTGCCGAAGAGGCTCTCGCGGCTTCCCTCAAAACATTCGAAGAGGAAGAGAGGCTTCGCGCTTCTCTGGGCCTTGGTAAAATTCTACTCATTGTGGCCTTCATTCCTTTTTTTCTTTATTCGTGGTCTGACCTTCTCTTTTATTTTGTTGCAGAGACTATCTTGACTCGGGTTTTTCTAAGTGCAGTACCAATCGCGAGTGATAACGCAGCGGCATCATTAGAGCCGGCTACTGCAACCACGACTATCCCTAAGTCACCGCAAGGGGTCTCGCTAAAGCAACCGATAATGGATGTTGTAACGGCGCCGGAGGCAGAGCTTGGTTCAGACGACGGTATACCCTTGTCGGAAGTCCTGAGGAGGTCAGCTCTCACGGTCCAGGTTGAAAAGAAGCGCAGGAGGTGCACAGCGAAAGAACGTGATGCCGTCTTGGCTGTAGGTGCAGGCTCAAGCACCACTCTCCCTGTCGCTATTCCACCAGAGGATGCTCCAGCTGCTCTGTCTACCGTCCATAGACAGGTTGAGCGTGCGGCTCGGGAAGAAACCGAAAAGTTGTCCGAAGGTAACGTAACGCTGAGTATTTTTTATTAGAACTTGATCTTCGAATTCTTATATACTATATCCTGCAGAGCCAAGTCTTGGCGATGAGATGGCAGGTGAGATGACGGCGACTACAGAGCCCGAAACGGCTACTCTCTCTCGGGAGTCTGAGACAGCCCAAATTGCCGCTCTTTCCCCTTGTGGTTCCCTGCTATCGGCAGGCATCACGAGCGTCACGAAGGCTCTCGTCGAATCAGGGGATGAATCCATGGGTGCCGAAACTATTCTGCCGAAGGAGAGCGAAGAAGCCGCTGCGCCTGGTGATGCTTCCGTCGCGGTTTTGGCTGATGACCCATCAGGTAGGTCTTGGGTCGCTGTTTGCTTTTTATTTCGCAATCCCTTTCAGTCCCCTTTGATGACATTTTGTTCGTTTTGAGTGTAGGTGTGGTGAACGCTGAGGTTGTGCCAGCTGAAGAAGCGTCACCAGTTGCTGCTCTGGCGGTCGCCGTCCCTTCACCTTCTATCGTGTCCTCTCAACTGCTGGAAGGTATGGGTTTGCGATTTATTTAATTTAAATTATGGATACCATCTTTCTTGTATCAACAGTATATTGTCGCAATTCTGCAGGAGTCCTTTTCGACCATCTGTATCAGGTGTTGAATCCATATTTCTCCTTCCAGTCAAAAATCGTCTTGCCTGCTGGTGTCGGTGAGTATAGTTTTTAACTGACATCTTTTCCTTTCTTTTATGGGCAACCATGTCGTTGCTAATTCTTCTTTGAGTTGATTACATCATTACAGATTGGAGGAGGGGATGAGAGAATAGCCGCGCCTTCGGTACTCCCAACTTTGCTACTTGTCGCAGCCGGTATAGTAGACTCCATTGCTCGTGCATTTTCTTTACCTCCCGAGTCGACGTCTGACCATAATTTTTTTTGCAGCAATCGTACCGACTCCAGCTCCCTTCAAGTCTCGAATCCCAATGCCGACAGGGCCCTTTGCTAAACGCCTATCTTCCAGGGGTGCTGCGACGAGCCTGCGAATGTTGAGCGAGTTCGTTGAGGATCTTGATGCCGAGGCCCTCGCATTTGCTGCAGACTTTGCTGCTGAGGTTAATCATATGCTGGCGACGCTCGTGAACTTTCATGATACTGGCGACGCTCGTGAACTTTCATGACGAAGGTGTCGTCGAGTCTTGGGTTAATCACTGCAGAAAGATCGAAGCTTGTCTGAATGAGATTGAGCTCAAGCGTCTCGCTCCTGAAGTATCATCTTTGAACTCCCAGCGGGCTGCATGGGTTGAGCAGAGTGTTCATTTCCTTCGCCATTTTGAACAAGAGATGACCCTTAGACGGAAGGAACAAGAGGCGACTTCTAGCGAGTCTGTCCAATTGCGTGCTCAGGTCGAAGCAAATGCTGCGCAGCTGAAAGCTATTTTTGAAAACTTCCAACGATGTATCTCTAACGGGATAGTGCTGAGGAAGAAGCTTGACCTTACTGAGCAGGTTACGCAGAGTCATGAAGCCACTCAGCGGGAAATCGATGAAAATCTTTCATCCTGTTTGCAGCAGCAGGCTCGAATTGAAGTGGAGTTGGCCGCGGCGGCTGATCATGAAAAGGAATTAAGAGGGGTGAGAGAGCAGCTTGCTGATTTGCTAAAAACGCCACCTTCTCAGTAGCCATCTTTGTATCGATCGAAAATTTGTAATTTATGAATAACATGCCTTTATTCATTTTTTTATTCTTTTATATGATGTATCTTGTACGCAATTGAATTCATGAATAAAAGACACATATTTTTATCTCCTATTATCGCTTTTTTTTCTTTGTTGTGTTGTTGGCATGTTACTCTAGCAAATGTAGCCCATAGATGATAAATAACAGTTCATCTTGAACCTTTTGTAGGGTAGCGATGGCTTAGGAAACAGGTTCAGATCTGCCGCCTAAGACTTTTCAATTTTATGAGCCGTGAGGGTCTCATAAAGACTTTTCTCCCTACGAGTCGAGAGATCTCGTAGGTGTATTTCCTCCTTAGGAATCATGAGGATTCCTAAGTGCGTTTCTCTTGAGAGTCGTAAGGATCTCACAAGAGAATTTTTCTCCCTTACAAGTCGAGAGGACTCGTAAGTAGTTGGTGGGTTGACTTGTTTCCAAGTCGAAGCACTGCTCCGATGAGGAGTTCATTGGTTGACGTATTTCCAATGCGGGGTCACTTGCTGACATGTTTCCGCGACGGGGTCATTTGCTGACGTATTTCCGCGACGGGGTCATTGGATGACGTGTTTTCGTGATGGAGGTCACTAGCTGACGTGTTTCCGAGATGGAGGTCACTGGCTGACGTGTTTCGCGACGGAGGTCACTGGCTGACGTGTTTCCGAGACGGGGTCATTGGCTGACGTATTTCCGAGATGGGGTATTTGGCTGACGTATTTCCGCGACGGGGTTATTTGCTGACGTGTTTCCGCGACAGAGGTCACTGGCCGACGTGTTTCCGAGACGGGGTCATTGGCTGACGTATTTCCGCGACGGGGTCATTTGCTAACGTATTTCTGCGACGGGGTCATTTGCTGACGGTATTTCCAGACGGAGGTCGTTTGCTGACGTATTTCCAAGATGGATGTCATTTGCTGACGTATTTCCGAGACGGAGGTCATTTGCTGACGTATTTTCGAGACGGAGGTCGTTGGCTGACTTGTTTCCAAGACGGAGGTCACTGGCTGACGTATTTCCGAGACGGAGGTCACTGGCTGACGTGTTTCCGAGACGGAGGTCATTTGCTGACGTGTTTCCGAGACGGAGGTCATTTGCTGACGTGTTTCCGAGACGGAGGTCATTTGCTGACGTATTTCCGCGACGGAGGTCACTGGCTGACGTGTTTCTGAGACTGAGGTCATTTGCTGACGTATTTCCGAGACAGAGGTCATTGGCTGACGTATTTCCGAGACGGAGGTCATTGGCTGACGTATTTCGGAGACGGAGGTCATTGGCTGACGTACTCCACTTTCTGCGGTGTCGGGTTGACTTGTTCCTCTTTCTGCGGTGTCGGGGCTTGACTCTAGGTTGTCCTGTGAATCGTAGAGTCCTGGAACTGGGGCTTTGTCGTGGTTCCAATTGGTGGTGTCGCGTCCGTGCCCTGCTGGCATGAGGAGGAATTCCATTGTTGGTCTTTTGGGATGCAGATGTTGCTGTCGAGATCTGACTTTCCCTTTGACAGAGTTTGTTGGGACATGTGGTTCCAATTTCGTTTATGCCAATGGATTGTATATAGGTGTCAGTATGGACTTACTGCAGGCAAAAGTTCATGCTTTCATTTTTTTTATTTCTTTCCGCGATGCTCTATCATTTCAGCTTTTTTTATCGCGAAAGTCGCGATTGCCCGATCATTTCGGCTATTTTTTCGTGGTGCCTAATCATTTTGACTATTTTTCTTTTTCTTTATTTCGCTGCTTTTTATTGCGAGTTGCCCAAAACATTTCGGCTATTTTTATATGCATATATTTTACTCGCTGATTTTTTATTGCGAGTTGCCCAAACATATCGGCTATTTCATATGCATTTTTTTGCGAGTATGGAACTCAAGATCTGATACCAATCTTAGCATCAGCATCGCTGCGACTGGAATATTTCCAGGAGCGAAGCATCATTTGCCATGAAAGGACTTAGAATTTGATACCGATTTAGGCATCGACATCGCTACAACTGGAATATTGCCAGGAGCGAATCATCATTTGCCTTAGTCGATTTAAACAAAGATGGCTAGCAAACATGGTTAGAATCCTGTCGACTAGGGCTTTTGACTTCATGAGCCGTAAGGGTCTCATAAAGGTGTTCTCTCTACAAGTCGTGAGGATCTCGTAGGTGTGTTTTCTCCTTAAGATCATAAGGATTCTTAAGTGTGTGTTCTTTTATAAGTCGTAAGGATTTTACAAGTGTGTTTTCTTCTTATAAGTCGAGAGGACTTACAAGTGTCATCCACCACATGTGGAAATTTCGCGCCATTGGTGGAACTAAGTGGAGAAAACGTTTATTTATGCCCGTGGATTGTATACAAGGGTCAACATTGAACCGTTTGTAGGCCAGTCTGAAAATGTGATGGCTTAAGAACATGTTCAGATCCCTGTAGCTTAAGGCTTTCGAATCTTATGAGCGTGAGGGTCTCATAAGAGGGTTCTCCTTACGAGTCGTGAGGATCTCGTAAGTGTAATTTCCTCCTTAGGAATCGTGGGGATCCCTAAGTGTGTTGCCCCCTTGTGAGTCGTAAGGATCTCACGCAGGTATTTTCTCCTTACAAGGTCGAGAGGACCTTGCCAGTGTGCATGAATTTTTTACATGTCTGCGCCCTTTCGAGTTTTCACAGACTCGCCGGTAGGCCCCTGCTGTTTTTACCAACGGAGCCTTTCGGGTTTTCATCATGCCCATATTGCTTATGGATGTACCGTTTTTTACGAGTCTACGCCTTTCGGGTTTTCACAAATATCGTCTGGTAGGCTTGCTGTTTTTACTCACGGAGCCCTTTCGGGTTTTCATCCGTGCCCATCTTGCTTACGGACGTACAATTTTTTTTGGGTGAGCCTTAGGATGCTGCGGTTTGTAGTAGTTTAAAGGCGTTTCGGTTCGTAGTTATTTTCAAGACATTGCGGTCCATTGGTAGTTTAGGGACGTTTTAGTCCGTTGTTAATGTAGGGACGTTTCAGTCCGCAGCGATTTTGAGGAAAGTTTTCGCTGGATACTACTTATAGAGTTTAGGCTTGGGAAGATAGCGAGAGGAAATAAGCGTCTTCATCTATCATACCTAGGCCGTGACTCGTCAGGCGTAGTATTTCATAAAGAACCGGCTGTTTATTGGCCGGAAGGGTCTTTCGCCATGCATATCCATGAGCATAGTAAGCCCTACCTTGGTAGACTTTGTTTATGATGTATGGGCCCTCATAGTTCGGACTCGAATTTCCTCCATTTGGTACGATTGTGGATCATAGTTCTTTTGATAACTAGCACGAGTTCGCCTTGGCGGAATGTTCTCGGCCTAGTTAGTCTTTCGTATGAGCGCGTCATCCTTGCTTGTAAGACTCCCAGTTTTGCTGCACCATGAGATCAGTTTCATCGAGGGCGTCGAGCTTCTCAAGCCGAAGATGAGCATTCTCTTCGTCTGTTAGTTCATAATGAACCGCCACTCGTAAAGAGGGTAGCTCTATCTCTAGGGGAGTACCGCTTCTGTGCCGAATACCAACGCAAATGGCGTTGTGTTTGTGGCTGTTTTGAATGTGGTCCGGTAAGCCCAGAGAGCTTCATGCAACCTCTCGTGGCAATCCTTCTTATTTTGGACACCGTCTTTTTTATGATCTTCGTCAAGGTTTTGTTGAAAGCCTCAGCTAGACCGTTATCTCGGGGATTATAGACCGAAGAGTATCTACAGTCTATATTATGTTGTTGTGCGAAGCGGCATGAATCTGTGACTTCTGTAGGCCGACCCGTTATCGGAGATAATCCGTCGCGGAGTTCCAAACCGATAAATGACGTGTCTTGAAGAAATGGAGAATGTTCTCCGTCTTCACTTCTCTTAGCGGTACTGCTTCTGCCCACTTAGAGAAATAATCGGTTGTCGCCAATATGAACCGATGTCCTCTGGATGACGCTGGTTCGATGGGCCCAATTATGTTGGTTCCCCACATTTCGAACGGCCAGCTAGCCACTGTCGGGTGTAGCAGGTTTGGATGCTGGTGGATGAAGTCTCCATGAATTTGGCACGAGTGGCACTATTTTGCTTATTCGAGGCAGTCTTGAAACATCGTGGGCCAATAGTAGCCCATTCTTTTGATCTTCAGTTTCATCTTTGGCCGGCTTAATGAGAACCGTAGAGATCGTCGTGAGTTTCTTGGACGACTCTCTTTGCTTCTTCCGGTCCTAGGCATCTCAGCCATAGAGAGTCGAACAATCTCTTATATAGAGTATCATTGACGAAGGCGAAAGACAGAGCTCGTTTCATGAGGTGATGTCTTGAGGATGCATCTTCCGGTGTTTGACGGGATTTGAAGTAGTCTATAAAGACTTCTCTCCAATCTTAGCCTTTTTTGGTCCTTTATTTGTAGGACCGTTTGCTTGGCCACTTCCATTTCTTCAAACGACTCCGTAGATATTTCCGCTGGTGCAAAAATCCCGACGGCTTTGTGCAATGATCTTTACGTCAGCCAGTTCTTTAGTAAGTTTGGCTAATGCATCCGCCTGGCTATTTTCCGTACGCGGTATGCTTTCTAAGACATAGGAAGGGATTTGAGTCAGCAATTATTGCACTCTCTCGCCGTACTTTACCAACTCTGGTTTACATGTTTGATAGTCGCCGTTTACTTGACTAACGACCAGCTGAGAGTCTCCGTATATGAGGAGATTTTCGATTTCCAGCCGACAGCGATCTCAAGACCTGCTATCAAGGCCTCATATCCGCTTCATTATTTGTCCACGGCTTCGTTAAAGAAAAGGCAAAGTGCATTATCCCTCCTTTCGAGGTCACGAAGATAAGGCCTACTCCCGATTTGATTATAGGGGTTGGTGTGCTTTCGCTTCTTCATGGAAGATGTCCATTGAAGTAGAGTTCCCATCGGATATCACTCCCTCTTTTCTCCCCATTGATCATATCAAACGCGTGTTCGTCTGGCAATTCGCAGTTTAGGGGTGAATCAGCAGGTGTCAGATGCTCAGCGAGGAATTCGGCGATGGCCTGGCCTTTCACCGTCTTGAGAGGTCGGCATGTTATCGAGAATTCCATTAAGAGTAGGGCCTATTTAGCGAGCTGTCCCGTTAGTATGGCTCTTGAAATCAAATACATAAGAGGATCCACCTTTGATATGAGATGGATCTCATGCACCAAGGCATAGTGTCTGAGCTTCGTTTATCGCGAAGATTAACGCCAGGCCGGTGTTTTTTGATAGGGGAGTAGTTTTTTTCTACCCAGGAGAACTCGACTCAAATAGTAGAGGGCTCTCTTTTTCCTTGGTCATTTCCTGTGCCCATAGCGCGCCTAAGGAACCTTCAAGGGTGGTTGTGTTCAGAATGAGGGGTTTTCCTTGACCGGAGCGGTCAGTACCGGCGGATTTTGCAGGTATTGATTGATTTCGTCACGTGCACTTTGGCATTTCTGAGTCCAGATGAACGGGGTCCCCTTCTTCATTAGATGGTTGTAGGGACAGCATTTGCTGGAGAGATTAACTTGGAGTTTGACAACTGTTTAGGCATCAGTATCGCTACAACTGCGATATTGCCAGGTAGCGAATCATTATTTACCTATGTCGATTTGGACAAAGAAGGCTAGTAAACAGGGTTAGGATCCTGTCGACTAAGACTTTCGACTTTACGAGCCATAAGGGTCTAATAAAGGGTTTTCTCCCTACGAGTCGTGTGGATCTCGTAGGTGTATTTTCTCCTTAGAAGTCATGAGGACTCCTAAGTGGTGTTTTCTCTTATAAGTCGTAAGGATCTCATAAGTGTGTTTTCTCCTTGTAAGTCTAGAGGACCTACAAGTGTTATTCACCATATGGGGACATTTCTTGCCATTTGTAAACTTGACAAAGAAATATTTAATCGTGTCCATAGATTGTATACAAGGGTCAATATGGACCGCCTGTAGGGCAATTTGAGAGATATGATGGCTTAGAATAGGTCTAGATCCCTGTAACTTAAGGCTTTTAAATACTATGAGCCGTGAGGGTCTCACAGGGGGGGATTCTCCTCATGAGTCGTGAGGATCTCGTAAGCGTATTTATTTTAACGAGGTTGCGCCCTTCTGGGTTATCACAAGCTCGCCGGCAGTCCTGCTGTTTTTTACTCACGGCGCCCTTTTGGGTTTTAATCCATGCCCATCTTTCTTGCGGACATACCGTTTTTTTTGTTTTTTTACGAGATTGCGCCCTTCCGAGTTTTCACAATCACGCCGGCAGTCCCGCTGTTTTTACTCACGGCGCCCTTTCCGGGTTTTCATCCGTGCCCATTTTGCTTGTGGACATACCGTATTTTTTTTAGCAGAGTCTTCACTAGATTGTAGGACCAGTTTATAGGATCCTTAATATCCTTCCCGTCCTTTGAGAAGAAAGGACCATTCTACATAGAGATTCTTCCTCTAGTGAGAAATATGCCCCTGTGTATACCTCGGGAGGAGCGAGTACCCACGCCGTCGCTATTTTGGCGACAAGTTGCTTCAAAGTCGCTCATTTTTTGTTGAGCATTGGTGACAAATACCACCTTACCTCCGCTTTTCATTCATCTTCATCAGATGATGAAGGGTCTTGACTCAGCTGATCCAACCGAGTCATTTTATCCATGAGCTCTTGGAAGGTTGTCGGCTTGAAGAGGGCCGTAAATGGAACACCTCTTGAATTTGGGTTAAGGGGGGCTATAGACATTCCAACAGCTGCAGCTTCGTTGATGCGTTGCCGCATTTTAACCAGAGATTTCACCATTGGGTAACATATTGAATCCGGGTCTCATTCGGTCTAACCTTTTTTTTATTAACCAGCGCCGTCACGGTAGTGCGTTTATCACACTAGCGAATCTCTGGCAGGAGGGCATCTCCATTTCGTCGAAAGTATTCTTGAGTCATTCGGAGTTCCGCATACCATTCGGAAGGCAATACCCGCCAGACAGCTGACGAATTGTCAGAGGAGAAGTATATCAGTATTGCCGCACATGGATTCAAATCGCGCAATGTGCCGGTGAGAATTCTCAGTTCCTTCGTACATGTGGAACATTGGAAGTGTGTACTCTGGCGGGTACTGTATTTGATTGTGCCATGTCGGATACGGTCGACCATCTTGATTGATCTATTTGCGGCTTCACTGCGTAGTGAGCTTTGATTTGTTGAGCGATATATTCGTTCAGCTTTGCTTTTAGAATCATTCCCCCTTCAGCCGTTGATGATGTTTGCAGAGGATTTTAAATTTCATCCTTATCTTTAAGACCGACTACCGGCGGTTCGTCTGCCAGTGGTTTCGATTGAACCATCATTTCCAGCCATATTCTAAATCAGAAGGGCTA